>OX451737.1:104456243-105698483 GCA_948472305.1 Vicia faba
AGCATAGAAAAGCATATTCATATTTTAATTTTATCCTTTGAATCTATGGTGAAAAAAGGGCAACAATTTTTAAGAACAGGAACATGCATAGCACCCAATTACACCTAAAATAAAATGTACTATAGTCATAGCTAGCTTCAGTTGTTCACATGTCTGTCAACAAAATTTGGTCAAACGACAGTAGTTTCCTTCTGTTACCATGTGGATCCTATGTGTTTGTGAGATTGGAAAATTTTGGTTCTATTTTAAAATTCCAAATACAAGTTTCAAATATTGTGAGACTGTAATTCCTAGAGAATCATTCATCTCATTTATAAACTTAGAAGCAATTGCTTACAAGTTATATATTAGAAGAAATTGCTTACAAGTTATATACCTATCTCATTTCAAGGATGCTCTTTTACATGGTTACAAGTTATATACCTATCAAGTATTAACTTCTTTTGTATTTCATGTACATGAGTATAACAACAAAATTGTTCCAATATGTTGTAGTCTTATTCTAATGTATTCAAACTCCAGTTTTTCAATAAACATAATCCTCAGTACTTGCTTCATAATGCATCATTTCCAGAATATACAATATGAAACAAAAACACACATATTTACAAAAAAATATTTTATATTTCCAAATACAGCCTATTCAATTCAGCATCATTTCCACTGTAACTTAAAACTCAAACTCATCAGCACATTCATCTCAGCAGCATATTCAGAACTTATAAAATCAAACTCAAAACTCATAACTGAAACTCAGAACTTATAAATCACAAATCGAATACATTTTCACTTATAAACTCAGAACTTATAAATCAATTAAATACATTTTTATGTCATCAATATAAGAAAAGAAACATTGGGATTTTTGAAGAGTAGAATTCATTCATCACATATATTTGCAGAAAAAATTTAGGGATTGAAAAGGGATTTAGGGTTTGAGAAGACAAACCTGTTAAGACTCAAATTGATAGTGGTTACTTTGACAGCGTGCGTGACTGAGAGAAATTATTTGACGATGATACAAAACCCTAAACCCATTTGTGTGGCTGAGTGAAATTATTTGATGATGAATCAAAACCCTAACTCATTTGCGTGCGTGAATTCTATTTGGATGATAGAAATTATTTGACGATGAATCAAAACCCTAACTTATTTGCGTGCATGAATTCTGTTTGGCAGTGATTATGAAAAAAGCATCAAAGACAAAACACAAAAATTTGCACGAAATATGAGTTATTGAATGACGACGGTAGGACTCTGTCATGGATGTTTTGTAATTGTAGGCGAAATTATGTTCACTATCGTGAATTTGGTAATTTTTAAGTAATTGGGCACGACGGTAAGTCAGTGTCGTGGTCTTTGATGATTTTTAAATAATTTTTTTCAAGTAATTAGATTTTTTCATGCGGCGGTTAATGTACCGTCGTGACATATAATTTAGGGCGGTTTTTAAACGGTCGTGAAATATTTTTAGGGTGGTCGGTGTATACCGTCGTGACACACGTCTCTATATTAGAGTTACGACGGGTATCAAGTAACTGTCGCAATCTATGTGTCGTAAAATGACATTTTTCTTGTAGTGTACGCTCAAAGGGATGGTCCTCACGAGATGCTTGTCCAGGGCATTGTGTTTAACTATGAGGATGATGTTCAAGGGTATCGTCAAAGGTTCATACGAGCTTGGGGAATGGTAAACAGATTTGACACCAAGGCTTTGGGGCCGAAGACTTCCATCCCTATGGAACCTTATCTCTAATGGATACGAGCTCGTGCTCAGAACCTTATGATGCCATATATAGACATCTTACCAGTGATTGTGGGAGCCCATTACTGAAGGGGATGTTCCCTATACAGTTCTTCATCCTGATATGCCCATTGATCTTGAAGAACTGCAGAGATCCTGGATTCAGCTGAAGAAAGAGCAGGATACTTATAGAGATCATTTTTATGCCCATGAGAGGAAAGTTTTGGAGCTCACGAAGCAACTTCACGAGGAAAGATGTCTTAATGTCTATCTCAGCACGAAGAGGAAGCGCCCATGGGAAACCTGATTTCTTAGTTTTTAGAATTTTCAATTTAACGCCTAAAAGGAAATTGTATTTTGAATTTTACTAATAAAATCTTTGTTTCATTTTGGTTCACAAATTTAAATTTTCCGAAATCATTGAAATCATTGCATACATATATCATACATATCATTGCATAAATAGGTTTCATAGCAGGTTTCTCATCTTCTTCGCTGTTTATTTCAGCGGTAAAGAAATGGCTCTCGAACAAACAGTGAAGGATCTACAAACTCAAAATGCTCAGTTTCAACAAATGATCATGGCTCTGGCCAAGGGGCAAGAGGAACTGAAAGCCCTGATTGTTAAAGAGAAGACCAAGAAACCTAAGAAGCCAGCTGGTGTAATGAATTTGGGAAGGAGGTTCAGAGGACCTTTAAGGCAAGTTGTAGAGCTAGCATCTTCCTCTAAAGAAGGAGACAATCAAGAAGGGGAAACAAGAGAGGAAGACCCCAGTCCAAGGGAATATGATAATGAGACTGACTATAATGAGGAGCAGTATCCTCTGACCGATGAAAAATACAAACAGTTGGGAGAGCGTCTGAAATGGAAATCCAGAAGGTACCTGGGTTGGATTTTGAAGAGCTGGGTTTGGTTTCTGGGGTTGTCATCCCGCAGAAGTTCAAGGTTCCAGTGTTCGCTAAATATGATGGGCTCTCATGTCCTAAAATGCACCTCCGATCTTATATGAGGAAGATCCAGCCTCACACTGCAGACAAGGACTTGTGGGTCCATTACTTTCAAGACAGTTTATCCAGGACTCAACTAGAATGGTTCTACCAACTGGAAGGGACCAATATCTGTAATTGGGAAGACCTGGTTGTTGCTTTCTACAAGCAGTATCAGTATAATGCAGACCTTGCTCCCACACGTACACAAATCTAAAGTATGTCTATGGGTTCGAGCAAGGGTTTTAAAGAATATGCTCATAAGTGGAGGGAATTAGTAGGAAGAGTCCAACCCCCCCTTTTGATAGGGAGTTAGTGGATATTTTTTAGGTACCCTATCTGGTCCATTTTTTAATCATCTGATTGGAAGCTCCTCAGCTGGCTTTACTGAGTTGAGTTTTACAGGAGAAAGAGTGGAAGCTGGGATTAGAAGTGGCAAGATTCAGAAGGATGCCTCTTCAAGTGCGGGAAAGAGACCTTTCGTAGGAAAAAAAGAAGTCAATGCTGTTTACAATCAACGAAATCAGGACAGAACTGAGCTCCGTCCAACGTTAGGGGCTATTATTATATCCAAGCCTGCAGCTACTCAACAACGAAATAATCAGCCTAGAGCAGAAAGACCTGTAAGGCAATTCACCTAGATAAATATGATATTGTCTCAAGTTTTGCCTCATCTACTGAAATCCAATCTTGTTACCTTGAGGGAAGCTCCCAAGAATTCCAACACCGAATCTCCTCGCTACAACCCAAATGCTCGTTGTGCTTACCATTCAGAAAGTACAGGCAACGATACAAACGACTGTTGGGCTTTGAAAAACAAGGTAGAAAACCTTATTGAGGCGAAGGAAATTGAATTTGATGCTCCTGAGATTCCCAATGTTATATTTGCTCTCGTGCCCAAGCACGGCTGTGGTGTTAATGTTGTTGACGATGATACGTTTGTTACTTTTGTTGAGGAACTTGTTACTCCTCTCATGACGGTTAAGTGGAACTTGTTGAAAGTCGGTTTATTTCCGGGCTGTGGCGAAGATTGCCACTTATGTTTATCTCTACCGACTGGTTGTTATTTGTTGAAAGCAGGTGTTCAGCGCCTGATGGATGATAAAGAGATCCTATTTGAGAAGGCTCCCGTCACAACTGTTTCTCGTAAGGATGTTTCAATTATAACCATTTCCGCCAATCCTCCCAGGGTCTCCACCAAAAGACCCGTCAGGATTACATCTACTCCAAAGTTGGCTCCCCTGATCATCATTATGCCAGGGCCAATTCCATACTCCTCGAACAAGGTTGTTCCTTATAACTATGGGGCTGACGTCTACTACCATGGTGTCAAGCAAGACCTATTGGCTACTGAAGACCAATTTTCTGGAAATATTGATCCCGACATTGGCAACATCGTTGGGACCAGCAAAATAACAAGAAGTGGAAGAGTGTTCTCCCCTGAGATTTCTCCTCCAAAAGCCATTACTATTCCTATGATCATTCCTACTGTTGTTCCTGCTAATATTACCACCGCAATTCTTATGATTACCCCTATTTCCACCCCTATCACCGAGACTCAGGGCAAAGAACTATTGATTGAGCCTGTCTAGACGAAGGCACATTCAGAATCTATTCCAGAGGCTTCCAAGAAGGAGATGGAAGAAATATTGAAGATAATAAAGAAGAGTGACTATAATATGGTCGAACAACTGGGGCAGACCCCTTCTAAGATTTCAATGTTAGCCATACTATTATGCTCTGAAGCTCATGCAAAAGCTTTGGTGAAATTCCTCAAAACTGCACATGTTCCACAAGAAACCTCTGCTGACCAATTTGAAGATTGTGTGGCCAGTTTGACAGCTGATAATAGTTTGGGTTTTTCTGATGTCGATCTGACACCCAGAGGAAGAAAACACAGTGATGTGTTGCATGTCTCCATCGAATACATGGGGAACTACTTTGGCCCATGTTCTAGTAGATACTGGTTCATTATTAAATGTGCTACCCAAGAAGGCTCTTGACATATTAGACTGTGAAGGTTTGACTCTGAAGCCCAACAACATTGTAGTAAGGGTATCGATGGTTCGAAAATAATGGTGCACGGGGAGGTGGACATCCCCATCAAAGTTGGTTCTCAGACCTTTGACTCCACCTTCTATGTGATGGATATCAGACCATCATATTCTTGTTTGTTGGGTCGCCCTTGGATCCATGGGGTGGGAGTTGTCATGTCCACTCTGCATCAGATAATGAAGTACCCAATGAAAGGAAAGATTGTCACGGTGCATGGTGAAGAGGAATACATGGTAAGCCACCTGAACTCTTTCAGGTATGTGGAAATGTATGGTGAGTTCATCGAAACTCCTTGTCAGAACTTTGAAGAGGTGCCTCAGACCATGGCTGCAACTGAGATTGTTATCAATCTGCCAAAGATCACCAGACCTCCCTTGAGAGTGGCTTCTCTCAAGGACGCTAAAGCAGTTATTGAAGAAGGTGAGTGTACCATCTAGGGACAACTCCCTGACATTCCATACAAATCTGATAAGTTTGGTTTGGGTTTCTCTTCAGGGGCTCAAAGGGTTGTTCGTCGTGCTCGTGCTGGAGGACCTCCCTTACGCATCCGCAACCATGGGGTCAATGCTTTAGAATACAATGATGGTGACTATGACATGGATAATTGGATCTTCCCTACTACCAACGATGAACCCAATAATTGGACGGCTAAAGACTTTGTACCGATTACTTTTGTTCAAAAGTAATTATGTTTCTTATTTTCAGATATGTAATAATTAAACAATATAAACTCTATGGCCATGTGTCTTACCCGGGGCACAATGGTTTATTTTTTAGGGTTATCGTGTTTCAATCTCATATGTCATTAATAAAGAATTGGACGTTTTGCATACAAATTTTGCGCTCTCTGTTTTTCTTTTCTGATTTTTGTTTTGTTAATACAATTATGCTCTTACACACACTCACGTATCAAACTGCAGATCCATATCCACTCTGGATCCCACTCATAACGGTTCTGTTATTTCCGGTTATGACTTTGAAAATCCGATCAACCAAGCCAAGAACGAAGGTGAGGAAGATTGTGAGGTACCCGGAGAACTTGCCTGGCTATTACAGCAAGAAGAAAGGGTTATACAACCTCATGAAGAGCTAGTTGAGAAAGTGAATTTGGGCACAGAAGAGGACAGAAAAGAAGTCAAGATAGGTGCAAATTTGGATCTTAGTGTCAAATAGCGGTTGATACAGATGTTGCATGATTATGTCGAGATTGTTTCCTGGTCATATAAATACATGCCAGGACTAGACACGAATATTATGGTTCATCGTCTTCCAACTAAAGAAGATTGACCTCCAGTAAAGCAGAAGTTTTGCCGTATGCGTCCTGAAATGTCAGAGAAAATCAAAGCAGAGGTTCTCCCTATCTTCATCCTATCTTTAAGTTTACACGCCTCAGGGCTTTGAAAAAGGCTTTGTACCATAAAGAATACATAGATAGATATGAGGGATCACCAAGCACCTTGAAGTGTATATCTCGTACATCTGTTCTTTAAACTACCATCAAAATATGTATATATGTTTCTTTGAATGTTCATATTGTAGGTGGTGATACAATTGCATTCATCTCACCATCTAACCTAGGGCTTGAGGGTTGGTTCTCAATAAAATGACTTTTCAATGGATTTAAAGAGCTCAAGTTTCAAGGATATGTCCATGATATCAAATATTTGTGGTTTAAAGAGTTCTGCCACCTTATTTAGGTCAAACTTTCCTCAAAGTTGGTGTTGACATTCATCAAAGAGATTGGTTTATGTGTTTATTTCCTTGCCTTATTCAAGAAGCTTCATTGAGACATAATCTCCATCTTTGAGTGTGATTCAAGACAATATCATTTCAATACCTATTATTGTTCATCATGCTTTATATTTCCAAGAAAGATCAAAATACTTAAGGTTAGTTCAACAAGTTTGACCTAATTGAGCAAACGCTTGATTCAGTGATCACAAATGCATAACTCTCTCAATTTTCAACATTTTGATTTGGTTATTTTTTCTAGGGTTCTTATCATCATCAAAAATAACCTCTCTTCACATAACAAGATCCAATTGTGCAAGAAAAACCATCAAAGATTGAAAGGGGTTTCAAGTTATTTTCACACTCTCTGAGCTAGGGTTTGTTGACTTCCAAGGACCATATCTTGCTCATTTTTTGAGATTTTTTAGTGACTATAAATCTATTATTCTCTTTAAATGGTCCTTAACAAGCTCTCTTAGGAAATACAAGGCTAATTTTAAATGGAAGATCATTAATGATTGGGAAAGATTACAAGTCTCTTTGAAAGGCCTTTGAATTCTTAGGGCTTGACTTTAAATGATCATAATTTGGTAACTTTTTAATACCTTGAGCCTATTATTTATTCAAAATAATCTTAAGAGTGTGAACTTTAACTCTTCCTTTATGTGCAAAGCTTGAAAATGGTTAGAAGATGCCTTAAGAGCTCAAAGGATTATAGGTCACTTCATGGATTTTCATCAAATTCACAAGGTCATAACTCTCTCAATTTTTGGAGTTTTTGGATGATTCAAGTTTCACAATGCTCTTTAAGAGGTCTACTTCATGACATCTTCATTTACCAAAACCTAATTTTGAATGGAAGGCCATGTTTGAAGGAAAAATATTATAAGTCACTTTTGAACTCAAAACTTGGAATTTTTCTAAGTCCACAAGTCAGTGTGTTTTTCACGATTTCAATTGATCATAACTTTTTGCTAAAGCCTCCAAATGCTACCTTTCTTTCCACATTGTGAAGTTTGTGGTGATATCTTTCTATTGTAAAAAGAATGAGATCATAAAGCCCCTTGAGATGTATGCACCATGCATTCAAAGTTGGCATCATGAAAATGAGTTTTTGCTTGCAGTCAGTTTGCAATTTCCATGCTGTGGCTTCTAATGACCATTTTGATGCGTGTTTTTCATTTAAACATGATTAACAAAGTTCCAAAGCATGATTAGAGCATTGAAACAAAAGAATTAGCTAAGTTTTGACTGCTTACAAGTCACACTTTTGTCATGACCAGGGTGTGCACAGATTCAACTTGAAATGCATCATTCACCCCCACTCTCCATCCCATTCACTTCCCTATAAATAGAGGGATGTATTACACTCATTTCCTCAAGCTTAGACATTCAAAATTACCCTGCCAAAATCTCTTCGTAACTCACTTTTTTTAGTTTTCGAATTCATCTTTTCTCCACTTCTCAATCCAATTTCTTTGTTCATTCTCAATCCTTGAACTTCCCTGAGCCTAACGCAACAAGAATCAAGCCTTGAGGAGTCCTAAATCATGTTGTAGAAGTCCAATTTCAGAGCAATTTCCTCATACTTCGTTTAGGTAGATTACTCATTCATTTTGCCTCAAATAAGTTCCTAACCTACTCTCCTCATCTCTCTGAATCTCACACTTTTTACAGTTTTTGTTTTCATTGAGAGTTGACCATGTAATCTTAAAAACTCAGTGCTCGTTATTTTTTGTGTTTTTTGCAAAGTAAACATTATACAGTTTATATAAATTTTCGCGAGGCCATGGTTGAGTTCGTCTCCGTGAGACACTTCTAATGGTACCGATATGGCTTGCTAATTTTACAGTTTTGAAGATCGCAATTTGAGGTCGGCTGGAGGTTAAAGACGATGACATGTCTGTCTTCAACCATGACATTTAGCCACGTTATTATTTTGAAATGGATTTGGTGTTTTGCTTTGCCATGCACACGTTTCATGAACCCTTGGATCTGATTACTTAAGTGAGTCACACTACATCTAACGTGCCACATTTAAAGTTGGTTTTTATTTTAATTTATTTAATAAATATTAATCTTATATAATTTTGTAAAGAGTCCATATCAAGCACAGTGCACCAGGTCCTTTGGATCTATTTACTAACGCGTTTTGACTATGATCAGATGGTCCACACGATTTTGACATTATTTTTATCTTATGATTTTTTTGATTTAATTGATTTTAACTTCAAAAATTCATAAAAATTTCATTTCAACTTCTAAAATTCTGGAAAAAAAATCTCAAAAATACTTTTGATTTTTCTTTTCCGATTTTTATTTTTCACAATTTTATTTTATGATTTGATATTTTTTATAATTTTTTCACTTTATTTGACTTCTTTTAATTGATTAAAAATAATTTTCTTGATTTTGAAATTATGGAAAAATTATGGAAGGATCCAATGACCTCTTGACAAATATTGGTGACCTCATTTTTTTCTTTCTTTCTGATTTTAATATTTTTCACAATTTTTTGTTTATTTTGCATATTTCTTTAAATTTTAAAAATACTTTCTGACTTTAAAAAAAATCCAAAAAATTTGTCAACACTTATTAACTCATGTTTGACTTCTGACTATTTTTTGGGACTTTTATTTTATGTTTTAATATACTTTATGTATTTTACCAATTATTTCCCTTTTATTAACCATTTAAATATTTTTTTTATTAAATATCATTTATTTTGTTTGGTCTTGATTTGGATGTTATTTTGGGACAAGTTCCTCAACCTCATTGGATCTTGGGTGTTGATAGGTTGAAAAACCAAATTCACCAAAATGGATGAATGGTGTTGATGGTATTTGAAACCCTAATTTCATTTGATACATCCCCTCCCTCTTTATCTTATCCCTTTTTTACTTGTGCTACATGTTGTTAGAGAATAATCTATATATTATTTCTCTAACATGTGATACATAGATTTCTATTGACCGGACTCAAAATAGGTGTAACTTTTACATAAGTCCACTTACGATTGCTTAATATAGCGCTAAATTTGTCCCGATTCGAAAAATGATCTTTCGTGGCCCAAACCTATGTTTGCAAGCCCAAGTGTGTTTAATTTGAAGCCTTTGATCCAATAACCTTGAGGTTCATTGTTAGGAGGCTTTGATCTTATTAATCCTCTAATGAACCTTCATAAACTTTGGTCTAAGTGAATCATTTAAACATCATTGATCATATATTGTCGCCTCGAGAACTTGAAATGAATGATATAAGTGACAAAAAGCAAATGAAACTTGTTGTTGAGAAGCTTTGATTTTATCAATCTTATATTAAGTTTTCAAATGCAAGTTTCAAGATGGTCATTCAACTAACCTCTAACTTCTAATTCAGTAATAATTGAATTTTACTTTGTGCTTTTACTTTATGCTTTTATTTTATACCTTTACTTTTATGCACCATTTACTTTAGCATTTGCATTCCATATTATTTTTATCTTTGCTCACTTGAACATTTATCTTTATGTCATTTTTATTTTTGCTCACTTGAGCTTTTCTTTTCTTTTTGAAGACACATAATAATCAACTTGAACAATAAAAAACTTTAAGGTTACTCTGACTATTTGGTTACTATCCTTGGCATTTTGGGGTTGTAGACCAATTGGACTTATGATTAGAAGCCTTTGATACCTTTGGGACCTTGTGACTCTGTTGTTATTTTTTCTCGAGTTCTGGGGGTTTACCCCAAGACATTGGGTTGATTTTCTTTGTGTTCAGGTTATTCTGATTATGTGCTTTGTCTGTGATTGAGAATTCCTCTGTATTCATCTAGTACTCTTCCAAATTTTTTAGAAGACTTAATTCATCTGAAGCTTGATATTTCTAAGAGGTTTGGTATCTTTGTTTGCTTGGGTTCAATCCAAAGGATGGGAATTCTGCATTGACTTCATATGTCAAGTGTTGGCTTCTTGTTGGTTATATGGTTCTTTTCCTTAACTTTTACCTTATGTTTTAGGATAGTCCCTTCATCTCCTCCCATCTCCTGGTTTTGTAACTTGAATCGCTTTCATAATAAACTTGGACTAAGGTCCATACATTTTCAAAAATATTTTCTTAATTAAACTTTAACCAACTTAATCATACTTTGAATTTTTTGTGAGAAGACTAAAAGTCAATCAACTTCATTCAAACCATTTTTCCACTTTGGCTTTTTTACTTTAAAAACTTTTCTCAAAAGATTAGACTCTTGTCAATTCTTGTAGTGATGTGGGCTACTATACTTCCATGATATATAGTGAAGTGGAATATTTTCCACTTGGGTGTTGAGCGAAGATTTTTTGATTTAAAAATCCAAGCTATATCCTCCACTTTGAGATGATGAAAATTCTTCTTTCTCATAATCATGGGTAGTAAGTATGTTTTCCACTCGGATATGACGATAATATCTCTTATCTTTAAATTAACCAACACACTTGTGTTTTAAAATTTTTAAAAGGTGAACTACGAGTACCCTGATCCCCTATTTCACGGAAGGTGGTATGTAGGCACTAAAGGTTCTCAACCGCGGCAGGTGCAAAAATTGTAAAAACTGTTTCTTTTCTCATCTCCACCATCTATATTCATATACAACACATATAGCTAAAATACACAAATTTTCAAAGGGTTCTTGCAGAGTACTGTAGATGCTTAGGGTGCTAATACCTTCCCTTTGCATAACCAACCCCCGTACCTAGATTTTCTTCTCTCTTTTTGGATTATTCGCTCTTTTCCCATTCCTCTGGAAACAATAAAGCGCGGTGGCGATTTTTATTTGATTTGTGTGAGTTAAGTCAATCCAATGGCTTAGTCTCAATATTTATACCGCTACAATTTTCTACATAATTAAAAAATATTATCCTGCTTTTATAATTAATTCCATTTTTAACCTGTATTATTGTTCACCATATCACAGCAGAAAATACAACTCACATTTGTGATAAAGTTATCTGAATAATATTAATCATATCATATTCATGATATCACATAATTGTATCATATTCAATTGTACCATATTAAACATGCTACAATTTATCATAACAAATAACCTACAGTTTACACATTACATAACATCACATAATTGTAGCATGGACAATATCTACGTCAAATTCATCATAAGAGGTAGGAACTTGTGTTGTGTAAGAAGGTGTGGACGGAATATCAAGACTTTCATCACTAAGAGGAATGTGTTTTCCTTAGAGAATGATTGACCATTTCCCCGATATGTCTGATGGATTGGTAACATAGAAAACTTGTTTTGCTTGAGAAGCCATGATGAATGGTTCAGTTATAAAAGATGCCTTGCCAAGGTCGACCCGGGTGAATCCTAAGTTATCAATGTGTACACCATTACTATTATTGGGAACCCACTTGCATTTAAATAAAGCCACTTTGAAAATGACATAATCGATCTTCCAAATTTCATAAATGACAACATAAAAGTGGTAGTTGTCAATATAAGATTCTTATCTTTTGAACTAGAGAAATACATCGATTCGGCTTCAATCATAACCCCACTATTTTGCATTATACTACGATCATCTTTTGATTTTGTATAAAAGGTATAATAACCAATATCCTATGATGTCCAAGTAATGACACAAAAATTTGGCTCGTACGACAACCATTTAACTATCTTTGATGCACTACGATCATTAGATACACTTTTATTAAACCAATATATGAATCTCTTGTTATGCTCTATCAACAACAACTTGTCACTCATTCGGGGGTAATTTTTCCTCAAGAGTGTTTTGTGAGTATCTATGAAAGGTTGAACTTCATTTATGTTATTCAATATATAGAAATGTGCTTGAATAACTACATCCCTAGCCATTGACTTAACATTTAGACCTTGAATACCTCTTTCGTCTGTGTCAGCATGACGAGACTTTGGAATTCTAATACAATCTGTATCCGACAAATAGTTTATACAAAACACAACAACTTCTTCTATAATGTACCTTTCAACAATTGAAGCTTCTGTTTGGTGATGATTCTTCATATATCCTTTAAAGATATTCATATATCACTCTATTGGATTCATCCACCTTAAATAAACTAGACCACAAACTCTGATTTCTCTAACTAGATGAATAAGTAAGTGAACCATAATGTCAAAAAATAATGGAGGAAAATACATCTCCAATTAACATAAAATTATGGAAGCCTCATATTTTAATTCATCTAATTTTTTAATCCACAAGAGTCATAAATCATCAATTAATGGAGTTAGATAAACATATATGTCGTTACCAGGTTGTCGTGGTCTAGAAATCATCATACTTAATCCTATATACTTGCGCTTCATGCACAACCAAGGAGATAGGTTGTAAATAGTGAGAAGAACAAGCCACAAAGAATGATTAGTTCTCATATTACCAAAGGTGTTCATTCCATCGGTGGAAAGCCCAAGCCTAAGGTTTCTTGGCTCAACTCCAAAATCCAGAAACAACGAATCAATTTTCTTCCATTATAACGAATCGGCTACATGGTGAATGTTTCCATCACGAGTCCTTTCATCTGCATGCCATCCAAGATTCTTTGTGTCATTCGAATTATCAAAAAGACTCTTAAATCATGAAATTATTAGAAAGTACCATAACACTTTAGCAGGAGGATGCTTCCTACTAACATTGTCATAGTCATTGTTATCATCATTGTTGGCCTTCAACTTGTAACATGACACACCATACTTCGGACATTGGTAGAAGTCTTCATACTCTTTCCTGTATAATATGCAATCATTAGGGCAAACATGTATTTTGAAATACTCCAGACCCATTAGACATAATATCTTCTTGGCCTCATAGCAACGATCTAACAATTTGCTATCTTCTGGTAACATTTGCTTTAGAAATTCAAGTAATTCTATGAAACTTATATCCGACCATCCATTTTTTTCCTTCAGTTTAAACAACTTTAACACCGCCGAAAATCGTGTAAAATTTGTGCATCCCTTATATAAAGGGGGTGTCTTTATTACTACATATAGTATCATAAATATGAGCATTCTTAAAAGAAGATTCCCCAATATCACGGAACATATCCTCTAGTTGATCTTTCATATATTCATCTTCATCCACTCTTTGACTTTGTAACACTTGACTTTCCTCTTTATCCATCTCACCATGCAATGTTCATATTATATAACTTTGACATATACCATCACAACAAAGGTGCTGCAATATTTCTTTCTTTGTACCCTTATCGATATTCACGCAAACAATACAAGGACAATAAAAGATACCATCATTGTCGGTAAGATATTTATCAGAATATTCAAGTAATTCAAGAACTTCTTTCTCATAAACTAGACCTAATCTATCGGCTTTCATCCAACTACGGTCTATAACAACTTCTGAAATTTATACATGTATAATAATGTGAATTACACACCAAAATCTAATCCAAAAACTAACTTGAGCATATGCAAATCTAAACCTAAAGCATATGAAAAATGTACTCTCATACTGACTTGAGCATATATACAACATAAAAAATAAAAAGGTAAAGAATATATTGAAGAGTACTGTACTTCGAACCTAAAGAATCAAATGAATGAAGAGGGTGAAGATTTGAAAATATACAACATAAACCAAGAAAAATGAATGAAGATATTGAAGATTACTGTACTGCAAAGCTGAAGAATCAAATGAACAAAGAGGGTGAAGATTTGAGAATATACAACATAAAAAAAGAAAAAAAAGGAATGAAGATGTTGAAGAGTACCATACTACGAAGTTGAAGAATCAAATGAACAAAGAGGGTGGAGATTTGAGCTCCAAATGAATGGATATGAAGATTTGAGCCATCACTGTCGTCTCTGGATTGCTTGTTCACTTAGGGTTTCTTATGAAGGAAATACGAAATAAGTTTTGTTTTAATTTATCAATAAACCCTTTAATTGCGGTTGGACAAAGAAAGGAAACTTAAGTCCTCTAACAATGATTGACGTATCCACCGTTGTTAAATCATTTACAATTTATTTTTTAAATAATGCAGATAGGTGACACACACTTAATGTACTCTAAAAAATGGAAAAAATATGGTTGTTGGGAATCGAAGCATGATATACATCATTTTTTACTACGGTGTTTAAAATCAACCGTCATTAATAAATCCAGCAACTCACTCGACGCAAAAATTTTAACCTATTTCTACGGTGTATATGGATACGTTGTAAGCATGGCGTTGTTGTTTGTGCGATTTGTAGTAGTGACCGCAACTGTTAGCTCTAAGTCATACATAGAATAATTCCTTTCATGAACCTTCAATTACCTAGAAGCATAAGCAACAACCTATCTATTTTGCATTAGCACACCACCAAGCACCATCTTTGATGGATCACAGTACACCACAAAAGTATCACTTAGATTAGGAAAAGTTAATACCACAACAGTTGTCAACTTCTTTTTCAATTCTATGAAACTTTCTTCACACATAACATCCCACACATAATCTTTACCTTTTTGGGTCAACTCAGTTAACAGTAATGCTAACTTAGAAAATCCTTCAATGAACCTTCAGTAATAACCTGCTAAACCAAAAAAACTTTGAATCTCAGTCGCAGACTTTAGAGTCTTTCATTGCAACACTGCATCAACTTTAGAAGGATCTACAACAATTCCACCATTAGAAATCACATGACCAAGGAAACTCACTTACGTCAGTCAAAATTCAAACTTCGACAGCTTAGCATATAATTTCTTCTCTTTCAACACTTGTAACACAATTCTCAATTTACCAACATGTTCTTCTTTTGATTTGGAATAAATCAGAATATCATCAATGAACACCACAACAAACTTATCCAAATATGAATGAAAGTTCTATTCATATACTCCATGAAAACACCTGGCGCATTAGATATACCAAACGAAATCACGGTGTACTCGTAATGACCATACCTCGTTTAAAAAGTGTCTTTGCAGTATCATCTGGTTTAACACGAATTTGATGATAATCCGACCTCAGATCAATCTTACTGAAAACACAAGCACCCATCAATTGATCCATTAAATCATCGATCATCGAAAGTGGATACTTATTATTAATAGTCACCTTATTAAATTTCCTGTAATCCACACACAGGCTCATACTTCCATATTTCTTCTTGAACAACAACACAGGCACATCTCATAGTGAAACACTCAGTCGCACGAGTTTCTTCTCAAGCATCTCTTCTAGTTGTTTCTTCAACTTGCTCAACACTAAAGTTGACATCCTATAAGGAGCCATTGACAATGGACTTGTGTCTGACATTACATATATAGAAAACTTCGTTCATGTTCCGGAGGCAAATCACTGATGTCATCTGGAAACACTTCTGGAAATTCACAAAAAACGGGTAATTCGACACTCATAGCTTCACGATCAACTTGCAGCGACGCAAACATTGCAAACATCAAAGCTTCGTCTTCCATAAGTTCATTCACTTGCTTAGGAGACAATAACATTAATTCTCCATTATCACCGGACTTAGGAAACCTCAAAGTCTTATTATAACAATTGATGTGAACATAGTTAAACTTCAATCATTTCATCCCAAGAATAACATCAATTTGGTGTAGGGGAAGACACACCAAATCTATCACAAAACTCTTGTTATAGATAGTCAAAGGACATTTCAAGCAAACATAAGTTGTAGTGACTGAACCACTAGCAGGAGTATCTATCACCATACTACTGTTCATATTAGACAACTTAAATCCCAAAATATTAGCACATTCATGTGAAATAAACGAATGAGTAGCACCAGTATCAATAATAGCCACCAATTCAACATCATTAATAAAACAAGTACTTTGAATCAAGTTGTCCCTCTTGGAATCCTTCGATAAACTCAAAGAGAACACTCTTGTGTTGGTCTGGGCAGCAACGTCCTTTTTCGGCTTCTGACACTGGGTACTGATATGACCTTGCTCTCAAAAATTGAAACATGTTGGACCATCGTTCTTTTATTCAGGAGCACGATGACCCATCTTACCACATGTGTATCACCTCAACACCTTATTCTCATATTCATCAGAACGGTGACCTTGTTCACCACACATATAGCACTTGACAGGAGCGATAGCTCCTCTCCCACTTATCTTCTTCCCATCATAAGCCTTCTATTTCCCTTTATCAGCTGGGGCATCATAAGTCTTCTTACGATCTTGATACTAGTTTCCTCTTTTCTCGTTCAAACTCTTGTAGTGAGCTTAATGAGTTTGTTGTCTTCTTTATAAATCCTTTGGTTATTCACAACCTCTTAAAATACACGGATCTGCTGATATCCAATTGCCCGTTTAATTTATGGACACAACCCATTCTCAAATTTAATACACCTCGAAAACTCAGCAGTCGCTTCACTATAATATGGATAATACTTTGCTAGTTCTGCAAACTTTGAAGCATACTCAGTCACAATCAAGTTCCCTTGTTTTATCTCCAGAAACTCAATCTCTTTCTTTTCGCGCACATGCTCCAGAATGTAATTCCTCGGGAACTCCCTGCTAAACACAACCCAGTAATAACTTCACTCACCACGTCATTCTCAGACGGGTTCCAACCCACCAGTCATCATCTTCCTTTGCCATTTGATGCATACTAAATCGCACCTTATGCGCCTCTGAGAAATCCATGACTCGAAAGATCCTGTCAATCCCCTTGAGCCAAGTTTGTGCTCCATCAGGATCGAATCTACCTTTGAAAAGAGGAGGATGATTCCTTTGAAACATCTCTAAAACACGAGATCCATCATTGTCTCTAGCATTAGGGTGATGTTGCGCAGCCTGAGCAACAGCCTGCAAGGCAGCAGCAATCGCAACATCATTTCTTTCAACCATTCTACATAGATAATGTCAAAAACACGAATCGACAGTGTACTCACACTAATCGAACGACATGACATACACATCATAAGAAAACCTGGTCGAACGGACTGACTTGCTCTTATACCACTAATGTAACACCCTTCTAATCACTAAGGAATATTAGCAAGATAATTCAATAATTAAATCAGTGTAATGCACCAAAAAGGGTGTCACATTTGCTTCAACAAAACTTCATAGTAAATCACATCCAGCTCCTTAACACGGGTTTTCAAAAATCAATTACATTGAGTTCTTCATGCTTAACAACCATAATTTTTCAACTTGCTCGCAACGAAAATTCATAATTCAAAACATCTTTATTAAGATACTTCTAAATAACTTCATCAAACCAAAACAGCTCAAATACTACAAGGGTAGTTCAAATCTCAAATTAAACAAAGTAACATGGTTATTTCAATACAAACGATCCCATCCTTAATGTTACATATCAGAGCACGACCCCTTTATTCTACATGAAATAAATAACACACTCCGCAGCTATCCTCTAAGCCTCGACAAACTATTTTTGATTACCTGCAAGTTACCCATGTATAGAGGCCACATGTCCAAGCAACAAGGGTGAGTAAATTATAATTATAATAAAAAACATAAGGAGTAAATATAGTAGTTATAATATAACACAAAGGAAAAACTACATCATAGAGACCTCATGTCATACTCCCACCTTCACAGCATCATAATACGTATTAGACACATAGTAATATAATCATTTAGCAATTATCACAGACACGCATTCATAGAACATCATTCAATCAGATCATCATGCAATGCCATATTTAATGCAATGCAACTTCATTAGATTCATGCATATGGTACCAAAACTTCACTAATGACACCGTCATCATTTTCTCCAAAGATCCCAACCAATAGGATTGATTCCTGCTTGGAACCAAAGCACATCACAAATTGCACTCAATTCACACTATAGGATTAAGGCCATCGCTGGACTACTCATCCTACAAAATTCATTAGAACAACGTCCTGTAGCCATCACTGAGCTATGCCCTAACATATGTCATGAATGCATGATGAGAAACATCTTAATAACCAAATTACCACTGCTAGTCAAAACGCATCATCATTCACATGATCATCATAATAATTAACACACACTGCATAATGCAAAGAAACATAATCATGGTATTAACAATTCATTGTATACACATACATCATACCAAAGCAATCATTGAATCATCTTATTCATCAAACATAGGTACTGGAAAAACACATCACATGACTCTTTTTATTCCACCAATGTATAGTTCATCGTGTTAGCTTCCTGACGCTTTGAACGACACGTCAATCAGAGTCTTGAAACTCATGAAATTATATTGTTTTCCATCTCCATCTGCTCGCCCGACGACATGGGAGTGACAGCCTAATCATCCCCATTTGGCCTCCACCGCCCGACACCCCCTCTCTCCTCTGTGTCGCCCGACGATGCTCCAACGATAGAACACCCCCATACAAAATCCAGGGGTTATATTTTCACTTCATTCCCATCATCGTTTCATCGCCCAGCGCTACTGGAGCGATGCTCCATCGCCCGACGACATAACCCACCGCCCGGTGCTGCAGCGCAAACATGACCTTTCTGTTGCGATTTCTGCACTATACAGTCCCAATTTCTACACGATTCCTTCATAGTACAAGTCTCAATTCATCATGGATTCACTTAGTTTTATCATGTAACAACAACACAATTTATCATACATCATACGCATGAATTCTTTACAAGAAAACATCACAATTTCATCAATTTTCATCACAGCATCATTTAACATCATCATCCCGAAAACCCCAACACAACCTAAAATTATCTAAACCTTAGGTCAATTATAATATAACAATAAATCCTCTTACCTTAGATTTCTAGCAATTTCTACTTCTTCTTCATGTTCTAACGAGTTCTCTTCTTCTTCCTCTATGCCCTAGCCTCTTCTCTCTTCTTCTCTTCCAATAGTGATCGTACATAATGAATCGTGCAAACCTCAATATTTTCTATTTTTCAATCTTACCCCTTGGACCCCTAATATGATCCTTCCATTGTTGCACTCACTTAACTTCTTCCAATTGACTGTTATGCCCTTGTCCTCTCTAACACCAATATTATTCTATTTAACTAATTAAAATAATTCTAATTAATTATTCTAATTATCTAAACTATTCTAAAATACTCTATACTTCCTTAATTCCTACCACCCCATCATACACCATACAAAGTATCATATCAAACATCATGATGATTTATACATCACATAAACATCATAATTAAGTCACAAATACTCAACATTAATTAATCAAATAATTAAATAAATAAACTAATTATTTTAGGGTGTTACAACTATGGCCAATTTTAACATCTCTAGGTTATCGTTCATAGTTGGAGCTCATGTGAAATCATGTATGTTAAACGCATTGAGAAGCAGGGCTTGAAGAAAGAAAAACTATCACCCTATATGTACTTCGATCTATAATATTTTAATAGAACAGTAACCCTCCCTTGGGATTTTATAGAGCTCATGGTTACTGATAAGTGCTAGATTTATGTAAAATATGTAAGTATTTATTAACTTATTTTATAAGCAATCAATACAAAACTCCCCCCAACTTATCTATGAAAAGTGAGAAAACACATGTTAGTACTTTTCTTGTATGTATTAACTGTAAAAAGGTAAAAAGGATTGGAAAACCACAATTTAACACACAAAGACCAAGCCAAAGCAAAACAATGAAAGTCCATCCTCGCTAGGTCCAGCCATAGACATGCTAAGCACAAGTGGAAGGCCAGATGGAACGACTAGATGAAAGTATTTTAGGGTGAAACAAGGGTTTGTGAGCTAAGCACATTGGTGGTGCGCTTAGCGAGGAAATGTGAGAACCTAAAATTTCTATACATTGGACGGTATTTCCAAATTTAGTGTGGCATCTTGTGTATTTAGAAGTCTTAGGAATCTTAGAAATCATCTTAAACAAGTTTGAAAGTGGTCTCATGCATTAAAAAACATTTTCTGCACAATATTATATTACATGTGCCGACACATACTCCTTTATAGGTCGACACATACAACTCAATAATAAAGTATTTAGCTATTGTCTAGATTCGATCGACACATACTCCTTTATAGGTCGACACATACGATTCAAAAACAAAGTGTGTGTATTATGTGATGCTTCGGTCTACACATACTCCTTTTCTTTTCTCATATCTTTTCTCATATCTTTTTAACCACTTTCTCTCTTTTTAGTTCTCCTCACACCAACGAAAAATTCTAATGGATTCTTTTATCCTTCTATTTTTTTATTTCCTTTTTATTAATACACAATTTTATTAATAATAAAAATTTTAATTACAATTTTAATCCTTCTATTTTTTATTTATTTATGAAATTAGTCCTCTTACTTTAAATTTAAATAACTTTAACGTATGTTTGATTTATTTTTTAGAAGAGGCAAGAGCAATTTTAGAGACGTACAATTGATTTGTAATGATTTTAAGATCTTTGATTTTTCTAAAGTAGAATAAATTTCATTTTAAGTTAATATTTATACTTTTTGAATTTAAAAGTGGGTTTTACATAAAAATTTACTATTGAACTCAATTTTACATATATTTATAAATACATAAATTACTTTACATTAAACTCAATTTTTATGAAAATTAATTTACTCAAAATAATTTTTTTCGCTACAAAATTAAACATACACTTAGTTTCACTAACACATTTTTACCTTTAATGTTAACATTGTGGCCATTTTTAAATGAAGTGTCATTTATGAAGTCAAACAAATTGTCATTTAACAATTTTTTGTAAACTTTTACTAATAAAAAATTTTAAATTAAAAAATAGATAATACATTCCTTTTAGTAAAAAAAAAATTAAAGCAAATTCAAAACCGCAATAAAAAAGTCTTGTTTCTTTTACTTTCTTTGGAGTCTTGGAGATTATTGGTTTAGTAATTTAATTTAGTTAGAATCAGTTTTAATGTTATTTTAGTTTGTTTCAATAGGTGTTACATCTCTTGATGTATAAATAGCTTAATATGTCTTGCAAATAAAAGAGAGATTCAGTCATCAATAAAATTGAAAAGCTTTACCCCTTTATCTCTTTTCTCTCAAACTCTAAGAAAATCTAGAAACTCTAATCTATTTCCGCAATTTTCACAAACATTTTTTTCTTAGTTTTCTTCATTCTTTCATCTTTGTTCCTTCAAATTGGTATATTCGAACTTGGTTCGTTCATTATTGTTAGAGAATTCGTGAAGAATGGCAACTCATAACAAAAATATTCACGCGCATCTACCAGTGTTCGAATGAAAGAATTTTGATCAATGGATCGTAAAGATGAATGTGATCTTCAAGTTCCAGGATGTTCTTGACACTGTGAACGAAAGTGTACTAGCATTAACAGCGAATGCAAGTGAGGAACAACAAAAAGCACATAAAAAATTGAAGAAGAAAGATGAGAAAGCCATGTTCTTTATTCATCAGAGTGTAAGTAATGAGATCTTTGAGAAGATCATGCATTATGAAAGTGCAAAGGAGACATGGGATGCAATGGAGAAATTATATTCTAGGGATGGTAAATTGAAGAAGGTGAGACTTCAAGCATTAAGAAGACAGTATGAAGTGTTGACAATGGAAGAAGAAGATGCCATCAGTCAATACTTTGATAAGGTGATCAATATCACAAATCAGATGACAAGGAATGGTTAAACTTTCACTGATGTGATGAAGGTTGAGAAAGTTCCCAGAACTTTAATACCAAGATTTGATCACATTGTGGTTGCTTTAGAGGAATCTAAGGATCTAAATTCTATGAAGATAGAAAAACTGCAAGGAAGTCTTGAAGCACATGAATTGAGGTTGATTGATAGGATCAAAGAAAGAGGTAAAGGTGCATCCTCTGGTCAAGCATTGCATGCCCAGTATGCGAAGAAAGGAAAATTCAAGAAGGATAAGAAAGATATCCAATGCTATAATTGTCAGAAGTGGGGATATTATGCATCTGAATGAAGACCAAAGAGGGTCCCAAGAAGAAAAGATTAAGCTCAATTTGTTTAAAATGAGGATTCAGATTCTAATGGTGTACTCCTGATGGCAACAGTCAAGGAAGAAGAAGAAAGAAGTGATGAATGGTACTTGGACACTGGCTGTTCAAATCATATGACAGACAAGAAATCTTGGTTTTCTGAATTAGATGATTCAGTTAATAGAAAGATAAGATTTGCAAACAATATCATAGTTTGTGCAACTTGAATTGGGAAAATATTGATTCATAGGAAGGATGGTAAGAAAGCATGCATCACTGATGTGTTGTATGTACCAGGTATGAAGAGCAGCCTCATCAGTATTGGTCAATTACTGCAAAAAGGGTACATAATGAAGATGAAAGCACAAGCTATGAAGGTTTTTGATAGCAAGAATAAATTGATTCTGAAAGCTTCATTGTCAAAGTAAAGAACTTTCATAATCAACATCAATGTGATTGAAGATTAATGCTTGCTATCAGAAAATAAGAGTGAAAACTGGTTATGGCATCAAAGATATGGGCACATCAATTTTAGGGATTTGAATATGCTTAATGAGAAGTAAATGGTGCAAGGTTTACCAAAAATAAAGTTTCTTGATGAAGTGTGTGATATGTGTTGCACTTGAAAGCAAGCGAGAAACTCATATAATGCAGAAGTACCATTCAATGCAACTAGGAAACTTAAGGTAATTCATTATGACGTATGTGGACCATTTGAAGTGAAATCAGTGGGAGGAAATAGATACTTTATAACATTCATAAACGAATTCACTAGAAAATCATGAATTTACTTGTTAGCAAAGAAAAGTGAAGTGTTTGGTGTATTTAAGAAGTTTAGACTGCTAGTTCAAAATGAAAGTGGTGAAGTAATTAGCATATTAGGAACTGATGGATGAGGTGAGTATACTTCCACTGAGTTTAATGAGTTTTGCTCATGAAATGGCATAAGTCATGAAGTCGCTACACCATACATACCTCAACACAATGGGATTTCAGAGAGGACGAACAAAACCTTGGTAAATATGATAAGAAGCATGCTGAAGCAAAAGCATATGCCTCATTACTTGTGGGGGTGAAGTAGCTCCTACTGCATCATATCTCATCAATAGAAGTTCCACAATTAAGTTGCAAGACAAGACACGAGAAGAAGAATGGTGTGGAGTAAAACCAAGTGTTCAACATCTGAAGATTTTTTAGCTCATTGTGTTTTAGATATGTACCTGATCAACTGAGAAGAAAGTTGGATGATAAATCTCAGATAATGAATATGGTTGGTTATCACTCAACTGGTGCCTACAAACTATATGATCCAAATAGTAAGAAAATAATGTTCAGCAAAGATGTGAAATTTATTGAATTAAAATGCTGGAACTGGGAAGACAAGGCATCAAATAAACCTGATAATCACTTGATTCAGAGATAGAAGAAGTTGAGACTGAGGAACAAGAAGAAATTGTTGAGGATACAGATAAAGGGGGTCCAGGAGTTACTAATAGGCCAACAAGGAACACTCAACCACCAGCCATATTGAGATATTATGAGAGGTTCCCTGATCAAGCAGTCACAGATGAAGGTTACATAGTGTAACTAGCAATGCTTGTTGAATCTGAACCAGTGTCTTTTGAGGAAGCACTTAAACAAAAACACTGGAAGAAAGCAATGATTGAAGAACTAGACTCTATAGGTAAGAATGAAACATGGAGATTAGTTCAATTACCTACTGATAAGAAGTGCATTAGTGTTAAGTGGGTATTCAAAACAAAACTGAATCCAAATGGTCAGGTGGAAAAGTATAAGGCTAGATTAGTTGCAAGAGGCTTTCTACAAAAGTATGGACAAGATTACTATAAAGTTTATGCTTCAGTAGAAAGGATGGAAACAATCAAATTGATTGTTGCTATAGCAGTCAAGAACAATTTGTCTATGTACCAGTTAGATGTAAAATCTACATTCCTCCATGGTGAGTTAGAAGAAGAAGTGTATGTGAATCAACCACCAGGATTTGAGATAAAGGGAAAGGAAGAGTATGTATACAAGCTTGATAAAGCTCTGTATGGTTTGAAGAAATCCCCAAGGGCTTGGAATAAGAAGATATACAACTTTCTTGTTCAATAAGGTTTCATGAAGTGTGTAAGTGAACATGGAATTTATTGTAGAAACACCACTGATAAGCTTATTGTGTGCTTATATGTGGATGATATGATAGTTACTAGAAGCAATAAAGCTGAGATGAAGGACTTTAAAAGAAATATGATGAAGATGTTTGAGATGTCTGATTTAGGCAATCTCACATATTTTCTGGGAATTAAGTTTGAAATGAATTCACAAGGAGTTGCGATTCATCAAAGGAAATATGCACACGATGTTTTGAAGAGGTTTAATATGCTGAATTGCAAACCAAGTTCAACTCCTATTGATACATGAGTGAAATTGTCCTTGGTAAATGATGAGAAAGAAGTGAATCCAACCTTATTCAAATAAATTGTGGACTCTTTGAGGTATTTGTGCCATACAAGACCTGATATTGCTTATGGTGTAGGGTTGATCAGCAGATACATGGTAAAACATACCACCTCTCACTTAGTTGCAGCTAAGAGAATTCTGAGATATTTGAAGGGTACAAGCAGCTATGGTATTCAATACTGTAAGGATCCAGATGGTGATATAATAGGCTATTCAGACTCTGATTGGAGTGGTGATAAAGATGACAGGAAAACTACTGCAGCTTATCTGTTCATGATTGTAAATGCAATATTTTCATGGAGTTCTAAGAAGGGTCCAGTTGTTGCATTATCTTCTTGTGAGGTTGAGTACATTGCAGCTTCCATGGCAGCATGTCAAACTTAATGGATCAACATGCTACAGATGGAATTGAAACTGGTAAAGAATAAAAAGGTAAAGCTCAGAATTGATAGCAAGTCAGCTATAGACTTGACAAAGCATCCAATAGCACATGGTAGGAGTAAACATATTGAAACCAAGTTTCATTTTTTAAGAGATCAGGTGAACAATGGAAGGTTGGAAGTGAGGCATTGCAAGACACATGAGCATATATCAGATTTGCTTACAAAACCTTTGAAATCAAGTAGTTTTGATTACTTAAAGATGAAACTTGGAATGACTGAAGCATCTAACTAAATGAATTAAGAAGATGTATTAGTTTAGTAATTCAATTAAGTTAGAATCAATTTTAATGTTGTTTTAGTTTGTTTCAATAGGTGTTACATCTCTTGATGTATAACTAGCTTAATATTTCATTCTTTCATCTTTGTTCCATCAAAAATAACACCGACATGACATTACTATCCAAAATTTCCCTTAAAGATCACGTGGCGTAGTGAAGTGTGTCCGGCAGAAGTTGATGTACCACGCCAAAGATGTACCACATACAAAACACAACTATGACCATAAATGACATGTACCATCTTCACCTTTGATCAACACGTGGAACTTTTCATGTGCTTTTTTGTCATCATAATAATTCACTCACACATCAAACATTGAATTTGAACACATGATACATTCAAACTTCACTCTTTCTTCTAATTTCTAAACACCTTCTCAATTTTTCTTTCTTTTTCTTCTAGTTTCTTCAATTCACCTCCATAATCACATTGTTTCTTTTTTTTCTTTTCTCTTTGGTTTTAATGGACCTTACTCTTAAGCTTTCTCCTTGTGGTGAAAATGTGGAAGAAAGGAGGTTGGTAAGGTCATCATCATTGGTGAGTGGAGAGATGGGAAGTATCAGTGTTCCAAATTGGTGTAGTTTTAGGTCATCTATAGAGAGATCTTCATCTCTTACAATCGATAGTGGGGAGAGAATGGTTCTAGAGAGGCAGAGAAAGATGGCAGCTTCAAAGCTTTATGGTATGTTTTTAAAGTTTGAAATAATTTCCAAAATGCCAATTTTCAAATTTGATTTTTTACTCTTGAGATTTGTATTTTTATAATTAGTTGTGTTTTACTTGGCTATTCTCGTATAACACTGCCGTGTGATGAAAGGTGTTATGTCCCACACCTACACATATGATTACCTTCCATGCTTAAAATTATTATATGTATTAACGTATAGTAATCGGTGTCATGTCTGATATCTGTGTTAGAGATTCATAACTCATATGTCATATAATCCTTGACTAGTGATACTTTAGGTTATGATTTTAAATTATGGTTGCAAGTATTGCAATTGCGGTCATTGAAATTGCTGCGACGTATTATCACTTGAATTTCGATGATTGGAATTCATAGTTGAGAGACATTTAAAATTAGTGTGAAAAAATGGGCCGGGTCCATTTGACATGTCTGTGTTGCTCAAAATTTTCCGAAGAGCGGACCTAGGTTTTAGAATCTTAACTTTAAATATGTCTCTTATGTTCTGTCCTATTTTTTGCGGACTTTTGCGGGTATGGACATTTATATAAAATTTTATATTTTTAGGCTTAAAATTTGTAAAATTTGTGGGCATTCCCCACCAATCCTTTTTTTTTTTTCAGAGAGGATCAAATTGCGGGCTTTTGCTAGACGAATCTAAATAGGACGGATATGTCTGGTTCTCACCCCTACTTAAAATTATGAAAATTGAGTTTTGATGTTTTAAAATTTTGATATTTTTGATGAAAATAATTAAATTAACATGGACTAAATTGTCTGATGTAGTTGATAATGTGATTGCATGTGTAATTTTTAAAATCATATTAGAAGAAAACTAGAGTTTTTATGTCCTAAAATTTTGATTTTTTTATGAAAATAACAAAATAAATATGGACAATGTGGTTCATAATATGGTTGAACACGTGATTTTCAGTCTGATCCACTACTACATCATCAATATTGTGGAGGGGTTGCGATTGCGATTATTGTGGTGGTTGCTACGACCTGCATTGTAGCCATTGCAGCGTGAATTTTGACTAAAAGGTGTTTGAAATAGACACTTAAGAAACACTTAAAGTTTAGAATTTTTGTTATATCAGAAGAAAATTGAGTTTTAATGTTCTAAAATTTTAAAAGTTGCGGTGTCTGCAGGTTTTCTCCGCCCCACACTCATTTTTTGCGGGACGGAACTAAGTTTAAGGTCTTCATCCTCAATTATGCCCGTCCCATTTTTTTGTGGGCTTTTGCGGGACCAGTTTAAACAGGACGGACATGTCCTCTTGCCACCCCTAGCCATAACCGCTCTTCAACCGCAATTTAAAACCATTTCAACCTTTGCTTTGTAAAGTCTTTTTGTTTCATCAACATTTTTGGTTCCGTGTTGAAAAACCGACAAAAGTGCTTCAAATCGAAGCTTGTAGTTATTGCTTCATCAACCTTAATCTTTACTATATTTCTTCTGATATGTGCTTTATAAGTTCAAATATGTGCTCATACAACATTTCA
Source organism: Vicia faba (assembly GCA_948472305.1). Classification (NCBI taxonomy): domain Eukaryota; kingdom Viridiplantae; phylum Streptophyta; class Magnoliopsida; order Fabales; family Fabaceae; genus Vicia; species Vicia faba. The sequence continues at coordinate 104,484,070 of OX451737.1, forward strand.
TATATAGGTCCAATACATTCATCTGAAGGAGTAATTGCTTCTAGTTTCCAGATATCAACCAAACACAAAAACAAATCAACGATTTTCCCGAAAACAACAATCAATGAACTTCCACTTCTGCCTAAATCTACCGATACTAAGATTAAGAATCCAACAAAAAAGCTTAATCTCCCTAACTACTGCAGTCTTAAGGGTGATGTGATGGAGAAATTGCGACAAATGCCGACCGTAACAACGACGGGAGACGGCCCAAATGGTAAGACAATAGAAGGGTTTCTGTACAAGTATAGATCTGGTGAAGTTTGTATTGTATGTGTCTGCCATGGTAACTTCCTCACACCAGAAGAGTTTGTCATTCATGCTGGTGGAAAAGAAGCTGCTAATCCAATGAAGCATATCACTGTTCACCCTGTCTCATTTTAGAGATCAATGGTAACAATGTCGATTATTTCGTCTTTCTTAGAATGTAGAGGTAAGTGAAAACAATAAAATTATCTTTGATTAATTTAGCTTTAATGATTATCATATCCATTGTTCAAGTGGTTTGTGTAGAAGAAAATCTTTATCAAAAAATCCATTTGTTAAAAACTTTTCCTTATTAGTACTTCTTTGTAATATCATTGACCGATAAAATACTAAACTACGAGACTCAAATCACCTAAACTTTTAATCACAAAAAAAAACTATGTTATACTATCGTGGGTGAACTAGGAACAGAGCCGTCTTGAGTTTTTGGAGGTCTTGTTAAGTTAACTACGGTTTAACCGTGACAACAACAAAGGGACTATATTTAGTTATGATTTAACCGTGACTGATCTATCATGAGGTCTAATTAGCCTCAATTTAACCTTGGAGAATTTGACTTCTGTGTTGTAAACTACCTGACAGATGACACACCCTCAAACACGGCCCACGGCCCTGCTAGAAGAATTATTTTCTTCGAAGCCGAGATACTCTAATGTGATCTAGTGGCAACATGTGAAGCAAGATAGCCATTTGTTCTGCGAAGCATTTGATGCTGGTTTTGTGTTTTGAGCTGCAGATGGTGCTACCGTTGTTTTCGTCGAATTCTGTTGCTCTGTCTGCTTCAGCTGCTTTTTCGTCTCTTCGCCGTGTTTTGACGAATGAGTTTTGTCTCCATGTGACAAATGAGTTTTGTCTCCATCTGCGTATCTTCATATTACCAAAAAAACAGTTAAACTTTTTGCTCAAGAAAATTAAGCAAATCATCATCCCGGTGTTTATGGTATACATAAAAGCTTTATAACACCGACACCTCTGAGTTAACATGATAGTGTATGCGTCGTGTTTTTGGTGTCCGTGCTTCGCATAAAAGTAGTTAGTAACTTGAACTTACGATTTAAATGCAAAAGATTGGGTGCTTCCATTTGAATGCCGAGAATGGTCATTATTAGAACTAGAAAGTGCGTCCGAATGCATCGCCGCATTAAAAAATGTTGTTGGTCCTTTACTTTTATTATTCTCTGGTGCTGTACTAGTTTCCATTATAACCTCTCGCATTGTCTCTGCCGCTGTTGCCTCAGTTACTTTCGAATTACTTTCGTGTTGCTCAGCGAAATTCGTGCTAATATCATTGAATTTAGTAGCATGTGTTTGAGGTGAAAGTGGAGGATGATTACTTTGAACACCACCCGACATATTCATGTGATCGACATTCTTATCCATGTGATCGACATTCTTATCCAACTCTCCAGATTTAGTCAACCAAGCCATGTCGTTCGAGAAACTCTTTCCCATTTGAATGCTAAACAACGATTCATTAGAGGCACCACTCCATTGAGCATTTAGTCTATCTCTCGCGAAAACATGTAATGGAATTCTCGGTGTTGAAGATGGAGTTACAGAACAATTCTCTTGTCTTTCCATTATCTGTATCGGAGGATTTTGTATCGTCTCAGGAACAACTACTAATGTTGAAGATTTTTTTTGTTCATGCTTTGGCATTGATCTTACTGGGAAATCATCATCACTAGATTCTGAAGCTAACATGTTTTCTTTTTGCGATTTCGGATGTACATGAGTATCTTTCTCGGTGTTACTCGAAGCACTTAGAGAATCATGTTTGTGTTGCGGAGATGAAGATTCAAAACTTGTAGAATGAGAATCATGCATGTTTTGCTGAGTTAAAGCTTTTTGTTCATGCTTTGGCATTGAGCTTACCAGCATATCATCATCACTATCCTTTCGCGATTTTTGATATGCATGAGTATCTCTCTCGGTGTTACTCGAAACACTTAGAGAATCATCCATGTGTTGCTGAGTTGAAGATTCAAAACCTGTAGAATGAGAATCGTGCATGTTTCGTTGAGTTGAAGATTCAAAACTTGTGGAAAATGATAGACGTCGATGAGTCTAACTTGTTAGCAACATTATTTGTTGCAAAATAAGAAATTGTGTTTCGAGTTTTGACAACCAACTTTAAAAAACTTTTCAAATATATGGTTAACGAATATAACAGGTGTTAAAATTCGTTAACCACCAACATAATTTAACTAACCACGAATTTTGACTAATCACCGCAACTTTCAGGTATTCAATTTTACATGTAGTTGAATACTTGAAAATCACGATTAATACGTACATATTTCTTATTAATGAAGTTACTTAACTAACCACATATTTAAACTGCGTACTCTAACCGAAAATATATTTAAAGAGATATTATTACCTCTATGGTTCTTATGATATTCATTATCTAGTTGCTGGTTTTGTGTTGATTCAAGTGTGAACAAAGGGTGTGATGGTTGACTTGAGGAAGAAGCATGTGATGTTTCTTCATGATTAGGAAAGTTCCAATGATCTTGATGATGCCAAACATTACCATGATCATGATGGTGAGTTTCATTTTCATGGAAGGGATTTCCTAGTGATGATTCAAATGTAGGTAGTTGATGATGAAAATTAGGCTCAAAAGGTGCATGATCATGCAACTTATGAGATTCATTTGCATCATTATGATCACCAAATACTAAGAAAGGGTTTTGTGTTGATGAAAATGAAGGGTCAGAGTTATTTGGATAAGGAGAATGAAATTCACCAAAAGGGTTAGCAAGATTTGTTGAAGAGTTTGTTTGGTCATTGGTGTGAAGAAAAGTTGGATTTTCATTATGAGGTGTTGTAGTGGTTGAAATTGGCATAAAATGAATGTGATGATCATGTGAAAGTTCTGGCTTCTTTATTGTGTTGAATGGTTCACTTTCATTTGAATTTGTTGAATGATGAGTTGTATGATGAATGTTGGATCCACTTCCACTTTGAGATTCCATCAGCCAATAATGTCAAGTGATTTTTAGGGTCTTGATGTTCTGTAAAACAAGAATCGAAATCAAGTAAGAAACCATATCCTTTCGAGATTTGACCTAATTTAATTTCACAAAACCAATTTATAAAATAGAGATTTCTCATAAACATATATTCAAATTATATAATTCCATGTGTTTATGTTATTCAATTTTCGGTGTGAGACTCGTTATCTAGGTTCATGTTCATACGATAATAACATAAATAATTTACTTATCAAAGATTGAGTCAATCAGATCTATTTTTTGAGTCCAAAAAATAAATGATTCAAACATTCTAAGATTTTCATTTTGTTTGCAATGTGCATAATTTTATTTCCAACAGCATTAGATTCTATCATCATTAAAGGATTTGGTCTCTATTTTAACAAAATGTTACTCATATAGCAATGAGCAATGCAATATGGTTATTTCCAGCAATTTCAACAAAGGATTTGGTTTTTGAAAAAACTATAATAACAAACTAATTTCTTATCCATTTCATGAAATAACTAACTACATTATCATGATGTGTATATATAAATACAAATTGCAAAATTTAAACATAACCTATAATATGTAGCATGATGGATTATAGAAACAAGAATATATTAATGCAATGTTACCTTAATCTCAGTTCCATTACCTCAATCTCAATGTAGTGGGAAAAAAATCAAGAATCAGAAAAATTGAAACAAAAGTAAGGTTAGGAGGAAGAGGATGCAACAGAAAAAGTCTAAATAAGGAGAAGGCTTTCCACATGTTTAGGTGTTTTTCTTGACTAAATAAGGTAAGACATAAATTAAATTTTATATAGATTTTTTTTAATCAAATGGTAAAAGGGTAACTCAATATACGAGGACTTTCATTTTATAGGCTCTTGAGAGATCGGATATACAAAGTCTTATCTCTGTTTTTATAACAGAGAGGCTGTTTCCAGCAGAATTCGAACCCATGATCCCAGAATCGTAATGAAATGACCTTATCTTTTTTGAATCAAAACGTAATTAATTTAATTCAAAAAGCAAAAATTATTCAAGGCGATCAAATATGATTCATCCACTGAGAATCAAAAAGACAAAAAAAACGAAACTAAGAAGTTAAAGAGATTACACTATCATCCTTTTTGCAATGTGCTTGTGAAGCTTCAAACTATTACAACCAAAGAACAATTGTTGTATTGTTTCATCCTGGTTGCAAAAACAACAAGACTTGTCATTAGTGATCCCAAATTTGTGTAACATGTCTCGTGTAGTCAACCTCATGACAATCATTCTTTAGAGTTAGGTACATCTTCTTCATATCAAACTTGTTTTCCTGCCCCATTCGAGTCCAAACCAAATTATTCAGCACTTTGTTCCTCACCTACATAAGGTAGTAAATATGGATCCATTTAATTCATAGGTACTCCTTCCTACCATTTAAGTTCCAAAGTGTTTTTGCAAGATGAATTTCATTTTAACTAAATTATTGTAGTTTTTTTAATGTAAAAAAAGGACATTTCTCAAATATAAAAAGGTTATAAAAATTTGGAGTTACAATAAAGATTTAAATATAAGATTGAAGCTTGCAATAACTTTTATTTTTGGTGTAAATCCTTGCAAATATCTTTTATTTAACTTTTGGTCCATATTATTTTGTTTTCTATTTTACAAAATTGATTTATATTAGAATTGATCACAATAATATGGATTTTTTTTTTTAAATAATCACTTTTTTTTAATTTTTTTTTCAAATAATCAGTTTTTCAAAAATTTTATCAAAATGATCACTTTTCAAATAAAAAAATTCCACCACACAAAGGAGTAGCCACTCTGTGGCGCATGCAATCAATTTAAAGAGGAGGCGCCACACTGCATGACTTGTCCTCCTCTGTAAAGTCATGCAGTGTGGCGCATGCATGTGTTTTTGAGAGGAGGTGCCACCCACCTTGGCTTGATAGTGTAATTGCAATTTTTTTTAAATAAAATAAAAAAAACTAAAAATATTTTATATTAATATTTAATATTACACAACGCATGGATATATTTTTTTTAGACGTCCCCTCAATCTAAGTGGGTCCCTGTATGACATAAACGGCTGCGCCTTTGCCTCGTCCCTTGTCTCACTCCTCTCTGTTGATTTTCCTGAAGTGTTTGTGGTCTGTTCTGACTTGCTTGATTATGAGGTGCTTGATGTGATGGTCTTGGTATATCAGGATTATATATCTCATCGATCATTTCGTCCCACTGTGTTGTGCTTTCAAAGAGATCGGTGCCCATATTGTTGAAGTTTGGTCTTGTTGGTTGGGATATGTGTGGGTGGTGGGGTGGTTGATAGTATTGGGATGTTGAATCGTGATGAAAACGAAGCAACGGTTCTTGTGGTGTATGAAATTCGTATGATGGTTGGGTACTTCGATGGTATGATGTTTGACTATATGTAGGTTGAGTGGTATGGTAGATGTAAGTGTTTAGTTATTCGTATGTATTTTTGGTAAAACCAGGTGTGTGAATGTCATGACTGATGTCATAACATTCTGGATTATTAGGTACTTTATGCAGAAAAAGAATGGCATACAGTAGCTGCTATTTATGAGTGTGTATCTGAGCATTTTGCAATGATCACATTCATCACTTTCTACCAAAATCAGTAAACAGGATTTCTGTTGTCAGAACAAATGTTATGACATCCTGTACTGATCTAACAGTTATGCAGTTTGGTTAATTCTGAGATTTTTCAGGAATTTGGTTCATACATTCCAGAACAGAATCTCACGTGGACTTTAGGTTAACCTAGCTCAACCCTAATCTGGTTGATAAAGTCTTGTGATCAAGTCTTGAGGTTAACCCTAATTAACCCTAGCTTTTCGTGGAAGTCCTAACTGAAGAAACAGCTGCATATATATTCAACAGGAAAGCTGATTGGAAATCAAACTCTTAGACAGAAGATCATCTTGGGGCTGTATAGTTTTAACTATTGTAATCCAAGCAAGTATCATTGTGATAAGTGACTTGGAATAGGTTTTGATTGTAAGGGTTGTGTATCACTCAAAGCTTTGAAGCAAGAGTGTTTGTGTCTCTTGACTAAAGCTTTGAAGCAAGGTCAAGTTTAGGTTTATGTATCACTCAAAGCTTTGAAGCACGAGTGTTTGTGTTACTTGATTAAAAGCTGTGAAGCATAATCAAGTGTATGTTCTGAAGAGTGTCTTCATTATTTCATTAGTCAATTGTTTAAGTATCACTGCTGTGATTGAGGGGGAGTGAGTAGGAACTCAGATTTAAGTTGAACTTGGATTGAAGTTGCATTGGGTAGGTCTTAAGTGAAGGAGATAAACTGGTTGGTTTATTCCTGAATTAATATCTCTTATAGTGGATTTCCTCCCTGGCTTGGTAGCCCTCAGAGTAGGTGTTGTTTCACACTGAACTGGGTAAACAATTGACTGTGTTCTTTACTGTTTTTTTATTTACTGTCTTATAGAAAGTCAGATACGGTGTCATAACATTCACTGTGACATTGAGTATCTGCTGCCAGAATTTCAATTGGCATCAGAGCAGGCACCCTGCCTGTCTTACTGGGTGAGATCTAGGGATATCACTTTCTGGCACTATGGACAAAGAAGGAGTTTTTGGAAATAGACCACCCATTCTGGATGGATCAAATTATGACTACTGGAAACCTCGTATGATTGCCTTCTTAAAATCACTGGACAAAAAGGGTTGGAGAGCTGCTGACAAGGGATGGAACCATCCCACCATAACTGAGAAAGATGGGACAATCAGTCTGAAGCCTGAGGAAGAATGGAGCAAAGAAGAAGATGAGTTAGCCCTTGGTAATTCCAAAGCTTTAAATGCCTTGTTCAATGGAATTGATAGAAATATATTCAGACTAGTACATCAATGTGAACTGGCCAAGGAAGTTTGGGACACTCTCAAAACTACCCATGAGGGCACATCCAAAGTAAAAATGTCAAGGCTTCAGATGCTGACTACCAAGTTTGAGAACCTAAGGATGATGGAAGATGAAACCATTCATGAGTTTCACATGAACATCTTGGAGATTGCCAACACCTCAGGAGCATTGGGAGAAAAGATGTCAGAAGAAAAACTGGTGAGAAAGATTCTCAGATCTTTGCCTAAAAGATTTGCAATGAAGGTAACTGCTATAGAGGAAGCCCAGGATATCAGCAAGTTGAAGGTGGATGAACTCATTGGGTCTCTTCAGACTTTTGAGATGGGGATCAGTGAAAATGTTGACAAGAAAAACAAGAGCATAGCACTTGTATCCAACACTGAAGATGAAAACAAGGAGGATGAAGAAGAAAATATTTCAGAAGCTATAGCCATGCTTGGAAGACAATTCAACAAACTCATCAAGAGAATGGATCCAAAGTCAAGGTCAAATGTTAAGAACATTCCTTCTGACATTAACAGATATTATGACTCCAGCAGAAGACCAAAGTCTGAAGAGAAGGGAAATCAAAGCAGAGGAATTCAATGCCATGGATGTGAAGGATATGGGCACATTCGAGCTGAATGTCCTACCTTTCTTAAGAAACAAAAGAAAGGAATGTATGTTACCTGGTCTGACTGTGATTCAGAAAGTAATTCTGAAGAAGAATCTGCCAAACTAGTTACTGCACTAACTAGTTTTTGTACCTCTGAAAGTGACACTAGTGATGAGGAAGTGACATTTGAAGAACTGACTGATACCTACAAGAAATTATGTATCAGAAGTGCTGAAGTCTGTCTGCAAAATGAGAGACAAACAAAACTCATAATAAAGTTGGAGGCTGAAAAAAGGGCATACATTGAATCTATAAGTCATCTAGAAAGGGAAGTTCAAATGCTGAACTCAAAACTGAACCAGATGACCAAATCTGTCAAGATACTGACAAATGGAACTGACAAATTGGAAGAAATCCTTCAGGTTGGACAAAATGTGGGAAACAAGTCTGGTCTAGGATTTGTGGCAGCAAAGAAATCTGGTGCAGACAAGAAGATCAGGCCTGATAAACAAATGTCAAAGCAGATGTCACAACATAGCACTCAACATCGGGAACAGAGAAATATGAAGAAAAAGTACCAAAGATGGAGATGTCATCATTGTGGGAGGTTTGGTCACATAAAGCCATTCTGCTTCAGATTGTATGGATACCCTAATCAGAACCCATGTGTCAAACCTAAGTCTAACAAGGTACCACATACTCCACAGTGGAAGAAAAAGGCTACTGCCCTGATAGCCCACACTTCCCTTAGAGTCTCTGCAAAGGAAGACTGGTACTTTGACAGTGGATGTTCTAAGCACATGACTGGAATCAAGAACCTTCTCAATAATGTTAAACCTCACACCACTAGTTATGTGACCTTTGGAGATGGTGGTAGAGGAGAAATCAAAGGAGTTGGTAACTTGGACTGCCCTAGAGTTCCAAGTCTAAATGAAGTACTATTGGTAAAAGGCCTGACTGCTAATCTCATTAGTATTAGTCAATTATGTGATCTAGGATTCAAGGTCAACTTCTCAAAATCTGAATGTCTTGTAACTAATGAAAAACAAGAAGTTGTAATGAAAGGAGTCAGATCTAAAGACAATTGTTACTTGTGGGAGCCTGAGAACACTAATTACTCCACTGTGTGTTCTATTGCCAAAGAAGAAAAAGAGGTGAAACTGTGGCACCAAAAACTTGGCCATCTTCATCTAAGAGGAATGAAAAGGATTATATCCATGGAGGCAGTCAGAGGGATTCCAAGACTGCAAATTGATGAAGGGAGAGTTTGTGGTGAATGTCAGGTTGGTAAGCAGACTAGGATGTCACATCCAAAGTTAAGACATCTGACCACCTCTAAGGTTCTAGAACTTCTATATATGGATCTGATGGGACCAATGCAGGTGGAAAGTCTTGGTGGAAAAAGATATGCATATGTTGTTGTGGATGATTTTTCCAGATTCACCTGGATTAACTTCATTAGGGAAAAATATGATGTATTTGAAGTTTTTAAAGAACTGTGCAAAAGAATTCAAAGAGAAAAAGAAGGGTGTATTGTTAGAATCAGAAGTGATCATGGCAAGAAATTTGAAAACAGTAAGTTTAATGAGTTCTGTTCCTCAGAAGGAATTAGTCATGAATTCTCTTCTCCTATAACTCCTCAACAAAATGGAGTTGTAGAAAGGAAAAATAGGACCATACAGGAATCTGCCAGAGCTATGATACATGCCAAAAGACTTCCTATTCATTTTTGGGCTGAAGCTATGAATACAGCATGTTATGTCCATAACAGAGTCACTTTGAGAAAGGGAACCTCATCCACCATTTATGAACTCTGGAAAGGAAGAAATCCAACTGTGAAGTACTTCCATGTATTTGGTAGCAAATGCTATATTCTGGCAGATCGTGAACAAAGGAGAAAGCTGGACCCTAAAAGTGATGAAGGTATATTTCTAGGATACTCCTCCAACAGCAGAGCTTATTGGGTATTCAATTCCAGGACCAAAGTCATGATGGAATCAATAAATGTCATAGTTGATGATTATCATGAAGAAACAGATGTCCCTTGTAATGTTGAGACATTCTTTGAGACTCCAACTCAACAGAATGACCTACCTAACACCACTACAGCAGACTCTGAATCCAAGGAAGCTAGCAAAATCCCTTCCATTAGAATTCAGAAAGATCATCCTAAAGAACTCATCATAGGGGATCCTAACAGTGGAGTCACTACAAGATCTAGAGAAATCATCTCAAACTCTTGCTTTGTGTCTAAAATTGAACCAAGAAATGTTAAGGAGGCTTTAACTGATGAATACTGGATTGGTGCAATGCAAGATGAATTGAACCAATTTAAGCAACATGAAGTTTGGGAGTTAGTTCCTAGACCAGAGGGAACAAACATCATTGGCACAAAATGGATATACAAGAACAAATCAGATGCTGAAGGAGTTGTCACCAGGAATAAGGCAAGACTTGTTGCCCAAGGATACACTCAAGTTGAAGGGGTTGATTTTGATGAGACCTTTGCCCCTGTAGCCAAACTGGAATCTATCAGACTCTTATTGGGAATTGCTTGTCTCCTGAAGTTCAAATTATTTCAGATGGATGTAAAAAGTGCCTTCCTAAATGGGTACTTAAATGAGGAATTTTATGTGGAACAACCTAAAGGTTTTGTGGATCCAAACCACCCTGATCATGTCTACAAATTGAGGAAAGCTTTATATGGCCTGAAACAAGCTCCTAGAGCATGGTATGACAGGTTAACAAAATTTCTCTCAGACAAAGGATACAGAAAAGGAGGCTTGGATAAAACCCTCTTTGTCAAAAATGAAGGAGGGAAGTTAATGGTAGCCCAAATATATGTTGATGACATAGTGTTTGGGGGAATGTCAGATCAAATGGTTAAACATTTTGCTGACCAGATGCAGGCTGAATTCGAAATGAGTCTCATGGGAGAACTGACCTACTTTCTTGGACTGCAAGTCTCACAGATGGAGGACTCAATTTTTCTATCTCAAAGCAAGTATGCAAAGAACATTGTCAAGAAGTTTGGTATGGAGAATGCCAGTCACAAAAGGACTCCTGCACCTACTCATTTAAAGCTATCCAAAGATTCAAGTGGGGTTAAGGTGGACCAAAGCCTGTACAGAAGCATGATAGGAAGTTTGCTGTACTTAACAGCCAGCAGACCTGACATTGCTTTTGTAGTTGGAGTTTGTGCAAGATACCAAGCTGATCCTAAAGTCAGTCATATCAACCAAGTGAAGAGAATTTTGAAGTATGTAAGTGGAACTTACAACTATGGCTTGCTGTACTCTCATGGTTGTGAACCAACTCTGACTGGTTATTGTGATGCTGATTGGGCTGGAAGTGCTGATGATAGAAAAAGCACCTCTGGAGGATGTTTCTTCTTAGGAAATAATCTGGTCTCCTGGTTCAGCAAGAAACAGCACTGTGTGTCTCTCTCTATTGCTGTAGCTGAATACATTGCAGCTGGTAGTAGTTGTTCTCAAATGATCTGGATGAAACAGATGCTTACTGAGTATAATGTCACACAAGATGTTATGACATTGTACTGTGACAATCTGAGTACAATCAACATTTCCAAGAATCCTATTCAGCATAGCAGGACCAAGCATATTGACATTAGACATCACTTTATCAGAGACCTTGTAGAGGAGAAGACGATTAAGCTGGAACATGTTGCCACTGAGCTACAGCTGGCTGACATTTTTACCAAGGCACTTGATGCAAATCAATTTGAAAATTTGAGGGGCAAGTTGGGTATTTGCCAACATGAGGAATTGTAGCAATTAATTTTGCTTAAAACAAGGGTTGAAGGAGTTGTTTTTGTTAAGTCTATTTTGATTGGGTTAATCATATGTTTTCCCATCTCTTTCAAAATTATTAAGAAGTTGAATAGACACTCATTTACCTCCTTCCTCTCTCGACTCTACAACAAATCCCATTCTCTCAATCAAAGAATTCTCTCTAGTTGCTACTGGTTTTCTAAGACTATCAAAATGTCTCAAACATCATCCTCATCTAAGACGAATGTTTCATCTGCTTCCTCTGATCGAGATTCTAGGGCAATCACATCATGCATGGATTCTGAAGTCCTGGAGATTACTCCTCTTAGAGTACTGGCAACTAACCCATCTAAGGTTAAAAAGCTGAGAACAAGGCATGCAGGAAGGTCTCAAGCTACTTCATCCGGTAATCCCTCTCAACCTTCATCTTCTGTTCCAAATAGGGAAGGCTCAGCTTATGTTCATCAAGCAATAGCTAGGCTTGTTACAAGAATTCTAAGTGAGAACCACTATGTACCCGACATTTCTGTTCCTTTAAATCAAGAATCAGCAAGTCCAAATGTTGACATAAATCCAGATGTCTGAGAATGTTGAGACACCGAATGAGAACATTCAGAAATCATCTGATAATCTTGATGATCTCCAGAACCCTTCTGAGAAGGAGGTTGAACCCCCCGTTATTGATGTGGATGAAGACTACTCAGACAATGACCTAATTGCAAATATCAACCCTAGCATAGCTAGGAGAATGATGAACAGAAAAGGCAAGTAGGATGCTGCAAAATGTCTGACCAAAGAAAAGACTGTTGATGTTGCTCACAAGAAAACCAGGTCTGAAGGCAAGACTGGTGTAGAAACTGTGAAGACTGGACTGTCCAAAGGGAAGGTGAAAACCCGAGTACATGTTGGGAGTCTCTCAAAGCCTGTGAGACAACCAATAGCAAAGAAGAGGAAAGAGCCTGAACCTTCTAATTCTGATGAGGAATCAGAATTTGAAATTGATGCTGAAGACATTCCTCTCAGAAGGAAACTCCCTTCCAGCAAAATGGATAAAGTTCCTGAAGTCCCCACTGACAACATTTCATTTCACCACCCTGAAAATGCCAACAGATGAAAGTATGTTTGCTTGAAAAGAATAGCCTTGGAAAGAGAACTGAACAATGGTGCCATGGATTGTAAGGAGATCATGGACCTAATCAAAGCTGCTGGACTAATGAATACTGTGGTAAAGTTTACCAAATGTTATGAAAATCTTGTCAAGGAATTCATAGTGAATTTGTCTGATGAATGTGCTGATGGAAGGTCAGCTGACTTTGAATGTGTCTATGTGAGAGGAAGAAAGGTTAATTTCTCTCCCTCTGAAATTAACAAATTCCTTGGAAGACCAAATGAGGCTTGCCCTGAACTAGAGGTTACTGACAACCAAGTATGCCAAACCATCACAACAAGTCAAGTAAGGAGCTGGCCCTTAAAAGGCAAGCTGAATGCAAGCAAGCTAAGCATGAAATTTGCCATCCTGCACAAGATTGGTGCAGCCAACTGGGTTCCTACCAACCATAAATCAACCATCTCCACAGGATTGGGAAGATTCATTTATGCTGTTGGAACCAGGACAAAATTTGACTATGGCAGGTATATCTTTGATCAAACTTTAAAACATGTTGGAAGCTATGTTGTTAAAGGCCCTATTGCCTTTCCCTCCCTCCTATGTGGTATTGTCCTTGCTCAGTATCCTGACATCCTAGTGGAAAGAGATATTGTATGCAAAAGAGCCCCTGCTCTTGGGTTGCACTATAAGCTATTTCAAGGAACTCATGTTCCTGACATTGTCATGACATCAGCTGAGACATCATCTGTCAAAACCCAGTCCAAGACATCTGATGTTATAGCTGTGCTGAAAGAAACCTGCAAAGAGCTGGAGACAAGGAAAAGGACTCTTGAAAACCTAATTTCCATATTAGAATAGGAGGAGACTGAAGGACAAAGAAGGGAAGAGGATGTTGTTGAAGATCAGCTTAATGCTGAAGAAAGTGCCTCCTCTGAAGATGACAGTGCTTAAAGTTTGGTGGAGTTGTCAAGCTTGATGCTGGTTCCTGTTGCTGCAAGTGATTTCAGATTTTTTTTGTTGTTTTTATTACTCATTTTGGATGACTGTATAACATATAAGTACATGTATCTTTGGCCTATTTGTGGCTAAAGAGGGGGATATATTTTGTGTTAATTACTTGGTAGACATTATTTTTTCTGCAGACATATTCATTCTGCTGATCTCTATTCTCTGATTGCTTAGGGGTTTTAGCCAAAAATCTACCAAAGGGGGAGTTTGTAAGTGTTTAGTTATTGGCATATATTTTTGGTAAAACCAGGTGTGTGAATGTCATGACTGATGTCATAACATTCTGGATTATTAGGTACTTTATGCAGAAAAAGAATGGCATACAGTAGCTGCTATTTATGAGTGTATCTGAGCATTTTGCAATGATCACATTTATCACTTTCTACCAAAATCAGTAAACAGGATTTCTGTTGTCAGAACAAATGTTATGACATCCTATACTGATCTAACAGTTATGCAGTTTGGTTAATTCTGAGATTTTTCAGGAATTTGGTTCATACATTCCAGAACAGAATCTCACGTGGACTTTAGGTTAACCTAGCTCAACCCTAATCTGGTTGATAAAGTCTTGTGACCAAGTCTTGAGGTTAACCCTAATTAACCCTAGCTTTTCGTGGAAGCCCTAACTGAAGAAACAACTGCATATATATTCAACAGGAAAGCTGATTGGAAATCAAACTCTTAGACAGAAGATTATCTTGGGGCTGCATAGTTTTAACTACTGTAATCCAAGCAAGTATCATTGTGATAAGTGACTTGGAATAGGTTTTGATTGTAAGGGTTGTGTATCACTCAAAGCTTTGAAGCAAGAGTGTTTGTGTCTCTTGACTAAAGCTTTGAAGCAAGGTCAAGTTTAGGTTTATGTATCACTCAAAGCTTTGAAGCACGAGTGTTTGTGTTACTTGATTAAAAGCTATGAAGCATAATCAAGTGTATGTTCTGAAGAGTGTCTTCATTATTTCATTAGTCAATTGTTTAAGTATCACTGCTGTGATTGAAGGGGAGTGAGTAGGAACTCAGGTTTAAGTTGAACTTAGATTGAAGTTGCATTGGGTAGGTCTTAAGTGAAGGAGATAAACTGGTTGGTTTATTCCTGAATTAATATCTCTTATAGTGGATTTCCTCCCTGGCTTGGTAGCCCTCAGAGTAGGTGTTGTTTCACACTGAACTGGGTAAACAATTGACTGTGTTCTTTATTGTTTTTTTATTTACTGTCTTATAGAAAGTCAGATACGGTGTCATAACATTCACTGTGACATTGAGTATCTGCTGCCAGAATTTCAGTAGAAAGGAGATGTATCATATGTGTCTTGGGTGTTGTGGTAGGATGAGGATGGTGCATATTGTTGGTGGTGGATCGAGTCATGCTCTTGGTATTGTGTTTGTGTGTGTGGCATGAATTAATGACGAGTTTGGTTGAATGAGGTGGTGTATGGTTGTTGGGTTTGAGTGGGTTGACATTGTGGTTGGGTTTGGTATTGTTGAGGGGTTGGTTGTTGGGTTTGATATTGTTGAGGGGTTGGTTGTTGGGGTTGTTGTTGGACGTATGTTGCAGCTCTTTGGCGTGGGTCAATCAAATAAGTCTCTTGAGACAAAACAAATTTGTTGAAACCAATGTGTACCATCTCAAATATTGGAGCGTCGGTTTTAAGTCATCTTGCAAGATCAGCTCCCTTAAGACCAATTCACGTCTATGCCTCCATTGATGACATTGATTTTTAGCGAAGTCTCTCAAATCATTAAATCTCCACTAGTCGTCAACTGAGTATATGCCATTGGCCCAAACATGTTGGGGGTCGGGGATACCCTGTTGCATGTCGAACTGTAGCTTCACACAATCACTGTGGTGCATCTCCATAGTAGTGAACCTGATGAGTGTTGTTTTTGCAGTCCAGACTTCAGCATCAAGAGGGTTAATCTCATGGTCGAGATCCTTATACGGCCTCCATACAAATTGTAGAGTAAAAAAAGTTATATAAAATATTAAACTTAATTAAAATATTGAATGCGTTGTATAAAATATGTAAGTTTAATACCTCTTAGGGTCTAACACGATCAATAAGATTTCGGTAGACTACTATTGTGTTTCTAGGAGATTTGTTGTAATTCATCCCAGGAACAGACCACCTACATAGAAAAAATGGATAATAAATTAATACACTACATGTCTCGGTGTATAATATGTAAAATTTATGGTTTTGTAATCTTATTTTATAGCAAAGGGGAAGACAAATGGCCTTGTGTTGCAGGGGGAGAGTGTCGGCATTCTCGACCAGCACCATGTTTGGAGCAAAAAGGCGCAAGAATAGAAAGAACAACTACCGTTCGATGCATTTTTACACAAGGAACTATACAGATGGGCCAAAACCGCTGAACCCCAACTATATGTGTTTATTTTATCAAATTGTCTTAACAATGGTAAATACATGATATTAACAGTATTACCCGTTGTTTCAGGAAATAAAAAATGGCCAAATAATATCATTATGTAACACCGAGCTTTCATAATTTTTTCTTGCTCGGTAGAGTTTTCAGTTATTACGAGACTACTATGATATTCTCTAAGAAGACAGAGATTAATACCTTTGCCTCTTGATCCTTGTTCAAATAAAGGGACTTCCAAAAGTTTCTCGCATATGGCATTGTCTTGGTTGACTCGGCCATTAACAGCCTTACCGTTGATCAGTAGACCGAATAACATGTACACGTCCTCTAGTGTGACTATACATTCACCACATAGAAGATGAAAGGTGTGAGTTTCGGGTCTCCATCTCTCCACTAATGCGAGAATAATTTTATAGTCAACATGGTAATTGACTATGTTGAGTAATAGACCAAAACCGGCATGTCGTAAGTACGATTCAATTTGAACGTCGTAAGGAACATACTCATGGACACGACAACGAATCTTTTAACATCCTATTAAAAACATCAATTACGTTTAAGAAATACAATATTTATGTATAACAATCATAAGAATTAAGGAACAAAAAATTGTCGACAAAAAATAGGTATTAAGGAAAATACACTTATAAAGGTTTCAATGTTGTTCGGAGTTCCTCTATGTTGATCACCCATGGTCAAGAGAGACATTTTTTCTTGATTACTCTTGTGTTGTTGTTGAGACTTCAAGAAAGAAATAGTGTATGAGTTATAATTGTGATGAAAATATAGGGTTAATGTTACATGTATTTATAGGAAAATCTTGAAGAACACTTTACATGCAACTTATACACATAGGTGCCACATTAGGTGGTGCATGCTCTTCCTTATTGCACATAGGCGCCACACTAGGTGGTGCATGCTCTCTTTGTTGTACATAGGCGTCATTCAACATGGCTTCTTGCTTTTTGCATGCATGCAAACCTGCAGCATGGCAGAGATTAGATGGAATGCATGCAAGTCTTATTGTTCAATGACAAGCCACCCTAGGTGGCGCATGCATGCAAAAAAAGGAGGATAAGCCACCCTAGGTGGCGTATGCATGCATAAAGAGGAGGATAAGATGTTAGAACATAGTTTGATTCTACAACCCTTTATTAGAGTTTTGATGATAACAAACACAAAGAATAAATATGCACTCTAAAAATTCTGTTACTGTGTATGTAGAAGTTTTGACCAAAGCAGCATCAGAAGTTAAGCTATAGAAGCTTTCACGCCGAGGTAATCAGAATTTGCGCTGAAAAATGATGATCAGAACATGCGCTAAAGTGAAGCACACTCTGATTCTAAACAGAAGGTTCAGATAAAATTAGATTCTCACAAACTCTAAGTCATCAATGTTCTGAAGTAATTGCAGCATACAAGATTATAAGATTCTGAAGCGTTACTATTCAATAAAGACAGCATCACTTGTAACAGCTTCATTCAGATAGGATCTTCTCAATATGGAAACTGCTTAAATGTCCATTATCACGCTTAATGTTGGACAAGATTCCTTTGCCTATATAAACAAGCTAAGAGATCAAATCATTTACGATTTTCCTACGCTACTGCAATTCATCTAAAAAGGCTGCAAGCTTACATACTTATTTTCCATGCTCTAAATTGTGTAAATTATCACAGTTATGGTAATTGTTTTTGTAACAAAAAACTATTATACACATAATTCTTGTATCTTGATTAAGACAGTTTTTCCTTGAGATTAACCGGATTGTGGTTGTACTCAAGAAGACTTTGACAGTTGTCAAAGTAGTGATTGTAATCAGTTTTTGATTAGTGGATTAAGTCCTCGTTGGAGAGAGGAAAAATCACCTTGACGGGTGGACTGGAGTAGTTTGAGATCAAACGAACCAGGATAAAAATATTGTGTCATTGCACATTTGATTTTAAGTTTTCAATTCACCCCCCCCCCTTCTTGTGTTTTTCACTTCTTCAATTGGAATTAGAGCTCCTGGTTCTGAGTTAATACACTTAACCGTGTCAGTACAAGATCCAAGCTTTAGAAAAACACTATGGTGGGACCAAGCCAAAACATCAGCAATGACTATCATGAAGACAAGGACAGAATCAGTGGCAAACCTTTAGTCTTTGATGGAGAAAATTTTAACTACTGGAAAGAGAGAATTGAGAGCTTCTTTCTGGCCCATGATACTGATCTATGGGACATGGTAACTGATGGGTACACACATCCAGTGGATGGAAGAGGTCAGAAGATAGACAGAAAAATGATGTCTGACCAACAAAAATGTGAATTCAGAAACCATCATAAAGCCAGAACAATACTCCTCAGTGATATCTCATACTCAGAATATGAGAAAATCTCAAACAGAGAGACAACCAAAAAACATGTTTGACTCTATGAGAATGACGCATGAAGGCAACATACAAGTCAAAGAAACCAAGGCCCTTGCGCTCATTCATAAGTATGAGGCACTCAAGATGGAAGATAGTGAATCCATATAAGCAATGTTTTCAAGATTCCAGATCCTTGTTGCTGGGCTGAAGGTTCTTGACAAAGGATATTCTACTGCTGATCACGTAAAGAAGATCATCAGAAGTCTACCCAAGCAATAGAAGCCAATGGTCATAGCACTTAAGCTAGCCAAAGATCTCAACAAGATATCTCTAGAGGAATTTGTCAGCTCCCTCAGAAGTTACGAGATAGAGCTAGAAGAAGATGAGCCTAAAAAGCAAGGTAAGCCACTAGCATTAAAATCTAACAGAAAATCTGATTATAAGGTTTTGCAGGCTATGGAAGAAACCTCTGATGGATCCTCATTAGAAGAAGATGAATTGTCTCTCCTCTCCAGAAGGGTGAATCAATTGTGGAAGCAGAGACAAAGAAAATTCAGAAATCCTAGAAGATCAGAGAATCAAAATGAATTTTCCTCCAGATACAGAAAGTTTGAGTCTTCCTCTGGACATAGAAGATCTAAAGGCTCTTCAGGACACATGAAGTCAAATAACAAGGACATCATCTGCTATGAGTGCAATGAGAAAGGGCATTACAAAAGTGATTGTCCAAAGCTTCATAAGGAGAAGCCCAAAAAGAAGTTCTTCAAGGAGAAGAAGAAAAGCCTCATGGCAACATGGGATGATTCAGACACTTCTGATGCTGACTCAGAGTTAGATGATGAAAGAGAAAACATAGCTCTCATGGCAAACGTGTCAGAAGACAGTGAAGCTTCTGGTTCAGACTCAGAATCAGACACTAAAGAGGTATTCCCTGACTTCACTATTAATTTCACTAAGGCTGAACTTGCAGAAAGTCTAAATGAAATTCTGGAAAGGTATCAGCAAATCAGAGTCAAATTCAAGAACTTGAAAAGGGATCTTGTCTCTGACTCTGAAAAGATTGAGAGTCTCAGATTAGAAAATTATGAGTTAAAATAAAAAGTTTCAAAATTAGAAAATGATTTTCAAAACTCTCAGAAGGAAATAATCTCAGAGACTCCCAGTAATGCTGATGAGATCATCAAAGAGTATGATCACAGCTTTCAGAAGTTTCTGGCTAAAAACATAGATAGAAGCAAGATGGCTTCAATGATCTATGGAGTTAGCATAAATGGTAGAAAATGGATAGGATATCAAGGTAAGGTATCTACACCTAAGAAAGTCATGGACTTAGTCATAAAACTCACACCACTTAAATCACACTTCATATATGGGCACACACATGACCTAAAATACACTAGTAATGATTACTCTATCAAACCAAAATTCAACCAGAATTTTGGTAAAACAAACAAACCAGGACCCAAGAAGATATGGGTACCTAAGGACAAAATTATATATGTAGCAGATATGTTTAGCAGCAAGGCTAAAACACCAGTCATGATACATGGACTTTGGATGCTCTTGACACATGACGGGAAGAAAGCATATGTTCCAAAGCCTAGAACTTAAACATGGAGGCTACATAGGCTTTGGATGCAACCAAAGAGGAAAGATCATTGGCTCTGGAATAGTAGGTAATGGAAATCTTCCCTCTATAAATAATGTGTTATTAGTTGATGGATTAATGCATAACCTATTATCCATAAGCCAATTAAGTGATAACGGTTATGATATAATCTTTAATCAAAATTCATGCAAAGCTGTTAGTCAGAAAGATGGAACTATCCTTTTTAATGGAAAGAGTAAAAACAAAATTTATAAGATAAAACATTATGAACTAAAGAGTCAGAATGTAAAATGTCTTCTCTCTGTTAACAATGAGCAATGGGTCTGGCACAGAAGATAGAGGCATGTTAGTATGAGAAGAATATCTCAGATTAACAAACTCAATCTGGTCAGAGGACTTCCTAATTTGAAGTTCAGTTCAGATGCTCTGTGTGAAGCATGTCAGAAAGGCAAATTTTCAAAACCTGCTTTTAAATCTAAAAATGTTGTTTCCACCTCTAAGCCATTAGAACTTCTGCACATAGACTTATTTGGACCAGTAAAAACTGCGTCTGTTAGTGGCAAGAAGTATGGGTTAGTGATCGTTGATGACTATAGCAGATGGACATGGGTAAAGTTCGTAAGACACAAGGACGAGTCACACTTTGTGTTCGTTGCATTCTGTAACCAAGTTCAGAATGAAAAGGATCTTAGAATTGTCAAAGTCAGAAGTGATCATGGTGGAGAATTTGAAAATAAATATTTTGAATCATTTTTTAATGAAAAAGGCATCTTACATGACTTCTCTTGTCCTAGAACTCCCCAACAAAATGGAGTTGTAGAACGAAAGAACAGAACATTGCAAGAAATGGTCAGAACCATGATCAATGAGACTAACATTGCTAAGATCTTCTGGGCAGAAGCAATTAACACAACGTGTTACATTTAGAATAGAATCTCTATAAGACCTATTATATAAAAGACTCTGTATCAACTGTGGAAGAACATAAAGCCCAACATTTCTTATTTCCACCCGTTTGGATGCACTTGTTTCATTCTGAATACTAAAAGTTATCTGAACAAGTTTGACTCTAAAGCACAAAAGTGTATTATTTTAGGATACTCTGAACGCTCAAGAGGGTACATAGTATACAATACAGAAACACAGATTGTTGAAGAGTCAATTAGTGTTAGATTTGATGATAAGCTTGACCCTCAAAAGTCAAAGCAGAATGAATTCTTTGTAGATATAGAAGTTGAATTCACAGGTACTAAAGATAAATCATCAGAAGTTCTCAACAGAGACGCTCCAACAACGTCAGAAAGAAATGTTAGAAGCAATCCAACACCTTATGTTGATTAACTCCAGAAAAGGCTTTCCAAAAGCAGCATAGCTCACCCAGAAGATAAAATCCTGGGAAAGAAGGATAATCCAATCAGAACAAGATCAACATTCAGAAACTCTGAAGAATCCCTCATGGGACTGGTATCTCTAATTGAACCAACAATAATTGATGAAGCTCTTCTGGACAATGACTGGATTCTAGAAAAGCAGGAGGAATTAAATCATTTCACCAGAAATGGCGTATGCGATATGGTTCCCAAACCAAAAGGATTCAACGTCATTGGAATAAAGTGGGTGTTCAAAAACAAACTGAACGAGCAAGGAGAAGTCATCAGAAACAAAGCACGACTGGCGGCACAAGGTTATAGTCAGCAAGAGGGGATAGACTATACAAAAACCTTTGCTCTAGTCGCCAAGTTAGAATCTATCAGACTCTTAATCTCATTTGTTGTAAACAATGGCATCACTCTGTACCAGATGGATGTTAAAAGTGCATTCCTAAATGGATATATAGATGAAGAGGTATATGTGCACCAACCCCCTGGGTTTGAGAATTCCAAACACCTAAAATATGTTTCAAACTAAAGAAGTCACTCTATGGTCTGAAACAAGCTCCCAGAGTTTGGTATGAAAGACTAAGTAACTTCCTGTTAGAAAAGGAATTCACCAGAGGAAAAATGGACACGACCTTGTTCTGTAAGACATTTAAGAATGATATTTTAGTGTGTCAGATTTATGTAGATGACATCATCTTTGGATCCATTAAACCTTCTCTGGGAAGAGAGTTTGATAAGTGAATGCAGGCAGAGTTTGAGATGAGCTTAATGGGGGAACTCAAATTCTTTCTGGGTATTCAGATAAACCAAACCTCAGAAGGAACTTACATTCATTAGAGCAAATATGTCAGAGAACTTTTGAAGAAATTTGATCTCTCAGAATGTAAGCCCTCAAAGACTCCAATCCACCCCACGTGCATTTTGGAAAAGGAAGAGGTAAGTAAAAAGGTAGAACAAAAAATCCACAGAGGTATGATTGGCTCTCTCCTTTATCTGACGGCTTCAAAGCTTGATATTTTATTCAATGTTTTCTTATGTGCTAGATTCCAATCAGATCCTAGAGAATCTCACTTAACAACAGTTAAGCGAATTTTCAAGTATCTGAAAGGTACTACTAATCTGGGTTTGTTTTATAGAAAATCCAATGAATACAACTTAGTAGGATATTGTGACGTTGATTTTGTTGGAGACAGAGTAGAGCGTAAAAGCACTTCTGGAAGCTGCCAGTTTCTGGGAGACAATCTGATCTCATGGACCAACAAGATACAGTCCACAATAGCATTATCAACAGCAGAAGCTGAATACATAGCAGCTGCTGGATGTAACACTTAAATGCTCTAGATGAAAAGTCAACTTGAAGATTTCAACATATTTGAGAGTAACATTCCTATATTCTGTGATAACACTTCAGCTATATGTCTCAGTAAGAATCCTATTTTGCATTCTAGGGCTAAGCATATAGAAATAAAACATCACTTTATTAGGGACTATATTCATAAATGAATTCTTACCTTAAAATTTATTGACACAGACCATCAATGGGATGATGTATTTACAAAACCTCTTTATGAAGATAGATTCAATTTCATTCTGAAACATCTCAGCATGAAGTTATGCCTAGAATAAAATGTTTTATTTGCATATCTTAACCCTCAGAACTTTATTGTTTTCTGTGAACATCTGATCAACCTGTCTTCAGAAGTTAGAAGTACAGTTTCCTCAGAATCTATCTATGAAGATATTAATGTTTCATTTCAAGGATAAAGGTGTGCAGTTCACATCATCAAACATTTGTCATCCTTTCACAAGCCACCTTCTTAGGTTGAACACACGTTCAAATTCTGAAGGGTCCAAGGCTGTAATTGGATGCATTGAGACACTTGTCAGTGGTAACCGTTCAAATATATTTCTAAATCCCCTAATCTCAGGTTTCATTAATGCATATAATCATTACTTATTTTCTTACTTACTGCTTACGTTTTCAAAAACCTATTTAAAATCAATTTACTATTTCATTCATTCACTTTTACTCTCTTCTATATTCTCTCTTATTTCAAGTTTCGTTTTCAAAAACCCTTTCCATCTTCTTCAACAAACCCGTGTGAACAATGGCTTCATCATCAAACCTCAAAAATCTCAGTGCTCCTGAATCTTCATCAACGGAACAATATGAAGAACCCATTAGAACGCTTCTCACTCCTGTTGATAACCTGGAAGTTCTCTCTGAGTTAATCATTAATTTTGAGAGTTTACAAGAAAATGGGTTTAATCTCTATGAAGACGTAACTGCACAGAGTTGGAACAAATATTTTGATCATCTGTTGGGTCCAACGTTTCCCATTCTCGTCAAAGAGTTATGGATTCACGCTACATCATCCAACCACCAGGTTAATTCATATGTTATGGGAAAGAAAATAGTGATAACAGAAGATCTTATTGGGAAACTCATTGGATACAATGGTGGTAGAGTCAGATGCATTGATATGGCTGATA
Organism: Vicia faba; assembly: GCA_948472305.1. NCBI lineage: Eukaryota > Viridiplantae > Streptophyta > Magnoliopsida > Fabales > Fabaceae > Vicia > Vicia faba. The sequence goes on from OX451737.1 coordinate 104,507,980, forward strand.
TATGTTCTGACCTAAAATCTATTGCCAAGGAAATTTTCACTTCTGGACAGCCATCCAGCAAGATCAGAGACTTGAAGGATCATCACAAAATCTGGGCTAGAATAATTCTGGGATGTATCAATCACAGGAAACCTACAAGCTCTCCTGATTACATCAATATTGATCAGTAGTTTCTGATCTACTTCATTGCAAGAAGACCAAGATAAACCTTCCACACTTTCTCTTCAACCATTTCAGAACAAGTGTGAAAGAGACAAGAGAAGAAGAAAGAACTAAGAGGGGTTGGATTCCCTTAGGAAGACTGATATCAGATATTCTAACAGAAAACAGGCTGGTAGAACATCTAACAGAGGCTTAAGAAATAAGCACTCTGGAAGCAACCGCTGGGAAGCCTTTGAACGCCAAGAATCTGAAGAAAATGAAGATCATTGAGAACATTAAGAAGGAACCAACTCTTGCTTCTCATGAGACCATTACTTCTAGGAGAATCCATCTGAAGGATTTTCCACTATTTTATGAGATAGATGTCAACCCAGAAATCATAGTCAGATACCTTGAAGCTTGCAAGGCTGATGGGACTGCTCCAGAAATAAACATTCAATATCTACACAAGCCAGCTCTAGAGGTTGTGTTAAAGAAATCCAAAAAGAGGAAGGCAACAGGAGAAGGATCCTCTCAGAAGGCACCTAAAGTTGCGAAAACAAAAGGTAATCCATCTTCTGTTTCTGTTATAGAATTAATAATTGTTACAACATCTGAAACCATTCCCCCTCAACCAATAGAAAATCCTTCACCCTAAACATTTGAGGATTTTGGCATAGAGTTTGATCCATATGTAACTCTAGGAAACTTTTTGAATGAACCTCACTCCCCCAATTAAAATCCAAACCCAGAACATCATCAACCAGAACTTGCCAAAGTTCTATCTGACATTGAACTGTTTGATCAAGACTTTTCCTTACCAATACTAGAAAACCCAAACACTAAATCTCCACTCCCAGAAAATCCAAACTCTCAACAACAACCAGAAAATCCACAACCACACTCTCCTCCATTTTTCAACCTTTTTGAAAGATGTAAACATCAAACTTGCTTAATTTTTTATCACGAATACAACCATATAAATTTCAAAAGCTATAGATCAATTATTAAGATGAATTTTGTTTGGTACCAAACTGAGCCCTAAAACTTCAGAAAACTCAGTTCCAAAACTCTCATCACATAGTCCACTAAAATGAAAACTAAAGATATGGTTAGCTTCATAGACATGATATCTACATTTTATCTTTAGAGTGTATGCACAAAGGATGTTTAACTAAGGAGTTCAAAGTTTGAAAAATGTACCAAGTTGGAGAAAGTTCAACGATTCTTCAAGCACTTTCAGAAGCAATATGATGATTGTTTTATCTTGTTGGGACCTTGAGGAGTGTATTGCAATCCTTACTTTGCTTTGAGAGTGGCTGTAATAATCTACTCAAGTCAAGTTGCAAGGTTAGAATTTGAAAATGGTGGATGATGAAGATGATGTTACAGTGATGAAACAGGGGTTTGGATCAACTATACATGATGTATATGAAGTGTTTGGATGATTGGTTTGGATAAAAGTTGCAAGGTTTGAGAGATTCGAAGATAAGGTTTCAAAAGCTTAAAAATGGAGGTTTTTGGCCCATTCTGATTTGAGAGAGTTTGAGATGGTTTTAGGGCTTGTGAACTCATGTGTTAGCTTTCAAATAACCTCTCTATTTATAGAGAAAACATTAGAGGACAAGAGTTGATCAGGTTTGCAAGTTGTGGAGTTATGGCTTGGTTGGATTGTAAGTGAAGGTACGTGGCCATTCCATAGTTCCAATGTGAGCATGTCATGATTTTAGAGGTTCTTTATAGGTTGTAGATGGTTGCTTCTTGTTTTGACATTGTGTATGTGCAGAAGAAACAATGAGAGGCTCAAGGAGTTGACATTGTGATTAAAGCTTGCTTTTCTAAAATGGAAGTCCTAGCTTTCTTCCCTTAATGGAAAATGGATTGGACAAAGCTTTAATAAATTGGATCATGACTCAAAAGTGTGTGTAATCATCTGATTATGGATATATATGGAGATTTAAGGCCTGAAAAGTGGGATTATGCAGCATGGCTTGAAGATTTGGTTATGAACTTGTCACAAAAATGACCTATAATGCAACCTTAGATACCCAACTTCATCTCTTCGAAACTCCTAGATCAAGCATGATCTTTTTATGATCGTGGACATTTAGGAAAGCTTGAAACATTGTCTACAACTTTCATTTTTTGAGTTTTGGATAAATCAAATGGCAACTTGGTGAAAATGGCTATGAAGTTGGGACAAAAATTTTATTAAAACTTGTTGAAATTTTTTCTAAGTGTTGGATAAAAATAATTAGAACTTCATGGGCCTATATCTCTTAATCCAAGCACTTTTTTAGGTTCATCCCATATTGAAAAAGTTGTAGAGTTCATCAATCCCTACAAATATCATGTTGAAAGTTTTCTTTGAATCAACTTGGATCTTAGTGAAAATGGCTATGAAGTTAGGACTTTTGTTAAGAACAAAAACACTTAGAATTTTTCTAAGTGTTAGAAAATTTTCCAAATTTTACTTTTGTTGAATTTTTTGATTTCTTGACGATCAAGTTTGATAGTTTTTAATATCTTGATGATTCTTTACTTTTGAATTCCAATGTTGACCAAAAAGTCAAAGTTTGACTTTTGAGTGATTGTTGACTTTTCATCAGTTGATTCAATTCTTCAACTATCAATCACTTACTTCTTTGGAAATGTTTTGAGCCATGTAATTAGGTCAAGATGTTGTATTTGAGTCATTCATATCATGCTTCAAGCTATTAGGTCATGCACTAGGTCAACAGTCAATGATCAGCCATCTTTAGTCAAAACCCTAATTTTGGCAATTTTTGACCTTTGATGATTTGAGGGCTTTCCTTCAGGAATCATGGTCAAGATCTCCTAAAAATCATGAAAACTCATAGCATCTAGAAACAACTTAGCTTTCTCTATCATAAATCTAGCAAGAAGACCTTTAACTTCACTTCTTATTTCCCAATTAGATGCAATGTCTGACCACTTCAAATGTAAGGCTGTTGCGATAACTTCAGGTTTTAGAAATTTCTCTAAACTGGTGAGGGGTGTCTGATCAAGAATAGGTACTCCAAGTAGCTTAGAGAAATCTTCCATTGTGGTCACCAATTGATAATCTTGGAAGGTAAAATAGTGATGCTTAGGATCAAAGAACTGGAACAGAACACTCATCGTGTCTTCTTCAAAACCCGAGGTAACCAAACTGAGTAGATAACCATGCCTTTTGGTGAATTGAGAGTTTTTGGGAACCTTTGAGACTAACTCCTTAAGCTTAGAAAGTACCCTTACAAAGTTGATTCAGGTAGTGTTTCTGCGAGCAGAGGCCATAACCTGTGTGATCGGTGGATCTGGAACTGACTGTTTAACGCTGGTTCGCGAAATGTCGCGGAAGCAAGAGTCGCCACCGTCTTTTATTTTCTCCAAATAGAAAGGACAAAAGCACAGAAAAATTCCTTAAAGAGATTGCTCTCGGTTCGGGAGGTAGGTTATAGAAAGGGAAGGTGTTAGCACCCTTTCTATCCATGGTTATCCATGGGCTCTTAGATACTTGCTCATTGTGTTTTCAAAAATGGTTTGTTTGCTTTTCAACTGTGAGTGGGTTTTAAAAAGTTTCTTTGAAAATTCCAGTTCGACTCTTGTATCGGTCCTCAAGAGTGTTTGAAAAATTGCTTTCGAAAGCTTTTTGAAAAGGTGTCGGTGTGAAAAGTATTTTTGAATTTGTTTTGAAATTAGAGCAAGTATCTAGAGTCGTCTACCTACCCTAAGGAATTCGTCTGTGTAAATGTCCTTTAAAGCAGTGCCATCCCACCATTGAGAGGTAGGTAGCACCACCGTTGGAGGTATTCGGGTCAATTCGAGGTTCGGGACATGGTGACCACCAGAGCAATGGGAAGACACCTTAGAAGCTACCCTCATGCCAGGTTCCCGGATCATGAGGACTTACTAAGACATCCTCTACTCGACGATCACCTTTCGAGGCAAGGCAACAGTGAGGCGTACCCTAGGGGTGGTGTGTGATTTGTGTGTCAGATTCATTTATTTTTGTCTTGTCATGTCATGGGTGATCTACGCTTTATTTTATTTAATCATTCATTCTTGCATGCATTTATTTAGCAGTTAAAAATTGCGGGAAATTAAAAGTTCTAGACTATTACAAAGGCGCGGGTCCACATCGCCAAATTTAACCAGGACCCGATTTGACAGAAAAATAAAGAAAATAAAAGTGCGAGAAGTAATTACAAGGCTTCGGGAGAGGTACATAATTATTTAAGCAAAATAAAATAAATATGCGAATAAAAATTAAGAACACGGGCGTTGGACCCTTTTGCAAAATATTAAAGTTGCATGAATTAATTAAGAAAAGAAATTGTTTTTGTTTTTTTGGTATTTTTATGTATTTTAAGATTTAATAGAAAAAGAAGGAATTAATTAAAATTAACTACTAACCCTAATTCTATTTTATTTTAATTTATTAAGAAAAATGTTGAAGTTTTTAACCTAAATTAAACCCTAATTAATTTTTAATTTTAATTATGAAAATAAATAAAATAATATTATTATTGTGAAAAAGAAAAATTAAAAAGGAATAAAACACTAATTAAACCTAGTTCTATATTTTTTAGATTTTTGTCATGAAAGAAATTAAAGTTAAAACCCTATTTTAAACTAATTAATTTACATGCATTTATTTACAAGAAATATTAAAATAAAATATGTATTATATTTTTTATCTTTTTTTTTATTTTTATGCATTTTTTATGTTTATGAAAAATAATTAATTAACTGAATAAATAATAATTAAGAGGAATAAAAATAATAATACAAAAAAGTAAAGAAAATAAAAAGAATATGCAAACCTGGGGATTTAGACCCCAAAGTGGAGGTATGCTTTAGCAATCCAGGCCCAATAATACACTGATCCGTTTGACTTTCCAGGTAGTGTGCTGAAGCGTGGACCAAGGTTTATGGTGCTCTCCAATTTTCAGCCTTTGATTTGAGCCTGATATGCACGTGGATGGTGGGATAGCGAGAGTGTACGCTAGTCCTTAATGTTATGTCTGCATAGGATGGTAATTTGAAAAATAATATTGAGAGTAACGAAGACCTGGGGCTCGAACCCAGGTCATATGCATTGCCAACGTTCACACCTTGCCACTGGACCACTACAACGCGTTTGTTAAATAAATAAACAACAATTAATATAATATGAAACAATGCCTTAATGTCTTCAGCGCGCGAATTTTTAAATCACCCTATCACCGTGTGCCACGAATTCGTCTTCTCCACCTTCCTGAAACACAAAACATTTAGGCCACGGTTTTACACGCGTTTTGTTAGGTGGTTTTCCAGAAAATAGCGATTAGGTCTTAGAGGGTCAATAAATTAGGCGCGATGGGTGGTTTGTGATCGTTCAGACTTGCTGATTGCAACCATGGTATTCTTGAAGGCCAATTGTTCTTTAAATAAAAACCCCCAATTTTGAGGTCCTGCAAACCCTAGAACTCAAACATGGTGAAATCGTGTATACAGCATAAAAATGCAATTAATCATATTGGTTAGTTTCAGAATTTCACAAGGAACATGAATCTGCAATCAAAATGCTATGAATGTGCGTAAATATTGAAACACGATAATGAATTTTTCATGAGGTATCTTGAATGTTGTATACCAATTCCTTGCGTTTTAGTGGTTGTTTCTGATTGGAATACGTTCAGGGAACCTTGAGGAAGCTATTGAAACAAGAATTAGGTCTTGAATCGTCCTGGAATGATGTTTTCAGAATTGACTTTTTTGACAATTTTTTCAAGTTTGTGAAGAGCTTTCTTGCGCAGCTTAGTGTGTGTTCTCATTAGGCTTGTGTTCTAGCATATGTAGTGAGTGCATTAGGTCAAAAAACTCAATCAAATCCATTGCATTCATTGTTTTTGAAAATTGATTTTCTAGGATCTTTTCAAATATTCTTCCATGTGCTTTTGTGCAAATCATGATCTAATCAGTCCAATTCTTTCCATATTGGTACAAGCACGAAATCTTGAGAGTAAAACATGTATAAAAAGATTGGTTAGGTTAAGTTAAGTATTTTTCATATATTTAAATGATTTAAATGAATTAATATAAATAAAAATTCAAATAAATAAATAAAAAATGAGAAAATACTTCCCTTTGGGCCAAGTGGTCGTGCACATGTTATGGATGATGAATTGTGGAAGAAAAATGGGCCCATTAGCAATTTTGGGTCATTTGAATCAATGTTGACTTTTCAAAATATCCAAAAATTTCCCAACTTCTACAAGGCATAACTTGCTCAATTTTTAAGATTTTCTCATGTTCTTGGACATTTTGGAAAGGTCTTTGAGTCCTCTAACCAATTACTTTGGTCCCATGTCATTTTGATTTACCAATCTCAAGTTATGGCCTTTGACTTAAAGTCCCTTTTTGTTGACTTTTGAAAATGACCTATAATGTTGAAATTGATAACTTTTTGTGAGAGCATTTATTGGACTTGAAGTATGAAGATGAGTTGTAGGAAATGTATTTCTCTTCAAAATGAGATTTGGATGGAATTTTTCTGATAATCCATGTGAAAGTTATGCCCTGGTCAATTTCAGTTGACTTTTTCAGCTGTCCAAATAAGGAAACTTTTGCATCTTGATGATTTCTGAGCCAAATTTTGAGAATCATGATCAAGCATTGATCAAATGATGTTTGTGGCTTCAAAATGATATGTTGCCCAAAAATTTGAACTTTTGACTGTCAAATGACCATTTTGCCCCTACAGTTGACTGTAGTGCAATTTAGGGTTTTGACTGTGCAATTTTGTGCTGAATGCCTTGAAACTTGATATGAGGATGCTTGACCATATTTGTAGGCATATGAGACTTGATTGGGCCTTTGGAAACTTCATTTTCTTGATCAAAACACAAACCCTAATCTTGACTGTATAGGAGGTCCTTGCACTGTGCAACCCTTGGGGAATTCTGCAGCTTGACTTGGCAATTTCTTGAAGAATATGGGAGGGCAAATTTTGGGGTACAACAGTTGCCCATGTTCAATCTTCTTAGACCTGAGGATGCAGATTGGCTGACGTGCCTTTCGTAATCCGAGGGTAGAAGATGATTGAACACTAGAGTGCCCAGAAATTTGCGCTCACATAGTAGCAGTGTGATGATGGAAATGGGCTTATAGATGCCATTTGGAGGTTGATGAATAGGATGATGGGCTTATAGATGCCATCTGGATGTTGATCGCGTAAGGGATTCCTTAGCGAGAACCTGCATACCTGCAAAAAGAAAAATGAGTACCTGACACGTTACAGGAGCTGATTTCAGATGCTTGGTATAGATATGTCCTGACTGGTTACGGGAGCTGAGTTTGGAGCTTCACAAGATGATGAATGAACCAGGGATGGTTACTACCTTATCATGAATGGTAAGAGAACCTTGGGCGACTTTAACTTCAACAACGCTTGTTGAGAAAAATCTTGGTGGGAATTACCATCTTTGCAGTATCGGGGAGAGAACCATAGGCAATTATAATCTGAAAGGGAATCACCTCACTCACCGTCGGAGAGGGAACTATAGGAAATTATAATCTGAAAGGAATTATCACCTCACTCGCTGTCGGAGAGGGAACTATCTGGAAAGGAATTATCACCTCACTCACCGTCGGAGAGGGAAACATCTGAAAAGGAATTACCACCTCACTCACCGTCGGAGAGGGGACCATAGGAGACTATCACCTCACTCACCGTCGGAGAGGGAAACATCTGAAAAGGAATTACCACCTCACTCACCGTCGGAGAGGGGACCATAGGAGACTATCACCTCACTCACCGTCGGAGAGGGAAACATCTGAAAAGGAATTACCACCTCACTCACCGTCGGAGAGGGGACCATAGGAGACTATCACCTCACTCACCGTCGGAGAGGGAAACATCTGAAAAGGAATTACCACCTCAATCACCGTCGGAGAGGGGACCATAGGAGACTATCACCTCACTCACCGTCGGAGAGGGAAACATCTGAAAAGGAATTACCACCTCACTCACCATCGGAGAGGGGACCATAGGAGACTATCACCTCACTCACCGTCGGAGAGGGAAACATCTGAAAAGGAATTACCACCTCACTCACCGTCGGAGAGGGGACCATAGGAGACTATCACCTCACTCACCGTCGGAGAGGGAAACATCTGAAAAGGAATTACCACCTCACTCACCGTCGGAGAGGGGACCATAGGAGACTATCACCTCACTCACCGTCGGAGAGGGAAACATCTGAAAAGGAATTACCACCTCACTCACCGTCGGAGAGGGGACCATAGGAGACTATCACCTCACTCACCGTCGGAGAGGGAAACATCTGAAAAGGAATTACCACCTCACTCACCGTCGGAGAGGGGACCATAGGAGACTATCACCTCACTCACCGTCGGAGAGGGAAACATCTGAAAAGGAATTACCACCTCACTCACCGTCGGAGAGGGGACCATAGGAGACTATCACCTCACTCACCGTCGGAGAGGGAAACATCTGAAAAGGAATTACCACCTCACTCACCGTCGGAGAGGGGACCAATTTATAATCTGGAATAACTTCTGCTGAGTCTTTATCAGAAAAATCTGTTGGGAGTCGATTTAGCTGGACCAGAGAAGGCCTGGGACTGGATAAGAAATCTTTGGAGTCGATTAACTGAACCGGTCTAGGTCTTGAAATATGATTGAGAATTTCAACTGCATCCTTCCTGAAAGGTAAAGGTCAGTCATATGCAATGCATGATATGGATCAAGCAATGATGTTCTCAACATAAATGAGATTTGTATGATATAACGCGTCTATGCATGCTATAATGATGTATGTGATGTTTTATGAACGTATGTTTTCGTCTAGGAAAGCAAATCCTTGACGGGTGCCGGGAAGTCATATCCTGGGCTGATATTGAAGAATAAATTTTGCTTCCGCTGGGGACGATAACTGCAAGAATACCGGTAGGAGAAGATGACTCTGTTGCAGGATAAGATTCTGTGGGGAGAAGATATAATCTAGCGACCATGCTGGGAAGCAATACTCTGTGGGAAGAGGAATGCTTTTGCTGAATGTTGATAGTAACGTGCTGGGGATACCCTTGTTGTTGGAAGTATGATGGACTTCGCTGGGGATACCCTTGTTGTTGGAAGTGTTGATGGACTTCGCTGGGGATAAGAAGGCTTCGTCGATGACGCTCTTTCCGTGGCTTTTGGCTGAGGATAACCCAGTTATATCCTGTTAAGGAAATAACTCTTTAAATAAAGCCGGGCGACGCGTTCGTGCTCCGCGAGGGATAAGCTTCCAGAATCTACTGAGGATAAGCTTACTGCTTGGGGAGATAAATTTCAACTTTCCTGGGGAACTGGATTGGACTCTCCTGGGGAAGTTTTGAACTGCGGGGGAAGTGATTCCTTTGAATGTTGGTATGCCGCCGGGGAACAATCTTCAGACCAAGACTGCCGGGGATGCTTGTTAGGAATATATGTATATTGCTGGGGAATGTTGGGATCTGCTGGAGGATACCCAATTTTCTTGAGATTTGATACTCTGCTTGGAGAGGAATGCACTGGCTGCTGACTTATTCTCTGGGGAATTAAGATGTTCTAGTTGTGTTCTTTAGTTGAACCTACCTTAGTACCTTGGAGGACAGAATAATTAGATTGCTTAGACAACTCTTTATTGCCCCCTGTTTCTAAGGTGGGAGATGAAGACCTGTGAGGTGCTGATAGTTGTTGGTGGACAAACCTTCTTCTGGTAGGCCAAGTGACGAGATGACGGGACATAGTCGTACGCTTTGATCCCTAATTTTTGCCTGGACCGCCCTTTCGGGTTTTCAGTCCACAGGGATACCCATTTTTGCCCAAGCCGCCTTTTCAGGTTTTCGACTTGCCGGGTGCACAGATTTTTTTCATTTTCATCCCTTCATTTTGCCCGAACCCTTTTGGTTCGCCGGGAAGCCCTTATTTTTGCCTAGGTGTGTCAACCTAGCGGGTCTTTGATTTTGCGTAGTATTTTTTCGACTATGTCCACGCTCTCAGAATGTAGGGAGTTGCCCCTGTTGGCAGTGTTTTTGTCATGCCACCAGAAAGTGTTTGATCAGGCAAGATTCTTTGTTGGAATGCCCCAAGTGACCCAAGCGGAGATTTGCCCTAGGCTATTTTGGCATTTGAGAGATTCTCCGAATCTTGATTGGATTGCCCCAGATAATAGACCATGATCATGTCGTGCCCCTTGGTTGGAAGTGCTTTTGTTCACTAGGTATTCATCGTGCGAATTTCCCTGCTGTTCAAACAAAAAGTCATATGCAAACAAAGTTATGTTAAAAATGCAAAGCCTATGTCTGTCTTGAAGATTTTGAAAGTGCATTCTTTTTTCATAAAACAAGTGATTGTTTGTAAAACGTGATGTCAACCCTGTATTTTACCGTAGGCCTTCAGGAGTCAGGATACCTTTCGTAACAGTATGCCTTCGAACTAACCCATGCTTCAGCTAGGACTTTTAAGGGTTATAACGTGGCCTGGTTCACGGTTTAAGAAACAAAGGATAAAGGCTCAAATTTTATTTGTACCCACCCGCTCTTCGTGATGTTCTCCAAACCTAAACTCAGTTGATCATACGCTAGACCTTGTTCGATTCTTTGTCCTGATGTTCCAGTGATGGTTCGGATGTTGATAGTTTATTTTGAATAGGCAGTCATCTCCTTTTTTGCTGAGGGTTTGTAAGACCTCTTTCTTGATTGATTTTGTTATCCCTTTATTTTTGCCTGAACTGTTTCCTTTTTTTGGAATTACAGTCAGCGGGATGCCCCAGTTTTGTAAGTCTTCTTCGTAGGTTTTGACTTAATAGGCTTTTTGATTTTGGTAATGACTGCCTGTCTTTATGATTGTTCTGGACCATCACTGTCTTTCTTCGTTTTGTAAGGACCTTTTTTTTTTGTGCCATTCGTTATGCACTTGGATCAACTGAGAGACTACCCTGCCCCAGGTTATGATTAAGGGTTTTAAATTTCGAAAAGAAAAACTCCTACTTCTTTGGCTCAGAAGGGTTGACGAGGGATTATCTTCCTTATAACTCCAGTGTTTAGGATTGAAACAATGCCTGTACCTCATCAGCGGGGTTTATTCAAAAGCATACTGTAATGATCGCGGTATCGTTTTCGTCATCCTCCCTCAAGAGGCTTAGAATTAGTGAGAGTTGATCATCAGAAAAATATGAAAATAATTTGCGTATAGTGAATACGAATATATTGCTTCAAAACAGACATATGCGATGCATTAATTAAATAACAATGTTTAACATGAGTAAATGTTTGAACAGAAAGAAATTACAACTTGAAAATCCTAACGAACAAAAGTCTTCTCATCTCAGGGCTTGTTACTTCAAATGGTGCCTCCCGTAGGGATGGTAGAAGTATTCAGCCTGGCCATCTTGGGTGAATTCCACAGCTCCTTCCTCAATCAGGTCTTGGATCTTATTCTTCAAATTCCAACAATCCTCTGTAGCATGCCCCGGGCTGTCAGAATGATAAGCACAGTGAGCGTTGGGGTTATACCTTGAAGGTGTCCTGTTGGGATTCTTAGGAGGATCCTTTCGAGTTACCAAGTTCAACCTCAGCAGTTGTTGTAAGGCTTGAGGCAGCGACACGTTGAGCTCGGTGAATTGCCTTTGGGGCTTGTCTGGTTGAAGCTGGTGAGGTTGATACTGAATTGGTGATACTGAAGCCATATGAGGAGCTTTCTCCTTGCCTCTTTGTCTCAAAGATGGTCGAACGATGACTGGCTTTTTACCCTTAGATGTTTGCCCCAGTTGGTTACCCTGAAGCAGTTGGTTGACGAGAAACCGGAGCTCATCTTGTCTTTGAGCTAAACCTTGAATGGCGTTCCTCTGCCCCAGCATTTGGGCTTTCATTGCATCCATCTCAGTTTGTAGGTGTCTCAACCTTTCATCCTCAGCACTGTTCCTGACAAAGGTCCCCATGAGAAGTGTCCTTAGTTCCTCCTGCCCCTTGGATAGATTCAGAAGGATTTCCCCGAACCGAGTCTCTTGAGCAGGAAGGTCCTGGTTGTCTGGTTGGAAGGCCATTGCTGAAATAAACAGCGAGAAAGGTAAGTGCCCTGCAAAGAACGGGTACCTGTAATGCAATGATATGTATGATATATATGCAATGTTTTCAAGGATCTCGCGGGGTAAACAAAAATTGTTAGAACTAGGTAGCTTGATTGAGGGAACTTCATGTTTGTTGAGATTCCTTCTTCAAGGGTCAAAGGCTCACCATATCCAGTGGGTCATAGCCCCTGACTTTAGTCATCATGTCTGGTTTTGATTTCCAAACAACCTTGGTTAAGGGAACCTTCTTCAAGAGTCAGAGCTCACCATATCAAGTGGGTCATAGCCTCTGACAACTTTGTCTAGAGGAAAATAAATCCTCTTTGCCCCTTGCTAGATGTTTGATTTATCATGACCTGCATCACAAGCCCTTGAGATCCTTGAAATGGGTTAGGATGTATGCAATGGTATGATGTCATGATGCATGGGTTAATATGAATAAACCCTGTTATGAGCCCTTATTAAGGACTATAAACAGAAACCTGCGAGAAACTCAAGTAAACCTGTCATGAGTCCCATTTAAGGACTATAGGCAAAACCTGCAAGAAACTTAGTACCCTGTTATGAGTCCCTATTAAGGACTATAAACGACCCTGCAAGAAACTCAAGTGTCAGACAACAAGCATGCAAATAGCCAAGTACGAAGGCACACAAGTCACACAAGGTAAGCCCTTAAAGTTTAGGCCAGCATGAGGTCTAGGTACTACCCTCTTTCAGTTTGTTGGTTCATACCTGTCCTAATCAAAGTAACCGGGTTCTAAGGTTCCCAATATCACGGGATTGCTTTCATTGTTCATCGTTTCGATTTAGCCACTGAACTGGCGACCGAAATATTCTAGGAAAGCAACCCTCAATTGAGTGTAGTATCGAGTATCAACCAACCTCGGACTGTACCAAAGTCAGTTATCTCACTACCCTAAAGAGGCTAAGATAGTTCAATTAAGGTTCCTAAGGTCTGTTGATGCTTCATGACACCACGCGGAGGCCCCGTACTCTCCTTGACTGAACTCAAGGGTTACCGGTACACACCGAAGTGCCACATCAACGTAGCAGACTGTTTCAACCATGTCGGTATACCCCGCACAGTTCCCTCACAGCCTTGTTGCTACTTTCTAAGAAAGGTATCCCCAGATCCGGGTTAGGATCTATAGAACTCCCAAACAACCCACAATTTAAAGCAAGCAAAGAAAGCAATTGAAAACACAGTTATGAACTAACCCTAAGGTACACCTCACTTTATAAAGATATCCCCAGCAGAGTCGCCAGTTCTGTGTTCGGTGGATCTGGAACTGACTGTTTAACGCTGGTTCGCGAAATGTCGCGGAAGCAAGAGTCGCCACCGTCTTTTATTTTCTCCAAATGGAAAGGACAAAAGCACAGAAAAATTCCTTGAAGAGATTGCTCTCGGTTCGGGAGGTAGGTTATAGAAAGGGAAGGTGTTAGCACCCTTTCTATCCATGGTTATCCATGGGCTCTTAGATACTTGCTCATTGTGTTTTCAAAAATGGTTTGTTTGCTTTTCAACTGTGAGTGGGTTTTAAAAAGTTTCTTTGAAAATTCCAGTTCGACTCTTGTATCGGTCCTCAAGAGTGTTTGAAAAATTGCTTTCGAAAGCTTTTTGAAAAGGTGTCGGTGTGAAAAGTATTTTTGAATTTGTTTTGAAATTAGAGCAAGTATCTAGAGTCGTCTACCTACCCTAAGGAATTCGTCTGTGTAAATGTCCTTTAAAGCAGTGCCATCCCACCATTGAGAGGTAGGTAGCACCACCGTTGGAGGTATTCGGGTCAATTCGAGGTTCGGGACATGGTGACCACCAGAGCAATGGGAAGACACCTTAGAAGCTACCCTCATGCCAGGTTCCCGGATCATGAGGACTTACTAAGACATCCTCTACTCGGCGATCACCTTTCGAGGCAAGGCAACAGTGAGGCGTACCCTAGGGGTGGTGTGTGATTTGTGTGTCAGATTCATTTATTTTTGTCTTGTCATGTCATGGGTGATCTACGCGTTATTTTATTTAATCATTCATTCTTGCATGCATTTATTTAGCAGTTAAAAATTGCGGGAAATTAAAAGTTCTAGACTATTACAAAGGCGCGGGTCCACATCGCCAAATTTAACCAGGACCCGATTTGACAGAAAAATAAAGAAAATAAAAGTGCGAGAAGTAATTACAAGGCTTCGGGAGAGGTACATAATTATTTAAGCAAAATAAAATAAATATGTGAATAAAAATTAAGAACACGGGCGTTGGACCCTTTTGCAAAATATTAAAGTTGCATGAATTAATTAAGAAAAGAAATTGTTTTTGTTTTTTTGGTATTTTTATGTATTTTAAGATTTAATAGAAAAAGAAGGAATTAATTAAAATTAACTACTAACCCTAATTCTATTTTATTTTAATTTATTAAGAAAAATGTTGAAGTTTTTAACCTAAATTAAACCCTAATTAATTTTTAATTTTAATTATGAAAATAAATAAAATAATATTATTATTGTGAAAAAGAAAAATTAAAAAGGAATAAAACACTAATTAAACCTAGTTCTATATTTTTTAGATTTTTGTCATGAAAGAAATTAAAGTTAAAACCCTATTTTAAACTAATTAATTTACATGCATTTATTTACAAGAAATATTAAAATAAAATATGTATTATATTTTTTTATCTTTTTTTTTTATTTTTATGCATTTTTTATGTTTATGAAAAATAATTAATTAACTGAATAAATAATAATTAAGAGGAATAAAAATAATAATACAAAAAAGTAAAGAAAATAAAAAGAATATGCAAACCTGGGGGTTTAGACCCCAAAGTGGAGGTATGCTTTAGCAATCCAGGCCCAATAATACACTGATCCGTTTGACTTTCCAGGTAGTGTGCTGAAGCGTGGACCAAGGTTTATGGTGCTCTCCAATTTTCAGCCTTTGATTTGAGCCTGATATGCACGTGGATGGTGGGATAGCGAGAGTGTACGCTAGTCCTTAATGTTATGCCTGCATAGGATGGTAATTTGAAAAATAATATTGAGAGTAACGAAGACCTGGGGCTCGAACCCAGGTCATATGCATTGCCAACGTTCACACCTTGCCACTGGACCACTACAACGCGTTTGTTAAATAAATAAACAACAATTAATATAATATGAAACAATGCCTTAATGTCTTCAGCGCACGAATTTTTAAATCACCCTATCACCGTGTGCCACGAATTTGTCTTCTCCACCTTCCTGAAACACAAAACATTTAGGCCACGGTTTTACACGCGTTTTGTTAGGTGGTTTTCCAGAAAATAGCGATTAGGTCTTAGAGGGTCAATAAATTAGGCGCGATGGGTGGTTTGTGATCGTTCAGACTTGCTGATTGCAACCATGGTATTCTTGAAGGCCAATTGTTCTTTAAATAAAAACCCCCAATTTTGAGGTCCTGCAAACCCTAGAACTCAAACATGGTGAAATCGTGTATACAGCATAAAAATGCAATTAATCATATTGGTTAGTTTCAGAATTTCACAAGGAACATGAATCTGCAATCAAAATGCTATGAATGTGCGTAAATATTGAAACACGATAATGAATTTTTCATGAGGTATCTTGAATGCTGTATACCAATTCCTTGCGTTTTAGTGGTTGTTTCTGATTGGAATACGTTCAGGGAACCTTGAGGAAGCTATTGAAACAAGAATTAGGTCTTGAATCGTCCTGGAATGATGTTTTCAGAATTGACTTTTTTGACAATTTTTTCAAGTTTGTGAAGAGCTTTCTTGCGCAGCTTAGTGTGTGTTCTCATTAGGGTTGTGTTCTAGCATATGTAGTGAGTGCATTAGGTCAAAAAACTCAATCAAATCCATTGCATTCATTGTTTTTGAAAATTGATTTTCTAGGATCTTTTCAAATATTCTTCCATGTGCTTTTGTGCAAATCATGATCTAATCAGTCCAATTCTTTCCATATTGGTACAAGCACGAAATCTTGAGAGTAAAACATGTATAAAAAGATTGGTTAGGTTAAGTTAAGTATTTTTCATATATTTAAATGATTTAAATGAATTAATATAAATAAAAATTCAAATAAATAAATAAAAAATGAGAAAATACTTCCCTTTGGGCCAAGTGGTCGTGCACATGTTATGGATGATGAATTGTGGAAGAAAAATGGGCCCATTAGCAATTTTGGGTCATTTGAATCAATGTTGACTTTTCAAAATATCCAAAAATTTCCCAACTTCTACAAGGCATAACTTGCTCAATGTTTAAGCTTTTCTCATGTTCTTGGACATTTTGGAAAGGTCTTTCAGTCCTCTAACCAATGCCTTTGGTCCCATGTCATTTTGATTTACCAATCTCAAGTTATGGCCTTTGACTTAAAGTCCCTTTTTGTTGACTTTTGAAAATGACCTATAATGTTGAAATTGATAACTTTTTGTGAGAGCATTTATTGGACTTGAAGTATGAATATGAGTTGTAGGAAATGTCTTTCTCTTCAAAATGAGCTTTGGATGGAATTTTTCTGATAATCCATGTGAAAGTTATGCCCTGGTCAATTTCAGTTGACTTTTTCAACTGTCCAAATAAGGAAACTTTTGCATCTTGATGATTTCTGAGCCAAATTTTGAGAATCATGATCAAGCATTGATCAAATGATGTTTGTGGCTTCAAAATGATATGTTGCCCAAAAATTTGAACTTTTGACTGTCAAATGACCATTTTGCCCCTACAGTTGACTGTAGTGCAATTTAGGGTTTTGACTGTGCAATTTTGTGCTGAATGCCTTGAAACTTGATATGAGGATGCTTGACCATATTTGTAGGCATATGAGACTTGATTGGGCCTTTGGAAACTTCATTTTCTTGATCAAAACACAAACCCTAATCTTGACTGTATAGGAGGTCCTTGCACTGTGCAACCCTTGGGGAATTCTGCAGGTTGACTTGGCAATTTCTTGAAGAATATGGGAGGGCAAATTTTGGGGTACAACAACCTGCAACAAAGAACAAAGATAAATTCCTAGGTCCTTGACATGGTTAGTGAAAATGTTATGTGATGATGATATGATGTCATGATGTTATGTTCATGTTCAATAAGTAGAAAACACAAACAAGTCACACAAGAGCCTTAGGTTTAAAGGCATGCATGAAGTCCATAGGTAAGTACCCTTCCCCACTGAAGTTAAGTTGGCTCAACTTATCCTAAAATAGTAATCGGGTTCTAAGAATCTCATATCGCGGATCTTTCTCGAAGGCTTTATTTTAGCACGCCAACTAACTTGCCACTAAAACGTCCCGAAAGTTGAATCTCAATGAGCGTAGCCTCGAGTATCAACCAACTTCGGACTGCACCAAATCCAGTTATCTCACTACTTTCTAATGGCCAAGATGGGTCAATTAAGGTTCTAAAAGAAAGTTAGTGCTAACGACGCCACACGGAAGCCTAATGTTATCCTTGACTGACTCAAGGAACATCAGTACAAACCAAAGTGTCACACTAATTATAGCTATCATGTTAACCATATCGGTCTACGTCGTACAATCTTTATGATTTGTTTCTACTTACCTAAGGAATCACTAGATCCGAATGTAGGATCTTTCACACAAGTAGTACCCAAACAAGCCCTTAAATTTAAAGCAAACAAATCAAACAGTTTAAAGCGAGTAAAAGTGATCTAACTCTAAGGTAACCCCTATTTTTAAAATCAAATTCCCCAGCAGAGTCTCCAGTTATGTAATACGATGGGAGAACTGACTTTTTTAGTGTCATCGCAAATGTGCGGTTAGCAAGAGTCGCCACCGACTTTTCTTTTATCCCATATTTAGGAAAGGTGAAAAGAACAGAAAAGACCTTTGAAAGATTTTGAGTTCGGGGGGTAAGTTATGTAAAGGGAAGGTGTTAGCACCCTTTACATCCGTATTTATCTACGGCCTCATCATTTCTTAGCTCGTTGCTTTTTGTGTATGAATTGTTTGAAAATATTTTGAAATTCCAATGTAAGGTCACTTTGTAATAATTCTTGTATTAGTCCTCAAGAATGTATACAAAGTGTTTTTGAAAATATTTATTGTTTTAAAAGTGTGATGTGAAAAAATGTTTTGTTTGTGAGCAAGCATTCAAGAGTCTTATCCACCAGGTTTTTGTCTTTCCTACTCTTTTCCTTTTCTTTTGGAGATAGTATTATCTATACCATTAGTTGGTAGGTAATCTTATCTATTGGATATGAAGGGACATACGTAGGGTCATCGTATGGTCATAGAAGACAAGATGTAAGGGTAATTTAGTAATTTGAAGGAACTATCATCATATTATTTGTAGGGTCACCGAGGGACTAGATCATCTTTTCGTAGGCAACTCGAGGGACATCGAGGGACTATGATCTTTTGTATCGTAGGGACTATGATGATTGTATCGAGGGTCTTTTGCTAAAGTATCCCTAATTTCGAGAGACATGACCAATATTCGTAAGACAATAAGAGAGGTTACCCTAAAGGTGCAAGTGTGAATAGTGTTTGTTTTCAGCTATTTAGTTTTGAGAATTAGGTTTTCTATGTCCAGTTGTTAGTCTTTCTATGCAAATCCTAATTACTAACACTTAAAAATATAATGTGTGGAATGTAAAGTGTGGAAAATTAAACCTAAGCTATTACGTCTTGTGAGCAGTTACATGATAGAGGAAAAAATATGAAAAGATAAATCTAAGCTATTACATCGATAGTTGCAACCTATATAATTGTCTCAGAATTTAAATAACAATAAGAAATAAGAAAATATGTTAGGAAAAAAATGTTTTAACGTTTTTTTTTTTGTATTTTTAGAAAATGATCTAGGGTTAGGGATGATAATCAAAGCCTAATAGCTAATTAATTAAGTCAATTAAAAAAAACTAAAACCCTAATTAGAAACCCTAATGTCTAATTAATTTTAATTAATAAAAATCTAAAGTCTAATTAGTTAAAGAAAATTAGTTGATTAAGAAATAAACTTAAAACTAATTAAATTAGAGAAAAAAGATGATTAAATGGAATGAGAAACAAGGGTTAGAAAAATTGAGAAAATAATATGAATGGGATGGGGATCGAACCCACCCCTTTAACTCAAAGGTGATAACTTCATCCATCGGGCCAGCTGCTTGTTTGTGATTGAGAATAAGTATCAATCAACAAATAATGAACCTACGTTAACCTGGAAAATAAAGAAAATATTTTGACAAAATGGGGAATTGAGCCCACGCCCTCTCGTTTAACAAGCGTCTCACTTACCACCCAACCATAGTTGTTTCGCATCAATTCAACAACATGTAATATATAAAAAAACAAGTTAAATTCTAAAAATTAGAAATAAAAAAGAATTGAAAACACGCGCTAATGGTAGGGTATGTTGTTTTTGAATGGACCAATCAAATAGAGAGAGAGAGAGAGAGAGAGAGAGAGAGAGAGAGAGAGAGAGAGAGAGAGAGAGACACACACACAAGCCTTTGACTCAAGTCAGCGCCACCACCAATAGTGGCGCCACATTCTTCTCTAGTGAGGACAAATCTTAAACCTGTGAAATCAAAGCAAAACAAAAAAGAAAAAAATCTTGATCCACTAATTGAGACCTCACGAATTCAATGGTGGTGTTAATTTTGGCTGAGAAGGCTTGTAGCCATGGATTCGAAGCTTCAAAAGCTCGGTGCCCTAACAATGGCAAGTCCTTGTTCCTACGCTAAAGCTC
Organism: Vicia faba; assembly: GCA_948472305.1. Classification (NCBI taxonomy): domain Eukaryota; kingdom Viridiplantae; phylum Streptophyta; class Magnoliopsida; order Fabales; family Fabaceae; genus Vicia; species Vicia faba. Next base: position 104,527,921 of record OX451737.1, read on the forward strand.
ACATATTATGCATTAAACATGTTCTAATGATGTATATGAATACATGTAGATGCATCAAATTAGTTAACAATGCATAAGTTAAAGGTTTGAATTTGAAACAAAACCGGTGAAGATGAAACATGGTGTTCTAGGCACGATTTTGATTGCTTAAGGACTCGGAAAACTTCCTAGGAGCGTCAGGATGATGATGGAATGCTTTAACTTGATTGAGGATAGATGCAAACAAGGTTTTGTTCTTGCCCTAGTTTCTTTAATTTTTGAGAATTCTAGGGTTTATTCTTGAGTGGCAGCATTCATGTTCTTTTTGTCTGAATGTATTGAGTATATATGGAGGAGAAGATTAGGCCAACATTTGTGAGATGAATCTTTGTATTTCATGGTGAAGATATTTGATTTGAATTTTGCATAAAAACTTCTAATTTAGGCCAAATCAAATATCCATGACCCCACACGGTTTCTCCAGCATAATCATGTGATTTGGGACTTATGATTTGATTCAAAAATAGATCTACTTGCCTTGTATAATTTATTTGGTATTTTATTTGATTTATTTTGAATTTAAATGAATAAAAACCAAAATAAATGAAATAAAAATTAAAAGGGTGCATGAATAGACTTATAGGTCCTCTAAGGTGTCATGAACATGCTTAGACCTCAAAGTTTTGGCCCATTAGTCCTAAACTTTCAAATTGTTCAATGAAAGTTTCATGCATTTCTCTAAATTTGTTGAACTTGCATCAATCATAACTCTCAATTTTTGTCATATGAAAGTGATCTTTAACTTTTTGGAAACTTCAAGATGTATCCTACTAATTTCATTTTGATTACTTTTTCATTTGAAGTCTTTAACTTGATGTAAATTGCCTTCACAAAAAGTCTCTTTTTGTTGACTTTCAAAATGACCTGTAAAGTTTTTGCTCAAATCTCTCAAATGAGGCATCTTTGGCCTTGAGCTTAAAGATACCAAGTTGTAGTGAATTGAACTTCCTTCAAGATAGGCTTTGGTTAAGGAATTTCTGATGAAGTATGTGAAATTTTTGCTTGATCAAAGTTCAGTTGACTTCTCCTTAAGAAAACCCTAATTTAGTAACTTTTGACTTTTGATGAATCTTGAGTTTTCTTGATGAATCATGATCAACCCTTGATCAAATGATGAATGTGACTTCAAAATATTAATGTTGACCAAAAATCTTGAAGTTTGACTGTAGATTGATCAATGTTGACTTTTTACCCAATACAACTGATTTTCACTCATATGAGCAATTGATTGAGCAAACTTGTGATGCAAGGCCCGAAACCTGACATGAGGATTATTTGAAGCATATGAGGAATTATGAAACCCACTTGAGGCATTAGAAGCTCAATTTCCCTTGAGAAAAACAAAACCCTAGTTGTAGGTGAATTTCTTGAGAAGTCTTGGGTATTTGAAACTTCTATGAGCCTGAGGGAGTGTCTTGAATTAATTTGTCTTGGAAATGGGAGGGAAAATTTTGGGGTACAACAAAGTGCATTAAAGAAAACTTGATAAAAATACTTTACAATGGTGAATAGACTCTTGGAACATTTTGAGTCAGTCGATATCAAGCATGTACCTCGTATGGAGAATCAGGAGCCAATGATTTGGTGCAAATTGCTTATGGGTATAAGATATCGAAAGATAGGCTAGAAGAGCTTATTGAAGTTAGATAAAAAGTAACTTTAATCGCTTCACCCTCTTCAGAGTTGTCAATGGCAAAACTTGGGAGGAAAGATATTATTAGAATATATGGAAAACCCAGTTGGAATAACTGATCGAAAAGTGAAGTATAGAGAATTAAGTTATGTTAGCATGGCAAACGAGTTGTTCAAAAATACCTCTAAAGGTATTACCCAAATTCATTAGGGAAAGTAACGCATATCTAGCAATATCAGAGGTTCATAGCATTTCATGTAGTGCCCACCAAGAAGGCCATAAAATGAAATGGTTGCTATTTCGACAAGGGGTGTACTGGCCTACAATGTTAAAAGATTGTATTAACTTTTCCAAATGATGACAATAATATAAAAAATATTCAGGCATTCAACATGTTCTAGCTAGCTAATTACATGCAATCATTAAGCCATGGCCCTTTCGAGGACGGGTCTTAGACCTTATAGGTGAAATTCGACCAGCTTCGTCCAAACGACAAAAATATATATTGGTTGGAATAGATTACTTCACCAAATGGATAGAGGTAATTCCATTGGTTAATGTTGACCAAGAAGTAGTGATCAATTTTATTCAAAAAAATATTATTTTTAGGTTTGGAATTCCTTAGACCATTACGGTTGATCAAGGGTCAGTATTTAGTGGTCGAAAGATGCAAGAATCTGGACCTGAAGTAGGATTTAATCTGTTAACATCTATTCCTTATTATGCTCAGGCAAACGGATAGGTCGAAGCTCCCAATAAAGTCATAATAGGTCTGATAAAAAACATGTTGGAAAGAAGCCAAAGAATTGTCACAAAAATTTATACAAAGTTTTATAGGCATGTCGAACATATCCAAAAGAAGCTACAAATTTGACGCCTTCTCAACTAACGTTTGGTCATGATGCCATTTTGCAATTCAAAATTTATTTGCAGTCGACAAGAGTGCAAAGACAATATGAAATCTCATCTGAATATTATTGGAATATGATGTTGGATGAATTACTCAAATTGTATGAAGAAAGGTTAGTTGACTTAAATATGTTGATAAGACAAAAAGAACGAGTTGCTAAAGCATATAATAAGAAATTTAAACCAAAAACGCCCACAACCGGTAATTGTGTATGGAAAGTAATTTTTCCTATGGATCAAAAGGATAGAACATTAGGCAAATTGTCTCCAAATTTGGAGGGACCATTTCAAATCATTCAGGTATTTACAAATAATGCCAATGAGATCGAAGAACTGTCACTTAATTGTCGAATCTTGAGAGTAAATGGAAAGTATCTAAAAAGATATAAAATTATGCTGCAAGAGATTCAAATAATAACAACGTAACAATGCAAATATATTGTAGCCAAAATAGAGTTTAGAGGCGCCAAAATGACCTATTACAAATTCAAAATAGTACAAATATGTTTGAATAAATCAGACAGGGAATCTAGATCTAAATTCTTTTAAACGACCTTTTCCATAAGTTATCTTAGTACGAAGTCGAGCCTTGCATTCTTCTATCTTCTTGATTTGATCTTTAAGTTTGAGAGCATTTTCACCATGTTTAATTCCTTTAAGGGCCTTCTGGTCGAGCTCATCTTGCATTGGGAGCTTTTCAGCTTGATCAAGCGCAATTTTCTGTTGTTCAAGATCTATGATCTTCTTGTTGAGTTCAGCAATTTGGGTCTAATAATTCAAAATTTGTGTATCAAAGGTTTTGTGCTTATCAAGGCGCTCTTGGATTTTAGCTTCAAGTTCATCTACCTTCTTCTCGCATGCTTCACTAAAATCCCATTCTAAATCCATTTTTATAGACTTTTTTCAATTTGGATAATGTTCCTTTTGAGAGTAAGATCTCGAAGAATTAGGTTGAAAAAAGCTTCAAACTCGAACAAGTAATGAGCAATGGAATTAGAGAGGTTACGTTGATTAATTCCATCCAATAGCTTTCGAATTTTGGCCATAATAGAGGTTTCTTCTTCGACAATTATAAGAAAATCAGCTTAAAAAATATAAGCTTTGAGTTGTTGGAGTAGGAGACTGACAGAAGCATCAAGTTCGACAACATACACAGCAGTAGGTTCAATAGATTGAGAACCAGTCGACGACTTACAAAGTTTTTGAAGTCTTCTTAAACTTCAGTTGGATTTTTCTATTCATAGCCAAGATCTCTTCCTGACTGAGTGAGCTATTAGAACTGGTGTCCTGAATGATGAGGGACTCTCCTTCGACATGAGGTTGCTGATTTGGTTATCCTTCAAAAGCAATCTCCTCGACCATAATTTTCTCTGAACCATTGCAAACTTCATCAGATCCTGGTTGGAGATTATCATGGGTCGAACTAGTAGCACCATCAAAGTCATCAAATTTTTTAGGGCTTAACTCACTGGTGTCTTCAACATCAACTTCAGTATTTTTGACATTTCCACCTGGACGTTCTTCTAGAGTATTTGCCTTTGGCTGCTCCTAAGAGAATTTGATTGTCAGTAAAAACTAAGGTATAAATTTGACAAATCAAATGATTGCATATTACCTCAATAATTTTCTTTGGAGTTCATGGGGTTCTTGGACTTTTTTTTTTTTTTGGAAGTGGATTTCTCGATAGGGGTAGTTGGAGTTTGTTTTGCTTCATTGACCGGTTCCATGATTAAAGATGTAACCTTTTATGCCATATTCTTCTTTTGCCGGGCATTCTTCTTGCCACCCTTTGGTTTTGAAGGCGTTGGAACTCTGGAATTGGAAAAGATTTGAGTATGTTCACTTTCATCAGAATTTTCCTCCTCGATTAGCTCCTCATTTGGTTTTGGTGGGGCCTAAAAAGGGATCACAAATGAATGAATCCTATTGATTATTAAACTTTTAATAGTAAAGGAATCATATTGTATACTAACTCCTTTTGAGGTTTAGTAGTTTTCAGTTTCTTTGGTTGGTTGGTAGTAGCAGTCGAAGTCGAAGCATGTTTCCAACCCTAAGAAAGTTGAGAAGTTTAGAGTTTGTTTCTAAGTGATGAAAATTCAACTGATAGTAGGATTTACCTTTTTGGGTTGATTCCCTCCAGCTTTCTCTTCTTGATTTTTAGCTTCTTTCTTTATAAATGGCTAAATGAGAAAGTTAAATTAAGAGGAAAGGAAAAGTCGAAGTCATTAAGACATACTTGTTGTAGCCTTCATTTCTGCCTCAAAGATGCTAAAAGCAATTTCCAACCTTTGGATAAATATTGGTACTGAAAGAGACTTTTGAATGTGTTTCGACCACCAGGTGCCGAATTCTTTGGTGGTAAGATATGAAGTTTGGAACTTGAACGTGGGATGTTCAAGAAATTGTTTGTTGTAAAATTTGAGACAATCCATGTGTTGTTGAGCCGTGAATGTACGTCCCGACCAACAGATGTCAGTAGGCCATGAATAGAGAGATTTTGGAAACATTTGGATGAAACCAAATTATTGAGCCATTAAATTTGGCTGATAGCTTGTGAATCCATATCATTTTGCCCTTGCTTCGATTCAGTGAGAAAGAAGGGTTGGGGTTAAAAATGGTGCCCATATGGCATTTGATTAAGCAACATTAGGTGGAGTAACACCAAGAAAAGGGTTCCTGAACTAAGTTGGTCCAAAACAGCGATCCACAAAGGGAGCCATAGTTGAGACAAAGGTTTATGTATCAAGAAACAGTCTAATGTATTTCGTGAAGACAATTTGATTTAAATTGTCATAAGGAGTGGTCAAGGTAAGCCTATTTCCTTCTATGTACCTGGCTTGTGTCGCACACATGAGTTCTTCCGACTGTGTAATACCCGTATGTGCCTCGAAAGTGGCATTTAGCCAATTCTATAACAACTATAAAGGGCATGAAAGCAAAAGTTTTTTCGTTGTCTTAATAAGAAGTCTTATTTTCAAAGAAGTAATGCATATAGAATGATATAAAAAGGCTAACAACAGTTTTCCCAAGGAGATATTTTGACCTTCATGAAGCTGAATCACCAAATTGATGAATTCTTTGGCTATTTGTAGAGAACCTGGACATAACAAGTAGTAGGAGATCCAATATGTTAAGAAGACGACATGTTCTATTTCGGAGACCTCTACATTCTTTTTGTCCTGATGGTCAAGAATGTATTGTTTGAAGATCGCATTGACGAAGTTGAATTTGAATTTAGTTGGAAGCTTAGGGTCGAAGACTTAACCTAAGGCTAAAAGGCCAGTTATAGCCACCATGTCAAACAGAGTTGGTGTTATATCCCACATAAAATTTGGAAAGTATTGGTCGAACCTTCCCAGAAGAAGATCGACGTAAGTAGCATGCAAGAATTAACCCTATGCCCATTTCTCGATAGTTGGATTGCGATGAAGATGCCTAAATTTTCCCATTGAGTTTGTCGTTGACCTTGTACTCTCTCGAGCCAGGCCAAGTATTCTTTGTTTCCACGAGTAAGAGTTGATCGAAATAATATTGTAGTGGGATCCATAAACTTCAGATCGAGAGCACGTTGTACAAATGTTGAAGGAGTAGCTGAAGTATAGCAAGGGGAAATGTCTGAACCCTGTCTGGTTGTGATTTAGGATCAGGATACGGCCCAAAGAACGCTAACAGTCTATCAGAAACAAGGAATGGGATTAACTACAAAGTTCTCCAGATAACAATATTTACTTTATCTTTAAGTGGTTTAGGAATGAAGTTTAAACCTTGGGAATCTTCTTCTTCAGAAATGATAATTGCTAGGGGTTGCTACCAGTGTCTACGGTGGTTGAAAGGGTCGTCATGGTTTGATGAAGGAAAAGAAAAGAGAAGTTTTATCTGGTTTTTCTTGCGAAGTGTTGAAGAAGAAATAAAGATTTCTAAAAGTTCTTTGGAAACTAATGGGTTTGTGAAAAGTTTGAAGAAATTTGAAGAAATTTGAAGTGGTTTATTTATATTCGTTTAAGCCATTGTGATGAGTGATAAGTGGCAGCAAACGTTTGAAATCCGAACGTTTTAGTTCCAAAAAGTGGGAAGCTTGGTGGTAGTAGTTTAAAAGCCATGACCTAGGGATTAGACATAATCATGAGAAATAATGAAAAATCCTTGGGAAGTGACTAGATGGTAAAGCAACCATTATGACAACGACGTCAACAGAAAGACATCTATAGTGTCAAAATTTTGTTAAAAGAAAAATGCCATATTTCTCTGTCACAATAATTCTCAATGGAAAATGACATTTTTGGGAGGCAATTTGTTACCTTGAAATTTTAGACCAAGTATTTAAATAGGACTTAGGGGTTATAACCCTAAAAAAGGGAGATTTTGTATTTCTTCCATGTGAGTCGAAAAGGTCTTCGACGACCTTGTTGATGTCTCCAGTCGAAGCAATTCCCAGTTGAATGGTCAGATGGAGAATTCTTGGTGACAACCAAATTCCTTTCACTACGGGAACTAAGACCATGTAGTGTTAAAAGAGTTAGCAGAATTCATGTTATCTTCGTGTTGGCTGAAGATTTTGATAATGTTATTTAGAATTTAAAATTGGTTAAGAGTTCTGATCGAAATGGAATTAAACACCATATTTCGAAGTTGCAGAAGCAGTGTTTCGAATGAGTGTGTCAAAGCTTAAAGCTTCGAACGGTGATTATGGGAACATATCCAAAAGGGTCTCGAAACAACAGCGAGGCTAGGTTTGGGAAGAGCGTTCGAAACGGAGAAACACCAAAGCATTTAAAATTTAAATGGAAGCGGGACTTTCAAAGTTTGAAAGTTATGTGTTGGAGCATTTGGGGACACGTGGAAAGATGAAAGAAGCATTGTCTTGCATGTTCGAAACGTGGCATGATCCTATAGCGAGACCGTTAGGGTCGAATTAGTATAAATAGAAGTCTTAGTATTAGGATTTCAAGTGTGTCATATCTGTTATACAAAATACTCAATAACATTCAAACTACCACATGGCAAGGGAAACGAATGCAAGAGAGATGTATGTATGATAGCACCATGTATTTCTAACTTAATGAAAGCCTTTTTACCATTTCCAGTACTTTCCTCTTTTCTTTTTATCGAATAACATTTACAAGTTTCTTTATTTACTGTCTTTTCATTTCAAAGTCTTTTCCTCAAAGTTTTACGTTTTATTGCTTTCTTTATATTTCGAGCACTTTATATTCCAGAGAACTGTTACGCTTTCAATACCTTTACTTCCAAGTATTGTTTTTCAAACGCATCCTTTTACTTAAAATCATTTATAGATTTCTTGCATTAAACGCTTTCTTCACATTTTTAACTTCTACATTCCAGAAATCTTTTATGTTAAATGCTTTGCAAATCGAAACCATTTACTTCATTTTTCATGCAGTTTTATATGTCTCTTCAATCAGCATTACGATTAGCATTTATTCGTATAACTTAGTTTTCATGTACAATTTGACCACATTTTTAAACTCTTAGAGAGAAGGATCGAAATAAACCAAACACTTGTACAATAGCAACCATGAATAATTGTTCGATTGTGAGAGTAACTTTAATATCCAAGGAGTCCTAGGATCAATCTAGTCGATCCTGTGAGTTACCAGAGAGATTGAGTAGCGTTAATAAAGATTATTCGATAGTTTGGAAGACTAGCGGTTGTTTACCAGAAATCACTGGAAACAAATTGGCACACCTAGTGGGACCAATAGTTGGATATCAGAATTAAGGATTGTCGAGACATAGCCATCCCAAAAACGTAGAAACCATAAGAAATTTGCTGTTTTATGAACCTAAGAAGTGGTAAGATAACCAACAGCGACCAACCTTTATCCAGAAGAAAACGTTTGGACAAAATGTCTAATTCAGACAATCAACAAGGAAACCAAGGTGACCCACATGCAACAGGCACTAACGCGTCCATTTCGAGCGGAACATCTAATGTAATCCCTTCGAATGCACAGTCTGTTGCATCTTCAACCAGTAACATAGCCACCACTGGAGTAAGTGGCATATCAACTAACAGTTCGATCTTAGGAAATACTGGAACTATGGGCTACCCTGGGGGATTCGTTCCACCACCAGGAACACAATCCCATTTAGCCACACCATTAACTAGACCACCCGGCTTCGATGGGAATAGAATTAGAAGTTCTTCTTACGGAATGCCAACATCTTTTATGGCAGGTTTACACAATTCCACTTCGAATTCATCCCCACAACTAGGATCTGGGTCTGGGGCGAACCAATTTATGACAAATAACCAAGGGTCAGTGGGTTATAGCACGTTGCCTATCCTAACCACAGATAACCAGTTGGCTTTTAGGCAATTGATGGATGACAGCAACCACAATATGATAGGGGTGTTAGAGCAAACCATGCATGAAATATTTGCCCCAATAGTTCAGAATGTGACTGTGACGAACAGGGAAAACACTGACAATATGAGTCGAATAGCAGATTTCTTTGCTCCCACAGAAAGGCGTAGGCAGAACCAGGCGGGATTTCGAACAAACATGCCTGTTATAGAACGAATTGCTAACGACCCAATTCAGAGACTACCCAGAGAAGAAGCTAACTTAGGGGCCAGAGCACCAAGGTTAGAAGCCCCAGTAATTCAGGGCCCACAAAGGGAAGTTATGGAACCAGGGGCAAGGATCGAAAGGCCAGAAGCCCCGGAACTTCGAGAAGAACAACCCAGGGGAGTTGTTTTTGTTGGTCGAAATCAAGATGCCGATGCCGTCGTTCATAGGATTCGAAACGATAACATCTTGGCAGAAAATAACCTAACCACCATGATAGAGAGGATCATGGCCCAGAATGGCCTCAATACGGGAATGAGGAGGCCAAATTACGCTTCTCCTGTATTGGATTGTATAATGCATACTGATTTACCAAGGGGATACAAAGTCCCTAAATTTACAAAGTTCGCTGGGGACACCAACGAATCAACGGTCGAACACATAGCGAGATATCTAACCGAAGCGGGAGATATAGCCAATAATGAAGACCTCAGGATCAAATACTTCCCAAGTTCCTTGACAAAAAACGCCTTCACTTGGTTTACCACGTTGCCTCCTGGATCTATTGACACTTGGGCCCTTTTAGAGAGATTATTCCATGAACAATTTTACATGGGACAAACGAAAATAAGCTTGAAGGAATTGGCCAGTGTTAAGAGAAAGTTCACTGAACCCATAGATGATTATTTGAATAGATTTAGGCTGTTAAAATCCAGATGTTACACAGTAGTGCCTGAACATGAGTTAGTCGAAATGGCCGCTGGGGGTTTGGATTATTCTATTCGAAAGAAATTAGATACTCAGTATTTGAGGGATATGGCTCAATTAGCCGATAGGGTTCGACAGGTCGAAAGAATAAAAGCCGAAAAAGCCAGAGTCTTTAAGAACAGTAAGAAAGAAAGGATTTCCTATGTTGGGACTGAGGAAATAGAAGAATATCCTGAATTCGAATTCGAAGAGGTCGAAATCGACCTCGCTGAATTAAAACAGGCCCCGCCTTACTCCTGCAAAATGTTAGTTCCCACGAAAGGGAAAGATATTGTCGAAAATGAGAAAAGTGACAAGTTTCCAAAGAAGGTTTATACCTTCGACGTCACTAAGTGTGACGAAATTTTTGACTTGCTTGTCAAGGATGGCCAACTAATTATGCCATCAAATGTCAAAATACCTCCCTTGGATCAGAGGAAGAAAAGGGGATTTTGCAAATATCATAGTTTCCTAGGCCACAAGACCTCACAATGTTTTCTTTTCAGGGACTTGATTCAAAACGCGATCAAAGATGGCAGACTAAAGTTTGCTGATAAGGTGAAGATGAAAGTGGACGAAGATCCTTTGGACGTCGCAGACACCAACTACTCCGAGCCTGCATGCGTTGGAGAGGTCAACATGGTGGAAACTGATCAAAGCGATGCCCCAACAGGAGAGAAGGATACTGGAGTCGAAAACTGGGTGATGGTCGAAGTCAGCGAGGAAGTCACTGAAGACATCCACGCCAGACACTTCGATTGTTGCACTTGTGGCTGTTGCAGGAGAAACCCAGGCTACTGAAGGCCAAGGGAATCAAAACGAAGGATTGACACAAGTCATTGAGGGCTTGAGGCTGGAATTGGAGAAAATCCAAATTACGCAACCAGTTCCCCTTCAGAAGGAAATATGGGACACTCTAGGGGAGCCCAGTGGGAAATTTGACTATCTGGTCAAATATTCTGCCCCAGAAAGTTCGAAGGTCCAGATCAAAGATATAAAGCCCACAGGATGGGGCGATGACGAAACTAAAGAGGGGGATGTGGAAATAAATATGGTGGATATGGAAGGACCCCGTTCTGAGATGGAGGAAGTGGAAAAATACTTAGAAAAAGAAAAGCACAGAATGGGGGATAATCACACTGGAGATGCTACTCTCAAAGACTATCTCATGACATGCCACAAAGGAGATCCAGGCATGATATTGTGCCCTAGGTGCAGCATCCTCTGCAACCAAAGAATTGCTGCAAATTTCGAAAGGGTACAGAGGGCTCGAACTGGCAACAATTGGCGCCAGGATAACCAACTCTTTAGGTGCTATCCCAAGGCTGGAGAGAGTCTGTTGGAGTTTGTTTTTCGCTGCTACAAAGGGGCAACTAAGTGTTTGGTTTGCCCAAGATGTTCTGCTGTGTATGACCAAAGCATGGCCAGGGCCTTCGAAACGATCCCCTTCGCCCCTTGCTGGAACCATCAAGAAACTGCCCAGATGGGCCCGCGTTTCGACAGCAGATACAAACAGCGAAGACCTGATAGCCCTCACCCCAAAGTTGCTCGAAGAGTGACTTTCAAACTCCCTGCTGAAGTGCCAACCGATAGATGGCTACAAGTCAGAAATGACAAAGGCAAAGACAAATGGAGGAGTGCTGAACGAAATGCACGCCATGTTGTGACATACAGGAGGCAATTCAACACACAAAAAAGGGAGGAAGTAAGATTAGAGAATTACAAAGGAAGGAACCCCATGTCAAGATCCCAGTGGCGCAGACATCAAAGGATTCGAAAGGCTGAGAGAGAAGCTATGGCAAACAAAGGGGATACTTCAACGAAGATACAAGGTGAATCAAGCACCAACAAACCAAAAAATCAGACTGAAGAGAAACCTCCAGTCAATAGGAGGCTTTTTTCTGAAGACCAACGAGACGAACCAAAGGAATATACTCCAGGCCCGGAAGAGGACGAAGATATGATAACAGATAACTTCGAATCGGAGGGGGAGTCTTCATTCAACCTGAACTGTAACGTGGTGTCCGTGCTTCCCTGCGAATTTGGGCAGGAAACCGAAATCAATGAATATGAGGAGGAAGACACCACAGATTTAATGAAACATAGGCCTGTGTGCTACTACGTGATGGACAATGGGGCTGTTGAGGAACAAAATGCGTTCTTCGAACGTCCAGAGCCCGCAATAAAGAATCATCTCAAGCCACTTTTCATTCGGGCGAAAGTAGGTGTCCATGGTGTGAACAAAGTTCTAGTGGATGGGGGTGCTGCAGTCAACCTGATTCCCCATTTCATGCTAAAAAGGTTAGAGATCCGCGAAGGAGATATCAAGCCCCATAATATGGTTCTATCCAATTATGAGGGAAAAGTGGGCAAAACACTGGGGGTGGTCCAGTTGGAATTGACAATAGGCTCAAGTTGCAGGCCCACCATGTTTATGGTTATCGAAGCCAAGGCCAACTATAACCTACTGCTAGGAAGAGAATGGATTCATGGCGTGGGGGCAGTTCCTTCGTCAATGCATCAACGACTAGTTCTGTGGAGAGATGACGGAATCGTGGAAAACATCGAAGCAGACCAGAGTTACTTTATGTCAACTGTCAATTTAGTTGACAAAAGGGATTATGATAAAAATCTGGCAAAGATTGCTCCATGTGTCCCAAACGATGAGATGAATGAAACTAGAAACGCCCACTACTACATGACACTTCGTCATGATGGTCTTTACTGGGATAGAACAATAATCAGTGAAGAAGAGGAAGTTGAAGGTGCTATACAAAAACGGCCAGCAGGCTGGAACTTCGACAACCTTAACCATGACTGAGTATACCTTCTTCGAAAGGATTTCGGCCTATATGGCTGAGAATGAATCGAAAGCGGCCTTAGAGGTTGAAATAAATGAATCAACTGTAAAGACGAATGAAGTCAGTGGGGGGGGTGCGAAATGCTCACCCATCAAAGAATTGGAGATGGATCAAAGGTTGGATGCCATCTATGACAAAGAACCCTTAGGCTTCGAAAGGGACCCCATAAACTCAGGTGTCAAAATGTTGGCACAGGACCCGCTCGAAGAAGTCAACTTAGGGGATGAAGAAACGAAAAGAGTAACTTACGTGAGTGCTAAACTTAGCCCAGGCCTCAAGGAAAAAGTGATCGAAGTCCTTAGGAAAAACAAAGATTGTTTCGCATGGGATTATGATGAGATGCCTGGTTTAAAGAGGGAGTTGGTCGAACATAGACTGCCAATCAAAGATGGCAAGAGGCCCATCAAGCAAACTCCCAGAAGATTCGCACCAGCGGTTCTCACAAAAATTAAAGCTGAGATCGAAAGGTTGTTGCGCTGCAAATTCATCAGAACAACAAGGTACGTTGAATGGTTAGCAAACATAGTACCTGTTATTAAGAAAAATGGTTCTTTAAGGATTTGCATAGATTTTAGGGATTTAAATACTGCAACCCCTAAGGATGAATATTCCATGCCCGTGGCAGAAATGCTAGTAGATTCTGCTGCAGGATTCGAATACTTGAGCATGTTAGATGGATACTCTGGATACAACCAGATTTTCATTGCTGAAGAAGATGTTGCAAAAACAGCATTTCGTTGCCCAGGAGCCTTAGGCACCTACGAATGGGTGGTGATGCCTTTTGGTTTAAAAAATGCTGGGGCAACTTATCAAAGGGCGATGAATTCAATCTTTCATGACTTCATCGAAACCTTCATGCAGGTGTATATTGATGATATAGTCATCAAATCTATATCTGCAGAAGCACATTTGCATCATTTAAGCCAATCATTCGAACGGATGAGAAAACATGGCTTAAAGATGAATCCCCTTAAATGTGCATTTTTTGTGCAGGCTGGAGACTTTCTCGGTTTTGTGGTCCACAAGAAAGGAATTGAGATCAACCAGAACAAAACCAAAGCCATAATGGAGACGAAAGCACCTGCGTCAAAAAGGGAGTTGCAATCTCTATTAGGGAAAGTTAACTTCCTCAGAAGATTCATTTCGAACCTGAGTGGAAGGACCCAAGCTTTCTCTCCGTTACTTCGTCTGAAGCAAGGTCAGGCCTTCGAATGGAACGAAGCTCACCAGGAGGCGTTTGACAAAATAAAAGAATATCTTTCCCAGCCTCCTATTTTGTCTCCACCATCATGGGGGAAGCCCATGAGATTGTACATATCTGCCTCTGAAGTTAGCATAGGTAGTATGTTAGCACAAGAGGATAACAATGGCGTCGAAAGAGCCATATACTATTTAAGTAGAGTGCTAAATGATGCAGAGACCAGATATAGCAATTTAGAAAAGCTATGTCTCTGTTTATACTTCTCTTGTATGAAACTCAAGTATTATATAAAACCTGTTGATGTTTATGTTTCGTCTCACTTCGATGTCATTAAACATATGCTTTCAAAGCCAATAATGCATAGTAGAGTTGGAAAGTGGGCTCTGGCCTTAACAGAATATTCATTGACTTTTATGCCCTTAAAAGCTATGAAAGGTCAAGTGATTTCTGATTTCATTGTGGATCATTCGTTGGTTGAGCAGACAAGCATGAGTTACGTCGAAATGCAACCATGGAAATTGTACTTTGATGGTTCAACCCACAGGAATGGAAGTGGTGTTGGAGTCCTTCTAATTTCTCCTGAAGGAATTCCAACAAAATTCAAGTATAAATTGGATGGTCCTCGTTGTTCGAACAACGAAGCTGAATATGAAGCGCTCATTGTTGGACTTGAAGCTTTGTTGGAATTGGGGGCAACCAGAGTCGAAATTAAAGGAGACTCTGAATTGGTGGTCAAACAAATCACAAAAGAATACAAGTGCATAAAGGAAAATTTAATGGTATACTTCGTCATAGTCAATAGGCTATTAAGAAAGTTTGAATACATGGATATTCAACACATACCAAGATTAGAAAACCAAGAAGTAAATGACTTAGCACAGTTGGCTTCAGGTTATAGAGTATCTACCAAGAATCTTAAAGATTTGGTCGAAATAAGGGGAAGAGTTATGGCTACTAGATTCACACCATCGGATCTAGAAAGTATGAGATTGGGATATGCTGAGAAACAAGGATTCGAAATTCTAGCCATAAATACTTTGTCAGATACAGACTGGCGAAATCCATTAAAGAGTTATTTAGCAGACCCAACTTTAAAGGTGGATAGAAAAACAAAATATAGAGCATTGTCATACCTCCTCATGGGGAACGAATTGTTCAAAAAGACCCAAGAAGGTGTATTATTGAAATGCCTAGGAGAAAGTGAGGCATATTTAGCATTGTCTGAGGTCCATAATGGGGCATGTGGGGCACACCAAGCAGGCCATAAAATGAAATGGTTGCTATTTCGATATGGTTTGTATTGGCCTAGCATGCTCAAAGATTGCATAGACTTTGCTAAAGGATGTGAGGAATGTCAGAAACATGCAGGAATTCAACACGCCCCTGCAAGTGAGTTGCATTCGATCATCAAACCATGGCCATTCAGAGGATGGGCATTGGATCTGATAGGGGAGATAAATCCTGCTTCGTCCAAAGGTCAGAAATATATCTTGGTAGGAGTAGATTATTTCACCAAATGGATCGAAGCTATACCTTTGGTAGTTGCTGATCAAGAGGCAATTATCGAGTTTATACAAAAGCACATTATCTATAGGTTTGGATTGCCAGAAAGTATAACTACAGACCAAGGCTCTGTATTTACTGGTAGAAATATGCAAGGATTTGCCCAAGAAATGGGGTTCAGATTGCTAACATCAACACCATATTATGCTCAAGCAAACGGACAAGTCGAAGCAGCAAACAAAGTAATAATAGGATTAATCAAGAAGCATATTGGCAAGAAGCCAAGAAATTGGCACAAAACTCTGGACCAAGTGTTATGGGCTTGTAGAACATCTCCTAAAGAAGCCACTAACACTACGCCTTTCCAAATTACATTCGGCCATGATGCAGTATTACCAGTAGAAATTCATCTGCAATCAGTTCGAATCCAGAAACAAAACGAAATCCCAGCTGCATTATATTGGGAAATGATGATGAATGAATTAGTTGAGTTGGACGAAATTAGATTACATGCGTTGGAAAGTCTGATGAGGCAAAAAGAAAGAGTGGCCAGAACATACAATAAAAGGGTGAAGAAAAAAGTATTCGTTATTAATGACTTGGTTTGGAGAGTCATATTGCCTATGGATAAGAAGAACAAAGCATTAGGTAAATGGTCACCTCATTGGGAAGGACCTTTTCGAATATTAAAAGTATTCTCAAACAATGCATACGAAGTCGAAGAACTCTTGGATGATAAACGAGTCCTAAAGGTTAATGGGAAATATTTAAAGAAATATAAGCCAAGCCTGCGGGAGATTTGAATAATAACAACATAAACAAAATATTATAAAAAGCCAAGATGGCAAGATAAGAATGTCAAAATGGCGTTGTTCGAATATTACATGTAAAGAGCCAAAGTTATGGTCAGACAGACATAAAAATCTAGAAATAAACATTATTTTTCAATCGATTAAAGGTGCTTCGAAATGTTTCAAGTCTTTGCTGAGCAAACCGCCTGGCACCTTCCAAGGTCGCCACTTCTCCTTTAAGTTGCTCTGCAGTCTCCATTTCTGCAAGCCCCCGGTTGAGAAGCTCTTCGAATTGGTTACCTGCAGGATTAGTTTCGAAGGCTAGTTGTTGTTCCTTCGCCTCCTTAACTTTCTGCTGAAGTTCCAGAATCTGCCTTTCCCAAATAAGAATGGACTCAGCTCGAGCCTCATATTCAGTTTTCGCCTGCTTCAGATGCATAGCCTGATCCTCAGCTTCTTGAGAAAGCTTCGAAGCTTGTTCATAGGCGGCATCCATGGCAAAGTTTGAAAGTTATGTGTTGGAGCATTTGGGGACACGTGGAAAGATGAAAGAAGCATTGTCTTGCATGTTCGAAACGTGGCATGATCCTATAGCGAGACCGTTAGGGTCGAATTAGTATAAATAGAAGTCTTAGTATTAGGATTTCAAGTGTGTCATATCTGTTATACAAAATACTCAATAACATTCAAACTACCACATGGCAAGGGAAACGAATGCAAGAGAGATGTATGTATGATAGCACCATGTATTTCTAACTTAATGAAAGCCTTTTTACCATTTCCAGTACTTTCCTCTTTTCTTTTTATCGAATAACATTTACAAGTTTCTTTATTTACTGTCTTTTCATTTCAAAGTCTTTTCCTCAAAGTTTTACGTTTTATTGCTTTCTTTATATTTCGAGCACTTTATATTCCAGAGAACTGTTACGCTTTCAATACCTTTACTTCCAAGTATTGTTTTTCAAACGCATCCTTTTACTTAAAATCATTTATAGATTTCTTGCATTAAACGCTTTCTTCACATTTTTAACTTCTACATTCCAGAAATCTTTTATGTTAAATGCTTTGCAAATCAAAACCATTTACTTCATTTTTCATGCAGTTTTATATGTCTCTTCAATCAGCATTACGATTAGCATTTATTCGTATAACTTAGTTTTCATGTACAATTTGACCACATTTTTAAACTCTTAGAGAGAAGGATCGAAATAAACCAAACACTTGTACAATAGCAACCATGAATAATTGTTCGATTGTGAGAGTAACTTTAATATCCAAGGAGTCCTAGGATCAATCTAGTCGATCCTGTGAGTTACCAGAGAGATTGAGTAGCGTTAATAAAGATTATTCGATAGTTTGGAAGACTAGCGGTTGTTTACCAGAAATCACTGGAAACAAATTGGTTTCCAGTGAGTTACCAATTTGTTTCCAGTGATTTCTGGTAAACAACCGCTAGTCTTCCAAACTATCGAATAATCTTTATTAACGCTACTCAATCTCTCTGGTAACTCACAGGATCGACTAGATTGATCCTAGGACTCCTTGGATATTAAAGTTACTCTCACAATCGAACAATTATTCATGGTTGCTATTGTACAAGTGTTTGGTTTATTTCGATCCTTCTCTCTAAGAGTTTAAAAATGTGGTCAAATTGTACATGAAAACTAAGTTATACGAATAAATGCTAATCGTAATGCTGATTGAAGAGACATATAAAACTGCATGAAAAATGAAGTAAATGGTTTCGATTTGCAAAGCATTTAACATAAAAGATTTCTGGAATGTAGAAGTTAAAAATGTGAAGAAAGCGTTTAATGCAAGAAATCTATAAATGATTTTAAGTAAAAGGATGCGTTTGAAAAACAATACTTGGAAGTAAAGGTATTGAAAGCGTAACAGTTCTCTGAAATATAAAGTGCTCGAAATATAAAGAAAGCAATAAAACGTAAAACTTTGAGGAAAAGACTTTGAAATGAAAAGACAGTAAATAAAGAAACTTGTAAATGTTATTCGATAAAAAGAAAAGAGGAAAGTACTGGAAATGGTAAAAAGGCTTTCATTAAGTTAGAAATACATGGTGCTATCATACATACATCTCTCTTGCATTCGTTTCCCTTGCCATGTGGTAGTTTGAATGTTATTGAGTATTTTGTATAACAGATATGGTTTGTATTGGCCTAGCATGCTCAAAGATTGCATAGACTTTGCTAAAGGATGTGAGGAATGTCAGAAACATGCAGGAATTCAACACGCCCCTGCAAGTGAGTTGCATTCGATCATCAAACCATGGCCATTCAGAGGATGGGCATTGGATCTGATAGGGGAGATAAATCCTGCTTCGTCCAAAGGTCAGAAATATATCTTGGTAGGAGTAGATTATTTCACCAAATGGATCGAAGCTATACCTTTGGTAGTTGCTGATCAAGAGGCAATTATCGAGTTTATACAAAAGCACATTATCTATAGGTTTGGATTGCCAGAAAGTATAACTACAGACCAAGGCTCTGTATTTACTGGTAGAAAGATGCAAGGATTTGCCCAAGAAATGGGGTTCAGATTGCTAACATCAACACCATATTATGCTCAAGCAAACGGACAAGTCGAAGCAGCAAACAAAGTAATAATAGGATTAATCAAGAAGCATATTGGCAAGAAGCCAAGAAATTGGCACAAAACTCTGGACCAAGTGTTATGGGCTTGTAGAACATCTCCTAAAGAAGCCACTAACACTACGCCTTTCCAACTTACATTCGGCCATGATGCAGTATTACCAGTATAAATTCATCTGCAATCAGTTCGAATCCAGAAACAAAACGAAATCCCAGCTGCATTATATTGGGAAATGATGATGAATGAATTAGTTGAGTTGGACGAAATTAGATTACATGCGTTGGAAAGTCTGATGAGGCAAAAAGAAAGAGTGGCCAGAACATACAATAAAAGGGTGAAGAAAAAAGTATTCGTTATTAATGACTTGGTTTGGAGAGTCATATTGCCTATGGATAAGAAGAACAAAGCATTAGGTAAATGGTCACCTCATTGGGAAGGACCTTTTCGAATATTAAAAGTATTCTCAAACAATGCATACGAAGTCGAAGAACTCTTGGATGATAAACGAGTCCTAAAGGTTAATGGGAAATATTTAAAGAAATATAAGCCAAGCCTGCGGGAGATTCGAATAATAACAACATAAACAAAATATTATAAAAAGCCAAGATGGCAAGATAAGAATGCCAAAATGGCGTTGTTCGAATATTACATGTAAAGAGCCAAAGTTATGGTCAGACAGACATAAAAATCTAGAAATAAACATTATTTTTCAATCGATTAAAGGTGCTTCGAAATGTTTCAAGTCTTTGCTGAGCAAACCGCCTGGCACCTTCCAAGGTCGCCACTTCTCCTTTAAGTTGCTCTGCAGTCTCCATTTCTGCAAGCCCCCGGTTGAGAAGCTCTTCGAATTGGTTACCTGCAGGATTAGTTTCGAAGGCTAGTTGTTGTTCCTTCGCCTCCTTAACTTTCTGCTGAAGTTCCAGAATCTGCCTTTCCCAAATAAGAATGGACTCAGCTCGAGCCTCATATTCAGTTTTCGCCTGCTTCAGATGCATAGCCTGATCCTCAGCTTCTTGAGAAAGCTTCGAAGCTTGTTCATAGGCGGCATCCATGGCAATGCGTTTCTCGTGAACCTTCTTGGCAGCAGATTCGTCTTGGAGAAGGTAGCCAGTTACGTTGTCCAGCAAGTTCTGAAGATCAAACAAGAGAGTACTAACTGGCAAAGAGCAGTTGGAAAGATTGACCTTTGTGAGCAGCTCCTTCATAGTATAGCAAGCAGTACTATCTTGTTTAAGCACTTCGAAGATATCCACATTGAGAATAGTTCTCCTAATTTTGTTAAGAAGAACAACTCTTTCATCTGTGGGAAGAGGATAGCTGGTTGAACTTGTGCCAGCCCTAGCGATTGGAACATCCCTCTGAGCCAACTTTGCCTTCATATACCCAATGGGGTCATTGCGCCTCAGAAGTGCCAGTTCCTCGTCAGTCATTCGAGACGGAGAGGATTGGGGGAATTCCACGCGTAGGGGAACCATGTTTGTTTCAACCTCTAGGGTTTCGTTGATTGCATCACCACCCCCTTCATTTGCTTCGTGCTCTTGCTCTTCTTCATCTTCGTCCAAATCTACCACTTCGATACCATCCCTTTCGCCGCTATGTGCGTTAGGCTCCGTCCCGGCAGTCGAACCATCATTGGCGTTTTCCTCGTCATTGGCGTTTTCCTCCTCAGATTCTTCGCCTGCAGATTCTTCGAATTCTCGCCCAGAATCAGCTTTTTCTTCTTCAGTCTGAGTATCCTTTGGGTCCTCTTGAAGAGTTTCAAGAGGGGACTTTTGAAGAACCCTTTGTGAATCCTCTGCAGACGTTTGAAGTATCGTTTCGTTCACCTCTTTCAGAGGAATGGAGGTACCTTGGTCATCTGGCTGTTCAGAAGTTCCAACCAAAACCGCCACATTGGAAGAACCTTTGTTTTGGACTAAATTGCTGGAATCTCCTTGAGGAGAGGAGTTAAGCGGAGCAGCAGCTCTGGACGGTGAGGTCGAAATGGTAGAAGTGGGATTCAAGATGTTCTGTAAAGAGTGGCAGAATGTTAAAGAAAAATATTCACCAAGGTAATAAGAAGTTAAACATTTTTAGAGGAAGTTCGATTTACCTGTGGGCCCTCAGAGGAGAGGTTACTAGCTATGCGTTCCAACTGTGGGTTGGAGGTCGAAGGTGGATTTTTGGATTTTGGTAAGGGAGCAGCATCCCTGGAGTCGAGTCCAGAGACACTAGTCGGAACAGTGCTTTTGGGTGTAGCTTTCTTTAGCTTCTTCTTCGAAGCAGTATTTGAGTTTCCTCCAGCAGTGGGATCTTCCCCAGTAGTGCTTGGTTTTCGCTTCTTAGGAGTAGTGGGAGGAAGCTTGTTGGTCTGAACGAATTTTAACGAAGTTAGATATAAAAAGCTTGAGTGAATTCGAAGCATCAAAAAACTAAGTGATTACCGTTGGAATTGGGGCACTTGTTGTTGGCGTTATTGTTGTTGTTGTAGTTGCAGCAGTAGCAGTTGTTTCGGGTGGATTAGCTTTTTCAGTAGTTTCAATGGAGGTTTGAGAGGCACTCCCTTCCTTCGATTTCGAGGCAGCAGTCTTTATCCTGATAGCTGAAAATCAAAATAATTAAGGCAAAGGTTAAAGATATGGAAAATAAAAGACATTTGGGATTGTTCCCAAGCATTCGCACCTGTGCCTTGATCAGATTTAATTGACATGGCAGAAAGGTCATATCGAAGATGTCCTGGGAAATCATGAAGCCAGTGTCGAGCCCATGTCACAGTCTCAGATGGCTTTGGTTTCCTTTGAAGATATTTGAACATCTCTTTGCAAGTAAACCACCATGGATATGGGGGAAACCAAGCCAGAGCCAGTTCTGAGGTAGGTAATCTGGGAAATTTAGGTGGATGCATTTCGAATGCCAACCTATACCTATCCTCAGGTGACAGCCCTGAAGGAAGTTTTAGCTTAGAAACTTTTTGTTTAAATTTTTCCTTCAAGGTCTCAGCTGCTTGATGCACAGTGGAGTCCAAGCGCGTGGGGTCGTAAGTAGTTTCAAAATAATTTTGAAAAGCTTTTATCTCTTTGGCATGAGTAAACATACCTTTCTTTGCTGGTACCTGCACATCGAAGGCATCAATTAGTTTCTGTCGAATTGTAAGTGTATCGAACATGCAAGTTTGATAAAACTTAATCCACCACTCCAGAAATCCTTTAGCCGCGAGATGGGTAGGTTCGAAGGCTATCAGCTCAAATTGGGCAAAGCCTTGATATTGTTCTTGTTGAATCTTGGCTTCCCTTGCCTTGAAAGTTCGACCAGATGTAATGGCGCTCTCAGTTTGGAACAAAGGTTCAGGAATCAGTTGGCATAAGCCAAACTGCCTCGAAACGAAGTTTGGTTGGTAGGCAAAGAGAAGAATTTGGTTCTTAGCTGGGGTTATCCTCGAAGAGATGAGTCTAGGAAGCAAGAAAGCTCTCCATACATCTTGGATCTCCTTGCTCTTGATGGCTTCTGAGAGAGCCATGGTGAACCAAGAGGGTCCATGAGTCCTCGAAGCAAAAGGCGCCATGCTCTCTTCGAACTTATGCCTTTTGGAGAGGATCATGATGTACTTCGAGAATTGAACCTTGAAGTCATCCTTGTCATCATTAGGAGTTAGTCTTCGAAGCCTAGTGCCTTCGACTATCCTATCACTTATTTCTGAATCTTGCTCATCTATGGTGTTGGCGGTTGGTAAAGAAGGTTCGAACATGGCGTTTAGCCATAGTTGGAGTAACCAAAATGGGCCAGCTAATAGAATGTTTTTAGAGGTGTGGGATTTGAGACTCGAAACGGCTGACCTCAGGCTTTCGTAGAGGTCAACTAAGAGTAACTCACTTAGGCACACCTTGCGATTTTCGTGTAAATCCCTAGCTAGAGGAATGAACCTACTAGCTACCTGCAGGGATCTACTGCAGAAAACGTACCTAGACAGCCACAGGGTTAAGAATGCAATATGCTCTATGTCAGACACATTATCCCCTTCAGCATGATAATGGCTGATAAATTTGGAAAAGCTGGCTAACTTGACTTCGAAGTCAATTATGCTGGAGTGTTCTTCGTTGTCAGGAACATAAGTTTCTCCCACTGGCGACAGCCCAGTAATAGCCGCTATATCAAAGAAAGTTGGGGTAATCATTCCACCTGGGAGATGGAAAGTGTTGTAGGTACTATCCCAGAAATAAAGGGACGCAAACAGCAAAGGATGGCTATAGGTGAATCCAGGTTTCGATAGCTTAATGAGGTTATAAATGCCTAGTTCTTCCCATTGCTGGGATTTTTTGGCTTCTACTTTCGCGAACCAATTTTGATAGGCAATATCAGAAGTAGGGCAAGATCTAAATGGTTTAAAATTGCTTTTTACATAATCCAAAACAAATGGGTCCTTGGGAGGAACAGTTGGGGTTTCTGCGGTATTCGAACTGAGGGATTCTACTACCCTAGGGGTATCCATTTTGTTGAATAAAGGTTTGAAGCTATAACATACGGGAAAGATTGTCCTGGTGTCCTTTAGTATTTCAAAAACTGTAAGAGGACCATTTAAGGCTAACCTCTTACCAGCAACATGGGTAGGGATGAGTACCTGTGATGCGTACAGCATTTCTTTTTCTTTGGAAATCATTTGAGGAGCAAGAGCAGATTGGCCTTGAATGGTGACGATTTTACTCTCCATGGTTGCTCCTGTAGTTTTTCCTTTCTTCTTTGAGACTTTCTTGAGTTGGGAAGAGGTGGAAGAAGACATTTTTGTTGTTTGAGAGCTTAGATTGTTTATGAGAGAAGAAGAGTGAAAATTCAGAGTATGAAAGACTTAGAGTGTAAAAAAGGAAAAGGAAGAGTAAATTGACGTTTTATAATGAGAAGATTAAACATCCACCGAGTAAAAGTGTGATACGTGGAGATCATGGGTTGGTGTGATGAAGAGGTGGCGAGAAATTGATATAGGTAATAGGCGTGATTTAAAAACAATCATTACTTATAACTGCACCATGCTGTGAAGTGACTCTGGGCGGTTAAGGAACCCAAAAGGTGCTATGATTGATGTGACTGGAGTCAAAGGCATTAAATGTTATGATGATTCGAAAATCCTATCAAAATCTTGTATAAATGTTTAAAATAGGTATTTCTCAAAGAGATCGAAATACATATTTTAAAGGGGCAATTTGTTGGCTGAAGATTTTGATAATGTTATTTAGAATTTAAAATTGGTTAAGAGTTCTGATCGAAATGGAATTAAACACCATATTTCGAAGTTGCAGAAGCAGTGTTTCGAATGAGTGTGTCAAAGCTTGAAGCTTCGAACGGTGATTATGGGAACATATCCAAAAGGGTCTCGAAACAACAGCGAGGCTAGGTTTGGGAAGAGCGTTCGAAACGGAGAAACACCAAAGCATTTAAAATTTAAATGGAAGCGGGACTTTCAAAGTTTGAAAGTTATGTGTTGGAGCATTTGGGGACACGTGGAAAGATGAAAGAAGCATTGTCTTGCATGTTCGAAACGTGGCATGATCCTATAGCGAGACCGTTAGGGTCGAATTAGTATAAATAGAAGTCTTAGTATTAGGATTTCAAGTGTGTCATATCTGTTATACAAAATACTCAATAACATTCAAACTACCACATGGCAAGGGAAACGAATGCAAGAGAGATGTATGTATGATAGCACCATGTATTTCTAACTTAATGAAAGCCTTTTTACCATTTCCAGTACTTTCCTCTTTTATTTTTATCGAATAACATTTACAAGTTTCTTTATTTACTGTCTTTTCATTTCAAAGTCTTTTCCTCAAAGTTTTACGTTTTATTGCTTTCTTTATATTTCGAGCACTTTATATTCCAGAGAACTGTTACGCTTTCAATACCTTTACTTCCAAGTATTGTTTTTCAAACGCATCCTTTTACTTAAAATCATTTATAGATTTCTTGCATTAAACGCTTTCTTCACATTTTTAACTTCTACATTCCAGAAATCTTTTATGTTAAATGCTTTGCAAATCGAAACCATTTACTTCATTTTTCATGCAGTTTTATATGTCTCTTCAATCAGCATTACGATTAGCATTTATTCGTATAACTTAGTTTTCATGTACAATTTGACCACATTTTTAAACTCTTAGAGAGAAGGATCGAAATAAACCAAACACTTGTACAATAGCAACCATGAATAATTGTTCGATTGTGAGAGTAACTTTAATATCCAAGGAGTCCTAGGATCAATCTAGTCGATCCTGTGAGTTACCAGAGAGATTGAGTAGCGTTAATAAAGATTATTCGATAGTTTGGAAGACTAGCGGTTGTTTACCAGAAATCACTGGAAACACTTCGTTGCCTGAAGCATAATCAAATGAAACTTTCAAATGGATAAGGATAAACAATTTTCTTAAGGACGCATGAAAGCTTATAAAATGGAGCATGCATGGATTGGAAACGTGGTAGATTTTGCTTAACCGACCATTGAAAATAATTATTTTAGGGTTTCTATATAAACAATATTTGTTTTCAATTTTAGGAGTCCACGTTTGTTATATTGTAATAGAAACTCAAAGTATCCGTGTTAAAGTGAGAAAACTACGTCATAAGATTCCTTAATTGATCCTGCAAGTAATCTTTAATAAGAAACTAGAGATTAGTTATAAAAAATCTAAGTAAACTGAGTGGAAGTTCGAATCGTGACATTCTATTTATTCAACTTTAAAAGATGAATTATCATCCCCTAACCACTAGACTACTTGATAAAAAAATCATGATTAAAAATGATGTCTAAATCAATAGAAAATCAAATTATATGCAATTCACTTACACAACACACATTAACAAGTATGGTTCGTTTAAAGGTTTATCATCCCCTAACCACTAAGACAATATATGCTGACCCATACTACCTTATTGATATCCAAAATGGACCCAATTAAATACATATTCGAGAAACCTGCCCTCTCTTGGAGAATAGCAAGATGGAAGATGGTCCTGACTGAATACGAAATTCAATACACTACCCATAAAGAAATAAAGGGAAGTGTGTTAGCCGATCACCTTGTTCATCAGGCTATAGATGACTATCAATCCATGAATTTCGAGTTTCCATACGAAGACATCATGTTGGTAAAGAATTGTGAAGAACTCAGACCATATGACGAACCTGAACAAGGATTTCGATGGACCTTGGTTTTTAACGGAGCTTCTAACGCACTCGGCAACAGCATAGACATTGTGATCATATCCCCTAAAGGATTCCATACCCCCTTCACTGCTAGATTGTATTTCAATTGTACTAATAATATGGCATAATATGAAGCGTGTATTATGGGTCTTAAAGTTGCCATAGATTTGGGAATCAAGTCTTTAAGTGTATTTGGAGATTCAGCCTTAGTCATCAGTCAGATCAAAGGAGAATGGGACACGAAGCACCCTAATATCATCCCCTACAAAGAACATGGGTTAACATTAATCCCACATTTGGAGGAAATTACCTTTGAGCATTTTCCATGAGAGGAAAATCAACTAGCGGACGCGCTAGCAACTATGTCATCCATGTTCAAAATCAAGTGGGATAATAAGGCTCCTCAGTTCACCATCGAGAGAATGGACGAACCATCTTATTATCACGAGATTGATATTGAAGAAGTAGTGGACAAGCCTTGGTTCCATGAAATTAAGAGATATCTCGAGGCACAAGAGTATCCGAAGGGAGCTTCATTCAATGATAAGAAGTTCCTGAGAAAGTTTTCTGCTAAATTCTTTCTCAGTAACAGAATCCTCTATAACCGCAATCACGATTCCACTTTGCTTCGATGCATAAACAAGAGCAAGGAAGACAAGATGATGGCTGATCTACACGAAGGCACTTTTGGCACCCATTCTAGCGGGAACATGATGGCTAAAAATATCCTACGGGAAGGATACTATTGGTCCACCATGGAAGCAGATTGTCATCAACATTCACGAACCTGCCACAAGTGTCAGATCTAAGATGACAAAGTACATGTGCCTCCAGTTCCTCTAAACGTCCTAACTGCTCCTTGGCCATTTGTGATGTGGGGCATTGACATGATTGGAGAAATCAAACCTACAGCTTCTAATGGACACCGCTTCATCTTGGTTGCCATTGATTATTTCACAAAGTGGGTTGAAGTAGCTTCCTTTGATTCTGTCACCAAAAATGTTGTGGCCCGATTCATCAAACAGAATCTTATATGTCGGTACATATTCTGGAAAGGATCATTACAGATAATGGTACCGATCTCAACAATACTATGATCACTGCATTATGCGCGCAATTCAAGATACAGCATCATAACTCTTCTCCTTATCGGCCGAAGATGAATGGCGTTGTAGAAGTCGCTAATAAAAACATCAAGAAGATCATAAAAAATGGCAGTGACCTATAAGGACTGGCATGAGATGCTACCATTTTCTCTCCACGGTTACCGTACTACGGCGCCCACATCAACAGGGACAACTCCTTTCTCTTTGGTATACGGCATGGAAGTTTTCCTACCAATTGAAGTCCAAATACCTTCTTTGAGAATCATAAAGGATGCGGGGTTGAATGAAGATGGATGAATTCAAACTCGACTTGACCAGCTGAACTTGATCGATGAGAAGAGACTTATAGTTGTCTGCCATGGCCAGATGTACCAAAAACGTATGATTAAAGCCTTTAACAAGAAGGTCAAATGTCAGGCATATCAAGTTGGTGACTAGTAATCAAGCGTGTCATACTGCCACAAGGTGATCCCAAGGGGAAATGGACTCCTACATACGAAGCACCATTTTTGATCAAAAACCTATTTTCTGGTGGGGCAATGATCTTAACCTCTATGGACGGCGACGACCTTCTGCACCTTGTAAATGAGGACATAGTTAAAATATACTATGCATAAACAAAAACCCGCTAGGTCGACTGACCTAGGCAAAAATTAGGGATAAAAACAAAAAAAATATATACGCCCAGTAAGATGAAAACCTGAAAGGGCGGCTTGGGCAAAAAAAGGGTATCCCGGTGGACTGAAAACCCGAAAGGAAGGTCCAGGAAAAATTTAGGGATTTAAAGCGTGTGACTATGTCCCGCTGGATCACCTTACAACCAATCTTCAATATCAATCGTCAAAATCGAATGGTTCTAATCAATTCAGTCCGCTTCAGACAGAGCGGCAAGTGGATGAGACGCTCAGAGACATGAAGGCTATATCATAGTGGGAACCCCATGAGATTATTTCACATAGCTTTCTTTTCTTTGTATCAATTTTTCATTCTTACGATGACATCCTCTTACTAGGATGTTCGTCTCTTTGTACAAAAATACTTATTCAAGTTTATACAAAGATGTTCCTTTGAAAGTGCAAAACTATTTGTTTCTCTTTTACTATTTCTGTTTTGTTTGCAAAAAAAATCTAGTATTTATTTTTGAACATATGCATTTGAATGTAATTACTTTTTATAAATGAACGTGTAAAAATAAAACAAAACAGAAAGACAATTACTAACGACTTTAAGAAACAGGGCAACATCTATGAGCCATTCCATAAAAACCACACATGTACTTTCTCCAGCAGAACAAAAGCAAGAGCATCTTGCTACAGGATCATTGTAATTTCCCTAGCAGGTAGCCTAATGGTGCCTTTTTGCCTTCATATCCCTCACAGAGCAAAACTTCCAATTACCACCTCAAAGATTCCCCAACAAAAGTCGCCCAGTTTCTCAGGATTTCCCAGCAGGATTTCACAAAGCCACATGCAATGCACGGCGTTTCTCTTCCCTAATAGATTTTATTTCTCTGATTATAGAAACCCACCCTTCAACACTTCAACTTCAACAAAGTATAAAGACTTACACTCCTCATTCCCAGCAGCAGTAAGGGATTTATCCTCCCTAATCCAACAACACTGCGGCAAAACAACTTAATTTGTGCATACATTGCATTCATATGTCATAACATCAACAACATGAATGCACACTGTTGTACCCCAAAATTTGCCCTCTCTTTCTTCAGGAAATCATCTTGGATTCACAGAGTCCCTCTGAAATAAATCCAAGTCCTGAATTGTCCATTTTTGCCCAAGAAAACCATTGACAAGAGCAAAATGATCACACAAGCTCTAAAAGCAACACTCTTATCTTGAGAAAAATTAAATTCTAAACGTTTGGAATTCTTCTATAAAAATGGGTGTTTAAGAAGAAATCAACGCTTCAGAACTTCTGGACCAAACCCCAGATAGAAACGGTCAGAAGTTGCAAGCTTGCCTCAACGCAGTCAGAAGTTGGCTCTTCAGCAGCTACATCAATTCAGTCAGAAGTTGTAAACGTGGTTCAACACGTAAGCCTCAGACAGAGCATGACTCTTTCAGCAGTTACGCAAGTTCAGCCAGAATTTGCTAAAGGAATGCAAAGGAAACAAGGAAGTCTGAAGGCTCCTTCAGAATATGTTGAAATCAAAAGATGAAAAGGTCAGAAGAGTGGATGTTACACTGATACAGAATCTCTAAGCCCAGGATTTCAAGAAGCAAATCCAAGGAACGTGTCAAAAAATCAGGAGAATCCCCAGAATTTGCTAACAGGAGGCCAAGACCAGAGCATGGTTGTGATCGGTGGAAATAGAACTGACTGTTTTTTAGCTGGTTTCGCGAAATGT
Organism: Vicia faba; assembly: GCA_948472305.1. Lineage (NCBI taxonomy): Eukaryota > Viridiplantae > Streptophyta > Magnoliopsida > Fabales > Fabaceae > Vicia > Vicia faba. The sequence continues at coordinate 104,557,387 of OX451737.1, forward strand.
CGCGGTAAGTAAGAGTTGCCACCGTCTTTTATGTTCTCCAACATGGAAAGGACAAAAGCACAGCAAAATTCCTTATCGAGAATGTTTCTCGGTCGGGAGGTAGATTTATAGAAAGGGAAGGTGTTAGCACCCTTTCTATCCATGGTTATCCATGGGCTCTTAGGTACTTGCTCTTATGTTTTCAAAATTTGTTTGCTTTTCAAGTGTGTGTGGGTTTTGAAAAAAAGTTTCGTTTGAAAGATTTCTAAGTAACTCTTGTATCTGTCCTCAAGAGTGTGTGAAAAATTTGTTTGAAAACTTTTAGAAAGTGTGGTGTGAAAAGTTGTTTTTGTTTGTTTTTGAAAGAGCAAGTACCTATGAGAATCTACCTACTCTAAGGAATTAAGTTGTGTAAGAGTCCTTTAGATAGTTCTATGCCACTATTGAGAAATAGGTAGCACCATCGTTGGAGGTGTTCGGGTCAATTCGATTATAAGGGACAGTGTGGTCACCAAAGCAATGGTAGGACACCTTAGAAGTAACCCTAATGTCCTAGATCCTTTTTATCCGAGGCAACCGTTTCGAGGCAACTGGATCTTAGACAGAAGGGCGACCTCTAAGACACCCTATACTTGATGACCACGTTCGAGGCAACCAGTAAGGCGTACCCTAGGAGTGGCAGGTGCTTTGTGTGTTGTTTTTTCAGTTAATGTTTTGTACATGTTATTTGTGAACTATGGATTGATTTTATTTTTCATACATTCTTTCATGCATTTTTTTAACAGTTAGGAGTGCGGAAAATAAATTGCGGGAATGTAAATCTAACTATTACAAGGCGCGGGTCTATACATCGCCAAAAACAAAAACCCGTTTTGAAAAATAAAGTGCGAGAATTTAAATAAGGCGATAAAATCCTAATTAACTATTACATACTCTGTACAAATACATAAATATAATCGATAAGAAAATAAAGCGCGAAAGAAAATTGAATCGGGAACGTCTTTAGGGTGTTGACCCTTTTTTGAATAAGAATTGAAAATTGTCCTTTTTTTGCAATTAAATTAAAGTTAAAACTAATAACTAATTAATTTATTAAAAGAAAAATGTTTTTTTTTTTGTATTTTTATGTTTTAATGAAATAAAATAAAAAAGGAATTAAAAATGTCAAAAGAAAAGCCTAAGTCTAAATTATTTTATTTATTGTAAAAAGGTATTAAAATTAACTAATTAAACTAATTTAATTAATACTAGAATTTATTTACAAAATAAGTTAATAAATAATAAAATGTTTTTTTTTTGTTTTATGAATTTTATGGAAAAAAATGTTAGTTTATGAGGTAATTAAATAATAATAATAGTTAATAATAATAATTAGTCAAAAGAAAATAAAAAAATAAAAAGAAAACAAAAGAAAATATAAAAGAACCATGGGGGTTTGGGCCAGAATTGAGTGTGTGGTGTGGATCGCTTCCTGGCCTTTGGATGCATGCCTGTAGCCACCTGGCGCTTTGTGAACTGGAGGTGTATGGTGAGGTGCTTTGGGGAATCTGCACATGAACGCTTAAAAAACAAGCAAGCAAAACCTAGAATCGTGTATCACAGTATAAGGCCTAAAAATGAAATTGGCTATTGTCATTAGATCAGAAATCAAACAAGGAACATAACTATGCTAATATTTTTGAGGAAAAATGCAAGAATAGAGAATTCCCATTTCGTGTACAGGGATGAGTTTGTGAATACTTACAACGCGGTATGATGGGTCTTAGGACGTGGCAAGGGTTGCGTTGGCTTCAGGGGATGGCAATAAAGAGGACCACGTGCTTCTTTTGATCTCAAAGTGCCCGCAACACAGTTTTAGATCTCCTACTTTTTGACAAATTTTGAGTTTTGGTTCTGGCCGTTTCAGTGAGCTCTAGGTCGTGAATGAGGCTTCCTTTGCTTGCATATGTACATGAGAATGATATTAGGTCACATTATGAGCCAATGATCCATTGCAATTATGTTTTTGAGATTCTTCATAACCACCATTAAAGGACTTTCCAAGTTTGTTCAAATTTTGAATTTTATGCTCAAAATGGCCCTAGCACGAATTTGGTATGTGGAATATGACACATGAAAGCCATTCAAACCTCAAGATACCATTCCTTTAATTTTTTTGATTTTATTTGAATTATTATGGATTAAAATGAATTAAATCCACAAAAATTAAATAAAAATGAAAAAATAAATGTTTGGTCTTGAAATTAATCATGGGACACATGGGTGGCATGACAAGGCTGAATCAAGTGGAAGAAAGTGGGCCCTTTTGTCAAAAATTGAAGTTTCAAGGATAGTTGACTTTTGCCATTTTACAAAAAATTTCCCAACTTCTCCAATGCATATCTTGCTCAATTTTGATCATATGAACATGTTCTTGGACATTTTGGAAAGGTCTTGAAGTCCTCTGACCAATTCCTTTGGTCCCATGTCATTTTGATTTACCAATCTCAAGTTATGGTCTTTGACTTAAAATGCCTTTTTGTTGACTTTTGAAAATGACCTATAATGTTGAAATTGATAACTTTTTGTGAGAGCATTTCTTGGACTTGGAATGTGAATATGAGTTGTATTAAATGTCATCCCCTTCAAAATGAGCATTGGATGGGATTTTTCTGATGAACCATGAAAAAGTTATGCCTTGGTCAAGTTACAGTTGACTTTTCAACTGTCCAAAAATGGAAACTTTTGCATCTTGATGATTTTTGAGCCATTCTTGTGGAATCATGATCAAGACTTGATCAAATGATGATTGTGGCTTCAAAATAAGATGTTGACCAAAAATTTTGACTTTTGACTACCAAATGACCATTTTGCCCCTACAGTTGATTGTAGAGCAAATAGGGCTTTTGACTGTGCAATTTGATGCTGTGAGTCTTGCAACTTGACATGGGGATGCTTGACAATGTATATAGGCATATGTGACTTGATTGAGCCCTTGAAAACCTCAACTTCCTTGCAAGAACAAAAACCCTAATTTTGACTGGCTTAGGAGGGTGTTTGAACTGTGCAACCCTTGAGTAGACTTGAGCAAATTGAGATGATGCTTGTCAAAACTTTGAAGAATATGGGAGGGAAAATTTTGGGGTACAACAGTTTCCCCTGTTCAATCTTCTTAGACCTGAGGATGTAGATTGGCTTGTGTGCCTTTCGTGATCCGAAGGTGGAAGATGATTGAACACTAGAGTGCCTAGAAATTTGCACTCACATAGTGAGGTACCAGCAATGTGATGTCGGGAATGGGCTTACAGATGCCATTTGGAGAGATGGTGGATAGGAGGATGGGCTTATAGATGCCATCTGGAGATGTGACAGAACCTTGTCGGGAATGGGCTTATAGATGCCATTTGGAGACTGTTGATAGGTGGATGGGCTTATAGATGCCATCTGGAGGTGGTCTGTTGAAATTTTCGTAAGTTGAAAGAGGGAACCTGTGTAGGGTTGCCTGATGATGAGCTCGTGTAAAACTGCATCTTTGGAGGAAGGAAACCTGTGTAGGGTTTACTGATAATGAGTCCGTATAAGACTGCATCTGAAATGGAGAAGGAACCTGTGTAGGGTTACTTTGATGACGAGTCCGTGTAAAACCGCATCTAGAGCTGAGAAGGAAACCTGTGTAGGGTTTACTGATGACGAGTCCGTGTAAAACTACGTCTGGAGTTTGAGAAGGGAACCTGTGTGGGGTTACTTTGATGATGAGCCCGTGTAAAACTGCATCCTGGAAGAAGTAAAACCTGGGTAGGGTTTCTGATGACGAGTCCGTGTAAAACTGCATCTTTGGGAAGAGAGAACCTGTGTAGGGTTTCTTTGACGACGAGCCCGTGTAAAACTACGTCTGGAGAGAGAGAACCTGTGTAGGGTTTCTTCGGGATAAGTTCGTGTAAAACTTCTGGAGGAACCGGGGTAAGGTTACTCCGGGATAAGTCCGTGTAAGACTTCTGGAGGAACCGGGGTAAGGTTACTGCAGGATAAGTTCGTGTAAAACTTCTGGATGAACCGGGGTAAGGTCATCTTGAGATAAGTCCGTGTAAGACTTCTGGAAGAACCGGGGTAAGGTTACTGCAGGATAAGTTAGTGTAAAACTTCTGGATGAACCGGGGTAAGGTCATCTTGAGATAAGTCCGTGTAAGACTTCTGGAGGAACCAGGGTAAGGTTACTGCAGGATAAGTTCGTGTAAAACTTCTTGATGAACAGGGGTAAGGTCATCTTGAGATAAGTCCGTGTAAGACTTCTTCTGGAAGAAAAGGAACCGGTGTAGGGTTACTTTGATGATAAGTCCGTGTAAGACTTCGTTTGAAAATTGAGAAGGAACCGGTGTAGGGTTGCCTGTTGATGAGCCCGTGTAAGACTTCTTCTGAAAGAAAAGGAACCGATGTAGGGTTACCTGAGGATGATCAAGTAGATAATTATCCTGTTTGGTTTCTGATATTAACCCACGATCAGTCGTCCACAGAATTTTCCCGGCTTGTTACCGGTGTTGATCTGGAACTGTAAAGGTAGATGGTAATCATCTTTTGATTGACTTTTTTCTGAAAAGGCAAAGTATTAGTCGTATGCAATGTCATGATGCATGAACTGCATGATTTTAAGATGTTCTCAAAAATAAATGAGATTTGTGTTGTATGATGCGTATGCACGCTATAATGTATGAAGATGTGATGTTTATGAATGTATTCTCGTCTGGGAAAATAAATCTTTGACGAATGCTCGGAAGTTAAATCCTGGGCTGATGTTGAAGAGTAGAGTTCTTCGTTTCCGCTGGGGATGTTTGGTTGCAAGAATAAACCGGTAAGAGAAGATGACTCCGTTGGGGAATAAACTTGTTGGAGAGATACTCTGCGGGGAATTACTCTGTGGGAAGAGATACTTCGCTGAGGTTTTGATGAGAACTCCGCTAGGGATTCCGTTAATAAGCTCTATTGAGAGATTTGATGATCTCCGTTGGGGGTAGAAGAACTTCGCCGAGGACGATCTTTCCGTGGTAATTAGCTGAGGATAACCCAGTTATACCCTGGTGGGGAAATAACCCTTGAATAAAGTCGGGGAGAGACGTACGTACTCTGCAGGTGATAAGCTTCCAGAATCTACTGGGGATAAGGATTCAACTCTCCTGGGGAAACTTTTGAACTGTACTGGGGAATGGCTCCACTGGGGTGTCTGGTATTCCGCTGGGGAATAATCTTATATTAAGACGGCCGGGGATGCTTGCTTAGGAACATCTGCATACTGCTGGAGAATATTGAGATTTTCTGGGGATACCCAACTTCCTTAAGGCTGACAATAGACTAACTCTGCTTGGGGAGAGTGTTGTTGACTTGCTGGAGATACTGTACCTTGTCAGGGCTAACGGGAGACCAACTTTGCTCGGGGGAGAGTATTGCTGAATCTTATCTTACTCCGCAGGGAGTGAAGGTATCTTGGTCACGTTCTTCAGCTGAACCTACCTTAGTAATTTGGTGGACAGAGCAACTAGATCGCTTAGACAACTCATATTGCCCCTGTTTCTGTGGTAGAAGATACCTGTGGAGGCGCTTGACGACTGCCGGTTGACAAATCTTCTTCTGGTAGGCAAGTGACGAGATGACGGAACATAGTCGTATGCTTTTGATCCCTAACTTTTGCCTGGACCGCCCTTTCGGGTTTTCAGTCCACCGGGATACCCATTTTTGCCCAAGCCGCCTTTTCAGGTTTTCGACTTGCCGGGTGTACAAATTTTTTTCATTTCATCCCTTATTTTTGTCCGAACCCTTTTGGTTCGCCGGGAAGCCCTTATTTTTGCCTAGGTGTGTCAACCTAGCGGGTCTTTGCTTATGCGTAGTGCTTTTCCGACTATGTCTGTGCTTTTAGGATGTAAGGAGTTGTCACTATCAGTAGTGTTGTGTTGCCATACCACCAGAAGATCTTCGTTTGATCGTCCAATGCCCCAAGTGATCCAGATGGAGATTTACCCCAAGTTAGTTGGCCTTTTGAGAGATTCTCAGAATCTTGACTTAACTGCCCCAGATGATGGACAATGATCATGCCATGCCCCTTGATTGGAGGAGCTTTTGTTCATTAGACATTCGTCGTGCGAACTTCTATGTTGTTCAAACAAATAGTCATATGCAAACAATGTTATTTTAAAAATGCAAAGCTTATGTCTGTTTCGAAGTTTTTTGAAAATGCAGTTTTTTTAATAAAAACAAGTGAATTCTGTAAACTATGATGTCAACTCGTTATTTCACTGCAAGCCTTAAGGAGTCAGGATACCTTTCGTAATAGTATGCCTTCGAACTAACCCATGCTTCAGCTAGGACTTTTAAGGGTTATAACGTGGCCTGGTTCACGGTTTAAGAAACAAAGGATAAGGCTCAAAATTTATTTGTACCCACCCGCTCTTCGTGATGTTCTTCAAACCTAAACTCAGCTGATCGTGCGTTAGACCTTGTTTGAGTCTTTGTCCTGATGTTCCAATGATGGTTCGGATATTGACAGTTTATTTTGAATAGGCAGTCATTCCTTTTTGGTTGAGGGTTTGTAGGACCTCTTTCTTTTTTGATTCGTTATCCCTGTTTTTTGCCTGAACTGTTCCTTTTCGTGATTACAGTTAGCGGGATGCCCCAGTTTTTGTAAGTCTCCTTCATAGGTTTTGACTTGTTGAGTTTTTATTTTGAGAAATGATGACTGTCTGTCTTTATGATCAATCGGAACCATCACTGTCTTTTGTTTTGTAAGGACTTCTTTGGTGCCATTCGTTGTGCACTTGGATCAGCTGAGAGAACTACCCTGCCCTAGGTTGTGATTAAGGGTTTTAATTTTTGAAAAGAAAACTCCTACTTCTTTGGCTCAAAGGGGTTGACGAGGGATTATCATCCTTATAACTCCAGTGTTTAGGGATTAAAACAATGCATGTACCTCATCAGCGGGGTCTGTTCAAAAGCATACTGTAGATTGTGGTATCGTTTTCGTCATCCTCCCTCAAGAGGCTTAGAAATATTAATTGAGAGTTGAACATCACAAAATATGGAAGCAATTTTAAGCATAGTAAACATAATTACTTCAAAACAAACACGTGTAATGCATTAATGAAATAATAGAGCCTGACATGATAATTGTTTGAATAAGCATAAAAATACAATATCAGAATTTAAATGAAACAAAAGTCTCTGAATCCTAGCCATGTTTTGGCAAGGGAGCAGTGATCACATCGGGAGTCTCAGCAGGCTCGAATTCGATCTCCTTGGCGTCAATCACGTTCTGAATCTTGTATTTCAGCGCCCAACAATCCTCAGTATCGTGCCCCGGGATACCAGAATGATAAGCACACCTCGCATCTGGGTTGTAGTTTGGAGAAGAGGTCTTGGGATTTGCAGGAGGGTTGATCACCGCAATCAGATTCATCTTCAACATGTGCTGCAGCGCTTGTGACAATGGCATGTTGATGTTGGTGAATTGTCTTTTGGGCTCGTCTGGCCTTCGCTGATTTCCCTTTGGTGATTGTCGACGTGACGCAGAACCTGAGATCATGACTGCCCCTACGTGTTGGTCACGACGATCCTTCTGACTGTACGCAGCATTGGACTCTTTCTTGAATGATTTCTTTTCATTGTTCGAGGAGTCGCCTTTCTGTATCTTCCCAGACTTGATACCAGCTTCTATCCTCTCCCCAGTTAAGATCAGATCTGTGAACCCAGCAGAAGAATTCCCAATCAGATGGTTGAAGAATGGACCGGACAAGGTTCCCAAGAACATGTCAACAAGCTCACGGTCAGTCAACGGTGGTTGCACCCTACCAGCCAGGTCTCTCCACTTTTGCGCGTACTCCTTAAAACCTTCACCCGTCCCCAGTGACATACCCTGGAGCTGGGTACGTGTAGGAGCGAGGTCGGCATTATACTGATACTTCTTATAAAAAGCAGTTGCCAAGTCCTCCAAGTTACGAATACTGGTTCCATCCAGCTGATAGAACCATTCGAGCTGAGTCCCTGAGAGACTTTCCTGGAAGAAATGGATCCATAGATTCTTGTCTTCCGTGTAGGGCTAGATCTTCCTTGCGTATGAACAGAGGTGCAGCTTAGGACAGGAAGCCCCGTCGTACTTTGCAAAGGTAGGTGCCTTGAGCTTGTGAGGGATCACCACCCCAAAAGATAAGCCTAGGTCTCCAAAGTCCAACCCGGACACCTGTTGAATCTCCATGGCATTTAGACGGTCCTCTAGTTGCTTGTACCTGTCTTCAGCGGGAGGGTACTGTTCGTCATTGTAATCTGTCTCGTTGTCGGAGACCATGGGACTAGGAACCTCTCTCCCTTGTGGGCTGTCTTTCCTAGCAGATGGGGTGGTCATCTCAGCCTCATTTTGTGATCCATTCCCAGATCTACGTCTAGGGTTGAACAAAACAGTCCTCCTCTTCTTCTTCTTCTATAGCAGAGTCTTCAATTCCTGTTGACCCTGGGCTAAGCTCATGACCAGCTCTTGAAACTGGGCGTTCTGGGCCTGGAGGGCCTTGATAGCTTGTTCATTGGATGATTTAGGATTCATGATGACTGCTGAAATAAACAGCGAAGAAGATTAAGCAACATGTGGAAAAGAGTACCTGTAATGCAATGATATGTATGTATGCATGCGATGTTTTCAAGGATCTCGCGGGGTAAACAGAGAAACTTGTTAGAATTTGAATTTGGGTAGCTTGATTGAAGGAACTTCATGTTGTTGAGAGTCCTTCTTCGAGAGTCAAGGCTCACCCTATCGAGTGGGTCATAGCCCCTGACAACCTTGGCTAGAGGAAAGTAAATCCCCTTTGCCCCTTGCTGGACATTTGATTCATCATGACCTGCATCACAAACCCTTGAGATCCTTGAAATGGATTAGCCCTTATGCGGGATGTATGCAATGGTATGATGGCATGATGTTATGCTATGCGTGGAGTAATGTAGGTAAACCCTGTTATGAGTCCAGATTAAGGACTGCAAACAAAACCTGCAAGAAACTCAAGTGTCAGATAACAAGCATGCAAGTAGTCAAGTTTGAAGGTACACAAGTCACACAAGACAACCCTTAGAGTTCAGGCCAGCATGAGGTTTAGGATACTACCCTCTTGAAGTTGGTGGGCTCAAAAACCTGTCCTATCAAAAGTAACCGGGTTCTAAGGAGCTCAATATCATTGGGTTATTTTCTGTGTTCATTGTTTTGATTTAGCCACTAAACTGGCGATCAAAATATTCCCAGAAAACAACCCTCAATGAGTGTAGTATCGAGTATCTACCAACTTCGGACTGCACCAAAGTCGGTCATCTCACTACCCCTAAAGAGGCCAGGATGGTCAAGTAAGGTTCCTAAGGTCAGTTGATGCTTCACGACACCACGCGGCGGCCCCGTACTCTCCTTGACTTGACTCAAGGGTTACCGGTACTCACCAAAGTGCCACATCAATGTCGAGAACTGCTTCAACCGTGTCGGTATACCCCGCACAGTTCCCTCACAGTTTGTTGCTACTTTCTAAAAGGTATCCCCCAGATCCGGGTTAGGATCTATGAAACTCCCAAAACAGGCCCACAATATTAAATCAAGCAAAGCAAGCAATTGAAAACATGATGATGAACTATTCCTAAGGTACACCCCACTTCTTCCCATCCCCAGCAGAGTCGCCAGTTCTGTGATCGGTGGAAATAGAACTGACTGTTTTTTAGCTGGTTTCGCGAAATGTCGCGGTAATCAAGAGTCGCCACCGTCTTTTATGTTCTCCAACATGGAAAGGACAAAAGCACAGCAAAATTCCTTATCAAGAATGTTTCTCGGTTCGGGAGGTAGATTTATAGAAAGGGAAGGTGTTAGCACCCTTTCTATCCATGGTTATCCATGGGCTCTTAGGTACTTGCTCTTATGTTTTCAAAATTTGTTTGCTTTTCAAGTGTGTGTGGGTTTTGAAAAAAGTTTCGTTTGAAAGATTTTTAAGTAACTCTTGTATCTGTCCTCAAGAGTGTGTGAAAAATTTGTTTGAAAACTTTTAGAAAGTGTGGTGTGAAAAGTTGTTTTTGTTTGTTTTTGAAAGAGCAAGTACCTATGAGAATCTACCTACTCTAAGGAATTAAGTTGTGTAAGAGTCCTTTAGATAGTTCTATCCCACTATTGAGAAATAGGTAGCACCATCGTTGGAGGTGTTCGGGTCAATTCGATTATAAGGGACAGTGTGGTCACCAAAGCAATGGTAGGACACCTTAGAAATAACCCTAATGTCCTAGATCCTTTTTATCCGAGGCAACCGTTTCGAGGCAACTGGATCTTAGACAGAAGGGCGACCTCTAAGACACCCTATACTTGATGACCACGTTCGAGGCAACCAGTAAGGCGTACCCTAGGAGTGGCAGGTGCTTTGTGTGTTGTTTTTTCAGTTAATGTTTTGTACATGTTATTTGTGAACTACGGATTGATTTTATTTTTCATACATTCTTTCATGCATTTTTTTAACAGTTAGGAGTGCGGAAAATAAATTGCGGGAATGTAAATCTAACTATTACAAGGCGCGGGTCTATACATCGCCAAAAACAAAAACCCGTTTTGAAAAATAAAGTGCGAGAATTTAAATAAGGCGATAAAATCCTAATTAACTATTACATACTCTGTACAGATACATAAATATAATCGATAAAAAAATAAAGCGCGAAAGAAAATTGAATCGGGAACGTCTTTAGGGTGTTGACCCTTTTTTGAATAAGAATTGAAAATTGTCCTTTTTTTGCAATTAAATTAAAGTTAAAACTAATAACTAATTAATTTATTAAAAGAAAAATGTTTTTTTTGTATTTTTATGTTTTAATGAAATAAAATAAAAAAGGAATTAAAAATGTCAAAAGAAAAGCCTAAGTCTAAATTATTTTATTTATTGTAAAAAGGTATTAAAATTAACTAATTAAACTAATTTAATTAATACTAGAATTTATTTACAAAATAAGTTAATAAATAATAAAATGTTTTTTTTTGTTTTATGAATTTTATGGAAAAAAATGTTAGTTTATGAGGTAATTAAATAATAATAATAGTTAATAATAATAATTAGTCAAAAGAAAATAAAAAAAGAAAAAGAAAACAAAAGAAAATATAAAAGAACCATGGGGGTTTGGGCCAGAATTGAGTGTGTGGTGTGGATCGCTTCCTGGCCTTTGGATGCATGCCTGTAGCCACCTGGCGCTTTGTGAATTGGAGGTGTATGGTGAGGTGCTTTGGGGAATCTGCACATGAACGCTTAAAAAACAAGCAAGCAAAACCTAGAATCGTGTATCATAGTATAACGCCTAAAAATGAAATTGGCTATTGTCATTAGATCAGAAATCAAACAAGGAACATAACTATGCTAATATTTTTGAGGAAAAATGCAAGAATAGAGAATTCCCATTTCGTGTACAGGGATGAGTTTGTGAATACTTACAACGCGGTATGATGGGTCTTAGGACGTGGCAAGGGTTGTGTTGGCTTCAGGGGATGACAATGAAGAGGACCACGTGCTTCTTTTGATCTCAAAGTGCCTGCAACACAGTTTTAGATCTCCTACTTTTTGACAAATTTTGAGTTTTGGTTCTGGCCGTTTCAGTGAGCTCTAGGTCGTGAATGAGGCTTCCTTTGCTTGCATATGTACATATGAATGATATTAGGTCACATTATGAGCCAATGATCCATTGCAATTAAGTTTTTGAGATTCTTCATAACCACCATTAAAGGACTTTCCAAGTTTGTTCAAATTTTGAATTTTATGCTCAAAATGGACCTAGCACGAATTTGGTATGTGGAATATGACACATGAAAGCCATTCAAACCTCAAGATACCATTCCTTTAATTTTTTTGATTTTATTTGAATTATTATGGATTAAAATTAATTAAATCCACAAAAATTAAATAAAAATGAAAAAATAAATGTTTGGTCTTGAAATTAATCATGGGACACGTGGGTGGCATGACAAGGCTGAATCAAGTGGAAGAAAGTGGGCCCTTTTGTCAAAAATTGAAGTTTCAAGGATAGTTGACTTTTGCCATTTCACAAAAAAATTCCCAACTTCTCCAATGCATATCTTGCTAAATTTTGAGAATTTTTTTTATTAATAACCATGTATTAAAAAAATATTTCGCAAATAACCGGGTTTCGGAAAAAATTACGCAAATAACCATGTTTCAGATGGCTCCACAAAGGAGGAGCCATCTCATTTGGCGCATGCACCTAGGGTTTTGCCCTAGGCGCCATCTCACTTGGCGCCTCCCTTGGCATTTAGCCAAGTGAGATGGCGCATGCTCCTTAAAAAGAAGAGGAGGCGCCATCTCACTTGGCGCCTAGGGCAAAACTAGGGTGTTTTGCTGTTTTATAAATAATTCGTCCGTTTCTTTGAAATTTCTCACACTTTCTCGCACTGTATTTTTATTTTGTACTCCCTTATTTACGTAATGACGTCGCCTATGATTTTTAGCAGAGATGGTTACATTATATTCTCCGCCGCGAAACCTGCGATGAAAATGAAATTCTGGCACATTCACTCCATGGAGCGTCTGAAGCGGGAGTTGATGCGGTGGCTAGATGGAGACATCGCCGAGGGGGAAAAATTCGAAGGATCCAGCGAAAACGAACAACAACCTCGCATGCGACAAGAAGACCTAATGTGTGGTTGGAGGAAGTCAAAACAGACAGTGATGTAATGCTGATGATGCATGGGTCAGATGAAATTGTGTTAACAGTTGTAATTTCCTAGATTGAATATCGTTAATCATTGTTGTATGCGAAAACCCTAATGTAATTTCCTATATTGAATTTCTTAAATTGTGTGAACAGTTTTATTAACGGAAAACCCATAATGTTTACAACACAAATATTGAAAAGATTTAATGTATTACAAAATTTATGTGGTCGAGCCAGACGCCCGATTCGGACAGTTTTTGCGATTGTGTCCGACCTGACGGCATAAACCACACTTTCTTTCCAACCTGTCAAGATCGTCCATTTCTGTTGTTATGCGCCTGCTTTTGGGACGACCCTTCTTGTTCCTTCGCATTTGGTCATTGTGCCAAACTATATCACCGTTGTATTCAGGCCAATAGTCCGGTTTTGCCACCAAAGGAAAGTTGTTTTTGTAAACAGTGAGCAACGTTTCAGATTTATAAACGTTTGAGAGCAGTTGAAGCGCGTCTTGATGGGTATGCGCACAAGCGGCAATGACATGAGAGCAAGGCATACGAAAAGCTTGAAACCTGCCACAATCGCACCATTGAGAAGGTAAAATGACCCTGTATTCTTGTCTTGCCAGGCCTTCATTGTGGTCAATTGTCTCTTTCACAATGAAGTTGTGGCTATGGCGGTCAAACCGTGTAACCATGTGAGTGTTGGCTTTAGCACTTTCAGCCTTAATGTATTTCATACAGCTTTCACTCCATAGTTGTCCTGATTGCAAGACCGCATACCACATTTCACCTCTTTTGGCAAATAACACAGCCATCCTAAAATACGTGGATTTCACCAAGGCAGTGATGGGGAGGTTTCGTATGCCCTTGAATACCCCATTCATTGATTCAATAAGATTTGTTGTCATATGCCCCCATCTTTGGCCATTGTCGTATGACCTAGTCCACTTTTCGACCGGTATATTGTCGATCCACGTACCGGCTTCTGGGTTAGACAAACGGATCTCGTTGCGGTAATATTTGAATGTGGGCTGTGTCAGTGCGTATCCCGCATTCATCACCGCTTTCCTCAATGTTTTGTCCTTGACCTCCCTCGAGAAATTCTGGACGATATGCCTGACGCAATAGACATGCGTAGAAGGAGGGTCATGCCAACCATTTGCCGGATTATTATAGGCACTTTCAATGGAGGCATGTCTGTCCGAGATCAAACAGAGATCTGGTTGAGGAGCCACGTGTGTACGAAGATTTTTCAGGAAAAAGCTCCAAGCACCACCGGTCTCCCCCTCAACAAGGGCAAACGCAACGGGGAAAATGTTATTGTTGCCATCTTGTGCAACTGCCATCAAAAGCGTGCCTTTGTACTTCCCATACAACCAAGTCCCGTCTATTTGTAGAATTGGTTTGCATGAAGCAAACCCTGTGATGCATGGTTGAAATGCCCAAAAGACGCGACTGAATATTCCGTTGCCATGTAGTAGACTACCATCTTGGGCGTACGCTGGCAATGTTTCCAGAACATAAACACTACCTGGAGAATATGTCTTGAGTGCATTTAGGTAGCGTGGAAGTTCTCGGTATGACTCCTCCCAGTTCCCGTACACCCTTTCAATCGCCTTAGTCTTTGCTAACCACGCCTTACAGTAAGACGGAGTGTAGTTAAAAACCGTGGTGATGTGGGAGATGATTGTTTTCACCTTCAAAGAAGGGTCGTTGCTGACCAGGGGTAGGATTTCTTGACAGATTAGATCATGGTTGAGTTTTCGGTGGTCTTGTGATTGAGTGGAACTTACACAAGTATGGGTAGTCATGGAACCTATGACCCAGCAGTCACCCCTTAGTCTGTATGAAGCGGTCAGCTTGAACATACAGTCAGGGTGGACACACTTGATCTTGTACCTTTCCGGGTTTACACGATCCACCTTATAATCAACCGAGTTGAGCATGTGAAATTTTTTGATGGCCCTTATGCATTCCTCTCTATTACGAAACTTGTCCTTCTCTTTTAAATTTTCATCCGATTACATATACGGTTGGAAAAACAAGTCCGTAGAAGGTTCATCTCCGCCCATGTTGAAGTTTGTCATGTGCGTAGGTGGTGTGTAGATTTTGTCGGTAGGAATACTTGGGATGCCATCATCATCAGAATCGTCGTTCACCATTTCATCAAACTCTAACTCGTTATCTTCTTCTTCATCATCAACTGCATCCACCTCATCTTGCTCATTCTCCAAAGGATCAACCTCCTGTGTCACCGGAGGCTCTACCTCCTGTGTCACCGGAGGCTCTTGAAACAGAACGTACAACTTAATAGAGTCGTTTCCAGAATAGACATGGCTGGAAATCATGTTCTGGAAATCCTCGTCATCTTGAATTGCAACCTTATAAAAAATAACTTGGTTGTTTCCAAAAAAGACTGGACTCTGATAAAATATCTGGGATACCGGGCCTCGTTCAAGTTTGGCCTCCAATCTTTTCTTAAAGTATGAGAAATTTGCTTTCCCGTTTAAGAGAAATCGGACATTGTCGGTGTTTCTAAACAAAAACCCAACTGTGGGACACATGTATGTCTCACTGTTGAAATGTGCTTTGACAACAAATTGTGGTGAAGAGGCCATTGTGTAGAATTGTTTTAGGTATGAAGGTGGGAATGTTTTGGGTTTATTGATTGTATGAAGGTATGAATGCTGGAATGTTTGAAGGTTAGATGACTGATTCGAAGGTTGGAAAATTTTACAGTTTATGTGAATGAATGTTATGTTCAACGTAAGGCAAAAAATTTCAATTAAGTAAGTGATGCAACCCCCCAAGGCTGCCAATAATATTACATGCATGGGCTTATGCAGCCACCTAGCCTGCCACCCATCAACTCCAATGGCCTTGCATGCAACAAAGAAAGGAATCCCAAAGGCTGTCACGTAGCCTGAGCCAATGCTGTAAAACGTGACACCTCTTATTCGCCAAATGGTGTGGCGACACCATTCATTTTTGTACTATTTCGCCAAGTGAGATGGCGCCTCCCTTACTGTCCAATCGTGATACATGCATGGGCTTATGCAGCCACCTAGCCTGGCCCTATTCTGCACACATAAATGTTTTGTGTAAGACTCCACCCATCAACTCCAATGGCCTTGCATGCAACAAAGAAAGGAATCCCAAAGGCTGTCACGTAGCCTGAGCCAATGCTGTAAAACGTGACACCTCTTATTCGCCAAATGGGGTGGCGACACCATTCATTTTTGTACTATTTCGCCAAGTGAGATGGCGCCTCCCTTACTGTCCAATCGTGATACATGCATGGGCTTATGCTGCCACCTAGCCTGGCCCTATTCTGCACACATAAATGTTTTGTGTAAGACTCCACCCATCAACTCCAATGGCCTTGCATGCAACAAAGAAAGGAATCCCAAAGGCTGTCACGTAGCCTGAGCCAATGCTGTAAAACGTGACACCTCTTATTCGCCAAATGGGGTGGCGACACCATTCATTTTTGTACTATTTCGCCAAGTGAGATGGCGCCTCCCTTACTGTCCAATCGTGATACATGCATGGGCTTATGCTGCCACCTAGCCTGGCCCTATTCTGCACACATAAATGTTTTGTGTAAGACTCCACCCATCAACTCCAATGGCCTTGCATGCAACAAAGAAAGGAATCCCAAAGGCTGTCACGTAGCCTGAGCCAATGCTGTAAAACGTGACACCTCTTATTCGCCAAATGGGGTGGCGACACCATTCATTTTTGTACTATTTCGCCAAGTGAGATGGCGTCTCCCTTACTGTCCAATCGTGATACATGCATGGGCTGCCACCTAGCCTGCAAGAGTGACACCTTACATGTTTTGTAAATGCATGCATGCATATGTGTAACACCCTAAGCATGCAAATGTGACACATCGCAGGCATGCAACCACTACATCAAACTTATTTGACTATAAATACATACCTTATGAAACATCTCTCACACCCACACAACTCTCTCACTCTCTACTACGAAATATTTCTTAAGTCTATCATACTCTCTATTTCTTCCTAAGTCTTTCATTCTCTCAAGCGTTCTGAACAATGGCCCTTCTAACAATGGGAGATACTCACAGAGGCACAAGGGAAAACATTGTTGCATTTGTAAGTCTCTTCTTTGGTTATACATTTTTCATACTTCAAATAACGTGTTGTTCATCTTAATTAATCTTACTCTTGTTTAATTATGATCTCAGGATACACAAAGATTCAGAATCCGTTCGCACAAATACCTTGCTCCCGACCCATTTATCGTCCCTTATCTGGAATATGCAGGTTTCAGACACGTGATAAAGATCTCTAACTGCACCATTGACTCCAAATTCATTCTTGCAATGTTGGAGAGGTGGAGACCGGAGACCCATACATTTCACCTACCAATAGGTGAATGTACCATCACTCTCGAAGATGTTTACATGCTACTGGGCCTCCCTATTGACGGTAAGGCGGTGAACGGGTCGGTTCAACAACCGAACTCACAGTGTGAAGAACTGTTGGGTAGGGACATGGTAGAAGGTGGTGGAGCAAGAGGGCAGGGAATACTACTCATTGACCTGAAACGGCATTATGCAAGTATGGAATTAAATGAAAATTCCTCAGAGAATGACCGAGTAGTAAAAGCCCGAACGTATATTATGATACTTTTTGGTACATTTTTATTTCCCGAAAGTACGGGAAATAGTGTAAATTTCATGTACTTACATTTACTAACAAATTTTGATAAAACTAGAAAATTTAGTTGGGGTTCTGCAGTATTAGCCCACCTGTACAGTTCCTTGTGCAAAAACGCAGTCAAGGAAAAATGTACATTTTATGGGTGCGCATTTTTACTACAAGCCTGGGGTTGGTGGAGGATGGAGTCCTTAAACCCCATCAACAACAACACTTTTGGTTTCCCTTACGCAACAAAGTAAGTCATTAAGTTATAGCATTTATAACTATTCTTCTCTTTCCAAAATATATGCTAAAAATAACATGTTTCTCATTTCCTTTAGGTACTGCGTGAGGGGTATGGATTACGGCAAGAATCCCAGATTCAATGTCGCACTCTACCGGAATCTGTTGGATCACTTAGGCCCAGATGACGTACGTCGTAGCTTTTAACTTTTGTTCATTTTAATTATTTATACATTACTTTTGCGCTTACCTGATTTAAATTTTATCGCAGTTCGTCTGGAGACCATATTTGGGTTTGGACCATTCTCCAAATCCAGAGGATGCAGCAACTTGGACTGCAAAGACTACACTCATTCGGTTCAACATTGTGGAGATGCACCACAGCGACCGTGTGAAGATGCAGTTCGGAATGATCCAAGAGATACCAAGTGATCCAACAGATTTGTCCCCTTGGCATCTAAAAAGGGTCGACGCCCAGTGGAATCTTACCAACTGGAAAGACTTTGCTCCAGAATGGTGTAAAATGTGGCAAAGGCGTCACCGCTACATCTTGCAATCCCCGGTTTTCCTTACTCAAGGTAACATACGACACACCGATCAATATATGTCGTGGTACAGGTCGGTTAGTAACCCAGATATGCACGTGTCTCATCCAAGGTACTTGGTTGACCCACGCACACAATGGGCACAACCCTCGATTCCCCACCAACAAACCCAAAATCCATCAACCTCAAACCAACCCCCAAGAAGAAACAGACCAACAAACACACAACCACACTCCCCACCACAACACAACTACAACCAAATGCCGTACTACCAACCACAATCACCGCCAAACTACCAATACCCGGAAATGCCTCAAACCCAACCACAATACCAACCCCAATACCAGCAAACCCACATACCCCATACACAATTTCAGT
This sequence comes from Vicia faba, assembly GCA_948472305.1. NCBI lineage: Eukaryota > Viridiplantae > Streptophyta > Magnoliopsida > Fabales > Fabaceae > Vicia > Vicia faba. The sequence goes on from OX451737.1 coordinate 104,575,876, forward strand.
CTTCCACATATCCCAATATGGCGCCCTCAACATCCAGCCTTAGCCCTGATATGGGAATGTCAGAAGATTATGACCAACCCGACCAAACCTACCATCAACCACCATATCACCAAACAACCCAACATCCACAATACCAAAAACCCCAAGATCCATTTCCTTTCTACCCCCCATACTCAGACGACCAATGCTACCGACCAACCATGGAACCCCACCCACCGCCAACACGACCAAACTTCGAGGGTATGGGTAACCGACTGTACCAGAGCGGATCTTCGAGATATGGAGATCTTACTGATTTTATGGATTCGGACCGCATTGACTTCGCTGGGCCATCGACCTTGCCGCAGCAGGAAACACGACGGCACCCAGCAAGAGAAAGGCGAGGACGGGGATGCGGAACCGGGGGTCATTACCGGGTTCCGGGGGATCACTGATGTATCTTTTTTTTTCCCAGTATTTTTTTGTATCTATTTTTTTACTGTTCTTTAAATGTAAAACAGTTGAATGTAATTATTTTTTTTTAAATAAAAAATCCATTTTGTTTATCTCTGTCTAATACGCAACGCGCAGGAAAGAAATTTTTTTTTTTTGACCTAATTTTGTACATAGGCGCCATCTCACTTGGCTTAGGGCTTGCCCTCTGCCCTTAGGCGCCAAGTGAGATGGCGCCTCCCTTAAAAAAAGAGGAGCATGCGCCAAATGAGATGGCTCCTCCTTTGTGGAGCCATCTCAAACATGGTTATTTGCGTAATTTTTTCTGAAACCCGGTTATTTGCGAAATGTTTTTTAATACATGGTTATTAATAAAAAAAATTCAAATTTTGATCATATGAACATGTTCTTGGACATTTTGGAAAGGTCTTGAAGTCCTCTAACCAATTCCTTTGGTCCCATGTCATTTTGATTTACCAATCTCAAGTTATGGTCTTTGACTTAAAATGCCTTTTTGTTGACTTTTGAAAATGACCTATAATGTTGAAATTGATAACTTTTTGTGAGAGCATTTCTTGGACTTGGAATGTGAATATGAGTTGTAGGAAATGTCATCCCCTTAAAAATGAGCATTGGATGGGATTTTTCTTATGAACCATGAAAAAGTTATGCCTTGGTCAAGTTACAGTTGACTTTTCAGCTGTCCAAAAATGGAAACTTTTGCATCTTGATGATTTTTGAGCCATTCTTGTGGAATCATGATCAAGACTTGATCAAATGATGATTGTGGCTTCAAAATAAGATGTTGACCAAAAACTTTGACTTTTGACTGCCAAATGACCATTTTGCCCCTACAATTGATTGTAGAGCAAATAGGACTTTTGACTGTGCAATTTGATGTTGTGAGTCTTGCAACTTGACATGGGGATGCTTGACAATGTGTATAGGCATATGTGACTTGATTGAGCCCTTGAAAACCCAACTTCCTTGCAAGAACCAAAACCCTAATTTTGACTGGCTTTTGAGGGTGTTTAAACTGTGCAACCCTTGAGTAGACTTGAGCAAATTGAGATGATGCTTGTCAAAACTTTGAAGAATAAGGGAGGGCAAATTTTGGGGTACAACAATGGTTTACGTTGTTCTTGGTAAAACAGAACTGCTGGTTCAAAGTTTGTTTCTATTTACCAGAATATTGATGTTGATAAGTCTCATCACCATTTAATGCTCATTAATGCTCCCAACCACTCCTGAACATTCATCCAAGTAGTCCCTTCACGCGTGGCTTGGTAAACGCCTTTATGCAAGTTCTGGCATGGGTCTACGCGCCACCGTCCACCTAAGAGGTCACTTCTCTCCAATCCACGCCTGTTGTTCCAGCCTAGGCTGAAAGGCTATCTGTTATCACAACTTCCCAGGATTTTCTTTCAAGGAACAATTCAAACTCTGTTGGCGCCTTTAATGTTCAAGAAATCCACAAGAGCTTTGCCTATAAATAGAGAACCATTGTCCGCTGAAAATGGGCGTCCAAGAAACAGAAAAATTGCTAGAAGAGAAACAGAAATCTTTAGCAAGAAAGTGTTGTGAAACTCTGTCAAAATCTCCAGTGTTTCATAACTTTGAAGTTCTTACCTTCAAACTTCATCAAATACCCAGTTTTCTTTGTGACTAAAGAACACCCTTTTCAACTTCTGACCATACATGCACATACACCTTCATCTCCCCCTTTCACAAAGAACCTGTCCAGAACACCATCAGAGCCAAAAGCTAACTCCTTCACAAACTTTTCCAAAAGCCAGGTAAGCACCTGCTGACCTTCATCACGCTGCTAAGCATCATCAGCTTTGCATGCTCAAATAAACATAATGTAAATATCATATTGCTGCTGTTTGTGTTCTGAGGATTTTCATACCTCAAAACGTTCACCTCAGAACGTTTTGAGCCAGCGTAGAGCCCCTGTGACCTTGTTGGTTATGTCCTCTGAAACACTTTGACATTTGTTGGAGCTATTCCAAACATGTTTTCTGTTTTGTGGAATAATAACAAAATTGCAGATGTTCTGATTAGCACAGGGAGAAGCCAAGTGCTTACTTTGACGTTAGCACACCTGAAGCCTGTTTTGTTGTCAATAATATCAGAACTTCTGAGAATTATTGTATTTCCAGCAGGATCAGAACTTCTGATTTCCCCACTAACAAACTTTTGTCTTGCAACGCAGGGGGGTCAGAACTTCTGATCTTCCCACTAACAGGTTTCTGTTTTGCAGGTGCTAGAGTCAGAAGTTCTGACTCATACAGTTTAACCAAAAGGTTGATCATCTGGCAGCGGATCTGAGTCAGAACTTCTGATGACCTCTCAGCAGCGCGCTGGCTCCCTCTCTCTTTCCCTCTATCTTGTTTTTGGCTATTTTCTTTTTTGTCTATTTTTCTCGTTGAACCACCCCATGTACAAATGTGTATCCCCACTCCCTAATTGTTGTAATAGCGTAGGATTTTATATTTCCGCTTTTTATTGCTAGTAATTAGGGTGTGTATGGCAAGATAAAATCAATGAAATAGAAAATCCTAATTCAAAGATAAACTCTTGTATGCAATAAAACACACTTGCACACTAACACCCCTAAGGTTACATCCACTTGTTGCCTTCAAAAATGGACCATGTTACGCATGCAAAGTATCTTGGTAAAACAAAAAAAATCAAAAGATCATAGTCCCTCGATGAAGCTATCCAAAGTTGCCTTACAAAATGATCTTAGTCCCTTAAAAGAAATACTAAGATACTTTGCAACATTGCTATCATGGTCTAAACGATGACCCGCGCCCGTCCCGTTTACATCCTAACACAAGGTTGTCCACCAAATACAATGGTGAAGCAACACTGTTAAAAGGGTTAAAAACATAAGAAAAATCTTTAAGTAAAATAGGGTAGACAACTCCTAGTTACTTGATCAAAAATCTTGCAAAACATCCTTGCTATTTTTTCAAAACACACTCCACAAACACAATTTCAAAACAACTTTAAAAATATTGAAAACCTTTCAAAAATACAAACACCTTTGTATACATTCAAACAAGAATCATTACAAAGGTTGCCACAACGATGGCCTCTTTTTCAAAATACCTTTCAAAACCACACGCGAAGCACCATTTCAAACAATTGAAAATGCAAGGCAAGTGATCTAAGCAAGTAACTAAGAGCCCATGGATAACCATGGATAGAAAGGGTGTTAATACCTTCCCTTTCTATAATCTACTCCCCGAACCCAAAAAAAAATATCTCAAAGGTTTTTGCTGTGCTTTTTAACCTTTCCTTTGGATAAAATAAAAAGTCGGTGGCGACTCTTGCTAAACCGAAACATTTGTGTTGTACCCCAAAATTTTCCCTCCCATATTCTTCAAGATTTGCCAAGATCAATCTTCAGAAGATTCAAAATCTCTCAAGGGTTGCACAGTCCAATTGCCTCCTAACACAGTCAAAATTAAGGTTTTGGTTCTTGCAAAGAAATTGAGATTTTTAAGGGTCCAATCAAGTCCCACATGCCTACATACATTGTCAAGCATTCATATGTCAAGTTTCAAGACTCACAACATCAAAATGCACAGTCAAAAACCCTAAATGCTTCACAGTCAACTGTAGGGGCAAAATGGTCATTTGACAGTCAAAAGTCAAAAAATTTGGTCAACATCTTATTTTGAAGCCACAAACATAATTTGATCAATTCTTGATCATGATTTCACAAGCATGGCTCAAAAAGTCTCAAGATACAAAAGTTTCTATTTTTGGACAACTGAAAAACTCAACTGCAAATTGACCAGAGCATAACTTCCACATGGTTTATCAGAAAAATTCCATCCAAAGCTCATTTTGAAGAGGATAACATTTCCTACAACTCATCTTCACACTTCAAGCCCAAGAAATTCTCTCACAAAAAGTTATCAATTTCAACATTATAGGTCATTTTCAAAAGTCAACAAAAAGGCACTTTAAGTCAAAGACCATAACTTGAGATTGGTAAATCAAAATTACATGGGACCAAAGGCATTCGTTAGAGGACTTCAAGACCTTTCCAAAATATCCAAGAACATGTTCATATCTTCAAAATTGAGCCAGATATGCCTTGTAGAAGTTGGGAAATTTTTGGGAATTTTGAAAAGTCAACTTTGCTTCAAAAGCCTCAAAATTGCTAATGGGTCTCAATTTCTTCCATGAATCATTACCCAAAGGCTATGCACGACCCATTAAGCTAAAAGGAAGTTATTTTCTTATTTTTAATTAATTAATTGAATTTTTAATCTTATTAATTCATTTAATTAAATTTAATTATGAGAAAAATACTAAACAATGGTTTTAAATCTTTTTTGTGCAGCAAATCCTTCCATTATGAGCAAATATTTCGTGTACCTTCTCAAGAGACAAAATCTTCCACAATTGGCAAGAGTTTCATGGCAAAAAGATTGAAAAAGATTGGATTTTATATGATTGGAAATCAAATATCAAAATCATAAATGGATGGACTTTGGGCTGGTTTTCTTGACCTAATTCTATTCACTTACTTATGCACAAGTTAACCTAATACTAATAGACACAAAAAGCTGCGCAGAAGGCCAAGAACAAATTGGATTTTTTCACAAAAAGTTGGAAACTGTTTTCATACCTAGAGCTCGTTTCAAAGCTCTAAAAGCATTCCAAAACATTGCCAAAGCATCCAGGAAGCGATTGCAATCAAGAACCAATCTCCAGACCTCAAGAATTGGTAGAACGAAGTCTCACTTTTCACAAAATTTTCCATAATCGTGTTTTAATTTTCAGACATTGTTCATGCATTTTAATTGTTGATTAACACTAATATGGATATTCTGAAGCTATTGGTACCCTTTAATTGAACTAACCATGCATGTATCAATATCTGGCATTAACGCTTGCTAGGGTTTCAGAAGCTTGCAATTGGGGGTTTACACGTATGGAAAAATTAGGCCTTAAAACCTATGACAATGGATTCGTGACATCCAAACGAATGAAATCCACACCTCGCGCCTTTTTTATATTTGCTTACATGCTAATCGCTATTTTTCCTGGTCTTGTTTAGTGGGGGTTTAAAACCCCCGCTATTTGATTATGTTACAGGCAAAAAGATGAAGAAGATGATGATGTGTCCAGACGCGGTTGGGGTATTCAAATACTGGCGCGTGTTTTCTTGTGTACACCACTAACGAACGTTTTTGCATATTATGTTTCTTAGTTATCCAAATAACAAATATACGCGTTGGCTTGATTAGTGGATGAAGTGGCATGCAGGTACTGGGACCTGGGTTCGATTCCCAGGTCCCCCCAAAAGCTTAATAATTTTTGTCTTAATGCGTTCATGTGCAGCGTTCCTTCAAGGCTTCACCATACACCCTCATACTCTGGCTTGACAAATGGCTTCATGATCAATCCAAAGGCCAAAATGTGGAGACTACCATACACGCTCAGTCAACCACAATCATGTGATCCTGGAAAGTCAAAAAGGGCTTGGATTGCAGTGGGCCAAATTGCTCCAAAAACCTCCAAATTGGGCCAGATACCCCCTTGTTTGTATTCTATTCTTCTTTCTAATTTTCTTTTCTTTTCAATTCTTTTTAGTTTGTTTTAATTATTTTAGTTAATTCACTCAAAAGTAATTTTTACAATAATAAAATCATAAACTACAAAAAATGTTTATTTTTATTAATATTAATTTCTATTAATTTATTTTGTAAATAAACTTTAATAATAATTTAGTTTACTAAATTAGGTTTTTTTTCAATTTTAACATTTTTTCTTAAATAACTAAAATATGTAGAAATTAGGGTTTCTAACTTTTTTATCTTTCTTTTTTTTTCCTTTAAATAAATAAATAATTTTCTCATTATTATTACTATTAATTATTAAATATTTTTGTAAATACCCATGTAATTAATTAATTAGTGTACATTAGGTCAAACTTGAATATTTTTCATAAATAATTAAAAATAACTTAGAATTAGGGTTTCTTTTAATTTTAATTTTAATTTTTTTATTTCATAAATACCAAAAACGTAAAAAAACATTCCTTTTCTTAATTTAATAATTAATTAACTTTTTAATTTGATTTAATTTCAAAAGGGTCCAACGCCCTCGAACGTTCTATTTCTATTATTTCGCGCATTTATTTTATTTTATTGTGAATATCATGTAATTGCTCAAGCCTTGTAATAGTAATTAGGAATTTATTTACTTTCCGCATTTTTATTAAAAAACGGGTCTTTGTTAATTTGGCGATGTATAGACCCGCGCCTTGTAATAGCGTAGGATTTTACTTTCCGCACTTTAATTTCCGCACTTTTAAATTCTAAACTTTGCATGAAAGAATGAATGGCCTAAATTAAAAACAACGCGTAGCTCACCAAATACATGTACAAGATAAAACATAACATGAAAACAACACACAAATTCACACACCACTCTTAGGGTACGCCTCACTGTTGCCTTGCCCTCAAAACGTGGTCGTCGAGTATAGGACGTTTTAGTAAGTCCTTATGTCCATGATCTATGGCATAAGGGTAGCTTCTAAGGTGTCCTACTGTTGCTCTGGTGACCACACTGTCCCTACAAACGAATTGACCCGAACACCTCCAACGGTGGTGCTACCTACCTCTCAATGGTGGGATGGCACTACCTTAAGGACATTTACACAGCCTAATTCCTTAGGGTAGGTAGATGACTCATAGATACTTGCTCTCTAAAAAACAAATCAAAAACTCTTTTCACACCGACACTTTTCAAAAAGCTTTCAAAATAATTTTTCAAACACTCTTGAGGACTGATACAAGAGTCGATCTGAAATCTTTAAACGAAACTTTTTCAAAACTCACTCACACTTGAAAAGCAAACAAACATTTTGAAAACACAATGAGTAAGTATCTAAGAGCCCATGGATAACCATGGATAGAAAGGGTGCTTACACCTTCCCTTTCTATAAATCTACCTCCCGAACCGAGAGATAATCTCATAAGGAATTTTGCTGTGCTTTTGTACTGTCCATGTTGGAGAAAATAAAAGACGGTGGCGACTCTTGCTTCCGCGACATTTCGCGAACCAGCGTTAAACAGTCAGTTCCAGATCTACCGATCACAGAACTGGCGACTCTGCTGGAGACTCTTATAAAGTGAGGTGTACCTTAGGACTAAGATCACTTGTGTTTTCAATTGTTGTGTTTGTTTGCTTTTATATTTGTGGGCATTGCATCGGAGTTTCATAGATCCTAACCCGGATCTGGGGATACCCTTTTAGGTAGCATAAGCTGTGAGGGACCTGTCCGGCGTAGACCGACATGGGTGAAGCAGTGGCTATGTTGGTGTGGCACCTTGGTATGTACCGATATCCCTTGTGTCGCAACGAGGAGAATATGGGTCTTCTGAGGAGTCATTAAGCACCAACCGACCTTAGAACCTTAAATGACCCAACTTGGCCAATAGAACAGTAGCAGTATGCTACGCCCATTGAGGCTAAACTCTCGTGATGGTTCTGGCTGCAAGAAAAGATTGCGATGCTGGAGTTATGACCGATTGAGGGTAGTCAGTGATATTGGGATCCTCTAGAACTCGGTTACTTCTGATAGGACAGGTCTTAACCAACAAACTGAAAGAGGGTAATACCTAGACCCCACGCTGGCCTAAACTCTAAGGGCTTCTCTATTGTGACTTGTGTGCCTTACCATGTTTGCCTTTGTGAATATTTGTGGTGTGCTTTATCATAACATCATGCCATCATAAACATTGCATGCATCCTGCATAAAGGCTGACCATTTCAAAGACAAGAGGGTTTCACCTTTGCTCTGTTTTGTAGGACATCATGATGCCTATGCGAAGGAACACTATCTGGTTCAACTTTGTTCACCCACCTGAGTTGCTTGAAGAGTTGGTTAGCAGAATTCCAAATACTACTTCCTTCATCCAGAGGCATGGTTCTCTTCTCAGTTTAGTCACGGCAAAGTGGGACCAACAACTGATGAGTGTCTTGACACAGTTTTATGACCCTCTGTACCAGTGCTTCACCTTTCAAGACTTCTAGCTGGTCCCTACCCTGGAAGAGTTCTCTGATTTGCTTGGTATCCCTATCTTGGATCAGACTCCCTACACTGGTTGGGAAAAGACTCTTAGGCTTGAGGAGATTGCTGCAGCTCTTCCTTTGACCCACAAGGAGGTAATGGACAACTGGGTGACTAGAAGCAAAGTTAAGGGTTTCTTGGCCAAGTTTCTGATTGGTAAGGCTAACAGTTTCTGGAATGACCTGGACTTTAGGGCGTATGAAGACATTCTGGCTCTCTTAATCTATGGTCTAGTCTTGTTTCCTAATCCTGATAACTTCATTAATGTCACTGCCATAAGGATCTTCATGTCTCGGAACCCTGTGCCCACTCTCTTGGGTGATATCCTACAACAACTTTATGCTCGTACTGCCCGAAGACGAGGAACTCTGTGGTGTTGTATTCCTTTGTTAGTGAGGTGGTTTATTTCGCACCTCCCTAAGTTCGTGCTGAAGAACAGAGAAGGAAGAGGTTGGGCTCATAGGTTAATGTCTCTCACTGATAATGACATCATTTGGACTTTCAGGGGTTTGGATGAGATAGCTGTTATTGATCGTTGCGGAGAATATCCTAATGTTCCTTTGATTGGTACCCAAGGAGGAATCTCTTATAATCCATGTCTAGCGCTCCGTCAGTTTGGAAGGGCCAGAAGAGCAGGGCCTCATGAGATGTTGGTGCCTCACATCAGTTTTGAGTTTCAGGTAGATAGTGACGAGCTGCGTCGTAGGTTCATCAAGGCTTGGAACAGAATTCACAAAGCTGACCCACAAGAGCTGGGACCAAAGACTTCTCTACCTATGGAAGCCTACTACAAATGGGTCCGCATCCGCGCTCAGAAGTTAGGTATGCCATACGAAGCTGTCAGACCCATCGTTCTTGAATATCCTGATAAAGATGGGATTCCTCCAATTGTCCTCCCTCCTCAGATACCTACTGATCTTGATACACTAAAGATATCTTGGGCGCAACTGCGAGAAGAACAGGATTCTTATCGAGAAAAGTTCAACGAGCAGGAATTGAAGATCCAGAAGCTGACAAAGCAGTTGGAGAACGAGCGGGCCTTGAATGACTACATCCGTACTGAGAAGAGGAGACCCTGGGATCAATTATGAACTTTGGATGTTCTTTTACAGTTTTATTTCCCTTTTCAGTATTTCCATTTTATGTAATGCCTAAGGGCAATCTGTTGAACAATTTAAATTTCAAAGTTGAATCTAATGAAGTGTGTTCCTTTTTGTTTACAAAGTTGATTCCCGATTGTCTTTGAAAACATAAATCATACGCATTCCATTCATCATGTGCATCACAGGTATTCTTCTTTTCAGGTTGCTTAATGTTCTTCGCTGTTTATTTCAGCATCATGAACCCTGAATCATCTACCGAGCAGTCCATCAAGGCCCTTCAGGCTCAGAACGCCCAATTCCAAGAGCTGATTATGAGTTTGGCCCAAGGTCAAGAGGAGTTGAAGGCCCTGCTGGTCAAGAAGAAGAAGAAGAAGAAGAGAATTGTTCTATTCAACACGGGCCGAAGGTTTGGTAACACACTGCAGAATGAAGTTGATCAAGCTGGTTCTTCTGTAGGCAAAGACAGTCCCCAGGGGGGAAGGGCTCCAAGTCTGGTGGTCTCTGACAACGAGACTGATTTTAATGAGGAGCAGTATCCTCCAGCTGAAGACAAATACAAGCAGTTGGAAGACCGTCTAAATGCCATGGAAATTCAACAAGTGCCTGGTTTGGATTTCGGAGACTTGGGTCTATCTTCTGGTGTGGTCATCCCACACAAGTTCAAAGCACCATCTTTCGTAAAGTATGACGGGGCGTCCTGCCCTAAGCTACATCTCAGATCTTATGTGCGGAAGATTCAACCATACACTGGGGATAAGAACTTGTGGATCCACTTCTTCCAGGAGAGTCTTTCAGGGACTCATCTCGAATGGTTCTATCAGCTGGATGGAACCAAGGTTCGTAACTGGATGGAACCAATATAATGCCGACCTCGCTCCTACACGTACCCAACTCCAGGGTATGTCGCTAGGATCGGGAGAAGGTTTTAAAGAGTATGCGCAGAAGTGGATGGACCTGGCTGGCAGGGTGCAGCCACCATTAACCGACCGTGAGCTAGTAGATATGTTCTTGGGGACCCTATCTGGGCCGTTCTTTAATCATCTCATTGGTAATTCATCTGCAGGGTTCACAGATCTCATTCTGACTGGGGAAAGGATAGAGGCTGGTATGAAATCAGGTAAGATTCAGAAAGGTGCGTCCTCAAGTGCTGAGAAGAAACCTTTTAAAAAGGAAGCCAATGTTGTGTATGGGCCCAGGAGGCAAGACAAACCAGAACGCCGCCAAACTGTCAACGCAGTGGTGATTGCTAAGCCTGCTGCCGCTCCTCGGCAACCCAACCAACCAAGGACTGAGAGACCCAGAAGGGAATACACTCGGCTGAGTATGACCTTGTCACAAATCTTGCCGCAACTGCTATCGACCAACTTGGTAACCGTCAGAGAGGCTCCGAAGGTTGTGAATACGGCCTCTCCGAAGTATAATCCAAACGCCCGCTGTGCTTATCACTCTGATAGCCCGGGGCATTCTACTGATGACTGCTGGGCCCTGAGAAACAAGGTGCAGGACCTTATTGATGCTAAGGAGGTACAGTTTGAGGCACCTGAGAAACCCAATGTAGTGACAGCTCCCCTGCCTGATCATGGGGTGAATGCTATCAGGGATGGTGACGAAGTGGAAGAATCTGAGTTTGACAGCTGGATTTATCCGACGGCCGACAGTGGACCTAGCAATTGGATTGCAAAAGACAACATACCTGTTACTTTTGTTACGCAGTAATGAAATTCCTTTGTTTCTTTAATTTGTAATAAACAATAAACTGAAACTTTATGGCCCGGTGTCTTACCCGGGGCACCGTGGCTTCATTTGTGAGGGCTTATTAACTGTCATTTCCATATATCATGAATAAAGACATTGGACGTTTTTCGCATTTCAAATCTTGTGCTCCCTTTCTTTCTTTATTTCTGTATATATTGCAAAACAGCTATATTTACACACACTCACCTATACAGGTTTCAATCCACTCTGGATCTCACTAGTAACGACTCTGCTACTGCCAGTTATGACTTTGAAAATCCGATCAACTTAGTCGAAGACGAAGGTGAAGATGATTGCGAAGTGCCTGGTGAGCTTGCAAGACTGTTACTCCAGGAAGAGAGGGCCATTCAGCCACATGAAGAGCCAGTGGAAACGATAAATCTGGGTACTGAGACAGACCGAAAGGAGGTTAAGATTGGTGCCAATCTAGAGCTCAGCGTAAAACAACGGTTGACTCAGATGTTACATGATTATGTGGAGATCTTTGCTTGGTCCTATGAAGACATGCCTGGTTTGGATACCGACATTGTGGTCCATCACTTGCCTACCAAGGAAGAATGCCCTCCGATTAAGCAAAAGGTCCGCCGTATGCGTCCGAAGATGTCCGAGAAGATCAAAGTTGAGGTTATGAAGCAATTCGATGCCGGATTTCTTGCAGTGACTTCTTACCCTCAGTGGGTTGCCAATGTGGTGCCAGTGCCAAAGAAAGATAGTAAGGTCAGAATGTGTGTTGATTACAGGGATCTGAATAGGGCCAACCCTAAGGATGACTTCCCCCTACCTCACATTGATGTTCTGGTTGACAATACTGCTCAGCACAAGGTGTTCTCCTTCATGGACGGCTTTTCAAGTTATAATCAGATCAAGATGGCTCCTGAAGATATGGAAAAGACTACCTTTGTTACTCAGTGGGGCACCTTCTGCTACAAGCTCATGCCATTCGGGTTGAAAAATGCTGGGGCAACCTACCAGCGGGCCATGGTTGCTCTATTTCATGACATGATCCATCATGAGATTGAAATATACGTCTATGATATGATTGCAAAGTCTCAAACTGAGGAGGAACACCTTGACCATCTGCAGAAGCTGTTTGACCGTCTGAAATTGTACAAGCTGAGGTTGAACCCGAACAAGTGCACCTTCGGGGTAAGATCTGGAAAGCTGCTAGGCTTTGTTGTAAGCGACAAGGGTATTCAAGTGGACCCTGTCAAGGTTAATGCCATTCAAGAGATGCCAGTTCCTAAGACAGAGAAAGAGGTCAGAGGCTTTCTAGGACGCCTGAATTATATTGCCCGATTCATCTCGCACCTAACTGCTACTTGTGAACCAATCTTCAAGTTGCTGAAGAAAGATCAGGTAGTACATTGGAATGATGAATGTCAGGCCGCTTTTGACAGAATCAAAGAGTATCTCCAAGAACCACCCATTCTTATGCCACCGGTTGAAGGGAGACCTCTAATACTATACCTGACAGTACTTGACAACTCAATGGGGTGTGTGTTGGGGCAGCATGACGAGTCTGGCCGAAAAGAGCACGCCATTTATTACCTTAGTAAAAAGTTTACCGACTGTGAGACCCGATACTCACTGCTCGAGAAAAATTGCTGCGCTTTGGTATGGGCTGCTCGCCGGCTGAGACAGTATATGCTGACTCACACTACCTTATTGATTTCAAAGATGGATCCAATAAAGTACATATTTGAAAAGCCTGCTCTGTCTGGAAGAATAGCAAGATGGCAAATGATCTTGACAGAATACGACATTCAGTACACGACTCAGAAAGCCATCAAAGGAAGTGTATTGGCAGACCATTTGGCACACCAGGCAGTGGACGACTACCAGTCAATGAACTTCGAGTTTCCAGACGAGAGTATCATGATAGTGACTGATTATGAAGTACCTGGACCGGATGAAGGACCTGAGGAAGGATCCCGATGGTCTATGCACTTTGATGGAGCCTTCAACGCTTTGGGTAACGGCATCGGCGCTGTGATCATATCCCCTCAAGGCACTCATACTCCACTTACTGCCCGACTATGTTTCAACTGCACCAACAACATGGCGGAGTATGAGGCATGCATCATGGGTCTCCAAGCTGCGATTGACTTAAGGATCAAGTTTCTGAGTGTCTTCGGAGATTCCGCTCTCGTGATCAATCAGATCAAAGGCGAGTGGGATACGAAACATCCGAATCTTATTCCTTACAGAGAATGTGTGTTGACATTGATCCCCCATTTCACAGAGATAACTTTTGAACACTTCCCGAGAGAGGAGAATCAGTTGGCGTATGCATTAGCTACGATGTCTTCCATGTTCAAAGTCAAATAGGACAATGAGGCTCCCCGGATCATCATCTGGAAACTGGACGAACCGGCATACTGTTGTGATCTTGAGGCTGAGACAGTAACTGAAAAACCCTGGTATCATGAGGTGAAGAGGTACTTGGAAGCTCAAGAATACCCCGAGAGTGCATCTGCCAACGACAAGAAGTTTCTGAGAAGGTTCGCAGCGAAGTTCTTCCTCAGCAATGACATTCTATACAAGCGAAACCATGATTCGACCTTACTGCGTTGTGTGGATAAAACTGAAGCAGAAAGGATCATGGCAGAGCTACATGAAGGTACCTTCGGAACACATTCCAGTGGGCACACCATGGCAAAGAAAATCCTTCGGGCAGGATATTTCTGGTCCACAATGGAAGCTGATTGTTACCAACATTCTCGGACATGTCATAAGTGCCAGATATATGCAGATAAGGTGCACGTTCCTCCAGTCCCTCTGAATGTCTTGACTGCACCTTGGCCGTTTGCAATGTGGGGCATAGATATGATCGGCGAGATTAAACCTACGGCATCCAACGGGCATCGCTTCATCCTAGTGGCGATTGATTATTTTACAAAGTGGGTTGAAGCAGCTTCCTACGCTACAGTAACCAAGAATGTTGTGGCACGGTTCATTCGGCATAACCTGATCTGTTGATACGGCGTCCCTGAAAGAATCATTACAGACAACGGTACCAATCTTAACAACAAGATGATCACTGAGCTCTGCGAGCAGTTCAAGATACAGCACCACAATTCTTCCCCTTACCGGCCGAAGATGAATGGGGCTGTAGAGGCAGCTAATAATAATATTAAAAAGATCGTGCAGAAGATGACAGTGACTTACAAAGATTGGCACGAGATGTTACCGTTTGCTCTTCATGGGTACCGTACCTCAGCAAGGACGTCAACTGGGGCAACTCCTTTTTCCTTGGTCTATGGCATGGAGGCAGTCTTGCCGATTGAAGTGCAGATACCCTCTCTCTGGATAATGAAGGATGAAGATCTGAGCGAAGACGACTAGATCCAGACACGACTTGATCAGCTAAACCTAATCGACGAAAAGAGACTCACTGCTATTTGTCATGGTCAGACGTACCAAAAACGGATGATCAGGGCATTTAACAAGAAAGTCAGACCACAAGAGTATCAAGTTGGGGACCTGGTAATCAAGTGCATCATCCTTCCTCAGAGTGATCCCAGGGGCAAATGGACCCCTACGTACGAAGGGCCATTTGTGGTTAAACATGTGTTCTCAGGAGGAGCCATGATCCTAACCACCATGGATGGTGACGACCTTCCTCACCCCACCAATGCAGACATAGTAAAAAGATACTACGCATGATAAAAGACCCGCTAGGCTGGCATACCTAGGCAAAAATTAGGGCTTCCCGGCGAACCAAAAGGGTTCGGGCAAAATGAGGGATGAAATGAAAAAAAATCTGTACACCCGGCAAGTCGAAAACCTGAAAAGGCGGCTTGGGCAAAAATGGGTATCCCGGTGGACTGAAAACTCGAAAGGGCGGTCCAGGAAAAAGTTAGGGATTAAAGCGTAATACTATGTCTCATTGGATCACCTTGCATCCAGAATCCGGTATCAACTGTCAGGTTCAGATGGCATCAATCAATCAGCTTCATCGTCAACTGAGCAGCAAAGTGATGAGACGCTCGAAGATATAAAGGCGATAGCAGAGTTGGAACCCAGTGGGATTATCATTTTCACATAGTTGTTTTGTTTTCCCTTTTTCACAAAATTGTATAAACTCTGTTGTTCGGCGACGTTCTCTTACTAGGACGTCAGCCTCCTGTACATAAACGCCTATTTACAGGCAATTCAAAAAATCAATACAAAATCACTTTTCAGATCAATTGCCAATTGTTTTTCCTTTTTCTGTTTTGTTTTGCGAAGAACGTCCAATGTTCAAATTTTGATATATGCATTTGACACTAATTGCTAACTCATAAATATTTACATACGAAACAAAGGATTAATTACATGTAACATTAGAAACAGGGGCAATAATGAGTTGTCTAAGCGATCTAATTACTCTGTCCATCAAGGTACCAAGGTAAGTTCAGCTGAAGAACATAACCAAGATATCTTAATTCCCCAGAGAGTGAGCCAGCAAGTCAACATACTCTCCCCAAGCAAAGTTATACTGTCAGCCTTAAGGAAATTGGGTATCCCTAGCAGATCTCAATATTCCTCAGCAGAGTATTCAAGCATTCTTAACAAGCATCCCCGGAAGTCTTGATCTAAGATTGTTCCTCGGCGGTATACAAACATTCAGTGGAGCCACTTCCCTAGTATATTTCAAAAAAAATTCCCCAGGAGAGTCCAGTCCAAAAGTTTCCCCAGGAAAGTGGAATCCATCTCCCCAGCAGAAAGCTTATCCCCAGTAGATTCTGGAAGCTTATCCCCTGTAGAGCACGAACGCGTCCCCCGGACTTTCTTATTCAAAGGTTATTTCCCCACCAGGGTATAACTGGGTTATCCTCAGCCAAAAGCCATGGAAAGATCGTCCTCGGCGAAGTCTTCCTATCCCCAGTGAAGTTCATCAATTCCTTCAACATAACTCAACAATGGTATCCCCCGCGGAGTTATCATCAACACCTCAGCAAGATACCTCTCTTTCCCCACAGAGCATTCCCCGCAGAGTATTCTCTTCGCCAAGTCTATTCCCCAACGGAGTCATCTTCTCCTACCGGTATTCTTGCAACTATCATCCCCAGCGGAAACAACGAAACTCTTCTCCTCAAACATCAGCCCAAGATTTAACTTCCCGGCACCCGTCAAGGATTTACTTTCCTAGACAAAAACATACATTCATAAACATCACATCTTCATAAATTATAGCATGCATATACGCATCCTAAACATACAATCTCATTCATTCTGAGAACATCACGCATGTCATACATCATGACATTGCATACAGCTAACTCTTTATCTTTTCAGGATAAAAGTTGATACAAAGATAATTACTATCAATAGTCGTGATTCCAGATCCGATTTCTGTATCTTGCCAGGGTGTATCTGTTGACGACTATGTTCCAGACTCGATTCCTGTATCTTGCCAGGGCACGTCTGAAGAGTTCGAAGATCTGATTCCTGTATCTTGCCAGGGTGTATCTGTTGACGACTAACATTACCAGACTCGATTCTTGTATCTTGCCAGGGCACGTCTGAAGAGTTTGAGGATCTGATTCCTGTATCTTGCCAGGGTGTATCTGTTGATGACTAACATTACCAGACTCGATTCCTGTATCTTGCCAGGGCACGTCTGAAGAGTTTGAGGATCTGATTCCTGTATCTTGCCAGGGTGTATCTGTTGACGACTAACATTACCAGACTCGATTCCTGTATCTTGCCAGGGCACGTCTGAGGAGTTTGAGGATCTGATTCCTGTATCTTGCCAGGGTGTATCTGTTGACGACTAACAGTACCAGACTCGATTCCTGTATCTTGCCAGGGCACGTCTGAAGAGTTTGAGGATCCGATTCCTGTATCTTGCCAGGGTGTATTTGTTGACGACTAACATTACCAGACTCGATTCCTGTATCTTGCCAGGGCACGTCTGAAGAGTTCGAAGATCCGATTCCTGTATCTTTCCAGGGTGTATCTGTTGACGACTAGCATTACCAGACTCGATTCCTGTATCTCGCCAGGGCACGTCTGAAGAGTTCGAAGATCCGATTCCTGTATCTTGCCAGGGTGTATCTGTTGACAACTGTATTCTCCGGACTCGATTCCTGTATCTTGCCAGGGTAAGTCTGAAGGGTTTAAAGATTCGATACCTGTATCCAGCCAGGGCACATCTACATAAAGAGTTTGAAGACCAACTCCTGTAACAGGCCAGGTAATTATTGTTCTTTTTCAGGTACGCAAGTTCTCGCTAAGGAAACTCTTACGCGATCGACACCCATATGGCATCTAAAATCCCATCCACATACCAACAGTCTCCAAATGGAATCTATAAGCCCATTCCCTGCATCACACTGTTGGCACTCTACTATGTGAGTGCAAATTTCTGGGCACTCTAGTGTTCAATCATCTTCCACCTTCGGATTACGAAAGGCTCGTCAGCCAATCTACATCCTCAGGTCTAAGAAGATTGAACAGGGGCAACTGTTGTACCCCAAAATTTGCCCTCCCATATTCTTCAAGATTTGCCAAGATCAATCTTCAGAAAATTCAAAATCTCTCAAGGGTTGCACAGTCCAATTGCCTCCTAACACAGTCAAAATTAGGGTTTTGGTTCTTGCAAAGAAATTAAGATTTTTAAGGGTACAATCAAGTCCCACATGCCTAAATACATTGTCAAGCATTCATATGTCAAGTTTCAAGACTCACAACATCAAAATGCACAGTCAAAAACCCTAAATGCTTCACAGTCAACTGCAGGGGCAAAATGGTCATTTGACAGTCAAAAGTCAAAAAATTTGGTCAACATCTTATTTTGAAGCCACAAACATCATTTTATCAATTCTTGATCATGATTTCACAAGCATGGCTCAAAAAGTCTCAAGATACAAAAGTTTCTATTTTTGGACAACTGAAAAAGTCAACTGCAAATTGACCAGAGCATAACTTCCACATGGTTTATCAGAAAAATTCCATCCAAATCTCATTTTGAAGAGGATAACATTTCCTACAACTCATCTTCACACTTCAAGTCCAAGAAATGCTCTCACAAAAAGTTATCAATTTCAACATTATAGGTCATTTTCAAAAGTCAACAAAAAGGCACTTTAAGTCAAAGACCATAACTTGAGATTGGTAAATCAAAATGACATGGGACCAAAGGCATTCGTTAGAGGACTTCAATACCTTTCCAAAATGTCCAAGAACATGTTCATATCTTCAAAATTGAGCCAGATATGCCTTGTAGAAGTTGGGAAATTTTTGGGAATTTTGAAAAGTCAACTTTGCTTCAAAAGCCTCAAAATTGCTAATGGGCCTCAATTTCTTCCATGAATCATTACCCAAAGGCTATGCACGACCCATTAAGCTAAAAGGGAGTTATTTTCTTATTTTTAATTAATTAATTGAATTTTTAATCTTATTAATTCATTTAATTAAATTTAATTATGAGAAAAATACTAAACAATGGTTTTAAATCTTTTTTGTGCAGCAAATCCTTCCATTATGAGCTAAATATTTCGTGTACCTTCTCAAGAGACAAAATCTTCCACAATTGGCAAGAGTTTCATGGCAAAAAGATTGAAAAAGATTGGATTTTATATGATTGGAAATCAAATATCAAAATCATAAATGGATGGACTTTGGGCTGGTTTTCTTGACCTAATTCTATTCACTTACTTATGCACAAGTTAACCTAATACTAATAGACACAAAAAGCTGCGCAGAAGGCCAAGAACAAATTGGATTTTTTCACAAAAAAGTTGGAAACTGTTTTCATACCTATAGCTCGTTTCAAAGCTCCAAAAGCATTCCAAAACATTGCCAAAGCATCCAGGAAGCGATTGCAATCAAGAACCAATCTCCAGACCTCAAGAATTGGTAGAACGAAGTCTCACTTTTCACAAAATTTTCCATAATCGTGTTTTAATTTTCAGACATTGTTCATGCATTTTAATTGTTGATTAACACTAATATGGATATTCTGAAGCTATTGGTACCCTTTAATTGAACTAACCATGCCTGTATCAATATCTGCCATTAACGCTTGCTAGGGTTTCAGAAGATTGGAATTGGGGGTTTACACGTATGGAAAAATTAGGCCTTAAAACCTATGCCAATGGATTCGTGACATCCAAACGAATGGAATCCACACCTCGCGCCTTTTTTATATCTGCTTACATG
Organism: Vicia faba; assembly: GCA_948472305.1. NCBI lineage: Eukaryota > Viridiplantae > Streptophyta > Magnoliopsida > Fabales > Fabaceae > Vicia > Vicia faba. The sequence goes on from OX451737.1 coordinate 104,595,418, forward strand.
CTAATCGCTATTTTTCCTGGTCTTGTTTAGTGGGGGTTTAAAACCCCCGCTATTTGATTATGTTACAGGCAAAAAGATGAAGAAGATAATGATGTGTCCAGACGCGGTTGGGGTATTCAAATACTGGCGCGTGTTTTCTTGTGTACACCACTAACGAACGTTTTTGCATATTATGTTTCTTAGTTATCCAAATAACAAATATACGCGTTGGCTTGGTTGGTGGATGAAGTGGCATGCAGGTACTGGGACCTGGGTTCGATTCCCAGGTCCCCCCAAAAGCTTAATAATTTTTGTCTTAATGCGTTCATGTGCAGCGTTCCTTCAAGGCTTCACCATACACCCTCATACTCTGGCTTGACAAATGGCTTCATGATCAATCCAAAGGCCAAAATGTGGAGACTACCATACACGCTCAGTCAACCACAAGCATGTGATCCTGGAAAGTCAAAAAGGGCTTGGATTGCAGTGGGCCAAATTGCTCCAAAATCCTCCAAATTGGGCCAGATACCCCCTTGTTTGTATTCTATTCTTCTTTCTAATTTTCTTTTCTTTTCAATTCTTTTTAGTTTTTTTTAATTATTTTAGTTAATTCACTCAAAAGTAACTTTTACAATAATAAAATCAGAAACTACAAAAAATGTTTATTTTTATTAATATTAATTTCTATTAATTTATTTTGTAAATAAACTTTAATAATAATTTAGTTTACTAAATTAGGTTTTTTTCAATTTTAACATTTTTTCTTAAATAACTAAAATATGTAGAAATTAGGGTTTCTAACTTTTTTATCTTTCTTTTTTTTTTTTCCTTTAAATAAATAAATAATTTTCTCATTATTATTACTATTAATTATTAAATATTTTTGTAAATACCCATGTAATTAATTAATTAGTGTACATTAGGTCAAACTTGAATATTTTTCATAAATAATTAAAAATAACTTAGAATTAGGGTTTCTTTTAATTTTAATTTTAATTTTTTTATTTCATAAATACCAAAAACGTAAAAAATATTCCTTTTCTTAATTTAATAATTAATTAACTTTTAATTTAATTTAATTTCAAAAGGGTCTAACGCCCTCGAACGTTCTATTTCTATTCTTTCGCACATTTATTTTATTTTATTATGAATATCATGTAATTGCTCAAGCCTTGTAATAGTAATTAGGAATTTATTTACTTTCCGCATTTTTATTAAAAACGGGTCTTTGTTAATTTGGCGATGTATAGACCCGCGCCTTGTAATAGCGTAGGATTTTACTTTCCGCACTTTAATTTCCGCACTTTTAAATTCTAAACTTTGCATGAAAGAATGAATGACCTAAATTAAAAACAACGCGTAGCTCACCAAATACATGTACAAGATAAAACATAACATGAAAACAACACACAAATTCACACACCACTCTTAGGGTACGCCTCACTGTTGCCTTGCACTCGAAACGTGGTCGTCGAGTATAGGACATTTTAGTAAGTCCTTATGTCCATGATCTATGGCATAAGGGTAGCTTCTAAGGTGTCCTACTGTTGCTCTGGTGACCACATTGTCCCTACAAACGAATTGACCCGAACACCTCCAACGGTGGTGCTACCTACCTCTCAATGGTGGGATGGCACTACCTTAAGGACATTTACACAGCCTAATTCCTTAGGGTAGGTAGATGACTCATAGATACTTGCTCTCTAAAAAACAAATCAAAAACTCTTTTCACACCGACACTTTTCAAAAAGCTTTCAAAACAATTTTTCAAACACTCTTGAGGACTGATACAAGAGTCGATCTGAAATCTTTAAACGAAACTTTTTCAAAACCCACTCACACTTGAAAAGCAAACAAACATTTTGAAAACACAATGAGCAAGTATCTAAGAGCCCATGGATAACCATGGATAGAAAGGGTGCTAACACCTTCCCTTTCTATAAATCTACCTCCCGAACCGAGAGATAATCTCATAAGGAATTTTGCTGTGCTTTTGTCCTGTCCATGTTGGAGAAAATAAAAGACGGTGGCGACTCTTGCTTCCGCGACATTTCGTGAACCAGCGTTAAACAGTCAGTTCCAGATCCACCGATCACAATTTGCGAATACAAACGCAAAACCCAAGTCAGTTCTCCCACCGTACCGCAGAACTGGCGACTCTGCTAGGGAATGATTTGAAAGTGGAGTAACCTTAGGGCCTAGATCACCCTCTTGCATGACTAATTGTTTGCTTTGATTGCTTTATATCTTGGTTCTCTTGTTTGGGCTTGAAATCCTACACCCGGATTTGGGGAAACATTCATAGATAGCAATACGTTGTGGAAACTGTGCGGGGTATACCGACACGGTCGAAGCAATAGCTATATTAGTGCGACATATTTGTGAGTACCGGTAACCCTTGAGTTCAATCAAGGAGAGTACGGGGCCGCTGAGTGATGTCACTAAGCACTAATGACCTAAAACCTTACTTGACCATCTTGGCCTTTTATTACGGGTAGTGAGATGATCGGCTTTGGTACAGTCCGAAGTTGGTAGATACTCGATACTACACTCATTGAGGGTTGTTTTCTTGGAATATTTTGGTTGCTAGTTAAGTGGCTAAACCAAAACAATGAACATGGAAAACAATCCAATGACATTGAGCTCCTTAGAACCCGGTTACTATTTATAGGACAGGTTTTTAAGCCAACTACACTCAAGAGGCTACTTACCTATGAAACCTCATGCAAGCCTGAAACTAGGGTTTTGTGTGAATTGCTTGTACATATGTTTGTGCATACATCATGAACATCATAAAGCATCATATGCATCCACTAACCATTTCAAGGATTTGGATCTTCATCTTTGTTCTTGTTTTGTAGGTCATGGAAATTCTTCGTAGGAAAACTATCCAAGTCAACCTCGTGAGAATCCCTCCTCAACTCAAGGAGCTTACATCCAGAATTCTAGAAAGCTCTCCCTTCAGTGAAAGGCATGGTAGACTGCTCAGCCTAGTCAACACCAGCATTGAAGAGGACATGGTGAAGGTGTTGTTCCAGTTCTTTGACCCCCTTCACCATTGTTTCACATTCCCCGACTACCAATTGGTGCCCACTTTGGAGGAATTTTCTCAACTCCTGAGAGTTCCTATTCTTAATCAACTACCCTACAACGGTACAGAAAAAGAACCAAAGCCTGAAGATGTTGCTCAAGCACTACACTTGCAATCATCCGACATCAAGGGGCATTGGGAAACTAGAAGTGGTGTCAAAGGCTTCTTGGCAAAATTCTTGTTTGAGAAGGCACAAGAGTGTTTGAATTCATTGGATCTACAAGCCTTTGAAGAGATTGTGGCACTCCTCATTTATGGGTTGGTCTTGTTCCCAAATCCTGACCAGCTTATAGATGTCAACGCCGTCAAGATCTTCTTATCCAGGAATCCCATACCAACATTGCTTGGGGACATCCTCCACTCATTTTACATACGAACAATGAGAAAGAGGGGTGTTCTCATGTGCTGTACTCCTCTCCTTGCAAGGTGGTTTATTTCGCACCTTTCACAATCTGTTTTGAAGAATGACCAAGGCTTAAGGTGGTCATAACGATTGATGACTCTTACACACTCTGATGTACATTGGTGTTCTCGGTCCAGAGAAAATGTCATCATCGTCGATCATTGTGGAAAGTTCCCTAATGTTCCCTTACTTGGCATTAGAGGAGGCATTACCTATAACCCTTGTCTAGCTTTGAGACAATTTGGATATGCACGGAGGGATAGCCCTCATGACATGCTGATTCCTGACCTAGTTTTTGACTTCGACAACGATGCGCAAGGACTTCGCCAAAGATTCATCAGAGCTTGGAGGATGCCTAACAAGGTAGATAGCAAGACACTGGGGCACAAGAACTCCACCCCTCTTGAGCCTTATCTCAAGTGGGTACGAACCCGAGCCCAGAGTCTTATGATGCCTTACCCTCATGTTCTCCCTGTGATTAAAGAGCCCGTTAAGGAAGGAGAGGTTCCCTACACCATCCTATATCCTGACATGCCAACATCATGGGAGGAGATGCAGAAGAGTTGGATCCAACTCAAGGAGGAACATAATACTTTTGAAGCCAACTTCTACGCTAGTGAGAAGAAGGTTTTGGAGCTTACCCGCCGACTTCATGAGGAGGAGACCCTCAACACCTACATCGCACCAAAGAGGATGCGCAACGTCTTTTTACCTTGAGAAGTTTTTTGTAATATTTGGCCCATGGGGCATTTATGTACTGACAAAATTTCTTCTTATTAATATGACGTGTGTTCCTTTTGTTTGCAACAATTTTGAATTTCTAAATCCTTGAATGCATTGCATAAATAAACATATCATTCATCATGTGCATAAGCAAGTCTCCACACCAGGTTTCCTTATCTTTCTACTGTTTATTTCAGTAAGATGGATCTCGAACAGACGGTCAAAGACTTGCAGTCTCAAAACTCACAGTTTCAACATCTCCTGATGACCTTGGCAAAGGGTCAGGAGGATCTAAAAGCCCTGCTTGGGAACAAAGAGCAAGTGAAAAAGAAGAAGAAAAGAGTCGGGGTGGCTACCCTGGGAAGAAGGTTTGAGGGTGAAGCCAGAAGAGTTCTTGAATTTCCCCCTACATCTGAAGAGGGAACCAGTAAAGGAAAAGGGGCTGCGGTACCTTCTGAATCCGAAACTGAAGAGGAAGAGGCTGAAGAAGATGAAGACTACTCAGAGCAACAATACCCTCCGGCCGATGACAAGTACAAAAACTTGGAAGACAGGTTAGCAGCTATGGAGCTGCAGAGAGTTCCCGGCTTAGATTTCGAGGATTTGGGATTAATTGCTGGAGTTGTGATCCCTCCAAAGTTTAAAGTGCCAGTTTTTGCAAGATATGACGAACTGTCTTGCCCGAAGATGCACCTAAGGTCGTACGTCCAAAGAATCCAACCTCACACATCTGACAGAAACCTTTGGGTACACTTCTTTCAAGATAGCCTGTCTGGTACACAACTGGATTGGTTCTATAAGCTTGAGAGATCAGAGGTACATAGTTGGGAGGATCTGGCAGCTGCTTTTTATCGCTAATATCAATATAACTCTGACCTGGCACCAACCCGTACTCAGCTACAGAGTATAGGGATGGCCTCGGGTGAGGGATTCAAGGAATACGCCCAGAAATGGCGCGATCTGACCGGAAGAGTGCAACCACCTCTTTCTGATAGAGAACTTGTTGATATGTTCCTGGGGACCCTGTCTGGTCCATTCTTTAACCATCTGATCGGTAGCTCTTCCGCAGGGTTTACTGAATTAATTCTGACTGGCGAACGGGTAGAAGTCGGTATCAAGAATGGGAAGATTCAGAAGGATGCCTCTGCATCTACAACTGTTAAGAAATCATTTCCGGCGAAGAAGGAAACAGATGTTGTGTACTCTCAGAGAGGAGTAGGGAGAAATGAGCGTCGGCCGACTGTGGGGGCCGTGATGATCCAAAATCCATCAAATGATCAGTCTCGCAATAACCAGTCCAGACCTAAACAACAATGGGGAGAACGGTCGCAACGGCAGTTCACCCGCATTAATATGACACCTGCGCAAGTTCTTCCGCATCTGTTGAAGCTGAATCTCACAAATATCAAAGAAGCGCCGAAAAATGTGAATACAACCTCACCAGCTTACAATCCAAATGTTAAATGCGCCTACCATTCTGATAGCGCCGGACATGACACCAATAATTGTTGGGCGCTAAAGAATAAAATTCAAGACTTGATAGATGCAAAAGAGGTTGAGTTCGACGCTCCAGAGAAGCCAAATGTAATATCTGCTCCGATGCCGAAGCATGGTTGAAATGTCCATGCTATTGAAAAAGATCTGTATGTGTCTGATGTTGATGACCTAATGACTCCGCTGTTAACAATCAAGTTAAATCTGTTGAAAGCTGGGATATTCCCAGGATGTAAAGAAGATTGCTAATGTTGCTCCTCTCTACCAATCAACTGTCCATTGTTGAGGGAAGGCATCCAAGGCCTGATGGACAGTCACCGAATTCTGTTTGAAAAGATTCCTGCCATTCCAACCCCTGTCGAAGATGTCTCAATAATCACCATTTACACCAATCTTTCCGAGGCCGTCAGAAAGCCTGTTAAGATTACATCAGCTACAAAAATTGTTCCCTTGAAAATAACCATGCCTGGGCCTGTCCCCTACAGTTCTGACAAGTCAATACCATGGAATTACGGTGGAGAAATCTACTACCACGGTGTTAAACAAGTTGAGATAACCGAAGGATGCTCTGATGAAGAAGACGCCAACATTAGAAACATTGCTGGTACAAGCAAGATCACCCGAAGTGGGAGAATATTTTCTCCAGAGATTGCCCCCCCAAAGGCAATCTTTGGACCCTCATCTACTGCCAAAGTCATTCCTGCACCGATAAAACCTTCCGCAAGAACTCCGTTGATTGAAGAAGCTATTATTCCTGTTGTTGTCCCTCCTACTCCTGCTGATAAGGGTAAAGGGATCCAAGATGAGTTTGTCAGGACGAGGGCTCAACCTTTGGTCATCCCGGAAACCTCTAAGAAAGAGATGGAGGAGATCTTGAAGATAATTAAAAAGAGTGATTATGACGTGGTAGAGCAACTGGGGCAAACCCCCTCGAAGATCTCCATGTTAGCATTACTGCTTTGCTCTGAGGCGCACGCTAAAGCATTGATAAAATTTCTGAAGACAGCCCATGTGCCCCAGGAAACCTCTGCCGACCAGTTCCAAGATTGCATGGCCAGCCTTACCGCAGACAATGGTTTAGGTTTCTCTGATGCTGACCTAACCTCAAAAGGAAGAAAACACAACGACGCATTACATGTGTCAGTAGAATGCCAAGGAACTACTCTGGCCCATGTTTTGGTCGACACTGGTTCTTCTCTGAACGTGCTGCCTAAGAAGGCTCTCGACCGATTAGACTGTGAAGGCTTGGAGTTAAGGCCAAGTAATATTATTGTAAGGGCATTTGACGGGTCAAAGAGAATGGTAAACGGGGAGGTAGACATTCCCATTAAGGTTGGCACAGAAGTGTTCCCCTTAACTTTCTATGTGATGGACATCCGTCCGTCATACTCTTGCTTGCTGGGGAGGCCTTGGATACATAACGCTGGGGCGGTTACCTCCTCCTTACATCAAATGTTGAAATATCCTGTCAAAGGAAAGATCATAACCGTGCACGGTGAAGAGGAATATATGATCAGCCACTTGAACTCTTTTCGGTATGTAGAGGTGGAGGGTGAATTCATTGAAACCCCATTCCATCACTTTGAGGAAGTCTCCCCTGAGGTGGCAGTAGCAAAGGTGGTAGCTGAGGTACCAAAGCAGATGGCCAGGATGGCATCCCTAAAGGATGCGAAGGCTACAGTGAAGGAGGGGAAGAACTCAACGTGGGGGAAGTTGCCTGATATTCCTCACAAAACAGACAAATTTGGTTTAGGATTCACTGCTGCAGGGCAGAAAGCTATGCGCCGCTCAAAGGTTGAAAGAAGACCCATCAAGATTTCTCCTTTTGGAATCAATGCTGTGGAAGGTGAAGACGAAGAGGCCAACATTGAAGATTGGATCTACCCAACCATCGAAGGAGGACTACGCAACTGGGAGGCAAAAGACTTTGTCCCCATTACTTTTATTAATCAGTAATTATCTGTCAAACATTTGCTGCTGGCTTGTAATAATTATTTTTGAACAATCCGTACACTACTTTTTCACCTTGTGCCTTGCCCGGGGCATGTAGGTCTGTTTGTAAGGGTTTTGATTATCTTCATATCCATATGCCATGTTTAATGATTCATTGGACGTTTTTCATTGATAAACTGCTATGTTCATTTTTTCTTTCCTTTTGCATTTTGTTTGTTTAAGGATGGCTATCCCTTACACACACTCGCACTCACAAATGCAGGTACCCATCCACTCCGGGTTCTATGGGTGACTATTCTGCAATGTCCTTCAATAACTCTGAAGATCTGGTCAATCAGGCTGAGTATGAACATGACGAAGGTTGTGAAGTACCAGGGGAACTAGCCAGACTTCTACAACAAGAAGAAAGGACCATCTTGCCTCACTAAGAGTTGTTGGAAACTGTCAACTTAGGAACAGAGGAAGACCGGAAGGAAATTCAAGTGGGTGCCAACCTGGAACCAAGTGTCAAGGAGCGCTTGATACAGCTGTTAAATGAATACATCGAAATTTTCGCCTGGTCTTATGAAGACATGTCGGGTTTAGACACAGATATCGTGGTTCACCATCTCCCTACAAGAGAGGATTGTCCACCGATCAAGCAAAAAGTCCGCCGAATGAGGCCCGACATGTCTGAAAAGATTAAAGCAGAAGTAATGAAGCAATTCGACGCTGGCTTTCTGGCTGTTACATCCTATCCACAATGGGTTGCTAACATTGTGCCAGTACCTAAAAAAGATGGCAAGGTCAGAATGTGTGTGGACTACCGGGATTTGAATAGGGCCAGCCCTAAAGATGATTTTCCGCTACCGCATATCGACGTTTTGATCGACAACACAGCTCAGCACAAGGTGTTTTCCTTCATGGATGGATTCTCAGGTTACAACCAAATCAAAATGGCCCCCGAGGACATGGAGAAAACAACCTTTGTTACACAATGGGGTACCTTCTGCTACAAGGTGATGCCGTTCGGACTGAAGAACGCAGGGGCAACTTATCAACGCGCCATGGTAGATTTATTTCATGATATGATACATCATGAGATCGAAGTTTACGTAGACGATATGATAGCTCGATCACAAACAGAGGAGGAACACCTTGAGCATTTGCAGAAGCTGTTTGCCAAATTGAAAGAATATAAACTCAGGCTGAATCCAAGTAAGTGTACTTTTGGAGTTAGGTCTGGTAAACTTCTAGGATTTATTGTCAACAACAAAGGCATTGAGGTCGATCCAGCAAAAGTAAGAGCTATACAAGAAATGCCTGCTCCCCGTACTGAAAAGGAGGTCAGAGGGTTCTTGGGGCGCTTGAACTATATTGCCAGATTCATCTCTCACCTGACATCTACCTGTGAGCCAATTTTCAAACTATTGAAGAAATATCAGGTAGTCGAATGGAACGACGATTGCCAGGCTGCTTTTGACAAAATCAAGAAGTATTTGCTAGAACCTCCTATTCTGATGCCACCCGTCGAAGGAAGGCCGCTGATCATGTATCTAACCGTCTTGGATAACTCAATGGGTTGCGTGTTGGGCCAGCATGACGAGTCTGGTCGAAAAGAGCATGCCATTTATTACCTTAGCAAAAAGTTTACCGACTATGAGACTCGCTACTCACTGCTCGAGAAAACTTGCTGCGCTTTGGTATGGGCTGCTCACCGACTAAGGCAGTATATGCTGAATCATACCACCTTACTGATTTCCAAAATGGATCCTATCAAGTATATCTTCGAGAAGCCTGCTTTATCTGGAAGAATAGCTAGATGGCAAATGATCCTAACTGAGTATGACATCCAGTACACCACCCAAAATGCTATAAAAGGGAGTGTACTAGCTGACCATCTAGCCTATCAAGCTATCGAAGATTATCAATCCATGAGATTCGACTTCCCAGACGAGGACATCATGAACTTGGACAACCTCGAAGGTAATATACCGTATGACGGACCTGAAAAAGGATCCCGATGGACCCTATACTTTGATGGTGCTTCAAATGCACTTGGAAACGGTATCAGTGAAGTACTCATTTCCCCGGAAGGTTGCCACACACCTTTCACGGCCCGAATTTGCTTCAAATGTACCAACAACATGGCCGAGTATGAAGCTTGCATCTTTGGTCTCAAGGCTGCTATAGACTTGGGGATCAAATCTTTGATCGTATTTGGGGACTCAGCTTTGGTTATCAGTCAAATCAAAGGAGAGTGGGACACCAAACATCCTAATCTTATCCCATACAAAGAACATGTCCTAACATTGTTGCCTCATTTCGAACAAATTACCTTCGAGCATTTCCCGCGAGAAGAGAATCAGCTAGCAGATGCTCTGGCTACAATGTCTTCCATGTTTAAACTCAACCAGGATAACGAGGCTCCCCAAATCACCGTCGAGCGAATGGATGAACCTGCACATTATCATGAGATTAACACCGAAGAAGTAGTGGAACAACCTTGGTTTCACGAAATCAAAAGGTATCTCCAGACTAAAGAATATCCTGAAGGAGCTTCCGTAAATGACAAAAAGTTCCTAAGGAAATTTGCTGCCAAGTTCTTCCTGAGCAATGGCATCCTCTATAAACGAAACCATGATTGTGTTTTACTCCGATGTGTAGACAAAGCTGAAGCAGAGTTAATCATGACCGAGATACACAGCGGCACATTTGGCACCCACTTGAGCGGGCATACAATGGCTAAGAAGATCCTAAGGGCAGGCTATTACTGGTCTACCATGGAAGCTGACTGCCATCAACATTCCCGTACTTGCCATAAATGTCAAGTCTACGCTGACAAGATTCATATTCCTCTGGTTCCTCTCAACGTTCTGACAGCTCCTTGGCCATTTGCAATGTGGGGCATTGACATGATTGGAGAAATCAAGCCCACGACATCCAACGGACATCGCTTCATCCTGGTTGCTATTGACTATTTCACCAAATGGGTCGAAGCAGCTTCCTTCGCCTCTGTTACTAAAAATGTGGTCGCCCGTTTCATCAAGCAGAACCTCATATGCCGGTATGGTGTTCCCGACAGGATCATCATAGACAACGGTACAAATCTGAATAATACTATGATCACCGCTTTGTGCGAACAGTTCAAGATTTATCATCACAATTCATCTCCCTATCAGCCAAAGATGAATGGTGTTGTTGAAGCTGCGAACAAAAACATTAAGAAGATCATTCAGAAAATGACAGTCACCTACAAAGACTGGCACGAACTGTTACCGTTTTCTCTGCACGGATACTGAACCACGACACGTACTTCAACCGGGGCAACCCCATTTTCTTTGGTATATGGCATGGAAGTTGTCCTGCCCATGGAGGTTCATATTCCTTCCTTAAGGATTATGAAAGACGCAGGTTTGAATGAAGATGATTGGATTCAGACCCGGCTTGATCAACTTAATTTGATCGACGAGAAGCGACTCGCTGCTGTTTGCCATGGTCAAACGTATCAAAAACGGATGATCAAGGCTTTCAACAAGAAAGTCAGACGTCAAGTATATCAAGTCGGAGATCTCGTAATCAAGCGGATTATCTTACCACAAAGTGATCCCAGGGGCAAATGGACTCCTACATACGAAGGACCATTTGTGATTAAGAGCATATTTTCTGGTGGTGCAATGATTCTGACCACCATGGACGGTGACGATTTGCCACACCCTGCGAACGCAGACATAGTCAAGAGATACTACGCATAAGATAACCCGACAAGTCGAAAACCCGAAAGGGAGGCTTGGGCAAAAAATGGGCATCCCGGTGAACCGAAAACCCGAAAGGGCGGTTCAGGCAAAAATTAGGGATAAAACAAAAGAAAAAAAAGAGCTGTACACCCGGCAAGTCGAAAACCCGAAAGGGCGGCTTGGGCAAAAAGGGGTCTCCCGGTGGATCGAAAACCCGAAAGGGCGATCCAGGCAAAAGTTAGGGAATTAAAGCGTATGACTATGTCTCGTCAGATCACTCTAAGGACAATCTCTTCATCAACCAGCTCCAAACTTCCGATCAATCCAGTCATCGGCGGACGAAGCATTGAATGGACAGATATTCAGAGTTGTGAAGGCTATAGCAGAATGGGGATCCCATGGAATTGTTTCACATAGCCATCTTTCTTTTGTATAAATTTTTCAACTTTTACGACGACATCCTCTTACTAGGATGACTGTCTCCTTTGTACAAAAATACTCATAGAAAGTTAATACAAATACGTTTCCAAATACAGAAATTTGCTTTGTCTTCCTTTTCTTATTGCACTTATGTTTTATTTTGAGAAACGTCCAATGTTTTGTTAAATAGGCATATGCATTTGAACGTAATCATTTTCCTTACAAATCAAGAAAGATGATTGCTGATAGGTTGAAGGTACAGATAGATATCTTGATGCCCTTTCAGAAGGAATCCTCGGCAGAGTTGAACTCCAAATTCCCCGGCCGGAGAGCCTTCCATTTCCCCAAACAGAGTTAAGATTTAGGATCCTCAGCAGAACATGAGCTTTCTCAAAACTGACCTCCCCAGCCAGAGGGCCTTCCAGAACTCAATTCCCCTTAGAGTTTCAGTATCCCCAGTGGAGCTAAACATTCCAACTATCAATCCCCAGCGGAACTAAACTAATGAACCTTTTCCCCATAGAGATACTTCCCACCAAACTGAAGATTCTCGACCATGCCTCTCCAGCATAAGTCTATCAGGGTCTGAACTCCCCAGTAGAGATCATCAGAAATTCTCATTCCCCACAGTAGTCCTAAGATCCCTCAACAATTGAAGATCTTGCATTCCCCAAGCAGAGTGAAGACTCTCATTCTCAGTTCCTCACAGGATAATCAGATGTTCCCCAGTGAAGATCTCCTCAGGATAGGAATCCCCAGTAGATTGGCCTACAACCCAAGCTCCTGATTCTCCAGCAGTAGTCAACAAGGATGTCTCATCCTCAACAATCAAAATTCTTGCAATCCCCTGCAGCAGTCAAGGACTCACTTTCCCTGGCAACAATCAAAATTCTTTTATCTCCAATCATCCAGGATTCATCTATCCACAACAAGACAGCTCTTCAGCTTACATGCGCATTCATTTACATTCATATCATGAACATTGATATAACATATATTACATCGCACGTATCATGCAACATAACTTTATGTTATAGCTAACATTTCATCCTTTTCAGGATAAGATTAAAAGGCTATCATTAACAATTATTCAGATACAGTATGGATACACCCCAGACACGGTGGTCATTCTATTACTCATTCAGAATTTCAAGTCAGATACAATACATATACACCCCAGACACGGTGGTCATTCTATTACTCATTCAGACTACAACAGTCAGATACAGTACAAATATACCCCAGACACGGTGGTCATTCTATTACTCATTCAGACTACAGCAATCAGATACAGTACAGATACACCCCAGACACGGTGGTCATTCTATTACTCATTCAGACTATAGCAATCAGATACAGACTAAATACGCTCCAGACACGGCAACCACTCTATCTCTAATTCAGATTCGCTTATCCACCTCAAGGTTCAATGCATTCCAAGCACGGATACCGTTCTGACCCTTACCACAGCAGCTTGATTCTCCCCAGTGCGTTCGCCACGGAAGTCATTCTGCTAACTCGTACAAAATCTCAACTTCAGATACAGTCCAGATACGCTCCAGACACGGTTGCCATTTTGTCACTCATTCAGAATTTGTCCCCGGCACACAGTTGCTCCATACAGATATTTCTCTGTTACCTGGATACAATACAGATACACTCCAAACACAGCAGTCATTCTGATATTCATTCTACCTTCAAGCACAGTTACAGCTCAGATACGCCTCAGACACGAAGGCCATTCTTCTGCTCATACAAACTCAGTCTCCAGATATAATTCAAAATGCATTCCAGACACGGATACCATTTTGATCCTCCTTCTTCTGACCAGTCACATTGCAGTTCAACGAACATTCCAAATGGCATCTTTAAGCCCATCCCCGACAAGATTCTGTCACCCCTCCAGATGGCATCTTTAAGCCCATCTCCAAATGGCATCTCTAAGTCCATTCCCGCATCCATTGTTTTGACGAGTGCAAATTTAAGGGCACTCTAGTGTCCAATCTCCTTTTACCTTCGAGACGCGAAAGGCAAGCCTGCCAATCTAACTCTTCAGGTACAAGAAGATTGAACAGGGGCAACTGTTGTACCCCAAAATTTGCCCTCTCTTTCTTCAGGAAATCATCTTGGATTCAGAGTCCCTCTGAAACAAATCCAAGTCCTGAATTGTCCACTTTTGCCCAAGCAAACCATTGAAAAGAGCAAAATGATCACACAAGCTCTAAAAGCAACGCTCTTATCTTGAGAAAAATTAAATTCTAAACGTTTGGAATTCTTCTCTAAAAATGGGTGTTTAAGAAGAAATCAGCGCTTCAGAACTTCTGGACCAAACCCCAGATAGAAACGGTCAGAAGTTGCAAGCTTGCCTCAACGCAGTCAGAAGTTGGCTCTTCAGCAACTACATCAATTCAGTCAGAAGTTGCAAACGTTATTCAACATGTAAGCCTCAGACAGAGCATGACTCTTTCAGCAGTTACGCAAGTTCAGCCAGAATTTGCTAAAGGAATGCAAAGGAAACAAGGAAGTCTGAAGGCTCCTTCAGAATATGTTGAAATCAAAAGATGAAAAGGTCAGAAGAGTGGATGTTACACTGATACAGAATCTCTAAGCCCAGGATTTCCAGAAGCAAATCCAAGGAACGTGTCAGAAAATCAGGAGAATCCCTAGAATTTGCTAACAGGAGGCCAAGACCAGAGCATGGTTTACGTTGTTCTTGGTAAAACAGAACTGCTGGTTCAAAGTTTGTTTCTATTTACCAGAATATTGATGTTGATAAGTCTCATCACCATTTAATGCTCATTAATGCTCCCAACCACTCCTGAACATTCATCCAAGTAGTCCCTTCACGTGTGGCTTGGTAAACGCCTTTATGCAGGTTCTGGCATGGGTCTACGCGCCACCGTCCACCTAAGAGGTCACTTCTCTCCAATCCACGCCTGCTGTTCCAGCCTAGGCTGAAAGGCTATCTGTTATCACAACTTCCCAGGATTTTCTTTCAAGGAACAATTCAAACTCTGTTGGCGCCTTTAATGTTCAAGAAATCCACAAGAGCTTTGCCTATAAATAGAGAACCATTGTCCACTGAAAATGGGCGTCCAAGAAACAGAAAAATTGCTAGAAGAGAAACAGAAATCTTTAACAAGAAAGTGATGTGAAACTCTGCCAAAATCTCCAGTGTTTCATAACTTTGAAGTTCTTACCTTCAAACTTCATCAAATACCCAGTTTTCTTTGTGACTAAAGAACACCCTTTTCAACTTCTGACCATACATACACATACACCTTCATCTCCCCCTTTCACAAAGAACCTGTCCAGAACACCATCAGAGCCAAAAGCTAACTCCTTCACAAACTTTTCCAAAAGCCAGGTAAGCACCTGCTGACCTTCATCACGCTGCTAAGCATCATCAGCTTTGCATGCTCAAATAAACATAATGTAAATATCATATTGCTGCTGTTTGTGTTCTGAGGATTTTCATACCTCAGAATGTTCACCTCAGAACGTTTTGAGCCAGCGTAGAGCCTGCCTGTGACCTTGTTGGTTTTGTCCTCTGAAACACTTTGACATTTGCTGGAGCTATTCCAAACATGTTTTCTGTTTTGTGGAATAATAACAAAATTGCAGATGTTTTGATTAGCACAGGGAGAAGCCAAGAGCTGACTTTGACGTTAGCACACCTGAAGCCTGTTTTGCTGTCAATAATATCAGAACTTCTGAGAATTATTGTATTTCCAGCAGGATCAGAACTTCTGATTTCCCCACTAACAAACTTTTGTCTTGCAGCGCAGGGGGGTCAGAACTTCTGATCTTCCCACTAACAGGTTTCTGTTTTGCAGGTGCCAGAGTCAGAAGTTCTGACTCATACAGTTTAACCAAAAGGTTGATCATCTGGCAGCGGATCTGAGTCAGAACTTCTGATGACCTCTCAGCAGCGCGCTGGCTCCCTCTCTCTTTCCCTCTATCTTATTTTTGGCTATTTTCTTTTTTGTCTATTTTTCTCGTTGAACCACCCCATGTACAAATGTGTATCCCCACTCCCTAATTGTTGTAATAGCGTAGGATTTTATATTTCCGCTTTTTATTGCTAGTAATTAGGGTGTGTATGGCAAGATAAAATCAATGAAATAGAAAATCCTAATTCAAAGATAAACTCTTGTATGCAATAAAACACACTTGCACACTAACACCCCTAGGGTTACATCCACTTGTTGCCTTCAAAAATAGACCATGTTACGCATGCAAAGTATCTTGGTAAAACAAAAAAAATCAAAGATCATAGTCCCTCGATGGCGCTATCCAAAGTTGCCTTACAAAATGATCTTAGTCCATTAAAAGAAATACTAAGATACTTTGCAACATTGCTATCATGGTCTAAACGATGACCCGCGCCCGTCCCGTTTACATCCTAACACAAGGTTGTCCACCAAATACAATGGTGAAGCAACACTGTTAAAAGGGTTAAAAACATAAGAAAAATCTTTGAGTAAAATAGGGTAGACAACTCCTAGTTACTTGATCAAAAATCTTGCAAAACATCCTTGCTATTTTTTCAAAACACACTCCACAAACACAATTTCAAAACAACTTTCAAAATATTGAAAACCTTTCAAAAATACAAACACCTTTGTATACATTCAAACAAGAATCATTACAAAGGTTGCCACAACGATGGCCTCTTTTTCAAAATACCTTTCAAAACCACACGCGAAGCACCATTTCAAACAATTGAAAATGCAAGGCAAGTGATCTAAGCAAGTAACTAAGAGCCCATGGATAACCATGGATAGAAAGGGTGCTAATACCTTCCCTTTCTATAATCTACTCACCGAACCCAAAAAAAAACATCTCAAAGGTTTTTGCTGTGCTTTTTAACCTTTCCTTAGGATAAAATAAAAAGTCGGTGGCGACTCTTGCTAAACCGAAACATTTGCGAATACAAACGCAAAACCCAAGTCAGTTCTCCCACCGTACCGCACACACATCACAATATCATTTATTTTGAGAAACATAGTTACCCCATGCATTTCATACATCATGACATTACATACATCTAACTCTTTACCTTTTCAGGAAAGAACAACCAACATAACATTATCATCAAATTTTAAACAAGACAAGGCAAATATCTATGAACAAATCAATTATAGATCAATTCCCAAAACAGGACGGGGTGACTATATACATGACGAATACTCCTTTCAAACCCATGTCGGTTCAGTTTAAACCTCTCAACGGTTTATCCTAATTCTTTCCCGCGGACATCTCCTCTGGTTCAGATAAATCGCTGCTAGATTTATTCTAATTCTTTCCCAGACCTCCTTCGGTTTAGTTTAAACCTCTCAACGGTTTATCCTGATTCTTTCTTGCAGACATCTCTCTGATGGTTCAGTTTAAATCTCTCAATGGTATATCCTAATTCTTTCCCGCATACATCTTCTCTGGTTCAAATAAGTCGCTCCAAAATTTATTCTTATTCTTTTCCAGACCCCTGCCAGTTCAGTTTAAACCTCTCAACGATTTGTCCTGATTCTTTCCCGCGGACATCTCCTCTGGTTCAGATAAATCGCTCCAAGATTTATTCTAATTCTTTTCCAGACCTCTGTCGGTTCAGTTTAAACTTCTCAACGATTTATCCTGATTCTTTGTTGCAGACATCTCTTTGATGGTTCAGTTTAAATCTCTCAACGGTTTATCCTGATTCTTTCCCGCAGACACTTTCTCTAGTTCAGAAAAGTCAGCCCAAGACTTGTTCTGATTCTTTTCCAGACCCCTGCTGGTTCAGTTTAAACCTCTCAACAATTTATCCTGGCTCTTTCCCGCAGACACTTTCTCTGGTTCAGAAAAGTCGCCCAAGACTTGTTCTGATTCTTTTCCAGACCCCTGCTGGTTCAGTTTAAACCTCTTAATGGTTTATTCTGATTCTTTCCCGCATACACCTTTTCTGGTTTAGATAAATCACGCTAAGATTTATTCCGATTTTGTTCCAGACCTTAGCTGGTTCAGTTTAAATCTCTCAACGATTTGTCCTGATTCTTCCCCAGTAGACACTTTCTATGGTTCAGAAAAATAGCTCCAAGATCTATTCTGATTATCTCCAGTTAAAGAATACCCAAGACCTCTTTTGGTTCAGTTTAAACCTCTCAACAATTTATCCTGATTCTTTCCAAACAAGACACTTTCTCTGGTTCAGATAAGTCTCTCCAAAGATTTATCCTGATTCTTCCCAGTTAAAGATTACTTAAGACTTCTGCTAGGTTCAGTTTTAAATTAACCAAAGGTTTATTCTGATTCGTGCCCCAATTGAAGTCAAGTTTAAACCTAGTATAATTTCTGTCAACAATCACCTTTGGATGGCATCTATGAGCCCATCTCCGCCAACTCTCTAACATTTCTCCAAATGGCATCTTTAAGACCATTCCTTACACCTCAACCACAATATCATCAAGTGCAAATTTTTGGGCACTCTAGTGTTCAATCATCTTCTACCTTCAAGTCACGAATGGCAGATTCGCCAATCTAACTCTTCAGGTTTAAGAAGATTGAACAGGGGCAGTTGTTGCACCCTAAAATTTTCCCTCTCATTTCTCAAAAGATCATTCTAGATTCTCAGGTTTGCTTCTGGCAAGTTTCAAGCCTTGGATTACAATTTTCCAAGAAAGTCATTCACAAGGGCAAAATGGTCAAAAGCATACTAAAAAGTCAAACTTTGACTTTTGGGATCAAAAATCAAGTTTCAACAATTATGTTTCATCAAGACATGAAATTAATTCATCAAAATCAAAAATAAAAAATTACCTTGAAAAAATCAAATTTCTAAACATTTAGAAAATTTTCTAAGCGTTAAGAGAGTATGATACTTTAGAACTTCTGGGACAGCCTCCACACAAGTGCAATCAGAATCTGCAGAGACGGTTAAGAATATGACTCTTCAATCAGAACATATGGAAGCAATGTTCTTCAGTCAGAACATGATTCCTTAGCATATGGAGGCTACGTTTCTGGTCTTCTGCAATCAAAACATCACCAAATCCCAAAACCTCATTTAAGCAGCCTGCTGCCCTGCCACAACATAGTCCTACAACCAGCTGCTGATCCAGTCCACGCCTGCACTTTCTCAAACCCCATATTTGCACCAAATTAGTATACAAAAGTTGTGATTAAAAAGCAATGGAACAGTATGCCAAAAAGGTTTAAATCTCATTTGTTTTCCCCCCAAAACCACAATGAACTCACCTATAAATAAGTTGCTCCATCACACGCTCAAGGGCTTGCTTTTGGAAAGAGAGAATTATCAAATACAAAAAAAAGAAAGAGAAAACAGTAAATCATTCGCAAACTCAGAATTCCCAAACAAAACCAAACCTTTGTTCTTCCCTTTAAATCAAAGAACATAGCATTTTCTGTTCTGTTGTTCTTGCTGACTCCAGAACATATGAAGGCAGTAGCTCAAGTTCCAAACACACTCTTCAGATTCAAGGTAAGTCGTTTCTGACTTTGCATTTTTTCATTCAGAACATCATGAAATATGTTAATATCACAACGTTGATATTGTCCATATCATTGCATAAGTAGAAAAATTATGGATCAAAACTTATTGAATAAAGCTAGGCTCGGAATTAGGATTAGAACTTCTAAAAACTGTTGTGCTTTTATCTTTCTGATTTGTTATTGTTAAGAACTGATTAAGCTACAGATGTTCTGACATGAGGCGAAGTGTAACACATAATTTCTGGGTTTTCTTTCCCACTGTTTACCACAACATAAAACTTCTGAGTTCTCTTCACTATTTTGACACACAAAACTTCTAGGATCTTTCTCACCGTTTTAACACACACAGAACTTCTGAGTTCTCTCCACTGTTTTAACACATGCAGAACTTCTGAGTTCTCTTCACTGTTTTAACACACATGACTTATAGGACTTTCTCACTGTTCTGACACTCATAACTTTAGCATGCAACAATCTAGAACTTCTGCTTTTCCCTCAAACGTTTCTTTCAGGACCCCAGCGTGTATCAACCCAGAACTTCTGATTACCTCTGACGTTTCATTATGAACCACAGCGCGCCTGGCATCAGAACTTCTGGTCCCCTTCATTTTTGCTTTCAGCAACATGCTTATCCTATTTCTCATTATTTTTCCTTTTCTTTCTTATTTTTATCATTTTTAGCATTAGAACTATTTTTATAAAAGGACATCAAAAATATTTTCTTTTATTAAATATTTATTTTCCTTTTAATTTATTAAGACAACAAATCATTTTCAAAACAACTCCTTTCCTTTTTTCTTTTTTATATATTGTAAAATTCAATATGGTTGTAATAGATAATTAGGATTTGAATTCTTACAAACCCCCATTTGTAATTATGTACCCCCATCCCTAAATGATGTAATAGCATATGACTTTACATTTCCGCAATTTATCGCTTTCAAATATAAATGCAAGTAATTAGGGTATGTATGGCAAGACATGAAATCAACAAGTAGATAACCCTAATCAAGACTAAAAGCATGTAAATCAAACACACTTGCACACTAGCACCCTTAGGGTAATCCCGCTTTGTTGCCTTTCGGAAAATAGTCATATCCCTCGAATATGGGTGTTTTAGCAAAGACCCTCGATAAAAGATCATAGTCCCTCGATGTTGCCTTTGGTAAATGATCTAGTCCCTAAACGACATTGATAAAATGTCCCATAGGTTGCCTTCTATGACTATACAAAGCGTCCCGTGCTCGTCCCTTCACATCCAACGATAGGACTTCTTACCAAATCAATGGTAAGATATCAACATCTAAAGGAGGATGAAAAGAATATTTAAGACCTTTTGAGTAGGTAGGTTACTCCTAATTGCTCGCTTACTCACAACAAAAACATCTTATACACCCACAATTTCACTTTGAAACATTTAAAAAAAAGACAAAACACTTTGCACGCGTTCTTATAGAGACGAGAACCATTACAAAGACACCTTTTCAAAATACTTTCAAAACCCACATCACAAACACACTTTCAAACAAAAAGCAAGTGATCTAGCAAGCAACTAAGAGCCCGTAGATAACTACAGATGAAAAGGATGCTAACACCATCCCTTTTCATAACCTACCCACCGAACTCAAGAAAACAATCTCAAAGGTCTTTCCTGTTCTTTTCAACCTTTCCTTATTAGATAAAAGAAAAGTCGGTGGCGACTCTTGCTAACCGCAACAATTGCGATCAAACACAAAACACCCAAGTCAGTTCTCCCACCGTGTTATAGACCATTTCAAATCATTCAGGTGTTTACAACTAATGCCTATGAGATCGAAGAACTGTCACTTGATCGTCGAATCTTGAGAGTAAATGGCAAGTATCTAAAAAGATATAAACCTATGCTACAAGAGATTAAAATAATAACAAAATAACAGTGCAAATATATTTTAGCCAAAATAGAGTTTAGAGGCGCCAAAATGGCCTATTACAAATTCAAAATAGTATAAATATGTTTAAATAAATCAGACAGGGAATCTAGATCTAAATTCTTCTAAATGACCTTTTCCATAAGTTACCTTAGTGTGAAGTCGAGCCTTGCCTTCTTCTATCTTCTTGATTTGATCTTTAAGTTTGAGGGAATTTTCACCATGTTTGATTCCTTTAAGGGCCTTCTGGTCAAGCTTATCTTGCATTGGGAGCTTTTCAGCTTGATCAAGCATAGCTTTCTGTTGTTCAAGATCTATGATCTTCTTATTGAGTTCAGCAATTTGGGTCTGATAATTCAAAATTTGTGTATCAAAGTTTGTGCTTATCAAGGTGCTCTTGGATTTTATCTTCAAGTTCATCTACCTTCTTCTCGCAGGCTTCACTAAAATCCCATTCTAAATCCATTTTTATAGACTTTTTTTAATTTTGATAGTGTTCCTTTTAAGAGTAAGATCTCGAAGAATTAGGTCGAAAAAAGCTTCAAACTGGAACAAGTACTGAGAAATGGAATTAGAGAGGTTGCGTTGATTAATTCCATCCAATAGCTTGCGAATTTTGGCCCCAATCGAGGTTTCTTCTTTGGTAATTGTAAGAAAATCAGCTTAAAAAAAATAAACTTTGAGTTGTTGGAGCAGGAGGCTGACAACAACATCAAGTTCAGCAACATACATAGTAGTAGGTTCAATAGATTGAGAACCAATCGACGACTTACGAAGTTTTTGAAGTCTTCTTAAAGCTTCAATTGGATTTTTCTATTCATAGCAAAGATCTCTTCCTGACTGAGTGAGTGTTTACCGTGGTTATTGGTAAACAACCGCTGATCCTCCAAATGGTTACTTATTTGGTTACTCGCAGGATCAATCAGATTGATCCTAAGACATAGGTTGATTTTGAAGTTTTGATTAAGTTAGATAATGGTTAAATGACAATAAAATAAAGAGGCTTTAAGTAAATTGCATGAAGAAGGACTTTGATAAAATAAATGAAGGCTTGAAATAAAGGGCTTCGACAGGAAAAGTAAAGAAGAAAGCAAGTAAAGTTTCTGGAAAAGTAAATGACTTTGATTAATAAAAGTGGTGTTTCACACATACATTCTCAACAATTCTTTCTCACACGCTGGGTACTCGAATCTATATGAGTGACTTTGTATATAATTGTGAACACACGCGAGAAACTGCGTGAACTACTACTATTTATACTAAAACATCCCAAGTAACCGTCGGGCAGTTACACTGCTTCGAGATGATTCCACTTGGCATGTTCTCAACGTTCGACGCTCCAGATCTTTGCACGTTGCACTTGGTAACCGCTGGAAACCGTTTTCCCTCCAAACGCTTGAATTTCAAACCGTTCCACTCTGAACCATCGAACATCTTCGTCGAGAAGCATCTTCGACGAGAAACACCTTCGACATCGAAGGCAACCAACTTCTCCCTTGGAAGAAATCTTCTAAGTACATTGCCATCTTTCGATGGGCATTTCGACGGACCCAGCTGGTCGAAAACATCCTTCAGCTTTAATGGCTGACATTAATAAAACAAGGGTGTCGAATTTAGGAGCCAACAGTGAGCTATTAGAACTAGTGTCCTGAATGATGAGGGACTCGCCTTCGACATGAGGTTGTTGATTTAGTTATCCTTCAAAAGGAATCTCCTCGACCATAATTTTCTCTGAACCATTGCCAACTTCATCTGATCCTGGTTGGAGATTATCATGGGTCGAACCAATAACACCATCAAAGTCATCAAATGTTTTAGGGCTTAGCTCACTAGTGCCTTCAACATCAGCTTTAAGATTTTTGACATTTCCACCTGGACGTTCTTCTAGAGTATTTTCCTTGGGATGCTCCTAAGAGAATTTGATTGTCAGTAAAAAATAAGGTGTAAATTTGACAAATCAAACAATTGCATATTACCTCAATAATTTTCTTTGGAGTTCATGGGGTTCTTGGTCTTATTTTTTTGGAAGTGGATTTCTCTATAGGGGTAGTTGGAGTTTGTTTTGCTTCATTGACTGGTTCCATGGTTGAAGATGTAGCCTTTTGTGCCATATTCTTATTTCGCTGGGTATTCTTCTTGCCACCCTTTGGTTTTGAAGGTGTTGGAACTCTAGAATTGGAAAAGATTTGAGTATGTTCACTTTCATCAAAATTTTCCTCCTCGATTAGCTCCTCATTTGGTTTTGGTGGGGCCTAAAAAGGGATCACAAATGAATGAATCCTATTGATTATTAAACTTTGAATAGTAAAGGGATCATATTATATACCAACGCCTTTTGAGGTTTAGTAGTTTTCAGTTTCTTTGGTTAGTTGGTAGTAGCAGTCAAAGTCGAAGCACGTTTCCAACCCTAAGAAAAGTTGAGAAGTTTAGATTTTGTTTCTAAGTAATGAAAATTCAACTGATAGTAGGATTTACCTTTTTGGGTTGATTCCCTTCAGCTTTATCTTCTTGATTTTTAGCTTCTTTCTCTGTAAATGACTAAATGAGAAAGTTAAATTAAGAGGAAAGGGAAAGTCGAAGTCATTAAGACGCACTTGTTGTAGCCTTCATTTATGCCTTAAAGATGCTAAAAGCAGTTTCCAACCTTTGGAGAAATACTGGTACTGAAAGAGACTTTTGAATGTGTTTCGACCACCAGGTGTCGAATTCTTCGGTGGTAAGATAGGAAGTTTGGAACTTGAACGTAGGAAGTTCAAGAAATTGTTTGTTGTAAAATTTGAGGCAATTCATGTATTGTTGAGCCTTGAATGTACGTCCTGACCAACAGATGTCAGTAGGTCATGAATAGAGAGATTTTGGCAACATTTGGATAAGACCAAATTATTGAGCCATTAAATTTGGCCGATAGCTTGTGAATCCATAAAATTTTGCCCCTGCTTCGATTCAGTGAGAAAGAAGGGTTGGAGTTAAAAATGGTGCCCAAATGGCATTCGATTAAGCAGCACTAGGTGGAGTAACACCAAGAAAAGGGTTCTTGAACTAAGTTGGGCCAAAACAACGATCCACAAAGGGAGCCATAGTTGAGACAAAGGTTTATGTATCAAGAAACAGTCTAATGTATTTCGTGAAGACAATTTGATTTGAATTGTCATAAGGAGTGGTCAAGGTAAGCCTATTGCCTTCTATGTGCCTGGCTTATGTCGCACACATGAGTTCTTCCGATTGTGTAATACCCAAACGTGGCTTAAAAGTGGCGTTTAACCAATGCTATAACAACCACAAAGGGCATGAGAGCAAAAGTTTTTCCGTTGTCTCAGTAAGAAGTCTTATTTTCAAAGAAGTAATGCATATAGAATGATATAAAAAGGCCAACAACAGTTTTCCCAAGGAGATATTTCGACCTTCATGAAGCTGAATCACCAAATTGATGAATTCTTTGGCTATTTGTAGAGAACCTGGACATAACAAGTAGTAGGA
Source organism: Vicia faba (assembly GCA_948472305.1). Classification (NCBI taxonomy): domain Eukaryota; kingdom Viridiplantae; phylum Streptophyta; class Magnoliopsida; order Fabales; family Fabaceae; genus Vicia; species Vicia faba. The sequence goes on from OX451737.1 coordinate 104,620,069, forward strand.
GAGCCAATATGTTAAGAAGGCGACATGTTCTATGTCGGAGACCTCTACATTCTTTTTGTTATGATGGTCAAGGATGTATTGTTTGAAGGTCACATTGACGAAGTTGAATTCGAGTTCAGTTGGAAGCTTAGGGTCGAAGACTTCACCTAAGGCTGAAAGGCCAGTTATAGCCACCACGTCAAACAGAGTTGGTGTTATCATCCCACATAAAAGTTTGAAAGTATTGGTCGAACCTTTCCAGAAGAAGATCGATGCAAGTAGCATGCAAGAATTAACTATATGGCCATTTCTCGATAGTTGGATTGCGATAAAGATGCCTAAATTTCCCCATTGATTTTGTCGTTGACCTTGTACTCTCTCGATCCAGACCAAATATTCTTTGTTTCCATGAGTAAGAGTTGATCGAAATAATCTTGTAGTGGGATCCGTAAACTTCAGATCGAGAGCACGTTGTACAAATGTTGAAGGAGTAGCTAAAGTATAACAAGGGAAAAATGTATGAACCCTGTCTGGTTGTGATTTAGGATCAGGATACGGTCCAAAGAACACTAACAGTCTATCAGAAACAAGGAATGTGATTAACTACAGAGTTCTCCAGATAATAATCTTTACTTTATCTTTAAGTGGTTGAGGAATGAAGTTTAAACCTTGGGAATCTTCATCTTCAGAAATGATAATCGCTAGGGGGTTGCTACCAGTGTCTACGATGGTTGAAAGGGTCGTCATGGTTTGATGAAGGAAAAGAAAAGAGAAGTTTTCTCTAGTTTTTCTTGCGAAGTGTTGAAGAAGAAATAAATCTTTCTAAAATTTCTTTGGAAACTAATGGGTTTGTGAAAAGGTTGAATAAAGTTGAAGTGGTTTATTTATATTCGTTTAAGCCATTGTGATGAGTGACAAGTGGCAGCAAACGTTTGAAATCCGAACATTTCAGTTCCAAAAAGTGGGAAACTTGGTGGTAGTAGTTTGAAAGCTTCAACCTAGGGATTAGACACAATCATGAGAAATAATGAAAAATCCTTGGGAAGTGACTAGATGGTAAAGCAACCATTATGACAACGACGTCAGCGGAAAGACATCTACAATGTCAAAATTTTGTCAAAAGAAAAATGCCACATTTCTCTGTCGAAATAATTCTCAATCGAAAATGACATTTTTGGGAGGCATTGTTACCTTGAAATTTTTGACCAAGTATATAAATAGGACTTAGGGGTTATAGCCCTAAAAAAGGGAGATTTTGTATTTCTTCCATGTGAGTCGAAAAAGTCTTCGACGACCTTGTTGATGTCTCCAGTCGAAGCAATTCCCATTTGAATGGTCAGATAGAGAATTCTTGGTGACAACCAAATTCCTTTCACTAGGGGAACTAAGACCATGTAGTGTTAAAGGACTTAGCAGAATTTGTGTTATCTTCGTTGTTTGGAACATGGTCGAGTGAAGCTTTCAAATGGAGAAGGACAAACAATTTTCTTAAGAACACATGAAAGCTTATAAAAAGGAGCATGCATGAATTAGAAACGTGACATATTTTGCTTAATCGACCGTTGAAAACAATTATTTTAGGATTTCTATATAAACAACATTTGTTTTCAGTTTTAGGGATCCATATTTGTTACATTGTAATAGAAACTCAAAGTATCCGTGTTAAAGTGAGAAAATTACGTCATAAAATTCCTTAATTGATCTTGCAAGTAATCCTTAATAAGAAACTAGAGGTTGATTATCAAAAATCTAAATAAACATAGTGGAAGTTCGAATCGTGACATTCTATTTATTCAACTTTAAAAGATAAATTATCATCCCCTAACCACTAGACTATTTGATAAAAAAAACCATAATTAAAAATGATGTCTAAATCAATAGAAAATCAAATTATATGCAATTCACTTACAAAACACACATTAACAAGTATGGTTCGTTTAAAGGTTTAACATAAACAACATATTATTTCAACACAAATAATTCTTGAAAATTGATGAATATTACAAATATTTTTTCTTGACAAAAAATCAAACATAGTGGCGATAATTGAGAATAACAACTTTTTAATCTATTAAAAAACAACAAAAATAAACATCCCAACTTTGACAAAAATACCCTCCATATAAGAAAAGAAAGCATCCAAGGGACAGTTTTCATTACCTCTTGTAAGAATCAACGGTTGAAATCAATTCAAACAACAACACGCTTCTCTTAAACCCCTTTTGCAAAACCTCGCTAGGGTTTAACACAGAAGAGAAAATCAAACAAATCCAAGGTACGTTCTTTTCTTCACGCTTTTCTTCAATTACAGCTTCCATTTCTTCATATATGATGAAATTTTCGTTATGATCTTTGTTCATTACATTAGTTTCTTTGATCATAGATTCATAGTGAAATATAGGTTAATTTTTTTGATAATTTTCATCAGGTTTCAGAAATGGCTTTCTTTGGTAGAGTTGGGAGTTTAATAAGGAATGCGGCCAATGCGAAGATCGGTGCTGAGATTAAGCTACGTTCTTTCCCGTCTGTTTTTCAAGCCGTACGGTGCTTTTCGAGTACTCCGTCTACAAAGCTTTTTGTAGGAGGTGAGTTTTGATTATAATCTACTCTATTTTGATTTTTGCATACACTTGGTGTTTTGTTATTTCATATATATTCAAAGCTCGGTAGCACCGACATCTCTGAAAAAAGATGTGACTCAGTGTCTGAAACCGACTCTGACACTTGTTATTATGTTTAAACTATTCATTTTTACAAATTATTACCATTGTCAACATGTCGGTGTCGTGTTTCCGGTGTCCGTGTTTCATAGATTGAAAGGAAACCTTGTTGGAGGTTCTCATAGTTTAAGCTGTGAAGCTATGAAGCACTGACACAACACAAACCCAGAACATGTAGACACTGATAAATAGTTTAGGACAGTATAGAAGTGATTGAATATAAATCTATTTGTCTGTGTCGAACATTGATACGTGTCAGACACCAAACTCGTCTTCGATTTGAATTTTTGGTGCTACATAGTTGTGTAGTCAATCTCTTGTAAAAGCAAGATAAGTTTGCTATAATGAATCAGTAATGGGTTTGACCCTTGTTTTGGACCCTGTTATGGCAAGGCAGAATCTTTAATGATATAGTTGATGATATTTATAATGGTTCAGAATAATTACATCTGCATGTGTTACAGGTGTTTCATATTCTACTGATGAACAAAGTTTGAGGGAGGTTTTTGCAAGATATGGGGAAGTTGTGGATGGTGAGTAGTCAGATTATCCGCTTTTCTTCTACCTTTTATAGATTCTTTTGTGGGGGAGAGGGATTCAATTGAAAAACTGTTGCAGTCATTTGTGTTGATTGAAGTCGTTATTATTGTTGTTTAACCTTGTTGCTTTTGTAGTGAGGATTATTATGGATCGTGAAACTGGTAGGTCCAAAGGATTTGGCTTTATTACTTACAATACTGTCGAGGAGGCATCAAGTGCCCTTCAAGCCTTGGATGGACAGGTAGTGCAGACTGTTCTTAGTATTATTAGTGTTTCATTATTAGTAACAATAAACTTCTGAATAATCGTATTCGCATAACATGTATACAAATGATGTAACTTCATAGGTAAGCCATTAAATGAAGCTTATGTTAACTTTATGCGCTTTTTTAACTGTCAGTGCATGTGTCTGAGTTTATCGAAGTTGTTGTTTTTTTGTCATGTGTCCTTAGAATTGTAGGGCTTTGACAAATGTGTCTAATTATTTACGTTACTATTAATGTGGCTGTGATTAATACCATTTGTTTGGGTTTTGATCATGACAAATTTCATAAACTAGTATGGTCTCGTTGTCTCATTATTTTGAACCGTAAGATTGAGTATTATTATTAAATAGCTAATCATTGTGAGATCCATAATAGATAGAGAGAATGTCATCCTAGCGGCTTACATGCTATTGTGGTTCCTTCATTTGATAGGTCATAACTCATAAGTGAGAAGATATTCATATGGTCTCCGGTTAAAATTTTTATTATTAGGAACTTTTAACGCTTCTACATGTTGTATTTTATCTGTAAATCTTAAGTAACTCAACTGCGGTAACGTAAACTAGTTTATAACTTCAAAAATGAAGTGGTTCCTGGTGGTATGTTACATTCTTTGACCCCTGTGTTAATTTAATTTGGCATATATAGAATCAATTATTGACTGAAATAACATTTACATTATTATTTCTTTTTTCTGAATGTAATTTTGTTTACAGGATTTGCATGGTCGCCGGGTTGGTGTAAATTTTGCCAACGAAAGAGCCCGTGGAGGATACGGTGGCGGTGATGGTGGTTTTGGTGGATCTTATGGAAACACTTCCTATGGTGGTGGAGGTGGTGCTGGATATCAAGGTGGTTATGGTAACTCTCCATACGGTGCTGCTCCAAGCAGTGGTGGCTATGGTGATGCTGGTGGTAATGTCACTGGAGGTTATGGTGGAGGAGGTTATGGAAGCACTTACAATGATGGAACTACTAGTGGAGGTTATGGTGGCAACACTGGGAATTACGGTGCTCCTGTGAGTGGTGGTGAAAGCAATACACTTGACTATGGCAGTGCTCCTGCTGTTGGTGGTTATGGCGGTGGTAACAATGGGAATTACGGTACTGCTGATACTGTTAACTATGGTAGTGCTCCTGGTGCTGGAGGTTATGGTGGTGGTAACAATGCAAGTTACGGTGGTGGAGAAAGCAATTCTGTTAACTATACTGCTCCTGGTGTTGGTGGTTATGGCAGTGGTAATGCAAATTATGGTGCTGCTGTAGGTGGTGCGGAAAGCAATTCTGTTAACAATGGTAGTGCTCCTGGTGCTGGAGGTTATGGTGGTGGTAACAATGCAAGTTACGGTGGTGGAGAAAGCAATTCTGTTAACTATACTGCTCCTGGTGTTGGTGGTTATGGCAGTGGTAATGCAAATTATGGTGCTGCTGTAGGTGGTGCGGAAAGCAATTCTGTTAACTATGGTACTGCTCCTGTTGATGGTGGTTATGGTGCTTCTTCTGCTGCTGGTGATCCGAGCAATGGTTTCGCGGGTGGTCAATACCCTGGAAATGCAACAGGGTATGGCAGTGGCGGTTTAGGTACTGGGAGCAGCTTTGCTGGTCAATATGGTGAAAGTAGTCAAGAAAATTTCAGGAATGATGATCATGAAGCCGATACTTTTGCTAAACGGGCTTGATGGAGCCTCAAAAAGTCTTAGGTGTTACCAAAATTAGGTGGATTTGTTCCTTTTGTTCTGTGTCTGTTCCCATTTTCATGAACCAGGAATCTAAACTTTGTTGCATGTTTTGATAAATTGAGATCTTCACTAAGAGTTTGAGTCTCATTGACACTGCTTTAAAACATTATGTGGGTTTATATACTGTTAGAAACTGGTATATATCATTAAGAAAATTAATGAATTAACACTGAATTTTCATTTTTCTCATATTTTACAGTTTGCTAATGTTAGTAATTGTATGTTTGTAACCAATGTACATAGCCAATCATGTTAAGTTTATTCCTCAAGCAATCTAAAAATTTCTGTTCATATTAACAGTTTTAAGCTGTGTCTAAGAAACCAAACCAAATGAGACTGTTTAACCAGAGCCTTTACTATATACCTCGGTCCTCGCCGGGCAATTTAAGACGGTTGAACCATGACTCAAATCTCACTAGTTCAATGTACGATTCATTTTTCAAAACACCAGATCAAAGGGCAAGATTAGACCCAAAATCTTGCTAGAAATTTTGAAAAATAATGCAAAGTAAGAATTTCAGTTACTATTATCAAGACAAGATCATATCAATGGAAGCTTTTACTGTATTCAATAAGTATTACTCTTTTTTTTTTCTATTCCTACATTCCTAAGAACTAGATGATATCAATGTTGTTCATCTTCATCCATAGAATACAATATCTTTTTTGCATTTTGAAAAAGAGGAGAACCTTTCTTGGTTCTTTCAACAATTTGCCTTATCAATTGTCTCTCCATCTCATCATTATCACAATCACAACTTTCATCTCCACTAACATTCAATTCACTGGAGCTTCCCCCTTCCAACATTGTCTCCTTGCTAAAATAGGGTTCCCTTGAAAGACTTCCTTCATCAACCACTGAGTTTGTCGCCGAACTGTGCTCAAAACCTGTTGCATGCCAGTCATGTGAAAGTGGTGAACCTTGTTCAATATTGATTGATGGTGAATTGTCTTCAGAATCATTTATCTTTATTAGTTCTTCATATGCTTCATTGTATGCATCAAGTGCATCACCTGATAAATTGAGAATCAAGGGCTGAGACATAGTGTCGCAATCTTCATGAGTCATCAACGAGTTTTCTTTAGTAGGAGAAGACGCCTTTTCAAAACTACCATCATGCTTGGATTCCAAAAATCTTACTCGCCTTTGGCTATTTTCAAGGGCAATCTCAAGCTCCTTCACTCGTTTCTCGAGTTGGTGTTGTATGACTTCGTGCAAACGTACACTCAGTTCATGCGGCGAAACTCCATAGTTTGAAGGAAGAGGTGTAGTGACATTGGCATCTGTTCCACTGAACGTGTTAGCTGGCAACTCACCTTGAGCAAAATCTGCTACAAAGTCCGGGTCGATCTGCAAAAATATTGCACCATTAACACAAGAATGCAAGCGATTATAACAGGTCAATAAATTTAGTTTTATATCCAGCCGAATAAAAGTAGTGAGTGAAATAGCATATGATAGTTACTCGATTCGTGTAGTTACTCGAAAATCTGACAGTTATGCTTACCTCGACAAGCTCAGATAATTTTCTATCCAGACTTGAATTATTCATGTCCAACCCTAATCTCTCAAGTTCCGCTTCAAGCTCAGCTTCAATTTTGCTCATAGATTCTGAACTTTGTTCTTTCTTCTTATCATAAGATGATTCTTTGAAGTCTATTCTCGGAGAGCTATCCACGTGTTTTTCAGGGGAAAATTCATGTAGCTCCTTACTATTGAAGGAATGATCACATGTTTCTTGTGAACCGTAATTTTCATTATGCAACTCCTTCACGGTTAACGAATCTTTCATATCAAGTTCATCTTGAAGATCTTGAACCAAGTTCTCACTCTGCTTCAACAATTCTCTAAGCTTGATTATTTCTCTTTTATTTCCCATGATGGAAATTATTATCCCAAGAGAAATCCCAAAGCAGAAGAGAAACGTCGGATCTGATGATTGCAGATGCGTTAGTAAACAACTATCAGAGTAAAACACATTACATAACAGAAATCGAGTATAAATGTTCATCGAGTAAACAGTCAATTTGGTCAATAAATGTTTGAGACAGTGACTATCTTCTCTGAATGTATCAAAATTACAAAAACATCGGTGAGCCAAGCATATATTCTTGAACATATTGGGGAATGTTTTTGTAATTTTGATTAATTTAAGGACTATAGTAATATCGCTTGACACATTCAAGGATCAAAATCACCGTTTACTCAGTGTTGTCGATGGCGGATGACAGTCCATGGCGAAGAGCCAAAATCCCGCCATTCCAGCCGCTTTGCAACGCCGTTATAGCAGATTATGACCGAAAAACCCACAATATCGGCTGATATTTACCATTGCGGTGAGTCCAAACCCGCCATGTATATCCACCATGGCGCTAGCATGGGGGATACTTGATAACACTGTGTTTACTTAATTCATATCAATAGAGAAGCTAATAGCTATAGTATCTTTCCATTATGTAACGTTTTAAATTGCAGTACGCAACCACAATTGCGACCATGATATAACAGATTTTGTGGTCTCCGCAATGACATCACAGCCATAATTCTGACCACATTGGCCTCATTTTTCCGCAATGTAAAAGTTTGCAGCTTAACCACAAAAACAATTTAAAACCATGGTTCTAAACATAGGCATGAACAAGAAATACATGAACAGATAATTCAAACACAATACAGGCCAATGAGATTTGCTTAAATAAATCTTTTTACCATATCGGCTGAGTTTTCCACTAAGCACGTCATCAGAAAAGCTTGACCTTCGATTTCGTCCAATAATTGCATCCAGTTTCATCTTCTTGGAATCACTTTTCTCTTTTGCTCGACCAGCTTTATGCAGCTTATGCTCCTTACTTGCACTTGATGAATTGATCAAAGTATCATTGCCTCTATTGACTATTCGGCTTCCATTGCTTACACGAAACGATCTCGTGGCTATACATGCCGATGAAAGAGGACTGAAAACATACTCTTCCATTTTCGCATGTTCTTTATATATCTGAGCCATGAAACAACTTTCTAAGGAGTTTAACGGTCTACTAACATGCTTGGTAAAACGTTTCGCCGATAGACAGGTTTTATGTCCGAAAGAGTTCTGTATAGGAACCACATTGGCAGAAAAATCGGAAAGAAAGACACCACGGTTGCCAAAAGTATTAGTATTTCGCCCATTTCCATCTTCACCATGCTTAAAGTTATCATCATATTCATACGGTGATAATGGCACGGCTAAGTTTGATAGAGACAGCAAATCATCCTCATTATAATTCCGCAACTTCTCACAATTCAACCCTCGATTAGACGACATGTCTCCTGTCGAAAAACCATCCAAAGAGCTCAAATCCGAAGACTTCTCACCCAAACCTGTTCTGTCTAAAGAAACATCTTTTCCCATTTTTTGCATCCGTGTATGTTTGACGCACGAAAATTGGTAACCCGAGGATTCAATATTCTCAAATTTCGAATCCTCTGAACACAAACGATACGAACTATCGCCATTCTCCAAACTCCTGTTCCAATATTTCGCTAAATAACCAGCCCCAGCCGCAGCCGCAACAACCCACAAATCCATTCTTAACCCAACATCATCAATCGCCGATGTTCAAATTCCACTACGCAATAACGCTATATCACAACTATCCCCGTTATTCGTTGTTCGACAACACTCCACAATACAAGCTACCCTCTTCTTTCTTTCAATTACTAGTATCAATAATCAAACAACCAAATGAGGAACTTTCCATGAATGAATCAATAACTACCCTTCAAATATTCTCACAATAACAAAACCCTAAACATAAACATTCAAAGAAACATCCTCAATTCACTCATTGAATCAAAAACCAAACAACAACAAAACTAAAATTACTCCAAGGAACCAAATTTCACTATGAAAGTATAGAAGTTGAAGCGTCACTGCAAAACCCTTTTCTGAGAAAACCCCTAATAAAAAAAATGGTGTTTCTTGTTAATTTTTTTCTGGCATTGGAGAAAAATCATGAAAAAAAAAAAACGAGTACAAAGAAAATAAAAAAGCTTACTTTCCGGAAAATCCTTAGTATTCGTGAAACGAAATCTAGGACACACGAAGTATTGTCGAATCTCGCAGGTTGTTTAATGTTTACACCGTTATCTCCAACGTAGTATTTTCACGGATGAAAAAACATTAATGTTTTGTTGCTGAGAAAAATATCGAACAAATAATATAATTTTTTTTTTTTACTTTTCATTTTTTTTATATTTTTCTGTGAATAAATTCAAATTTTTGCCGATTCATTGGAATCTCATCCAATTTTCGGCGTGTGTTACGTCATAAATGTTTTTCTAATAGAAATATTAAATAAAGAGAGAAAATGAAAGTGTTAATTGATTGATAATTATGAAAGTGTCTTTTTTATTTAAGAATGTGATTGGTTGTAATAGACTAATTAAAAAAGAAAATTTAAGGGGAATAAAGAAAGAGAAAAGAAAATGGAGAGTAGTGTTATTTTTTCTTTCTAGAAGTAGTAGCGATATTTTAGCATACTAAATATTTAAAAATTAGTTTTTAATATTGTACAAGATAATACTGATACTTTAACATAGGTTTCATCAACATATGTTATCAATTTCAATTATCTAAACTTTAATATTAAAATAAATGAACTCTAATTAAGATTGAAAGATACTTAAGATAATCTTAATTTATTTTTTCTTTCAATTTTATTTTATACTACAAAATGGCCCAATAGCATTGATAAGGTCCGATCCAAACGGACTTGTTGGAGGTCACGCCGACCAAAGGATCACAATCGTGCCCGACGTGCTCACTGGGGCTACTTGCTCGACCTCCTACCGTCCAACTCGACTTCACCTCGAGCACCCCTCCTAGGGCAGACTCAGTCCACTGCACTCTCAACGGGACTCCGAAAAGACCGCGTCTCTGTCCGCCCGCACTTCACGCAGAACATCCAGAGAGAGGACCACGTGCAGGTCCCCACTACGCACGTAGAACCTGGCAGTTCCTCCATTGGGCCAAACCTGCCCGGCTCAATGAAGGAACCTTGGCCCAACGCTGGGGGCTATAAATACCCTCTGTATCCAGAGGGTCAGGTATTCATCATTCTATCCATACTCTTACTATTGCCTGCTCGTGCTCGTACTTACTTCAGCATCAGAGTGTCTTGCAGGTACCCCCCCACCTCGTTCAAAACTTCAGCTCGGAGCCAGCTGTGACGGTCCAAGTCTGATCAGGTTAGATCAGTGGCGCCGTCTGTGGGAAACTAGCTTCCCCGTCTTGCAAACTCAAAGACCAAAGCTCAAATTCAACTACCTGCCATGGCTGATCAAGCTCGCGATGAGCAGAACGTCCGTGTCGCCGACACTAACAACGGCACGGCGGACAAAAACGAACATCTTGACAACGCCGGCAATCCCGGCCACAACACCATTCCCGCAACAACCGCCCCCGAAACTTCCTCCTACAGGGACGGAGCTACTGCATCATCCTCCTCGCTCCCACCACCACTCGAGGACGACCCGGCGACCCTCGCCCACTACAGAGTCGCCCGGTTCCAGGAAGTCCCCGTCCCCTCCGGGTCGGATGCCACAACACAAGCGCTGTTTGCAGTAATTAATCAAACGAACTATCTCATCTTCGCCCAAGGAAAGAGATTAAAGGCGCTTGAAGACGAGCGAAGGCCCCCGAGGAGGCATCGGAGACCACATATTCCCCCTCCTCGAGTGACTGAAGCTCGACACCCCTCTCCCCCGCGGAGACACTACAGGGAGACCTCTCGAAGCCCATCTCCCCGGCCAAAACAGAAACGCCCTTATCTGGAGAGGCAGCCCATCATTCAGGCCGGAGAGCCCAGTCGCGACCCGACGGTACTAGAAAGAAGGCACTCCGGAGATGGGCGTGTGAAATTCAACAGCCGAGCATCCCGCTCGAGAGAAACTCAGCACGAGCTGGACCATCGTGCCAGACAATATTACAGGTCCCCATCTCTGTCTCCGGAGAGAAGCGACGAGGACGACCCCCGCGGTCCCCTGTCACAGGTTATTATGGAGGCACCCATTCCCCCGGGCATGGAGAAGCCCCCACACTTGAAGGAGTACGATGGAGTCGCGGACCCGGTCGACCACATAGACGGGTTCGAGGTTATGCTTCATTATCACAATGTTGGGGGCCCCATCAAGTGCCGTCTATTCCCCACGACTCTCAGGAAGGCGACAATGGACTGGTATAAAGGACTCGCCCCGGGCTCAATCACCTCGTGGCAGAACCTGAAGAACCAGTTCATCAGTTCCTTCACAGCTTCTCGGCGCCATCCGAAGACCGAGGCGGCCCTCGAGGCCATCATTCAAAGACAGGATGAAACCTTGAGGGAATTCATCAACCGCTTCAACCGGGAAGCAATACAGGTCCCCTGCACAGACCATATGAAAATATACTTGCTGGAGAGAGGGCTCCTCCCCGGCACAGAATTCAGAAAGGCCGTGGGTATCGAGCCACCTCGGACATTCGATGCCCTCCTCGAAAAGGCCCGAGCATATATGGACTACGAGGAGAGGGAGGCGGCCAACAGAGCCCGAGATTCCAGGACTCGTGGTCCCAACAGCAGCTCGTGCCAAGAGGCTCCTCCTCGACGAACCGAGGAGAAAAGGAAGGAAGACAGGCCCCGGGAAGTCCGGGAACAAAGAGGACCCTCATGGCGTTTCACCGAGTACACTCCGCTCACGGCTTCCCGCGAGCGCATCCTGGCGGAGTGTGCCAGCACCGATTTCAAGGACGGCGGTGTCAAACGTCCCCGACCTGCTCCCGCTAAGCCCGAAGCAGACAAAAATAAATATTGTCAGTACCATAGGAGCCATGGTCACCTGACTGAGGATTGCGCCCACCTCAAGGACGCCATTGAAACCCTCATCAAGGGAGGGAGGCTCGCGCAGTACCGGCGAAACGACGCTCCCCGTCGTGACGCCCAAGAGACCAGAGAGCCAGAAGAAGACACCCGACCATCTGACGAGTCGGTGCCCATCCAAACTGCCTTCTTCGTGACCAGGCCCGAGGATTTCGACTTCCCCGAGCACCTGCAAGAGCCACTTACAACGCACAGCAGGTGGGAATACTTCCCCTCCGCCCTGGTCATCAACGGCGGCGGGTTCAACGACTTGACCATCAATTCAGACAAGAGGAAGCTGGACGAACTGGTCGACGCGGCTCCCCCGCAAACAATGACGTTCGAAAGGGTGAAGGGCAGGTCAGAGCCCATTACCTTCTACCTGGAAGAACTCCCTGGCGGAGCCCCGAACGCGGTCATCCCCTTACTGATAAGGGCAAGAATGGCCAATTTTGATGTACATCACATCCTGGTCGACGAAGGGAGTTCCGTCGACGTCATGTACAGCCAACTGTTCCGGACCCTTCAGCTGGACGACTCGCATCTTTCGCCATATGTGGGTTCGGACTTACAAGGCTTCAACGACTTGACCTCCAAACCATGGGGATATGTCGAGCTTCTGGTTACGTTCGGGGAAGGGACGGCTACAAGACAAGTCAAAGTACGCTTCCTTGTCATCGACTGCCCGTCTCTATACAACTGCATCTTGGGGAGACCGACACTGGCAGAGCTAACGGCGGTACCCTCGACCGTCCACCTGAAGATGAAGTTCTACACCAAGAGGGCACGGGTAGCCACTATCCAAGGAGACCTAGCCGCTGCCCGCAGGTGCTTCAACTCCGCTTCTAAGGGACGTGATACTGTCGACATAGGGACCAGACCCGCCAAAAGGACAAGACAGGAGCCCGACAGGAAAGCATCCCCCGAGGAAGAAGTCCAGAAAGCTCCACCAAAAGTCAATTCCATAGCTCTGGACACCCGCTTCGACCAGGACGAGCCATCCAGCAGCGAGCAAATCCCACTCCGACCAATACCGGACGGGGATTTTGAACTCGTCCCCCTCGGCACAGATCCGACCAAGGGAGTGAAGATTGGCAAAGACCTCCCCGACTTGGCCAGGAAGCAAATCAAGGCCTGTTTGCGCGAGAATGCTGATCTGTTCGCCTGGAGCACCGCGGAGATGCCCGGACTCGACCCTGAGGTCGCCTGTCACCACCTCGCCATTGATCCAGCCGCTAGGGCCGTAGTACAACGTAGGCGTAGGCAGTCTCCAAAAAAAACGGAGGCTGCTGAAAAAGCTGTAAAAGACCTCCTAGAGGCAAATTTTATTTCCGAAGCCCGGTATTCCACCTGGCTGTCAAATGTTGTACTCGTGAAAAAGAATAATGGAAAATGGAGGATGTGCGTTGATTATACCGATCTCAACCGGGATTGCCCGAAAGATGCTTTTCCTTTGCCTAACATAGACATGCTGGTCGACAACTCGGCCGGCTACAAAACATTGTCGTTCATGGATGCCTACTCGGGCTATAACCAAATCCTGATGGCCCTGGGCGACAAACACTGCACGACATTCATGACCAGCTCGGGCAACTATTACTATAATGTAATGCCCTTCAGACTGAAAAATGCCGGGGCAACTTACCAGCGCATGATGAACAGAGTTTTTAACAAACAAATCGGCGACATGCTCGAGGTATATATGGACGACATGATCGTCAAGTCCCGAGCAGACACCGACCATGCAGCACACCTCAAGACAGTCTTTGCCCAAGAAAGACAATGTAAAATGAGGTTCAACCCCGAGAAATGTACGTTCGGGGTTAAGGCAGGAAAGTTCCTTGGATTCTATCTAACAGAACGGGGAATCGAAGCCAACCCCGACAAATGCCGCGCGTTCTCCGACCTCCCAACACCGACGTCGAAGAAGTCGATACAAATCATGAACGACATGCTCACGTCGCTATCCCGCTTCGTCGCGAGATCCGCTCAGCACGCCCTCCCCTTCTTCAAACTCCTTCGAAAGGAAGCGGCCTTTGAATTGAATGAGGAGTGCGAACAAGCGCTATGCTACCTAAAGCAAAGCCTATCTCAACCGCCCGTGCTATCCCGACCTGCTGACGGAGAACCATTGTACTTGTACTTGGCCGTTTCGAACGAAGTCATCAGCGCGGCTCTCGTCCGCGAGACACCTGACAGACAGAAACCCGTTTACTTCACGAGCAAAGCCTTGCAAGGACCCGAAAGCAGATACCAACAGATAGAGAAGGTGGCCCTGGCCCTCGTCAATGCGGCGAGGAGGCTCAGACATTATTTTCTGGCCCACACGATCGTCGTGCAAACCGACCAACCGGTGAGGCAACTCCTGGGACGACCTGATATGGCGGGCAGGATGTTGAAATGGTCCCTGGAACTCTCCGAATTCGACATTCAGTACGAGAGTAGGAAAGCCTTGAAAGCGCAGGCCCTGGCCGACTTCGTCGCGGAAATGACCACTTATGACCCACCCCCAGGGAAGGAACGCAAGTGGACCATCTTCGTCGACGGAGCATCCAGCTCATCCGGAAGTGGCGCATGGATCCTTTTGGAAAATGAAGAGGGCGTAGTGATCGAGCACTCCCTAGCTCTTTCCTTCCCGACATCAAACAACCAAGCGGAGTATGAAGCCCTGCTCGCAGGATTGAGGTTAGCCGAGGACCTGGGAGCCCGCGAGGTACAGATCTACAGCGACTCCCAACTCGTCGCCTCCCAAGTCCAGGGGAATTACCAATCCAAAAACGACAACCTCATCGAGTACTTGAACTTGGTCAAAAAGCACATGACAAAGTTCGTACGGGCGGAAATCTCACATGTTCCCCGCGAGAAAAACACAAGGGCAGACATATTGTCCAAACTCGCGAGCACGAGGAAGAAAGGCGGGAACAAATCCGTCATCCAAGAATCTCTAGCACGCCCGAGTATCGAAAGATCCTCGATGCCGGTCGAGGTGCACGCCATTGGAGACGCCTCGTCCTGGATGACCCCGGTCTACAATTTCTTGACAAAGGGAGAACTTCCATCAAACCAATCCGAGGCGACCGTCACAAAACGGAGAGCATGCTCCTACGTGGTGCTCGAGCACAAACTGTACCGCAGGGGATTCTCCATCCCCCTCCTAAAATGCATAGACGAATCCACAGTCCCCGAGGTACTGCGGGAGATACACGAAGGGATCAATGCCCAACACATGGGCGGTAAGTCCTTGGCGAGGAAAGCCCTTCGAGCAGGATATTACTGGCCGACGATGCAGCAGGATGCCAAGGAGCACGTTAAGAAATGCGACAAGTGCCAGAAACACGACGACATGCACCTCGCCCCGCCTCACGAGCTGAGTATACTATCGTCCCCATGGCCATTCGCGTGGTGGGGTATGGATATCCTCGGACCCTTCGTGCAAGGGACTTATCAAAATAAGTTCTTGATCGTGGCGGTCGATTACTTCACGAAGTGGATCGAGGCCGAGGCCCTCGCGAAGATCACCTCGCACAATATCCTCCGCTTCTACAAAAGAAACATCCTCGCCAGATTTGGGATTCCGAGTGCACTGGTGACCGACAACGGCACCTAATTCACCGACCACGGGTTCCAAGACTTCGTCACCAAACTAGGGACAAAAAAACACTTCACTTCGGTCGAGCACCCTCAAACCAACGGGCAGGCCGAGGCCGCGAACAGGGTCATCCTCCGGGGGCTCAAACGCCGACTCGGTGAAGCGAAAAGGGGATGGGTCGAGGAGCTCCACAACATCTTATGGGCATACCGCACCACGCCCCACTCAACGACGGGCGAGACCCCATTCCGACTAACATACGGGACCGAAGCCGTCATCCCGGTCGAAATCATGGAACCATCCAGATGGACAGAGAGCCCCCTCGACGAAGAAATGAACGACGAGGCGCTAAGGGACGAGCTCGACTTAGTCGAGGAAATACGATCTGGTGCAGCCCTGCGCGAAGCCACCCTGAAACAACGAGTGGCTCTGCGCCACAACGACAAGGTCATCAAGCGCGAGTTCGAAATCGGCAGCCTGGTATTACGAAGGAACCAGAAAGACTCCCGCGAAGGGAAGCTGGCCGCGAACTGGGAAGGACCTTATCGCGTCCACGGCACCACCGGTACCGGGGCGTACTACCTCGAGAAATTAGACGGAGAGCCATTACCATGACCCTGGAACGCTGCTAAACTAAAGCAGTACTATAGTTAAAAACTACCAACGACACCTAGGACCCTCGACCGTCGGCACCCGCGCTCGGTCAACGAGAAAAAAAAAATGTCTGACTCCGCAGAGAGGCTGAGGTACAGGCCCGACCTACGTCTAAACCGCACAACATCGTTCAACAAATGAGACCAATCGATAGTGCCCGACGTGGACACCAACATCGAGCTCCACCGTCGTAGTACCGGTAAGGCAGAACACCCAGCTCGCGAGGGGCAGTTCACGCCAAGGGCAAGTAGTCCCTACCGGGCCGCGCGCCCGACTGAGCGACTCTGCTCCATCTGCCCGACAAATCGTCAAGAATGACGGGCCATCTGAAAGGGTCAAAAAGGAATCTCTCCCCTCGAGTGCACCACTTATGTGACTCTGGCCATCAAAGGTGAGGCCGGGCACATATACAAACAAAGGACGGGCAAATTTGCCAGCTAAGTCACAACCACTTACGGGCACTCCTCGGGCCCATGACTTAGGCCAATTGTTGTGTGCAAAAATTGAAAAGGCAAGCACGGGCAAACAATCAAAATTGAAACAAAGCATTCATTCAAAAAACGCCCGAAGACAACAAAGCAAATAAATATAAACCGACCAAGAAGGCCGGCGATGTTCACGAAGTACAACCAACGGGCACGCATGCCCAAAAAATACGAACAGGCACGCAGGCCCAAAACAAATATCAGCAAGGCACGCAGGCCCATCATCATCTTACAATTCAGTTTCTCCGGAACCATCATCACCGACAACGGGAGAGTCGGGCGGGGGCACGATCGTGCCATCCACGATCTGAGACATGTAGCCCTTCCCTTCAGTGATCAAACCGGGATTCAGCAAGGAAAGCTGGCTGACCGCGGAGTCGAACCCCTCCTCCATAGCGCCGACACAATCCGCTTCGAGGAGCCGGATGCGGGCGACCAGCTCTGATCGACTCCTCAAAGCGGCTATATCCTCCGGCTCATCCTCGGTAGGAAGCATGGCGACTTTCAGGTCCTCGATCTGTTGGGTTAGGCGCCCGATGTCGGTTTCCAGACGCTCCTGGTCCGCACGGAGAAGCTCTCTCTCCTCGGCTAGCTTCCCCGAGTTTTCCTTCTCCAGAGTCAGCATCTCTCTCTCGGCAGCCAGCATCGATGCCTGCTCGCGGAACATCTCCTCGGAGCGCTCCAGGGAAATCCTTAACTTTCGCGAACTCGAGGTGAGGGCCGCTTTCTCATGTTCCAATTCTTCAATGCGGACAGGATCCTCCCCTTCCTCGGATAGCACAACGGCCATTTCAGCCATTTTCACCAGCCCGACCATATTGGCAGCCAGGTGCCTCCTCCGTTCCTCCTTACTCATCCTCCTGATAACCTCAGCCTCATCGGCAGTCACAGACAAAGGGAACCCCTCGAAGAAACCCTCCTCTTTGAAGCAAGGGGGCAACTCGAAGGACCTTACGGCGCTGGAATCCTCGCCGACCGCCGGCCCACTTTCCACCCGGTTCCTTTTTCTCGGTATCAGGTCGACATGTGGCTCGACCTCCTGGACCTCTGGGGTCTCTTCCGAAGCAGCCCCCGAGCTAGGCGACGAATCCACCCTCACCACACGAGGAGCGCCCGGACTATGTGGCGGGCCCATCCTCGTTGCTTGAGGAGCCTTCACCACCCTCTTGCTCGGCCTCCGGTCACAAGACAGCTTCAAGAGTCTCTCCCGTCGCCCGACCATCAAACCTGCACAAAATAAAAAACCGGGTTAGTGTCGAGCAAATAAGCAGACAAATGGCAAGCAAATTCAAGCAATAAACGACCTAGCAGACGAGCAGCCTGCCCGAATGACTGGCACTCCACGAGTGCCTTAGTATCGATCGGTCGGGCCTCCAATGTCGGATAACCCCCCTCGTCCAAGACATCTTCCCCCTCCCTCGTGGACCATCTGGCGGGGTGGAAGCTATCAACGTACCGACAAAGAGTGTCGTAAGCCTTCTCATCCTCGGAACCCATGTCGCCCGCAGAAGTATGATAGTACCCAGTACCGTGCTCATAATGCCTAGAAATCCAATGCACGGGGAACTTGGCCGTGCGTCCCAACACCGGATACCCGTCGTTGTCTAAAAGTGCCTCCCCGTCATCATCGCTTATCGGCGCTTCCTCCTCGTACAGGGACTCTAAAGCGGCTGTGGTAACCGGCCTCACGACATACCACTTGTCTTTAAAACCCCGCATGGAGTCCATGTACATCCTGAAAAGTCTCTTCGACTGTTTCAGGGAGACCCAACTGTGCTTTCCTCCCCGGGACTGGCGCTGCAGATGAAAGATTCTGAAGAAGAGAGGTATAGTCGCCCCAATCCTCAGAAAACGACAAGTCAGCTCAAACGCCCGGATAAAGGCGAGCGAATTCGGGTGTAGCTGCGATGGGGCCAGCCCCAAATGGGCGAAGACCCCCGCCTGAAAGTCGCTGAAGGGCAGCTGCAACCCAAGATCTTTGAATGCAATCTCGTACATGGGGAAACTGTACTCGGGGAACACCGAGCAAATCCGAGCAGCGAAGGTCGGTCTAGTAACGACGAAATTCTTTTGAAAATCAGGCTGGCCGTGGCCCGCCTCAAGGACAGCGTATGGCTTTCGGCTGCGCCGACTATAGACCGAGGCGATTCCCCTAGGCTCGGCGCCCACCCAGTCCAACAGAGGGTCTTCTACGGTGTCGATCAAACTCACAGTCTCATCGGCACTTTGTTCCTCCCTTTCGGGGCATCCAGAAGAGCACGACTCGTCCGCCATGGTTACCTGCAGAGCACGGGAAACCAGTCAATTGGGCACGAAACCATACGCTCGTCGTAACGGACAAGATAGAGTGCGCGACAAACCACGTCGCTCCACGCACGACCACAAAGTTGGTTTGAAACAAAAATAGCAGTCGCCTCCCCGACTTCCAGATATCTCGACGGGTCCTTCTGCAAACCGCCTAAACAAACCGACAACGCGGTCACTCACGAATACACCGACCCGGGGTATGAACGTGGCGAGCAACATCATAAAGCCTAAAGCCAGAGCCATGAGCATACCGGGCACGATCACAAATTAGGCGCCCTGGATCATGAAGACCCCGGGCAGCACTGCAGATTATAACCTAAACCATGTATCTACCGGCCACGAGCATGTGTTTGCCGACCTCAAGCATGAATTTGTCGAGATAAACGTGAATTTACCGGGCTAGTCCTACGCGCACAACCTCTAAAAACGTCTAAAACGATGAAAATCATGCATCACAACAGAAAAACAGAGAAGACAAGTCACTTACTTGGAACCAAGGAGTAGATTCGGCAACAGAGGAAAGGAATCGGTGACGTAGATCGCGGCGATGCTATGAGAATCTGGGAAGAACAACAGCAGCAGAAGCGCGAAGAGTAGTAACGCGTTATGGGGCCCAAGGATCCTATTTATAGTGATGACGTGGAATACCAAACGTCACCTCGGGCAACCACAGAGTTTCTCTCCTCGACGCACGGCTCCCTAGGTAATAATGACCCTATCCTCATAGGGTGGCAGCACAGTTCCCAAAAGATACCTCACGCGCTCGACAGCCGCGTGCCGTTGAGGAATCCCCGAGCATTCCCCGCGAAGGACTTATCCCCGAGCACGATACGGGGAAGCCCTCAAGTACCCCACGAGGAGCTGCGTCTCTGACCCGGGCACGAGGCCCCGAAACGGAAGCAACCTAAGATCAAGCCATGGCTCCTAACCCAAGGAACCACGACTTGGGGGGCTCCTGTTCTGGACTGGGCTCGACTGTCCCAATAGCATTGATAAGGCCCGATCGAAACGGACTTGTTGGGGGTCACGCCGACTAAAGGATCACAATCGTGCCCGACGTGCTCACTGGGGCTACTTGCTCGACCTCCTACCGTCCAGCTCGACTTCATCTCGAGCACCCCTCCTAGGGCAGACTCACTCCACTGCACTCTCAACGGGACTCCGAAAAGACCGCGTCTCTGTCCGCCCGCACTTCACGCAGAACATCCAGGGAGGGGACCACGTGCAGGTCCCCACTACGCACGTAGAACCTGGCAGTTCCTCCATTGGGCCAAACCTGCCCGGCCCAATGAAGGAACCTTGGCCCAGCGCTGGGGGCTATAAATATCCTCTGTATCCAGAGGGTCAGGTATTCATCATTCTACCCATACTCTTACTATTTCCTGCTCGTGCTCGTACTTACTTCAGCATCGGAGTGTCTTGCAGGTACCCCCCCCACCTCGTTCAAAACTTCAGCTCGGAGCCAGCCGTGACGGTCCAAGTCTGATCAGGTTAGATCATATATATATATATATATATATATAAAATTTAGTAATTCATTAACAATAGCTCAATCAAATATTATCACTTGGACATCTCCTAGAACTTTTTCTTTTTTTCAATTGAATTATATATTTTATTTGGATTTTATTTCCTTTTTTATCAATTCAAACCAAAATCTTATAGTGTATTAATATATCATCACCCTACCCTTTGTCACTTCTTTCCAAACTCACTTAATGCCTCTATTTTCTTTATTCAAATTCAAATCAAGTCATTTCTACTCAGGTAATATCGATTGTTTACAATGTTCTTTATCGAATCGCCTTTTGTTTGTTGTATGTTCAAGTTCATTGCTCATAGATTCTGAACTATTTATATTTGAAGTGCATTAACATAGCTTCTGCTTTCTAATACCTTTTGTGTTGTACTTTCTTTATATTTTTTAAAGATTTTTACCCTTTATAATCGTTTTATCAGGTTTGGTTTGCAATGTTAATGCTTCATACATTTTCATTTTCATTTTCTGTTTTTTCATTTTCATTTTATCAGGTTGATATTTCGTTTTATCATTTTCATTTTCTGTATTTTTTATGAATTTTACTATTAACAACCGTTTTTTGAGAAAACAAGGCTGAACATAGTAAATGTGTAAAACTTGGAATTTTCATTAGCTTTTGTGTGTTATTGTTATGTTTATTAATAAGCTAATAACTATGTGTGTTTCATACTTGGCAAAGCTTGTGATTTTTATTAGTTTTTTTGTGCTGCTATTATGTTTATTAATCACCTATTAACTTCTTATGTTTCATACTTGGGTTTCATACTTGTGCAAAGCTTGTGATTTTTAGTAGCTTTTGTGTGTTGTTGTCATGATTCCAGTTCTCCAAAAAATCATGTCAGGACCACCAATTCTTATCAGTGACTTGAAGCCTGAACAAAACGTTTGGAAACTAACTATTCTCGTGGTTGATCTATGGATCGTAAAGGAACACAATTGACAACAACATCTTAAAGCTATTATACAAGATGCAAAGGTATTGTTTTTGGGATTGCTTTGTTATCTATTATTTTTACAAGTTTTAAATAATAATTACTATTTTATTTAAGACTAGGGTGACCAAATCCATGTTGTTACCCGTCCCGAGAACTTGATATCTAGAACAAGACCTTCAAGGAGCATCAAACTTACATGATTTATAATGGATAATCTTTGATAAATGACCTACCATTGAAAGTATATGACAACAAGTTCAAGCTATTTTTTAGTGGTACCACCACTATCACAGCCATAGACGTCCCAAAGATTCCATATCACATTTCAATTTCAAGTCCTTTCAAGATTTCTTAAACAAAGATTTTGTCATTGATCGCTTATACAATAATTTCTATTACCCATTTTTTCCAAAATGTCATGTTATTTTCAAACGAAATTTTACCTT
Source organism: Vicia faba (assembly GCA_948472305.1). Taxonomy (NCBI): domain Eukaryota; kingdom Viridiplantae; phylum Streptophyta; class Magnoliopsida; order Fabales; family Fabaceae; genus Vicia; species Vicia faba. The sequence goes on from OX451737.1 coordinate 104,642,145, forward strand.
TCATTCATTTATTCTTCATATGTGATTGGTGTTGTCCATCAAGTTGTTAGGACTCAAGTTGTAGGAGTTGGAAAAAGCTAGCTAAATCTCACGTTGTCTGATGAATGGTCTATTACACTACATTTTCGCTACTGCATAATCTTCATCTTTTGCTTTAACAACTTATAACATATTAATGCTTCATGATTTATTTTCTATTAGTGGAGTTGAACTTGATCTTACTTTATGAGAGTCATACACCAACCAATTTATGGCGTATAGTGCTGACAATGGACCACCGGTTCTCATACTCACTCATTCTTGATATCGTCAAAGTTCATGTAAATTCCTTTATTAGTATTGTTAATTCCATTATGTCATTATGATTTTATTATTTCTATGACATGTATTTTTTCCATGCTTGTGGCCACTGGAAAGCTAAACCTTTCAAATGATTGAAATGGATCTAACCTACTTCTCAACTATGACCATCCTCAAGTCATTGAATTCAATTCAAAGTATAATGCTCACTAAAGTTCCTTTTATGAAATAGCCTAACAATTTATAAATATTACGCATTGTTGTATTTTTTATACTTATTTTAGTGTTGTTAACTTGTGCATTGGTTTTATGTATTACTGACAAAGTAAATTTTTCGGAACCCTCATATTTGTAGAGGGAAACCCATATCTAGTCGCTTTGCAAACACGGTTACTCAGTTCATCTTCACAAGGGACATTTGATGACATATCTTTCTCCTTTATTAAGGATGTTAAAAGAATCAGGGAGATGCCCTATCTTCACGATGTCAGTTCTTTTTATTATCGAATAATGAGTGCAATTGTTTAATAATGTCACTTTGTGGTTATTATCCTAATGCATGCTTTTCTATTTATTCAACTTGTATTTTTAATGACTCTTATTGTTTTTCGTATGAGACTTTATGTAATACGGTTGGTACAAATAATAGGTTCAAGGCTAATTATTTCGGCTTGTATTATGTGAAGGTGTGAGAAACACAAGAAATTGGGGGTTTTAATTAGGTTTCAGGATTTAAAACAAATTCTTCCCAAGACAAAACAAAGAACATAAGAACAAAAATAAATAATACAATTATTTTTATACTGGTTTACTGTTAACAAAGTTAATCCAGTCTATCCATCAAGATGATTTTGCCTTCTCAAACAAGGACTTAATCCACTATAAGTGAACTGATTACAGACACAACAAAGACCAATTGTTAATGTTGCAAACCACAAAGACTACCCGTCAATATCTTCTTGAGAAATTATGACTAACGCTTAGTCTCTCAAGAAACAATCAACTTAAGAGTTGAAATACAATGAGTGTGTTTACAAATTTGTTTCTTGAAAGCAGATTACACAAGTTTGAATACAATGAAATAACATAGCAATGTTAATAACAAGTTGAATGGACAAAAGCTCCTTTCTTGCAAGTTAACGAATAAAAGTTCCTTGCGTTTACAAAACTTTACAAATGAATATTTGAAATGGAGTTGAGTAGTATTTCAGCGTAAGTTTTGCAGAGAATCAATTCTCATCTTCATTCTTCCAAGTTTTCCTTTTATAGCCAAAAATAAATTCGTTGGAGGGTAGAATAAGAATACTTAATTCCAGTTGTTTTGTCCCTAATGGTTAGTGAGGGAGTGATAAACAACATAGTACTATAGTACAATCCTTGCACCACCATATTAGGATAGTGAGAACATTTGTACCTTGTACTATTCTCTTACGTAAACCAATTTTGATCTTATCTTCAAACCTTCAGAGGCTTCTGATGGTTAATAATGAAGCATGCCTAGAAGGACCAAAACTAGAATCTTTAGAACCTAAGTCTTCAGAGTCTTCAGAACTTGTTCATCCAGTACCTTGTCTTTAGAATCTTCAGCACTTGGTCTTCACAATCTTTGTCTTTAGAATCTTTAGAACTTGTTCTTCCAGAACAATGTCTTCATAACTTGGACATATAGAATATCAGAGCTTGAGAAGTCTTCATAAGCTCTTCCAATAGAGTCATGGTTAGAAGCTCTATCACTAACGTTTACCAGAACCAATGTTATAAGAGTATTCTAGAACTTGACTGGATCATTGTAAACACCACTAGTTTCTTCCAGAGTTAGAGTGTGTTGTGTTTAGAACCTGATGACATCACACACCTTATCTTCAGGGTCAAAACTTGTTAGCAAAAACTACACACTAGATAGAAAATATTAGATTACTAAATTATTCTCTAATATATCATATAATGTTATTTTTGTACCCCAAAATTTCCCCTTCCATTATTCAAGACAAATTATTTCAATAGGTCTCCCCATGCTCCTATGGTTCTCAATTGCTTAAGACTACTCAAAGATTGATCAGACAAACTCTCATCCTAAGCAGTTGACCTACAACTAGAGCTTTGCTTATTTCAAGGAAAATTGGACTTCTAATGCCTCAAGTTGATTTCTTGGTTTCTCATATGTCTCAAAGAATCCTCATGCCAAATTCCAAGCTTTGCAGCACAAATTTGCTCAGTCAATTAGTCAGATGATTAAAAACCAACTGTATTGGGCAAAAAGTCAATTGTGACCAATTTATAGTCAAACTTAAAGATTTTTGGTCAACATCAATATTTTTAAGTCACATTCATCATTTGATCAAGGGTTGATCATGATTCATCAAGAAAACTCAAGGTTCATCAAAAGTCAAAAGTTACTAAATTAGGATTTTCTTAAGGAGAAGTCAACTGAACTTTGACCAAGCGTAACTTTTACACACTTCATCATAAATTTCTCAACCAAAGCTCATTTTAAGGAAATTCAATTCTCTACAACTTTGTCTCTCTAAGATCAAGGCCAAAAATGCTTCATTTGAGAGATATAGGCCAAAACATTACAGGTCATTTTAAAAGTCAACAAAAAGACACTTTTTGTCAAAGCAATTTACATTAAGATAAATGATTCAAATGAAAAAATTACCAACATGAAGATTGTAGGGGATATCTTGATATTTCCAAAGAGTCCAAGATCACCTTCATATGATAAAAATTGAGTGAGATATGATTTTTGTAAGTTGGGAAATTTAGAGAAAATACATGAAGTTCAATTTGAGCAAACTTGAATTTTTGGACTAATGGACCTATCTTTTAAGGTCTAAACATGTTCATGACATCTTATAGGACCTCCAAGTCTATTCATGCATCATTTTAATTTTTATTTTATTTATTTTGATTTTTATTCATTTAAATTCAAAATTAAATCAAATAAATATTAAATAAATGTGTAAGACATAAAAGGCTTGTGATCTGAATCTTTTGGATGCCTAAGGTCATGCTACAAACCGTGTAGACCTATTTGTGAATCAAATCTTCATGGTTTTTTAATATTTTAACCTATTTTAAAACAAAATCAAAGATATGTTTCACATGATGTCCAAGCCCACCTCTTAACCTAATCTTTTCTCCTATAAGTACACTACATATTCAGACACACAAAAAAGCAGGCAAGGCTGCTCAAGAAACAAGGGTTTTGAGATTGAAATTTGCAAGGAAAAGGTTGAACTCGAAATCCAGCTTTCAGCCATCCTCAAGGCTAGGTGACCATTTAAATCATTCCCTAAGGTATCATAAAGTAAGTTCCAATCATTCTTGATGATCAAAGGTGCCTAAAACATGCATTCTAAACATCGCTGGTTTTGTATGTTGTGAAATTCATATTTTGATATTTATGAGGCTTTGATTTAAACTAACGGTTTCAATGTGTTCCTGAGACAAAATAGTGCAGGTTTTATCCCTTGCATGAGGCCCATGATGCCAAAATACTCCATCACCATTATTGCACAATATTGCTTTGTTTTGATACTGTACAAGTTGAATTATCCAAAAAAATTCCACCATTGAATTTGCAAGAGTTGAACTAGGGGGCTTCGGTCCTTCTTAATCTCTAACACACGTTATTTTTGTAGGTTGAAGAATGACCTCACCGAAGAAGACGATCGAAGCTAGGGCTCCGATTCACTTGTTTATCATATATTTATTGGTTTGTCTTGTATAACAGAATTGAAGCGCAACGTAGTTGGTTGAGACTGAGGCATGTAACGTGAAGGGTCTGGGTTTGATCCTTGCCTCTCGCAATATTTTTTTGTTATTTTTCAAACTAACGCACATGTTTCATATATATTATTCAATTCCTATTTTTAAACACCAACAGACACTCAGCCTAATGGCAAACAGTGCAGATTGTGAAGCCAGGTGGTGTGGGTTCAACACCCACCCCATGCAATTTTTTTACCCTATTTCCTAACCTAATTTTTCTATTTTCTTTCTTAATTGTTTCTTAATTATTTTTTAATTAACAATTAACTAACCTAATCTTTTTCTTAATAACTAACAAATTAGGATTAAGATTTTAGTTAGTAATTAATTTTTTTCTTATATTTTTTATTTACTAATTAATTAAATTGACTTTTTTCTTAACATTAAAATAAATTAGGATTTAGGTTTTAATTACTATTATTAACTTAAAATATTTTAACATTATTTTTTTTTATTTTCTTTCTTCTTGCTATTAATTTTCATAGAAAATTGTATAGGTTGCATTCTTTAATTTTAATAACATAGATTTTTTTTCTTGCATTTTTTCCTAATTATGTAACTGCTCAATGTTGTCATAGCGTAGGTTTACTTTCTCGCGAATTTTTATACTTATGTACCTCTTTCAAAGCCATGAAATAGCTTAGGACTTTACATTCCATATTTTATTTTTGTGTACATATTTAACTGCTAGTAACTAGACTTTGCATGGCAAGACTAAAAACAATATAGAAAACCCTAATATTCAAGATAGATAACTGAATCAATACACTTCACACACTTGCACCTCTAGGATAACCTCTCTCGTTGCCTTACAGATATTGGTCACGTCCCTCGAAAGTGGGGATACTTTAGCAAAAGACCATCAATCATATCATCATGTCCTTTCGAATAATGATCATAATCCCCTGATGACCCTTCGAGCTGCCTACAAAATGATCTAGTTCCTTCGAGTTGCCTATAAAATGATGATAGTCACTTTGATACAATTGCTAAAGTATCCTTACTGGTTGCCTTCAATGACTATACGATGACCCTACGCCTGTCCCTTCACATCCAATAGATAGGGCTACCTACCAACTAATGGTATGGATAGTACTATCTCTAAAGGAGAAGGAAAAAAATAAGAAAGACTTTAGTGGGTAAGAAACTCTTAATTGCTTGCTCACAACTTTTCTCAAAACTTTTTTCACACTACACTTTCAAACCAATATGTTCAAAAAATAACACTTTGTATACATTCTTGAGGACTGATACAAGAATCACTACAAAGTCAGCCTTACATTGGCAATTTCAAAATATTTTCAAACAAATCACACACACAAAGCAAGATTTTCAAAAGTGAGCTAAGCAATTAAAAGCCAGTAGATAACTACGAATGAAAAAGGGTGCTAACACCTTCCCTTTTCATAACTTGTTCCCGAATTCAAAATCTATCAAAGGTCTTTCCTATTCTTTTCATCTTTCCTAAATATTGGATAAAAAAAAGTCGATGACGACTCTAACTATCCGCACATTTGAATAAAACCAAAAAGTCAATTTTTCCACCGTATTACAGTTATCATCAAAACTTAAGGCCAAATACATAATCAAATCTTGTTCTTACATTATGAACTTTATCCAACTTCTAACAAGACAAACTAATCACCTGGTTTCCCTTTTCAATGCAACTGCTCTGATATAATGTATTCGTAGAGTTCTTTGAATTTATTCATCTATCTTTTCATTATAGTGACCTTTCTATACGGTTGCATTTTGGTCTTATCTTTTCACATTATATGTTTTAAAAAGTTATAGCATGTTCATTACTACTAACATGCTAATTACCTCCATCATTCAATATTATAATGTATTTTTTATTGCACTTTCAATATTAAGTTCTATTTATTGATAACACATTCAATCCCACTATCATCAATAACATGACTTTATTGTTCACACTTATGCAACTATTACTTTGTTATTTCAATACACATCTAAAACATTGGCTCATACATATATTGATTGTATTCAAATAGATTTTACTTCATCATTGGCTCATTCAAATTTTTGTTACTGCCATATTATTCATGTTGGTTTGTACAACTTATATGACCATATTCTGAACTGGTTACACCTCATTCATGATTTCTTACTATCTATTTTCATTTTATGAGAAGTACACCACTGATTCTATAATCCATATATACTTAGTTCGACAATTGAAGTCTAGAACTATACAACTACTTTTAAGTTAAGTGCCAAATAATTAAAACAAAACCTCAACAAACCTCTACAACATTTATTGTCTCAAAATCCTTTATCATGTCTCCTTTGAATTCACCATTGTAATATATATTGATACTTGTAATTAGTGGTCCATCCAAGTAATGGCATAGTATAATTGCTCTTTTATTTTTATCCTTTATGATACAAATAACATTTTCATACACATTTCTTTATACTACATCATGACATCGGTTTGAAAACTTGTGTTTACCATTTTATTGGACCAACTGCTACTATATGCCAAAATCATTATACATTTCCTTCCATGCATAATAAAGCGTTTTCATAAAAAATTACCTTTTGTGTAACATCAAAAAGGTTTGTCAACAACTTACTTATGCAGGTCTGATAACAACTTTTTCAATATAAAAGCTTTCACAATCAAAATTAGGTGCAAGTTAGTATGGTGAAGTTAAGTGTTTGGTCCATGATGATGAACTACTAAAACACATACTATAATAGGTCAAATAAGTTTTCTAGCAATTTACACAATTTCCAATAAACTCTTTAATTACTTTTATATTTTTATAATTTATATAAAAACCCAATTAATTATAATTACTTAGTTCAAATTAATATTTAAATATAAATCATAAAATTATTTGTTTTTTAACAAAAATAAAAAATTACAAAAAAAAAAATATAAACTAGAAAAAATGTGTTAGATTGAAATTCTGGTATTCAGATCTCCGATGTCCTAAAAGATGGCGAGACACTTTTTTCTGAACAAAAACACAATGACAAGGTATATGATAAATAAAGTGCAGAAAAGTAAAGAACACACAAGATTGTTAACCCAGTTCGGTGTACACCAACACCTATTCTGGGGGCTACCAAGCCAGGGGTCAAGTTAACTAAAATAATATCAATTCGAAGCTAAATTCCCTCGTTTACAACTTCTCACTTAATCACTACCCTTGCTTAACTTCTACGTAAGACTCACCTAGGTATGAGACCCTTCTCAAATCCCTTACAATCACAAACCACTGACTAACCAATTCTAAACACTTAGAAAAACACTGAAGTCACACTTCAAAGACACACAATCATCCATTGCTTAAAAACTTTGAAATAACTGACAAAACTTACAACTCAAAAACAAAGTCCTACTCTTTCATCAATATGATAATCAAGAGGCTCCCAATACACACACAAAACCTAACATAATACAATGTAAGTTCTACTCTTACACTAGGGTTAAAGCCTTCTATTTATAATCTTCAATGAACTGAATTTGAGCTTCACATATGCAGCTGGATATGACAGAGGCGTTACAGAATTATCTCCTCAAAGATAGGATATCGATCATTAGTTTCCTCAATTATCTCCATAATTAGAAACTAACAATTCTCCTTGAAATCAGCTTGAATCTTTTTAAATCTTCAAACTGGCGCCACATAGGATAGATAATATTTTACAAAATATTATGCACCTGTAACAAACCGAAATATCCAACAGTCTAGCTGTACAAAATCATGATGTCGAAAGAACCAACACATGACATCACATTTGATATGTTGCTCCAATTGATAGAACGTCTTCATTCAACTTGTCTAAGCTAAGTTAGTTTTACCAAACATAATGCCAATTACAATAAACAGAGAAATAACAATCTCCCCCTTTGAATTATTTTGGCTAAAACAACTTAACATATCTTCCACACAAACAACAATAACTTAGGTTTGAGAAGCACCTCAAACACACACACGATCAGAGACACAACAACAACAGAAATCAGTACAACAAATATCAGAGCAATAACTAGTGGAAGCTACACAACACACTCCCCCTCAATGAGTAATGGTTAGCTCACACACAAATTAGCTCACACACAAGTACTCCCCATTTTTAGCGATAATATGACAAAGGTGAGAAGCTAACCAACAACATATTAGCTCCAAAGCTTAAGCACACCCTTGGTACTTAATCTTCACAAAATTATAAAGCAATAGAAATAAGTACCCAAAGCAAAGCCAAAAAGGTTTATACATCCAATAGTCATGCATCAACAACAAATTATGCCCTTTCTTCATCAACATCAGTAGATGTAACAAATTTATTATTAGCAGCAACATCAATACACTTGACAACAAAGTCTTTTCTTGGGAGGATGTCACGATAATGGCTGGAACATGTGTTCCATCAAGCAATCCATAATGCAAAGAAAATTTCTTTCTCTTCATAGCCAATAAAATACCAGAGAGCGAGAGGTGGTATTTATTGACTAATACCAATAGCAGTAATTGTTATAATTCCTTATAGACACAGATTCCTAGTCTCCTTCTCAATTTTTCAAACTGAATAACATCTAAAGCTTTAGTAAAAATAACAGCAAGCTGGTTTTCAGTACTAACATGCTCAAGAGTTATGACTTTCTCTTCAACAAGATCCCTTATAAAGTGATGCTTGATGTCAATGTGCTTAGTCCTACTATGTTGAATAGGGTTTTTGGAAATATTAATAGCACCCAGGTTGTCACAGAATAATGTCACGACATCTTGAGTGACATCGTATTCAGTCAACATCTGTTTCATCTATACCAGTTGAGAACAGTTGTTACCTGATGCTATGTATTCAGCTTCGGTAGTAAACAGAGATACACAATCTTATTTCTTACTAAACCATGAAATCAAGTTATTTCCTAAGAAGAAACATCCACCTGAGGTACTATTTCTATCATCTGTACTACCAGACCAATCAGCATCACAATATCCCATTAACACATAGTTTGTGTCATGAGAGTACATTATTCCATACTCACATGTTTGATTCACATACTTTATGATTCTTTTGACTTGAGTGAAGTGACTTATTTTGGGATCAACTTGATATCTAACACAAACACCAACAACAAAAACTATATCTGCCCTACTTGCTGTAAGATACATAAGACTTCCAATCATGCTTCTATATAAACTTTGACCACCACTAACTCCCTTCTCATCTTTAGATAACTTCAAGTGTGTAGGAGCAAGAGTTCATTTATGGTTGGCATTCTCCAATCCAAATTTCCTCACAATATTCTTTGCATATTTTCTTTGAAAAATGAAGATGGAATCTTCCATATGCTTGATTTGCAACCCAAGGAAGAATGCTAATTCATCCACCAAACTCATCTCAAACTATGATTGTATCTGTTTGACAAAATGTTGGACCATTTCATCTGACATTCATCCTAAGACAACATCATCCACATAGATCTGGGCTATTATAAGTTTTCCATCTTTCTCCTTGACAAAGAGAGTTTTGTCAATTCCTTCCTTTTTATAACCATTTTTAACAAGAAATTTAGTCAACCTTTCATACCATACCCTTGGAGCCTGCTTCAACCCATACAAAGCCTTCTTTAGTCTGAATATATGCTATAGGAAAGAAGGATCAACAAATCTTTTTGTCTGTTCAACATAAACTTCTTCATTTAGGTAACCATTTAAGAAGGCACTCTTGACAACCATTTGGAATATCTTGAACCTTAAGAGACATGGCACTCCAAGTAAAAGCCTGACAAATTCCAGGCGATCTACAGGAGCAAATGTTTCATCAAAGTCCACTCCTTCAATTTGAGTGTACCCTTTGAAGGTGTGAAAAATACAAGAAGGGGGGGGGGGGGTGAATTGGGCTTTAAATCAAAACTTTTCTTTTAAAAATGACCTCCTTTAATTAAAATACCTTTTCCTTCACTCTTGATAATAACAATAATTAAGAACAGGAAGTAAAGAACAAAGTATGTTTATACTAGTTCACTTTAAAACTATCAAGCTAGTCTAGTCCATCCGCCAATGTGATTTCTCCTAACTCAATCGAGGACTTAATCCAATAATCCAACTGATATTATAATGCACAAGCTACCCGCAAGTGACTAACAACCTCTAAGACACACACGTCCTAGACTTCTTAAGGATACATAGCTAACTGATCCCTTAAGGAAAATCAGACCTCTAAGAAACACTAGTCCTAGACTTACATACCTAAACGGTCCCTTATGGAAATCAAACCACTGTTTAAATACAAGTTTTGTTTATAATTATATTGCTTTTACACAAGCTGAATATGTAAACTATTTTAAGAACAGTGACTTAAGAATATGAAAGCTATGAACATCGCTTTGTGCGTAGATCTTTCGTTGATTGACAACTTTCTCTCTTAGTCTTCAAGTCTTTATATAGCAAATAAAATAATATATCCATTGAGGGGTACTCTTGGGATTTACAAAAACATTGGCAGCTTGAGTAATGACGTGGGGGATAAGATCCTACATCGCGTCCGTCCTTTCATGGTAGTGGAATGATATGTTGATTGTACCATGTACTATTTGTACCATGTTAACATTAACTTTTTTCCTTCTGTACTTCAGAGACTTCTGTGAGCATGAGTTTAGAAGCGAGAACATAACGCAAGGTCATCAAAACTTCAAGTCTTCAGAGTCTTCAGAACTGCATCTTCAGATTCTTCAGCACTTGGTCGTGAGAACCTTTTCTTAGAACCTTGGATCTTCAGAACTTCAAGTCTTTAGAGTCTTTAGAACTTCTATCATTAGAGTATTTAGCACTTGGTCTTTAGAACCCTTTTCTTAGAACCATGGGTCTTTAGAACTTTAAGTCTTCAGAGTATTTTAGAACTTTGTCTATCAGAATCTTCAGAACTTGATCTTTAGAACCCTTTGTCTTTAGAAACATTAGTCTTCAGCATCTGGACTTAAGTAGAAACTTTTGTCTTCAGAGCTTCCGACTAGTTTCTTTAGAACATGTTGTCTTTAGAAGCATGAGTCTTCATCATCTGGACTTAAGTAGAACTTATGTCCTCAGATATTATGACTTGTTTCTTTAGACAACCATAAAAGCCTACACTTCAGAGTCTTCTGGAGTGTCTTGCTACTGTTCTTCAGAACTTGTATAACGCAATAGCGGAATTAATTCTCTCCTAATGTCTTGGCCACTCCATCCATCAGAAGCAGAACCTGTTTGTTAAATACTAAAAAATAACAAATATTAGAGTATCAAAATTGTTAATACAAACATACTCATTTGTTATCATCAAAACTCAGAGATAATATTGCAGAACCAAATCTTGTTCTTACAATCTCCCCCTTTTTGATGATGACAAAACTGTATATTGATGATAGAGTTTTGTTCATATAATCAGAAAAAGTAAAAATAAAAAGGTAAGGAATACTTATCCTTTTTATAAAACTCCCCCTGAGTCAATGACTTGATGAAGATCAAATATCCTGACTTTGAACTGTTTGAGTAAAACTCCTCCTGGTTCCAATAAATAAGATATTGAGATCTTGAGAGTCTTGACTATAGATGCCAATAAAACCACTGAGATCTTGATTTCATCAGAGCTTCTAGATTTTTTAGAAAGTCTTCAACTTCTGATTCGCTCAATTCTTCTGGAAAGCACATGCTTATGCTTTTGATTCTTATGTTTTGAATATCATATTCTCAGACATTTTACATATTCTGAATATTATGATACCAAAATCAAGATAACTTTATCTTTCAAATAGTTCTCAAATTCTGAAAAAGAAAAAAATTCTAACAGAACAGAACTTTAACTGGGTTAGAATGTAAGCAACTCTTTTCAGAGAACATTTTCTAGAACTTGATTATTGAAATCAAAATTACGTTCATTTAATTACTCCCCCTTTTTGTCATAATCAAAAAGGTAATTATGTGTGAAAAACATAAAAACCAGAAGAAGATAACAAGCAAGAAAAGAAGTGATAAGCCAAAAGAAGACTTCATTAAATTCAAACAGTCACATAATAAGAAGTAAGTCGAAGGAAGTAGAACAAACTAAGATCCAAAAAGAAAACTTACAGAAATATCAAATAATCAGAAGAAAAATAATATTCACAACAAGTAAGAAGCAAGCATAGTCCTATGGTTCAGAAGCAAAAGCAAAAATAAAATCCTAGAGCCTAGGGTTCAGGAGAAGAAGTAGGAGCAAAAATCTTTTGCAGAATCAGCTGTAACATGTTCTGAACATTCTCATTGATAACCTTCTGTTCAATTATGATTTCTATGAAAACATGTTCTCTTCTAATCTTACCAGTTTCATTTTACAGACGCGCAATGGCAGGATCATATGAAGCAACCAAAGCATCTTATTTAGCCTTAACAACTTCTTCTTCCTATTTAGCCAATCTGGCTTCTTCAGCTTTTCGGGCTTCCTCTACTTCTTGAGCTTTAAGTCTTGCTTCTTCTGTTCTTTCAACGCTCTTGCATCATCTTCTCATTGTTTAGCAGCAAGAAGTTAAATTTTTTTGATTCTTTCTCTTGTTTCTTTCCTTTCAGTTACCATCTGAACATCCCAAACTTTGGATGCTCCAGCAAAAGAATTCATTCTTTCAACTTCAGAAGACATCCACTTTTGAAAAAGTTTCCAAGAACCATCCCTGTTATGAGGCTCAGTACTTGTACTTGCCTCTGCCCTTAACTTAGCAACCTTTTTCTTTTCCTTGATTTTAAAAATGTTAATGCATTCATCCAAGGTTTTACGAGAAGGTTTTCCATAAACAACCAAGGCTTGGGTAGGTTTAGGATGGGTTGGTTCAAAAGTTTGATCAGGAGGATTTTGTGATATCGGTTGTTCAGTAATATTGAGAAGTTCAGAACAAGTGAAAGGTTCGGTTGTGGAAATTTCAATAGCTCCACGGTTAATCAGAAATTGACCTTTCATACAGTTCGTAACCAGAGGGAGAAACTGGATCAGGATGGATAATGGGTGAGTCATGAAAAGTAGTTTCTTTGTTAAAGAAGGCACAATGAAGATTGGAAACGAAAGTTGAAAAATGAGAAGTTTGTGGAAGTGATTGAGATGTGGTTAATGGAGATGTAGAAGTGTAAATTGGCGAGGTCGCAAGGTCAGAAGTGGTTATGGTGTTTTAGGTAGAAGCAATTTTTATTGTAGGTAATGTTGTAGAGACAGTTTTAGAAACAAAAGTTTCTATAGTTAAGGGAATGGTTGAGGAAATAGGATCAGAAGCAGGAATAGTTATGGTGGATGGTGGAATATAAAAAGAGTTAAAATCATCATATGGAGATATGGTGATTGTTTTTGAGACATTTTTTGTTGTTAGAGTTGTAGTTGCAACATAAATAAGTATGGTTTGGGTGTTCGTTCAGATGCAAGAATTGTTAAAGATGATGGTGTAAAGGAAATAGATGGAAAGAGGATAAAAGTGGTAACAGAGTCAGAAACAAATGTAGTTCTGGTTGGTAGTGGAAGAGGATTAATTTGTGCGTGGAGGTTGTGGATGAACATACATTAACAGTATTAGAAATAGACAATGGAACAGGTACACAAGTATCAGACTTACTAGATGTTACAAAAGTTTCAGCTCCCAGAATGGCATCTTTTAGAAAACCAGACTTTTTCTTCTTCTTCTTATTCTTCTTCTTCTATGGTTCAGAAGCATCTGAACTTCTATTTCTTTTACCAATATAACAATCAAGACCCTTAGCAGGAAAATCTGAGTAATTAAAGCTTGACATATCATGTCCTTCTTGTTGAATCATTAGAACATATGCAGTTACACTAGATACATGATCTTGCTTGGAGAATAGAGGATAGTCATTCACATGAATTCTTTTGTGATGATAACTCTCAGAAGGTTCAATCAGAGGCTTAACCTTGAGTTCTTCAATCATCCTTATTGTGATGCGGTGGGAGAACTGACTTGAGATTTTGCGTTTGTGTTTGCAAATGTTTCAGTTTAGCAAGAGTCGCCACCGACTTTTTATTTTATCCAAAGGAAAGGTCAAAAAGCACAGGAAATACCTTTGAGATGTTTTCTTGGGTTTGGGGGGTAGATTATGAAAAGGGAAGGTGCTAGCACCCTTTTCATCCATGGTTTTCCATGGGCTCTTAGTTACTTGTTTTAGATCACTTGCTTTGCTTTTTCAATTGTTTGAAATGGTGCTTTTGTGTGTGATTTTGAAAGTATTTTGAAAAGAGGCCTTTGTTTAGGCAACCTTTGTAATGATTCTTGTTTGAAGAATGTATACAAAGATGTTTATCTTTTGAAAAATGATTCAATGTTTGAAAGTTTGTTTTTGGAAATATTTTAAAATTGTGTGTGATTGTTTGAAAATAGCAAGGATGGTTTGCAAATTGATCAAGTAACTAGGAGCATCTACCTAATCAAAAGTCTTTCTTGTACATTTTTAACCCTTTGACATTGTTGTTTTACCATTGTATTTGGTAAACAACCCTATCTTTGGATGTTAAATGGGACGGGCGTGGGTCATCGTATGACCATGATAACAATATTGCCAAGTATCTTTAGCAAGTTTTGGAGGGACTTAAGATCATTTTTGTTTAGGCAATCAAGATAGCGTCATCGAGGGACTATGATCTTTTTGTTTTGATTGATTTTGCCAAGATACCTAGCATGCATACCATGGCCATGTTTTAAGGCAACAAAGTGTATGAAACCCTAGGGGTGCTTGTGTGCAAGGTGTTGTCATTTTCATGCATTTTTGTCTTGTGTTAAGTCATGCTATTTGTTTGATTTTGATCTTTGCATACAAAACCCTAATTTACTATCATGGTATATGAAAGTGATAAAATGCGTAAAGTAAATCTAAACTATTACAACATTATTATGGGAAGGGGGGGTACAAGTTTTGAATAGGGGGATATTGCTCAAAATAAAACCCTAAAACTATTACAACCAAATTGAATTTATTGTACAAATAATAAATAAATGAACAATTATTTAAATATGCAATAAAATGTAAATATGCACAAATGTTTTTGTATTAATTTTTATGTATGTAAAAATAAATTTATTTATGTCCTAAAAATAATAAAATAAAATGATTATTTTTGGAAAGGGTAAAAACCCTAATTTTTTTGTTTAAGAAAATATACTTTATATTATTTATTTTTTATTCAAGAAAAATAATAATAATATGTACAAAAATGTTAAAAATTAAAATGTGTGAGAAAATAATATTTTTAAGTGTATAAATAATAAAAATAAAAATATATAATATTTTTGTATTATTTACAAGTTTATTTAAGAAAAATAAGTTATATTATTATTAATAAACTATTTTTATGCCCAAAAAATAATGAAAATAAGAAAATAAAATGCAAAAAATAATGAAAATATTTTTGAGATTTTTATTTGTTTAGAAAAAATAAATAAAGTCAGAAAATATAAAAGAAATGAAAAATATACAAAAATATAGCAAATGGGCCAAGGGGGTGCAAAAAGCAAAACGGGGGTGCAGGAAGAAACAGGCCCAAGCGCGCCAGGCCCATACACACTTCATCCCTGACCTTGAGACACTACGCGCGCGCCCTGTTCATCTCAAACCTATTCTCTCTATTGCTTGCATGAAATAAAAAATTTACAACATGAAAGTTATAGCATTTTCAATCACGATTCCAACCATATCCATTTTGTTACCTAACTCTCAAAGGACAGAGAGAATTTTAATGGCCCTAAATTTTAACCTAAAATTTTCAGCATGTTCATCATCCAAATTCTCGTAGCTCAGTTAATATAAATAAGAACTATAGATATGTACAACTCAAGCACATTAAAGACTACATTTTTGCTTCACAAACCTAAGCCTAAGGATGTCTAAATAAGGAGATAGAAAGTAGACAAATACCTTGTTCAGTTGAAGTTGAATATGGCAATGTAGCAACTTTGGATGAGGCCTGAAGGTCGTGTGAGCTTGCTTGAAGTTCCCTCAACCCTTCCCAATGCTTAGCTTGCCTTGAACTTGCCTGAATGTCCCTGTAGAAGTCAACCTGCAAAGCTTCAAAATGAAAATGGTGAAGTGTGAAAATAAGGTTACAGTTGCTGGACAGATGCTTGGCTAGTTCAGGTGGGTTGTAGGGAATGTGTTTGAAGTGGTTCAAGGCAAAACTCACAAGCCAATTTTGTTTTGGAAGTGGTTCTGCAGATGATGCCCTGTTTGGGCAAGAACTTGTGATTTTGTGTTTTAGGGTGTTTTAGAGCTTAGAAATTTATGTTTCTGGCTTGAGACAATATGCTGAGGTTGTTTCAAATGATACCAAGACTTGCTCTTATCAGATTTCCAAGTTGTGGACTTTTTGCAAGCTTACTTGCTTTTGAAGCAAAAGTGAGTTGACAATGCTCAAAGCCTGTACATGCCTGTTCCTTAGCTGCACATAGTTGGTGAACTTTTCCTGATATTTGTGGACTTTGTTTGCAGCAATAGGTTAGGTCCATGGCTTAAGATAAACAAAGTTGCTAAAAGTGAACTTTATCAAAGTAGCATTGTAACCTTTATGCCATTTTTGGAATAATTCCTTGTACAATGCTCTAAAGCTCATAACCAAGCCTTTGTCCAATGTATTTGCATTAAATTAAGGAGTGTGGAAAGGTTTAAGACCTGTAAAACAATTACAAGCATGCTTAGGACAAATTTGCAACTTGTATCAATGTGCAAAATGCCTCGGACAAAAGTGAGAAATGACCATTTTCATTCCTTCGATTCTCCCTAACCATAAATGATCTTGGAGAGTTCTTGGACATTTTGGAAATCTTGTAACATGCTCTACCATCCGTCTTTGAAATGAATTTTTAGATTCCTCTTGGAACTAGGTGAAAAGTTGCCATGAAGTTAGGTAAAAATCTGCCTAAACTAGGGCAAAATTTTACTAAGTTAAAAGTTTCATGGACCCCTATTCATAAAATCATAACTTGAGATCCAAGCATCTTTTGGGAAAACTTTGTGAATAAAAGTTGTATATTTTGTGGAGGACTACAACTTTCATGTTGGAAGTTTTCTTTGAATCCAATTGCATCATGGTGAAAAAGTTGGGAAAAAATAAGAAATTTTCATAACTTAGAAAATTTCTAAGTTATGAAATTTTTCAATCTTAAACCCTAATTTCCAAAATTAGGTTTCTTGGTGAAAACGTTTCATGTTTTGAAACATCTTGATGAAAAATGACTCTTGGCACTTGATTTTGACCAAAAAGTCAAAGTTTGACTTTTCAGTGTACAATTGATTTTTGATTAGTTGACTGGAAAATTCATCTGTCAATCCAATGCTTTTGAGATCTTTTGAACCTTGTGATTACGTCAAGATGATTCCATTGATTCCTTGAAACCATGCTTGAACCCAATTTGCCATTGGCTAGGTGAAAAATCAGAAATTGCCTTTCTGCAGTCAAAACCCTAAAAATGACCATTTTGCCTTTTTGATGATCTGATCAAATTTCTTGAGGAGTTGTGGTCCAAACTTGATAAAATGGTTCATATGAGTCTATAATGTTGATGTGGATAAAAAATTATGAGGTTTGACTGTAAATTGTCCATAATTGACTTTTTCCCCAATACAACTGATTTTTAGGTTAACTGTCCAATTGACTGGTCAAAAATTTGATTCAAGGCTTGAAACTTGGTATGAGCAATCTTAGGAGTCCAACATGAAGTATGAAAGTCACATGAGGCATTGGAAGTCCAAAAATCCTTGTGCAAACTCAAACCCTAATTTCAGGTCATCAGTGCAAAGAGATGTCTTGAGCTGAGCAAACCGTAATCTGGTCTTGAGTCCAAAGAGTCTTGTGAGGGGAAATCTTGATAAAATGAGAGGGAAAATTTTGGGGTACAACAACTGCCGCTGTTCAATCTTCTTGAACTTGAAGAGTTAGATTGACGAGTTTTGCCGTTCGTGACTCGAAGGTAAAAGATGATTGGACACTAAAGTGCCCGTAAATTTGCACTCGTCAAAATGTAGTTGAGGGAATGGGCTTAAAGATGCCATTTGGAGAGGGGACAGAGTCTTGTCGGAGATGGGCTTGTAGATGCCATCCAAGAATGTTTGTTGAATTGTAAGTTGTAAGTCAGAAGAATGAGTATCGAAATGGTATCCATGTCTGGAATGCATCTGAACTGTATCTGGAGACTGAATCTGTATGAGCAATGGAATGACGTCCGTGTCTGGAGCGTATCCGAGCTGTAACTATATTTGAATCGGAATGAATAATAGAATGACTTCCGCGTCTGGAGTGTATCTGTATTGTATCTGAGTCTGAAATCTGAATGGGCGACAAAATGGAATCCGTGTCTGGAGCATCTCTGGGTTGGGGAAAAAGTCAGAATAAGTGACAGAATGGCAACCGTGTATGGAGCGTATCTGGACTGTATCTGAAGTTTGAGATCTGTATGAGTAGCAGAATGACTTCCGTGTTTGGAGTGTATCTGAACTGTAACTGGGATTTGAATAAGTGACAGGATGACTTCCGTGTCTTGAGTGTATCTGAACTTGAAATTGATAGTTGAAACTGAATGAGAAATAGAATGGCTTCCGTGTCTAGAGCGTATCTAATCTGTATCTGATTGTTGAAGTCTGAATGAGTGACAGAATGACATCCGTGTCTGGAGCGTATCTGAACTGTATCTTGACTTGAAATTCTGAATGAGTAATAGAATGACCTTCGTGTCTGGGGTGTATCCATACTGTATCTGAATAAGAGATCTGAATGAGTAACAAAATGACTTCCGTGTCTGGAGTGTATTCATACTGTATCTGAAATCTTTGAATATTTGTTAAAGGTAGCTGTTAATCTTATCCTGAAAAAGGGTAAAATGTTAGCTGAAACACCAAGTTATGTTGCATGAAATGTATGATGCAATAAAATGTGTTTTATCAATGTTTATGATATATGAATGTAATGTATGCGCATGTAAGCTGATTTGTTGTCTTGCTGAGGAAAGTAAATCCTTGACGCTGGGGATAATAAAAATCTTCGACTGCTGTCGGGGAAAATAAATCCTTGACCCCTGTTGGAGATTCAAAATCTTTGATTGCTGAGGATGAGAAATCCTTGCTGACTGCTTAGGGATTAAAGATCCTTGACAACTTCTGTGGGGATGTGAGAATCCTTCACGACTTTCCTGGGGATATAGGGATCCTTCAAGTCTTCGAAATTGGAGGATGATAAACATTTTGTTGTGAGAATAATGCCAAGTGTTGCTTGAGAAACCTGCTTGGGGAATCCCGAGAACTTTGATGACTATGGCTGGGGATTACACAATGGGAATCCTTATTCGGCTGGGGAATAAGGAAAACTCTGATGATTTCTGTGGGGAATGAGAATCTTCATTTTGTTGAGGAGTAATAAAAACTTTGGCAAGTTCATGCTGGGGAGTAAAGAAGGCTCTGGAACTTTACCAGGGAAATGAGAATGAGAATCTTCAGTCTGCTAGGGGATGAAAAACTTTGTGGGGAGTGGCTATACTGCTGGAGAGTAAGTTCAGGACTCCGGGAAAAAGCTTATTCCTGTTCAGAAAAAGTTCAGGAGTTTGGGTTGTATGCCATCTACTGGGGAATTATCCTAGTTTGGGGATAAAAGTTAACCGTTATCTGGTTGATTCTCAGACTTTAAGACAACTTACTGGAGAATTTGGGGAAAACTGGATGGTTTCCGCTGGGGGTTGGTAGTTGGAATTTTGACTTCGCTAGGGAAGAAAGTTTATCTCCGCTGAGGGTCTGTAGTTCAAAGTTTTTGCTCCGCTGGGGATTAGGAGTTTGAAGTTTTAACTCTGATGGGGATTTTGAAATTTAGCTCTGCTGGGGATATGTATTTCAAGGTCTTAGCTCCATTGGGGATCTAGATGATGTATTGCAGGGGATTTCTCTTGGAATAGCCTAAAGACGTTTTCCTATACTTTCAACATGTCAGTAATTATTCTTTCCCATTTCGTTTATTTGTAAACAGTGATTATATTCAAATGCATATGCTCATTAATAAATCATTGGACGTTTTCAAATAAAACACAAGTGTAAAAAAGAAGAAAAGGCAAATAGTTTTCTGCACTTTGAAGTATCTTTGTATTAACTTTGTGTAAGTATTTTGTACAAAGGAGACAGACATCCTAGTAAGAGAATGCTGTCATAAAAAAATGAGAAAAATTTATACAAAGAAAGATGGCTATGTGTAAAAATTCCATGGGGTTCCCATTCTTCTATAGCCTTCGTAACTCTGAATATCTTGTCCATTCATTGCTTCGTCCGAAGATGATTGAATTGATCAGAAGCCTGGAGCTTGTGTGTGAAGAGATTGTCTTTAAAGTGATCCGACGAGACATAGTCATACGCTTTAATTCCCTAACTTTTGCCTGGACCGCCCTTTCGGTTTTTCGATCTACCGGGAAACCCTTTTTTGCCCAAGTCGCCCTTTCGGGTTTTCAACTTGCCGAGTGTATAGATTTTTTTTGTTTATCCCTAACTTTTGCCTGAATCGCCCTTTCGGGTTTTCGATTCACCGGGATGCCCTTTTTTTCCCTAGGTGTGTCAACCTAGCGGGTCATTTATGCGCAGTATCTTTTGATTATGTCTGCGTTCGCAGGGTGCGACAAGTCGTCACCGTCCATGGTGGTTAAGATCATTGCCCCACCAGAAAAAATGTTCTTGATCACAAATGGTCCTTCGTAGGTAGGAGTCCATTTGCCCCTGGGATCACTTTGCGGCAAGATGATCCGCTTGATTACAAGATCCCCGACTTGATATACCTGGCGCTTGACTTTCTTGTTGAATGCCTTGATCATCTGTTTTTGATACGCCTGACCATGGCAAACAA
This sequence comes from Vicia faba, assembly GCA_948472305.1. Taxonomy (NCBI): domain Eukaryota; kingdom Viridiplantae; phylum Streptophyta; class Magnoliopsida; order Fabales; family Fabaceae; genus Vicia; species Vicia faba. Next base: position 104,663,064 of record OX451737.1, read on the forward strand.
CAGTAAGTCGCTTTTCATCAATCAAGTTAAGTTGATCAAGCCGGGTCGGAATCCAATCGTCTTCACTCAAACCAGCATCCTTCATGATTCTCAAGGGGGGAATCTGAACCTCGATAGGTAAAACAGCTTCCATGCTATATACCAAAGAATAGGGTGTTGCCCTTGTTGATGTGCGTGCCGTGGTACGGTATCCATGCAGAGCAAATGGTAACATCTCATGCCAGTCCTTGTAGGTGATTGTCATCTTTGTATGATCTTCTTGATATTTTTGTTAGTAGCTTCGACAACACCGTTCATCTTTGGCTGATAGGGAGATGAATTGTGATGTTGAATCTGGAACTGCTCGCACAAAGCGGTGATCATAGTATTGTTCAGGTTTTTACCGTTATCGGTGATAATCCTTTTGGGGATACCGTACCAGCAAATAAGATTCTGCTTGATGAAGTGGGCAACAACATTCTTTGTGACGGATGCGAAGGAAGCTGCTTCGACCTACTTGGTGAAGTAATCAATGGCCACCAGAATGAAGCGGTGTCCATTGGATGCTGTAGGCTTGATCTCTCCAATCATGTTGATTCCCTACATAGCGAACGACCAAGGAGATGTTAAGACATTGAGAGGAACTGGAGGTATGTGTACCTTGTCCGCATAGATTTGGCATTTGTGACAAGTCCTGGAATGTTGATTGCAGTCAGCTTCCATGGTAGACCAGTAATAGCCTGCCCATAGAATCTTCTTAGCCATCGTATGTCCGCTAGAGTGAGTGCCAAAGGTACCATTGTGCAGTTCAGCCATGATCTGCTCAGCTTCAATCTTGTCCACACAACGGAGCATAATGCAATCATGATTGTGCTTGTACAGGATACCATTGCTCAGGAAGAACTTGGCAGAAAACCTCCTCAAGAACTTTTTGTCATTGAATGAAGCTCCTTCAGGGTATTCTTGAGCCTCGAGATACCTTTTGACTTCATGAAACCAAGGTCGGTCCACTACTTCTTCGGTATTAATCTCGTGATAATGTGTAGGTTCGTCCATCCGTTCAATGGTGATCTGGGGAGCCTCATTATCCCAGTTAAGTTTAAACATGGATGACATTGTAGTTAGAGCACCTGCTAGCTGATTTTCTTCTCGCGGGAAGTGCTCAAAGATAATCTGCTCGAAATGTGGTATCAATGTCAAGGCATGTTCTTTGTAAGGGATGAGGTTTGGATGTTTAGTATCCCACTCTCCTTTGATCTGACTGATGACCAAAGCTGAGTCCCCAAATACAATAAAAGATTTGATTCCCAAGTCTATGGCAGCCTTGAGACCAAAGATACAAGCTTCATACTCGGCCATGTTGTTGGTGCAGTTAAAATAAAGCCTGGCTGTGAAAGGTGTATGGAAACCTTTTGGAGAGATAAGTACAGCACCGATACCGTTGCCAAGTGCGTTGGAGGCACCATCAAAGTACAGGGTCCACCGGGATCCTTGTTCAAGTCCGTCATATGGTCTGAAATCTTCAATGTTGTCCAAAGTCATGATATCCTCGTCAGGGAAGTCAAACTTCATGGATTGGTAATCTTCGACAGCTTGATGAGCCAGATGGTCAGCTAGCACACTACCCTTTATAGCTTTTTGGGTCGTGTACTGGATATCATATTCTATCAGGATCATTTGCCATCTATCTATTCTTCCAGATAAAGCAGGCTTCTCAAAGATGTACTTGATCAAATCCATATTAGATATCAGAAGAGTGGTATGAGTTAACATATACTGCCTTAGCCGGCGAGCAGCCCATACCAAAGCGCATCAAGTTTTCTCGAGAAGTGAGTATCGGGTCTCACAGTCGGTAAACTTTTTGCTAAGGTAATAAATGGCATTCTCTTTTCAGCCAGACTCGTCATGTTGGCCCAGTACGCACCCCATTGAATTCTCTAGGACAGTCAGATACATGATTAGCGGTCTTCCTTCAATGGGAGGCATCAAGATAGGAGGTTCTAGCAAATACTCCTTGATTTTACCGAAAGCAACTTAACAGTCATCATTCCATTTAACCACCTGATATTTCTTCAACAGCTTGAAGATTGGCTCACAGGTAGATGTTAGGTGAGAGATGAACCTATCAATGTAGTTTAAGCGTCCCAAGAAACCTCTGACCTTCTTCTCAGTGCGAGGGGCAGGCATTTCTTGTATAGCTTTGACTTTGGTAGGATCAACCTTGATGCCTTTGTTGTTAACAATGAAACCCAAGAGTTTACTGGACCAGACTCCGAAAGTGCACTTGTTAGGGTTCAGTCTGAGCTTGTACTCTTTCAACCTGACAAACAACTTTTGCAAATGGTCGAGGTGTTCTTCTTTAGTTTGTGAATGGGCTATCATGTCATCTACGTAGACCTCTATCTCATGATGTATCATATCATGAAATAAAGCTACCATGGCGCGTTGATAGGTTTCCCCGACATTCTTCAGTCTGAATGGCATCACTTTGTAGCCGAACGTACCCCACTGTGTAACAAAAGTAGTTTTCTCCATGTATTCAGGTGCCATTTTGATCTGGTTATAACCTGAAAATCCGTCCATGAAAGAAAATACCTTGTGCTGAGCTATATTGTCAACCAAGATGTCAATGTGCGGAAGTGGAAAGTCATCTTTAGGGCTAGCCCTGTTTAAGTCTCTGTAATCCATGCACATTCTGACTTTGCCGTCCTTTTTAGGCACGGGCACAATGTTAGCAACCCATTATGGATAGGAAGTAACAACAAGAAAACCAACATTGAACTGCTTCATAACTTCGGCTTTGATCTTTTCTGACATGTCGGGCCTCATGCGGCGGACTTTCTGTTTAACTGGTGGACAATCTTCTCTTGTGGGTAGACGGTGAACCACAATATCTGTATCAAGTCCTGACATGTCTTCGTATGACCAGGCGAAGATCTCAACATATTCATGTAACAGCTGAATTAAGCGCTCTTTGACACTTGGCTCTAGGTTGGCACCCACTCTGACTTCTCTTATGTCTTCCTCAGTACCCAAGTTGATTGTCTCTAACAGCTCCTCATGAGGTAGAATAGTCCTTTCTTCCTGTTGTAGCAGTCTAGCCAATTCTCCTGGCACCTCACAATCTTCCTCACCTTCGTATTCGGCATGGTAGACCAGATCTTCAGAGTCACTGAAGGCCATAACAGAATTGTTACCCATGGTATCCAGAATGGAAGGGTACCTGCATTTGTGAGTGTGGGTGTGTGTAAAGGATAACCACCTTTAAACAAATAAAATGTAAAAAGAAAGACAATGAACACAAAAGTTTATATGTGAAAACGTTCATGATTCATTAAAATGGCATATGAAGATGAAAAATCAAACCCTTACAAATGGACCTATACACCTCGGATAAGGAACAAGGTTAAAAGTGTACGAATTGTTTGAGAATTATTACAAACCAACAGAAATGTTTGAAAGATAAATTACTGATTCATGAAAGTAATCGGAACAAAGTCTTTTGCTTCCTAGTTGCACAGTCCTCCATCCACAGTAGGGAAAATCCAGTCTTCCAAGTTGCTCTCCTCTTCACTATCCTCCAAAGCATTGACTCCATGATGGGTGATCTTCACTGGTGGCCCTCCAGCACGGGAGTGACACACAGCCTTCTGACTAGCTGAAGTGAAACCCAAGCCGAATTTATCTGATTTAAAAGGAAAGTCGGGAAGCTGCCCCTAGATTGTGGATACGCCTTCTTCCACAACTGCCCTAGCATCCTTTAAAGAAGACATCCGAGGCGGAGGTCTTGTAATCACCGGAGTTGAGGACACTGCCTTGGTCACTGCCATCTCTTCAGAAACTTCTTCAAAGTGTTGGAAAGGGGTCTCGATGAATTGGCCATCTAATTCCACATAACGAAATGAATTTAGATGACTAATCATGTATTCCTCTTCGCCATGAACAATTATAATTTTCCCCTGAACAAGGTACTTGAGCTTTTGATGCAGAGTAGAAGTGACGGCTCCAACATGGTGAATCCAGGGTCTTCCCAACAAGCAAGAATAGGAAGGACGGATGTCCATCACATAGAATGTGGAGTTGAAGATTTCAGTTCCCACTTTAATCGGGATGTCCACCTCCCCGTGGACCATCCTCTTAGAACCATCAAAGGCTCTGACAATTATATTGCTAGGTTTCAGGGTTAAGCCTTCACAATCTAATCTATCCAAGGCCTTCTTCGGCAAGAAATTTAGCGAAGAACCAGTGTCTACCAGTACGTGTTCTAGAGTAGTCCCTATGCATTCCACTGAGACATGCAAAGCGTCATTATTTTTTCTCCCTTTTGATGTTAAATCGGCATCGGAGAATCCTAGACCATTGTCAGCTGTTAAGCTAGCTACACATTCCTAGAACTGATCCGCCGAGGTTTCCTGTGGCACGTGGGCCGTCTTCAAGAATCTGATCAAAGCTTTAGCATGAACTTCTGAACAAAGAAATGGGGCCAACATAGAGATCTTTGAGGGGGTTTGCCCCAGTTGCTCCACAACATCATAATCGCTTTTCTTGATTATTTTCAAAATCTCTTCCATTTCTTTTTGAGAGGTTTCAGGGATGATCAACGGCTGAGCCCTCGTCCTGACGGGCTCTTCTTGGATCCCTTTCCCTTTATCAGCAGCATCAGAGGGGACAACCATAAAAGTTACAACTTCTTCAATAATTGGAGTTCTCGCAGATAGGTTGACCGGTGCAGGGGTAACCTTAAGAGCAGCTGAGGGTCCAAAGATTACCTTTGGAGGGGTAATCTCTGGAGAGAAAATTCTTCCACTGCGGGTGATTTTGCTCGTTCCAACAATGTTTCCAATGTCGGAAGTCTCTTCACTAGAACTCTCTTCAGTTGATTCAATTTGTTTAATACCGTGATAGTAGATTTCTCCACCATAGTTCCACGGTATTGATTTGTCGGACTTGTACGACACGGCCCCGGGCATGGTTATCTTCAAAGGTGCAGTCTTTGGAGCGGATGTAATCTTAACAGGTCTTTTGGAGACCTTGGAAATATTGGCGGATATTGTTATTATTGAAACATCATTGATAGGAGTCGATGTAACAAGAGTCTTTTAAAAAAGGATTTCTTGGTTATCCATTAGGCGCTGGATGCCTAACTTCAACAATAGACAGTCGGTTGGTAAGGATGAACAAAGGTAGCAATCTTCTTCACAACCTGGGAAAATCCCATCCTTCAGCAAATTCAACTTGATTATCGGTAGCGGAGTCATCAAATCATCAACAGTAGCAACAAAAAGATCCTCTTCAACAGCATGGGCATTATGGCCATGCCTTGGCATTGGAGCAGAGATCACATTCGACTTTTCAGGGGCGTCAAATTCAACTTATTTAGCATCTAGCAAATCCTGAATCTTATTCTTTAGGGCCCAACAATTGTTGGTGTCGTGCCCTATACTCCCTGAATGATAAGCACACTTGGCGTTCAAATGGTAGAAAGGAGAAGTTGTATTCGGATTCTTCGGGGCCTCTTTCAGACTGGCAAGGTTTAACTTCAAGAGATGGGGTAGAACCTGAGCAGGAGTCATGTTTATCTGGGTGAATTGCCGTACAAGCCTTTCCACCCTTGTTTGTTTGGTTATAGGTTGATTGTTTCTGGGCTGATCAGCTGCAAACTTCTGAATTATTACGGCCCCCACCGCTGGCCGGCGCTCAACTCTTCCTTTACCTCTTTGGGAGTAGACAACTGATACTTCCTTCTTTGCTGGAAAAGTCTTTTTGATGGCAGCGGAAGCAGATGCATCCTTTTGAATTTTCCCGCTCTTTATGCCGGCTTCAACTCTCTCACCAGTTAGAATCAACTCGGTGAACCCCGCAGACGAACTTCCAATCAGGTGATTGAAAAAGGGGCTTGACAGTGTACCTAAGAACATGTCTACTAGCTCCCTCTCAGATAGAGGTGGTTGTACTCTTCCCGCCAAGTCTCTCCATTTCTGGGCATACTCTTTGAAACCTTCATTTGAGACCATGCCCATACTCTGTAATTGAGTACGGATTGGTGCCAAGTCCGCATTATATTGATACTGTCTGTAGAAGGCGGCCGCCAAATCTTCCCAATTATGCACATCAGACCTCTCCAACTGGTAAAACCAATCCAGCTGCGTCCCCAATAAACTGTCCTGGAAGAAATGAACCCACAAGTCTTTGTCAGAAGAATGTGGTTGAATTTTCCTGACATAAGATCGTAGGTGCATCTTGGGACAAGACAACCCATCGTACTTAGCAAATAGAGGTACTTTGAATTTAGAAGGGATTACAATTCCAGAAACCAACCCTAACTCTTCAAAGTCCAGCCCATGCACTCTCTGTATCTCCATGGAAGCTAGAAGTTCTTCCAAGTTCTTGTATTTGTCATCTGCAGGAGGGTACTGCTGTTCAGAATAGTCTTCATCCTCTTTTTCTTCTTCTTCCTCAGAATCAGATGGCACCGCAGTTTCCTTTCCCTTTCTCACCCCTTCATTAGATGTTGAGGGGAAATCCAGGACCCTTCTGGCTTGACCTTCAAATCTTCTGCCCAAGGTAGCCACACCAGCTCTTTTCTTTTTATTTTTCTCTTTTTCCTTTTCTAGCAAGGTCTTGAGCTCCTCCTGCCCCTTAGCCAAGGTCAGGAGTAGCTGCTGAAACTGTGAATTCTGCGCTTGCAAGTCTTTGACCATTTGTTCTAGATCCATCTTGCTGAAATAAACAGCAGAGAGATGAGGAAACTTGGTGTGAAGACCTGTTTATGCATATGATGAATGATATTTATTCATGTAATACATTGAAGGATTCAGAAATTCAAATTTGTTTTAAACAAAAAAGGAATACACGTCATATTAATAAGATAGAATTTGTTAGTACATCAATTCCCCATGGGCAAAATAATATGAAATTCTAAGGTAAAAAGGCGTTACGCATCCTCTTTGGTGAAATGTAGGTGTTGAGAGTCTGCTCTTCGTGAAGTTGACGAGTAAGTTCCAAAACCTTCTTCTCACTGGCGTAGAATTGGGCTTCAAAAGTATCGCGTTCTCCCTTGATCTGTATCTAACTCCTTTGCAGATCTTCGAGTGATGTTGGCATGTCAGGATGTAGGAGGGTGTATGGAACCTCTCCTTCCATAACAAGCTCTCTAATCACAGGGAGAATAGAGGGGTAAGGCATCATAAGACTTTGGGCGCGGGTTCGTACCCACTTGAGGTAAGGCTCAAGGGGGATGGAATTCTTGTGTCCCAAGGTCTTACTGTCCACCTTGTTGGGCATCCTCTAAGCTCAGATAAACCTTTGTCGAAGTCCTTGATCATCGTTGTCGAAGTCAAAAACCAAGTCCGGAATCAGCATGTCATGTGGGCCATCCCTTCGGGCATACCCAAATTGTCTCAGAGCCAAGCAAGGGTTATAGGTGATGCCTCCCCTAACGCCAAGTATAGGGACATTAGGGAATTCTCCACAACGGTCGATTATGATAACATTTTCTCTAGATCGAGAACACCAATGAACATCTGAATGTGTAAGAGTCATCAATCGTTGTGACCACCTCAAGCCTTGCTCATTCTTCAAGACTGATTGGGGAAGATGAGAAATAAACCATCTTGCCAGTAGAGGATTACAACACATGAGAACACCCCTTTTCCTCATTATACGAGTGTGAAAAGAGTGCAAGATATCTCCAAGCAGAGTAGGCACCAGATTGCGAGCCATGAAGATTTTGACAGCATTCACATCTATAAGTTGGTCAGGGTTTGGGAACAAGACCAACCCATAGATGAGAAGAGCTACAATCTCCTAAAAAGCTTGCAGGTCTAGAGAATTCCATCATTCTTGAGCTTTCTCAAACATAAACTTTACCAAGAAACCCTTGACACCACTTCTGGTTTCCCAATGACTTGTGACATCTGATGGTTGCAAGTGCAGGGCTTAAGCAACATCTTCAGGCTTTGGATCTCTTTCCGTACCGTTGAAAGGTAGTTGATGGAGAATAGGAATCCTCAAGAGTTGAGAAAATTCCTCCAAAGTAGGCACCAACTGGTAATCAGGAAATGTGAAGCGGTGGTGTAGGGGGACAAAGAACTGGAAGAGAACTTTCACCATGTCCTCCTCAGTGTTGGTGTTGACTAAGTTGAGAAGACGACCGTGCCTCTCGTTGAATGGAGAGTTATCAGGAATCCTTGAAGCTAGCTCCTTTAGTTGAGAAGTGTTGTACCCCAAAATTTTCCCTCCCATATTCTTCAAGATTTGCCAAGATCAAGGTTCAAAATCTCTCAAGGGTTGCACAGTCCAATTGCCTCCCAACAGTCAAAAATTAGGGTTTTGGTGCTAGCAAAGAAATTGAAGTTTCCAAAGGTCCAAACAAGTCCCACATGCCTACAAACATTGTCAAGCATCCTTATGTCAAGTTTCAAGACTCATAGCATCAAATTGCACAGTCAAAAACCCTAAATGCTCCACAGTCAACTGCAGGGGCAAAATGGTCATTTGACAGTCAAAAGTCAAAATTTTTGGTCAACATCTTATTTTGAAGCCACAAACATCATTTGATCAATTCTTGATCATGATTCTCAAAGCATGGCTCAAAAAGTCTCAAGATGCAAAAGTTTCTATTTTTGGACAATTGGAAAAGTCAACTGCAAATTGACCAGGGCATAACTTCTTCATGGTTTATCAGAAAAATTCCATCCAAAACTCATTTTGAAGAGAATGACATTTCCTACAACTCATCTTCACACTTCAAGTCCAAGAAATGCTCTCACAAAAAGTTATCAATTTCAACATTATAGGTCATTTTCAAAAGTCAACAAAAAGGCACTTTAAGTCAAAGACCATAACTTGAGATTGGTAAATCAAAATGACATGGGACCAAAGGCATTGGTTAGAGGACTTCAAGAAATTTCCAAAATGTCCAAGAACATGATCAAAACTTAAAAATTGAGCAAGATATGCCTTGTGGAAGTTGGGAAATTTTTGGGAATTTTGAAAAGTCAACTTTGCTTCAAATGCCTCAAAATTGCTAATGGGCCTCAATTTCTTCCATGAATCATTACCAAAAGGCCATGCACGACCCATTGACCTCCAAGGGAGTTATTTTCTCATTTTTGATTAATTATTTGAATTTCTATTATTATTAATTCACTTAATTAAAATTAAATATGAAAAATAGCAAATAATACTTTTCAAATCTTTTTGTGCATAGAATTCACTCAATATTTAGTGAATCATTCAATAAGGAAAGATTCGACATGATTGGCAATGATTGGCATAAAAAAGGATTGAAAAAGATTGGAAAATATTTGACAAAATCAAATATTCAAAAGCATTAAATCAATGGATCATGGGTTGGTTTTTTAACCTAATTCCCCTCATATACTTATGCAGAGGTGAAACCTAGTAAAATTAGACACAGAAGCTGCGCCCAAGAACAGAACAACATTGCACTTTTTTTACAAAAAATTGAAAACTGAAAACCTAGCTAGAGCTCGTTTCAAGGTTTGAAAAGTATTCCAAAAGCTTGCCAAGACATCCAGGACGCGATTCCAATCAAAACCGGCCCTCCATACTCAAGGAATTGGTAGAATGAAGTCTCCCTGTTCATAAGATTTTTCATATTCGTGTTTCACTTTTCATGCATGATTCATGTTTTTTAATGGTTGATTTATGTTAACATGAATATTCTGAAGCTATTGGTGCCCTTTAATTGAACTAACAGTGCTTGTATCAAAAGTTGCCATTGACATTCGTTAGGGTTTCAGAGCTCCAGATTTGGGGTTTTACACATAAGGAACAATTGGACAATCAAACTGGCACCATTGAAATCAGGACATCAGGACTAATTGAACAACCACCTCGCGCCCTTTTTATGTTTCCTCATATGCTAATCGCTATTTTTGTGTATTACAGTTAGTGGGGGTTTAAAACCCCCGCTATTTGATGTTATTTACAGGGAAAAAGGAAGAAGACGCTGAGCTGTTGGAACGTGATTGGAAGATTTGAATATTAGCGCGTTTTTTGAGTGCTTCAGTATAATGCTTGTTTTTCACATATATTAATTATGCTCTATAATGTAAACAAAGAAACGCGTTGGTTTAGATGGTTGTTGCGCTGGCTTGCAGGTATTGGGACCTGGGTTCGATTCCCAGGTCCCCCACTTCTTCCATAATATTTTTCTCAATATGTTTCTATGCAGTACGCTCTCAAAAGACCATCATGCATCCTCGCCTGCTTGCCTGCCAAGTGTCCAGGGGTCTCAATCCAAAGGCCAGAACATGCAGCTTACCATACGCGCTAGTCAACCCTTCCACACACAATTCCTGAAAGTCAACAAAGGCCTTATTCTTGGGCCAAAAATGGTTCAAACACACCTCTCAATTGGGTCAGCCACCCCCATGGTTTGCATATTTTGTTCTTTATTTTAATTTTCCTTTTATTCTTTTACTTGTTTTATTGTTTTATTTAATTCACAAAAATAATTTTCATAATACAAAAATCAGAAATCAAAAAAATAAAATATGTGTATTTAATATTTAATCCATTAATATTTTTTGTAAATAAATTTTAATAATCAACTTAGTAAAATTAGGTTAAAATTTTAATGTTTTCCTTAATAACTAAAATATGTAGAAATTAGGTTTTTTAGCATTTTTATTCTTTTTGCTTAATAAATAATTTTCTTATTACCATTATTATCAATTATTAATTATTTTGTAAATACCCATGTAATTAAATAATTAGTATAAATTAGGTTAAAACTTTAATCTTTTTCCTTAATAATTAAAAATATTTAGAATTAGGGTTTCTTTTAATTTTAACCTTCTTTATTTCATAAATACCAAAAACCATAAAAAACATTCCTTTTCTTATTAAATAATTAATTAATTTTTAATTTCATTTAATTTCTTTAAAGGGTCCAACGCCCTCGAACATTCGATTCTAATTGCTTTTCGCGCATTTATTTTATTCCAAATATTATGTAATTGCTCAAGCCTTGTAATAGTAATTAGGAAATTTATTTACTTTCTGCATTTTATTTCAAAACGGGTCTTTGTTAATTTGGTGATGTATAGACCCGCGCCTTGTAATAGCGTAGGACTTTATTTTCCGCACTTTAATTCCCGCACCCTTAAAACTGTTAAACTTTGCATGAAAGAATGAATGACCCAAATAAAATCAAAGCGTAGCTCACCCAATGCATGATCAAGATAAAACATAACTGAAAACAATACACAAATTCACACACCACTCTTTGGGTACGCCTCACTGTTGCCTTGCCCCCTCGAAACGTGGTCGTCGAGTATAGGACGTTTTAGTAAGTCCTTATGTCCATGAACATGGCATAAGGGTAGCTTCTAAGGTGTCCTACTGTTGCTCTGGTGGCCACACTGTCCCTTATAATCGAGTTGACCCGAACACCTCCAACGGTGGTGCTACCTACCTCTCAATGGTGGGATGACACTACCTTAAGGACATTTACACAGCCTAATTTCTTAGGGTAGGTAGATGACTCATAGATACTTGCTCTATTCAAAAACAAACAAAAAAACTCTTTTCACACCGACACTTTTCAAAAAGCTTTCAAAACAATTTTTCAAACACTCTTAAGGACTGATACAAGAGTCGATCTGAAACTTTCAAAGAAACTTTTTCAAACCCACTCACACTTGAAAAGCAAACAAACATTTTGAAAACACAAATGAGCAAGTATCTAAGAGCCCATGGATAACCATGGATAGAAAGGGTGCTAACACCTTCCCTTTCTATAAATCTACCTCCCGAACCGAGAAACTATCTCATAAGGAATTTTGCTGTGCTTTTGTCCTATCCATGTTGGAGAAAATAAAAGACGGTGGCGACTCTTGCTTACCGCGACATTTCGCGATCCAGCGTTAAACAGTCAGTTCCAGATCCACCGATCACAGAACTGGCAACTCTGCTAGGGACCTTTTCATAAAAGTGAGGTGTACCTTAGGACTAAGATCACTTGTGTTTTCAATTGTTGTGCTTGTTTGCTTTACTATCGTGGGTTGCATCGGAGTTACATAGATCCTAACTCGGATCTGGGGATACCCTGTTAGGTAGCATAAGCTGTGAGGGACCTGTCCGGCGTAGACCGACATGGGTGAAACAGTGGCTACGTTGGTGTGGCACCTTGGTCTGTACCGATATCCCTTGTGTCGCAACGAGGAGAATATGGGTCTTCTAAGGAGTCATTAAGCACCAACCGACCTTAGAACCTTAAATGACCCAACTTGGCTTATAGAACAGTAGCAGTATGCTACACCCATTGAGGCTAAACTCTCGTGATGGTTCTGGCCGCAAGAAAAGATTGCGATGCTGGAGTTATGACCGATTGAGGGTAGTCAGTGATATTGGGATCCTCTAGAACCCGGTTACTTCTGATAGGACAGGTCTTAACCAACAAACTGAAAGAGGGTAATACCTAGACCCCATGCTGGCCTAAACTCTAAGGGTTGTGGTGTGACTTGTGTGCCTTATCATGTTTTCCTTTGTGAATATTTGTGGTGTGCTTTATCATAACATCATAACATCATAACATCATAACATTGTATGCATCCTGCATAAGGACTGACCATTTCAAAGACAAGAGGGTTTCACCTTTGCTCGGTTTTGTAGGACATCATGATGCCTATGCGAAGGAATACTATCCGGTTCAATTTTGTTCACCCACCTGAGTTTCTTGAAGAGTTGGTTAGCAGAATTCCAAACACTACTTCCTTCATCCAGAGGCATGGTTCTCTTCTCAGTTTAGTCACGGCAAAGTGGGATCAACAGTTGATGAGTGTCCTGACCCAGTTCTATGACCCTCTGTACCAATGCTTCACCTTTCAAGACTTCCAGTTAGTCCCTACCCTGGAAGAGTTCTCTGATTTGCTTGGTATCCCTATCTTGGATCAGACTCCCTACACTGGTTGGGAAAAGACTCTTAGGCTTGAGGAGATTGCTGTAGCTCTTCCTTTGACCCACCAAGAGGTAATGGACAACTGGGTGACTAGAAGCAAAGTTAAGGGCTTCTTGGCCAAGTTCCTGGTTGGTAAAGCTAACAGTTACTGGAATGACTTGGACTTTAGGGCATATGAAGACATTGTGGCTCTCTTAATCTATGGTCTGGCTTTGTTTCCTAATCCTGATAACTTCATCAACGTCACTGCCATAAGGATCTTCATGTCTCAGAACCCTGTGCCCACTCTCTTGGGCGATATTCTGCAACAACTTTATGCTCGTACTGCCCGAAGACGAGGAACTCTGTGGTGTTGCATTCCTTTGTTAGTGAGGTGGTTTATTTCGCACCTCCCTAAGTTCGTGCTGAAGAACAAAGAAGGAAGAGGTTGGGCTCATAGGCTAATGTCTCTCACTGATAAGGACATCATTTGGAATCTCAGAGGTTTGGATGAAGTAGCTGTTATTGATCTTGCGGAGAATATCCTAATGTTCCTTTAATTGGTACCCAAGGAGGAATTTCTTATAATCCATGTCTAGCGCTCCGTCAGTTTGGAAGAGCCAGAAGAGCAGGGCCTCACGAGATGTTGGTGCCTCATATCAGTTTTGAGTTTCAGGTATATAGTGACGAGCTGCGTCGTAGGTTCATCAAAGCTTGGGACAGAATTCACAAAGCTGACCCTCAAGAGTTGGGGCCGAAGACTTCTCTACCTATGGAAGCCTACTACAAATGGGTCTGCATCCGTGCTCAGAAGTTAGGTATGCCGTACGAAGCTGTCAGACCCATCATTCTTGAGTATCCTGATAGAGATGGGGTTCCTCCAACTGTTCTCCCTCCTCAGATACCTACTGATTATGAGACATTAAAAAGGTCTTGGTCGCAACTGCGAGAAGAACGGGATTCGTATCGGGAAAAGTTCAACGAGCAGGAATTGAAGATCCAGAAGCTGACAAAGCAGTTGGAGAATGAGCGAGCTTTGAATGACTACATCCGCACTGAGAAGAGGAGACCCTGGGATCAGTGATGAGCTTTGGATTTCTTTTACAATTTTATTTCCCACTTCAGTATTTCCATTTTATGTAGCGCCTAAGGGCAACCTGTTGAACAATTTAAATTTCAAAGTTGAATCTAATGAAGTGTGTTCCTTTTTGTTTACAAAGTTGATTCCCGATTGTCTTTGAAAACATAAATCATACGCATTCCATTCATCATGGGCATTACAGGTAATTTTCTTTTCAGGTTGCTTAATGTTCTTCGCTGTTTATTTCAGCATCATGAACCCTGAATAATCAACCGAACAGTCCATCAAGGCCCTCCAGGCTCAGAACGCCCAATTTCAAGAGTTGATCATGGGCTTGGCTCAAGGTCAAGAGGAATTGAAGGCTCTGCTGGTCAAGCAGAAGAAGAAGAAGAAGAGAACTGTACTATTCAACATGGGTCGGAGGTTTGGTAACACACTGCAGAACGAGGTTGATCAAGCTGGTTCTTCTGTAGGCAAAGGCCGTCCCCAGGGGGGAAGAGCTCCTAGTCCGGTGGTCTCTGACAATGAGACTGATTTTAATGAGGAGCAGTATCCTCCAGCTGAAGACAGATACAAGCAGTTGGAAGACCGTCTGAATGCCATGGAAATTCAACAAGTGCCTAGTTTGGATTTCGGAGACTTGGGTCTATCTTCGGATGTGGTCATCCCGCACAAGTTTAAAGCACCATCTTTCATAAAGTATGATGGGGCATCCTGCCCCAAGCTGCACCTCAGATCTTATGTGCGGAAGATTCAGCCGTATACAGTGGACAAGAACTTGTGGATCCACTTCTTCCAGGAGAGTCTTTCAGGGACTCATCTCGAATGGTTCTATCAGCTGGATGGAACCAAGGTTCGTAACTGGGAGGAGTTGGCTACTGCTTTTTACAAGCAGTATCAATATAATGCCGACCTCGCTCCTACACGTACCCAACTCCAGGGTATGTCGTTAGGATCGGGAGAAGGTTTTAAAGATTATGCGCAGAAGTGGAGGGACCTGGCTGGCAGGGTGCAGCCACCATTAACCGACCGTGAATCGGTAGATATGTTCTTAGGGACCCTATCCGGGCCGTTCTTTAATCATCTCATTGGTAATTCATCTGCAGGGTTCACAGACCTTATTCTGACCGGGGAAAGGATAGAGGCTGGTATGAAGTCAGGAAAGATTCAGAAAGGTGCGTCTTCAAGTTCTGAGAAAAAGCCTTTCAAAAAGGAGGCCAGTGCCGTGTATGGGCCTAGGAGGCAAGATAAACCAGAACGCCGCCAAAATGTCAACGCGGTGGTGATTGTAAAGCCTGTTGTCGCTCCTCGGCAACTTAATCAACCAAGGGGTGAGAGACCTAGAAGAGAATTCACTCGGCTGAGTATGACCTTGTCACAAATCTTGCCACAGCTGCTATCGACCAACTTGGTGTCTGTCAGAGAGGCTCCGAAGGTTGTGAATACTACATCCCCCAAGTATAATCCAAATGCCCGCTGTGCTTATCACTCCGATAGCCCGGGGCATTCTACCGATGATTGCTGGGCCCTGAGAAATAAGGTTCAAGACCTTATCGATGCAAAGGAGATACAGTTTGAGGCACCTGAGAGGCCTAACGTTGTGACCGCTCCTATGCCCCAACATGGAATAAATGCTGTTGATGAAGACTTGTATGCCGTTTCTGTGGATGATGTTGCTACCCCTCTATTGACTGTTAAGAGGAACTTGCTGCTGGCCGGTTTATTTCCGGGTTGTAGCAAGGGTTGCCTTTTGTGTGCTGTTTCCCCTACTGGTTGTCCATTGCTGAAGTCAGGCATCCAAAGCCTGATGGACAGCAAAGAGATTTTGTTCAAGAAGACCGCTGTTCCTTGTGTTCCCGCTGAAGAAGTATCTGTCGTTACAATTTTCAACAATCCAATCAAGGCTCCCCCGAGGAAGCCAGTTAAAATCATGTCTGTTGCACCCATTATTATTACTGTTCTGGGGCCCCTCCCCTATGAATCTGACAAGGCTGTCCCATGGCACTATGGGGCAGATGTATATGTACTTGGAGTGAAGCAGGAGTTTAACACCGGTACCAACATCAGCAATATCACCGGTCCAGCTAAAGTTACCCGCAGTGGCAGGCTCTTCTCGCCTAACATTACACCACCAGTTATCCGAAGACCTCTCATTATAACGCCTGCAAGTGCGCCTGTTCCTACTTCTGATCAAGTTGCTTCCCCTGTTGCCGAGTTGTCTAATACTCGGGGCAAAGGGATTGATGATGTGTCTGACCGGATGGAGGCACCAAGACCTGTGAATGTTGAAGCCTCCCAGCAAGAGATGGAGGAAATTCTTAAGATAATCAAGAAGAGCAATTTCAACGTCATCGAACAGCTGGGGCATACCCCCTCCAAGATCTCTATGCTATCATTACTGATGTGCTTAGAGGCCCACGCCAAGGCCCTGATTTCATTTCTGAAGATGGCCCATGTGCCACAAGAGACCTATGCAGATCAATTCACTGACTGTGTGGCCAATTTGACAGCTGACAATGGTTTGGGTTTCTCGGATGCTGATCTTACCGCTAAAGGAAGGAACCACAATGATGCCCTGCACGTCTCCATAGAATGCAGGGGAACTACTCTTGCACACGTGTTGGTGGACACCGGTTCTTCCCTGAATGTATTGCCCAAAAAGGCCTTGGACAGGTTGGATTGTGAGAGTCTGGAGTTGAAACCTAGTAACATCGTGGTCCGAGCCTTTGACGGATCGAAGAGGATGGTTCATGGAGAGGTAGATATTCCAATTCGTGTTGGTTCCCAGGTCTTTGATTCAACGTTCTTTGTGATGGATATCCGTCCATCTTATTCCTGTTTGCTGGGTCGACCTTGGATTCACAAAGCTGGGGCGGTGACCTCCACTCTACACCAGAAGCTCAAGTACCCCGTCCGAGGGAAGATTGTCATTGTGCAGGGGAAGGAAGAATACATGGTTAGTCATCTAAATTCCTTCTGGTATATTGAGATGGACGGGGAGTTTATTGAAACCCCCTTTCAGCATTTTGAAGAGGTACCTCCAACATTGGCAGCAGCAGAAACAGTGGTTGAAGAGGACTTTCCTTTGAAGATGGCTTCCTTGAAGGACGCCCGGGCTGTAATTGAGAAAGGTGAACGTGCTAACTGGGGCAGGCTCCCTGATTTCACTCCTAAAACTGACAAGTTTGGACTGGGTTTTACTGCAGAGGCTTAGAGGGCTGTGCGCAAAGCCAGGATCCGAAGACCTCCTGTGCTCATCACCAATCCAGGAGTGAATGCTATTAGGGATGAAGACGAAGTGGAAGAATCGGAGTTCGATAGCTGGATCTACCCGACGAATGATGGTGGATTGAACAATTGGACCGCAAAAGATCATACACCTGTTACTTTTGTTACGCAGTAATGAATTCCTTTGTTTTTGTTATTTGTAATAAACAATAAACTGAAACTTTATGGCCCGGTGTCTTACCCGGGGCACCGTTGGCTTCATTTGTGAAGGCTTATAACTGTCATTTCCATATATCATGAATAAAGATCTTGGACGTTTTTTCGCATTTCAAATCTTGTGCTCCCTTTCTTTCTTTCTTTCTTTATATATTGCAAAACAACTATATTTACACACACTCACTTACACAGGTTTCAATCCACTCTGGATCTCACTGGTAACGACTCTGCTACTGCCAGTTATGACTTCGAAAATCTGATCAACTTAGCCGAAGACGAAGGTGAAGATGATTGCGAAGTGCCTGGCGAGCTTGCAAGACTGTTACTCCAGGAAGAGAGGGCAATTCAGCCACATGAAGAGCCAGTGGAAACGATAAATCTGGGTACTGAGGCAGATAGAAAGGAAGTTAAGATTGGTGCCAATCTGGAGCTCAGTGTAAAACAACGGTTGGTTCAAATGTTACATGATTATGTGGAAATCTTCGCCTGGTCCTACGAAGACATGCCTGGGTTGGACACCGATATTGTGGTTCATCACTTGCCTACCAAGGAAGACTGTCCTCCGGTTAAACAAAAAGTCCGCCGTATGCGTCCAGAGATGTCCGAGAAGATCAAAGCTGAGGTTATGAAGCAGTTCGACGCCGGGTTTCTTGCAGTGACTTCTTACCCTCAGTGGGTTGCCAACGTGGTGCCAGTACCAAAGAAAGATGGTAAGGTCATAATGTGTGTCGATTACAGGGATCTGAACAGGGCAAGCCCCAAGGATGACTTCCCCTACCTCACATTGACGTTCTTGTTGACAATACTGCTCAACACAAGGTATTCTCCTTCATGGATGGGTTTTCAGGTTATAATCAGATCAAAGTGGCTCCTGAAGATATGGAAAAGACTACCTTTGTTACTCAGTGGGGCACCTTCTGTTACAAGGTCATGCCATTTGGACTGAAAAATGCTGGGGCAACCTACCAACGTGCCATGGTTGCTTTATTTCATGATATGATCCATCATGAGATAGAAGTGTATGTCGACGATATGATTGCAAGGTCCCAAACTGAGGAGGAACACCTCGACCATCTGCAAAAACTGTTTGACCGTTTGAAACTGTACAAACTGAGGTTGAACCCGAACAAGTGTACTTTCGGGGTGAGATCTGGAAAACTGCTAGGCTTCGTCGTAAGTGACAAGTGTATTCAAGTGGACCCTGCTAAGGTTAAATCCATTCAAGAGATGCCAGTTCCTAAGACAGAGAAAGAAGTCAGGGGCTTTTTAGGACGCCTGAATTACATTGCCCGGTTCATCTTGCATCTAACTGCTACCTGTGAGCCAATCTTCAAGCTGTTGAAGAAAGATCAGGTAGTACGTTGGAATGATGAATGTCAGGTCGCTTTCGACAAAATCAAAGAGTATCTCCAAGAACCACCTATCCTTATGCCACCGGTTGAAGGGAGACCTCTGATACTATACTTGACAGTACTTGACAGCTCAATGGGGTGTGTGCTGGGGAAACATGAAGAGTCTGGCCGAAAAGAGCACGCCATTTATTAACTTAGCAAAAAGTTTACCGACTGTGAGACCCGATACTCACTGCTCGAGAAAACTTGCTGCGCTTTGGTATGGGCTACTCGCGCTGAGACAGTATATGCTGACTCACACTACTCTGTTGATTTCCAAGATGGATCCAATAAAGTACATATTTGAAAAGCCTGCTCTGTCTGGGAGAATAGCAAGATGGCAAATGATCTTGACAGAATACGACATCCAGTACACGACCCAGAAGGCCATCAAAGGAAGTGTATTGGCAGACCACTTGGAACACCAGGCAGTAGACGACTACCAATCAATGAACTTCGAGTTTCCCGACGAGAGCATCATGATAGTAACTGACTGTGAAGTACCTGGACCGGATGAAGGACCTGAGGAAGGATCCCGATGGTCTATGCACTTTGACGGAGCCTCCAACGCTTTGGGTAACGGTATCGGTGCTGTGATCATATCGCCTCAAGGCACTCATACTCCATTTACTGCCCGGCTATGTTTCAACTGCACCAACAACATGGCGGAGTATGAGGCATGCATCATGGGACTTCAAGCTGCGATTGACTTAAGGATCAAGTTTTTGAGTGTCTTCGGAGATTCCTCTCTCGTGATCAATCAGATCAAAGGCGAGTGGGATACAAAACATCCGAATCTTATTCCTTACAAAGAATGTGTGTTGACATTGATCCCCCATTTCACAGAGATAACTTTTGAACACTTCCCGAGAGAGGAGAATCAGTTGGCGGACGCGTTGGCTACGATGTCTTCTATGTTCAAAGTCAAGTGGGACAATGAGGCTCCCCGGATCATCATCTGGAAACTGGACGAACCGGCATACTGTTGTGATCTTGAGGCTGAGGTAGCAATTGAGAAACCTTGGTATCATGAGGTGAAGAGGTATCTGGAAGCTCAAGAATACCCGGAAGGTGCATCTGTCAACGACAAGAAGTTTCTGAGAAGGTTCGCAGCGAAGTTCTTCCTCAGCAACGACATTTTGTACAAACGAAACCATGATTCGACTTTACTGCGCTGTGTGGATAAGACTGAAGCAGAAAGAATCATGGCAGAATTACATGAAGGTACCTTCGGAACACATTCCAGTGGACACACCATGGCAAAGAAAATCCTTCGGGCAGGATATTTCTGGTCCATAATGGAAGCTGACTGTTACCAATATTCTCGGACATGTTATAAGTGCCAGATATATGTTGATAAGGTGCACGTTCCTCCAGTTCCTCTGAATGTCTTGACAGCACCTTGGCCTTTTGCAATGTGGGGCATATATATGATCGGCGAGATTAAACCTACAGCATCCAACGGGCATCGCTTCATCCTGGTGGCGATTGATTACTTTACAAAGTGGGTTGAAGCGGCTTCTTATGCTACTGTAACCAAGAACGTTGTGGCACGGTTCATTCGGCATAACCTGATCTGCCGATACAGCGTCCCGGAAAGGGTTATTACGAACAACGGTACCAATCTCAATAACAAGATGATCACTGAGCTCTGTGAGCAATTCAAGATACAACACCACAACTCTTCTCCTTACCGACCAAAGATGAATGGGGCTGTAGAAGCAGCGAATAAGAATATCAAGAAGATTGTGCAGAAGATGACAGTGACCTATAAATATTGGCATGAGATGTTACCGTTCGCTCTTCATGGGTACCGTACCTCAGCAAGAACTTCAACCGGGGCAACTCCCTTTTCCTTGGTCTACGGCATGAAGGCAGTCTTACCGATAGAAGTCCAGATACCCTCTCTCCGGATAATGAAGGATGCAGATCTGAGCGAAGATGATTGGATCCAGACACGACTTGATCAATTAAATCTAATTGACGAAAAGAGACTTACTGCTATATGTCATGGTCAGACGTATCAAAAACGGATGATCAGGGCATTTAACAAGAAAGTCAGACCACAAGAGTATCAAGTTGGGGATCTGGTAATCAAGCGCATCATCCTTCCTTAGAGTGATCCCAGGGGAAAATGGACCCCTACGTACGAAGGGCCATTTGTGGTTAAACATGTGTTCTCAGGAGGAGCCATGATTCTAACCAACATGGATGGTGACGACCTTCCTCACCCCGCCAATGCAGACATAGTAAAAAGATACTACGCATGATAAAAGACCCGCTAGGTTGACATACCTAGGCAAAAATTAGGGCTTCCCGGCGAACCAAAAGGGTTCGGGCAAAATGAGGGATGAAATGAAAAAAATCTGTACACCCGGCAAGTCGAAAACCTGAAAAGGCGGCTTGGGCAAAAATGGGTATCCCGGTGGACTGAAAACTCGAAAGGGCGGTCCAGGCAAAAGTTAGGGATAAAGCATAATACTATGTCTCATTGGATCACTTTGCATCCAGAATCCGGCATCTACATCAAGTTCAAACGGCATTGATCAGTCAGCTTCATCATCAACTGAGCAGCAAAGTGATGAGACGCTCGAAGATATAAAGGCGATAGTAGAGTTGGAACCCAGTGGGATTATCTTTTCACATAGCTGTTTTGTTTTTCCTTTTTCATAAAAATTGTATAAACTCTTTTGCTCGGCGACGTTCTCTTACTAGGACGCCAGCCTCTTGTACATAAACGCCTATTTACAGGCAATTCAAAAATCAATACAAAATTCACTTTCTAGCTAAAATTGCCAATTGTTTTTCCTTTTTCTGTTTTGTCTTGCGAAGAACGTCCAGGGTTCAATTTGTGATATATGCATTTGACACTAACTGCTAACTCATAAATATTTGCATACGAAACAAAGGATTAATTACAGGTAACATCAGAAACAGGGGCAATAATGAGTGGTCTAAGCGATCTAATTGCTCTGTCCACCAAGGTCCCAAGGTAAATTCGGCTGAAGAACATAACCAAGATATCCTAATTCCCCAGAGAGTGAGCCAGCAAGTCAATACACTCTCCCCAAGCAAAGTTATACTGTCAGCCTTCAGGAAGTTGGGTATCCCCAGCAGATCTCAACATCCCCCAGCAGTATACAAACATTCCTAACAAGCATCCCCAGCAGTCTTGATCTAAGATTGTTCCCCGGCGGTATATAGACATTCAGTGGAGCCACTTCCCCAATACAGTTCAAAAATTTCCCCAGGAGAGTCCAGTCTGAAGTTTCCCCAGGGAAAGGGGAACCCATCTCCCCAGCAGGAAGCTTATCCCCAGTAGATTCTGGAAGTTTGTCACCCGCAGAGCACGAACGCGTATCCCGGTTTTTATGTTAAGGTTATTTCCCCACCAGGATATAACTGGGTTATCCTCAGCCAAAAGCCACGGAAAGATCGTCCTCGGCGAAGTCTTCCCATCCCCAGCGGAGTCCATTAATTCCTTCAACATAACACATCAATGGTATCCCTCAGCGGAGTTATCATCAAACGGCTCAGCAAAGTACCTCTTTCCCCACAGAGTATTGCTCCCCAACAAGGTCGCTAGAGTAATTTCCCCCCCGCAGAGTAACCCATTCGCCAAGTTTATTCCCCAACGGAGTTATCTTCTCCTACCGGTATTCTTGCAACCATCACTCCCCAGTGGAAACAGCGAAGCTCTATTCCAACATCAAGCCCAAGATTTAATTTCCCGGCATTCGTCAAGGATTTACTTTCCTAGACAAAAACACAATTCATAAACATTTTCATACATTATAGCATGCATATACGCATCATGAACATACAATCTCACTTATTCTGAGAACATCACGCATGTCATACATCACGACATCACATACAACTAACGTTTTGTCTTTTCAGGACAAAAGTTAATACAAAGATGATTACCATCAACGGTCGCAACTAAAGATCCGATTCCTGTAACTTGCCAGGGTGTATCTGTTGACGACTGATTCTAGACCCGATTCCTGTATCTTGCCAGGGTGCGTCTGAAGAGTTTGAGGATCCGATTCCTGTATCTTGCCAGGGTGTATCTGTTGACGACTAACATTACCAGACCCAATTCCTGTATCCTGCCAGGGCACGTCTGAAGAGTTTGAGGATCCGATTCCTGTATCTTGCCAGGGTGTATCTGTTGACGACTAACATTACCAGACCCGATTCCTGTATCCTGCCAGGGCACGTCTGAAGAGTTTGAGGATCCGATTCCTGTATCCTTCCAGGGTGTATCTGTTGACGACTAACATTACCAGACCCGATTCCTGTATCCTGCCAGGGCACGTCTGAAGAGTTTGAGGATCCGATTCCTGTATCTTGCTAGGGTGTATCTGTTGACGACTAACATTACCAGACCCGATTCCTGTATCTTGCCAGGGTGCGTCTGAAGAGTTTGAGGATCCGATTCCTGTATCTTGCCAGGGTGTATCTGTTGACGACTAACATTACCAGACCCGATTCCTGTATCTTGCCAGGGCGCGTCTGAAGAGTTTGAGGATCCGATTCCTGTATCTTGCTAGGGTGTATCTGTTGACGACCAACATTACCAGACCCGATTCCTGTATCTTGCGAGGGTGCGTCTGAAGAGTTCGAAGATCCGATTCCTGTATCCTGCCAGGGTGTATCTGTTGACGACTAGCATTACCAGACCCGATTCCTGTATCTTGCCAGGGTGCGTCTGAAGAGTTTGAGGATCCGATTCCTGTATCTTGCCAGGGTGTATCTGTTGACGACTAACATTACCAGACCCGATTCCTGTATCCTGCCAGGGCACGTCTGAAGAGTTTTTGAAGATTCGATTCCTGTAACCAGTCAGGGCATATCCACATAAAGAGTTTGAAGATCAACCCCTGTAACAAGCCAGGTAATGTTTTTTCTTTCTCAGGTACGCAAGTTCTCGCTAAGGAATCTCTTACGCGATCGACACTTAGATGGCATCTATAAGCCCATCTCCACATACCGACAGTCTCCAACTGGCATCCATAAGCCCATTCCCGACAAAGTTCAGTCACACTTCCAGATGGCATCTGTAAGCCCATTCCCCTACATCACACTGCTGACACTCTACTATGTGAGTGCAAATTTCTGGGCACTCTAGTGTTCAATCATCTTCCACCCTCGGATTACGAAAGGCGCGCCAACCAATCTACATCATCAGGTTTAAGAAGATTGAACAAGGGCAACTGTTGTACCCCAAAATTTGCCCTCCCATATTCTTCAAGATTTTCCAAGATCAAGGTTCAAAATCTCTCAAGGGTTGCACAGTCCAATTGCCTCCTAACAGTCAAAAATTAGGGTTTTGGTGCTGGCAAAGAAATTGAAGTTTCCAAAGGTCCAAACAAGTCCCACATGCCTACAAACATTGTCAAGCATCCTTATGTCAAGTTTCAAGACTCATAGCATCAAATTGCACAGTCAAAAACCCTAAATGCTCCACAGTCAACTGCAGGGGCAAAATGGTCATTTGACAGTCAAAAGTCAATTTTTTTGGTCAACATCTTATTTTGAAGCCACAAACATCATTTGATCAATTCTTGATCATGATTCTCAAAGCATGGCTCAAAAAGTCTCAAGATGCAAAAGTTTCTATTTTTGGACAGTTGGAAAAGTCAACTGCAAATTGACCAAGGCATAACTTCTTCATGGTTTATCATAAAAATTCCATCCAAAAATCATTTTGAAGAGAATGACATTTCCTACAACTCATATTCACACTTCAAGTCCAAGAAATGCTCTCACAAAAAGTTATCAATTTCAACATTATAGGTCATTTTCAAAAGTCAACAAAAAGGCACTTTAAGTCAAAGACCATAACTTGAGATTGGTAAATCAAAATGACATGGGACCAAAGGCATTGGTTAGAGGACTTCAATACCTTTCCAAAATGTCCAAGAACATGATCAAAGCTTAAAAATTGAGCAAGATATGCCTTGTGGAAATTGGGAAATGTTTGGGAATTTTGAAAAGTCAACTTTGCTTCAAATGCCTCAAAATTGCTAATGGGCCTCAATTTCTTCCATGAATAATTACCAAAAGGCCATGCACGACCCATTGACCTCCAAGGGAGTTATTTTCTCATTTTTGATTAATTATTTGAATTTCTATTATTATTAATTCACTTAATTAAAATTAAATATGAAAAATAGCAAATAATACTTTTCAAATCTTTTTGTGCAAAGAATTCACTCAATATTTCATGCATCATTCAATAAGGAAAGATTCTACATGATTGGCAATGATTGGCATAAAAAAGGATTGAAAAAGATTGGAAAAGATTTGACAAAATCAAATATTCAAAAGCATTAAATCAATGGATCATGGGTTGGTTTTTTAACCTAATTCCCTTCATATACTTATGCAGAGGTGAAACCTAGTAAAATTAGACACAGAAGCTGCGCCCAAGAACAGAACAACATTGCACTTTTTTTACAAAAATTTGAAAACTGAAAACCTAGCTAGAGCTCGTTTCAAGGCTTGAAAAGTATTCCAAAAGCTTGCCAAGACATCCAGGAAGCGATTCCAATCAAAACCGGCCCTCCATACTCAAGGAATTGGTAGAATGAAGTCTCCCTGTTCATAAGATTTTTCATATTCGTGTTTCACTTTTCATGCATGATTCATGTTTTTTAATGGTTGATTTATGTTAACATGAATATTCTGAATCTATTGGTGCCCTTTAATTGAACTAACAATGCTTGTATCAAAAGTTGCCATTGACATTCGTTAGGGTTTCAGAGCTCCAGATTTGGGGTTTTACACATAAGGAACAATTGGACAATCAAACTGGCACCATTGAAATCAGGACATCAGGACGAATTGAACAACCACCTTGCGCCCTTTTTATGTTTCCTCATATGCTAATCGCTATTTTTGTGTATTACAGTTAGTGGGGGTTTAAAACCCCCGCTATTTGATGTTATTTATAGGGAAAAAGGAAGAAGACGCTGAGCTGTTGGAACGTGATTGGAAGATTTGAATATTAGCGCGTTTTTTGAGTGCTTCAATATAATGCTTGTTTTTCACATATATTAATTATGCTCTATAATGTAAACAAAGAAACGCGTTAGTTTAGATGGTTGTTGCGCTGGCTTGCAGGTATTGGGACCTGGGTTCGATTCCCAGGTCCCCCACTTCTTCCATAATATTTTTCTCAATATGTTTCTATGCAGTATGCTCTCAAAAGACCATCATGCATCCTCGCCTGCTTGCCTGCCAAGTGTCCAGGGGTCTCAATCCAAAGGCCAGAACATGCAGCTTACCATACGCGCTAGTCAACCCTTCCACACACAATTCCTGAAAGTCAACAAAGGCCTTATTCTTGGGCCAAAAATGCTTCAAACACACCTCTCAATTGGGTCAGCCACCCCCATGGTTTGCATATTTTGTTCTTTATTTTAATTTTCCTTTTATTCTTTTACTTATTTTATTGTTTTATTTAATTCACAAAAATAATTTTCATAATACAAAAATCAGAAATCAAAAAAATAAAATATGTGTATTTAATATTTAATCCATTAATATTTTTTGTAAATAAATTTTAATAATCAACTTAGTAAAATTAGGTTAAAATTTTAATGTTTTCCTTAATAACTAAAATATGTAGAAATTAGGTTTTTTAGCATTTTTATTCTTTTTGCTTAATAAATAATTTTCTTATTACCATTATTATCAATTATTAATTATTTTGTAAATACCCATGTAATTAAATAATTAGTATAAATTAGGTTAAAACTTTAATCTTTTTCCTTAATAATTAAAAATATTTAGAATTAGGGTTTCTTTTAATTTTAACCTTCTTTATTTCATAAATACCAAAAACCATAAAAAACATTCCTTTTCTTATTAAATAATTAATTAATTTTTAATTTCATTTAATTTCTTTAAAGGGTCCAACGCCCTCGAACATTCGATTCTAATTGCTTTTCGCGCATTTATTTTATTCCAAATATTATGTAATTGCTCAAGCCTTGTAATAGTAATTAGGAAATTTATTTACTTTCTGCATTTTATTTCAAAACGGGTCTTTGTTAATTTGGTGATGTATAGACCCGCGCCTTGTAATAGCGTAGGACTTTATTTTCCGCACTTTAATTCCCGCACCCTTAAAACTGTTAAACTTTGCATGAAAGAATGAATGGCCCAAATAAAATCAAAGCGTAGCTCACCCAATGCATGATCAAGATAAAACATAATTGAAAACAATACACAAATTCACACACCACTCTTAGGGTACGCCTCACTGTTGCCTTGCCCCCTCGAAACGTGGTCGTCGAGTATAGGACGTTTTAGTAAGTCCTTATGTCCATGAACATGGCATAAGGGTAGCTTCTAAGGTGTCCTACTGTTGCTCTGGTGGCCACACTGTCCCTTATAATCGAATTGACCCGAACACCTCCAACGGTGGTGCTACCTACCTCTCAATGGTGGGATGGCACTACCTTAAGGACATTTACACAGCCTAATTCCTTAGGGTAGGTAGATGACTCATAGATACTTGCTCTATTAAAAAATAAACAAAAAAACTCTTTTCACACCGACACTTTTCAAAAAGCTTTCAAAACAATTTTTCAAACACTCTTGAGGACTGATACAAGAGTCGATCTGAAACTTTCAAAGAAACTTTTTCAAACCCACTCACACTTGAAAAGCAAATAAACATTTTGAAAACACAAATGAGCAAGTATCTAAGAGCCCATGGATAACCATGGATAGAAAGGGTGCTAACACCTTCCCTTTCTATAAATCTACCTCCCGAACCGAGAAACTATCTCATAAGGAATTTTGTTGTGCTTTTGTCCTGTCCATGTTGGAGAAAATAAAAGACGATGGTGACTCTTGCTTACCGCGACATTTCGCGATCCAGCGTTAAACAGTCAGTTCCAGATCCACCGATCACAAGAAGGAATTCTCACAAGGTTGACTTGGATAGTTTTCCTGCGAAGTGAATCCATTACCTACAAAACAAGAACAAAGATGAAGATCCAAAATCCTTGAAATGGTTAGTGGATGCATATGATGCTTCATGATGTCCATGATGTTATGCACAAGTATATATGTACAAACAAATCACACAAGTTCCTAGTTTCAGGCTTGCATGGGGTTTCATAGGTAAGTACCCTCTTGAAGTTTAGTTGGCTCAACCTGTCCTAGAAAATGGTAACCGGGTTCTAAGGAGCTCAATATCACTGGATTGTTTTATGTGTTCATTGTTTCAGTTTAGCCACTTTACTGGTGACCGAAATATTCCAAGAAAACAACCCTTAATGAGTGTAGTATCGAGTATCTACCAACTTCGAACTGCACCAAAGCCGGTCATCTCACTACCCCTAAAAAGGCCAAGTTAGTCAAGTAAAGGTTCTAAAAGTTCATTAGTGCTTCATGACATCACTCAACTCAAAGGCTACCGGTACCCACAAATATGTCGCACTAATATAGCTATTACTTAGACCATGCCGGTATACCCCACACAGTTTCCACACTGTATTGCTATTTACCTATGAATGTTTCCCAAATCCGGGTAGAGGATTCAAACCCAAACAATAGAACCAAAGTGTAAAGCATACAAGTCAAACAAGATAAGCATGTAAAGGTGATCTAAAACCCTAAGGTAACCCCACTTTAGGATATTTCCCCAGCAGAGTCGCCAGTTCTGTGATGCGGTGGGAGAACTCACTTGAGGTTTTGCGTTTGTGTTCGCAAATGTTTCGGTTTAGCAAGAGTCACCACCGACTTTTTATTTTATCCAAAGGAAAGGTCAAAAAGCACAGGAAAGACCTTTGAGATGTTTTCTTGGGTTCGGGGGGTAGATTATGAAAAGGGAAGGTGGTAGCACCCTTTTCATCCATGGTTTTCCATGGGCTCTTAGTTACTTGTTTTAGATCACTTGCTTTGCTTTTTCAATTGTTTGAAATGGTGCTTTTGTGTGTGGTTTTGAAAGTATTTTGAAAAGAGGCCTTTGTTTAGGCAACCTTTGTAATGATTCTTGTTTGAAGAATGTATACAAAGATGTTTGTCTTTTGAAAAATGATTCAATGTTTGAAAGTTTGTTTTTGGAAATGTTTTGAAATTGTGTGTGATTGTTTGAAAATAGCAAGGATGGTTTGCAAATTGATCAAGTAACTAGGAGCATCTACCTAATCAAAAGTCTTTCTTGTACATTTTTAACCCTTTGAAATTGTTGTTTTACAATTGTATTTGGTAAATAACCCTATCTTTGGATGTTAAACGGGACGGGCATGGGTCATCGTATGACCATGATAACAATATTGCCAAGTATCTTTAGCAAGTTTTGGAGGGACTTAAGATCATTTTTGTTTAGGCAACCAAGATAGCGTCATCGAGGGACTATGATCTTTTTGTTTTGATTGATTTTGCCAAGATACCTAGCATGCATTCCATGGCCATGTTTTAAGGCAACGAAGTGGATAAAACCCTATGGGTGCTTGTGTGCAAGGTGTTGTCATTTTCATGCATTTTTGTCTTGTGTTAAGTCATGATATTTGTTTGATTTTGGTCTTTGCATACAAAACCCTAATTTACTATCATGGTATATGAAAGTGATAAAATGCGTAAAGTAAATCTAAACTATTACAACATTATTATGGGAAGGGGGGTACAAGTTTTGAATAGGGGGATATTTCTCAAAATAAAACCCTAAAACTATTACAACCAAATTGAATTTATTGTACAAATAATAAATAAATGAACAATTATTTAAATATGCAATAAAATGTAAATATGCACAAATGTTTTTGTATTAATTTTTATGTATGTAAAAATAAATTTATTTATGTCCTAAAAATAAGAAAATAAAATGATTATTTTTGGAAAGGGTAAAAACCCTAATTTTTTTGTTTAAGAAAATATACTTTATATTATTTATTTTTTATTCAAGAAAAATAATAATAATATGTACAAAAATGTTAAAAATTAAAATGTGTGAGAAAATAATATTTTTAAGTGTATAAATAATAAAAATAAAAATATATAATATTTTTGTATTATTTACAAGTTTATTTAAGAAAAATAAGTTATATTATTATTAATAAACTATTTTTATGCCCAAAAAATAATAAAATAAAATGCAAAAAATAATGAAAATATTTTTGAGATTTTTATTTGTTTAGAAAAAATAAATAAAGTCAGAAAATATAAAAGAAATGAAAAATATACAAAAATATAGCAAATGGGCCAAGGGGGTGCAAAAAGCAAAAGGGGGGTGCAGGAAGAAACAGGCCCATGCGCGCCAGGCCCATACACACTTCATCCCTGACCTTGAGACACTACGCGCGTGCCCTGTTCAGCTCAAACCTGTTCTCTCTATTGCTTGCATGAAATCAAAAATTTACAACATGAAAGTTATAACATTTTCAATCACGATTCCAACCATATCCCTTTTGTGACCTAACTCTCAAAGGACAGAGAGAATTTCAATGGCCCTAAATTTTAACCTAAAATTTTCAGCATGTTCATCATCCAAATTCTCCTAGCTCAGTTAATATAAATAAGAACTATGCATATGTACAACTCAAGCACATTAAAGACTACATTTTTGCTTCACAAACCTAAGCCTAAGGATGTCTAAATAAGGAGATAGAAAGTAGACAAATACGTTGTTTAGTTGGAGCTGAATATGGCAATGTAGCAACTCTGGATGAGGCCTGAAGGTCGTGTGAGCTTGCTTGAAGTTCCCTCAACCTTTCCCAATGCTTAACTTGCCTTGAACTTGCCTGAATGTCCCTGTAGAAGTCAACCTGCAAAGCTTCAAAATGAAAATGGTGAAGTGTGAAAATGAGGTTACAGTTGCTGGACAAATGCTTGGATAGTTCAGGTGGGTTGTAGGGAATGTGTTTGAAGTGGTTCAAGGCAAAACGCACGAGCCAATTTTGTTTTGGAAGTGGTTCTGCAGATGATACCCTGTTTGGGCAAGAAGTTGTGATTTTGTGTTTTAGGGTGTTTTAGAGCTTAGAAATTCGTGTTTCTGGCTTGAGACAATATGCTGAGGTTATTTCAAATGATACCAATACTTGCTCTTATCAGATTTCCAAGTTGTGGACCTTTTGCAAGCTTACTTGCTTTTGAAGCAAAAGTGAGTTGACAATGCTCAAAGCCTGTACAAGCCTGTTCCTTAGCTGCACATAGTTGGTGAACTTTGCCTGATATTTGTGGACTTTGTTTGCAGCAAGAGGTTAGGTCCATGGCTCAAGATAAACAAAGTTGCTAAAAGTGAACTTTATCAAAGTAGCATTGTAACCTTTATGCCATTTTTGGAATAATTCCTTGTACAATGCTCTAAAGCTCAGAACCATGCCTTTGTCCAATGTATTTGCATTAAATTAAGGAGTGTGGAAAGGTCTAAGACCTGTAAAACAAGTACAAGCATGCTTAGGACAGATTTGCAACTTGTATCAATGTGCAAAATGCCTTGGACAAAAGTGAGAAATGGCCATTTTTATTCCTTCGATTCTCCCTAACCATAAATGATCTTGGAGAGTTCTTGGACATTTTGGAAAGCTTGTAACATGCTATACCATCCATCTTTGAAATTCATTTTGAGATTCCTCTTAGAACTAGGTGAAAAGTTGCCATGAAGTTAGGTCAAAAATCTGCCTAAACTAGGGCAAAATTTCACTAAGTTAAAAGTTTCATGGACCCCTATTCACAAAATCATAACTTGAGATCCAAGCATCTTTTGGGAAAACTTTGTTAATCAAAGTTGTATATTTTATGGAGGACTAAAACTTTCATGTTGGAAGTTTTCTTTGAATCCAATTGCATCATGGTAAAAAAGCTGGGAAAAGTTGGGAAAAAATAAGAAATTTTCACAACTTAGAAAATTTCTAAGTTATGAAATTTTTCAATCTTAAACCCTAATTTCCAAAATTAGGTTTCTTGGTGAAAAAGTTTCATGTTTTAACACATATTGATGAAAAATGACTCTTGGCACTTGATTTTGACCAAAAAGTCAAAGTTTGACTTTTCAGTGTACAATTGATTTTTGATCAGTTGATTGGAAAATTCATCTGTCAATCCAATGCTTTTGAGATCTTTTGAACCTTGTGATTAGGTAAAGATGATGCCATTGAGTCCTTGAAACCATGCTTGAACCCAATTTTCCATTGGCTAGGTGAAAAATCAGAAATTGCCCTTCTGCAGTCAAAACCCTAAAAATGACCATTTTGCCCTTTTGATGATCTGATCAAATTTCTTGAGGAGTTGTGGTCCAAACTTGATCAAATGGTTCATATGAGTCTATAATATTGATGTGGATAAAAAATTATGAGGTTTGACTGTAAATTGGCCATAGTTGACTTTTCCCCCAATACAACTGATTTTTAGGTCAATTGTCCAATTGACTGGGCAAAAATTTGATTCAAGGTTTGAAACTTGGTATGAGCAATCTTAGGAGTCCAACATGAAGTATTAAAGTCACATGAGGCATTGGAAGTCCAAAAATCCTTGTGCAAACTCAAACCCTAATTTCAGGTCATCAGTGCAAGGAGATGTCTTGAGCTGAGCAAATCCTAATCTGGTCTTGGGTCCAAAGAGTCTTGTGAGGGGAAATCTTGATAAAATGAAAGGGCAAATTTTGGGGTACAACACTTATGTTCTTCAAAGTTTTTCGATTGAAGGAATCTCCAATGCTTGGAGTCAAATCCTCTTTATAGTTGGCTTCTTCGACCAAAAACCTTACCAAGCCACTTTCAACAAAAATATTTGTTAGAAGACGTCTGTTGCACCCCAAAATTTTCCCTCTCATTTTATTAAAAAAAAAACATACTCCCAGAGGTCCTCAATTGCTCAAGTTGACTAAGGATTAACCAGACAAATCCTCATTCTAAGACAATGAGCCTCAAACTAGGGTTTCACTCCTCATCAAGATGTTTGAGCTCCAAGGGTCCTAAATGGTTTCTATTTCCATAATATGTCCTCAAGATCATCCATGCCAAGTTTCACGCCTTGCACAAGAAGTTTGCCTAGTCAACTGCTCAAATGCCTAAAAATCAACTATACTAGGTCAAAAGTCAACTGTGACCCACATATAGTCAAACTTTAAGATTTTGGTCAACATCAACATTTTGAAGTAATATCCATCATTTGATCAAGGGTTGATCATGATTCCTCAAGGAATGCTCCTAATTCATCAAAACTCAAAAGTTGCTAAATTAGGGTTTCTACAAGAAAAGTCAACCAAACTTGGACCAGGCATACTATCCAGGCTTTCATTTCGAAGTAACCCTATTACCCAGGTTCCTTCTCATAGCCCTACTATCCAGGATTTCATTTCGAAGTAACCCTACTACCCAGGTTCCTTCTTATAGCCCTACTACCCAGACTTTATTTCGAAGTAACCCTACTATTTAGGTTCCTTCTCAGCAGCCTTACTATCTAGGCTTTCATTTCGAAGTAACCCTACTATCCAGGTTTCTTCTCAGTAGCCTTACTATCCAGGCTTTCATTTCAAAGTAACCCTGCTACCCAGGTTCCTTCTCATATCCCTACTTTCCAGGCTTTCATTTCGAAGTAACCCTACTATCCAGGTTCCTTCTCAACAGCCTTACTCTATCCATGCTTTCATTTCGAAGTAACCCTACTACCTAGGTTCCTTCTCATAGCCCTACTATCCGGGATTTCATTTCGAAGTAACCCTACTACCCAGGTTCCTTCTCATAGCCCTACTATCCAGGTTTTCATTTCGAAGTAACCCTACTACCCAGG
This sequence comes from Vicia faba, assembly GCA_948472305.1. Classification (NCBI taxonomy): domain Eukaryota; kingdom Viridiplantae; phylum Streptophyta; class Magnoliopsida; order Fabales; family Fabaceae; genus Vicia; species Vicia faba. Next base: position 104,696,623 of record OX451737.1, read on the forward strand.
TTCCTTCTCATAGCTCTACTATCTAGGCTTTCATTTCGTAGTAACCCTACTACCCAGGTTCCTTCTCATAGCCCTACTATCCAGGCTTTCATTTCGAAGTAACCCTACTACCCAAGTTCCTTCTCATAGCCCTACTACCCAGGCTTTCATTTCGAAGTAACCCTACTATCCAGGTTCCTTCTCAGCAGCCTTACTATCCAGGCTTTCATTTTGAAGTAACCCTACTATCCAGGTTCCTTCTCAGCAGCCTTACTATCCAGGCTTTCATTTCGAAGTAACCCTACTGCCCATGTTCCTTCTCATAGCCCTACTATCCGGGCTTTCATTTCGAAGTAACCCTACTATTCAGGTTCCTTCTCAGCAGCCTTACTATCCAGGCTTTCATTTCAACGTAACCCTACTACCCAGGTTCCTTCTCATAGCCCTACTATCCATGATTTCATTTCAAAGTAACCCTACTACCCAGGTTCCTTCTTATATCCCTACTATCCAGGATTTCATTTCGAAGTAACCCTACTACCCAGGTTCCTTCTCATAGCCCTATTATCAAAGCTTTCATTTCGAAGTAACCCTACTACCCAGGTTCCTTCTCATAGCCCTACTATCCAGGCTTTCATTTCAAAGTAACCCTACCACCCAGGTTCCTTCTCATAGCCCTACTATCCAGGCTTTCATTTCGAAGTAACCCTACTACCCAGGTTCCTTCTCATATCCCTACTATCCAGGCTCCTTTTCATGAATCACTTGACGCAGTTTTGCATGGACTTATCCCGAGAAAGCCCTATACAGGTTCCTTCTCTTTTATCTCCGGACAACAGTTTACAACACTGTAAAAATTGGACCCGACCAGATACAGTCTATTTCATATTCCCTAGTAGAGTAATGGACAACCGACGCTCCTAGACTCTATTTCCCAGGACATAAATAAACATTCCTCGGCGAAGTCCTCCTCAACGACAAGTACAGGAATTCTCGCAAAGGAATCTCTTATGAAACTGATATCTTTTCTGGATGGCATTTTTAAGCCCATCTCTGACGATTCTCTGCCGCCTTCCAAATGGAATTTGTAAGCTTATTCCCGATATTACCGACCGACATTCACTTCATGCGAGTGCAAATTTCTGGGCACTCTAGTGTTCAATCATCTTCCACCTTCAGATCACGAAAGGCAGACAAGCCAATCTACATCCTCAGGTTTAAGAAGATTGAACAGGGGCAGCTGTTGCACCCTAAAATTTTCCCTCTCATTTTACTAAAAAAAAAGATACTCCTAGAGGTCCTCAATTGCTCAAGTTGACTAAGGATTGACCAGAAAAATGCTCCTCCTAAGACAATGAGCCTCAAACTAGGGTTTCACTCCTCATCAAGGTGTTTGAGCTACAAGGGTCCTAAATGGTTTATATTTCCATAATATTTCCTCAAGATTATCCATGCCAAGTTTCATGCCTTACACAAGAAGTTTGCTCAGTCAACTGCTCAAATGCCCGAAAATCAATTGTACTAGGTCAAAAGTCAATTGTGACCCACATACAATCAAACTTCAAGATTTTGGTCAACATCAACATTTTAAAGTAATATCCATCATTTGATCAAGGGTTGATCATGATTCCTCAAGGAATGCTCCTAATTCATCAAAACTCAAAAGTTGCTAAATTAGGGTTTCTACAGGAAAAGTCAACCAAACTTTGACCAGGCATAACTTTCTTATACTTTATCAGAAATTTCTCATCCAAGGCTCATTTTGAAGAGAATCCAATTCCCTACAACTCATATTCATCCCACAAGTTCAAGAAATGCACTCATGAAAAGATATAAATTTAGACATTATAGGTCCTTTTCAAAAGTCAACAAAAATATCTTTTGGGTCAAAGCTTCTTACATGAACATGGAATACCCAATGGAGATGAAACCAAAAGAGTTTTTTAGAGGACATCCTAATATTTCTACAAAGTCCAAGAACACCCTCTTAGGGTCAAAATTAAGAGAGATACGCATTGTCAAATTTGGCCATTTTTGGAAATTTGCACAAAGTCAACAATGCTCAAAATTGCATTTTTTCCACACGGGCCCATCTTTTTCAAGATAGAAAAGTAGAGAACATCAATGTAAACACCAGACTTATTCGCAAAGAGAGTACATGCCATCAGATGTAGCACGTACACCCTAGCGGAAGCCTCATACCTATGGGCCTCCACTTGTTCCCCATATAATATCCTCAACCAAGACATACGAAGGCGAAATCCCCGGTTAAAGCCAAACTCCTTTAGAACCTAATCCTTGGATACCTCCAAATCATCCATAACCCTCTCCTTATGAAATTTTGCAATAAAAGAAAACAAAATATATACCTCGCCCTGCCATATCCTGTATGCGACATGCTCAGAAAATCCTGTCAGCACGGACCTGTCTGAAGGTTCTCTTGGAAATGCTCCACCAGTGTGAACTGATGGCTTTGTAGATGCACGAGTTGTGGCGTCTATATCAGTGGAAGTGTGATCGGTGGATCTGGAACTGACTGTTTAACGCTGGTTCGCGAAATGTCGCGGAAGCAAGAGTCGCCACCGTCTTTTATTTTCTCCAAATGGAAAGGACAAAAGCACAGAAAAATTCCTTATAGAGATTGCTCTCAGTTCGGGAGGTAGGTTATAGAAAGGGAAGGTGTTAGCACCCTTTCTATCCATGGTTATCCATGGGCTCTTAGATACTTGCTCATTTGTGTTTTCAAAAATGGTTTGTTTGCTTTTAAACTGTGGGTTTTAAAAAGTTTCTTTGAAAATTTCAGTTCGACTCTTGTATCGGTCCTCAAGAGTGTTTGAAAAATGCTTTCGAAAGCTTTTTGAAAAGGTGTCGGTGTGAAAAGTATTTTGAATTTTGTTTGAAATTTAGAGCAAGTATCTAGAGTCGTCTACCTACCCTAAGGAATTCGTCTGTGTAAATGTCCTTTAAAGTAGTGCCATCCCACCATTGAGAGGTAGGTAGCACCACCGTTGGAGGTGTTCGGGTCAATTCGAGTTTAGGGACATGGTGATCACCAGAGCAATAGGAAGACACCTTAGAAGCTACCCTCATGCCAGGTTCCCGGATCATGAGGACTTACTAAGACATCCTCTACTCGACGATCACCTTTCGAGGCAAGGCAACAGTGAGGCGTACCCTAGGGGTGGTGTGTGCGAATCGTGTGTCGTTTTCATTTATATTTGTCTTGTCATGTTAAAGTGTTCTACGCTTGATTTTATTTAGGTCCATACATTCTTTCATGCTTTTGATTAACAGTTAAGAAATATTTGCGGGAAAATAAATTCTAAGGCTATTACAAATGGCGCGGGTCCACATCGCCAAAATTAAACCGGACCCGATTTGACGGAAAATAAATAATGCAAATAAAGTAAAGTGCGAGAAGTAGTTGTTACAAAGCTTTGGGAGAGATACATGATTATTCAAGCGAAATAAAATAAACATGCGAAATTAAATAATTAAAAATATGGGCGTTGGACCCTTTTGCAAAAATTAAATTAATAAGGAATTAAATTTAAAGGAAAGATATTTTTTGGTATTTTAGTATTTTATGATTTAATATGAAAAAGAGAATCAATTGAAATTAAAATTGAATGCAAACCCTAATTCTAATGGCTTTTAAATTTATTATGAAAAATATTGAATTTTAACCTAATTTACCTAAGTTAATTTTCATGCCAATTTAATTGTAAAAATAACTAGATAAATATTATGGTAAAAAAGGAAACAAATTGAAAAGGGATAAAAATTAAACCTAATTCTATATTTTTTGTATTTTTGTTATTAAAAGAATTAAAATTAAAACTCTAATCTAAATTAATTTATTTACATGAAAATATTAACATAAAAATTATTTATCATGTTTTTATCTTTTTTCTGATTTTTTAGGCATTTTTTATATATTGTAAAAATAATTATTTAACTTAAAACAATAAAGAAAATAAGAAAACAATTGAAAAAAAAATATAAAAAAAAATGGGAAATTGCAAACCAGGGGGGGGGGGGGGGGGGGTTCAGGCCCCAATTGTGAGGTGTTGGCCTTAGCAATCTGGCCCAATAGCATGGCCTTGTGGACCTTTTTGAATCATATGCAGGGCGTTGACTGGGGGTGTAACGTGCTCATCAATCTTGAGCCTTTGATTTGGATCTCTTGGACGCGTGTGTGTTTGATTATTGAGGATGCATGGTGTGCCTTAAGGTTGTGCCTGCATAGGAAGATAAATGGAAAAATAATATGGGCATAATACAGACCTGGGGCTCGAACCCAGGTCTTGAACGTTACAATCACCATCCCTTGCCAGCTGAGCTACGTGCACATTCAAACATATTATAACAAATAAATAATAAAAAGAAAAACCAAGGCATTAGTGGTTCAGCGCGCGAATTTTCAAACGCACCAACCATCGTGTGACACGACTTCTTCTTCCTCACCATCCCTGTAAAACAAAACACGAAGGCAACGGTTTTCATAGCGTGGTTTTAGGCTTGCTACCAAGAAATAGCGATTAGGCCTACGCAACTCATAAATTAATCGCGACTATGGTAATCTCTTCGTCCAGGTCTGCTGATTGCAATGGTGGTGGCCTGGAACCTCAATTTTTCCTTATCTCAAAAACCCCAATTCAAAATGCTGAAAACCCTAAAAGCCACGCATGGTGAAATCTTATATACAGCGTAATAATGCAATTAAACATGATGGTTAGCTTTAGAATCTCATGAGGAATAAGAATCCATGAACAAAATGTTATAAAAATGCTTAAAACATGAAACACGATAATCAATTTTTCTTTGTACAGTTTGAATTTGATATACCAGTTCTTGGCGTGTTGATGGATGTTTGTGATTGGAATATGTTCAGGGCAACCTTGGCAAGCTATTGGAATGAATTTCGTGCTTTTAATCAACCTCTAGCAATGATTTCAATTTTGAGTTTTATGGACAAAATTCCAAGTTTACAATGTGTTCTTTAGCGCAGCTTTCAGTCTCTTCTGATTAGGGTTCTCATCTAGCATTTGTATGGAGGCTATTAGGTCACAAAAACTCAATAAAATCCATGGCATTGATGGTTTTTGAAAATTTGATTTTAAAGATCTTTTCATATCTTTTTTTCATGTGTTCTTGTGTCAATTAGCCTAAATCAAACCAAATCTTTCCATGTTGGGATGTGCACGAAATATTGAGGCTGAAATGTGTACAAAAAGATTGGTTAGGGTGAATTAAATATTTTCCATATATTTAAATAATTTAAATGAATTAATATAAATAATAATTCAAATAAATAAATAAAAAATGAGAAAATACTTCCCTTTGGGCCAAGTGGTCGTGCATATGCTTAGAATGATGAATCATGGAAGAAAAAGGGGCCCATTAGCATTTTTAGGTCATTTGGATCAATGTTGACTTTTCAAAATATCCAAAAATTTCCCAACTTCCACAAGGCATAACTTGCTCAATTTTTAAGCTTTTCTCATGTTCTTGGACATTTTGGAAAGGTCTTTGAGTCCTTTAACCAATGCCTTTGGTCCCATGTCATTTTGATTTACCAATCTCAAGTTATGGCCTTTGACTTAAAGTCCCTTTTTGTTGACTTTTGAAAATGACCTATAATGTTGAAATTGATAACTTTTTGTGAGAGCATTTCTTGGACTTGAAGTATGAATATGAGTTGTAGGAAATGTCTTTCTCTTCAAAATGAGCTTTGGATGGAATTTTTCTGATAATCCATGTGAAAGTTATGCCCTGATCAATTTCAGTTGACTTTTTCAGCTGTCCAAATAAGGAAACTTTTGCATCTTTGATGATTTCTGAGCCAAATTTTGAGAATCATGATCAAGCATTGATCAAATGATGTTTGTGACTTCAAAATGATATGTTGACCAAAAATTTGAACTTTTGACTGTCAAATGACCATTTTGCCCCTACAGTTGACTGTAGTGCAATTTAGGGTTTTGACTGTGCAATTTTGAGCTGAATGCCTTGAAACTTGATATGAGGATACTTGACCATATTTGTGAGCATGTGAGACTTGATTGGGCCCTTGAAAACTTCCTTTTCTTGATCAGAACACAAACCCTAGTTTTGACTGTATAGGAGACAGTTGAGCTGTGCAACCTTTGGGGAATTTTGTGACTTGGCTTGGCAATTCCTTGGAGAATATGGGAGGGCAAATTTTGGGGTACAACAGTTGCCCCTGTTCAATCTTCTTAGACCTGAGGATGCAGATTGGCGGACGTGCCTTTCGTAATCCGAGGGTAGAAGATGATTGGACACTAGAGTGCCCAGAAATTTGCACTCACATGCTAGCAGTGTGATGGGAATGGGCTTATAGATGCCATTTGGAGATTGCTGGATAGGATGATGGGCTTATAGATGCCATCTGGATGTTGATCGCGTGGGAGATTCCTTGGCGAGAACCTGCATACCTGCAAAAGAAAATGATTACCTGACGTGTTGCAGGAGCTGGTTTTCAGATGCTTGGTATAGGTGTGTCCTGGCTGGTTACAGGAGCTGAGTCTGGAGCTTCAAACGGCGATGAATGAACCAGGGATGGTTACTGTCTTAGTATGAACGGTAAGAGAACCTTGGGCGACTTTAACTTCAACAACGCTCGTTGAGAAAAATCTTGGGTGTCTTCTACTGGGATAAGAATCAGGGAGATCTTAGGGTCGATCTGACTGAACCAGAGAAGGCCTTTGACTGGGTAAGAATCAGGAAAATCTTAGGGTCGATTTAACTGAACCGGACAAGGTCTTGAAATCTTCAACTGGACAAGAATCAGGGAGATCTTAGGGTCGATCTGACTGAACCAGAGAAGGCCTTTGACTGGGTAAGAATCAGGAAAATCTTAGGGTCGATTTAACTGAACCGGACAAGGTCTTGGAATATCTTCAACTGGATAAGCATCAGGGAGATCTTAGGGTCGATCTGACTGAACCAGAGAAGGCCTTTGGCTGGATAAGAATCAGGAAAATCTTAGGGTCGATTTAACTGAACCGGACAAGGTCTTGAAACATCTTCAACTGGATAAGCATCAGGGAGATCTTAGGGTCGATCTGACTGAACCAGAGAAGGCCTTTGACTGGATAAGCATCAGGAAAATCTTAGGGTCGATTTAACTGAACCGGACAAGGTCTTGAAATATCTTCAACTGGATAAGCATCAGGGAGATCTTAGGGTCGATCTGACTGAACCAGAGAAGGCCTTTGACTGGATAAGCATCAGGAAAATCTTAGGGTCGATTTAACTGAACCGGACAAGGTCTTGAAATATCTTCAACTGGATAAGCATCAGGGAGATCTTAGGGTCGATCTGACTGAACCAGAGAAGGCCTTGGAACATAGCTTAAGCATTTAACTGGATCTTTCCTGAAAGGTAGAGGTCAGTCATATGCAATGCATGATATGGATCAAGCAATGATGTTCTCAATATAAATGAGATTGTAAGATATGATGTGTCTATGCATGTTATAATGATGTATGTGATGTTTTATGAATGTTATCGTCTAGGAAAGTAAATCCTTGACGGGTGCCGGGAATTCATATCCTGGGCTGATGTTGGAGAGTGAGTTTTTACTTCCGCTGGGGATGATAGTTGCAAGAATACCGGTAGGAGAAGATGACTCCGTTGCGGAATAAACTTGGCGAATAGATTCTGCGGGGAGACAAGATATTCTAGCGACCATGCTGGGAAGCAATACTCTGTGGGGAGAGAAATACTTTGTTGAGTGTTGATAATAGTTTGCTGGGGATCGGAAGACTTTGTCGACGACGCTCTTTCCGTGGCTTTTGGCTGAGGATAACCCAGTTATATCCTGTTACGGAAATAACTCTTTAAATAAAGCCGGACGGCGCGTTCGTGCTCTGCGAGGGGATAAGCTTCCAGAATCTACTGGGGATAAGCTTACTGCTTGGGGGTATGAATTCCAACCTTCCTGGGGAAACTAGATTGGACTCTCTTGGGGAAGTTTTGAACTGCGGGGGGAAGTGATTCCTTTGAATGCTGGTATGCCACCAGGGAACAACCTTCAGACCAAGACTGCCGGGGATGCTTGTCATGAGTGTGTATGCTGCTGGGGAATGTTGATATCTGCTGGAGGATACCCAACTTCCTTAAGATTTGATTGCAACTTTGCTCGGGGAGAGCATACTGTCTTGCTGACTTACTCTCTGGGGAATTGGGACATGCTGGTTATGTTCTTTAGCTGAGCCTTCCCTGATACCTTGGAGGACGGAAACAATCAGATTGCTTAGACCACCCGTTATTGCCCCTGTTTCTATGGGGGAGGCACATGTGGGATGCTGATAATTGTTGAGGGTCAAACCTTCTTCTGGTAGGCAGGTGACAAGATGACAGGACATAGTCGTACGCTTTGATCCCTAACTTTTTCCTGGACCGCCCTTTCGGGTTTTCAGTCCACCGGGATACCCATTTTTGCCCAAGCCGCCTTTTCAGGTTTTCGACTTGTCGGGTGTACAGATTTTTTCCATTTCATCCCTTATTTTGCCCGAACCCTTTTGGTTCGACGGGAAGCCCTAATTTTTGCCTAGGCATGTCAGCCTAGCGGGTCTTTGATGATGCATAGTATTTTTTTCGACTATGTCCATGCTCTTAAAATGTAGGGAGTTGCCCCTGTTAGAAGTATTTTGCCATGCCACCACAAGGGATTTGATCAGGCAGGATTCGTTGTTGGAATGCCCCAAGTGACTCAGGCGGAGATTTGCCCCAGGCTATATGGCCTCTGAGAGATTCTCCGAATCTTGACTTAACTGCCCCAGATGATGGACAATAGTCATGCCATGCCCCTTGATTGGAGGTACTTCTGTTCCTTAGGCATTCGTCGTGCGAACTTCTATACTGTTCAAACAAAAAGTCATATGCAAACAAAGTTATGTTAAAAATGCAAAGCCTATGTCTGTCTTGAAGATTTTGAAAATGCATTCTTTTTTTTTCATAAAACAAATGAATGTTTGTAAAACGTGATGTCAACTCCGTATTTACCGTAGGCCTTAAGGAGTCAGGGTACCTTTCATAACAGTATGCTTTCGAACTAACCCATGCTTCAGCTAGGACTTTTAAGGGTTATAACGTGGCTTGGTTCACGGTTTAAGAAACAAAGGATAAAGGCTCAAATTATTTGTACCCACCCGCTCTTCGTGATGTTCTCCAAACCTAAACTCAGTTGATCATACGTTAGACCTCGTTTGAGTCTTTGCTTTGATATACCAGTGATGGTTCGGATATTGACAGTATATTCTGATTAGGCAGTCATTTCCTTTTTTGTTGAGGGTTTGTAGGACCTCTTTCTTTTTGATTTCGTTATCCCTATTTTTTGCCTGAGCTGTTTCCTTTTTGGAATTACAGTCAGCGGGATGCCCCAGTTTTGTAAGTCTCCTTCGTGGGTTTTGACTTAATGGGCTTTTTATTTTTTTTTTGAGATATAATGACTGCCTATCTGTATGATTGTTCAGAACCATCATTGTCTTTTGCTTTGTAAGGACCTCTTTGGTGCCATTCGTTATGCACTTGGATCCACTGAGAGACTACCCTGCCCCAGGTTATGATTAAGGGTTTTAAATTTCGAAAAGAAAAAACTTCTACTTCTTTGGCTCAGAGGGGTTGACGAGGGATTATCATCCTTATAACTCCAGTGTTTAGGGATTGAAACAATGCCTGTACCTCATCAGCGGGGTCTGTTCAAAAGCATACTGTAAGGATCATGGTATCGTTTTCGTCATCCTCCCTCGAGAGGCTTAGAATTATTGATTGAGAGTTGACATCAGAAAAAATATGAAAATAATTTGCGTATAGTGAATACGAATATATTGATTCAAAATAGACATAAGCGATGCATTAATGAAATAACAATGTTTTAACAATGAGTAAATGTTTGAGCAGAAGAAAATTGCAACTTGAACATTCGAATGAACAAAAGTCTTTTCAGTCCTAGCCATGTTTTGGCAAGGGAGCAGTGATCACGTTGGGAGTCTCGGCGGGCTCGAACTCGATCTCTTTAGCATCGATCATATTCTGAATCTTGTACTTTAGTGCCCAACAATCCTCAGTATCGTGCCCCGGGCTATCAGAATGATAAGCACACCTCGCTTCTGGGTTGTAGCTTGGAGAGGAGGTCTTGGGATTTGCAGGAGGGTTGATCACCGCAATCAGGTTCATCCTTAACATGTGCTGCAAAGCTCGTGACCATGGCATGTTGATGTTGGTGAATTGTCTCTTAGGCTCGTCCGGCCTGTTCTGATTAACCCGCTGTTTTTGGCGAGGTCGTTGTTAGACCTGTGAAGTAGTAGCAACTCGGGGAGGTCTATTCATTGGACCCGACCTTTGCCCTCTTGGAAGCTGTTCCATGACCTGGTCCCTGATTTGGGCTGGTTGCTTCATGCCTTGAGGAAGCTGACTGATCATGGCCCTCAGCTCTCCTTGCTCCTGAGCTAGACCTTGAATGAGGGCCCTTTGCCCCAGCATCTGGGTTTTCAATGTGTCTACCTCAACTTGTAGACATTTCAGCTGTTCGTCCTTTTCATCTTCAGGACTCTTTCTGATCAGATTCCCCATGAGGAGTGTCCTCAACTCTTCCTGCCCCTTGGATAGGCTTAGAAAGATCTCCTTGAACTGAGCCTCTTGAGCAAGAAGGTCTTGGTTATCTTGTTGGAAGGCCATTGCTGAAATAAACAGCGAGAAGGGTGAGTGACCTGCAACAAAGATACCTGTTATGTAATGATGCGTATGACATGCATGCAATGTTTTCAAGGACCTCGCGGGGTAAACAAGAAAATTTGTTAGCATTTGGATCCGGTAGCTTGATTGAAGGAACTGTATGTTGTTGAGAGTCCTTCTTCAAGGTCAAAGGCTCACCATATCCAGTGGGTCATGGCCCCTGACTTTAGTCATCATGTCTGGTTTTGATTTCCAAGCAACCTTGGTTAGGGGAACCTTCTTCAAGAGTCAGAGCTCACCATATCAAGTGGGTCATAGCCCCTGACAACCTTGGCTAGAGGAAAATAAATCCTCTTTGCCCCTTGCTGGGATAGTTGATTCACCATGACCTGCATCACAAACCCTTGAGATCCTTGAAATGAGTTAGGATGTATGCAATGGTATGATGTTATGGTATGCATGGGGTAATGTGAGTAAACCCTGTTATGAGTCCCAATTAAGGACATAAACAAAACCTGTAAGAAACTAGTCTGCAAGAAACTCAGTACATTATGTTATAAGCCCTAATTAAGGACTATAAACAAAACCTGCAAGAAACTCAATACGCTCCATTATGAGTCCTAATTAAGGACTATAAACAAAACCTGCAAGAAACTTAGTAAGCCCTGTCATATGTCCCAATTAAGGACTAAAACAAAACCTGCAAGCAGTTCATGTGTCAGATAAAGCATGCAAGTAGTCAAGTACAAAGGCACACAAGTCACACAAGAGAAGCCCTTAGAGTTTAGGCCAGCATGAGGTCTAGGTATTACCCTCTTTCAGCTTGTTGGTTCATACCTGTCCTAATCAAAAGTAACCGGGTTCTTAGAGGATCCCAATATCATTGACTAACCTCAATCGGTCATAACTCCAGCATCGCAATCTTTTCTTGCGGCCAGAACCATCACGAGAGTTTAGCCTCAATGGGCGTAGCATACTGCTACTGTTCTAAAGGCCAAGTTGTGTCAATTAAGGTTCTAAGGTTGTTGGTGCTTAATGACTCCTTAGAAGACCCATATTCTCCTCGTTGCGACACAAGGGATATCGGTACAGACCAAGGCGCCACACCAACGTAGCCACTGCTTCACCCATGTCGGTATACGCCGGACAGGTCCCTCACAGCTTATGCTACCTAAACAGGGTATCCCCAGATCCGGGTTAGGATCTATGTAACTCCGATACAACCCACAATAGTAAAGCAAGCAAAGAAGACAATTGAAAACACAGTTATGAACTAACCCTAAGGTACACCTCACTTTATAAAGAGTATCCCCAGCAGAGTCGCCAGTTCTGTGATCGGTGGATCTGGAACTGACTGTTTAACGCTGGTTCGCGAAATGTCGCGGAAGCAAGAGTCGCCACCGTCTTTTATTTTCTCCAAATGGAAAGGACAAAAGCACAGAAAAATTCCTTATAGAGATTGCTCTCGGTTCGGGAGGTAGGTTATAGAAAGGGAAGGTGTTAGCACCCTTTCTATCCATGGTTATCCATGGGCTCTTAGATACTTGCTCATTTGTGTTTTAAAAAATGGTTTGTTTGCTTTTCAACTGTGGGTTTTAAAAAGTTTCTTTGAAAATTTCAGTTCGACTCTTGTATCGGTCCTCAAGAGTGTTTGAAAAATGCTTTCGAAAGCTTTTTGAAAAGGTGTCGGTGTGAAAAGTATTTTGAATTTTGTTTGAAATTTAGAGCAAGTATCTAGAGTCGTCTACCTACCCTAAGGAATTCGTCTGTGTAAATGTCCTTTAAAGTAGTGCCATCCCACCATTGAGAGGTAGGTAGCACCACCGTTGGAGGTGTTCGGGTCAATTCGAGTTTAGGGACATGGTGATCACCAGAGCAATAGGAAGACACCTTAGAAGCTACCCTCATGCCAGGTTCCCGGATCATGAGGACTTACTAAGACATCCTCTACTCGACGATCACCTTTCGAGGCAAGGCAACAGTGAGGCGTACCCTAGGGGTGGTGTGTGCGAATCGTGTGTCGTTTTCATTTATATTTGTCTTGTCATGTTAAAGTGTTCTACGCTTGATTTTATTTAGGTCCATACATTCTTTCATGCTTTTGATTAACAGTTAAGAAATATTTGCGGGAAAATAAATTCTAAGGCTATTACAAATGGCGCGGGTCCACATCGCCAAAATTAAACCGGACCCGATTTGACGGAAAATAAATAATGCAAATAAAGTAAAGTGCGAGAAGTAGTTGTTACAAAGCTTTGGGAGAAATACATGATTATTCAAGCGAAATAAAATAAACATGCGAAATTAAACAATTAAAAATATGGGCGTTGGACCCTTTTGCAAAAATTAAATTAATAAGGAATTAAATTTAAAGGAAAGATATTTTTTGGTATTTTAGTATTTTATGATTTAATATGAAAAAGAGAATCAATTGAAATTAAAATTGAATGCAAACCCTAATTCTAATGGCTTTTAAATTTATTATGAAAAATATTGAATTTTAACCTAATTTACCTAAGTTAATTTTCATGCCAATTTAATTGTAAAAATAACTAGATAAATATTATGGTAAAAAAGGAAAAAAATTGAAAAGGGATAAAAATTAAACCTAATTCTATATTTTTTGTATTTTTGTTATTAAAAGAATTAAAATTAAAACTCTAATCTAAATTAATTTATTTACATGAAAATATTAACATAAAAATTATTTATCATGTTTTTATCTTTTTTCTGATTTTTTAGGCATTTTTTATATATTGTAAAAATAATTATTTAACTTAAAACAATAAAGAAAATAAGAAAACAATTGAAAAAAAAAATAAAAAAAAAATGGGAAATTGCAAACCAGGGGGGGGGGGGGGGGGGGGGTTCAGGCCCCAATTGTGAGGTGTTGGCCTTAGCAATCTGGCCCAATAGCATGGCCTTGTGGACCTCTTTGAATCATATGCAGGGCGTTGACTGGGGGTGTAACGTGCTCATCAATCTTGAGCCTTTGATTTGGATCTCTTGGACGCGTGTGTGTTTGATTATTGAGGATGCATGGTGTGCCTTAAGGTTGTGCCTGCATAGGAAGATAAATGGAAAAATAATATGGGCATAATACAGACCTGGGGCTCGAACCCAGGTCTTGAACGTTACAATCACCATCCCTTGCCAGCTGAGCTACGTGCACATTCAAACATATTATAACAAATAAATAATAAAAAGAAAAACCAAGGCATTAGTGGTTCAGCGCGCGAATTTTTAAACGCACCAACCATCGTGTGACACGGCTTCTTCTTCCTCACCATCCCTGTAAAACAAAACACGAAGGCAACGGTTTTCATAGCGTGGTTTTAGGCTTGCTACCAAGAAATAGCGATTAGGCCTACGCAACTCATAAATTAATCGCGACTATGGTAATCTCTTCGTCCAGGTCTGTTGATTGCAATGGTGGTGGCCTGGAACCTCAATTTTTCCTTATCTCAAAAACCCCAATTCAAAATGCTGAAAACCCTAAAAGCCACGCATGGTGAAATCTTATATACAGCGTAATAATGCAATTAAACATGATGGTTAGCTTTAGAATCTCATGAGGAATAAGAATCCATGAACAAAATGTTATAAAAATGCTTAAAACATGAAACACGATAATCAATTTTTCTTTGTACAGTTTGAATTTGATATACCAGTTCTTGGCGTGTTGATGGATGTTTGTGATTGGAATATGTTCAGGGCAACCTTGGCAAGCTATTGGAATGAATTTCGTGCTTTTAATCAACCTCTAGCAATGATTTCAGTTTTGAGTTTTATGGACAAAATTCCAAGTTTACAATGTGTTCTTTAGCGCAGCTTTCAGTCTCTTCTGATTAGGGTTCTCATCTAGCATTTGTATGGAGGCTATTAGGTCACAAAAACTCAATAAAATCCATGGCATTGATGGTTTTTGAAAATTTGATTTTAAAGATCTTTTCATATCTTTTTTTCATGTGTTCTTGTGTCAATTAGCCTAAATCAAACCAAATCTTTCCATGTTGGGATGTGCACGAAATATTGAGGCTGAAATGTGTACAAAAAGATTGGTTAGGGTGAATTAAATATTTTCCATATATTTAAATAATTTAAATGAATTAATATAAATAATAATTCAAATAAATAAATAAAAAATGAGAAAATACTTCCCTTTGGGCCAAGTGGTCGTGCATATGCTTAGAATGATGAATCATGGAAGAAAAAGGGGCCCATTAGCATTTTTAGGTCATTTGGATCAATGTTGACTTTTCAAAATATCCAAAAATTTCCCAACTTCCACAAGGCATAACTTGCTCAATTTTTAAGCTTTTCTCATGTTCTTGGACATTTTGGAAAGGTCTTTGAGTCCTTTAACCAATGCCTTTGGTCCCATGTCATTTTGATTTACCAATCTCAAGTTATGGCCTTTGACTTAAAGTCCCTTTTTGTTGACTTTTGAAAATGACCTATAATGTTGAAATTGATAACTTTTTGTGAGAGCATTTCTTGGACTTGAAGTATGAATATGAGTTGTAGGAAATGTCTTTCTCTTCAAAATGAGCTTTGGATGGAATTTTTCTGATAATCCATGTGAAAGTTATGCCCTGATCAATTTCAGTTGACTTTTTCAGCTGTCCAAATAAGGAAACTTTTGCATCTTTGATGATTTCTGAGCCAAATTTTGAGAATCATGATCAAGCATTGATCAAATGATGTTTGTGACTTCAAAATGATATGTTGACCAAAAATTTGAACTTTTGACTGTCAAATGACCATTTTGCCCCTACAGTTGACTGTAGTGCAATTTAGGGTTTTGACTGTGCAATTTTGAGCTGAATGCCTTGAAACTTGATATGAGGATACTTGACCATATTTGTGAGCATGTGAGACTTGATTGGGCCCTTGAAAACTTCCTTTTCTTGATCAGAACACAAACCCTAGTTTTGACTGTATAGGAGACAGTTGAGCTGTGCAACCTTTGGGGAATTTTGTGACTTGGCTTGGCAATTCCTTGGAGAATATGGGAGGGCAAATTTTGGGGTACAACAGGAAGACACCTTATCATCCTGCTCAACAATAACCTGCTCAACACATGTCTTTACAAAAGCCTCCCCAGTAACCCCCTCACCCACAATAACCTCTTTTTAGCAACCACAACCTCCTCAGTAGCCAGCTCCACAACAATCTTCTTAATCACATGAGCAGGCACATCCACAGGAGCAGGTGCCTCCACAAGAGCAGGTAACTTCACAGGATTATGTACCACCTCGATAGTTGAAACTCTAGCAGTCCGTTGTCGGGATGCACAGAACTGCGTCTGCTGCTCAGCCAACTATTTCCAGTGAGAACCGATCATAGCACGTAGTCCTGGCTGTATCTCGGAAGCATATGCCTCATCAACCCAGTGTGTTACAAAGTTCTGAAGATTGTAAAGATGAGGTTCTGCTGAACAAGTTCTGATGATCTAAAGACAAGCAAGTTCTTATGACCAAGTTCTGAAGACTCTTAAGACAAGGTTTTGATAGGACAAGTTCTGAAGACTCCAAGACTAAGGTTCTAAGACTTAAAGAGTGATTCTTCTACAACAAGCTTCAACATTTAAATTATCCGAAGCCTCTGAAGATAAGAAGAAATTAAAAATGGTTAACGCGTGATGGTGTGTAAAAGGTATATAAAGTGTTTGTGGCCTTTACCCTCTAGGGTGGCGGAAGGACAATCCTTTCGTACTTTATTGTCAACCACTCTCACTGTGACCATTGGGAACAAACAACGGAGTTTCCAACAATCTTTCTTTACTCAATGAATTGTTTACCGTGAAGTTTAGTAAATAACCATTGGTCTTCCAAATCAAAGAGAAGATTGGTAACTTGCAGGATCGACCAAATTGATCCTAAGTACATGTGTTCTTAATCAAACTTTTATTCTTGAAAATAAAGAACACTTTAAACATCATTCTCAATATTTTAAACTAAACTAATCTCAATTGTTACTTTGAATACAGTAATGTAATGCTTTAAAGAAAAGACTCATATGTAAAAGGCTTTCGACTTAAACTTAAAGGGAATGTATAAAACTTCAATTAAAATTGAATGACAATAAACATAAAATTGGTGCATCATACATACATTCTCACAACTCACTTCTCAAACACTGGTACTTTGAGTAATTTAGAGTAATTTATACAAAGATGTGAACATACTGAATCCTAACGCTAAGATCCATATTTATAATAATTCGACCTAAACGGTCTCTTTATAAGATATTGCCACGTTTGACATCTACGTGCGCCTTCAAACCTTTTGCTTCCACACGTCTCTTTGGATAAGATCAAACTTTCAAATTAAAAAAAACTCGTTTGCCTTCGAAGCGCCAAATAACATGAATGTGACGGTCAAAACATCTAATCTGATACTTCGAATAAATTAAATTTCAATGGTTCACATATGAACCTTTCACTAACACTTAACGAAATAAAGCTATTATTAGCTTTTCATCTATAAAAATATTCATAGAGACTCCTTCATGCTTCCTCTCGAACTACACTCTTCCCAAAATATATCATTTCAGCTTAAAACTCATGCAGTCGAAATTCCCAATCAACAAATTGTCCCTAATAAATGTGTATTTCGACATATTTGGAGAAACATACATTTTTTGCAAAACAAATATATTTCGACGGACAAATAATTCTTCATGAGAATCATTAACTACTATGACGTCAGAACAATCATGATTTACTTTTTCAAAATGTCTAATCAAGACGTGTGTGATACGGTGGCAGAATCGACTATTTAAATACTGGTTTTGCATTTTTTGGTTGCAAATGTTGCGGTAAGCAAGAGTCGCCACCGACTTTTCTTTTATCCAAATTAAGGAAAGGGTGAAAAGAACAGAAAAAGACCTTTTCGAGATTTTCTAAGTAAGGGGGTAGATTATGGAAAGGGATGGTGTTAGCACCCTTTCCATCTGTGGTTTTCCACGGGCTCTTAGGTAGTTGCCCATTTTTGAAAACTGTTTGTGTTTGTGTATTTTGAAAGATTTTTGTTTGTTTATGGTAACTCTTGTATCAGTCCTCAAGAGTGTGATAAAGCGTTTTTGAAAAGAAGTTTGAAAAGTGTGTAAGTCTGAAAAGTTCAGGTTTGAGCAAGTACTTAAGAATAGTCTACCTACTCAAAAAAGGATGTTCTTTTCCTCCTTTCCTTTAGATAGTGATATCCTACTATTAGTGAGTAGGTAGCCCTATCGTCGGATGTTAAGGGACTATCGAAAGGGACGTTATGGTCATCAAAGGCAACATCGAGGGACAAGATCATTTCTCATAGGCAACTCAAGGGATGTTAGGGACCATGATCTTTTTGATGACTTTAGTATCAAGGATCTTTGCTAAGATATCCCTACGTTCGAGGGACATGACCATTATTTTCCGAGGCAACCAAGTGAGGAATACCCTAAGGATGCAACTGTGAGAAGTGTGTTTTTTCAGTTATATCATCTTGAGAGTGATCTAACGATTAATTGACTTTATCATGTCATGCACGCCTAAGTTACTAACAATTTATATATAGACATATAAGAAATGTAAAAGCGAGAAATAAAGTCCTACAACTATTATAGGACTTCGGGACAGTTACAATTATATCTGACTTAAAATGTAAAGTGCGGAATTTTAAATCTAGACTATTACATCCCATAATCAGTTACATTATTATATAAAATGCGAGAATAAAAATAATGCACGCGAAATGAAATATTACGTCTAAAAACCTAGTAAATAAAAATAAACAACAAGAAAATCTTTTTGGTTTGTTTTTATTTATTTCAAGAAAATTAACTAAACTAAATCTAAATTTAATTTAAGAAAATAAATATTGAATGAAATTAGTCTAATTCTAATATTTTTTCATTTTTTATTAAGAAAACATTTGAAACATAAATTAAATCCTAAATTCTAGTTCATTTTAAAATAAGAAAGTAGTTAAAATTTAATTAATTAATTAATTAAATAAATTCATTATTTTACTTAAAATAAAGTCTAAGCCTAATTTTTTGTGAGTTTTTTTTATTATTTGCTTAATTAAGTAAAGAATATAAAAGAAATTAAAATATTACTGTGATCGGTGGAAATAGAACTGACTGTTTTTGGAATGCTGGTTCGCGAAATGTCGCGGTAAGCAAGAGTCGCCACCGTCTTTTATTTTCTCCAACAAGGAAAGGACAAAAGCACAGCAAAATTCCTTTTCGAGATGTTTCTCGGTTCGGGAGGTAGATTATAGAAAGGGAAGGTGTTAGCACCCTTTCTATCCGTGGTTATCCACGGGCTCTTAGGTACTTGCTCACTATGTTTTCAAAAATGTTTGCTTTTCTTGTGTTTGTGGGTTTTGAAAAAGTTTGTTTTGAAAACTTCTAGGTAACTCTTGTATCAGTCCTCAAGAGTGTATGAAGTGTTTGTTTGAAAACTTTTGTTTGAAAGTGTAGGTGCGAAAAGTATTTTTGTTTTTTTGAAAGAGCAAGTACCCAGGAGAAATCTACCTACTCAAAAGAAATTAAGCTGTGTAAATGTCCTTTAGACAGTACTATCCCACTATTGAGAAGTAGGTAGCACCGTCGTTGGAGTTATTCGGGTCAATTCGATTATAGGGACATGTGTGGTCACTAAAGCAATAGTAGGACACCTTAGCGGTAACCCTAATGTCCTAGATCCTTTTTATCCGAGGCAACCGTTTCGAGGCAACTTGGATCTTTAGACAGGAGGGAGACCTCTGAAACACCCTATACTCAATGACCATGTCGAGGCAACCAAGTGAGGCGTACCCTAGGAGTGGCATGTGCGAGTGTGTCAGGTTTCATGTTAAGATTATCTTTGCACAAGTTATTGTGAGCTACGGGTTGATTTTATTTTCAGGCAAGTCTTGTCATGCATAATTAACAGTTAATAATTTGCGGGAAGTAAATTGCGGAAAGTAAATCTACGCTATTACAAGGCGTCGGGTATTTACATCGCCAAAAACATAACCCTTGAAAAGATAAATGCGAAAAAATAAAGAAAGCGATAAAAAGTCCTAATTAACACTATTACATCCTCGGAACAAATACATAAATATGATCAAAAATCAATATGCGCGAATAGAAATTGAATCGGGAAAAGTCTTTAGGGTTTTGACCCTTTTTGAGAAAGAAAGAAGTTTGGTCCTTTTTGCAATTAATTAAATTAAACCTAAGACTAGTTAATTAATTAATTAAAAGAAAAATGTATTTTTTATGTTTTTTATGTTTTAATGAAAATAAAAATAAAAGAAATTAAAAGTTGTCAAAACCCTAATTCTATGTTAATTTTATTTATTGTGAAAAAAAGTCAAATTTAACCTAATTAAACTAAATTAGTTATATTAATATTTATTTACAAAAACAATAAAGTAAAAGTGAAGTTAATAATAATAAGAAAAATATTGTATTTTTTTGTGTTTTCTGAATTTATTTATAAAAATAATTAATTTGTGAATTAAATACTAATAATAATAATATTTAATGAAAAGATTAAATGGAAAGTAAAGAAAAGAATAAAGAAACCAGGGGGTGCTGGGCCATTAGGAGGTATGCTAGCAATTCTGGCCCATTTGCACACAAGCCTTTGTTGACTTTGGAAATTGTCCACGCATGCTTTGACTGGGAGTACCATGGTCTTCATCTTTTAACCATTGGATTGCTGCTTGAAGACACATGGCATGCTGATGTTTGGAGCACATGGTAGACACTATTTTGGCAACCTGCACGTGAACACGTTAAGCAAAATAATATCAAGTATTTTGGGGGACCTGGGAATCGAACCCAGGTCCCAATGGTTACCAGCCAGCATAACAACCACTACGCCAATTGCCTGTTTTTGTTATTTAGTTAATAGGCAAATATTATATTGGACAACTAATAAATATGCTGAAACCAAAGTAAAACGCGCATGTTTTTGAATTGACCATTGATGTATCACCACGTCATCATCGTCTTCGCTGAACCTGCAAAATACATGTTAGATAGCGGGGGTTTTTAACCCCCACAAACTGCAACCACAAAAAATAGCGAATAGCTCTGTGTTGAATATAAATATTTCGCGAGGGTGGCTTTGCAATCGTCTGAGTCTCCTGAATTCAACCATATGCATTATGAACCCTAATTATTCCTGGATTGTAAAGCCCTAATTTGGGAGCTTATGAACCCTAAAATTCATCAATGGCATCTTTTGATTCTGTACAAATTAATCCAATTAGCTTATGCCATTAGATTTATATGAGTTCTAACAATACAAAACAATCAATAAAACATGTTAATTATGCATGAAATAAGCTATACGATTCTCAAGATAAAACGTAAACCGTGACTCTGTAACTAGCGATTCTTTGAGCTATGAAGCTGGAAATTGATTGCCAATCGTTCTGGGAACCTCCTGCAGTGTATTGAAATCAACAAATCTCCTTAATTCGCCCTAGAATGTAGAAAATAGTTTTGAGTTTTCTTGGAATTTTTTCAATGTGATTATGGCTTTTTCTGCAGCAAATTCACGTCCATGGCATTAGGGTTGGCTTGTGTACTTATAGTAGAATAGAATTAGGTCAAATCCTTGAGCAAAGATCCATTGAATAATGGTTTGAATATTTGATTTGCAATCATATATTTTTGAATCTTTTTGATTGGAAAAACTTGCCAAATTTGGAGATTCTTGTCCCTTTGATGTGCACACGAATTTTCCAGCATATATTGACCACTTTTGCTTCACAAAAAGATTGAGAAATCAAATCTTTGTATTTCCCACATTTTAGATTAATTAAATGAATTAAAATCAATTAAAAATCCAATTAATTAATAAAAAATAAGAAAATAAATTCAAATAATCTTGATGGGTCATGCATAGGCCAAGGATAAAGTTTCAAGAAGAAATTTGAGGCCCATTAGTAAAAACAAGATGTTTTGAGCAAAGTTGACTTTTGCAATTTCACAAAAATTTCCCAACTTCTCCAATGCATATCTTGCTCAATTTTGATCATATGAACATGTACTTGGACATTTTGGAAAGTTCTTGAAGTCCTCTAACCAATTCCTTTGGTCCCATGTCATTTGGATTTACCAATCTCAAATTATGGTCTTTGACTTAAAGTGCATTTTTGTTGACTTTTGAAATTGACCTATAATGTAGAAATTGATAACTTTTTGTGAGAGCATTTCCTGGACTTGGAGTGTGAATATGGATTGTAGGAAATGTCATCCTCTTCAAAATGAGCATTGGATGGGATTTTTCTGATGAACCATGAAAAAGTTATGCCTTGGTCAAGATACAGTTGACTTTTCTATTGTCCAAAAATAGTAACTTTTGCATCTTTGATGATTTTTGAGCCATGCTTGTGGAATCATGATCAAGACTTGATCAAATGATGATTGTGGACTCAAAATAAGATGTTGACCAAAAATTCTGACTTTTGACTGTGAAATGACCATTTTGCCCCTGCAGTTGACTGTTGATCAAATAGGGCTTTTGACTGTGGAATTTGGCACTATGAGCCTTGAGACTTGACATGTAGATGCTTGAGGATGTATATAGGCCTATGAGACTTGATTGAGCCATTGAAAACCTCAAATTCCTTGAAGGAACCAAAACCCTAATTTTGACTGGCTTAGGAGACATTTGAACTGTGCAATCCTTGAGTAGACTTGAGCAATTTGAAGATGATTCTTGTCAAATCTTGAAGAATATGGGAGGGAAAATTTTGGGGTACAACAATTACAAAAAAACTAGATGGGCCTGAGATCGTAAAAAAAAAAGTGGAGGTGTGGTTGTTGAATTTGCTGGCCCATGAAGGGAGAGGCCCAGATTTGCTTCTTGATCCAATGTGGATTGGTCTTCATGGCACATGCTGAGCCCGCAGATGGAATGCACTAGATCTGATCAGACGGACATCTGATGGCACATGTCTGATGGTGTATAATACACATCTAGCTACGAGGAGCACCGGATCTGCATGAAACAAGTTAGAAAATATAAAAATGGAGCTTACTGAGGCGTTTTATGATGTTTCAGGGCTTGGTAATGATTGCAAAAGCTTCAGGGAGCCTCGAGGAATGTATTTGGATCTTTTGTTTGGACTGAGAAAGGATGGAACCTAAAATGCGAATTTTACAACTTTGATATTTTTTTGCAAAATTTGTAGAGCTTTTCCAGGTTGTATATCATGTGTCTTAAAGCTTTCTAATGTGTCCTTTATATAGAGAGGAGGGAGGAGACAAGAGAACAAAGGTAATAACAACCATAAACATGTGTTTTTAAAGACATGGAATCTTTTCCTTTTTGAATTTGAATGAATGTGGACATTGCTTGCACGAAATTTTATGGGCCTAGGCTGTCCAAAACATCAACCCAAAGCTCAAAGCCCATTTCCAATTATTTTATACATTTTATTTTATATTTATTTGAAACAAATTAAAATAAATATGAATAAAATAGTTAGCAAATTCAAGGCATGGCAAGAATAATTTTAGAGTTCCTTTATAGACTTAGGAAGATGTTTGAAGTCCAAGAAATAAAGCCATTGCCATAAAACTTCAAGTTTGCTCAATGCATAATTCTTGAAAATTATCAAATTTTCACAACTTGGGAAAGCCATAACTTGCTCCATTTTTATCTCATGATGATGATCTTAGACTTTTTGGAAAGTCCAAGGTGTCAACTTCAATCCCTATTTTGATAAATTTTGCATTTGAAGACTTTATCTTGATGTAAATGGTCTTGACAAAAAGTTCCTTTTGTTGACTTTCTGAAAATGACCTGTAATGGATAAGCTTGTATCTTTCAAATGGTGCATTTTTTGGACGTGAGGGATGAAGAGAAGTTGTAGGTAATTGAATTATCTTCAAAATAAGATTTGGTTGGAAAAAAACGGATGAAGTATTAGAAAGTTATGCCCAGTCAAAGTTTGGTTGACTTTTCCTATAGAAACCCTAATTAGCAATTCTTGACTTCTGATGAATTATGAGTATTTCTTGAGGAATCATGATCAACCCTTGATCAAATGTTGTATATCACTTCAAAATTTTGATGTTGACCAAATATCTTGATGTTTGACTGTATATAGGCCACAATTGACTTTTGACCTAGTATAATTGATTTTCCAACATTTATGCAATTGACTGAGCAAACTTGTAGTGCAAGGCATGAAATTTGTCACAGATAATCTTGAAGACATATTAGGACCATGGAAGACATTTGAGACCTTGGAGCTCAACCATCTTAATGAAAATTGAAACCCTAGTTGAGGGTTCATTACCTTGGGAGGAGAATTGTCTGGTCAATTCTTAGTCATCCTAGGGCAAGTTGGGGACCTCAATGGGCATGTCTTGAGTGAAGATAGAAGGGAAAATTTTGGGGTACAACAGCCGCCCCTGTTAAATCTTCTTAAACTTGAAGATTTATATTGGCTTGTTTGCCTTTCGTGATCTGAAGGTGGAAGATGATTGAACACTAGAGTGCCCAGAAATTTGCACTCGCCTGAAGTGAGACTGTTGGTGTATAATATCGGGAATAGGCTTACAGATGCCATTTGGAAAAGATGATAGAAGACTGTCAGATATGGGCTTAAATATGCCATCCAAGGAATATGACAGAGAGTCGTCGGAGATGGGCTTAAATATGCCATCCAAGATAGATGCTGAGTTCATAAGAATTCTCTTTGTGGGGATCCCTGTTCCTGTTGTCCGAGGAGGAGTCCGCTGGGGAATTTTTTGTTTAGGGGAATAGAGTCTAGGAGCTTCGGTTTTTCATTACTCTACTGGGGAGTCATCCCTTGGCTGAAGAGACGGAAGTGAACTGCTATCTGGTCACGATCCAGGCTTCACAGTGACTTGCTGAGGATGATAAGGCTGACTGCTATCTGGTCGTATTCCAGGCTTCACAGCGACTTACTGAGGAAATGAGATTAAACTATTGTCTGGTCATACTCTAGGCTTTTCAGTTTCTCAAACTGGAATAGAAATCATAAAAATCTTAGTGTCGATTTAATTAAAACAGAGAAAGGATCTATCGGAAAAGAATTAGTAACAAATCAATGGTCGATTCGAATTGAACCAGCAGAGGTCTTGATTTATCTTTGACTGGATAAGATTCAGAAAAATCTTTGTGTCATTTAAACTGAACCAATAAAGGATCTACCAGAAAAGAATTAGTAACAAATCAATGGTCGATTCAAACTGAAGCAGCAGAGGTCTTGATTTATATTTGACTGGATAAGAATCAGAAAAATCTTAGTGTCAATTTAACTGAACCAATAAATGTCTTGAATTATCTTTAAGTGGAATACAAATCAGAGAGATCTTAGTGTCGATGTGACTGAACCAGAGGAAAATCTTGAATTAACTTTGACTGGATATGAATCAGAAGAATCTTAGTGTCGATTTAACTGAACCAGAAAAAAGTCTTGGATTATCTTCAACTCGAATAGAAATCAGAGAGATCTTAGTGTCGATCTGACTGAACCAGAGAAGGTCTTGGATTAACTTTGACTGGAATGGAAATTAAAAGAATCTTAACATTGATTCAACTGAACCAGACAAAAGTCTTGGAATATCTTCAACTGGAATAGGAATCAGAGAGATCTTAGTGTCGATCTGACTGAATCGGAGAAGGTCTTAGATTAACTTTGATTGGAATGGAAATCAGAAGAATCTTAAGGTCGATTCAACTGAACCAGACAAAAGTCTTGGAATATCTTCAACTAGAATAGGAATAAGAGAGATCTTAGTGTCAATTTGATTGAACCAAAGAAGGTCTTTAATTGACTTTGACTAGAATGGAAATCAGAAGAGTCTTAGGATCGATTCAACTAAACCAGATAAAAGTCTTGGAATATCTTCAACTAGAATAAGAATAAGAGAGATCTTAGTGTCGATCTGACTGAACCAGAGAAGGTCTCGAATTAACTTTGACTGGAATGGAAATCAGAAGAATCTTAAGATCGATTCAACTGAACCAAACAAAAGTCTTGAAATATCTTCAACTGGAATAGGAATCAGAGAGATCTTAGTGTCGATCTGACTGAACCAGAGAAGGTCTTGAATTAACTTTGACTGGAATGGAAATCAAAAGAATCTTAGGATCGATTCAACTGAACCAGACAAAAGTCTTGGAATATCTTCAACTAGAATAGGAATCAGAGAGATCTTAGCGTCGATCTGACTGAACCAGAGAAGGTCTTTAATTAACTTTGACTGGAATGGAAATCAGAAGAATCTTAGGATCGATCCAACTGAGCCAGACAAAATTCTTAGAATATCTTCGACTTGAATAAGATTCAGAGAGATCTTAGTGTCGATCTGACTGAACCAGAGAAGGTCTTGAATTAACTTTGACTGGAATGGAAATCAGAAGAATCTTATAATCGATTCAACTGAACCAGAAAAAGTCTTGGAATATCTTCAACTAGAATAGGAATCAGAGAGATCTTAGTGTCGATCTGACTGAACCAGAGAAGGTCTTGGATTAACTTTGACTGGAATGGAAATTATAAGAATCTTAGGATCGATTCAACTGAACCAGACAAAAGTCTTGGAATATCTTCAATTGGAATAGGAATCAGAGAGATCTTAGTGTCGATATGACTGAACCAGAGAAGGTCTTAGATTTACTTTGATTAGAATGGAAATCAGAAGAATCTTAAGGTCTATTTGAATGAACCAAACAAAAGTCTTATAATATCTTCAACTAGAATAGGAATCAGAGAGATCTTAGCGTCGATCTGACTGAACCAGAGAAAGTCTTTAATTAACTTTGACTGGAATGGAAATCAGAAGAATCTTAGGATCGATCCAACTGAGTTAGACAAAATTCTTAGAATATCTTCGACTTGAATAAGATTCAGAGAGATCTTAGTGTCGATCTGACTGAACCAGAGAAGGTCTTGAATTAACTTTGACTGGAATGGAAATCAGAAGAATCTTATAATCGATTCAACTGAACCAGAAAAAGTCTTGGAATATCTTCAACTGGAATAGGAATCAGAGAGATCTTAGTGTCGATCTGACTGAACCAGAGAAGGTCTTGGATTAACTTTGACTAGAATGGAAATTATAAGAATCTTAGGATCGATTCAACTGAACCAGACAAAAGTCTTGGAATATCTTCAACTTGAATAGGAATCAGAGAGATCTTAGTGTCGATCTAACTGAACCAAAGAAGGTCTTTAATTAACTTTGACTGGAATGGAAATTAGAAGAATCTTAGGATCGATTCAAATGAACCAGATAAAAGTCTTGGAATATCTTCAACTGGAATAGGAATCAGAGAGATCTTAGTGTCAATCTGACTGAACCAGAGAAGGTCTTGAATTAACTTTGACTGGAATGGAAATCAGAAGAATCTTAGGATCGATTCAACTGAATCAGACAAAAGTATTGGAATATCTTCAACTGGAATAGGAATCAAAGAGATCTTAGTGTCGATCTTATTGAACCAGAGAATGTCTTTAATTAACTTTGACTGGAATGGAAATAAGAAGAATCTTAGAATCGATTCAACTGAACTAGACAAAAGTCTTGGAATATCTTCAACAGGTATAGGAATCAGAGAGATCTTAGTGTCTATCTGACTGAACCAGAGAAGGTCTTGGATTAACTTTGACAGGAATGGAAATCAGAAGAATCTTAGCATCGATTCGACTGAACCAGACAAAAGTCTTGGAATATCTACATTTGAAATAGAAATCAGAGAGATCTTAGTGGCAATCTGACTGAACCAGAGAAGGTCTTGTGAGGGCATTTTTCTGAGGAAGATCATGAGATAACCCTTTGTTATACGTAGCTTTTGAGAAGATTACCAGGTCACATAAGTAGTCCACGATGCTTGTTGATTTGATCTTTCCCTGAAAAAGGTAAAGAATTATTCATATGCAATATCATGATGTATGAAATGCATTGTGATGATGTTCTCAAAATAAATGAGATTATGCTGTATGTGATATGTATGCGCATGCCACGATGTATGAATAGGGGATGCTATTGTGATTTTTCTTAGTCTTGGAAAGTAAATCCCGGACTGCTGCTGGAGAGTATAAGGAAGCTGAATCCTTCATTTCTGTTAGGGATTGTGAATGGATATGATTTGCCGGGGATTTCCTCTTTCTGTTTGAGGATATTCTACCGGGGATTGGCTCTTCTTGAGAATAACTCCGTGGAGGGAGGATGCTTTGTTGGAAGATCTTGTTGATGTAGAGGAATAAACTCTGTTGGGGAATGAGCTTCCGCAGTTTGCAAAATAAACTCTACCCGGGAGGAGGTTTTATGAACTGTTAAAACTTGGCTGGGGAAAACAGACTTCAGCTAGAGAAGGTAATCCCTGCTTAGGGAAGAAGAGGGAAAAACTCTGGTTGTTTCTGCTCTGTGGGGAACATAGCAGTCACGGGGTCATATGTAGCGGTGACTTCGTCTCAGGATGTTTTCCGCCCCTGTACCTGCTGGAAGGAGTGACTGTTGGGACTGTAAATTGTTTCTTAGACTTTGCCCCATTTCTTAAAATTATTAGTAACTATTTTTCTATTTTTTATGCAAGTATTTGTGAACAATGATCATATTTAAATGCATATGTCAAAAATAAGTCATTAGACGTTTTTGCCAAACAAAACAGAAAAAGAAAAACAAACAGTGTTGTACTTTCAAAGAATGATTTGTATTGATTTTTGAAGTTCACCAATAACAAGCATTTTGTACAAAGAGACGGACGTTCTAGTAGGAGAACGCTGTCGTAAGATGAAAATCACACAAAATAGTGTACAAATAGAAAACAGCTATGTGTAATAATCCCATTGAGTTTCAATTCTGCTATTGCCCCTATGTCCTCGAGCATCTCATCACTTAGCTACTTGTCCGAAGCTGACTGGATTGATCGGTACCGTTTGAGCTTGGTAGTTGATACTGAAGTTTGGTCGCAAGGTGATCCAATGGGACATAGTTGTACGCTTCAAATCCCTAACTTTTGCCTGGACCGCCCTTTCGGGTTTTCAGTCCACCAGGATATCCTTTTTTGCCCAAGCCACCTTTGCAGGTTTTCGACTTGCCGGGTGTACATATTTTTTTTTGTTTTATCCCTAATTTTTTCCCGAACCCTTTTTGTTTGCCGGGATGCCCTTATTTTTTCCTAGGCCAGTCGACCTAGCGGGTCTTTATTTACGCGTAGTATCTTTTCACCATGTACGCATTAACAGGGTGAAGAAGGTCGTCACCCTCCATGGTGATTAGAATCATGAACTTGATTCTCAGGTCAATAACATCTTTGATACCCATTATGCATGCTTCATACTCCGCCATATTGTTGGTACAATTGAAACATAACCTGGAGGTGAAAGGATTATGACATCCCTCATGAGATATGATTACAGCACCGATGCTGTTGTACCCCAAAATTTGCCCTCTCATTTCATCAACATTTTCTCAATCACAAGACTCTTGGAACTCAAGATCAAACTAGGGCTTGCCCTGCTCAAGACACCTTCTTGCACTGTTGACCTAAATTAGGGTTTGAGTTTGCATGGGGATAGTTTGACCCACAATTCCCAAAGTTACTTTCATACTTCATGTTGGATTCACAAGTTTGTCCATACCAAATTTCAAGCCTTGATTCAAATTTTTGCCCAGCCAATTGGACAATTGACCTAAAAATCAGCTGTATTGGGGAAAAGTCAACTGTGGCCAATTGATAGTCAAACCTCATAAAATTTGACCCACATCAACATTATGAACTCATATGAACCATTTGATCAAGTTTGGATCACAATTCCACAAGAAATTTGATCAGATCATCAAAAGGGCAAAATGGTCATTTTTAGGGTTTTGACTGCACAAAGGCAATTTTTGACTGTTTGACCTAGCCAATGGCAAATCAAGCTCACACATGGACTCAAGGACTCAATGAAATTGTCTTGACCCATTCAACAAGTTCAAAAGATCTCAAATGCATAGGGTTGACAGATGAATTTTTCAGTTAACTGATCAAAATTTGACTGTACACTGAAAAGTCAAACTTTGACTTTTTGGTCAAAATCAAGTGCCAAGAGTTATTTTTCACCAAGACATGTCAAATTATGAAACTTGTTCATCAAGAAACCCAAAAATGCAAATTAGGGTTTAAAATGAAAAAAATTTCATAACTTAGAAATTTTCTAAGTTATGAAATTTTCTTATATTTTCCTAACTTTGTCCCATTTTTTCACCAAGATGCAAATGGATTCAAAGGAAACTTACAACATAAAAGTTGTAGTACATCACAAATTCTACAAATTTTATTCACAAATGTTTCTCAAAGGAAGCTTTTATCTCAAGTTATGATTTTTGGAACAAGGGTACCTAAAACTTTTAACTTAGAGAAAATTTGCCCTAATCTAGGCAGGATTTTGACCCATCTTCTTGGCCACTTTTAACAAAGTTCCACTTGGATTTTCAAGTTGCATTTCAAAGATGGATTATAGTACATGTTCCAAGCTTTCCAAATTGTCCAAGAACTCCTCCAAAACCCTTGTGGTTAGAGAGAATCGAATGCTTGAAGTTGGCAAAAACTCACTTTTGTTCATGGCCAATACATGTTCATACAAACTTGCATTTTCAAATCAGCATGTTTGGTGCTAGATTGCAGGCCTCAACACCAACTTGTATTCCATAATTTAATTCATATCCATTGAGTTAAGGTTTTGTCTTGGTCATTAGGGCATTGTACACAAGATTAAGCCTTAAATGGTAAAAGGTATACTGCCATTTTTGCAAAAGTTTACTTTATGTCAAAACACTAAGCATTGAGCCTTGAGCAAAATCTGAGACTGCAAACTAAATCCATGAATTAGAGGGGCCAAGAGTGTTGTGTGCAGGGTGATAAGAGGGCCTGTACAAGGCTACAACATCACTTCCTTTCTCTTGCTTCAAGTAGAAGAAAAGGTGCAAATCATAAGCCATCTCTCATATCTGTTAAGACAAGCTTACACAAACATTGTAGACAAGTTCCATACCTCCCAACAAGCCTAAAACACGACCCCTTCATCACTCAAGCCTCCTCATACTCAAAACCTCCATTTTTCTGCAAAACAGAGTCAGTTCTGCAAACTTCAAGCCATAGCCAAAGTTCATCGTGCGTTTTACCCAAAGACACTTCAAACACCTTCCAACCAACTCACCTGAACTATCCCAGGCCCCCATTGCAAGCTGTAACACCTCTAACACACTTTGCCATTTTTGTTTCAAAGCTCTACAGGTTGAGTTCTACAACACGATTCAAGCTGTTTCAAAACAAGCCAAGCATTGGAAAAGCTCCCTTGGACTTCAGGCAAGCTCAACAGAAGCTCAAACACCATT
Source organism: Vicia faba (assembly GCA_948472305.1). Taxonomy (NCBI): domain Eukaryota; kingdom Viridiplantae; phylum Streptophyta; class Magnoliopsida; order Fabales; family Fabaceae; genus Vicia; species Vicia faba. Next base: position 104,727,658 of record OX451737.1, read on the forward strand.
GAAGGTTGCTACATTGTCCAGCTCGAAGTCAACTGAAACAGGTATTTCATGGACTTCTATCTCTCTATTTAGGAATGGTTAGGCTTAGGTTTGTGAATGAAATATGTTGTACTCATAGCCCCGAAGCCATACATATGCTTAGATTTCATTTAAATTAATCGTGCTAAGAGAATTTCACTCATGAACTTTCTGAAAAAACTAGGTTAGAAATTAGGGCCAGAGAAATTCTCTCTGGTCTTTGAGAGTTAATCCAAGTTTTTTATATGTTTGGATTCGTTGTTTAATTCTCTACAATGTTCATGTTATGAGTTTTGTCAAAAAATCAAAGAATCAGGAGTTGCAGTTTTGTACATAACACGGTGCAGGTTGTTCAAAGGATGAAGAAGAAGTGGATTCTGGGTTGGGCCTGGTTCCTTTTGCTTTTGACACCCCTTTATTCAGTTTACACCCCCCTGGCCCATTTATTTGAATATTTGTCATTTTGTAATTTTTATTTTTTTATTCTGACTTTATTATTTCTTGTCTAAATATAAAAAATGCCAAAAAATTATTTTCTATATTTTTCATATTTATTTGATATTTATTTTTTATCTTACTACTATAAATATATAAATAGTTTATTTTTCTTTTATTAAAAACTCAAAAATAATATAAAAAATATACCTATTTTTATTTATTATTTTTTATATACTTAAAAACATTTTTCTTGAATATACACATTTTTTTATATATAAATTAATTTTTATTTTCCTTTTTTACATAGTTAATATATTTAATATATATATACTTATATATTTTTACTTTATTAAAAAATTAGGACAAAAATACAAAAATACTATATTTTCATTTTTATTAATATTTTGTACTAAAAATATCATTTTTATAATATACTTTTATTTTTTTGTATAAATTAATATAGTATTATGTATAATTAATAAATAATATTATTTATTTAAGAATTAGGGTTTTGCCCTAATTAACAAAAATAATAAAAATTGACTTTTTTTATTTATTTGCATTTCACATTAAAAAATATACTTTTTACATACATAAAATTTTCTTTTTTTGCATAGTACATTTTATTTGACTTTTATTTATTTGTATTTATTTCAATTATTGTACATTTAAATATTACCTATACATTCAATATGGTTGTAATAACTTAGAATTTATTTTCTTGTCAAATATTCCCAATTCAAATTTGTACCCCCTCCCTATATCATGTTGTAATAGTGTAGTATTTAAATTCTCGCACATTTAAAAGCTCCCAAATTATGCCATGCTTAGACTTAGGGTTTGTATGCAAAATAAAATCAACAACTAGCTTGACCTAATCCAAGATAAACATGCATGAAAAACAAACACAATACACACTTGCACCCCTAGGGTTTCATCCACTTGTTGCCTTAAAAAATGAGCCATGGTTGCATGTTGAGTACTTTGGCAAAAACAAAAACAAACAAAAAGACCATAGTCCCTCGATGACGCTATCTGAGTTGCCTAAACAAAATGATCAAGTCCCTCAAGAAAATTGCCAAAGATACTTGACACCATTGTTATCATGGTCTATACGATGACCCGTGCCTGTCCCGTTAACATCCTAACACAAGGTTGTTCACCAAATACAATGGTGAAGCAACACTGTTAAAAGGGTTAAAAACATAAGAAAGATCTTTGAGTAAATTAGGGTAGACAAACTCTTAGTTACTTGATCAAGCTTGCAAAAACATCCTTACTATTTTTCAAAACACACTTTACAACACAATTTCAAAACCCTACTTTCAAACATTGACAAAAACACCTTTGTATACATTCAAACAGGAATCATTACAAAGGTTGCCACAACGATGGCCTCTTTTTCAAAATATCTTTCCAAATCACACACAAAGCACCATTTCAAACAATTGAAATGCAAAACAAGTGATCTAAGCAAGTAACTAAGAGCCCATGGATAACCATAGATAGAAAGGGTGCGAATACCTTCCCTTTCTATAATCTACTCCCCGAACCCAATAAAACATATCAAAGGTCTTTCCTGTGCTTTTTGACCTTTCCTTAGGATAAAATAAAAAGTCAGTGACGACTCTTGCTAAACCGAAACATTTGCAAACACAAACACAAAATCCCAAGTCAGTTCTCCCACCGTATCACAGATGCCATTGCCGAGTTTGTTGGAGATCCCATCAAAAACCATAGTCCATTCAGATCCTTCCTCAGGTCCTTCGCTTGGTCCAGGTTCTTCACAGTCAGTCACTAGCATAACGTTCTCATCCGGGAATTCAAAGTTCATGGATTGGTAGTCATCCACGGCCTAATGAGCTAAATGATCAGCTAGTACACTTCCCTTGATTGATTTTTGGGTTGTGTACTGGATATCGTATTCAGTCAAGATCATTTTCCATCTTGCTATTCTTCCGGAGAGAGTGGGCTTCTCGAAGATGTACTTGATCGGATCCATCTTAGATATCAACAAAGTAGTGTGGGTCAACATATACTGTCTCAGTCGGCGAGAAGCCCATGCCAAAGCACAACATGTTTTCTCGAGCAGTGAGTATCTTGTTTCACAGTCGGTAAATTTTTTGCTAAGGTAGTATATTGCATGCTCTTTTAGACCCGACTCGTCATGTTGCCCCAGCACACACCCCATTGAATTATCTAACATTTTTAAGTACATTATCAAAGGTCTTCCTTCAATCAGAGGCATCATAATCGGAGGCTCTTGAAGGTATTCCTTGATTCTCTCGAAGGAAGTCTGGCATTCGTCATTCCACTTTACCACTTGATCTTTCTTCAGGAGTTTGAAGATTGGCTCACAAGTAGCAGTTAAATGGGAAATGAACCTGGAAATGTAATTTAGGCGTCCTAAGAAGCCTCTGACCTCCTTCTCAGTGCGAGGAGCCGACATCTCTTGTATAGCCTTCACCTTTGCAGGGCCTACCTGAATACCTTTGTCACTGACAATAAAACCTAGGAGTTTACCAGACCTTACCCCAAAGGTGCACTTGTTCGTATTTAACCTCAGCTTGTATCTCTTCAACCTATCAAACAACTTTTGTAGATGATCAAGGTGCTCTTCTTCAGTTTGAGATCTGGCTATCATGTCATCAACATAGACCTCTATCTCATGGTAAATCATGTCGTGGAACAAAGCTACCATGGCTCGCTGATAGGTTGCCCCAACATTCTTTAACCCAAACGGCATCACTTTGTAGCAGAAAGTGCCCCATTGCGTGACAAAGATTGTCTTCTCCATGTCTTCAGGTGCCATCTTGATCTGATTGTAACCAGAGAAACCGTCCATGAAGGAAAAGATCTTATGTTGCGCGGTGTTCTCAACCAGAACGTCAGTGTGGGGAAGCGGGAAGTCATCCTTGGGGCTTGCCCTGTTCAAATCTTGGTAGTCCACACACATTTGTACCTTGCCTTCCTTTTTAGACATCGGGACCACGTTAGCAACCCCCTATGGATAAGAGGTGACAGATAAGAACCCAACATTGAACTGCTTCATAACCTCTGCTTTGATCTTCTCTGACATTTCAGGACGCATATGACAGACCTTCTGCTTTACTGGAGGGTAATTTTATTTAGTCGGTAGGCGATGAACCACAATATCGGTGTCTATTCCGGGCATGTCATCATATGACCAGGTGAATATCTCGTCATAATCATGCAACATCTGTATCAACCGCTGTTTGACATTAAGCTCCAGATTTACACTTATCTTGACTTATTTCTTGTTCTCTTCAGTGCCCAAATTCATTGTCTCAACTGGCTCTTCATGAGGCTGTATAGCCCTCTCTTCCTGCTGCAGCAGTCTAGCAAGTTCTCCGGATACCTCACAATCTTCATCACCTTCGTCCTCGGCTTGGTTGATCGGATTTTTAAAGTCATAACCAACAATAGCAGAACTGTTATCAATGGGATCCAGAGTGGATATGGATCTGCAGTTTGATACGTGAGTGTGTGTAAGAGCATAGTTGTATAGACAAAGTAAAAGCAGAAAAGAAAAACAGAGAGCGCAAAATTTATATGCAATAAACGTCCAATGCTTTATTAATGCCATATGAAAATGAAACATGATAACCCTCATAAATAAACCAATGTGCCCCGCGTAAGACACATGGCCATAAAGTTTATATTGTTTATTACATATCCAAAAACAAGAAAGACGATTACTTCTGAATAAAAGTAATTGGTACAATGTTTTTTGCGGTCCAGTTACTGGGTTCACCGTTGGTAGTAGGGAAGATCCAGCTATCCATGTCATAGCTACTGTCAGCATCTTCTGTGGCTGAGACAACATCAATATCATTGATTCCCGAGCCATGTTTGGGCATGGGCGCAGTTATGATGTTGGGAGTTTCCGGAGCATCAAATTCAATCTCCTTTGCCTCGATCAGATCCCGCACCTTGTTATTCAAAGCCCAGCAGTCCTTCGGGTCATGCCCTAGAGTCTCAGAATGGTAGGCGCATCAAGCATTTAGATTATAGCGGGGAGAAGCAGTGTTGGGATTCTTCGGAGCTTCCCGCAAAGTTACCAGATTGGATTTCAATAATTGTGGCAAAACTTGAGATAAAGTCATATTTATCCAGGTAAATTGTCTTGCAGGCCTTTCTGCTCTAGGCTGATTGTTCCTTTGTTGAGTAGGTGTAGGTTTAGAGATCATAATAGCTCCTACCACTGGACGGTGTTCAGTTCTGTCCTGATTCCTTTGGTTGTACATAACACTAACCTCTTTTTTCCCAAAAAATGGTTTCCTTGCTGCGCTGGAGGACGCATCCTTCTGGATCTTACCACCTCTAATTCCAGCTTCCACTCTTTCTCTTGTCAAGATCAATTCAGCGAAGCTGGCTGAGGAGCTTCCAATCAGGTGATTGAAAAACGGACCAGACAGGGTACCCAGAAACATATCCACTAGCTCCCTATCAGACAAGGGGGTTGGACTCTTCCTGCTAATTCCCTCAACTTCTGAGCATAGTCTTTAAAGCCCTCGCTCGAACCCATAGACATACTTTGGAGTTGTGCACGGGTGGGAGCAAGGTTTGCATTGTACTGGTACTGCTTGTAGAAAGCAGCAGTCAGGTCTTCCCAATTACGAATGTTATCCCTTTCCAGCTGGTAGAACCATTCTAGTTGAGTTCCGGACAGACTATCCTGAAAGAAGTGGACCCATAAGTCCTTGTCAGCAGTGTGAGGCTGTATCTTCCTCACATAAGATCAGAGGTGCATCTTGGGACATGAAACCCCATCATATTTGGCGAACACCGGAACCTTGAACTTTTGCGGGATGACAACCCTAGGAACCAAACCCAGTTCTTCAAAATCCAGACCTAGAACCTTCCGGACCTCCGTTGCATTCAAATGATCCTCCAATTGTTTGTATTTTTCATCAGCAGGAGGATATTGTTCCTCATCATAGTCAGATTCATCATCGGATTCTTTTGGACTGGAGTCTTCCTCTCTTGTTTCCCCCTCTTGATTATTTCCTTCCTTTGATGAAGTTATCAGTTCAGAGGCTCACTGCACTGGTCCTCTGATCCTTCTTCCCAAGTTCACCACACCAGCTGGTTTCCTTGGCTTCTTCTTTTCTTTAACAAGGAGGGCTTTCAGTTCTTCTTGCCCCTTGGTCAGAGTCATGATCATCTATTGAAACTGAGCATTCTGAGTCTGTAGATCCTTCACTATTTGTTATAGAGCCATTGCTGAAATAAACAGCAGAGAAGATGATAAACCTACTATGAAACCTGTTTATGCAATGATATGTATGATATATGTATGCAATGTTTTCAAGGATCTCACAGGGTAAACAAGAGAATGTCAGAAGTTGAAATTTACAGCTTTGATTGAAGAGCTTCATATCATTGAGTGTCCTTCTACGAGAGTCAAGCTCACCATATCAAGTGGGTAATAGCCCCTGACTCAAGTTATTGAGTTTTGAACTTCTGACGACATTGGCTAGAGGAAAATAAATCCCCTTTGCCCCTTGCTAGACGTCTGATTTACCATAACCTGTATCACAAACCCTTGAGATCATTGAAATGGTTAGTATGATATGCCATGTCATGATGTCATGATTATGCTAAGAAATCACATATATAGCAAGCACAAGCAAATCACACCAACACCTTAGGTTTAAGGCTTGCATGGGTTTTAAGGTCATACCCTCTTGAAGTTGGATTGGTTCAACCTGTCCTATAAATAGTAACCAGATTCTAAGGGATCTCAATATCACTGATCTTTCTCAATATACCCTTAAAAGTATAGCAAACAAATAAACAAAGAAGCAAAATGATCTAGACCCTAAGTTAAACCCCACTTTATAATATATCCCTAGCAGAGTCGCCAGTTTTGTGATACGGTGGCAGAACCGATTGTTTAAATACTAGTTTTATGTTTTTTATTCGCAAATGTCACGGTAAGCCAGATTCGCCACCGACTTTTCTTTTATCCAAATTAAGGAAAGGGTGAAAAGAACAGAAAAATACCTTTTTCGAGATTTTCTGAGTAAGGGGGGTAGATTATGGAAAGGGAAAGTGTTAACACCCTTTCTATCCGTGGTTTTCCACGGGCTCTTAGGTACTTGCTCATTTTTGAAAACTATTTGTGTTTGTATGTTTTGAAAGATTTTTGTTTGCTTTATGGTAACTCTTGTATCAGTCCTCAAGAGTGTGATAAAGCATTTTTGAAAAGAAGTTTGAAAAGTGTGTAAGTGTGAAAAGTTCAGGTTTGAGCAAGTACTTAAGAATAGTCTACCTACTCGAAAAAGGATGTTCTTTTCCTCCTTTCCTTTAGATAGTGCTATTCTACTATTAGTGAGTAGGTAGCCCTATCGTCGGATGTTGAGGGACTATCGAAAGGGACGTTATGGTCATCGAAGGCAACATGTAAGGATATCTTAGCATTCGAAGGGACGGTCATCATATAGGCAACATCGAGGGATAAGATCATTTCTCATAGACAACTCGAGGGACGTTAGGGACCATGATCTTTTTTATGACTTTAGTACCGAGGATCTTTGCTAAGATATCCCTACGTTCGAGGGACATGACCATTATTTTTTGAGGCAACCAAGTGAGGAATACCCTAAGGATGCAAGTGTGAGAAGTGTGTTTTTTCAGTTATATTATCTTGAGGTTAGTGATCTAACGATTAATTGACTTTATCTAGTCATGCATGCCTAAGTTACTAACAATTTATATACGAGCATATAAGAAATGTAAAAGCGAGAAATAAAGTCCTACAACTATTACAGGACTTCGGGACAATTACAGTTATATCTGACTTAAAATGTAAAGTGCAGAATTTTAAATCTAGACTATTACATCCCATAATCAGTTGCATTATTATATAAAATGCGATAATAAAAATAATGTGCGCGGAATGAAATATTACGTCTAAAAACCTAGTAAATAAAAATAAACAACAAGAAAATCTTTTTGTTTTTTTTAATTTATCTCAAGAAAAATAATTAAACTAAATATAAATTTAACTTAAGAAAATAAATATTGAATGAAATTAATCTAATTCTAATATTTTTGCATTTTTTATTAAGAAAACATTTGAAACATAAATTAAATCCTAAATTCTAGTTCATTTTAAAATAAGAAAGTAGTTAAAATTTAATTAATTTCTTAATTAATTAAAGCAATTCATTATTTTAATTTAAAAAAAGTCTAAGCCTAACTTTTTTGTGAGTTTTTTTTTATTATTTGCTTAATTAAGTAAAGAAGATAAAAGAAATTAAAACATTACAAAAAAACTAGATGGGCCTGAGATAGTAAAAAAAAGTGGGGGTGTGGTTGTTGAATTCGCTGGCCCATGAAGGGAGAGGCCCAGATTTGCTTCTGGATCCAATGTGGATTGGTCTTGATGGTACATGGTGAGTCCACAGATGGAGTGTGTTAGATCTGATCAGATGGAAATCTGATGACACATGTCTGATGGTGTATAATACACATCTAGCTACGAGGAGCACCTAAAATTTAATTAGAAAACAAGATTAACTAAAAAAAATTAAAATCTAAGTTTTTGTTGTTCTTATTATGAAAATAAAGTAATTAAAGCTAAATTAGATCCTAAATTCTAATTTATTTTAAATTAATGAAAATGATTAACATAATTAATTAATTAATTAAATAAATTAATTATTTAACTAAAGAAAAGTTAATTTCAAATATTTTTTGTGATTTTTTTATTATTTGTTAATTTAAAGAGGAAAACCATTAAGGGAAAATAAATTAAAAAAAATGAAAATATAGTAAAAAGAAAAATCCTTCGACTCAGAGAAGGGGATTGCCCTTCGATCCAGTGGAAGAAATTGTCCCTTCGATCCAAGGGGCAAGGAGCTTTCAATTCAGAGGAGGGTGACCATCCTTCGATCCAATGAAGGAAGTTGTCTTTCGATCCAGTGAAGGGTGTTACCCTTTGATCCAGTGAAGGAAGTTATTCCTTTCGATCTAGGGTAGGAAGGGATTTTCAATCTAGGCCTGTAAGATAAATATTAGCCAAATAAAGATGCAGGACCTGGGTATCAAACCTAAGTCATTCGATTCTGTGCACTTTGGTCTATTTAGGCTGGATCTGTAACAAATGTTAGAAACAAAACAAATGCATACCTGGGTGTCGAACTCAGGTCCTTAATCTTGAATACAAATCGAATGAAACTACAAGTGTTAATATATCATGTAAATGTAAAGTTTGATCTTTTTACCAGTCTTACCAACAGTTAGAAGCTTCTATTTGGCACTTCTGGACGTGGAGATGCTTGCTTAGAGGTTGGTGATTGGGAACACTTCCTGCAGACTTCAGGGAGTGATTGGGAGTGTTACTTAAGACTCCTTCAATTGGGACTACTTGTAAGGATTTTGATAGTTTCGGTATGGCTTATGAGGCAGCGTGGGCGTGTCTTTCTTTCTTGTGGGTCTGTCCTCCTTTTCTGTTTTTTTAGGCTTGCTAGTGTGCTCCTTATATAGAGGGGGTGGATGGGACAAGAGGGCAAAGGAATAAACAACCATTAAGTTGGTGTTTTAAGGCCATAAATATAACTTTGAATCTTTTCCAAAAACATGGTTTCTTGTCCCTTTTTGAATTTGCTATGAACTGGACACATTTGACTTTCGAATGCCCTCCTTCGAATGAATCTGATTGCCTCCTTCGAATGGCTCTAATTGCCTCCTTCGAATGGCTCTGATTCAATCCTTCAATGGAGTCCATCCACATCAATTTGAATTGCTCAGATCTTTGATGACTCTAAATTCAGAGTTTTCCCTTATCAGAGCTTCTTTAATTAAGTCAATATCTACATCAATTCGAATTGCCTAGAATTCTCTTCGTCAAAGCATTTGTCCTTTTTGATGACTCTGGATTTGAATCTGTTCAGAGTTTCCTTCATCATGGCTTCTTCGATTGAGTCTACTTGCCCTAGCTGCTTTATTCAAATAACTCAAACGAAAACTTCAATCTGGCCAATCAAAAACCTCTTTTGTCACCACCTTCAAATGCTAATGTATAAGAGGCCTAGGCCTGGCCACATGTAGGACCAAGACCCATCATAAGACAAGCTTGTATTCAGTAACCATGTGTTATTTGAATGGACCAATGAATTCTTCTTTGAAGGGACCTCATGAATGCGCCTTCGAAGGGACTATCATACGTGTCAAAGTGTGAAAAATTGTGCGTCCTTTGATTCACTGAATTGAAACTGTTTCAAAGGGGACCATTTCTTAGTCGAAGCTGGCACAAAGGAAGCCAATGCCTTATGGACGCTAGCATGAGGGTGGCTAAAGCAAGGATAAATGGGGTCATTCCCTAGTGAATCGAATCAGGCACGAAGGAGGTATTTGTCTTGTGGATTGAAGGAAGTTTTCTGCCCAGTGGGTTAAAGGAAAATCTGAAGAAGTCTTGGCCTTGTGTGCTGAAGGCAAGCTGAAGAGGGGACCTTTGCCTTGTGAATCAAAGTCATGTTTGAGGCAGCCCTTTGTCTTGTGAATCAAAGACCAGTCAAAGGGGCCTTTTGCCTTGTAGATCAAAGGCATGCTGATGGGTCTTTTCCTTGTGAAACCAAGGCAAGCATGAGGAAGTTTTTGCCTAGTATACCAAAGACAAGCATGAAGAGGCATACATGTGCTGATGACAAGATGAAGGGGCCTTTTTCCCAGTGGAAGCTTTGTGAACTAAGCTTGATCGAAGAAGACTCAACTCCTAATAGAAGCTTGTATGTAGGAGTCCACTGCTGGTGAATCGAACAAACTTGTAGGGGATTCTTGCTTTTGTGCACTGAAGGCATGCACAAAGGGAGTATTTTCCTAGTGCTCTAACGACACGCATAGAGGGAGTATTTTTCTAGTGCGCTGAAGGCAAGCACAAAGGGCACTGCTGGAATGATGCTCGTGGACCAAAGCTTGTTCGAAGGATGCCAAACACCCAATTGAAGCTCACTAATTGAAGCATGATCAAAAGCCAAATCGAAGTACCTTGTTCATAAGCCCAAATAGAAAGATACTTGATTATCTTAAAAAAAAATTCTAAGCAAGTGTTTGTAACCATCTATGTAAGAGACAATCTTGGAAAACATGAGAGGGCAAATTTTGGGGTACAACAAACTTACATAGGAGGAGTATTTCGATCTCTTACTTTATCTTCGAGAGAATCTCTGGTGCAAACCTTCTTAGGGTCTGCTTGATAGGCTTCTTGCCATCCTTGATAGACAGCTTCAGCTCGACTAAATCTCTGCTCAAACCAGGCATCTTGTCATAAGCCCAAGCGAAAAAATCCTTATATTCTTTTATCAATTAAATCACTTTAGATTTCATCTTTGGATTAAGTTTTGCACTCACATAGGTGGGTCTTTTGATGGATCCCTCACCCAGGTCCACTTCTTCGAGACGGTCATGCGCCATCATCTTTGAACTTGTCGTTGTTGGATCTTTCTCAAAACCCATAGGCTCTTCGTCGTATATTGCATCTAGCCTCTAGTCTTTTTGTTAGAAGGGTGTTTCTTCATCAGGGGGTTTTGGTTTGAAATCTACCCTAGGTCCCTTCACATGTGTTGCTTCATCTTTGGCTTCGACAACCATGTGCTTTACTTCGGCCTCTAAAGTTATTTTTGATCTATTTTCGACCAAATAAGCCGAAATCTTTTCAAAAAATTGGGACTCAGACATTATCAATGTCTTCGTTAGCCCAGCCAGTTGGCCGTATTCCCGGAGCTCCTTCCATATCCTCTTCTTCTCCCATAATTTCCCTATCCCATTGGAATCCATGAGTGGGATGTAGAGTAAGGAAGTAAAGAGCATTCTTGTTAGGTGAGTATGCATCATTAACAGGGTTGCATGGCCCAATGTTGGCCAAATTCCTATCAAAATTCCTTCTATCCACATGGTTAACTTCTGCCATGTAATAACTCTAATTTGCTTTTATGTTTTCGATAATTCCATCCTCTCTCCATATTGATATTCATTGATGCATCGAAGAAGGAACTGCCCCTATACCATGGATCCATTCACGTCCTAGCAAAAAGTTATAATTTGTCTTTGTTGCAATGACCATGAACATGGTGGGTCTTCTAATTGAACCCATAGTTAGATCCACCTGCACCACTCTTAAAGTGTGGCCTATTTTACCTTCGTAGTTTGAAAGTACCATGTTGTGGGGTTTGATGTCAGTTTCGAACATGCCAATTATTTTCAACATTAATTGAGGCATTAGATTCACCGCAACGCCACCATCTACCCGAATTTTATTGATTCCCACGCTTTCCACTTTTCCCCTTATGAACAAAGGTTTAAGGTGATTCTTCATTCCCTGATAAGATCATTTGAAGAATGCATTTTGTTCTTCAACAACTCCATTATTCAGGATATAGTAGCACACTGGCTTGTGTTTTTCCATCTCGATCTCATTAGCACCCTCTGATTCTTTGACTTCAGTTATCTGATCATACTCATAGGGAAGCACTGAGACCATATTGCAGTTGATGTTGAGGGAAGATACTTCTTCTGATGCAAAGTCACCAGTGAGCATGTCTTCGTTGTTTTTTGGGTCTTTTTGATCCTTTTCACCAGCTTCTTCTTTCTCTGGGGAAAACAATCTTCTCCCTATAGGTTTCTTTTGTTCGACCATGATGGTTGAGGGAAGTTGGTTACTACTGGACTCTCTCACTTCTTTTTCTGCTGATTCTCGTTGCACCTTACTTACCCTTTGGTGTCTTCACCATTGGGATCTGGACATGGGGTTTTTCCCCTTGTAATTCTCTGACATGTAGGCTTGTTGATTTGAAACTTGGAATTTCTTTTGATATGCTATTGACGTCCTTCCTCCTGCTTTGAAAATCCTCTATTTTCCTTTTTCTGCTCCCTTACCTTTGTTTGGGTTTATCCACTTGTCAAGGGGGATGTTTGCAGGTGGCTTGAAGGTAACTCTTTAATTTCCTTTTGGGTAATGACTATAAGATCTCATGGGAATTCCCCTCTTGTCGAATATGAAATTTCTCCTAGGACCCCTTTAGCTGTCCCAACAACAAGCATATGGGATTCTCTCAAAAGTTTCGGATGCTTTTAGACTATAAGTCGCACTGCACCTTGGGCACATCAATAATTATGATTTTTCTTTGTGGCAGTGGACAAGGAAACCCAACAAACTTTCCTCAGCTTTTGGATAGACAATTTCCATTTGATCATCTTTCCTCCAATTGCCCCTAGTTCGAGCATGTTGGATTCTTTCATAAGTGTCTAATGCCTTTCAATCATAGATTAGGCTGCATCTGGGATACATTAGCCCTCCAAAATTCTTCTTGTGGTAGCGAACCAGATAATTTAGTAAACTCTCTCCATCATTTGGGTAACCTTTTATCATTTGATTATCTTCTATTCTGAGGCGCCTTTCGACTTCCTCCATCTCATGAGCAGGCTAATTCAAGTCTACTATGTTAACTTCAAGATTAGGACCTTCAGTAATCCTGACCTTTTCAAACTTGACTCTAAGGCTCTTAGTGGCCTTTGTCATTCCAACACTTGTGGCAACATCATCAGTAATCTTGCCTTTGATATCATGGTTATCTAGACCTTCAGTAGTCTTTTGCACTTCGATACCTGCAACAAAATCTTCAGTAATTTTGTTGAAGTTATTGGCAAGGCCTTCAGAAGCCTCCTTTGTTTCAATGCAACAAAATCTTTAGTGATCTAGTCTTCAGGGTGTTGGTTAATGTTGAAACCAGCAACTTCCAACATGTGGACATCTGTAGGTTCGACATAATTGGTTTCTGCTACATGGAGAGGGTGAGAATCAACCTTCATTTGGATTTTGTTCTTTTCGCCAAACTTCAACCTCCCTTCCTTGATAGCATTCTGAATCAAATCCCTGAAAAGAAAACATTGTGGGTCTTATGTCCCCAAAAGTTATGATATTTACAAAAACCTATTTTCTTCCGTTGGTCTAACGGGGGAATTTTGGCACCAAGTGACACTATCATCTGGCCATCCTTTAAAAATAAATCAAATATTTTGTCACATTTTGTTACGTTGAAGGTGTATGTTCTCTTAGGGAACTTGTCATTCTTTTCTGGTTCTGCAGGATTCTTCCCATTCGAAAGGGCTAAAAATTTGCAAGGATATGATGGCCCTTACTTTAATTCAGCCAAGTCTACTTCATATTCCCCAAAGTATGAAAAGTCACTACATGTTTCTTGTTCCTCTAAACCTGCTTCGACATAAGCAACTCTCTCTTTTCTATGGCTTTTGTTTGCTCTGGCTTTTTCTACTTTTAAGCATTCTACTTGTCGAACCATATCTGCCAATTGGCCCATATCTCTTAAGTAGTGAGGATCTCATTTATTTCTAATTGAGAAATCTTATCCTCTTGAAACCATCTCAACTAATTCGTGTTTCGACACTTGGGTAAAGCATCTTTCCTTTAACAGGCGGAATCTGTTGAGGTAATCATCAATTGGCTCGCTAAACTCGCACTAAATGCTGGCCAATTCACTTAGGCTTATCTTCGGCTGACCTACGTAAAATTGTTCATGAAATAGTCTTTCTAACCGCGTCCAATCTTGGATAGAATTTTCTACAAGGGTATTGAACCATGTGTGTGATCGGTGGATCTGGAACTGACTGTTTAACGCTGGTTCGCGAAATGTCGCGGAAGCAAGAGTCGCCACCGTCTTTTATTTTCTCCAAATGGAAAGGACAAAAGCACAGAAAAATTCCTTAAAGAGATTGCTCTCGGTTCGGGAGGTAGGTTATAGAAAGGGAAGGTGTTAGCACCCTTTCTATCCATGGTTATCCATGGGCTCTTAGATACTTGCTCATTGTGTTTTCAAAAATGGTTTGTTTGCTTTTCAACTGTGGGTTTTAAAAAGTTTCTTTGAAAATTCCAGTTCGACTCTTGTATCAGTCCTCAAGAGTGTTTGAAAAAAATGCTTTCGAAAGCTTTTTGAAAATGTGTTGGTGTGAAAAGTATTTTTGAATTTGTTTTGAAACTAGAGCAAGTATCTACGGGAACCTACCTACCCTAAGGAATTCGTCTGTGTAAATGTCCTTTAAAGTAGTGCCATCCCACCATTGAGAGGTAGGTAGCACCACCGTTGGAGGTGTTCGGGTCAATTCGAGGTTCGGGACATGGTGATCACCAGAGAAATGGGAAGACACCTTAGAAGCTACCCTCATGCCAGGTTCCCGGATCATGAGGACTTACTAAGACATCCTCTACTCGACGATCACCTTTCGAGGCAAGGCAACAGTGAGGCGTACCCTAGGGGTGGTGTGTGCGATTCGTGTGTCGTTTTCATTTATTTTTTGCCTTTTGTCATGTTATTGGTGATCTAGCGTTTGTTTTTAATTTTATTCATACATTCTTTCATGCCATTATTTACAGTTAAAAATTGCGAGAAAAATAAAATTCTAAGCTATTACAAAAGGCGCGGATCCACATCGCCAAAGTTAAACCAGGACCCGATTTGACAGAAAAAATAAAGAATTAATGAAAATAAAGTACGAGAAAATTAAAATGTTACATGGCCTTGGGAGAGATACAGAAATATTAAGCGAAAAAGAAATAAATATGCGAATTAAATAAGAATTAAACGAGGGCGTTGGACCCTTTTTTGCAAAATTAAATTAAACGATGAATTAATTAGGATTAAAAAGAAAAGAAATTGTTTTTTTTGGTATTTTATGATGTTAATGAAAAAAAGAGAGTTAATTAAAATTAAAATAAGATGCTAACCCTAATTCTAATTATTTTTAATTTATTAAGAAAAATGTTGAAGTTTTTAACCTAAAATTAACCCTAATTTTTATATACAATTTAATTATAAAAATAAATATCTAATATTTAATTATTATAAAAGAAAAAAAAAAGATGAAAATTAATTAAACCCTAATTCTATATTTTTGATTTTTATTATGAAAATATTAAATTAAACCCTAATTTAATAACTAAATGAATTAATACAATTTATTTATGAAAATACTAAAATAAAATATTTATTATATTTTTTTCTCTTTTTCTGATTTTTTTATGTTTTATGTATTTTATGAAAACATTAAATTTATTAAACAAACAATAATTAAAAGAAAATAAAAATTATAAAAAATAAAGAAAGTTAAGAAAATTTGCAAACCAAGGGGGGTTGTAGTCCCCAACATGGAGGTTTTTTTTCAGTAATCTGGCCCATTAGCAGTTGGCCCTTTTGACTTTTTCCAGGCAGCGTGCTGGCGTGTTGACTGGGGCTCACCATGGTCTTCAACTCATGGCCTTTGATCTGATGCTCTGGGACACGTGGACGTTGATTTTTGAGGATGTATGATAGTCTTCAGCATGGGCGCTACATGTGAACGTTAATTGAAAAAAAAACATATGAAAGGGTGAAGACCTGGGGCTCGAACCCAGGTCATTAACATTACCAGCCTACACGTATGCCACTAAGCCATTCCAAGCGCGTTTAACACATAATAGCTAACAAATATTATAAAAGAACAATGGTCAATGGCTTGAAAACGCGCAAAGCATTTGAATGCTCCAATCAGAGCCTTCCACGTAATCGTCTTCCTCGTTGGGGATTTCCTGAAACAAATTAACAAACATTTAACGGGGGTTTTGAACCCCCTCAAAACATGCTGATTTTAATAATAGCGATTAGGCCATGTGGCCTCAGAAATTTGGCGCGATGGTCTCAATCTCTTCGTCCCAACCTGCTGATTTCGCTCATGGCATTGTTATGTCTCAATTTTACAGGAATGGAAAATGCCTAAATTAAAAACCTTGGAACCCTAGATATCTCTAATGGCAAATCCTCATATAGGGCATGAAAACAAAATTAAATCACACGGTTAGCATCAGAATTGCATAAGGAGTATAAATCACATATTAAAACTTGCAAAAAACGCATGAATTGAGATGCACGAATGAGAAATTTTCTTTGTACAGGTGAGATCGTTCTCACGTTTCTGGGCACGAGAGCTTATGGTTTTTGATGCAGAATCTTCCTATGAAGCCTCAGCAAGCCAATGGAATCAAAATCGTGCCTTGAATCGCCCTAGAATTAGGTTTTCAGTTTTGAGTTTCTTTGCCAAAATTTCAAGTTTGTGTCTTGGTTTCTAGAGCAGCTCAGTGGTTTTTTGCATTAGGTTTGTGTTCAGGCTTAAGTATAGAGTGAATTAGGTCAAGAAAAACAATCCAAATCATTTGCATTCATGGTTTTTGAGATTTGATTTTTCAAGATCTTTTTCCAATCTTTTTCATGCTATTTTTGTACAAATCATATCCAATCAATTCCAATTCTTCCATATCTGATCATGCACGAATTATTGAATATATTTCATGCACAAAAAGATTTTATTTCATTGGTTTTATATTTTTCATGTATTTTATTTGATTAAATGAATTATTAATAATAAAAAATTCAAATAAATAAATAAAAATGGAGAAAAACTTCCCTTTGGGCCAAATGGTCGTGTGCATGCTTTGGATGATGAATTGTGGAAGAAAAATAGGCCCATTAGCAATTTTAGGTCATTTGAAGCAATGTTGACTTTTCAAAATATCCAAAAATTTCCCAACTTCCACAAGGCATAACTTGCTCAATTTTTAAGCTTTGCTCATGTTCTTGGATATTTTGGAAAGGTATTTGAGTCCTATAACCAATGCCTTTGGTCCCATGTCATTTTGATTTACCAATCTCAAGTTATGGCCTTTGACTTAAAGTCCCTTTTTGTTGACTTTTGAAAATGACCTATAATGTTGAAATTGATAACTTTTTGTGAGAGCATTTATTGGACTTGAAGTAAGAAGATGAGTTGTAGTAAATGTCTTTCTCTTCAAAATGAGCTTTGGATGGAATTTTTCTGATAATCCATGTGAAAGTTATGCCCTGGTCAATTTACAGTTGACTTTTTCAACTGTCCAAATAAGGAAACTTTTGCATCTTGATGATTTTTGAGCCAAGTTTTGAGAATCATGATCAAGCATTGATCAAATGATGTTGGTGGCTTCAAAATGAGATGTTGACCAA
Source organism: Vicia faba (assembly GCA_948472305.1). Lineage (NCBI taxonomy): Eukaryota > Viridiplantae > Streptophyta > Magnoliopsida > Fabales > Fabaceae > Vicia > Vicia faba. Next base: position 104,745,168 of record OX451737.1, read on the forward strand.
AAATTTGAACTTTTGACTGCCAAATGACCATTTTGCCCCTACAGTTGACTGTAGTGCAATTAGGGTTTTTGACTGTGCAATTTTGTGCTGAAAGTCTTGAAACTTTGTATGAGGATGCTTGACCATATTTGTAGGCATGTGAGACTTGATTGGAACTTTGGAAACTTCATTTTCTTGATCAGAATCAAAACCCTAATTTTGATCGTTTAGAATACCCTTGCACTGTGCAACCCTTGGGGAATTTTGAAGCTTTGACTTGGCAATTTCTTGAAGAATATGGGAGGGCAAATTTTGGGGTACAACAGTTGCCCCTGTTCAATCTTCTTAGACCTGAGGATGCAGGTTGGCTAACGTGCCTTTCGTAATCCGAGGGTAGAAGATGATTGAACACTAGAGTGCCCAGAAATTTGCGCTCACATAGTAGTAGTGTGATGATGGAATGGGCTTATAGATGCCATTTAGAGGTTGATGAATAGGACGATGGGCTTACAGATGCCATGCTAAGAAGTGATGGAAGGTGGATAGGCTTATAGATGCCATCTGGATGTTGATCGTATAAGAGGTTCCTTAGCGGTAACCTGCATACCTGCAAAAGAAAAAATGAGTACCTGACACGTTGCAGGAGCTGGTTTTCAGATGCTTGATATAGATGTGTCCTGACTGGTTACAGGAGCTGGATCTGGAGCTTCAAATGGTGATGACTGAACCAGGGGTGGTTACTACCTCAACATGAACGGTGAGAGAACCTTGGGTGACTTTAACTTCAACAGCAACCGTTGAGCAAAATCTTGGGATTACCACCTCCGCAGGATCGGGAAGAGAACCATAGGCAATTATAATCTCAACAGCGGACGTTTGAGAAAAACCTGGAATGGAATTATCATCTCCGCACCGCTGGGGAGAGAACCATAGGAAATTATAATCTCAAAAGCGGACGTTTGAGAAAAACCTGGGTTGGAATTATCATCTCCGCACCGTTGGGGAGAGAACCATAGGAAATTATAATCTCAACAGCGGACGTTTGAGAAAAACCTGGGTTGGAATTATCATCTCCGCACCGCTGGGGAGAGAACCATAGGAAATTATAATCTCAAAAGCGGACGTTTGAGAAAAACCTGGGATGGAATTATCATCTCCGCACCGTTGGGGAGAGAACCATAGGAAATTATAATCTCAAAAGCGGACGTTTGAGAAAAACCTGGGATGGAATTATCATCTCCGCACCGCTGGGGAGAGAACCATAGGAAATTATAATCTCAAAAGCGGACGTTTGAGAAAAACCTGGGTTGGAATTATCATCTCCGCACCGTTGGGGAGAGAACCATAGGAAATTATAATCTCAACAGCGGACGTTTGAGAAAAACCTGGGTTGGAATTATCATCTCCGCACCGCTGGGGAGAGAACCATAGGAAATTATAATCTCAAAAGCGGACGTTTGAGAAAAACCTGGGATGGAATTATCATCTCCACAACATTGGGGAGAGAACCATAGGAAATTATAATCTCAAAAGCGGACGTTTGAGAAAAACCTGGGATGGAATTATCATCTCCACAACATTGGGGAGAGAACCATAGGAAATTATAATCTCAAAAGCGGACGTTTGAGAAAAACCTGGGATGGAATTATCATCTCCACAACATTGGGGAGAGAACCATAGGAAATTATAATCTCAAAAGCGGGCGTTTGAGAAAAACCTGGGATGGAATTATCATCTCCGCACCGTTGGGGAGAGAACCATAGGAAATTATAATCTCAAAAGCGGACGTTTGAGAAAAACCTGGGATGGAATTATCATCTCTGCACCGCTGGGGAGAGAACCATAGGAAATTATAATCTCAAAAGCGGACGTTTGAGAAAAACCTGGGATGGAATTATCATCTCCGCACCGCTGGGGAGAGAACCATAGGAAATTATAATCTCAAAAGCGGACGTTTGAGAAAAACCTTTGATAACTTCTACTGAGTCTTCATCAGAAAAATCTGTTTGGGGTCGATTTAGCTGGACTAGAGAAGGCCTTGGACTGGATAAGAAATCCTTGGAGTCGATTAACTGAACCGGTCTAGGTCTTGAAATATGATTGAGAATTTAGCTGAATCTTTCCTGAAAGATAGAGGTCAGTCATATGCAATGCATGATATGGATCAAGCGATGATGTTCTCAACATAAATGAAATTTGTATGATGCGTCTATGCATGCTATAATGATGTATGTGATGTTTAGAAATGTATGTTTTCGTCTAGGAAAGTAAATCCTTGACGGGTGCCGGGAAGTCATATCCTGGGCTGATGTTGAAGAATAGATTTTGCTTCCGCTGGGGATGCTAGTTGCAAGAATACCGGTAGGAGAAGATGACTCCGTTGGGGAATAGACTTGGCAAATGGATAACTCTGCGGGGAGAAAAGTACTCTAACGATTTTGCTGGGAAGCGATACTCTGTGGGGAGAGAGATACTTTGCTGAGTTGTTGATAACAACTTGCTGGGGATACCCTTGTTGTATTATGTTGAAAGAATTTATGAACTCCGCTGGGGATAGGAAGGGACTGTGTTGACGACGACTATTCCGTGGCTTTTAGCTGAGGATAACCCAGTTATATCCTGGTAAGGAAATAACTCTTTGAATAAAGCCGGACGACGCGTTCGTGCCCTGCGAGGATAAGCTTCCAGAATCTACTGGGGATAAGCTTACTGCTTGGGGAGATGAATTCCAACTTTCCTGGGGGACTAGATTGGATTCTCCTGGGGAAGTTTTGATATGCTGGGGAAGTGATTCCTTTGAATGTTTATATGCTGCCGGGGGACAATCTTTAGACCAAGACTGCCGGGGATGCTTGCTAAGAATATATGTATACTGCTGGGGAGTGTTGAGATCTGCTGGAGGATACTCAACTTCCTTAAGACTTGATAACTTTGCTTGGAGAAGATGCACTGACTGCTGACTTACTCTCTGGGGAATTAAGATGTACTAGTCATGTTCTTTAGCTGAACCTACCTTGGTATCTTGGAGGATAGAACAATTAGATTGCTTAGACAACTCTTTTATTGCCCCTGTTTCTAATGTTACCTGTAATTAATCCTTTGTTTCGTATGCAAATATTTATGAGTTAGCAAATTATTGTCAATGCATATATCACAAATTGAACCTTGGACGTTCTTCGCAAAACAAAACAGCAAAAGAAAAACAATTGGCACTTTTAACTGAAAAGTATATTTGTATTGATTTTTGAATGGCCTGAAAATAGGCGTTTTGTGTACAAGAGGCTGACGTCCTAGTAAGAGAACGCCGCCGAACAAGAGAGTTTATACAAGTTTTGTACAAAGGAAAATAAAACAGCTGTGTGAAATGAATGATCCCACTGGGTTTCAACTCTGCTATTGCCCTTATAACTCCGAGCGTCTCATCACTTGACGACCTTGCTTGAAGGTGAAGCTGACTGATCGATGCCGTCTGAACTTGATGTAGATACCGGATTCTGGACGCAAAGTGATCCAATGAGACATAGTATTACGCTTTTATCCCTAATTTTTGCCTGGACCGCCCTTTCGGGTTTTCAGTCCACCGGGATACCCATTTTTGCCCAAGCCGCCTTTTCAGGTTTTCGACTTGTCGGGTGTACATATTTTTTTCATTTCATCCCTTCATTTTGCCCGAATCCTTTTGGTTCACCGGGAAGCCCTAATTTTTGCCTAGGCATGTCAGCCTAGCGGGTCTTTTTTATGCGTAGTATCTTTTTACTATGTCTGCATTGGCGGGGTGAGGAAGGTCGTCACCATCCATGTTGGTTAGAATCATGGCTCCTCCTGAGAACACATGCTTAACCACAAATGGCCCTTCGTATGTAGGGGTCCATTTGCCCCTTGGATCACTCTGAGGAAGGATGATTCGCTTGATTACCAGATCCCCAACTTGATATTCCTGTGGTCTGACCTTTTTGTTAAATTCCCTGATCATCCGTTTCTGATACGTCTGACCATGACATATAGCAGCAAGTCTCTTTTCATCAATGAGGTTGAGCTGATCAAGTCGTGTCTGGATCCAATCATCTTCGTTCAGATTTGCATCATTCATTATCCGGAGAGAGGGTATTTGCACTTCGATCGATAAGACTGCCTCCATACCATAAACCAGAGAGAAAGGAGTTGCCCCGGTTGACGTCCTAGCTGAGGTACGGTACCCATGTAGAGCGAACGGTAACATCTCGTGCCAATCTTTATAAGTCACTGTCATCTTTTGCACGATTTTCTTGATGTTCTTATTTGCTACTTCTACAGCCCCATTCATCTTCGGTCTGTAAGGAGAAGAATTGTGGTGCTGTATCTTGAACTGCTCGCAGAGCTCAGCGATCATCTTATTATTCAGATTGGTACCGTTGTCTGTAATAATTCTCTCTGGGACGCCGTACCGACAGATCAGATTATGCCGAATGAACCGTGCCACAACAGTCTTGGTTACCGTAGCATAGGATGCTGCCTCGACCCACTTCGTGAAATAATCAATCGCCACTAGGATGAAGCGATGCCCATTGGATGCCGTAGGTTTAATCTCGCCGATCATGTCTATGCCCCACATTGCAAACGGCCAAGGCGCAGTCAGAACATTCAGAGGAACTGGAGGAACATGCACCTTGTCTGCATAAATCTGGCACTTATGGCATGTCCTGGAATGTTGGTAGCAGTCAGCTTCCATGGTGGACCAGTAATATCCCGCCCGAAGGATCTTCTTAGCCATAGTGTGCCCACTGGAATGTGTACCAAAGGTCCCTTCATGTAGCTCTTCCATGATCCTTTCTGCTTCAGTTTTATCCACACAACGCAGTAAGGTTGAATCATGGTTTCGCTTGTACAAGATGCCGTTGCTAAGGAAGAACTTTGCTGCGAACCTCCTCAGGAATTTCTTATCATTGATAGAGGCACCTTCAGGGTATTCCTGAGCTTCCAGATATCTCTTCACCTCATGGTACCAAGGCTTCTCAGTCACCAATTCGGTCTCGAGATCACAACAGTATGCCGGTTCGTCCAGTTTCCAGATGATGATTCGGGGAGCCTCATTATCCCAATTGACCCTGAACATAGAAGACATTGTAGCTAACGCGTCCGCCAGCTGATTCTCTTCTCTTGGAAAGTGTTCAAAGGTTATCTCTGTAAAGTGGGGGATCAGGGTCAACACACATTCTCTGTAAGGGATAAGATTCAGATGTTTCGTATCCCACTCTCCTTTGATCTGATTGATCACAAGAGCGGAATCTCCGAAGACACTCAGAAACTTGATCCTTAAGTCGATCGCAGCTTGAAGACCCATGATGCACGCCTCATACTCCGCCATGTTGTTGGTACAGTTGAAACATAGCCGTGCAGTGAGCGGAGTATGAGTACCTTGAGGTGATATGATTATGGCGCCGATACCGTTTCCCAAAGCGTTGGAGGCTCCGTCAAAGTGCATAGACCATCGGGATCCTGGTTCAGGTCCTTCATCCGGTCCAGGTACTTCACAATCAGTTACTATCATGATGCTTTCATCCGGAAACTCGAAGTTCATTGACTGATAATCGTCGACGGCCTGATGTGCCAAGTGGTCTGCCAATACACTTCCCTTGATGGCTTTCTGGGTTGTGTACTGAATGTCGTATTCCGTCAAGATCATCTGCCATCTTGCTATTCTCCCAGACAGAGCAGGCTTTTCGAATATGTACTTTATAGGATCCATCTTTGAGATCAACAAGGTAGTGTGAGTCAGCATATACTGTCTCAGCCGGCGAGCAGCCCATACCAAAGCGCATCAAGTTTTCTCAAGCAGTGAGTATCGGGTCTCATAGTCGGTAAACTTTTTGCTAAGGTAATAAATGGCATGCTCTTTTCGGCCAGACTCGTCATACTGCCCCAGCACACACCCTATTGAGTTGTCGAGCACTGTCAGGTATAGTATCAGAGGTCTCCCTTCAACCGGTGGCATAAGGATAGGTGGTTCTTGGAGATACTCTTTGATTCTGTCAAAAGCAGCCTGACATTCATCGTTCCAACGCACTACCTGATCTTTCTTCAGCAGCTTGAAGATTGGCTCACAGGTAGCAGTTAGGTGTGAGATGAAGCGAGCAATGTAATTCAGGCGTCCTAAAAAGCCTCTGACTTCCTTCTCTGTCCTAGGAACTGGCATCTCTTGAATAGCTTTAACCTTGGCAGGGTCCACTTGAATACCCTTGTCACTTACAACGAAGCCTAGCAACTTTCCAGATCTTACCCCGAAGGTGCACTTGTTCGGGTTCAACCTCAGCTTGTACAGTTTCAACCGGTCAAACAGTTTCTGCAGATGATCTAGGTGCTCTTCCTCAGTCTGGGACCTTGCGATCATGTCGTCAACATACACTTCTATCTCATGATGGATCATGTCATGAAATAAAGCAACCATGGCACGTTGGTAGGTTGCCCCCGCGTTCTTCAACCCGAATGGCATGACCTTGTAGCAGAAGGTGCCCCACTGAGTAACAAATGTAGTCTTTTCCATGTCTTCAGGTGCCATCTTGATCTGATTGTAACCTGAAAAGCCATCCATGAAAGAGAACACCTTGTGCTGAGCTGTATTGTCAACAAGGACATCAATGTGAGGTAGAGGGAAGTCATCCTTGGGGCTGGCCCTGTTCAGATCCCTGTAGTCGACACACATTCTGACCTTATCGTCTTTCTTTGGTACCGACACCACATTAGCAACCCACTGAGGGTAAGAAGTTACTGCAAGGAACCCAGCATCAAACTGTTTCATAACCTCGGCTTTAATCTTCTCAGACATCTCTGGACGCATACGGCGGACCTTTTGCTTAACCAGAGGGCAATCTTCCTTAGTTGGCAAATGATGGACCACAATATCGGTATCCAACCCGGGCATGTCTTCGTAGGACCAGGCAAAGATCTCCATATAATCATGTAACATCTTGGTTAACCGTTGCTTCACGCTGAGCTCTAGGTTGGCACCAATCTTTACCTCTTTCCTGTCTGCCTCAGTACCCAAGTTTATTGTTTCCACTGGCTCTTCATGGGGTTGAATTGCCCTCTCTTCCTGAAGCAACAGTCTTGCAAGCTCGCCAGGCACTTTGCAATCATCTTCACCTTCGTCTTCGGCTAAGTTGATCGGATTTTCGAAGTCATAATTGGCGGTAGCAGAGTCGTTACCAGTGAGATCCAGAGTGGATTGAAACCTGTATGAGTGAGTGTGTGTGTAAATACAGCTGTTTTGAAAAATATGTAAAGGAAAGAAAGACAGAAAAGGAGCATAAGATTTGTAATGCGAGAAAACGTCCAAGATTTTCATTCATGATATATGAAATGACAATTTATATGCCCTCACAAATGAAACCACGGTGCCTCGGGTAAGACACCGGGCCATAGAGTTTATTTATTGTTTATTACAAATAACGAAACAAAGAAATTTATTACTGCGTCACAAAGGTAACAGGAGTATGGTCTTTGGCAATCCAATTGGTCAATCCACCTTCAGTTGTTGGATAGATCCAGCTATTAAACTCTGCTTCATCCACTTCGTCGTCTTCCCCAACAACATTCACTCCTGGATTTGTAATGAACACAGGAGGTCTTCCGGTCTTCGCTTTCCGCATAGCTTTCTGACCCTCTGCGGTAAAACCCAGCCCAAATTTGTCAGTCTTCTGTGTAAAGTTTGGAAGCCTGCCCCAGTTAGCACATTCACCCTTTTGAACCATAGCCCGAGCATCCTTTAGGGAAGCCATCTTCAAAGGAGCATTTTCTTCTGCTGCTGTTTCTGCTGCTGCTGCAATTGGGAGCACCTCCTCGAAATGCTGAAAGGGGGTTTCAATAAACTCCCCATCCATCTCAATGTATCTGAAGGAATTCAGGTGGCTTACCATATACTCCTCCTCTCCTTGCACAGTGACGATCTTCCCTCTGACAGGGTACTTCAGCTTCTGGTGCAAGGTAGAGGTCACTGCCCCAGCCTTATGTATCCAAGGTCGACCCAATAGACAAGAGTAAGATGGACGGATATCCATCACATAAAAAGTAGAGTCAAACACCTGAGAGCCCACACGAATCGGAATGTCAACCTCTCCATGAACCATCCTTTTTGAACCGTCAAAGGCCCTGACGATGATATTGCTGGGTTTCAATTCCAGGCCTTCACAATCTAAACGGTCCAAAGCCTTCTTGGGCAGCACATTCAAAGAAGAACCAGTATCCACCAATACATGTGCCAGAGTAGTGCCCCTGCATTCGATAGAGACATGCAGGGCATCATTGTGGTCTCTTCCCTTCGCGGTCAGGTCAGCATCTGAGAAACCCAAGCCATTGTCTGCTGTCAGATTTGCTACGCAATCAGTGAACTGGACTGCAGATGTCTCATGTGGCACATGGGCCGTCTTGAGGAATGAGATTAAGGCCTTAGCATGGGCCTCGGAGCACAGCAATAAAGAGAGCATGGAGATTTTGGAGGGCGTGTGCCCCAGCTGTTCCACAACATTGAAATCACTCTTCTTTATTATCTTTAGAATCTCCTCCATTTCTTGTTGGGAGGCTTCAGCAGTTACAGGTATAGGTGCCTCCATCTGGGCAGGCTCAACTTCAATTCCTTTGCCCCGAGCATTGGATGACTCGACAGCAGGAGAAACAACTTGATCGGCAGTAGGAACAGGTACACTTGTAGGAGTTATAAGAAGTGGTCTTCGAGCGGCAGGCGGTGCAATGTTAGGCGAGAAGAGCCTGCCACTGCGGGTGACTTTGGCTGGGCCAGTGATGTCACAGATGCTGGCGCCAGTGTTGAATTCTTGTTTAATCCCATTTACATACACATCTGCCCCATAATGCCAGGGGACAGCTTTATCCGATACATAGGGCAGGGGCCCCGGAACAGTGATAACAATAGGTGCGACGGTCATGATCTGAACAGGCTTCTTCGGGAGAACCTGGATTGGATTATTGAAGATGGTAACCACAGAAACTTCTTCCACCGGAACCAACTGAACAGCAGACTTCTTAAACAGAATCTCCTTGCTATCCATTAGGCTTTGGATGCCTAATTTCAGCAAGGGACAACCAGATAGGGAAACAGCACAGAACAGGCAACCCTCACTGCAACCTGGAAATAAACCGGCCAGCAGCAGGTTCTTCTTGACAGTCTTCAGAGGAGTGGCTAGATCATCCACAGAAACAGCATAAACATCTTCGTCAACAGCATTTACCCCATGCTGAGGCATAGGAGCAGTAACTACATTCGGCCTCTCAGGCGCTTCGAACTGTATCTCCTTCGCGTCGATAAGGTCTTGCACCTTACTCCTTAATGCCCAACAGTCGTCAGTAGAATGCCCCGGGCTATCTGAATGGTAAGCACAACGAGAATTCGGGTTGTACTTAGGAGATGTAGTATTTGGAAACTTCGGCGCCTCTCTGACAGTCACTAGGTTGGTTGAGAGCAACTGTGGCAAAATTTGGGATAGGGTCATGCTTAACCGGGTGAATTCTCTCCGGGGTCTTTCAGCCCTTTGAGGATTGGTTGGCCGAGGAGCGGCAGCAGGCTTGGCAATCGTTACCGCACTGACAGATTGGCGGCGCTCAAATCTTTCTGACCTCCGGGAGCCATATACAGCACTAGCCTCCTTTTTGAAGGGTTTCTTCTCAGAACTAGACGATGCACCCTTCGGAATCTTTCCAGACTTCAACCCAGCCTCAATTCTCTCTCCAGTCAGAATCAGATCAGTGAATCCTGCAGACGAATTCCCGATAAGATGGTTGAAAAATGGCCCAGATAGGGTCCCCAAGAACATGTCTACCAATTCCCGATCAGTCAACGGTGGCTGCACCCTGCCAGCCAGATCCCTCCACTTCTGAGCGTACTCTTTAAAACCTTCACTTGGACCTAACGACATACCCTGGAGTTGGGTACGTGTAGGGGCAAGGTCGGCATTATATTGATACTGCTTGTAGAAAGCAGTAGCCAACTCCTCCCAGTTACGAACCTTGGTCCCATCCAGCTGATAGAACCATTCGAGATGAGTCCCTGAAAGACTCTCCTGGAAGAAGTGGATCCACAAATTCTTATCCGCTGAGTATGGTTGAATTTTCCGAACATAGGACCTGAGATGTAGCTTGGGACAAGACGCCCCGTCATATTTAGCGAAAGATGGCGCTTTGAACTTATGGGGAATGATCACACCAGTAGACAAACCCAGATCTCCAAAATCCAGCCCAGGTACCTGTTGGATCTCCATAGCATTTAACCTATCTTCCAGTTGCTTGTATCTGTCCTCTGCCGGAGGATATTGCTCTTCATCAAAATCAGTCTCGTTGTCGGAGACTACCGGACTAGGACCCTTTTTTGTCTGAGGAGTACTCTTGCCAACAGAAGAACCAGCCTCTTCATGCTGCAGAGTATTGCCAAACCTTCGGCCCGAGCTGAACAGAACAGTTCTTCTCTTCTTCTTCTTCTTCTCCTTCTTCAGGAGCATAGCCTTCAGCTCTTCTTGGCCTTGAGCCAAACCCTTGATTAATTCCTGAAACTGCGCATTCTGCGCCTGAAGAGCTTTGATGGATGTCTCAGTTGATGTAGAGTCGGGATTCATGATGCTGAAATAAACAGCGAAGAACTGTAAGCAACCTGAAAAGAGGAAAAACCTGCTATGCACATGATGAATGATATGTGTTTATGCAATGCATTCAAGGGTTCGAAAGTTCAAATTTGTTGTAGACAAAAAGGAACGCACGTTATCATTAAGGAAATAACTGTTTAATACATTAAAGCCTCATGGGCAAAATAATACAAAAGTAAATCAATCCCAAAATACACTGCGCATCCTCTTCGGAGCTATGTAAGTGTTGAGATTCCTCTCCTCATGCAATAGGCGGGTGAGCTCCAAGACCTTCTTTTCACTGGCATGTAGACTGGTCTCAAGAGAATTCCTTTCCTCCTTAAGCTGGATCCAGCTCTTCTGCATCTCTTCCCAGGATGTGGGTATATCAGGGTGCTGAATAGTGTAGGACACTTCCCCTCCCAAGACTGGCTCTTTGATTACTGGGAGCATATGAGGATAGGGCATCACTAACTTCTGGGAGCGGGCGCGTACCCACTTGAGATAAGGTTCCAACGGTATGGAGTTCCTGTGCCCCAGTGTCTTACTGTCTATCCTACTGGGCATCCTCCAGGCTCTGATAAATCTCTGGCAAAGTCCTTGAGTATCGTTGTCGAAGTCAAAAACTATGTCAGGAATTAACATGTCATGAGGACCATCCCTCCGAGCATAACCAAACTGTCTCCAAGCCAGGCATGGGCTGTAAGTAATACCTCCTCTGATTCCAAGTAAAGGAACATTAGGGTACTCTCCGCAACGATCAATGATAGTGACATCTTCTCTGGACCTAGGGCACCAATGTATATCCGCATGTGTAAGAGTCATCAACCGTTGTGACCATCTCAAACCCCGCTCATTCTTCAAAACTGATTGTGGAAGGTGCGAAATAAACCACCTTCCCAGGAGGGGAGTGCAACACATAAGGACACCTCTTTTTCTCATGGTTCGAGTGTAACATGAGTGAAGGATGTCCCCCAGCAACGTAGGTATAGGATTCCTGGACATAAAGATCTGGACAACACTGATATCTATAAGCTGATATGGGTTAGGGAACAACACCAAACCATAGACAAGGAGGGCCACAACCTCTTCAAAAGCTTGCAAGTCAAGGGAGTTCCAACATTCATGGGCCTTTTCAAACAGAAACCTGGCTAAGAACCCTTTGATACCACTTCTAACTTCCCAATGTCCCTTGAGGTCAGATGACTGTAGGTGCAAGGCTTTAGCAATCTCTTCAAGCTTGGGTTCCTTTTCCGTACCGTTGAAGGGTAGCTGATCAAGGGTAGGGATCTTCAGGAGCCGGGAGAACTCCTCCAATGTAGGTACCAACTGATAATCCAAGAAGGTGAAACAGTGATGTAGAGGGTCAAAGAATTGGAACAGGACCTTGATCATGTCTTCCTCAATGTTGGTATTGACCAAGCTGATGAGACTTCCATGTCTTTCACTGAATGAAGAGCTCTCGGGAATCCTGGATATAAGCTCCTTAAGCTGAGGAGGGATCCTTACAAGACTGATTTGAATTGTCTTTCTACGAACAGTTTCCATGTCCTACAAAACAAGAACAAAGATGAAAATTCGAACCCCTGAAATGGTTAGTCAATGCATATGATGCTGGATGATGTCATGATGCTATGATTAAACACACCACAGATATTTACAAAGACAAACATGTAAGGCACACAAGGCACACAAGACAAGCCCTTAGGGTTTAAGGCCAGCATGGGGTCTGGGTAGTACCCTCTTGAAGTTGGTGGGTTCAACCTGTCCTATCAAAGTAACCGGGTTCTAAGGGTCCCAATATCACGGGATTGCTTTCATTGTTCATCGTTTCGATTTAGCCACTGAACTGGCGACCGAAATATTCCAGGAAAGCAACCCTCAATTGGGTGTAGTATCGAGTATCAACCAACCTCGGACTGCACCAAAGTCAGTTATCTCACTACCCTAAAGAGGCCAAGATAGTTCAATTAAGGTTCCTAAGGTCTGTTGATGCTTCACGACACCACACGGAGGCCCCGTACTCTCCTTGACTGAACTCAAGGGTTACCGGTACACACCAAAGTGCCACATCAACGTAGCAAACTATTTCAACCATGTCGGTATACCCCGCACAGTTCCCTCACAGCCTTGTTTCTACTTTCTAAGAAGGTATCCCCCATATCCGGGTTAGGATCTATAGAACTCCCGAGACAGTCCCACAATTTAAAGCACACAAGGAAAACAATTGAAAACACAGTTATGAACTAGCCCTAAGGTACACCTCACTTTAAGATTTTCCCCAGCAGAGTCGCCAGTTCTGTGATCGGTGGATCTGGAACTGACTGTTTAACGCTGGTTCGCGAAATGTTGCGGAAGCAAGAGTCGCCACCGTCTTTTATTTTCTCCAAATGGAAAGGACAAAAGCACAGAAAAATTCCTTAAAGAGATTGCTCTCGGTTCGGGAGGTAGGTTATAGAAAGGGAAGGTGTTAGCACCCTTTCTATCCATGGTTATCCATGGGCTCTTAGATACTTGCTCATTGTGTTTTCAAAAATGGTTTGTTTGCTTTTCAACTGTGGGTTTTAAAAAGTTTCTTTGAAAATTCCAGTTCGACTCTTGTATCGGTCCTCAAGAGTGTTTGAAAAAAATGCTTTCGAAAGCTTTTTGAAAATGTGTTGGTGTGAAAAGTATTTTTGAATTTGTTTTGAAACTAGAGCAAGTATCTACGGGAGCCTACCTACCCTAAGGAATTCGTCTGTGTAAATGTCCTTTAAAGTAGTGCCATCCCACCATTGAGAGGTAGGTAGCACCACCGTTGGAGGTGTTCGGGTCAATTCGAGGTTCGGGACATGGTGATCACCAGAGCAATGGGAAGACACCTTAGAAGCTACCCTCATGCCAGGTTCCCGAATCATGAGGACTTACTAAGACATCCTCTACTCGACGATCACCTTTCGAGGCAAGGCAACAGTGAGGCGTACCCTAGGGGTGGTGTGTGCGATTCGTGTGTCGTTTTCATTTATTTTTTGCCTTTTGTCATGTTATTGGTGATCTAGCGTTTGTTTTTAATTTTATTCATACATTCTTTCATGCCATTATTTACAGTTAAAAATTGCGAGAAAAATAAAATTCTAAGCTATTACAAAAGGCGCGGGTCCACATCGCCAAAGTTAAACCAGGACCCGATTTGACAGAAAAAATAAAGAATTAATGAAAATAAAGTACGAGAAAATTAAAATGTTACATGGCCTTGGGAGAGATACAGAAATATTAAGCGAAAAAGAAATAAATATGCGAATTAAATAAGAATTAAACGAGGGCGTTGGACCCTTTTTTGCAAAATTAAATTAAACGATGAATTAATTAGGATTAAAAAGAAAAGAAATTGTTTTTTTTTGGTATTTTATGATGTTAATGAAAAAAAGAGAGTTAATTAAAATTAAAATAAGATGCTAACCCTAATTCTAATTATTTTTAATTTATTAAGAAAAATGTTGAAGTTTTTAACCTAAAATTAACCCTAATTTTTATATACAATTTAATTATAAAAATAAATATCTAATATTTAATTATTATAAAAGAAAAAAAAAAGATGAAAATTAATTAAACCCTAATTCTATATTTTTGATTTTTATTATGAAAATATTAAATTAAACCCTAATTTAATAACTAAATGAATTAATACAATTTATTTATGAAAATACTAAAATAAAATATTTATTATATTTTTTTCTCTTTTTCTGATTTTTTTATGTTTTATGTATTTTATGAAAACATTAAATTAATTAAACAAACAATAATTAAAAGAAAATAAAAATTATAAAAAATAAAGAAAGTTAAGAAAATTTGCAAACCAAGGGGGGTTGTAGTCCCCAACATGGAGGTTTTTTTTCAGTAATCTGGCCCATTAGCAGTTGGCCCTTTTGACTTTTTCCAGGCAGCGTGCTGGCGTGTTGACTGGGGCTCACCATGGTCTTCAACTCATGGCCTTTGATCTGATGCTCTGGGACACGTGGACGTTGATTTTTGAGGATGTATGATAGTCTTCAGCATGGGCGCTACATGTGAACGTTAATTGAAAAAAAAACATATGAAAGGGTGAAGACCTGGGGCTCGAACCCAGGTCATTAACATTACCAGCCTACACGTATGCCACTGAGCCATTCCAAGCGCGTTTAACACATAATAGCTAACAAATATTATAAAAGAACAATGGTCAATGGCTTGAAAACGCGCAAAGCATTTGAATGCTCCAATCAGAGCCTTCCACGTAATCGTCTTCCTCGTTGGGGATTTCCTGAAACAAATTAACAAACATTTAACGGGGGTTTTGAACCCCCTCAAAACATGCTGATTTTAATAATAGCGATTAGGCCATGTGGCCTCAGAAATTTGGCGCGATGGCCTCAATCTCTTCGTCCCAACCTGCTGATTTCGCTCATGGCATTGTTATGTCTCAATTTTACAGGAATGGAAAACGCCTAAATTAAAAACCTTGGAACCCTAGATATCTCTAATGGCAAATCCTCATATAGGGCATGAAAACAAAATTAAATCACACGGTTAGCATCAGAATTGCATAAGGAGTATAAATCACATATTAAAACTTGCAAAAAACGCATGAATTGAGATGCACGAATGAGAAATTTTCTTTGTACAGGTGAGATCGTTCTCACGTTTCTGGGCACGAGAGCTTATGGTTTTTGATGCAGAATCTTCCTATGAAGCCTCAGCAAGCCAATGGAATCAAAATCGTGCCTTGAATCGCC
Organism: Vicia faba; assembly: GCA_948472305.1. Lineage (NCBI taxonomy): Eukaryota > Viridiplantae > Streptophyta > Magnoliopsida > Fabales > Fabaceae > Vicia > Vicia faba. Next base: position 104,760,499 of record OX451737.1, read on the forward strand.
CTAGAATTAGGTTTTCAGTTTTGAGTTTCTTTGCCAAAATTTCAAGTTTGTGTCTTGGTTTCTAGCGCAGCTCAGTGGTTTTTTGTATTAGGTTTGTGTTCAGGCTTAAGTATAGAGTGAATTAGGTCAAGAAAAACAATCCAAATCATTTGCATTCATGGTTTTTGAGATTTGATTTTTCAAGATCTTTTTCCAATCTTTTTCATGCTATTTTTGTACAAATCATATCCAATCAATTCCAATTCTTCCATATCTGATCATGCACGAATTATTGAATATATTTCATGCACAAAAAGATTTTATTTCACTGGTTTTATATTTTTCATGTCTTTTATTTGATTAAATGAATTATTAATAATAAAAAATTCAAATAAATAAATAAAAATGGAGAAAAACTTCCCTTTGGGCCAAATGGTCGTGTGCATGCTTTGGATGATGAATTGTGGAATAAAAATAGGCCCATTAGCAATTTTAGGTCATTTGAAGCAATGTTGACTTTTCAAAATATCCAAAAATTTCCCAACTTCCACAAGGCATAACTTGCTCCATTTTTAAGCTTTGCTCATGTTCTTGGACATTTTGGAAAGGTCTTTGAGTCCTCTAACCAATTCCTTTGGTCCCATGTCATTTTGATTTACCAATCTCAAGTTATGGCCTTTGACTTAAAGTCCCTTTTTGTTGACTTTTGAAAATGACCTATAATGTTGAAATTGATAACTTTTTGTGAGAGCATTTCTTGGACTTGAAGTATGAAGATGAGTTGTAGGAAATGTCTTTCTCTTCAAAATGAGCTTTGGATGGAATTTTTCTGATAATCCATGTGAAAGTTATGCCCTGGTCAATTTACAGTTGACTTTTTCAGCTGTCCAAATAAGGAAATTTTGCATCTTGATGATTTTTGAGCCAAGTTTTGAGAATCATGATCAAGCATTGATCAAATGATTTTGGTGGCTTCAAAATGAGATGTTGACCAAAAATTTGAACTTTTGACTGCCAAATGACCATTTTGCCCCTACAGTTGACTGTAGTGCAATTAGGGTTTTTGACTGTGCAATTTTGTGCTGAAAGTCTTGAAACTTTGTATGAGGATGCTTGACCATATTTGTAGGCATGTGAGACTTGATTGGACCTTTGGAAACTTCATTTTCTTGATCAGAATCAAAACCCTAATTTTGATCGTTTAGAATACCCTTGCACTGTGCAACCCTTGGGGAATTTTGAAGCTTTGACTTGGCAATTTCTTGAAGAATATGGGAGGGCAAATTTTGGGGTACAACAATGTGGAAGCATTTTTAGTTAGTGAACTAGTAAAATATTTTATGCTCAAGTTTTCATTATACGCTATGTCCCCAACCTCGGTAAGGTACCTGGCTATATGTTCGACAATTGATTCGCTGGTATCACCATATAATTTTGTGAACTTTGGGATTTCCCAACTGTTGTACCCTAAAATTTTCCCTCCCATTTTCACACAAGACATACCCCTAGAGGTTCTCAATTGCTCAAGGTGGACCAAGGATTGACCAGACAACTCTCCTACTAAGACAATGAACCCCCAACTAGGGTTTCCATTTTCATCAAGATGTTTGAGATCCAATGGTCTCAAATTCTTCCCATGGTCCTAATATGTCCTCAAGATCATCCATGCCAAGATTCATGCTTTGCTCAATAAGTTTGCTCAGACAATTGCTCAAGTATTGGAAAATCAATTGTGCTAGGTCAAAAGTCAACTGTGACCTATATACAATCAAACTTCAAGATTTTTGGTCAACATCAATATTTTGAAGTGATATTCATCATTTGATCAAGGGTTGATCATGATTCCTCAAGAAATGCTCTTAATTCATCAAAAGTCAAAAATAGCAAATTAGGGTTTCTATAGGAAAAGTCAACCAAACTTTGACCAAACATAACTTTCTCATAATTTATCAGAAATTTTCCAACCAAATCTCATTTTGAAGAGAATCCAATTCCCTACAACTTCTCTTCAGCGCTCAAGTCCAAGAAATTCACCATTTGAAAGATACAAGTTCATACATTGCAGGTCATTTTTATAAAGTCAATAAAAGCCACTTTTTTCCAAGACCTTTAACATCAAGATAACATCTTCAAAAGCAAAATTGATCAAAAGAGGGATTGAAGCAGACATCTTGGTATTTCCAAAAAGTACACGATCATCATCATGAGAGAAAAATTGATCAAGTTATGGCTTTCCCAAGTTGGGAAAATTTTGGAAATTTCAAGAAATATGCATTGGGAAAATTTGAATTTTTAAGGCAATGGCTCAAATTTTTGGACTTCAAACATATTTCTAAGACCACAGAGGACCCCTAGGACCATTTTTGCATAGCCTTGATTTTATTTTCATTTTATATTAATTTTATTTAATTAAAAATCAAATAAATCAAGATTATTTCAAAGTACATGGGCCACTATCAATTGGGCTTGGTGTGGTACATGGAGAGGCCCCAATTTTTGTGTGCAGCAAGGCCAGTTCAGTCTAGGTACATTCAAATTTGAAAATGGACAAAATCCCTTAACTTTGGCCAAAGTTACAAATGGACATTCATGGCATTCAAAAGCTTGTCCATAGTTGTTACAAACATGGCATTTTTGTGTCCTCTCATCATTCTCTATATAAACAAGCTTCTGGAAAGCATCAAAGAGAGATATATGACCTGGAGAACCCCTGTCCAATTTGCAAAAAAAAAAACACTAAAGTTGTCAAACTCGAATTTCCATTTCCAGCTTGTTTCAATCCAAAACAAGTATCAAAACATACTCCTGGAGAGCCTCTGAAGCCATTGCAAGCATTCCCAAAGCCTGAAACGTCAAGAATCATGCTCTCTAACAGTCACAGTTTGTGTTTTTTTCCAAACTCGATTCCAATGATTTGTCCATCATGAATCTATTTTGATCATATATCCATGATTGCTATCACATTTTCAATGTTTTTTTATTTGTTTGATTAAAGTTTAAGTGCAGGAATAGCTTCTTGCCATGGCTAGGGTTCATAAGCTCGAATTTGGGGTTTCCTTCTCTAGGGAAAATTGGACCAGATTATGGGTACCATAGCATTCAGGGGCAAATTTCTGATTGATCCTTGGCTGTAGTTTTAAATTATATTGCTTGTATTACGTTTTTAATATTGCATGGATGTAGATACGGACAAAAATTGTCACTATAGCCTTTAGTGACAATTTTGTCCATAGGTAAAAGTCTGATACCAAAGACCACGGTTTTGGGAAGAAGACAAGAGGTGGCAGCATATCACTGGCCCGTTTGAATTCCACGCGTTTTTATGGGCATGTACTTTATTTACTTTATGTATTTTTGTTTATTATATTAACATATAAGCAACCCAACACAGATGGTCAAGGAATGAATATGTGAGGCAAACGTCCTGGGTTCGATCCCAAGCGTATGCTTTTGTATTTTTCTTGATAATTTCTTATAGATCCAACGCATATCCTAGCCAAGCATCCATCATGTGCTCATAGATCCATCCCTTAGATCATCACGTGACCCAGATCCAAGTGTCCAGCAAAAGCAGTCCATGGTGAACCCCCAGATGAGAGCCTCACTGAATCACGCGTAAGGCAGGTGGGCCAGCTATTCTGGGCTTTGCAAAATTCAGCCATGCACCCCCAAAATCACTTCAAGCATCAGGCCCATTCTTGTTTTTCTTATTTATTTCATTATTTTGTGTTATTTGTTTTATAATTTTAAAAATCAATTTTTAATATTAAATCATAAAATCAATAAAATCACAAAAAATACAAAATTAGGTTTTTTTTATTAAAATTAGTTTTTTTGTAAATTAATTAATTTAATGATATTGAATTGATTTGTTTTCATTAAGTAAAGTTAATTAGAAAAAATTAGGTTTAATTCACAAATATTTAGTTTTCTCAATAAAAAATCAAAAATATTTTCTTTATTTAAGTAGATTCTTTAGGATATTTAATTTATTCTCGCGTGCATTTATTTATTTATTTATTCCAATTATTGTATCTATTTCGAGTTTGTAATAGCTTTTAACTTAGGTTTATTACTGCTTTTATTTACCGCTTTTCCCCCAAGTTTGGTTATGTAACCCCCTCCCTAAAGCCTTGTAATAGCTAGGTTTAAGATTCTCGCATTTTATTTTTTCGCTACTATTAACTGTTAGATAAATGATCATAGGATTGAATGGAAAGATAAATCGAATGTTTAAAACAATAGAACACCCAAACTGTGCAAAGATAAATAAACTATAATCAAACACTTGCACATGCTCACCCCTAGGGTATCTCCCACTTCGGTTGCCTCGGAAATACGGTCACTATTCTCGAACGTGAGAATTCTTAGTGACTGTCCTCTAATTCAGAGATCACAAGTCCCTTTCGAAGGTTGCCTCGGTAAAACAAAATGCGATCTTAGAACTTTAGGACAGTTACTAAGAGATCTTGCCCTGTTTCCTTAAGTAACCGTAATCGTCCCTTTCGATTGTCCCTCAAACTCCAACGATGGAGCTACCTACTCCTTAATAGTATGATAGCATTATCTAAAGGAAATAAGAAAATGAACAATTTTTTTTAGTAGATAGAAACTCTTAAATACTTGCTCAAAACAACCAGTTTTTTTTCACACTTACACTTTTCGAACAAAGTTTTCAAAAACGCTTTATCACACTCTTGAGGCTGACACAAGGGTTACCATAAAGTGAAACGCCGCACTAAGGAATTTTCAAAGCTTTTAAAAACACACACAAAAGAAATTTAAAAATGAGCAAGTACCTAAGAGCCCATGGAAAACCATGGATAGAAAGGGTGCTAACACCTTCCCTTTCTATGATCTACCCCCCAAACTAAAAAAACATCTCAAAAAAGTTGTTTTCTGTTCTTTTTCCCTTTTCCTTTGTTGGATAAAATAAAATACGGTGGCGACTCTTGCTTACTGCGACATTTGCAAACAAAAACGCAAAACCAGTATTAAACAGTCGGTTCTGCCACCGTATTACAGAACTGGCGACTTTGTTGGGGATATGATTTATAAAGTGGGGTTTACCTTAGGATATAGGTCATTTTAATTGCTTCTTTGGCTTGTCTTGTTTGATTTACTTTTCTGGGTATCTGTTTGGGTTGTTTGGATCCTAAACCCGGATCAGGGAATTCCTTTTAGGTAAGTAGCAATAAACTGTGAGGGAGCTGTGCGGGGTATACTGACACGGTTGAAATAGTAGCTACGTTGATGCAATACTTTGGTGTGTACTGGTAGCCCTTGAGTAATCAAGGAGAATACGGGGACGTTGCGTGGTATCATAAAGCGTCAACTATCCTTATCACCTTAATTGACCAACTTGGATTTTTAGGACGTAGTGAGATAGCCGTCTTTGGTGTAAACCCAAAGTCGGTTGATACTCGATGCTAAACTCATTGAGGTTTGACTCTTGAGTTTTGTTTGGTGGCAAGTCAATTGTCTATCAGAACGAAATTTGGGGGAAAGATCAGTGACATTGAGATCCCTTAGAACCCGATTACTATTATAGGACAGGTTGAATCAATCTAACTTCAAGAGGGTACTACCTTAAAACCCATGCCAGCCTAAACTTAAGGTTGTTTGTGTGACTTGTTTTCCTTCAACTTGAACTACTTGCAGGGTTTTATTATTTGACAACATGATTTCCTTGCAGGATTTATTTAGTCATTATCCAATAACTTGGATTTCTTGCAGGGTTTACTTGCTTACATAACCTTAGACTTTTTCTTAACGCATAACATACGTATCATAACATCATGCCACGATATTTCCTTAACCATTTCAAGGATCTCAAGGGTTTGTGATGAAGGTTATGATAAATCAGACATCTAGAAAGGGGCAAGGGGATTTATTTTCCTCTAGCCAATGTCGTCAAAAGATCAAAACTCAATAACTTGAGTCAGGGGCTATGACCCACTTGATATGGTGAGCTTGACTTTTGTAGAAGGACCTTCAATGGTACGAAGTTCTTCAATCAAAATTGAGAACTTCAATTGCTGACATCTTCTTGTTTACCCCACAAGTCCTTGAAAACATTGCATACGCATATCATACATGTCATTGCATAACAGGTACTCCAGGTACAAGCTTCTTATCCCTTTGTTGTTTATTTCAGCAAGAAGAAATGGCTCTTGAACAAACAATCAAAGACCTTCAAGCTCAAAATGCTCAGTTCCAACAAATGTTCTTGACTTTGACCCAGGGGCAAGAAGACCTGAAAGCTCTGATCGTCAAAAAGAAGGCTAAGAAGGCACAAAAACCAGTTCTTGTTTTGAGTGTGGGAAGAAGAAGACTAGCTAACCGAGATCTAGACTTTACAACTCCATCAAAGGGAGGGGATAATCAAGAGGAAGAAGAAGAGGAATCAGATGAAGGAGACAAAAATCCAACGTCTGAAGAAGATGAACCCGACTATTCTGAGGAGCAATATCCTCCTGTTGACAATAAGTACAAACGGCTGGAGGATCGGCTCAATGCCATGGAGAGTCAAAGGGTGCCCGATCTGGATTTCGAAGATTTAGGTTTGGTTCCAGGGGTGGTCATCGCACCTAAGTTCAAGGTCCCCATCTTCTCAAAATACGATGGTGTTTACTATTCCAAGCTTCACTTGAGGTCATATGTCAGAAAGATCCAGCCTCACACTGCTGACCGGAAGTTATGGGTCTATTTCTTCCAAGAAAGTTTGGTTGACACTCATCTAAATTGGTTTTATCAGCTAGAAGGAATGGACATCCATACCTGGGAAGACCTGGTTACTGCTTTCTACAAGTAGTACCAATACAATGCTGACCTGACACCAACTCGAGTGCAACTGCAGAATATGTCCATGGGCTCGAGAGAAGGGTTCAAGGAATATGCGCAAAAATGGAGGGATCTAGCTGGCAGGGTTCAACCTCCTCTGACTGATCGGGAAATGGTGGACATGTTCATGGGTACTCTGATAGGCTTGTTCTTCAATTTGCTGATTGGGAGTTCCTCATCTGGGTTCAAAGATATGGTTCTGACTGAAGAGAGGATCGAAAGTGGCATAAGGAGCGGGAAGATCCTGATGGCTGCATCTTCCAATACTGAGAAGAAGCCATTTGGTGGTAAGAGGAAAGCTAATGTTATGCACGGCCATAAGGGTCGTAATAAGGCAAACTACCACCAATCTGTGGGGGCAGTGCTGGTCTCTAATTCGACACGCGTGCAATGACCACAACAACAGGGTAAACAACGAAGGCAAGACGAGCCTAAGAGACAGTTCACCCAAATCAACATGCCATTGTCACAAGCATTGCAACACATGTTGAAAATGAATCTGATTACAGTAATAGGCCCTCATCCAAACCCTAAGATCTCCTCTCCTAACTACAATCCTGATGCAAGGTGTGCTTATCATTCTGGAAGTCCAGGGCATGATACTAACGATTGTTGGGTGCTGCAATACAAGATTCAGATTATGATTAACGCCAAGGAGATTGAATTCGAAGCTCCTGAGACTCCCAACATGATCACTGCTCCCATGCCAAATCATGGCTAGGATTGAAAGCATTTTTGTTCATTTGAATTCTCAAGTTGTATTTTCTTTGTTTATTCAAACAATTATTGTCATGTAAAAACTTTATTATTTCATTAATTCATTACACATGTTTGTCTTGAATTAATTTGTTTTCATTATGCTTAAACTGCTTTATACTTCCTTTTCGTGATATTCAACTCTCGATCAAAATCTATAAGCCTTTAGAGGGAGGATGACGAAAATGATACCATAATCTCTACAATATGCTTTTGAACAGACCTTGTTGACGATATACAGGCGTTGTTTCAAATTCTAAATAGTGTAGTTATAAGGAAGATAATCCCTAGTCAACCCTTTTGAGCCAAAGAAGTAGGATTTTTTCTTTTCACACAAATTAAAACCCAAAATCATAACACGGGGCAGGGTAGTTTCTCAGTCAACTCAGATGCGCATTTAGTCGCAATCTTCTGCTTCATACACAATGTAACGGTGAAAATCGGAGATCGAGCTATTAATTAACTCGACTCGCAAAAGCAAGAGTCGCCACCGCGCTTTACTATTTCCAAGGGGAAAGGGAAAAGAGAGAAATAAAACCCTAAAACATGCAATGTAAAATAATACTTAAAAGTAATGAAAGTACAATGCGTTTTTAAAAGAGATCTAAAGTTTGGGGGTTGGTTATGCAATGGGAAGGTATTAGCACCCAATGCATCTGCGGTACTCCGCAGGAACCTTTTGAAATATCTATTTTTTTGGTTAAAATTGTTTGTTATATATAAGGGTGTATTTATCTACAACTATGTTTGCTTAAGGGGAAAGAAATGAGTTTTTATTATTGCGTTCGTGAGGGTTTCGTGACCCTTTGCCTACGTATCCAATGAATGAATCAAAACACCGTAGTTCCTCTAGAAAAAAGTTGAGTGGTTTGTGTTTTTTAGCGGGCGACATTAACGCATGCATTCTAGCAATAGGCACAGTCGGTATCGCGGTAGAACGGAGATAACATGCCCTTGGGGGGAGTTTTGATTTGTTGAGTGTTTTGCGGGTTTTAAGATATATTCAAGTAAGGATTAAAGAGTGTTTTTGGATTTTTTTGGTTTGTTTACTTGTTGATTTTATCTTGCCATACACGCCTAATTACTAGCATTTGTACAAAGTAAAAAAAATGAAGAAAGATAAAATCCTACGCTATTACAACCGTATCGAAAAAAATATGAAGGAAAAAAAATAAGATAAAAGTAAGAAATATGAGTATCTTTCGATTGGGGGGAAGCAGCCTTCGATTTGCATTCTGTTGGCCTCCTTGGATTGGGGCTGGCAATCAGCAAAGTCACATCTTTCGATTGGGCCTTGGCAGGGGCGAGGTCCTGTCCTTCGATTGGGCAAAGGCAGCAGCAAGTTGTATCCTTCGAATGGGGCCTGGAAGTCAGTGTATGGCGAAGCCTTCTGGTTCTGCCTTGTTGCCTTCTTCGACTGGAGGTTGAAAGCAGTGAGGGAATGCCTTTCGACTGAGCCTGGAAGTCAGTGTATGGTTTTCCTCCTGTTTGTATCTTTCGTTCGACCTGGAGAAAGAGGATAGAAGCCAGAAGCTTCGTTTCCTATTTCCTGTTTCCTCTTTCTTTCTTTTCAAGCATTAAATGGAAACATGGCCTAAGGCCATGCTAATATTTGTCTTGTAAACAGTTTAATAGTTAAAGCAAGTTTAGGTAAACAGAAAGCAAAACGAAAGGGATAGCTATGAAAAATATGTTAAAAGGGTGGAATCGAAAGGAACAATGGTATGTACATGTTTCAAACGAACGTAAAGATTATTTACATGTTATACCATGAAACGGAAATTTCAAAGGTAAGAATAACTTACCTGGCTTCAGGACTTGAATGGATGTGGGATTCGAACTTGAACTGCTACCTGGACGTTTCTGGAATTCGAAGAGTAGTCACAGGGGGTTTGCTTTTGGTTCGAAGGGTTGTCACAGAAGGTTGTCTTTGAGTTTGAACAAACTTCTATGTGTGGGGTGTTCTTCAAAATCGAAAGAGATGAGTATTTGGGATTCTGGGTTTTGATTTCTCAAGTGTTGATGAACTTGAGAGTTTTGTTGTGTTTGAGAAAATTTGGGGGATTCGTTCCTCTGGTCCAAAGATCCTCCCTTAAACATGTGTTGGAGCCTCTTATTTATAGGCAAAGTTGGCTGAAGCTTTTGGAGGGAAAACAAAATAATTTGAACAATTTAAGCAAACTGCTCTTTGCAGCCTTCGAGGGACAGTGCTTGTATGCTATTTCGGTGCAAGAAATGGGCAGTGTTTCAGGACTGCTATGCAGCAGTTTTGGCCAGCGTACCATGTCTGAACTTGGCAGCAAGCATCTTTGAATATTTTATCCTTTCATTTTGACCCTCCTTCGACCAAATTCTTCTTCCAACACATTGTTTGACTTTCCTCCAACAAGTGTCCTTCAAACGAATCATCTTTGTGCATCATTTGAAGGGGCCAAATGTGTGCTTCGAATGGACTAGTAAGGCGTACCCTTCGACAGGGACTCATATGTATGCCCCTCAAGTCCACCACTATATGTCTTTTGAGGGGGCCAACAACCATGTGCTGAAGTTTGTCAAGGATGGAAATGCAACATACTAAAGAGAAATGTTGTCCAGTCGAAGCTAGTACAAACATAGTCGAAGCCTGCATGGAGGAGGTCTAAACTTTGTGACTCCAAGCAAGCACACAAAAAGGTCAATGCTCAACCAAATACTTGCACGAAAGGAGCCACATTCCCAAACGAATCTTGGATCGAAACAAATATATTGCCCAATCGAAAGCCCGTGTTCGAAGGAAGCAATGTTGCCCAATCGAAGCATGTGGATCGAAACAAACATATTGCCCAATCGAAAGCCCGTGTTCGAAGGAAACAATGTTTCCCAATCGAAGCATGTTTGCAGGTAGTAAACTTGTCCAGTCGAAGCAGGCTTGCAGGCAGTAAACTTGTCCAGTCGAAAGGATGAATCAAAGGAGACCTGTCAGCACATGAAATCAAAGAAACAAAAAAACACACATTCCGTGCTTGATTAGAAGTTAGTGATACATAAGCTAAGAATGTTCAAAACACTTGACAATTTCTGCATAATCAATGCTCGAAGGTGAGAGGTTAAAACCGACTGTATTTAGTGACCTTGACTTTTGTATAAAAATGCAAAAATAAAAATGGGATCTTAGGTCAAAAATTGGGGTATGACAGCTGCCCCTATTTAAGTTTCTTCTATCTGGAGATATGAAGATTCGAATCTTCAATTCAGCGAGATTGAAGGGACTTAAATATAGAATACACAATTTTTGGCCTTAAGATACCGCAATTATGTTTATGATCTGATATGAATGTAATATTTTGAATTTAATGAGGAATGATGCCGTATGAGACAAACTACTGCTGGAAAAACCAAACACTTTATACAGTAATCCCACAGGGGAACAAATTATAACTCCACCGGGGAAACAGAGTCATAGACTTAAAATGAGAGACTCTTATTAGAGAATAACTTTGAGGGAAGAAATGAATGATTTACATCAGTATTGAGACTGGAAAAGAAATGATTTACATCAGTACTGAGACTGGAAAAGAATGATTTACATCAGTATTGAGACTGGAGAAGGGAAATGATTGACATCAGCACTGAGACTGGCAAATAAACATCTATGACTTCTAAATTATACCAAGAACAGTAACACATTTCTTCTTTAACCAAGATATCGCTTCAAAAGGATAAAATACAAGCTTCCCCATGGAACTCTTCCAAAGAGGTTTCGTTTGCTTAGTAAACATTATTGTTGGGGATACACAAGCTGCTCAAATAAAGAGGCCGCCACTTACTATCTTTCAAAGGTGTCAATAACATACAAGTTGCTCATGAAGAGACCGCCGCTTGCTGTTTTTCAAAAGAACAATAACACACAAGTTGCTCATGAAGAGACCGCCGCTTGCTATTTTTTTCCAAACGTAACAATAACATACAAGTTGCTCATGACGAGACCACCGCTTGTTGTTTTTTCAAAGATAACAATAACACACAAGTTGCTCATGACGAGACCGCTGCTTGTTGTTTTCAAAGGTGACAATAACATACAAGTTGCTCATGAAGAGACCACCGCTTGCTGTTTTTCAAAGGTGTCAATAACATATAAGTTGCTCATGAAGAGACCGCCGCTTGCTGTTTTTCAAAGGTGTCAATAACATACAAGTTGCTCATGAAGAGACCGCCGCTTGCTGTTTTCTCAAAGGTATCAATAACATACAAGTTGCTCATGAAGAGACCGCCGCTTGTTGTTTTCAAAGGTATCAATAACATACAAGTTGCTCATGAGGAGACCGCCGCTTGCTGTTTTCTCAAAGGTGTTAATAACATACAATTTGCTCATGAAGAGACTGCCGCTTGCTGTTTTTTTTCCAAAGGTAACAATAACATACAAGTTGCTCATGACGAGACCGCCGCTTGTTGTTTTCAAAGGTATCAATAACATACAAGTTGCTCATGAAGAGACCGCCGCTTGCTGTTTTTTCAAAGGTAACAATAACATACAAGTTGCTCATGAAGAGACCGCCGCTTGCTGTTTTCTCAAAGGTATCAATAACATACAAGTTGATCATGAAGAGACTGCCGCTTGCTATTTTTCAAAGATACCCATAAAATATCGTGAAGATATTGCTGGAGGCGAGAATCAATAATTTCATCGGGGATGGACAAACTGCTCATGAAGAGACCGCCGCTTGCCATAAAGAAATTCATAAATGATCAAACTACTCAAATAAAGAGTCAATCGCTTGTTGTCACATCAATATTCCAGAAGAATGTTATGATAACACTACTAGGGAATAAAGTTCATCTTCAATGGGGAACCATGAATAAATCCTTCCCGAGGAGACCAAGTATTTACATATGCAAGATCAATGTACTCTCCATCTAGGTTTCACAGCTTAGATAGATTCACCAAGAAACATCTGTAATAGACAAAACGCAATCCAAGAACAAACTGGAGAGAAACATTCAAACAAGACCCTATCAGATGAGGAATAAACTCAACTGAAACCTATCCTATCCTGAGACAGAAAGGAAGGATAAAGCAATAACTCTTCCACGAGGAGTAAACTCAGTGGGGAATTAGAAAGGATACACTTTCTGCTTAAGTTGACACTCTATTTGAGGAGAGGAAATTTGATAACCAAAGTATACAGATCAAGAACATCAACAAATATCAATGTGTGTGCATGATGCAAGTGTGAATGAATAAATGAATGTCATGTATATGCTGACAAAACAGATATAGGAGATAGACAGAAGATGATAAGACATCACATCACAACTCGACACTCAGCTAATCTCAACAAGATGGTAACATTACTGGAGATAAAAACAAAATCCATCATTGGAGCAAAGTCCTTTTACAAGGCTTAAATATCCATGGAGGGGAAGATATTTTTCGGTGAAAAATCCAAAGTTCAGTCTTCTATCACTAACAATCCATTGAAAGGATAACAACACAAACAATGTTTCAGCTGGAAAAAAGGCTTGCTTAGCTGGAGATACTGGAAACACCACCCTCTGATAATGTGTGCAAAACATATCACATATGTTAACAAATCTGGATTGCCCCTGGGACTAATTTTGGATGCCCCAAGTTTACTGCTGATAAGCTGCATGTTGCACGACAATTATTGCGAATAACTTCACTTCTAAAATGCCCCAAGCTATATGGTTGATGAGGAGAAATCGTCTCAAGAGGATTTTACAAAAGACCTGGCATTCACCATGCTCTGGTGTCTTCAAACTCTTAGAGAGATTCATCAAATCTCGACGTGATTGCCCCGGATTGACTGTAGTTGGCACAACAAAGTCTTCAAATTTTGCCCCAAAAGAGTAAACAAGTTGGGAAAGCATTAACTAGGAGAAGCAACATGTCTGTGCTTATGGTCTTCAGGTGACATGCCCCTGGATATGATTTTTTCTTGAAATGATTCGCCAATTACTCAACAAAGTTTCAGGACTTAAAAGAATAAACTCATCACTGTTGCTTATATGTGAGCTTCCTTGATATCAAACAAATGCTTTGCAGTTAGAAAAAGTTTATTATGAGAATGAAAATTCTAATGCAACAGTTATGTAAGTCTTGAAGATTTTGAAAAGATATCGCATAAATTTTGCGAGTTAGAGCACCGTTTATTTTTTGTATAGAAAAAGCATATGATACCAACATAACTATTTAACAAACATTCATGGGAGTCAGGAACACTATCTCATTGAAGTATGCTTTCAAAATAACCTTGCTTCAATTAGGACTTTTGAGGGTTATAACGTGGCCTGGTTCATGGTTTTTAGAAAAAAGATTTTTAAGGCTCAAAATTTATAGGTGCCCGCCCATTCTTCATGATGTCCTCCAACCCTATGTTCAGTTAATTCAATATGAGTGTTCATCTCTCAAAAGGATTTTTTGACGGTTAAGGAAATGACGAGGCTTTCGGAGTAGCAACCACTCTTATGTCTTCGTGTTTGTAGTCACCAATTTGTTCTTTGCTGAGGAATTTTGTTTGTATTCCTTTCTTTGCAATTTTTATTTTCCCTAAATTTTTCCTGAACTAATTCTTTTGAATTGATAGTCCAACGGGATGCCTTAATTTTTGCCTAAGCCGCACGTTTTCAAGTTTTCGACTTAACAGGCTTTTTTCTTGATTTTTTACTTTTGAACAAAATGTGTGACATTAGCTTGTCTTTACTTGTTGAGAGGATTATGATTGCCTCGTTTCTTGATGAATGGGGGATAACATTGTGGTTCCACATCTTCTGGCTTCATTATACATGAAGGATAGCCCTCGTAGTTTCTCTTCAGAAATATCTTCCTTATGAATTTTGAACACTCAATCATATTAACTGAAAACTACCCTGCCCCAGGTTAAAATTTGAGGTTTTTTGTGTAGAAAAGAAAAATCCTACTTCAAGACTCAAAGGGGGTTAACAAGGGATTATCTTCCTTATATCTTCGGTGTTTATGGATTTGAAACAATGCCTGTACATCGTCAACAAGATTTTATTCAAAAAGCATACAACCAGAGATTTTGTGTTTTTCAGATCATCATCCTCCCTTCAATCTCTGCCTAGGCAAGAGAATGAGCAACAAGTTGGTATCATAATGCAAAAGCAATTTAAAATTTGAAAAAAAATATGAGTGAAACGAATGAATTTCTTCAAGACAAACATACTCATTGTATTAAGATAATCATTCAGATGCAAACAAGTTCTTACATGCAAACAATGTTTTGGCAAACAAGAAAATTTACAAAAGCATAAATAAGTTAATAACCTGGGAAGGCTTTCCATCTGGACTTGAATTACCGAAAACATCCTTCAAAACTTAGGGTAACCATCAATCGTGTTTACTCTTCGGCACATGTTTGATTTGAACTTCAAAACCAACGTCCTTGAATGACAAGATACCACTTCTGACCAACTTCTGAACCTCAATCTTCAAAGCAAAGCAACCCTCTAAGTCATGCCCCAGAGCACCAGAATTGACTTGGGCGGCAACCCGAATTTCAACCAAGCCAGTTAAGTGATCCGTACTAGCTTTCAAATTAGTCAACTCTCTGCGGAGTTTAGAAATCTCTTACTTGATATTCTCCATTATTCTCTTAGCGCAAGTGTTGTACTGGTGAGACCAAAGGAAAAATAAGACTTGGAAAAAGACCTTTGAAAGTGAAACAAAAAGATGTAGAATGATGCATGATATGTGAATGTAAAAGAGAGTTTTATTTTATCTTCAAGGTATTAAGTTGTAAACATTAAGGTATGAAGATAGAAGATGAATTTTAAATTGGCTCTAAACATTGATCAAGTTATCATCAAGATCAATCATCCATTTTGGTGGATTAGGGTTTCCACCCCCATCAACACCCAAGATCCATTGAGCTTGACAAAACTTGTGATATTTACAAAGAAAGACTTCCAGATTCCTTGAAAATCAAGTGAAAACGGGTTTCATGGATGCATGAAGGTATGGCTATGCAGCAACCACAATCAAGGTCACAAATAAAGTCGAAAGGTTCAACGTCACGAGCATGGAGTCAAAGGTAAAAAACATCCCCAAGGTATGTACTAAAGGTTTAATCACACCTATAAAACATGGTTCTAAAAGTTCTCAGAGTCTACATTCCTCCTTCGGATATTACCAACATCCCGATTACTCAGTAATTAGCAATATTCTCAAGAGAAACTCGTCTGAGTGCAGCATCGCGTGACAACTACTTCCGGATTACTCCTTTATAGTCTCTGCACTACACCTAAGAGGCCAAGATGGGTTAAGGGTTCTACGGTTCTCAGCTTCTCTGGCTCCCAGGTTGAAAGCAATAATGTCTTCACGATTACTCGGTAAACAAATACTACGTTCAAAGGGGCTTCCACTGAGTAGGGGATTTCATGCCTCCTTCTTCGGGATTACTCCCTCAAAGTTAACATGACTATACCGCCCGTCCTATTACTAAGTGTAACTTAGTCTGGGTATAGGACTTGTCCTTTGCAAAAACCCAAATAACCACAATATAAACATATAATCAAACAATCAAATAATGATAAAACAGATAAAACAAACTAGGCTTAACCCACTTAGGGATGGACCAGCAAGAGGTCAATCTTTCCCCAGCACAGTCGCCAATTCTGTAGCGGTGAAAATCGGAGATCGAGCTATTAATTAACTCGACTCGCAAAAGCAAGAGTCGCCACCGCGCTTTATTATATCCAAGGGGAAAGGAAAAAGAGCGAAATAAAACCCTAAAACATGCAATGTAAAATAATACTTAAAAGTAATGAAAATACAATGCGTTTTTAAAAGAGATCTAAAGTTCGGGGGTTGGTTATGCAATGGGAAGGTATTAGCACCCAATGCATCTGCGGTAATCCGCAGGAACCTTTTGAAATATCTGTTTTTTTGGTTAAAATTGTTTGTTATATACAAGGGTGTATTTATCTACAACTATGTTTGCTTAAGGGGAAAGAAATGAGTTTTTATTATTGCGTTCTTGAGGGTTTCGCGACCCTTTGCCTACGTATCCAATGAAGGAATCAAAACACCGTAGTTCCTCTAGAAAAAAGTTGATTGGTTTGTGTTTTTTAGTGGGCGACATTAACACACGCATTCTAGAAATAGGCACAGCCGGTATCGCAGTAGAACGGAGATAACATGCCCTTGGGGGGAGTTTTGATTTGTTGAGTGTTTTGCGGGTTTTAAGATATATTCAAGTAAGGATTAAAGAGTGTTTTTGGATTTTTTTGGTTTGTTTACTTGTTGATTTTATCTTTCCATACACGCCTAATTACTAGCATTTGTACAAAGTAAATAAAATGCAGAAAGATAAAATCCTACGGTATTACAACCGTATCGAAAAAAATATGAAGGAAAAAAAAAGATAAAAGTAAGAAAAATGAGTAACTTTCGATTGGGGGGAAGCAGCCTTTGATTTGCATTTTGTTGGCCTCCTTCGATTGGGGTTGGAAATCAGAAAAGTCACGTCTTTCGATTGGGCCTTGGCAGGGGCGAGGTCATGTACTTCGATTGGGCAAAGGCAGCAGCAAGTTGTATCCTTCGACTGGGGCCTGGAAGTCAGTGTATGGCGAAGCCTTCTGGTTCTGCCTTGTTGCCTTCTTCGACTAGAGGTTGAAAGCAATGAGGGAATGCCTTTCGACTGAGCCTGGAAGTCAGTGTATGGTTTTCCTCCCGTTTGTATCTTTCGTTCGACCTGGAGAAATAGGATAGAAGCCAGAAGCTTCATTTCCTATTTCCTGTTTCCTGTTTCTTTCATTTCAAGCATTAAATGGCAACATGGCCTGAGCCATGCTAATATTTGTCTTGTAAACAGTTTAATAGTTAAAGCAAGTTTAGGTAAACAGAAAGCAAAACAAAAGGGATAGCTATGAAAAATATGTTAAAAGGGTGGAATCGAAAGGAACAGTGGTATGTACATGTTTCAAACGAACGTAAAGATTATTTACATGTTATGCCATGAAACGAAAAGTTCAAAGGTAAGAATAACTTACCTGGCTTCAGGACTTGAATGGATGTGGGATTCGAACTTGAACTGTTACCTGGAAGTTTCTTGAATTTGAAGAGTAGTCACAGAGGGTTTGCTTTTGGTTCGAAGGGTTGTCACAGAAGGTTGTCTTTGAGTTTGAACAAACTTCTATGTGCGGGGTGTTCTTCAGAATCGAAAGAGATGAGTGTTTGGGATTCTGGGTTTTGATTTCCCAAGTGTTGATGAACTTGAGAGTTTTGTTGTGTTTGAGAAAATTTGGGGGATTCGTTCCTCTGGTCCAAAGATCCTCCCTTAAACATGTGTTGGAGCCTCTTATTTATAGGCAAAGTTGGCTGAAGCTTTTGGAGGGAAAACAAAATAATTTGAACAATTTGTGCAAACTGCTCTTTGCAGCCTTCGAGGGACAGTGCTTGTATGCTATTTCGGTGCAAGAATGGGGCAGTGTTTCAGGACTGCTATGCAACAGTTTTGGCCAGTGTACCATGTCTGAACTTGGCAGCAAGCATCTTTGAATATTTTATCATTTCATTTTGACCCTCCTTCGACCAGATTCTTCTTCCAACACATTGTTTGACTTTCCTCCAACAAGTGTCCTTCAAACGAATCATCTTTGTGCATCATTTGAAGGGGCCAAATGTGTGCTTCGAATGGACTAGTAAGGCGTACCCTTCGACAGGGACTCATATGTATGCCCCTCAAGTCCACCACTGTTGTACCCCAAAATTTTCCCTCTCTTTTCATCAACATTTTCTCACCACAAGACTCTTGGAGCTCAAGATCAAGTTAGGGTTTACTCTGCTCAAGACCCCTCCTTGCACTGTTGACCCAAATTAGGGTTTGAGTTTGCACAAGGATATTTTGACCTAAAATGCCCAAGGTGACTTTCATGCTTCATATTGGACTTACAAGTTTATCCATACCAAGTTTCAAACCTTGATTCCAATCTTTGCCCAGTTAATTGGACCGTTGACCTAGAAATCAGCTGTATTGAGGAAAAAGTCAACTGTGGCCAATTGACAGTCAAACCTCATGATTTTTGACCAACATCAACATTATGAACTCATATGAACCATTTGGTCAAGTTTGGATCACAATTCCACAAGAAATTTGATCAGATCACCAAAGGGGCAAAATGGTCATTTTTAGGGTTTTGACTGCACAAAGGTAATTTTTTACTGTTTGACCTAACCAATGGCAAACCAAGCTCACATATGGACTCAAGGAATCAATGGCATTGTCTTGACCCATTTAACAAGTTCAAAAGATCCCAAATGCATAGGATTGACATATGAATTTTTCAGTCAACTGATCAAAATTTGACTGTATACTGAAAAGTCAAACTTTGACTTTTTGGTCAAAATCAAGTGACAAGATTCATTTTTCATCAAGACATGTCAAATTATGAAACTTGTTCATCAAGAAACCCAAATTTGCAAATTAGGGTTTAAAATGAGAAAATTTCATAACTTAGAATTTTTCTAAGTTATGAAACTTCCTTATTTTTTCCTAACTTTGTCCCATTTTTTCACCAAGATGCAAATGGATTCAAACAAAACTTGAAACATGAAAGTTGTAGTCCATTGCAAAATATACAACTTTGATTCACAAAGTTTTATCAAAGGAAGCTTTTATCTCAAGTTATGATTTTTGGAACAAGGGTGCAAAACATTTTTAACTTAGAGAAATTTTGACCTATTCTAGGCAGGATTTTTGTCCAACTTCATGGCCATTTTTCACATGCTTCCACTTGGAGTTTCAATTTGAATTACAAAGATGGATTGTAGTACACATTCTAAGCTTTCCAAATTATCCAAGAACTTCTCAAACACCCTTGTGGTTAGGGAGAATCGAATTTGCAAAGTTGGGCAAAATTCACTTTTGTTCTTGGCCAAAGCATGTTCATAACATTGGCATTTCTCAAATCAGCATGCTTGGTACTTGCTTGCAGGCCTCTAAACCAAGTTTGCACTCCATAATTAAATGCGTAACCATTATGTTCAAGCATTGTTTTGTACATTTGGTCATTACACAAAGAATTATCCCTTAAGTAGAAAAAGCAAACTTGCCATTTTTTAAAAGTAGTGCTTTATGTCAAATACCAAATCCAAGAGGCATGGGGCCAGATCTTTGAGGCCAGATAGAGTCCACAAATTTGTGTTACCAAGAGTAAGATATGCAGCATACATAGAGGGTGGTACAGGCCTGCATTGGAACTTACACTATCCTTGCTTACATTTGAAGAAACATTGCAAAAACAACCACATCTCTCATTCCTGTCAACACAGCAAAACACAAACTTTGCAAACATCTTTCATACATCCAAGCAAGCCTAAAACATGATTCCTTCACCTCTCAAACCTCCATATATATCAAAACACCATCTTGCTGCAAAAACAGGGCATCTGTTGCAGTTTGACTTCCACAATCCATTCCACTCGTGCACTTTGGCCAAAACCAGTTCAAATACATTCTATACCATCCACACAAACTATCCCAAGCCCTAAATAAAAACTGTAACATCCCTAACCTCTGTTTCCATTTTCACTTTTTAGTTTTTCAGGTGAACTTCCATAGCACGATTAAGAGAGTTTCAAAGCAAGCTAGGCATTTGGGAAGCATCCTTGGACTTCAGGCAAGCTGTACAAAAGCTCAAAATCCATTGGAAGTTGCTACATTGTTCTGTTCAAGTCAAGCTGAAACAGGTAAAACCATGAACTTCTATCTCTCTATCCAGGCATGATTAGGCTTAGGTTTGTGAAGGAAACATGTTCTACTCATAGCCCTGAAGCCATCCATGTATTTACTTTTCATTTATATTGAGTATGCTGTGAGAATTTTGGCCATGAACATTGAAGAAAAATTAGGTCAGAAATTGGGGATGAAGAAATTCTCCTTCGTTTCTTAGAGTTAGGTCAAGAATTTTATATTTTTGAATTCGTCTTTTGATGCTCTACATTATTGGTGTTATGAGTTTTTGCTAAAAGTCAAAGAATCAGGAGTTTGTGTTGGACATGGTGAGGCGCGCGTTTTCTGTTTGAAACAAAGCTGGAGGAAGAAGATGACTGGCTTGGGCTGGGCCTGAGTCAGTCTTGCTTTTTGCACCCCTCTTCTCATTTTGCACCCCCCTGGCCCATTGTGTGAAATATTCTTTATTTTTGACTTTTTATTTTTTATTCTGACTTGATATTTTTTGGCCAAACATAAAAAACATTAAAAATATTTTTCCACCTTTTTTTGCATTTATTTGGCATTTATTTGTTTTATTTAGTATATATATGTAAATAATATAAAAACCTTTTTATTTAAAACCCTAAAAATAATACAAAAATAAATATTTTTCAGTTATTATTTTTTGTTTACATTTTGAAAACATTTTCTAAAATATACTTTTTTTTTGTAAATAATTAATATTTTATTTTTATATATATTTAGTATATTTAATATATAATATAAATACTTGTATATTTTATTAGATAATTAGGGGAAAAATATAAAAATAATACATTTTTATTTTTATTAATATATGACACTGAAAAATACCTTTTTTTACAATATACTTCTTTTTTTATTTTGTATAAATTAATATATAAATATTGTATATAATTAATGAACAAATACTATTTATTTAAAAAAACTAGGGTTTTTCCCTAAACCATGAAAATATTCAAAATTTGACCTTTTTATTTTTGTTTATATTTCATATTGAAAAACACTTTCACATACATAAAAAATCATTTTGTGCATAATACATTTTGCATATTTATTTGAATATTGTACAATTAAATATTTGTATATTCGATATGGATGTAATAGCTTAGATTTAATTTCTTGTCAAATACCCCCATTCAAACATTTGTACCCCCCATCCCCATAATCATGTTGTAATAGTTTAGGACTTTAAATTTTCGCATTTTTAAGCTTTCAAATTATGCCATGATAGACTTAGGGTTTGTATGCAAATCAAATAACAAATAGCTTGACTAATACAAAGACAAAAATGCATGAAAATGGACAACACCATACACACTTGCACCCCTAGGGTTACTCCACTTGTTGCCTTCAAAAATGGGCCATGTTGCATGTTGGGTGTCTTTGGCAAAACAAAAACAAATCAAATGATCATAGTCCCTCGATGACGCTTTCTCAAGTTGCCTAAAAAATGATCAAGTCCCTTAAAGAAATTTTTTTGCCAAAGGCACTTGGCACTATTGCACTCATGGTCTAACGATGACCCGCGCCTGTCCTGTTAACATCCTAACACAAGGTTGTTCACCAAATACAATGGTGAAACAACACTGTTAAAAGGGTTAAAAACATAAGGAAAGATCTTTGAGTAAATTAGGGGTAGACAACTCTTAGTTACTTGATCAAACTTGCAAAACCCACTTGCCTACTTTCAAAACACACTTCACAAACACAACTTCCAAAACAACTTTCAAAAAACATTGAAACATCTTTTCAAAAAGACAAACACCTTTGTAAAACATTCGAGTAAAGAATTGTTACAATGGTTGCCTAGACAAGGCATCTTTTTCAAAACATTTTCGAAAACCACACACACAAAGCACCATTTCAAACAATTGAAAAACAAAGGCAAGTGATCTAAGCAAGTAACTAAGAGCCCATGGATAACCATGGATAAAAGGGGTGCTAATACCTTCCCTTTCTATAATCTACTCCCCGAACCCAAGAAAACATCTCAAAGGTTTTTCCTGTGCTTTTTAACCTTTCCTTAGGATAAAATAAAAAGTCGGTGGCGACTCTTGCTAAACCGAAACATTTGCGAAAACAAACGCAAAACCTCAAGTCAGTTCTCCCACCGTATCACAAAACTGGTGACTCTGCTGGGGAAAATTTTAAAAGTGGAGTAACCTTAGGGCTTAGATCACCCTTTTGCATGACCAATTGTTTGGTTTGATTGCTTTACATTTTGGTTCTCTTGTTTGGGCTTGAAATCCTACACCCGGATTTGGGGAAACATTCATAGATAGCAATACGTTATGGAAACTGTGCGGGGTATACTGACACGGTTGAAGCAATAGCTATATTAGTGCGACATATTTGTGAGTACCAGTAACCCTTGAGTTAAATCAAGGAGAGTACGGGGCCGCTGAGTGATGTCACTAAGCACTAATGACCTAGAACCTTACTTGACCATCTTGGCCTTTTATTAGGGGTAGTGAGATGACCGGCTTTGGTGCAGTCCGAAGTTGGTAGATACTCGATACTACACTCATTGAGGGTTGTTTTCTTGGAATATTTTGGTCGCTAGTTAAGTGGCTAAACGAAAACAATGAACATAGAAAACAATCCAATGATATTGAGCTCCTTAGAACCCGGTTACTATTTATAGGACAGGTTTTTAAGCCAACTACACTCAAGAGGGTACTTACCTATGAAACCTCATGCAAGCCTGAAACTAGGGTTTTTATGTGACTTGCTTGTACATACGTTTGTGCATACATCATGAACATCATAAAGCATCATATGCATCCACTAACCATTTCAAGGGTTTGGATCTTCATCTTTGTTCTTGTTTTGTAGGTCATGGAAATTCTTCGCAGGAAAACTATCCAAGTCAACCTTGTGAGAATCCCTCCTCAACTCAAGGAGCTTACATCCAGAATTCCAGAAAGCTCTCTCTTCAGTGAAAGACATGGTAGACTTCTCAACCTAGTCAACACCAGCATTGAAGAAGACATGGTGAAAGTGTTGTTCCAGTTCTTTGACCCCCTTCATCACTGTTTCACATTCCCTGACTACCAATTGGTGCCCACTTTGGAGGAATTTTCTCAACTCCTGAGAATTCCTATTCTTAATCAAATACCCTACAACGGTACGAAAAAAGAACCAAAGCCTGAAGATGTTGCTCAAGCACTACACTTGCAACCATCTGACATCAAGGGGCATTGGGAAACCAGAAGTGGTGTCAAGGGCTTCTTGGAAAAGTTCTTGTTTGAGAAGGCACAAGAGTGTTGGAATTCTTTGGATCTACAAGCCTTTGAAGAGATTGTGGCACTCCTCATTTATGGGTTGGTCTTGTTCCCAAATCCTGACCAACTTATAGATGTCAATGCTGTCAAGATTTTCCTATCCAGGAATCCCATACCTACATTGCTTGGGGACATCCTCCACTCATTTTACACACGAACAATGAGGAAGAGATGCGTTCTCATGTGTTGTACTCCTCTCCTTGCAAGGTGGTTTATTTCTCACCTTCCACAATCTGTTTTGAAGAATGAGCAAGGCTTAAGGTGGTCACAACGATTGATAACCCTCACACATTCTGATGTACATTGGTGTTCTCGGTCCAGAGAAAATGTCATCATCGTCGATCGTTGTGGTGAGTTCCCTAATGTTCCCTTACTTGGCATTACGGGAGGCATTACCTACAACCCTTGTCTAGCTTTGAGACAATTTGGATATGCACGGAGGGATGGCCCTCGTGACATGCTGGTTCCTGACCTAATTTTTGACTTCGACAACGATGCGCAAGGACTTCGCCAAAGATTCATCAGAGCTTAGAGGATGCCTAACAAGGTAGATAGTAAGACACTGGGGCACAAGAACTCCATCCCTCTTGAGCCTTATCTCAAGTGGGTGCGAACCCGCGCCCAGAGTCTTATGATGCCTTACCCTCACATTCTCCCTTTGATTAAAGAGCCTGTTAAGGAAGGAGAGGTTCCCTACACCATCCTACATCCTGACATGCCAACATCATGGGAGGAAATGCAGAAGAGTTGGATCCAACTCAAGGAAGAAAGGGATACTTTTGAATCCAACTTCTACGCCAGCGAGAAGAAGGTTTTAGAGCTTACCCGCCGAATTCATGAGGAAGAGACCCTTAACACTTACATCGCACCAAAGAGGATGCGCAACGTCTTTTTACCTTAAGAAGTTTTTGTAATATTTGGCCCATGGGGCATTTATGTACTGACAAAATTTCTTCTTACTAATATGACGTGTGTTCTTTTTGTCTGCAACAATTTTGAATTTCTAAATCCTTGAATGCATTGCATGAATAAACATATCATTCATCATATGCATAAATAGTTCTTCACACCAGGTTTCCTTATCTCTCTGCTGTTTATTTCAGTAAGATGGATCTTGAACAGACTGTCAAAGATCTGCAGTCACAAAACTCGCAGTTTCAACAGCTCCTTATGACCTTGGCAAAGGGTCAGGAGGATCTTAAAGCACTGTTAGGGAATAAAGAGCAAGAAAAAGGAAAAAAGAAGAAGAAAAGAGTTGGGGTAGCTACACTGGGAAGAAAATTTGAGAATGAAGCTAGGAGAGTTCTTGAATTCCCCTCCACACCCGATGAGGGGACCGGTAAAGGAAAAGGGGTTGCATTACCTTCTGAGTCCGAGGCTGAAGAAGAAGAGGTTGAGGAAGATGAAGACTATTCAGAGCAGCAATACCCGCCAGCGGATGACAAATACAAAAACCTGGAGGATAGACTGGCAGCTATGGAGCTGCAAAGGGTTCCTGGGTTAGATTTTGAAGAATTGGGATTGATTGCTGGGATTGTGATCCCTCCAAAGTTTAAGGTGCCAATTTTTGCAAAATATGATGGGCTGTCTTGCCCGAAGATGCACCTGAGATCATATGTCAGAAGAATTCAACCTCATACATCCGATAGAAATCTTTGGGTACACTTCTTCCAGGACAGCCTGTCTGGTACACAGCTAGACTGGTTTTACCAGCTTGAGAGGTCAGAAGTACATAACTGGGAAGACTTGGCAGCTGCCTTCTATCGCCAATATCAATACAACTCCGACTTGGCGCCAACCCGTACTCAGCTACAGAGTATGGGGATGGCCACAAATGAGGGATTCAAAGAATACGCCCAGAAATGGCGCGACTTGGCCGGAAGAGTGCAGCCACCTCTCTCAGATAGGGAACTAGTTGATATGTTCTTGGGGACCCTATCTGGCCCGTTCTTCAACCATTTGATCGGGAGCTCTTTCGCAAGGTTTACTGAATTGATTCTGACTGGCGAACGGGTGGAAGCTGGTATTAAGAGTGGGAAGATTCAAAGGGATGCCTCTGCCTCCGCAACTGTTAAGAAACCATTCCCGGCCAAGAAGGAAGCAACTGTTGTGTACTCCCAGAAAGGATCAGGAAGAACTGAGCACCGGCCGACTGTAGGGGCCGTGATGATTCAAAATTCATCAAATGATCAGCCTCGTAACAACCCGTATAGACCTAACCAGGAACGGGTAGAACGACCACCATGGTAGTTCACCCGCATCAATATGACGCCTGCACAAGTTCTTCCCCATTTGTTGAAGTTGAATCTGACTAGTTTAAAGGAGGCACCGAAAAACCCTAACACCACATCTCCATACTATCATGCCAATGCCAAATGTGCCTATCATTCTGACAGCGCCGAACATGACACCAACAATTGTTGGGCCCTGAAGAATAAAATTCAAGACTTGATAGACGCCAAAGAGGTTGAGTTCGACGCCCCCGAGAAGCCGAACGTAATATCCGCTCCGATGCCAAAGCATGGCCATCATGTTCATG
Organism: Vicia faba; assembly: GCA_948472305.1. Lineage (NCBI taxonomy): Eukaryota > Viridiplantae > Streptophyta > Magnoliopsida > Fabales > Fabaceae > Vicia > Vicia faba. The sequence continues at coordinate 104,786,616 of OX451737.1, forward strand.
CTGTTGAAGAAGATATGTATGTTTCTGCTGTTGATGATCTGGTAACTCCACTACTGACAATCAAGTTGAATCTGTTAAAAGCTGGGATTTTCCCAGTTTGTAAAGAAGATTGCTACCTTTGTTCCTCCCTACCGATCGACTGTCCATTGCTGAAGATAGGCATCCAACGCCTAATGGACAACCAACAAATTCTTTTCGAAAAGGTTCCTGCTACTCCAACTCCTATCAAGGAAGTTTCAATAATCACCATTTCCGCCAATCTTTCCAAGGTCCCAAAAAGGCCTGTTAAGATTACATCAGTTCCGAAGATTGCACCTCTGAAAATAACCATGCCTGGGCCCGTCCCCTACAAATCTGACAAATCCATACCGTCGAATTATGGTGGAGAAATCTACTACCACGGTGTTAAACAAATTGAGATAACTGAAGAGAGCTCTGACGAAGAAACTACCGACATTGGAAACATTGCCGGTACGAGCAAGATTACCCGAAGTGGGAGAATTTTATCTCCAGAGATTGCCCCTCTAAAGGAAATCTTTGGACCCTCAGCTGCTGCCAAAGTTACTCCTGCACCGATAAAACTTTCTGTAAGAACTCCGTTGATTGAAGAAGCTGTTATTCCTGTGGTTGTCCCTCCTACTTCTGCTGATAAGGGGAAAGGGATCCAAGAAGAGCTCGTCAGGACGAGGGCTCAACCATTGGTCATCCCCGAAACCTCTAAGAAAGAAATGGAGGAGATTATGAAAATAATAAAGAAAAGTGATTATGACGTTGTAGAGCAATTGGGGCAAACCCCCTCAAAGATCTCCATGTTAGCTTTGCTGCTTTGTTCGGAGGCTCATGCCAAAGCTTTGATAAGGTTTTTGAAGACAGCCCATGTGCCCCAAGAAACCATAGTCGATCAATTCCAAGATTGTGTAGCCAGCCTTACCGCCGACAACGACCTGGGTTTCTCTGATGCTGACCTGACTCCGAAAGGAAGAAAGCACAATGACGCATTGCATGTGTCAGTTGAATGCCGAGGAACTACTCTCGCCCATGTCTTGGTCGACACTGGTTCTTCTCTGAATGTGCTACCTAAGAAAGCTTTGGACCGATTGGATTGTGAAGGCTTGGAGCTGAAACCAAGTAATATCATTGTCAGGGCCTTTGACGGGTCTAAAAGGATGGTGCATGGGGAGGTCGACATTCCCATCAAGGTAGGCACTGAAGTGTTCCACTCAACATTCTATGTGATGGACATCCACCCATCATACTCTTACTTGCTAGGAAGACCATGGATACATAATGCTGGCGCAGTCACTTCCTCCCTACATCAGATGCTGAAATACCCTGTCAAGGGTAAGATCATAACCGTACACGGTGAGGAGGAATACATGATCAGTCATCTGAACTCCTTTTGGTATGTGGAAGTAGAGGGCGAATTCATCGAGACACCGTTCCAACACTTCGAGGAAATTGCTCCCGAGGTTGCAGTAGCCAAGGCAGTAGCTGAGGTACCCAAGCAGGTGGCCAGGATGGCATCTCTGAAAGACGCAAAGGCTGCAATGAAGGAGGGAAAAAGCTCAACATGGGGTCAGTTGCCTGACTTTCCCCACAAGACAGACAAGTTTGGGTTGGGATTCACCGCTGCGGGGCAAAAAGCTATGCGCCGCTCAAAAATTGAAAAGACACCCATCAAGATTTCTCCTCAGGGAATCAATGCTTTAGAAGACGAAGACGAAGAGGGTAACATTGAAGACTGGATCTTCCCAACCATCGAAGGGGGACTGCACAACTGGGAGGCGAAGGACTTCGTCCCCATTACTTTCATTAATCAGTAATTTTATCTTTCGAACATTTCCTGTTGGTCTGTAATAATTACTTTTAAACAATCTGCACACTACTTTTTCACCTCATGCCTTGCCCGAGGCATGTAGGTCCATTTGTAAGGGCTTGATTTTCCTTCATAATCATATGCCATGTTTAATGAATCATTGGACGTTTTTCATTTATAAACTGCTGTGTTCATTTTCTTTCCTTTTGCATTTTTGTTTGTTTAAGGATGGCTATCCCTTACACACACCCACACTCACAAATGTAGGTACCCATCCACTCTGGATTCCATGGGTGACTATTCTGTTGCATCCTTCAATAACTCTGAAGATTTGGTCAATCAGGCTGAATACGAAGATGACGAAGATTGTGAGGTACCGGGAGAGCTAGCCAGACTTCTACAACAAGAAGAAAGGGCCATCTTGCCTCATGAAGAGTTGTTGGAAACAGTCAACTTAGGAACAGAGGAAGACAGGAAAGAAGTACAAGTGGGTGCCAATCTGGAATCAAGTGTCAAGGAGCGCTTAATACAGCTGTTGAATGAGTACGTTGAAATCTTCGCCTGGTCTTATGAAGACATGACGGGTTTAGACACAGATATCGTGGTTCACCGCCTCCCTACAAGAGAGGATTGTCCATCGATCAAGCAAAAAGTCCGCCGAATGAGGCCCGACATGTCTGAGAATATTAAAGCTGAAGTAATGAAGCAATTCAACACTGGCTTTCTGGCTGTTACATCCTATCCACAATGGGTTGCTAACATTGTGCCAGTACCTAAAAAAGACGGCAAGGTCAGAATGTGTGTGGACTACCGAGATTTGAACAGGGCTAGCCCTAAAGATGATTTTCCGCTACCACATATCGACATTCTGATTGACAACACGGCTCAGCACAAGGTGTTTTCCTTCATGGACGGATTCTCGGGCTACAATCAGATTAAAATGGCCCCCGAGGACATGGAGAAAACGACTTTTGTTACACAGTGGGGTACCTTCTGCTACAAGGTGATGTCGTTCGGACTAAAGAACGCAGGGGAAACTTATCAACGCGCCATGGTAGCTTTGTTTCATGATATGATACATCATGAGATCGAAGTTTACGTAGACGACATGATAGCTCGATCACAAACAGAGGAGGAACACCTCAAACATTTGCATAAGCTGTTTTCCAGGTTGAAGGAGTACAAACTCAGGCTGAATCCAAGTAAGTGCACTTTTGGAGTTAGGTCTGGTAAAATTCTGGGATTTATTGTCAGCAACAAAGGCATTGAGGTTGATCCAGCAAAAGTAAAGGCTATACAAGAAATGCCTGCCCCCCGTACTGAAAAGGAGGTTAGAGGATTCTTGGGGCGCTTGAACTATATTGCCAGATTCATCTCTCATCTGACGTCTACCTGCGAGCCAATTTTCAAACTATTGAAGAAAGATCAGGTAGTCGAATGGAACAACGATTGCCAAGCTGCTTTTGATAAGATCAAGGAGTATTTGCTAGAACCTCCTATTCTGATGCCACCCGTTGAAGGAAGGCCACTGATCATGTATCTGACTGTTTTGGACAACTCAATAGGGTATGTACTGTGCCAACATGACGAGTCTGGTCGAAAAGAGCATGCCATTTATTAACTTAGCAAAAAGTTTACCGACTGTGAGACTCGCTACTCACTGCTCGAGAAAACTTGCTGCGCTTTGGTATGGGCTGCTCGCCGACTAAGACAGTATATGTTGACTCATACCACTCTGTTGATTTCCAAAATGGATCCTATCAAGTATATCTTCGAGAAGCCTGCTTTATCTGGAAGAATCGCTAGATGGAAAATGATCCTGACTGAGTATGACATCCAGTATACTACCCAAAAAGCTATAAAAGGGAGTGTACTAGCTGACCATCTAGCTCATCAAGCTATCGAAGATTATCAATCCATGAGATTCGACTTCCCGAACGAGGACATCATGACTTTGGATAACATTGAAGGTAACAGACCGTATGACGAACCTGAAAATGGATCCCGATGGACCCTGTACTTTGATGGTGCCTCGAATTCACTTGGAAACGGTATCGGTGCAATACTCATTTCCCCGGAAGGTTGCCATACACCTTTCACGGCCCGACTTTGCTTCAGTTGTACCAACAACATGGCCGAATATGAAGCTTGCATCTTTGGTCTCAAGGCTGCTATAGACTTGGGAATCAAATCGTTGGTTGTACTTGGGGACTCGGCTTTGGTTATCAGTCAAGTAAAAGGAGAGTGGGATACCAAACATGCTAATATTATCCCATACAAAGAACATGTCCTGACTTTGCTGCCTCATTTCGAGCAGATTACTTTCGAGCATTTCCCGCGAGAAGAAAATCAGCTAGCAGATGCTCTAGCTACAATGTCTTCCATGTTTAAACTCAATTGGGATAACGAGGCTCCCTAAATCACCATCGAGCGAATGGACGAACCTGCGCATTGTCATGAGATTAATACCGAAGAAGTAGTGGAACAACCCTGGTTCCATGAAATCAAAAGGTATCTCCAAACTAGAGAATACCCCGAAGGAGCTTCCATAAATGACAAGAAGTTCTTAAGGAGATTTGCGGCCAAATTCTTCCTAAGCAATGGCATCCTTTACAAACGCAGCCATGATTGTGTTTTACTCCGATGTGTAGACAAAGCGGAAGCAGAGTTGATCATGACTGAGATATACAGCGGCACATTTGGCACCCACTTGAGTGGACATACGATGGCTAAGAAGATTCTAAGGGCAGGCTATTACTGGTCTACCATGGAAGCTGATTGCCATCAACATTCCCGTACTTGCCAAAAATTGGGGTATGACACACAATGAATGGCATCGAAGACGTCCTTCTAAATCAAAAGACAGTGATGGTTTCGTATAATCGTCAAGACAAGCAGTCATTATCTCTCGAAATAAAAGCCCATTAAGTCAAAACCTATGAAGGAGACTTAAGAGAAAAACTGAGGCATCCTGCCGACTGTAATCACAAAAGAAACAGTTCAGGCAAAAGACAAAGATAGCAAAATTAAGAAAGAAAAGGTTACAAAAAGGACCGCCTTCTTCAAACAAAAGTTCAATTGTTGAACTATCACCAGAATATCAAGGATAAGATGCCAAAGTCATTTGGGATTCCAAATGCACAATTAACTGAGCATAGGACTGAAGAACATCACGAAGAACGGGTGGGTACAAATAAATTTTGAGCCTTTATCCTCTGTTTCTTAAACCGTGAACCAGACCATGTTACAACCCTTAAAAGTCCTAGCTGAAGCATGGGTTAGTTTGAGAGCATACAGTTACAAAGGTATCCTGACTCCTATAGGACTTGCTACAAATCCTGAGTTGATATCACATTCTTGCAAAAAAAATTTTACTACACAAAACACATTTAAAAAAATATATTCAAGACAGACATGAGTTTTGCATTCTTTAAATAACATTGTTTGCACATGATTAATTGTTCAAATGGCAGAGAAATTCACATAATGAATATTCAATGAACAAAAACCTTCTCAATGAAAAGGATCACCTCAAGTGGAAAAACACTTCCAACCAAAGGGGCACGGCATGATCATTGTTCATCATCTGGGGCAGTCAAGTTAAGATTCAAGGAATCTCTCAAAGATGCCAAATAGCCAGGGGCAAATCTCCGTCTGAATCACTTGGGGCATTGGGTATGAATCCCAGCAACGAATCATGTATGATCAAACAAACATATTCTAGAAGTGTGGAAACACTTACCACTATGGACACTGACAATTCTCCGTACCCGGTGAACAGGGACATAGTCGGGAAACACTACACATTAACAAGGACCCGCTAGGTTCACTGGCCTAGGCAAAAATTAGGGATAAAGACAAAAAATTTGTACACCCGACAAGTCGAAAACCTGAAAAGGATGCTTGGGAAAAAAAGGGTATCCCGGTGGACTGAAAATATGAAAAGACAGTCCAAGCAAAAGTTAAGGATTAAAGCGTACGACTATGTCCCGTCATCTCGTCACTTGTTTAGTCAGTAGAAGGTTTATTATCCTGATCAACATTTACCAAGCACCCCAGGAGTTGGGATGACACTCAAACCATCCATAAAGTCTCCGCATGTACTTTCTCCAGCAGGTATAGAGGCATGACATCTTACTAAAAAAGTCGCTGCCATATCCTCAGTTTACAACCTAGTGACATCATGTGCTCTCGTATCCCCGGAAGAATAGGAATTTCCAGCTACTGCCCCAACATCAGGTTTTCCCCAGCGAAGTCGCCAAACTTATCAAGATTCTCCATTAGGATTTCACAAAATCCTCAGGCGGTGCATAGAGCTTTCCTTCCCCGACAGAGTTTATTCCTCTAGCAGCAGAAGATCATCTCCCAGAAGTTCAGCTTCAACAAAATCTGAAGACCTACATTCTTCATCGACAGCTGCAATCAGGGGTTTATTTTCCCTAATTGAACAACGTTGCAATAAGAATAACTGATACATTCACATATTACATTCATACATAATTCTACAAACGTCATAGCATATGCAGTACAAATGCATACTGTTGTACCCCAAAATTTGCCCTCCCATATTTCTCAAGATCTTGCAAGAATAGTCTCCAAGTGGCTCAAGATTGCTCAAGAGTTGGACAGTCAAGTCATCTCCTAAGGCAGTCAACCTCAAATTAGGGTTTTGTGTTGCATCAAGGTCCTTACATCCAAATGACCTCAAGTGCTCACAAATGTCCTAATATGTTCTCAAGTTCATCCATGTCAAATTTCAATCCTTGCAGAGAAAGTTTGGTCAGTCAATTGCTCAAGAGGCTAAAAAATCGACTGTGCTAGGGCAAAAGTCAATTGTGACCCAAATACAGTCAAACCTCAAGATTTTTTTGTCAACATTCTCATTTTAAAGGGTAATTCATCATTTGATCAAGGGTTGATCATGATTCGTCAAGGATTGCTCAAGATTCATCAAGATTCAAAAGTTGCTAAATTAGGGTTTTGCAGGAAAAGTCAACTCACCTTTGACCAAGCATAACATTCTCATACTTTATGAGAAATGACCCATCCAAAGCTCATTTTGAATAGGATGCAATTTCCTATAATCCATCTTCACACCCCAAGATCAAGAAATGCACTCACAAGAAGTTACAAATTTGGACATTATAGGTCATTTTTGAAAGTCAACAAAAACACCTTTTTGCCAAAGCTTATAACTTGAGCATGGAATATCAAAATTAAATGAGACCAAAAGGGTTGGTTAGAGGACATCTCAAGGTTTCTAAAAACTCAAGAACACCTCCAAAAGTTCAAAATTGAAGAAGTAATGCATTGTTGAAGTTGGGCATTTTTCCAAAATTGCCAAAAGTCAACTATCCTCAAAACTTCAAATTTTGTCAAAAGGGCCCACTTTTTTCCACTTGATTTGGTCTTGTCACACCACACACATGTCCTATCTTCAGTCTTGTGTCCATTCATTGATTTTTCTATTTTATTTGATTTTTATTAATTTAATTCATTTTAAATCAATTTAAATCCAAATAAAATCCAAATATTGATGAAATAGGATCTTTTTGATTGATACAACTTTCAATTATCATCATGGACAAGATCAAACTCGTATCAAGCTATCTCATGCACAAAATATTGGATTTGGGACATTTTTGGAAGCTTTGTAATGGAGGATCATATCAAATCTTAAATCATCAATACACAAAGATTCAAAGCCCAAAACAAAACCTAATTCATTCCCTTATACTTGTACAATGCAAAGGCACGAAAATCACAACCTAGAGGCTGCACAATCTGGAAAACCAAAACTTGAAAAAGCTTGAAAAAGTTGGAAACTGAAATCTTGGTTAGAGGCCAATTCAAGACAAAAACTCAACGTAGACTTCTTGCTAGACATCCACTGAGTCTATTGCAATCAAAATCAAGCCCTCTCCCTCCCCAAAATGCGCTGTAAGTCTCCTTGAACACTGCCCTGTACATGAAATAGAAACCTCTCATTCTTGCATCTTTTTGACAAACCATGTACATATTCTTGATCCTTGCATGATTTCTAAACTTTCTGCAATATTAAATTGTATTGTTATAGTCTGTAATGCCATACCCGAACCTAGGGTTTTGGAAATTCGTTTTTGGGCATTTTGATTGCAGGCACAATTGATGAGAATGAAGGACATGGACATGATCAGTGGAAGGAGACGAGTAAGACTATGGTCTTAGAATTAATTTCCATGGCTTGAAATTGATTTTAGGAACAAGCTTTGGATTTTGCTGCAGATAAAAATCTGCAGGTAAGAAAACCAGGTTTCGTTGAAGAAGACGAATACGTGCCTTCCCTTGATTGGCTGATTTTGAATCTCGCGCGTTTTTGTTTTAATTCCAGCATATTATTTGTTTTTCTCTTATAATATTGTTTATCCATTATAATAACAATTGAGTGTAGTGGTTGAGTTGGCAAGCGTGTTATACAAAAATCTAATGGGACCTGGGTTCGAATCCCAGGTCCCCCAATGCATTTGTTTCATTTTTCTTCAGGTGATTCCATGTGATTCCTAAGGCGCAGCCCATCATACTCCCTCAGATCCCAAGCGCCAGATGGCCCTCAGGCCAAATCTGATGGCCCAGATTGGATGTGCACCATACTCCCAAGTCAACATACGCGTGGACAAACATGAAAGTCAACCAGGATGGCCTGTATTGGGCCTTCAAAAATGCTATTCTCACATCCAAATCAGGCCCACACCCCCTTTGGTTATTTCTTTCTATTTTCTTGTATTTATTTTATTTTATTTGTTTTATATTATTATTATTATTATTTAAACTAACCAATTAATATTTTTCTTAATAAATCAAAAACACAAAAATATATTTTTATTTATTAAAATTAAATTTGACTTTATTTTTGTAAATAAATATTAACCTAATTAATTTAGTTTTAAATAGATATAACTTTTAATGTTTTTTTTTACAATAATTAAAATTAATGTAGAAAAATTAGGTTTTTACTAACTTTTAATCAATTTATTTTATTTCTTTAAATACCCAAAAAATCCAAAAATATTTTAATTAATTAATTAATTTGATTGTTAATTTAGATTTAATTCCTCTTAATTCAAAAAATAATAAAAAATGCTTTCTTTTCAAAAAGGGTCAAAACCCTAAAAAATGCGCCGTTTTTTAATTTCTCGCACGCGGTTCATTTGATTCCAATATTGTAATTGTTTCCCGGTATGTAATAGTTTTAGTAGGACTTTGAATTATTTTATCGCTTTCTTTTATTTTCCGCAATTTAAATTTCAAGGGTTGTTTTTGGCGATGTAAATACCCGATGCCTTGTAATAGTTTAGATTTAATTTCCGCAATTTAAATTCTGTAACTATGCACTGTTAGATGTTTGATAATAGGGAATGCATGACAAGATCCAATGTATGAACTTAAAATCAACGTAGCTCACCCATGACATGTGCAAAGATAATTTAACCGAAACAATACACTCGCACATGCGCACTCTTAGGGTACGCCTCGCTTGGTTGCCTTCGAACGTGGTCATTGAGTATAGGAAGTTTTCGAGGATGCCCTCTTGTCAAAAGATCATAGTTGCCTCGAAACGGTTGCCTCAGAAAAATGATCTAAGACATTAGGGTTACCGCTAAGGCGTCCTAACATTGCTTTAGTGACCGCACGTCCCTTAATCGAATTGACCCTTAAACTCCAACGACGGTGCTACCTACTCATTCATAGTGGGATAGCATTGTCTAAAGGACATTTGTACAGATTAATTCCTTTTTCGAGTAGGTAGATGGTTCTTAAGTACTTGCTCCTTTTAAAACAAAACAAAACTTTTCGCACTTACACATTTCAAACAAAAACTCTTTTCAAACCCACAAACACAAAGAAAAGCAAAATTTTGAAAACACTTTGAGCAAGTACCTAAGAGCCCGTGGATAATCACGGATAGAAAGGGTGCTAACACCTTCCCTTTCTATAATCTACCCCCCGGACCCGAGAAACATCTCGAAAAAGGAATTTTTCTGTGCTTTTTTCCTTTCCTTGTTGGATAAAATAAAAGACGGTGGTGACTCTTGCTTACCGCGACATTTTGTGAAAACAAACGCAATACGCGAACCAACATTCCAAAAACAGTCAGTTCTCTTCCCACCATATCACACATACGACACAATCTCATTTATGTTGAGACCATCATTACATAATGCATTTCATACATCATGACATTGCACACAGCTAACGCTTTACTTTTTCAGGAAAGATCAATCAGCAGATATTTATCATCAACAGTTTCCAATAGGTCCAAGATTAGCTCCTGAAACTAAACAGAGTAATTATCTGTGCGGCCAAATACAGCTTTACACGGGCTCTTCATGAAGAAATCTTATACGGGTTCCTTCTCCTTCTGAAATACAGCTTTACACGGGCTCATCATGAAGCAATCTTACACGGGTTTCTTCTAACTTCCAAATACAGCTTTACACGGGCTCAACATGAAACAATCTTACATGGGTCTCTTCTGATCTCCAAATACAATTTTACACAAACTCATCCTGAGGCAACCCTACCCAGGTTCCTTCTTACAACTTCCAGATGTAGTTTTACACTGACTTATCCCGAAGAAGCCCTACCCAGGCTCCTTCTGAAGTTTTACACGGACTTATCCCGAAGCAGCCCTACCCAGGCTCCTTCTGAATTTTTACACGGACTTATACCGAAGTAACCCTACCCAAGTTCCTTCTAAAGTTCTACATGGACTTATCCCAAAGTAACCCCACCCAGGTTCCTTCTGAAGTTTTACATGGACTTATCTCGAAGTAACCCCACCCAGGTTCCTTCTGAAGTTCTACACGGACTTATCCCGAAGTAACCCTACCCAGGTTCCTTCTGAAGTTCTACACAGACTTATCCCGAAGTAACCCTACCCAGGTTCCTTCTAAAGTTCTACACAAACTTATCCTGAAGTAACCCTACCCAGGTTCCTTCTGAAGTTCTACACGGACTTATACCAAAGTAACCCTACCCAGGTTCCTTCTGAAGTTTTACACGGACTTATCTCGAAGTAACCCTATCCAGGTTCCTTCTAAAGTTCTACACGGACTTATCCTGAAGTAACCATACCCAGGTTCCTTCTGAAGTTCTACACGAACTTATCCCGAAGTAACCCTACCCAGGTTCCTTCTGAAGTTCTACACAGACTTATCCCGAAGTAACCCTACCCAGGTTCCTTCTGAAGTTTTACACAGACTTATCCCGAAGTAACCCTACCCAGGTTCCTTCTGAAGTTTTACCCGGACTTATCCCGAATTAACCCTACCCAGGTTCCTTCTGAAGTTTTACACGGACTTATCCCGAAGTAACCCTACCCGGGTTCCTTCTGAATTTTTACATAGACTTATCACGAAGTAACCCTACCCAGGTTCCTTCTGAAGTTTTACACAGACTTATCCCGAAGAAACCCTACCCAGGTTCCTTCTTACAATTTCCCGATGTAGTTTTACCCAGACTCATCCTAAAGCAACCCTACCCGGGTTCCTTCTTACAATTTCCATATGTAGTTTTACCCGGACTCATCCTAAAGCAACCCTACCCAGGTTCCTTCTGAAGTTTTACACAGACTTATCTCGAAGCAACCCTACTCAGGTTCCTTCTTACAATTTCTCGGTGTAGTTTTACCCGGACTCATCTTGAAGCAACACTACCCAGGCTTTATTTCGAAGTAACCCTACTACCCAGGTTCCTTCTCACAACCCTACCACCCAGGATTTATTCTGAAGCAACCCTACTACCCAGGCTTTATTTTAAAGTAACCCTACTACCCAAGTTCCTTCTCACAACCCTACCACCAGGCTTTATTTCAAAGAAGCCCTACTACCCAAGATTTATTTCGAAGTAACCCTACTACCCAGGTTTCTTCTCACAACCCTACCACCCAGGCTTTATTCCGAAGCAGCCCTACTACCCAAGCTTTATTTCTAAGTAACCCTACTACCCATGTTCCTTCTCACAACCCTACCACCCATGCTTTATTCCGAAGCAGCCCTACTACCCAGGCTTTATTTCGAAGTAACCCTATTACCCAGGTTCCTACTCACAGCCCTACCACATAGGCTTTATTCTGAAGCAGCCCTACTACCAAGGCTTTATTTCGAAGTAACCCTACTACCCAGGTTCCTTCTCATAGCCCTTCTATCCAGGATCATTTTTCATGAATTACCTGACGCAGTTTTACATGGACTTTTCCCGAGAAAGCCCTATACAGGTTCCTTCTCTTTTATCTCCGGACAACAGTTTACAACACTGTAAAACCTGGACCCGATCAGATACGGTCGAATTCATATTCCCTAGTAAGTCGCCGTAAAACCTGGACTCGGCCAGATAACAGCTCACTTTTGTCTCATCAATCAAGAGTTAATTCCCCAGTAGAGTAATGGACAACCGAATCTCCTAGACTCTATTTCCCAGGACATAAATCAACATTCCCCGGTGAAGTCCTCCTCAACGGCAGGTACAGGAATTCTCGCAAAGGAATCTCTTATGCAACCGATATCTTTTCTGGATGGCATATTTAAGCCCATCTCCGAAGATTCTCAGTCGCCTTCCAAATGGAATCTGTAAGCCCATTCCCGATATTATCGATCGACATTCACTTCATGCGAGTGAAAATTTCTGGCACTCTAGTGTTCAATCATCTTCCACCTTCAGATCACGAAAAGCAGACCAGCCAATCTACATCCTCAGGTTTAAGAAGATTTAACAGGGGCAGCAGTTGTACCCCAAAATTTTCCTTCCCATTTTCACACAAGACATACCCCTAGAGGTTCTCAATTGCTTAAGGTGGACCAAGGATTAACCATACAACTCTCCTACTAAGGGAATGAACCCCCAACTAGGGTTTCCATTTTCATCAAGATGTTTGAGCTTCAATGGTCTCAAATGCTTCCCATGGTCCTAATATGTCCTCAAGATCATCCATGCCAAGTTTCATGCTTTGCTCAATAAGTTTGCTCAAACAATTGCTCAAGTATTGGAAAATCAACTATGTTAGGTCAAAAGTCCAATGTGACCTATATACAGTCAAACTTCAAGATTTTTGGTCAACATCAACATTTTTAATTGATATCCATCATTTTATCAAGGGTTGATCATGATTCCTCAAGAAATGCTCCTAATTCATCAAAAGTCAAAAATAGCAAATTAGGGTTTCTATAGGAAAGCGAATCCAATTCCCTACAACTTCTCTTCATCCCTCAAGTCCAAGAAATTTACAATTTGAAAGATACAAGTTCATACATTACAGGTCATTTTTAGAAAGTCAATAAAAGCCACTTTTTTCCAAGACCTTTAACATCAAGATAAAATCTTCAAAAGCAAAATTGATCAAAATAGGGATTGAAGTATACATCTTGGGCTTTCCAAAAAGTACAAGATCATCATCATGAGATAAACATTGATCAAGTTATGGCTTGCCCAAGTTGGAAAATTTGGGAAATTTCAAGAAATATGCATTGGGCAAATTTGAATTTTTAAGGCAATGGCTCAAATTTTTGGACTTCAAACATATTTATAAGACCATAGAGGACCCCTAGGACCATTTTTTCATAGCTTTGATTTTATTTGCATTTTATATTAATTTTATTTAATTAAAAATCAAATAAATCAAGATTATTGCAAAGTACATGGGCCACTTTTATTTGGGCTTGGTTTGGTACATGGAGAGGCCCCAATTTTCGTGTGCAGCAAGGCCAGTTCTGTCTAGCTACATTAAAATTTGAAAATGGACAAAATCCCTTAACTTTGGCCAAGGTTACAAATGGACATTCATGGCATTCAAAAGCTTGTCCATAGCTGTTACAAACATGGCATTTTCGTGTCCTCTCATCATTCTCTATATAAACAAGCTTCTGGCAAGCATCAAAGAGAGATACATAACTTGGAGAACCCCTGTCCAATTTGCAAAAAAAAAACACTAAAGTTGTCAAACTCGAATTTCCATTTCCAGCTTGTTTCAATCCCAAACAAGTATCAAAACATACTCCTGGAGAGCCTCTGAAGCCATTGCAAGCATTCCCAAAGCCTGAAACGTCAAGAATCGTGCTCTCTAACAGTCACAGTTTGTGTTTTTTTCAAACTCGATTCCAATGATTTGTCCATCATGAATCTATTTTGATCATATATCCATGCTTGGTATCACATTTGCAATGTTTTTGATTGGTTTGATTAAAGTTTAAGCGCGGGAATAACTTCTTGTCATGGCTAGGGTTCATAAGCTCGAATTTGGGGTTTCCTTATCTAGGGAAAATTGGACCATATTATGGGTACCATAGCATTCAGGGGAAAATTTCTGATTGATCCCTGGCTGAAGTTTTAATTTATCTTGCTTGTATTACGTTTTTAATATTGCAGGGATGTATCTACGGACAAAAATTGTCACTATAGCCTTTAGTGACAATTTTGTCCGTAGGTAAAAGTCTGATACCAAAGACCACAGTTCTGGGAAGAAGACAAGAGGTGGCAACATACCACTGGCCCGTTTGAATTTCACGCATTTTTCTGGGCATGCTACTTTATTTACTTTATGTTTTTTTTGTTTATTATATTAACAAATAAGCAGCCCAGCGCAGATGGTCAAGGAATGAATATGTGAGACAAACATCCCAGGTTTGATCCCAGGCGTATGCTTTTGTGTATTTCTTGATAATTTCTTACAGATCCAACGCATCTCCTAGCCAAGCATCCACCATGCGCTCACAGATCCAGCCCTTAGATCATCACGTGACCCAGATCTAAGTGTCCAGCAAAAGCAGCGCATGGTGAACCCCCAGATGAGAGCCTCAGTGAATCACGCGTAAGGAAGGTGGGCCAGCTATTCAGGGCTTTGCAAAATTTAGCCATGCACCCCCAAAATCACTTCCAGCATCAGGCCCATTCTTGTTTTTCTTATTTATTTCATTATTTTGTGTTATTTGTTTTATAGTTTTAAAAATCATTTTTTAATATTAAATCATAAAATCAATAAAATCACAAAAAATACAGAATTAGGTTTTTTTTTATTATAATTAGTTTTTTTGGAAATTATTTAATTTAATGATTTTGAATTGATTTTTTTTCATTAAGTAAAGTTAATTAGAAAATATTAGGTTTAATTCACAAATATTTAGTTTTCTCAATAAAAAATCAAAAATATTTTCTTTATTTAAGTAGATTCTTTAGGATATTTAATTTATTCTCGCGCGCATTTATTTTTCTAATTATTGTATCTATTTCGAGTCTGTAATAGCTTTTAACTTAGGTTTATTACTGCTTTTATTTACTGCTTTTCCCCAAAGTTTGGTTATATAACCCCCTCCCCAAAGCCTTGTAATAGTTTGGTTTAAGATTCTCGCATTTTATTTTTTCGCTACTATTAACTGTTAGATGAATGATCATAGGATTGAATGGAAAGATAAATCAAATGTTTAAAACAGTAGAACAC
The DNA here is from genome assembly GCA_948472305.1 of Vicia faba. Classification (NCBI taxonomy): domain Eukaryota; kingdom Viridiplantae; phylum Streptophyta; class Magnoliopsida; order Fabales; family Fabaceae; genus Vicia; species Vicia faba. Next base: position 104,801,900 of record OX451737.1, read on the forward strand.
CCTAACTGTGCAAAGATAAATAAACTAAAATCAAACACTTGCACATGCTCACCCCTAGGGTATCTCCCACTTCAGTTGCCTCGGAAATACGGCCACTATTCTTGAACGTGGGAATTCTTAGTGACTGTCCTCTAATTCAGAGATCACAATTCCCTTTCGAAGGTTGCTTCAGTAAAACAAAATGCGATCTTAGAACTTTAGGACAATTACTAAGAGATCTTGCCTTGTTTCCATAAGTGACCGTAATCGTCCCTTTCAATTACCCCTCAAACTCCAACGATGGAGCTACCTACTCCTTAATAGTAGGATAGCACTATCTAAAGGAAATAAGAAAACGAACAGTTTTTTTCGAGTAGGTAGAAACCCTTAAATACTTGCTCAAAACAACCATTTTTTTCACACTTACACTTTTCGAACAATGTTTTCAAAAATGCTTTATCACACTCTTGAGGACTAACAAGAGGGTTACCATAAAGTGAAATACCACACTAAGGAATTTTCAAAGCTTTTCAAAACACACATAAAAGCAATTTAAAAATGAGCAAGTACCTAAGAGCCCATGGAAAACCATGGATAGAAAGGGTACTAACACCTTCCCTTTCTATAATCTACCCCCCGTACTCAGAAACATCTCAAAAAAGGTTTTTTCTGTTCTTTTTCCCTTTTTCTTTGTTGGATAAAATAAAAGACGGTGGCGACTCTTGCTTACCGCGACATTTGCAAACACAAAGGCAAAACCAGTATTAAACAGTCAATTCTGCCACCGTATCACACCAACCCCCGAGCAATTTAGTTTGTAAAATATATTCAGATAAAGGAGAAGTGTAATTTGGCCTAGTAAGGCCTATATTTACACCATTTCGTGCCATAATCCTTTCGACCATGGCTTCTAGATTGTTGTTTGCTACCATGTTATTTTGTTAAACTTGATATAAGACTTCATCAGCATATTGGTTTATGTTTACCATCATAACCCTAGGTTTTGTTTGCCTTAAAATTTATGGTTCTTGCCTAACAAGTTCAACCCTAGGTATTTCGAAATTCACAATTCTAGGCACTTCGACGATCCCTCCCTGATTTACCATATTTGCATGGGGTGGATTTCTCTAATTCTGTTGAACTTGGTTAATTGTTGGGTATTCTTCTAAGATTACCCCTTTATTTTCCCTAGCTCATTCCCTCTGAGGATGTGTTAGGGGTTGAGGCACACCAAAAAATTCAGCAATGCACGTCATTTGTGTTGCCATTTATTGGCTTGCTTGAGTGGTGTTTTGAATCAAAGGGTTAAAGGTTGTACCCATTGTTTGGTAAATCATTTGGACCATTTCATGGTTACTTTCATCCATTTTCTACCTCATCACTACTGCAAATTGATTTGTTAAATTTGGCATTTGGGAAGAAACTCCTTGGATTTATGGTTGGACATTTTGACCCTTGTTATTAACAGCAGATCCAGAACCTTGTAATGGCGAAGTAACATTCATCACATGATCTGAATATGTTAAAGTAGAATTATGTAAACCCATGATAAATGATGATGGCATGCCATAAGGCCGTTCACGGCCATTTTGAGGCATGGAAAAACCAGGTGGCACATGAGGCCTATGAAAAGTATTAATTAAAAAAATAAATTGATTAATTAAGTTAGTAAAACCTAAAAACCCTAAATTGATTTTAATTAAAAAAGGGTTTAGTGAAAAACCTAAAAAACTAAATTAATTGATTAAATATAAAACCTAAAAAAATGATTTGGATTGATTAAATAAAAAACCTAAAAAATTAATTTGGGTTTATAAAAAATCAAAAGGTTTAAAGAAAAGTTTTATGAAAATAGAAAAAATAAGATAAAAAGAGTAGAAGAATAGAGAATTGAAAAAAAAACCAAATGGCCAGGGGTCGGTGTTGAACCCACGCTCTCTGCACTTTTAATCAACAAGTTCACCACTAGGCCAGGTGTGCCTTGGTGTCAAGGAATAACATCAGTGCGTTTTATCATCTGCAAAACAAATAAATCATAAAAACATCAAAATGCCAAAAGGTTGGGATCGAACCCACGCCTTGGCATAGTAAGTCTTTATCGCACGCGCTTCAATCGATGGGGTGGTAATACATCCAGTATTAAAACTAAAATGAATAAAACAAATATTAAATAAAACGCATGGACCGTAGAGACGTCGGAGCCCTAGCTCCGGTCGTCTTCTCCGGTGAGTCAATTTCATGTTCCTGCAAAATAGCAACATTAGAGATCCAGGGGGACCCTACCCCCCTAAATCAGACCCTACAAATCCAATGGGAGGGTTCTTTTGGACTGAAATAGACTGGTTTGAGAGCTATGTGAAAAATACATGGGATCAGTGTAGTTATGGTGTTTCACGATTTGGTCAGCATAGGACCTCCATGATGGTTCTATCTTGCACTATCAAACCTCAGAAACACAATGATATAATCAGTATGTCTTAAAGCAAAAGAAAAATAAAAATACGATTTTGCAAAAATTATGAGATCGGAGATGTGTGCGATGGCATTTCATGAGCTTTGGATCATTAGATTTGATCCATTCTTACTCTGTAAGATTGCTGGGAGTGAATGAGCTAATTTATTTGCAGTGAAGGAAGCTGTAAGTAAGGTTTTGAGTTGCCCTAGGTTTGAATAATTTTTGAGTTTTTTGGAGGTAATTTCTAGCATAGGGATTCATGGCTTTTGTGTCTGAACAATGGAGATTATATAAGGGTGAAATTAGGTCAACAACATGGGCTTGGACCTTTGCTAATAAGCCTTGTATTCTATTTTATTTATTTTTGAATTAATAATGAATAAATAAAAAATAATTAAAATAAAATAGATCAAGGGGTATATGAATAAGATTTGAGGTGCATAAGAAGTATAGAATACATTTGGACTCTGAAATAATAGCCCAATAGCCCAAAATATCAAGTTTGCTCAATTTGAACTTCATGCATTTGCTCAAAATTTCCCAACTTGCACTGGTCATAACTCTCTCAAATTTCATCCTTTGAACGTGATCTTGGACTTTTTTGAAATCCCAAGGTGTCTTCTACAATATCTATGTTGATAATTTTTGCATTTAAAGATTTATCTTAATGTCAGTTGCCTTGACAAAAAGTCTCTTTTTGTTGACTTTTGAAATGACCTATAATGTATTGACTCATATATCTCAAATGAAGAATTTTTTGGACTTGAGATTAGAGATTCAAAGTTGTAGAGAATTGAATTTCCTTCAAAATGAGCTTTGGTTGAGGAAAATCTGATTAAGTATGTGAAAGTTATGCTTGATCAAAGTTTAGTTGACTTCTCCTTAGGAAAACCATAATTTGGCGAATTTTGACTTTTGATGATTTGAGAGTTTCCTTGATGATTCATGACCAACCCTTGATCAAATGATGAATATGACTTCAAAATCTTTATGTTGACCAAAAATCTTGAAGTTTGATTGTATGTTGACCACAGTTGACTTTTTGTTCAATATAGTTAATTTTCAGTCATTTGAGAAATTGACTGAGCAAACTTGTGATGCAAGGCTTGAAATTTGGCATGAGCATTCCATGAGACATATGAGAAACCATGGGAACCACTTGAGGCCTTAGAAACCCAAACTTTCTTGAGATATATGAAACCCTAGTTATAAGTCCATTGCTAAGGAGAAGAATATGTCTGGTCAATTCTTGAGCAACCTTGAGCATTTGAGAACCCTAGAATAATGTCTTGAAGAAAAAGGGAGGGACAATTTTGGGGTACAACAACTGCCCCTGTTCAATCTTCTTAAACCTGAAGAGTTAGATTGGCATGTCCGCCATTCGTGATCTGGAGGTGGAAGAGGATTGAATACTTAAATGCTAAGAAATTTGCACTCGCATGTGCAGAAGGTAACGCTGTTGGTCGATAACATTGCTTGAATGGGCTTAAAGATGCAATTAGAAGAGGTTACAGAATGTTATTGGATATGGGCTTATAGATTCCACCAAAATAGCTGTTGATAGGAGTATCAGAATGAATCTACACTCGACCGTTATCTGAGGAATTCTTTCCAGAATGAACCTCTAGGGAAGGTGTTTAAGTAGCTACTTGTTAGATTTAGTCTCCGAGGGAAATTCTTATCATGTAGATAGTCTCCCTATCCTATTTCAGGAATTGATCCACAATCTGTTTCTGTTGGTAAACTCGTCCTATTTCGAGAATTCATACCACCTGGTCATGTTGATAGTTTCCCCGTCATGTTTCGGGAGTTAATCTTTGCCTGGTTATAAAGATAGTTTCTCCGACCAGTTTCAAGATTTAATCTTTTCCTGGTCATACAGATAGTTGCCCGGTCCTGTTTCGGGAATTAATATTTTACCTGCTTTCTGTTGGTCACCTTGTCCTATTTCGGGAATTCATATCGCCTGGTCGTAATGATAGTTTCCCCATCTTGTTTTGGGAATTAATCTTGGACCTGGTCATATAGATAGTTGCACTGTCATGCTTCGGGAATTAATCTCTGACCTGTTTGAGAGTTGTTAATGATATTCGTCTATTTGTGAACTTTACCTAAAAAGATAAAATTAGTCTTTATGCAATGTCATGATGTATGTAATGCATTGAATAATGATGTTATCAAAGTAAATGAGAGTGTGTTATATGTGTTTTGTATGCATATACTATGATACTTGTAAATGATGTATGTATGTAAGATGTCGTTGAAGTGTATCGGTAGCTTCGTATGACATCTTTTCTGGAGAAAATATATCCCTGGCCGTTGTTGGGGATGAAGAATATGAACCTTCAATCTTGTTTAGAATGTCTCCGCTGGGGATTCCTGCTTTCTGTTTTGAGGATACTCCACTGGGAATGTTTAACTTCTACTTGGGGATAGAAGAATTCAGGAACGTTGGCCGTTCATTGCTCTATCAGGGAATTTAGTTCTTATATACCTTGATTGGGGATAAAAGTGATGAATAACCTTCAGAGGTGTCGTATGACCGAGTTTCTGATATGGACGTCAACTCTTATGGGGTAGGCCAAAGTTAAATGATATCTGGAGAGGTTTAAGGTTCTGTAGCAACTTTCTGGGGATAGCAGATTGGACTGTCCTTTGTTGGAGAAGAGAATCTTGTTGGTGTTTTGCAGTAGTCGAAGAAAAAAACTCTATTTGGGAATCTTAAATTCCGTTGGAAAAATAAACCCTGCTGGGGAAATAGAATCTGCTGGAGAAATATTCTCTACTGAGGAAAAGAGCCCTACTGGAGAAGAGAACTTTGTAGGGATTGTACAGTGTTGGAGAAATAAACTCAGCTGGGGAATAAAGTTCCAGTGAACTGTGTTGAGGAAATCTCTGGTGGGGACTAGAATTCTGTAGGTTGTGGCGGAAATTTCTGTCGTATGCTGGGGAAACGATCCAAACTCCTTTATCTACTAGGGAAACCTGATGGGGAGTATGGCTATGTTAATTGCTGGAAGATCCCCCGGTTTCTGTCTTGAAGGCATATTAGACTTGCGGTAGGAATGTATCTCCGTCGAGGATGAATTTGTTAAGGTAACTCAGTGGGGATAATCCCATGGAGGTTATTCTGTGGGGATTTATGGACGACTTGAACGATATCCCAATTCCCAGATGTTGTACCCAAAAATATTCCCTCTCACTTATCAAAGATTTCCTCACAAGATCTCTTAAACTCAAGACTGCATAAGGGTTTGATCAGCTCAAGACACCTCCTCATGCACTGATGACCAAAATCAGGGTTTTAGTTTGCACAAGGATTTTTGGACCAAAATCATGGACCCCTAAGATTACTCATGTCAAGTTTCAAGCCTTGAATCACATTTTTGATCAGTCATTTGGACAGTTGACCTAAAAATCAGTTGTATTGAGGAAAAAGTCAACCATAGCCAATTTACAGTCAAACTTCATAATTTTTTATCCACATTAACAATTTAGACTCATATGAATCATTTGATCAAGTTTGGACCACATTTCCTCAAGAAATTTGATCAAATCATCAAAAGGGCAAAATGGTCAAAATTAGGGTTTTGACTGAGAAAGGGCAATTTCTGATTTTTGACCTAGAAAATGACCAATTGGTTTGAAGCATGATCTCAAGAGTTAAATTGCATCATCTTGACCTAAAAAAATATGGTTCAAAACATTGCAAATCCATTGGATTGATAGATGAAATTTGCAGTCAACTGATCAAAAGTCAACTATATACTGAAAAGTCAAACTTTGACTTTTTGGTCAAAATCAAGTGCCAAGGATCACAATTCATCAAAACATGTCAAAATGTGAAACTTTTTCATCAAGAAATCAAAGATTGAAGATTTTGTTTTGAAATTTGAAATTTTCTTAACTTAGAAATTTTTCTAAGTATAGAAAATTTCTTATTTTTTCTCAACTTTAAGCCAAATTTCTACTATGATACAAGATGATTCAAAGAAAGTTCCCAAAATGAAAGTTGTATATCTCCATGAAATCTAAAACTTTTATTCACACATTTTTCTCTAAATATGCTTGGATCTCAAGATATAATTTTGTGAATACATGCCCATGAACTAAAATAACTTAGTGAAGTTTTGCCCTAATTTAGGCAGGTTTTTTACCTAACTTCATGGAAACTTTTCACCTAGTTCCAAGAGGAATCTTGAAAAGCATTTCAAAGATGAGTTATAGATCACATTGCAAGCTTTCCAAAATTTCCAATAACTCCTTGAGATCATTCTTGAGTAGAGAGAATCGAAGAGATGAAGTTGGCAATTTCTCACTTTGATTTCAAGCCATTTCATGAAGAACAAAATTCAAATCCTCAAGCATGCTGTACAATCTTCACTTTTCAGGCCTCAAACTCATTTGTCACTCCACAATTAATGAATTGCACAAGGTTTCATGCCCTAAATCCAAGCATTCAATGCTTTGTACATGAACATTTCCATTTTTGGCACAAAGGTGCCATTTCCATTTTGATAAAGCATAACTTTTGCAACTTTTCACTCCTTGAGCCTTGAATTTGTTTTTCTGCACATACAAGTCCTATAAACCAAAAGCAAAATATCTAAGACTTGTACCAACTCAAACCTGGCCTGTATAAGCATGTAGAGAGTTGTCTCCTCACCTTTCTTAAAAGGCAAGCAATAGAGAAATAGCCTACAACTGAGAAACCTTACACACGATTCCTAAAGGTCAGAAACTCTCCCAAACTCTCTATCACCAAAAACCTGCCATAACTTGCAGTTTGGTACCAAGCATAGCAATCCAAAAATCCACTCGTGGGTTTCAAGTTCTAATCACATAAACACTTAACCTACATCATATCTAAGTGTTCCAGACCATCATCCCTTCAGTGTAACTCCTCCTCCTCCATCTTCCATTTTTTTTCAAGCTTGCAGGTTGACTTGGATAGGGCGATTCAGGAACTTCCAAGACAAGTTAAAGATTGGAACATACTCAGGGAGGTCCAGGAAAGCTAAAGGGATCTTCAAGCCTTCATAAAACTCACTCAAACTCCATTCACGATCTCAGCTGAAAGAGGTAAGAACTATAACTTCTATCTCTTCATACAAGTATCTATTGGTCTCGATTTGTGAAGATAAAATGTAGATATCTTTGTGCTAAAACCAACCATGTTCATAGATTTCATTTATATTCATTGTACATAGAGAATTTTAGATTTCAAATTTCTGTAAAAATTAGGGTTGAAATTAGGGCCATTGAAATTAGCTTTGATCTTTGACTGTTGGTTTACATGAGTTACATGGTTGAAATCGTGGGAAAGAGTACTACCATTTTCATGTTTGAAGTTTCCATTTTCATGGAGAAATGAGAAAGATACAAAGGTTCAGGCTAGCTTGAGGAAGAAGATAAAGTACAGGGCAAGGAAGCATTTTGTGTTATCTATTTTTAGTTTCATATGAACTAACGGATGTACAGCCACCCCAGTGGCAAGGCAGCGCGCTGAAAATGCTAAGGTCATGGATTCGAGCCTTGGTGCTTGCCTTTTGCATATTTTCTCATATTTTTGCTATTTTTTGGTCACTATGCAGCGTTGGGCCTTTGTTCATTTGGGCTTATGTTTGTTTTCTAATATTACCTCCTGATTACTCAGGACACCCCTGGCCCAATTTATTTTCATATTTTTGTTTATTTCATTAAATATTTTTCTTTAGCATAAAAAATCATAAAAAATATAAAACATGTTAAATATTTCATTTTTGTTTATTTTTTTTTATTTCACATAAAAAATATTTTTATTAAATTATATATTAACTATATTTCTTAAATAAACTTGTAAAATAAAATGGATTTAGATTAATTTTTATTTCTTTTCCTTCATAATTGTAAATATTTATTTTGACATAAAAAGACTAAATATTTCACAAAATATTATTTATTATTTTTAATCCAAAATATACAAAAATGATACTTAAAGAACTTTATTTTCTTTTAGCAAACTAGAATTAGGGTTAACCAATTTATAAAAATAATTTCCTTTTTTCTTAAATTATTAGGTTTAGTTCAAAAAAACTCTTTTTCATATAAAAAACAAAACAAAAATCTTTTTTCTTGCATATACATACCATTACATATTTAATTTATATTGTATATTATGTATTCAAATATTCATACAAATTCGATTTGGTTGTAATAGATTAAATTAGGTTTACATTATTGCAAATCCTCATTCATAATTTGTATACCCCCTCCCATAAAATGTTGTAATAGCGTAGTAATCTTTAAATTACGCAATTTACTGCTTTTTACATAACATGTTGGTAATTAGGGTTTGAATGGCAAGATAAAAACAAATCAAATAGAAAACCCTAATCCAAGACAAAATCAAGCATGAAAATAACACACTTGCACACAAGCACCCTTAGCGTTACTCCACTTGGTTGCCTTATATAAAAATGGCCATATTACGCATGCGAAGTATCTTAGCAAAACAAACAAGTATAAGATCATAGTCCCTCGATGACGCTATTCAATTTTGCCTTACAAAATGATCTTGGTCCCTCAAAAATGCTAAGATACTTTGCAACATTGCTAATCATGGTTATACGATGACCCACACCCGTCCCGTTTACATCCAAAGATAGGGTTGCTTACCAAATCAATGGTAAGACAACAATATCAAAGGAAAAGAAAATGAAAAAGAAAGACATTTGAGTAGGTAGATTACTTCTAGTTAATTGCTCCTTTTCAAAGCAATTATCCTTGCTATTTTCGAAAACAAACACACACATTTCAAAACATCTTACAAACATTGAAAACATTTTAAAAAAGACAAATATCTTTGTATACATTCTTACGAACGAGAATCATTACAAAGATTGCCTAAACAATGGCCTCTTTTACAAAATACTTTCAAAACCACACAAAGCACAATTCCAAAACAAAAAGCAAGTGATCTAGCAAGTAACTAAGAGCCCATGGAAAACCATGGATGAAAAGGGTGCTAATACCTTCCCTTTTTATAATCTACCCCCCGAACTCAAGAAACTATCTCAAAAGTCTTTCCTGTGCTTTTTCACCTTTCCTTTTGGATAAAAGAAAAGCCGATAGCGACTCTTGCTAAACCGCAACATTTGCGATAAAACGCAAAACCCTCAAGTCAGTTCTCCCACCGTATCACACCAGAGTTTTGAGTAAATGCTTCTTCTGTTTTTATGCATATATTTGTTAACAGTAATCATATTCATATGCATATGTTCATTCAATTTAGTCATTGGACTTTTTTGCAAATAAAATAGAAAAAGGTAAAACAAATTTTGAATTTTGAAATTGTACTTGTATTGATAATTTGCCTATAAACAGGAAGTTTTTGTACATAGAGACAGAAATCCTAGTAAGAGGAAATCATTATAAATTAAAAGAGTACAAAGTAAAACAAAGAGAAAACAACTTTGTGGAAACGATCTCATTGAGTTTCAACTCTTTTATTTCCTTTATGTCTTCAAGCATCTCATCCCTTGCTGTCAGAAGAAGTTGACTGAATTAATCTGTATCGTTTGAGCTTGACATCGGTAACAAAGCTTGTTGTAAGTAGATGATCTAACGAGACATAGTCGTACGCTTTAATCCCTAACTTTTTCCTAGACCGACCTTTCGGGTTTTCAGTCCATCGGGATACCCTTTTTTGCCCAAGCCGCCTTTTCAGGTTTTCGACTTGTCGGGTGTATAATTATATATATATATATATATATATATATATATATATATATATATATATATATATATATATATATATATCCCTGGTTTTTTCCTGAACCCTTTTGGTTCTCCAGGATGCCCTTATTTTTTCCTAGGACAGTCAACCTAGCGTGTCTCTTTCATGCGTAGTATCATTTGACTATATCCCCGTTCACAGGGTGCGAAAAGTCTTCACCGTCCATGGTGGTAAGTATCATAGCACCGCCAGAAAATATCTTCTTGACTATAAATGGCCCTTCGTAGGTGGGAGTCCATTTGCCTATGGGATCACTTTGCGGTAGGATGATGCGCTTTATTACCAATCAACCAGCCTGATATACCTGATGCTTGACCTTTTTGTTGAAAGCTTTGATCATACGCTTTTGGTACATCTTGTTAGAACATAGTTTGATTCTACAACCCTTAGTTAGAGTTTTGATGATTAAAAACACAAAGTACAAATATGCACCCTAAAAATTATGTTATTTTGTATGCAGAAGTTCTGACCAAAGCAGCATCAGAAGTTAAGTTATAGAAGCTACACGCTGAGGTAATCAGAATTTATGCTGAAGAATGATAAGAACCTACGCTTAAGTAAAGTAAAATCTGATTCTGAACAAAAGGATTATAATCTAAGGCAACAATGTTATGAAGCATCAGCAGCAGGCAAGGATGTAAGATTCTGAAGCGTTACTATTCAATCAAGACAGCATCAATTACAACGACTTCATTCAGACAAGATCTTCTCAAAATGGAAACTGCGTTAATGACAATTATCACGCTTAATGATGAACAGGATTCCATTGCCTATATAAACAAGCTAAGAGATCAAATCGTTCACGATTTGCCAACGCTACTGTAATACAATTTAAAAACGCTGCAAGCTTTCTCTAGTACTTTCCATGCTCTAAAATTGTGTAAATTATCACAGTTGTGATAACTGTTTTTGTAACGAAAAACATCTACACAGAATTCTTGTATCTTTAATTAAGACAATTGTTCCTTGAGATTAAAAGGACTGTGGTTGTATTCAAGAGGACTTTGATAGTTGTCAAAGTAGTGATTGTAATCCGTTTGTGATTAGTGGATTAAGACCTCGTTGGAGAGAGGCAAAATCACCTTGACGGGTAGACTGGAGTAGTTTGAGATCAAACGAACCAGGATAAAAATACCGTGTCTTGCGCATTTGATTTCAAGTTTTCAATTCACCCCCCCCCCCCTTCTTGTGTTTTTTACTTCTTCAATTGGCATCAGAGCGCCTGGTTCTGAGTTCATACACTTAACTATGTTAGTACAAGATCCAAGCTTCAGAAAAACACTATGGTGGGACCAAGCCAAAACATCAGCAATGACTATCATGAAGACAAAGATAGAATCAGTGGCAAACCTCCAGTCTTTGATTGAGAAAACTTTGACTACTGGAAAGACAGAATTGAGAGCTTCTTTCTGGCCCATGATGTTGATCTATGGGACATGGTAACTAATGGAGACACACATCCAGTGGATGGAAGTGGTCAGAAGATAGACAAAAAAATGATGTCTGACCAGCAGAAACGTGATTTCAGAAATCATCATAAGGCCAGAACAATACTTCTCAGTGCTATCTCATATTCAGAATATGAGAAAATCTCAAACAGAGAGACAGCCAAAAATATGTTTGACTCTCTGAGAATGATGCATGAAAGCAACATTCAAGTCAAAGATACCAAAGCCCTTGCGCTCATTCAGAAGTATGAGGCATTCAAGATGGAAGATAGTGAATCTATAGAAACAATGTTCTCAAGATTCCAGATCCTTGTTGCTGGGCTGAAGGTTCTTGACAAAGGATATTCTACTGCTGATCACGTAAAGAAGATCATCAGAAGTCTACCCAAGAAATGGAGGCTAATGGTCACAGCACTTAAGCTAGCAAAAGATCTCAACAAGATATCTCTGGAGGAACTTGTCAACTCCCTCATAAGTCAAGAGATAGAGCTAGAAGAAGATGAGCCTCAAATACAAGGTAAGCCACTATCTTTAAAATCTAACAAAAAATCTGATTCTAAGGTTTTGCAGGCTATGGAAGAAACCTCTGATGGATCCTCATCAGAAGAAGATGAATTGTCTCTCCTCTCCAGAAGGGTGAATCAACTGTGGAAGCAGAGACAAAGGAAATTCAGAAATCCTAGAAGATTAGAGAATCAAAATGAATCCTCTTCTAGATACATAAAGTCTGAGTTTTCCTCTGGACATAGAAGATCTGAAGGCTCTTCAGGACACAGAAAGTCAAATAACAAGGACATCATCTGATATGAGTGCAATGAGTAAGGGCACTACAAAAGTGACTGTCCAAAGCTTCAGAAGGAGAAGCCCAAAAAGAAGTTCTTCAAGGAGAAGAAGAAAAGCCTCATGGCAACATGGGACGATTCAGACACTTTTGATGTTGACTCAGAGTCAGATGATGAAAGAGAAAACATAGCTCTCATGGCAAACGTGTCAGAAGACAGTGAAGCTTCTGGTTCAGACTCAGAATCAGACACTGAAGAGGTATTCCCTGACTTTGCTATTAATTCCACTAAGGCTGAACTTGCAGAAAGTCTAAATGAAATTTTGGAAAGGTATCAGCAAATCAGTCAAATTCAAGAACCTGAAAAAGGAACTTGTCTCTGGCTCTGAAAAGACTGAGAGTCTCAGATTAGAAAATTATGAGTTAAAAGAAAAAGTTTCCAAATTAGAAAATGGTTTGCAAAACTCTCAGAAGGAAATAATCTCATAGAATCCCAGTAATGCTGATGAGATCATCAAAGAATATGATCACAGCTTTCAGAAGTTTATGGCTAAAAGCATAGATAGAAGCAAGATGGCTTCAATGATCTATGGAGTTAGCAGAAATGGCAGAAAAGGGATAGGATATCAAGGTAAGGTACCTACACCTAAGAAAGCCATGGACTTAGTCATAAAATGCACACCACTTAAATCACACTTCATATATGGGCATACACATGACCTAAATTACACTAGTCATAATTACTCTGTCAAACCAAAATTCAACCAGAATTTTGGTAAAACTAAAAAACCAGGACCCAAGAAGATATGGGTACCTAAGGATAAAATTATATATGTAGCAGATATCTTTAGCAGTAAGGCTAAAACACCAGTCATGGTACCTGGACTATGTATGCTCTCAACACATGACGGGAAGAAAGCATATGTTCAAAAGCTTGGAACTTAAACCTGGAGGCTACGTGGGCTTTGGAGGCAACCAAAGAGGAAACATAATTGGCTCTGGAACAGTAGGTAATGAAAATCTTCCCTCTATAAATAATGTGTTGTTAGTTGATGGATTAATGCATAACTTGTTATCCATAAGTCAATTAAGTGATAACGGTTATGATATAATCTTTAATCAAAATTCTGCAAAGCTGTTAGTCAGAAAGATGGAACTATCCTTTTTAATGGAAAGAGGAAAAACAACATTTATAAAATAAAACTTTCTGAACTAAAGAGTCAGAATGTAAAATGTCTTCTCTCTGTTAGCAACGAGCAATGGGTCTGGCACAGAAGATTGGGGCATGTTAGTATGAGAAGAATATCTCAGATTAACAAACTCAATCTGGTCAGAGGACTTCCTAATTTAAAGTTCAGCTCAGATGCTCTGTGTGAAGCATGTCAGAAAGGCAAATTTTCAAAACCTGCTTTTAAACCCAAAAATGTTGTTTCCACCTCTAAGCCATTAGAACTTCTGCACATAGACTTATTTGGACCAGTAAAAATTGCGTCTGTCAGTGGTAAGAAGTATGGGTTAGTGATAATAGATGACTATAGCAGATGGACATGGGTAAAGTTCTTAAGACACAAGGACGAGTCACACTCTGTGTTCATTGCATTCTGTAACCAAGTTCAGAATGAAAAGGATCTTAGAATTGTCAAAGTTAGAAGTGATCATGGTGGAGAATTTGAAAATAAATATTTTGAATCATTTTTTAATGAAAAAGGCATCTTGCATGACTTCTCTTGTCCTAGAACTCCCCAACAAAATGAAGTTGTAGAACGAAAGAACAGGACATTGCAAGAAATGGCCAGAACCATGATCAATGACACTAACATAGCTAAGATCTTCTGGGCAGAAGCAATTAACACAACGTGTTACATTCAGAATAGAATCTCTATAAGACCTATTCTGGAAAAGACTCCATATGAACTGTGGAAGAACAGAAAGCCCAACATTTCTTATTTACATCCGTTTGGATGCACTTGTTTCATTCTGAATACTAAAAATTATCTGAACAAGTTTGACTCTAAAGCACAAAAGTGTATTATGTTAGGATACTCTAAACGCTCAAGAGGGTACAGAGTATACAATACAGAAACACATATTGTTGAAGAGTCAATCAGTGTTAGATTTGATGATAAGCTTGACCCTCAAAAGTTAAAGCAGAATGAATTCCTTGCAGATATAGAAGTTGAATTCACAGGTACTGAAGATAAATCTTCAGAAGGTCTCAACAGAGACGCTCCAACAACGTCAGAAAGAAATCTTACAAGAAATCCAGCACCTTCTGTTGATCAACTCCAGAAAAAGTTTTCAAGAAGCAGCATAGCTCACCTAGAAGATAAAATCTTGGGAAAGAAAGATGATCCAATCAGAACAAGATCAACATTCAGAAACTCTGAAGAATCCCTCATGGGACTGGTCTCTCTGATTGAACCAAAAACAATTGATGAAGCTCTTCTGGACAATGACTGAACTCTGGCAATGCAGGAGGAATTGAATCAGTTCACCAGAAATGACGTATGGGATATGGTTCCTAAACCAAAAGGATTCAACGTCATTGGAATAAAGTGGGTGTTCAGAAAAAAACTGAACGAGCAAGGAGAAGTCATCAGAAATAAAGCAAGGTTGGTGGCACAAGGTTATAGTCAGCAAGAGGGAATAGACTATACATAAACCTTTGCTCCAGTCACCAGGTTAGAATCTATCAGACTCTTAATCTCATTTGTTGTAAACAATGGCATCACTCTGTATCAGATGGATGTCAAAAGTGCATTCCTAAATGGCTATATAGATGAAGAGGTATATGTGCACCAACCCCCTGGGTTTGAGAATTCCAAACACCCAGAATATATTTTCAAACTAAAGAAGTCACTATATGGTCTGAAACAAGCTCCCAGAGCTTGGTACGAAAGACTAAGTAACTTCCTATTAGAAAATGAATTCACCAGAGGGAAAGTGGACACAACCTTGTTCTGTAAGTCATTTAAGAATGACATTTTAGTGTGTCAGATTTACGTAGATGATATCATCTTTGGATCCACTAAACCATCTCTGGGAAGAGAGTTTGCTAAGTGCATGCAGACAGAGTTTGAGATGAGCTTAATGGGGGAACTCAAATTCTTTCTGGGCATTCAGATAAACCAAACTCCAGAAGGAACTTACATTCATCAGAGCAAATATGTCAGAGAACTTATGAAGAAATTTGATCTCTCAGAATGTAAGCCCTCAAAGACTCCAATGCACCCCACGTGTATTCTGGAAAAGGAAGAGGTAAGCAAAAAGGTAGAATAGCAAGTCTACAGAGGTTTGATTAGATCTCTCCTTTATCTGATGGCTTCAAGGCCTGACATTTTATTCAGTGTTTGCTTATGTGCTAGATTCCAATCAGATCCTAGAGAATCTAACTTAACAACAGTTAAGCGAATTTTCAAGTATCTGAAAGGTACTACTAATTTGAGTTTGTTTTATTGAAAATCCAATGAATACAGCTTAGTAGGATACTATGACGCTGATTTTGCTGGAGACGGAGTAGAACGTAAAAGCACTTCTGGAAGCTGCCAGTTTCTGGGAGAAAATCTGATCTCATGGACCAGCAAGAGACAGTCCACAATAGCACTGTCAACAATAGAAGCTGAATACATAGCAGCTGCTGGAAGTAGCTCTCAAATGCTCTGGATGAAAAGTCAACTTGAAGACTTTAACATATTTGAGAGTAACATTCCTATCTTCTGTGATAACACTTCAGCTATATGTCTCAGTAAGAATCCTATTTTGCATTCTAGGGCTAAGCATATAGAAATAAAACATCACTTTATTAGGGACTATATTCAGAAAGGAATTCTCACCTTAAAATTCATTGACACAGACCATCAATGGGTTGATGTATTTACAAAACCTCTTTCTGAAGATAGATTTAATTTCATTCTGAAACATCTCAGCATGAAGTTATGCCCAGAATAAAATGTTTTATTTGCATATCTTAACTCTTAGAACTTTATTGTTTTCTATGAACATCTGATCAACCTGTCTTCAGAAGTTAGAAGTACAGCTGCCTCAGAGTCTATCCACGAAGATCTGAACAATTAATTTTAAAGATAGAGGCGTGCAGTTCACATTATCAAACATCTGTCATCCTCTCACAAGCCACCTTCTGAGGTTAAACACGCGTTCAAATTATGAAGGGTCCAAGGCTCTGATTGGATGCATTGAGACACTTGTCAGTGGTAAACCATTCAAATATCTTTCTGAATCCCCTAATCTCAGGTTTCATTGATGCATATAATCATTACATTATTTTCTTACTTACTGCTTACGTTTTCTTAAAAAAACCTATTTAAACTCAAATTTACTATTTCATTCTTTCACTTTTACTATATTCTCTATTCACTCTTGTTTCAAGTTTCTTTTTCAAAAACCATTTTCATCTTCTTCAACAAACCCGTGTGAACAACGGCTTCTTCATTAAACCTCAAAAATCTCAGTGCTCCTGAATCTTCATCAACGAAACAATATGAAGAACCCATCAGGACGCTTCTCACTCCTGTTGATAACCTGGAAGTTCTCTCTGAACTGATCATTGATTTTGAGAGTCTTCAAGAAAATGGGTTCAATCTTTATGAAGACGTAACTGCTCAAGGTTGGAACAGGTATTTTGACCGTCTGTTGGATCCAACGTTCCCCATTCTCGTCAAAGAGTTCTGGATTCACGCTACATCTTCCAACCACCAGGTTACTTCTTATGTTATGGGAACGAAAATTGTGATTACAGAAGATCTTATTGGGAAGCTCATTGGATACAATGGTGGTGGAGTCAGATGCATAGATAATGGCAGATATATGTTCTAACCTAAAATCAATTGCCAAGGAAATTTTCACTTCTGGACAACCATCAAGCAAAATCAGAGATTTAAAGGATCATCACAGAATCTGGGCCAGAATCTTTCTGGGGTGTATCAATCACAGGAAGCCTACAAGCTCTCCTGATTATATCAATATTGATCAACAATTTCTGATTTATTTCATTGCTAAGAAGATAAAGATTAATCTTCCACACTTGCTCTTCAACCATCTCAGAACAAGTGTGAAAGAGACCAGAGAAGAAGAAAGAACTAAGAGGAATTGGATTCCCTTAGGAAGACTCATATCAGATATTCTAACAGAAAACAGGCTGATAGAACATCTGACAGAGGCTCAAGAAATAAGCACTCTGGAAGCAACTGCTGGGAAGCCTCTGAACACAAAGAATCTAAAGAAAATGAAGATCATTGAGAACATTCAGAAGGAACCAACTATTGCTTCTCATGAGACCATTACTTCAAGAAGGATACCTCTAAAGGATTTTCCTCTATTTTCTGAGATAGACGCCAACCCAGAAATCATAGTCAGATACCTTGAAGCTTGCAAGGCTGATGGGACTGCTCCAGAAATAAACATTCAAGATCTGCACATGCCAGCTCTAGAGGCTGCGTTAAAGAAATCCAAGAAGAGGAAAGCAGCAGGAGAAGGATCCTCTCAGAAGGCACCTAAAGCTGCTAAAATAAAAGGTAATCCATCTTTTGTTTCTGTTATAGAATCAATTGTTGTTACAACATCTGAAACCATTCCCCCTCAACCTACAGAAAATCCAACACCCCAAACCTTTGAAGAGTTTGACATAGAGTTTGACCCATCTGTAACTCTAGGAAACTTTCTGAATGAACCTCACTCCCTCAATCAAAATCCAAATCCAGAACCTCATCAACCGGAACTTGCAAAAGTTTTATCTGACATTGAACTATTTGATTCAGACTTTCAATCTCCACTCCCAGGAAATCCAAACTCTCAACAACTCCCAGAAAATCCAAACTCCCAACAACAACCAGAAAATCCACAACCACACTCTTCACAACCAAAACATCTGAACTCCAACTCACCACAACCAGACAATAGACACTCACTCTCTCCACCTTTTGATAACCCATCTTCTGAAATTCCACAACCAGAAACTCAACACGCCTCCTCAAACCAATCTGAAGACTCTCCTTCAGATTCTGATACCCTTATCCCAATTCCTGGAATAATATAACCCCTTTCGGTTCACATGCCTCTCACTATCCACGATATTCCAAAAATCCCTTCATCCCTTGAATCCACACCACCAAACACCCCTAACACACCAATTATAATTCCTGATTCTCCCACTCCTTCACCCATCAAACATCTAGCTGACAACCTCAGAATTGTCATTGATCCACAAGTGTCAGAAGGACTTGCTTCCACCTCACACAAAATTGCCATTCCCAAACCTAAACCAACTGCAACCACATCAGATGTTGGTAAGAGTCTGTTGATTTTTGAAACAGAAATGCAGGAATGGATCAACTCTTTGAAGCAAGAAAGCCTAGAGATTTCTAATCCTGCTGCTTCTGATTCTCTCTAGGAAAGATTCAGAAAATGGCTCAACGCTGAAACTCTGAAGCTGGAGGAATTGGGTTATGAAAAGGCTCAGCAGAACTTCAGTGATCAGCTGAAAGCTTTTCAAGATCAAGTTCTGAGCCAATGGTTTAAGAAATACATTCTCCCGCTGGATAATGCTCCCTGGAAAGAGCACCATCCTTCAAAAGTTGCTGAACCAGATTCAGATAGTCTCTCCCTGACTACTGCTCCAGAAGACATGGTTGTAGCAGAAGAAGTGGTTCAATCAGAAGAAGTTGCAGAATGTTCTGAACAACATGCAACTCCTGAATAGGCACTAGCTTCCTCTCTAGTCATGCAAAATCTGGAAGAGTTGAAGAAAGAGAATGCTTTAATCCATGCAAGACTGGATAATCAAGAGGATACGAACATAGAGATCAAAGGGATTCTGGATAAACAAGAAGATACTACAAAGGAAATCAAAGATATTCTGGGCAAGCAGGAAGAGTCAAGCACTCAGATCAAGAGCTTGTTGGAAGCGTTGTTCACACGTCTTCCCCTCCTTCTTAGATTTTCTTTTAAAACTGTTTATCTGTAATTTTTATCTTTACCTCCTTGTTTCTGAAAGTTGTCATTGCATTATGTTTTTAATATAATTCATCTTTTTGGCTTTGATTATATTGCTTTTTGATACTTGACAAAAAGGGGGAGAAAGTAAGATATTTTCAATAACAGTATACCGGGACAAAAGTCTCAAACATTCTGAATTATTTAACCTCTACTTTCTGGAAAAGTTTGAACAAGAACAAATTTTGATAAGAGATGCAGCAAAAGCTCTGACAAGAAGGAACTTCAGGGAAGTAATCAACTCAGGGGGAGTCTCTCTTAAACTTTGTTCTCTATTTTTCATTGAAAATTCTAGTTTTTGTCATCATCAAAAAGGGGGAGATTGTTAGAACGTAGTTTGATTCTACAACCCTTAGTTAGAGTTTTGTTGATAACAAATACAAAGAACAGATATGCACCCTAAAAATTATGTTATTTTATATGTAGAAGTTCTGACCAAAGCAGCATCAGAAGTTAAGCTATAGAAGCTACACGCTGAGGTAATCAGAATTTGTGCTGAAGAATGATCAGAACCCGCGCTTAAGTGAAGTAAACTCTGATTCTGAACAGAAGGATTATAATATAAGGCATCAATGTTCTGAAGCATCAGCAGCAGGAAAGGATGTAAGATTCTGAAGCTTTACTATTCAATCAAGATAGCATCAATTACAACGGCTTCATTCAGACAGGATCTTCTCAAAATGGAAACTGCGTTAATGACAATTATCACGCTTAATGATGAACATGATTCCATTGCCTATATAAACAAGCTAAGAGATCAAATCGTTCACGATTTGCCAACGCTACTGTAATATAATTTAAAAACTCTGCAAGCTTTCTCTAGTATTTTCCACGCTCTAAAATTGTGTAAACTATCACAGTTGTGATAACTGATTTTGTAACGAAAAACATCTACACAGAAGTCTTGTATCTTTGATTAAGACAGTTGTTCCTTGAGATTAACCGGATTGTGGTTGTACTCAAGAGGACTTTGACAGTTGTCAAAGTAGTGATTGTAATCCGTTTGTAATTAGTGGATTAAGACCTCGTTGGAGAGAGGCGAAATCACCTTGACGGGTGGACTGGAGTAGTTTGAGATCAAACGAACTAGGATAAAAATACAGTGTCTTACGCATTTGATTTCAAGTTTTCAATTCAACCCACCCCCCCCCCCCTTCTTGTGTTTTTCACTTCTTCACATCTGACCATGACACACCACCGTAAGCCTTTTCTCGTCAATCAAACATATCTGGTCTAGCCTAGTTTGAATCCACTCATCTTTGTCTAAGTCTGTATCTTTCATAATCCTTAGAGAAGGAATCTGGACTTCGACGGGTAGGACAGCTTCCATATTGTAGACTAGAGAGAATGAGGTTTCCCCAGTTGATGTACGGACTGAGGTACAATAGCCATAAAGAGCAAATGGTAACATGTCATGCAAATATTTATATGTCACGATCATTTTCTGTATAATTTTCTTGATGTTCTTATTGGAGGCTTCCACTGTGCCATTCATCTTCGATCGATACGGAGAAGAGTTGTGGTGCTTGATCTTGAAATGTGTGCAGAGTTCCGTGATCATAGTATTATTCAGATTAGTACCATTATCTGATCCTTTCGGGGATGCCATACCTACAGATGAGGTTATGCTTAATGAACCGGGCCACAACATTCTTGGTGACAGAGGTAAATGAGGCCGCTTCAACCCAATTTGTGAAATAATCGATGGCTACGATGATGAAACGATGTTCGTTAGAAGAAGTAGGCTTAATTTATCCAATCATATCAATGCCCCACATTGCAAATGGCCAAGGAGAAGTCAAGACATTCAGAGGGACCAGAGGTACGTGTAATTTGTCAGCATAGATTTAGAATTTGTGACAAGTGCTGGAGTGATGATGGCAATCTGTTTTCATAGTCGATCAATAGTAACCTACTCTCATAATCTTCTTAGTCATCATATGTCCGCTGGAGTGAGTACCAAAGACACCTTCGTGCATGTCCTCCATGATTTTCTCAACTTCCTTCTTATCCACCCAACGAAGCAACGCCGAATCATGGTTGCGCTTGTACAAAATTATGTTGCTCAGGAAGAACTTAGTAGAGAACCTCCATAGAAATTTCTTACCATTGATAGATGCCCCCTCTGGGTACTCTTGGAACTCGATGTATCTTTTTAATTTGTGAAACCAAGGCTTTTCTTCTACTCCATCATTATCAAATTCATAGCAATGTGTTGGTTCGTCTAGTCTTTCAATAGTAATTCGGAGAGCCTCGTTGTCCCATATGACTTTGAACATAGACGACATGGTAGCTAATGCATCTGCCAGCTGATTCTCTTCTCGTGGAATATGTTCAAAGGTAATCTCCTCGAAGTATGGGATTAAGGTAAGCACGTGTTGTCTATAAGGAATGAGATTTGGATGCTTCGTATCCCATTCTCCCTTAATCTGGCTGATGACTAGGGATGAATCCCATACACATCTAAGAATCTGATCCTCATGTCAATAACAGCTTTGGTACTCATGATGCACGCTTCGTATTCAGCCATATTGTTGGTACAGTCAAAGCACAATCTGGAGGTGATGGGCGTATAGCAATTCCGTTGCCAAGTGTGTTAGAATCTCCATCAAAAGTCATAGTCCATCGGGATCCTGGCTCAGGTCTTTCATATGGTCCAAGTTCTTCATAATCCGTAACCAACATAATGTTCTCGTCTGGGAACTCGAAATTCATAGACAGATAGTCGTCTACAGCTTGATGAGCTAAATGATCTGCCAATACACTTCCTTTGATTACCTTCTGAGTGGTTTACTGAATATCATATTCTGTCAAGACCATTTGCCATCGGGCTATCTTTCTGGAGATAGCGGGTTTCTCGAATATGTACTCGATAGGATCTATTTTAGAGATCAACAAAGTAGTATAGGTCAACATATATTGTCTTAGTCAGTGAGCAGCCCATGCCAAAGCCCATCAAGTTTTCTCGAGCAGTGAGTATCTTGTTTCACAGTTGGTAAACCTTTTGCTAAGGTAGTATGTTGCATGCTCTTTTCGACTAGACTTATCATGTTGGCCCAGTACACATCCCATTGAGTTCTCTAATACTGTTAGGTACATGACCAGAGGTCTTTCTTCAACTTGAGGCATCAGAATCAGAGGTTCTTGAAGGTACTCCTTGATCTTGTCAAAAGCTATATGGAAATCATTGTTCCACTTTACTACCTGATCTTTCTTCAACAACTTAAAGATCGGCTCACAAGTAGCAGTCAAATGAGAAATGAATCGGGAAATGTAATTCAGTCGTCCCAAGAAACCTTTGACTACCTTCTCAGTACGGGGAGTAAGCATTTCTTGAATGGCTTTGACCTTGGCAAGATCAACTTCAATACCTTTACCACTCACAAGGAAACCCAAGAGCTTACCGGATCTTACCCCAAAGGTGCATTTGTTCGGATTCAACCTCAGCTTATACTTCTTCAGTCTCTCAAACAACTTGTACAGGTGGTCGAGATGTTCTTCTTCAGTTTGAGACCTGGCTATCATATCATCGACATAAACCTCTATCTTGTGATGGATCATGTCATGGAACAAGGCTACCAGGGCACGCTGATATGTGGCTCCTGTGTTCTTCAGCCCAAAAGGCATAACTTATAACAGAAAGTGCCCCACTACGTGACGAAAGTAGTTTTATCCATGTCTTCAAGCGCCATCTTGGCCTGATTATAACCTGAGAAACTATCCATGAAGGAGAGTACCTTATGTTGAGCGGTGTTGTAGACCAGAACATCAATATATGGAAGTGGGAAGTCATCTTTAGGGCTTGCTCTATTCAGATCCCTATAATCCATACACATACATAATTTGCCATCTTTCTTTGGTACTGGGACCATATTTGTAACCCACTGAGGATATGATGTAACAGCTAAGAAACCTACGTTGAATTGCTTCATAACCTCGGATTTAATCTTCTCTGAAATCTCGGGGCGCATGCGATGAACCTTCTTATTTATTGGATAACAACCCTCTTTCATCAGTAGACGGTGAAGTACAATATCAATATCGAGCCCTAGCATGTCTTTGTACGACCAAGCAAAGATCTCAACATAATCATGCAACATCCAGATTAACTTGTTCTTGATATCATCTTCTAAATTGGCACCTATCTTGACTTCTTTCATGTATGCTTCAGTAACCAAATCTACAACCTCGATCGGCTCTTCATGCGGTTGTATAGCCTTTTTCTCTTGCATTAACAGCCTGGTAAGATCTCCAGGTATTTCACAATCTTCCTCACCTTCGTCCTCGGCTTGGTAGATTGGATTTTCAAATTCATAAGTGGTAATATCAGAATCATTATCAACGGGATCCAGAGTGGATGTGGATCTTCAATTTATTGTGTGGGTGTGTGAGAGAACACATAGCTATTTGAAAGTGATAAAATAAAAGAAAGATATAGAGCACAAAATTTGAATGCAAAACGTCCAATGCTTTATTAAATGAAGATATGTTTATGAAATGACAACCCTTAAGAAGTGGACCATTATGCCCCGAGTAAGGCACAAGGCTTAAAGTCATTGTTTAAATAAATTACATAACCAAAACTTTGTAAGCAATAAAACAGAAAGTAGGTATTACTTATGACTAAAGGAGATTGAGATAATGTCTTGATCCTTCCAATTACTGAGTCCATTGCCGATGGTCAAAAAGATCCAGCTTTCAAGGTCATAGTCACCGTCAGCATCTTCTATGGCGTTGACTCCATTATTGCTGATGTAGAATGGTGGTCTTCCAGCCCGAGCACGACGAACAGCCTTTTGAGCCTCTTCTTCTACAACGGCTTTAGCATCCTTTAAAGAAGCCATTCTGAGAGGAACCCTGGTAATCTTGGTAATAACATAAACATCTTCAGTAGTGATAGGAGGGATTACTTCAAAAGTCTGACCGGGAGTCTCGATGAATTCGTAGTCCATCTCAACATATCTGAGTTTAGGTGACTAACCATATATTCTTCTTCACCATAGACTGTGACAACCTTTCCTTTCACAGGATACTTCATCTTCTGGTGTAGGGTTGAGGTAACAGCACATGCCCCATGGATCCAGGGGCGTCCCAGTAAACAAGAATAAGTCGGTCGGATATCCATCACATAGAAGGTAGACTCAAAGACCTGTGAATCTACCTTGATCGGAAGATCCACTTCTCCATGTACCATCCTCTTTTACATGTCAAAGGCTTGGACTATTTATCATTGGGTTTCAGCGTAGCCCCTTAACAATTGAGTCTGTCGAGAGCGCCCTTTGGTAAGACATTTAGAGAGGAACCAATATTAACTAATACATGAGATAAAGTAGTAACCCTACATTCAATAGATACATACAAGGCCTTGTTGTGGTTCCTTCCTTCAGGGGTCAGATCAGCATCAGAAAAGCCTAACCCATTGTCAGTCTTTAAGCTAGCAACAAATCTCAAATTGATCGACATAAATTTTTTGTGGCACATGAGTGGACTTCTTACTAAAGCCAGTGCATGAGATCCAGAACACAGTAACAAGGATAACATGAAGATTTTGGAGGGGTCTTCCCCAGTTGTTCAACAATCTTGTAATCGCTTTTACGGATAATCTTCAATACCTCTTCCAACTCTTGCTTAGAGGTGTCTTCAGCTGCAACTTCTTTAGGTGCCTTCGTCTGGGCAGGCTCTGTTATTTACTCTTTACCCTGAGCCTCAGTAGTTGACTTGGTAGCGATAACTTTAACTGGTGTAGCAACATTCTTCGGAGAGATTTTCGGGGAGAAAACCCTTCCGCTTCTAGTAACCTTACGGGTCTCAGCAATATTGTCAATGTCGGGATCAGCAACTTCGGTACCTTCATTCTCAGTAATCGGTAGTTCTTGCTTGACACCATGGTAGTAGACGTAGGATCCATAATTCCATGGGATAGCTTTGTCCAAAGAGTATGGAATAGGCCCAGGTGTGATGATTATCAAAGGAGTAGCTTTTGGATTGGCAGTAATTCTTACAAGATCTTTGGAGGTGATCCTGACAGGAGGGCCGGATATTACAGATAAGTCTTAAAATAGATTCTCAGTAGGCGGAATCTTCTCAACCAGAATTATGTGATTTTCCATTAGGAGATGAACGTCTTCCTTCAATAACTTGCTGCCATTGGGTGAGGCTGCACAGCAGTAACATTTTTTAACACAACCGGGAAATAAACTGGCTTGCAACAGATTTATCTTGATAATTGGAAGGGGAGTAACCAAATCACTTACAAAAGTAACATAAAGGATGTCATCAATAGCACTTATGCCTTTGTCATGCTTCGGCATTGGTGCAGTAATTGTAAGTGTTAGTTGGCAGCAATTTTGGTAAAATATTGTTTTGGTAATGTTTTGATTAATGTCTTGACATTTGAAGTAAAGCATCTCAACTATTGTTGAATGATGTCAAAGCAGATGTCTTAACATCTTCCTTCTAATCTGAACATGTTTTCAGATTTTCTGTTTCATGTTTTTAAGCGCGCCATATTCAGGTTTTGTGGTTTATAACTTGCGAAAAATATGGAGGAATATTTTTCGATCTATCTCATATTTATGGATTATCTTGGCCTACTTTCATGGAGATATTCAAGGGATTCAATATATTGCAATATTTGTTTTTCAGCCCAAGCCCATAAAGAAGTTGTTGCGCCTTTATAAGGATTTGCATCCTTATTCGTACAACTGCAACAATTAAAGAAAAATATACTTTGTGTGTTTTAGAAGTATGAGTCTTTTAATTGTAATACACTCTGGTATTGTTTCAATACTTGAGTTATAATTTGAGTTGTAAATTATGGATCATTCATAAGCTTTTAAGTATTTTTATGATTGAGTTTTTTCAAACTTAATAATTCTGTTGGTTTTTCACTGTTAGTGATTGAAGGGATTTGAGGAGGGCCCCATACCTAGGTGTGTCTTAGGTAGAAGTATAACATGGGTAGTGATTAAGTGATTAGATCGTAAACTAGTTGTTTATTGAGGGTCTATGAATTGATACTATTTAGTGGACTTATCTCTGGCTTGGTAGCCCCTAGAGTAGGTGTTATTATACACCGAACTGGGTTAACAATCCCTTGTATTTTTACTGCTTTTATATTGTTGCATGTTATTTTGTGCTCATATATTTATATCGTGACATCTCCTTCGACATCACATATCTGATACCAGAATTTCAATTGGTATCAGAGTAGCCATCCTACTATGTATCTGGGTTAGATCTAGGGAAGATACTTTCTGGTATTATGGACAAGGAAGGAGGATTTGTGAACAGACCACCCATTCTGGATGGAAGCAATTGTGACTATTGGAAACCATGTATGGTGGCCTTTCTAAAATCTCTGGACAGAAGGGCTTGGAAAGTTGTCTTAAATTGGGAGAAGATGGAGAACCTACTTATGTGTTAAAGCTAGAAGAAGATTGGTCTAAAGAAGAGGATGAAATTTCACTTGGAAATTCTAAAGCCTTGAATTCTATATTCAATGGAATTGACAAGAACATTTTTCAGATTAGTAAACACATGTGAAGTAGCTAAGGATGCCTGGGGGATTCTTCAATCTACCCATGAAGGCACATCCAAAGTTAAGATGTCAAGACTTCAGTTGCTCACCACCAGATTTGAAAATCTGAGAATGAAGGATGATGAAAGTATTAATGACTTCCATATGAACATTCTTGAGATTGCTAATGCATCCAGTGCTTTAGGAGAAAAAATACTCGAAGACAAATTGGTGAGTAAAATGCTTAGGTCTCTCCCCAAGAGATTTGATATGAAAGTGACTACCATAGAAGATGCACAAGACATTGACAAGATGAGATTGGATGAACTTGTTGGATCCCTTCAAACATTTGAATTAAGCATAAATGAAAGATCTAAAAAGAATAACAAAAGCATAGATTTTGTAACCAATACTAAAGATGAAGAGGAAGATTATGATCTGGATACAACATCATATATAATTCATTCATAAACCAAACAATCTTTCACCTATATCCCCACATACCAATTATCATGAACCCTATTATAGATTCAGAACCCCACCCTTACCTTGGATTGAAGGTTGCTCTATAACTTTTTCCGGTTGAATTTCCATTCTGCCTCTATTCCTTCTTTCCAACAGCTTTCACGTTCTTCTCTTTTAACCCTTATTCTTCTATTGTTTCTTCTTTCTTGTTATTTCTAACAATAATAAAATAACCATATTATTCTCTTTATTCCTTAATGGTCTTAAGACTACTACACCCCCTTATTACTACTTCCGTTCCTTTAAAACAATCCCACATCAAATAATATCATCATTCTTCTAATATTATTCCACAACTTAATAAAATAATTAATTCCAACTAATCACAACACAACTTCACAAATATTCAAAAAATAATTAATTAAATTACGGGCGTTACGACTCTCCCCCACTTAGAATATTTTCCTCCTCGAAAATTTACCTTACTCAAACAACACAGGATAGGAGTATCGCATCTTGCTCTCCAACTCCGAAGTCATGCTTTCTCCGGTAGCTTCTAGCCAAACCACTTTAACCAAAGTAATCTCTTTTCCCCTCAGAGTCTTTATTTCACGATCCGCGATCCGTACAGGCATCGTCTCCACCTTAAGATTATCCCGTACTTGCACATCATCCATATGAATCACATGAGATAGATCGGAAATATACTTCCGGAGTTGCGACACATGAAACATATCATGCAAATTCAAAAGATTAGGTGGTAAAGCCACTCTGTAAGCAAAATTCTCGACTCTCTTCAAGTATCACCTTCTTCATCTCAGCATCATCAGGAATAGAAATCCGGTTACGAAATCTCAACACACCTTGCACATCTAGCTTAAAATCATTATTCTCAGACTGATCGATTCCAACCATCAAATCTACCAGTTTTACATCCAACTTCTGAGCTTCTCTGATACTGTCTAGAAATTCATTATTAATCTTCAACATACCCAACATAACACTTCGCGGTGTAACCTCACAAACTAAGCTCATATCTCTGAACTGCTCAATTAATTCCAACTCTTTAACCACCATTGCCGGCATATGTAAAGTCTTTCGACACAACGCATGAGCTACCACATTTGCTTTTCCTGGATGATAATTCAAACCAAAATCATAATCCTTTAACAATTCCAACCATCTTCGTTGCCTCATATTCAACTCCTTCTGGTCGAATAAATACTTTAAGCTCTTATGGTCACTAAACACTTCAAATCTAAAAGCATAAAGATAATGCCTTCAAATCTTCAACACAAAGAAAACTGCAGCAAGCTCTAAATCATGCATGGGATAGTTCTTCTCATGAGTCCTCAACTGCCTTGACGCATAAGCAACCACCTTACCACTCTGCATAAGCATACCTCCTAAACCCATCTTAGAAGCATCACAATACACCACAAAAGGCTGTCCTGGATTAGGCAACGTCAGAATCGGAGCTGACGTCAACCTCTTCTTCAATTATGCAAAACTTTCTTCACAACGAACATCCCACACAAAAGCTCTACCTTTACAAGTCAAATTAGTAAACGAAAGTTCCAACTTAGAAAAACCTTCGATGAACCTTCTATAGTAACGGGCTAATCCCAAAAAGCTTTTAATCTCAGTAGCTGACTTAGGAGTTTCCCATTGCAACACAATATCAACCTTCGATAGATCTACAACAATGCCACTACCTGAAATCACATAACCAAGAAAACTAACCTCCTTTAACCAGAATTCACACTTGGACAGCTTCACATACAACTTCTTCTCTTTCAAAACTTGTAATACTACTCTTAAGTGTTCTGCATGCTCTTCTTCTTACTTAGAGTAAATTAAAATATCATCAATAAACACCACTATAAACCGATCCAAATAAGTATGAAAGATACGATTCATGTATTCCATGAATACTCCCGGCGCATTAGTAACACCGAAAGGCATCACCGAATACTCATAATGTCCATAACGCGTTTGGAAAGTCGTCTTCTGGATATCTTCATCCTTCACTTTAATCTGATGGTAACCCGATCTCAAATCAATCTTACTAAACACGGGAGCATCCACCAATTGGTCCATCAAGTCATCTATTCTTGGAAGCAGATACTTGTTCTTAATCGTCACTTTATTCAACTGCCTATAATCAACACAAAGCCTCATACTTCTATCTTTCTTCTTAACTAACAACACTGGAGCTCCCCATGGCGATACACTTGGTCTTACAAACTTCTTATCAAGTAGCTCTTCCAATTGTTTCTTTAACTCTGACAATTCAGATGCAGACATCATGTATGGTTCCATAGAAACAGGTCTGGTACCAGGTACAAGATCAATAGCAAATTGAAATTCCCTCTCCGACGGTACATCAGGAATCTCATCGGGGATAACTTCAGGAAATTCGCACACCACCCGCAATTCCTCAATTATAGCTTGAGTGTCTACAGATAGTGACGCCATCAACGAGAACATATGTACTTCTTCTTGCATCAACCTCCTCAACTGACTAGCAGACAATAAACCATCTTCTTCTTCTTCAAGAGTAGAAAACCTCACAGACTTTTCATAACAGTTAATATGAACACAGTTATGCTCTAACCAGTTCATACCCAAAATCACATCCAAACCTCTTAACGGTAAACAAACCAAATTAACAGCAAAGTCTATGTTGAAGATCGACAAGGGACACTTTAAACACACAAAAGAAGTAGTCACTGACCCCTTGGCTGGAGTATCGACGACCATTTCTCCATTCAAAGAAGATAACATAAGACCCCATCTTTCAACACAATCAGCAACAATAAAACAATGAGTAGCACCGGTATCAATAATAGTAATTAAAGGAGTACTATTAATGAAACATGTACCTCTGATAAGTCTGTCCTCAGTAGCTGGCTGATCCTCAACCAAAGCAAACACTTTTCCACTTGTCAGTGCCCTCTTCAGTTTCTGACACTGACTACCAATGTGCCCTTCTTCACTACAATTGAAACAAATCACATCCTTATGCTTTCACTCATAACAACATGTTCTTTCTTACCACAGCGGAAACACCTCTTCACTTCGGTACTGCATACATTACTCTTATGCCCAGGTTTCCCATATTTAAAACAAACCACACCAGCAGGAGCATCTCCTCCACTAGTCCTCTGACCCTGAGAAACTTTCTGTTTATCTTTACCAATTGGGGTATCATAAGGCTTACCACGATTCTGTTGGTGCTTACCCCTCTTCTCACTGATAATCTTGTAATGAGTATTATTATCCTCCTCATAAATCCTGCAACTGTCAATCAAATCAGCAAAGATACGAATCTTCTGGTATCCAACTGCCTTCTTGATCTCCAGGCGCAACCTGCTCTCAAACTTGATACACTTCGAAAACTCCGCATCTGCCTCACCATAGTTCGGATAAAACTTAGCCAACTCAGCAAACTTGGCAGCATACTCAACAACCGAAATATTCCCCTGCTTCAGCTCAAGGAACTCAATTTCCTTCTTACCACGAACATCTTCAGGAAAGTACTTCCTCAGAAACTCCCTACGGAACACATCCCAAGTGACATTCTCACCTGCAGCTTCCAATCTCTGACAAGTCTCTAGCCACCAGTCATCAGCCTCGACTGCTAGCATATGAGTACCATATTGAACCTTCTGCGCTTGAGTGCAGTCCATCACACGGAAGATTCTCTCAATCTATTTCAACTAATACAACGCTCTGTCAGGATCATACCTTCCCTTGAACGTAGGCGGATTCTCTCTCTGGAAAGTCGCCAAGCTATGAGATCCAGCATTCCCGTCAGTATTCGGCTGATTCTCCATTGCATGAGCCATTGCTTCTAAAGTAGCAGCAAGTGCAGCATCATTCCTTCCATCCATCTCAACTTATCACTACAACATAAACAACGATTAGAACTCAAATTAACAATACTCAATGGTTAGACAACTACGGCTCGACAACAAGGTCGGACCAACCTTTTGCTCTAATACCAACTTTGTAACACCCCAATTCTACCTGGAAATTATATAAATAAATCAGAGTAATAAAATCATTCATGCAAACTAATCGGGATGCCATAAATTCATCATTAAAACACATTACATTCACCGTGGATACATAACACTTTAAAACTTCGGATGAACCATTAGCATAATACGTTAATTGAATAATTCAACAATTTAAACAACTACGCAGCGGAATTCTTAGTAACATCTTTAGAATCGTTATAACAACTTCAAAACAACACATGTTTAATAATAATCAACTTAAAGTTCAACAACTGAAAAATCAACAATCAAAAGCAACAAGCGTTCATCCCACTGAGTATTATATATCAGAGCAATGACACTGACTCAAACTACTGAAGATATACAACCTTCACTCTTGAATACCTACATGTTACCAACGTAAGGGTAACATTCAAACAGAAGGGGTGAGATATCTAACAATATAATAAAGCATATGATAATTAATATATTAAATTAGATCACATAACATCACCACTTCACATCTCATAAACAACAATATTCGCAACAGAAATACACATTCACAACATCAATACACACTTCTTTATGCAATCATATAATGTGACTCAATACTATGCAAATGCATGTGGTACCATTGGAGCAGAACTTCCATCTTAAAAAGCTGCCAATAAATAGAGGCATCAACAAGGCATAAGCCTTCATCTTATTATTCGCCAATACAAGCCATCTTAACGAGCATAAGCTCCATCTTGAAATGCAATGTATGCGACATAATCATGAATGTCATGATAACACCACAATTTACAACATCTCAACACAAACATCATCGTTGGCTATTGTGATACGGTGGGAGAACTGACTTGATTTTTCGCGTTTTGATCGCACTTATGCGGATAGCAAGAGTCGCCATCGACTTTTCTTTTATCCAAAAGGAAAGGTAAAAAAGCACAGGAAACACCTTTCGAGATTATTTCTCGGGTTCGGGGGGTAGATTATGAAAAGGGAAGGTATTAGCACCCTTTTCATCCATGGTTTTCCATGGGCTCTTAGTTACTCGTTTAGATCACTTGCTTTCATTTGACTGTGTGCTTGTGGTGTGGGCTTTGAAAGTATTTTGAAAAATCTCTTTGTAATGGTTCTCGTCTCTATAAGAACGCGTACAAAGTTTTGTTTCGAAAAGTGGTTCAAAGATGTGTTTGTGAATCGTGTTTCCGAAAGTGTTTTGAAAAGATGTTTTGCAATGGTTCTCGTCTCTCTAAGAACGTATACAAAATGTTTTATCTTTTTGAAAATGTTTTGAAATGAAATTGTAGGTGTGAAAAGTTTTTATCGTGAGCAAGCGAGTAACTAAGAGCGAATCTGTCTACTCGAAAGGTCTTAAATTGTTCTTTTCTTCTTCCTTTTAATGGTGCTATCTTACCATTGATTTGGTAAGAAGCCCCACCGTTGGATGTGAAGGGACAGGCGCGGGTCAATTTCACAATCATCGAAAGCAACTTAGGAGACGCTTTAGCAATTTTCGTAAGGGACGAGATCGTTTTAATCGAAGGCAACATCGAGGGTCATCGAGGGACTACGATCTTTTTTTATCGAAGGGTCATTGCTAAAGCGTCCCATATTCGAGGGACATGATTGTATTTTCGAGGCAACGAGCGAGGTTACCCTAGAGGTGCGCGTGTGAAAAAATGTGTTGGTTTCAAGTTATTTTATTCTTTGATTATGTTATCTAGCGATTGATTTTTTGAATCTTGCCATACACGTCTAATTACTATACAGTATAAAGAAAGCAGTAAATTGCGGGAATTGAAATTCTACGCTATTACAAAATATTCGGGAATGGGGGTACAAATTTTTTACAAATTGGGATGAATCAAATGTGATAGGAAGGTCCGAATAACAAACAATACAACCAAATCGAATTTTGTGCGATTTAATTAAAGCTATGATAATCCATGAAAATAAAATCAACAAAATATGGAAATGAAATGTGAAGTATTTACTTGAAAAGAGAAAAGTAAAACTTATTCTAAAAATAAAATAATTGATTAAATTATATTCTTTATTTGCATTTTATTAATTCAAGTAAAATCTAAAGAAAGAAAAACAAACTAAATTATGATTTTTTTTGGTGTTTTATTATGTAAATTAAATCTAAAACAAAATTTATTAAAAGAAAAAAATGATAAAAATTAATTACAAAACCTAAATCAAATTAATAAAAATAAAATATTTTAAGTTTTATTAGGTTTTTTTGTATAACAGAAAAAGAAAGAAGCTAAACTAATGGGCTTAAGGGGATTTGGGGTGGAGGCCCAAAGGGAAAGAATTATTTGCTGTAACAAAACAAACCAAAGGGGGGAATGGCTAGCAAAACAAATGGGCTTATGGATTAACAACAACCAAGCCCAAACTTCTTAAACTGCATTTAGCTACTGATTAAGGGAAAAAACGAAATTAGGGTTTGGAACCCTTGTAATTCACAGCGCCACTCTTCATCTTTGTCATCCCTTACATTTCGCTGAAACCTCTAAACTATCTCACTACTCGTCCCTGTTTCCTTTCGCGAACAGAATCGCTCTCTCCATTAACATGCTACCTTTATCTCACAGTGATTCGTATCTCTTTGAAAACCCTAGTTTCGGATCTAAACCTAAAAGAAACGAAATTGATTCGTCCTTGACTTCCCACTCACTCTCTGTTGCCGGAGCACAAACGTTTTCGCCTTCCTAATCGAGTTCTAAAGATTTTCTTGAAAAAAGGTGAGATTCTGTTATTTTCAAAGAAAGCTTACAAGTTCATTGATTTTTTATTATCTTGTCATGTTTTTTTCTGTTAATCAAGCCTTTTAGCCTCTTAGATGCAGAAAATGCATTTATGGAAAATGATAAAGGAGAGAAATTCATACCTGTTGGATATTCTTTCTGTGAAATAGAAAAGGGAAGGACGAGATTGAGAATTGTGTTCGGTGGTGGCTGGAGTTGCACGAGGGGAAGAGATGAGGATGAAGGCGTGGGTTTTCTGACTTGTTAGTAACTTCTTCTTATCTCTTTGAATGATGGTGATTAACAGTTTTCTGGATTTTTTGTTGTTTGTTACTTTTTGGGACTTTTTGTTTGATGCTTGGTTTTTGGATGGAGGCTTGGTACTGGTTTTTGGTTTGGGATCTTGCTACTGTATAATGGTTAACATTTTTGTTGTTTTATGATGACTACTGGTTTTTAGGTTCTTCTGGCTCTATTACAGGTTTTAGATTTTAAGCTTGTTTTCTGGTTTTTGTGATTTGAGATCTTTTGCTTGATTACAGGTTTTTGGTTTGGTGATAGTTGACTGTGTTTTTCAGCTTGAGACTTGTCATGGATAGTTGACAGGTTTTATTTTTTTGGCTTGGTTATAGTGTTGAGATTTGTTGCTGGTTTTTGGTTTTTATGTATTTGAAGCTTGTTTCAAGTTTTTGAGTTTGATGATGTTTCTATATTTTCCGCTTGAGACTTGGTTCAGGTTTTGGGAATTAACAGGTTTTTTGATTTGATGATGGTTGACTGTGTTTTTCAGCTTGAGACTTGTGTTTTTTCAGCTTGAGACCTGGTTCAGGTTTTTGGGTTTTGAGGTTTTACAGGTTTTTTTGGATTTGACGAGGGTTACTGGTTTTTCAGTTTGAGACTTGGGTGTTTCTTCTTTCTATTGCCCTCTTCCTGTTATATTGACCCTGCTTCTGTGATATCCATATTCAAAATGGTGGGAAACCAACAAATTTGAATATTTTTGTATATTGTCCTTTTGGCTTTTTTTTTGTTGCAGTTTTGTTTTTTAGCAAATTCTATGCAACTTGTGACAGGCAGGGCAGCAAACATGTGCATTCCAATAACCTAGGTGACTTCTTTCCTCTCTTCTCTCTCAATGACAATAAAAAAGCAAATTTCTCTTTTGCCTTTTTTTTCTAATTCTGAAAGGTTTGCATGGAAAATGATGATATATGAGCAAGCTTTGCTTATTTGCTTATTTTTCCATACTTGCCATACTGCTGCACTGCTGCCTGTTTTAGCTTTTGTTGACTTAGTTATTTGCTTACTTGCTATATTGTTGCCTCGTTTTTTGTTGATGTTGTTGGTTTGGCCTGTTGTAATGCTGCTGTTTGTGATGTTGTTTGGACAGTTTGTGGCATTTTGTTTGGTTCAGTTTGTGCATTTTATTTGGACAGCTTGTAGCATTTGTTTGGACAGCTTGTAGCATTTCTTTCTTTCTTTTTATGAACCAAGAAGGATAACCTTCTTGTGATTTGAAAATAGAGGAAATAAATTGTGATGAATTAAACAGCACTCTGATTCCACATTGCAAACCTTAATGATGAATGCCCTTTTGGAAAACTTTTTGTTCATGCCCAAATAATTTGCACTAACTATTTTTTTTTCTTTCTTTTGTTTTCATGTGAGCACAATTGGATATGACAAAGCAAGGAAGGCAAGAACTCTGTGGCAAGCAAGGAAGTCTTGGAGATAAGCAAAGAAAATTGATACGACTTCAATCTTCAGATAAACTTATGCATAGATTAATTCTCCTAGGCCAATCAAACATTTGGATTTTCTTTGTAATTTAGAGAAATCATTCTTGTACTGTATCCAATAGTTGTACTAATTCATCTTTAAATACAATAAGTTGTAAAACATAGAGTATTTAAAAGAATAAATTGTTTTGTAACAACGTTTGAAATTGGAGAAAATCTTGAGTTGTAGCATGAAATATTCTGGTGTCACTTGAATAACTTGAAATCCTTTTTCAACAACAACTTGTAATTTCTCTTCGCATCCTAATTGATTTTTGAAATTCCCAATCAAGATATTTGAAACAAAATGCTCCAGTCTGGTAACTTAAATTCCAAGTAATCCCAATAATTTTGTAACTGCATTTCAAACAAACACGCACTGTATATTCCATTTCCTACCCAAGCAAATGTTTTAAAGGACACAAATCATCTGGTCAGCCTAGATCCCACAATCATGAGTGTCCTAAATGACAGTCTTAACCTCCATCTCTTGTCCCAAACAAATCATGCTCTGAGAACAAACATTATCTTTTTTTTTCTTCAGTAAACTGTGTTTTATGAAAATTCAAAATCAATCAAATGACTTGCAATGATTTGATAATTTTAACGTTTTCCAAACTCAAATTTCTTCCGATTCTTTGAAGATAAACCCGTGAGCGACAACACATGTGACCATGAGCAGACATAATTTGTCTCAAAATCTTGTAGCTTGAAAAAACCAGAAATACTACCTTAAGGAAGCATGAAGACCTGTGAAAGCCAATTGGATCTTTGAGAACTCAATTTCTTTTGAGAATTGCAAGAAACCCTAATTGTTGGTTTACTGCCGCAGAATAGAATCTGTCTGGTCGATTTCTGAGCCAACTTGAATATCCGAGAAACCCTAGGGTTGTATCTTCTATGAAAAATTGGAGGGCAAATTTTGGGGTACAACAGCTTCCCCTGTTCAATTTTCTTAAACTTGAAAAGCGAGATCGACGTGTTTGTCGTTTGTGGCTTGAAAGTAGAAGATAATTGAACACTAGAGTGCCCAGAAATTTGCACTTGATAACGCGCTGATTTGATTATGTATGGAAATGGGTTTAAAGATGCCATTTGGAGAAATAGTGGAGAATTGTCGGAGATGGGCTTATAGATGCCATCCAAAGGTGATTGTTGATGGAAAGTTTGAACTGGATCTGAACAGAGAATGGATCAGAATAAACCGTTGAGAGATTTATCTGAAACAGTAAAAATATGGAAATGGATCAGAATAAACCGTTGAGAGATTTATCTGAAACAGTAAAATCTGGAAATGAATCAGAATAAACCGTTGAGAGATTTATCTGAACCAGTAAAATCTGGAAATGAATCAGAATAAACCATTGAGAGATTTATCTGAACCATTAAAAATCTAGAGATGAATCAGAATAAATCGTTGAGAGATTTATCTGAACAGTAAAAATATGGAGACAAATCAGAATAAATCGTTGAGAGATTTATCTGAACCAGTAAAAATCTGGAAACGAATCAGAATAAACCGTTGAGAGATTTATCTGAACCAGTAAAAATCTGGAAATGAATCAAAATAAACCGTTGAGAGATTTATCTGAACCAATAAGAATCTGGAAACGAATCAGAATAAACCGTTGAGAGATTTATCTGAACTAGTAAAAATTTGGAAATGAATCAGAATAAATCGTTGAGAGATTTATCTAAACCAGTAAGAATCTGGAAATGAATCAGAATAAACCGTTGAGATATTTATCTGAACCAGTGAAATCTGGAAATGAATCAGAATCAACCGTTGAGAGATTTATCTGAACCAGTGAAATCTGGAAATGAATCAGAATCAACCGTTGAGAGATTTATCTAAACCAGTGAAATCTGGAAATGAATCAGAATAAACCGTTGAGAGATTTATCTGAACCAGTAAGAATCTAGAAATGAATCAGAATAAACCGTTGAGAGAATTATCTGAACCAGTGAAAATCTGGAGGTGAATCAGAATAAATCGTTGAGAGATTTATCTGAAACAGTACAAATCAGCCTTTTCTCGGAAACTGGTCTGTATTTGACTTGTTGAAGATTTGTATCTGTCGGAAGTTTGTTGATAATAACTGTCAAATGTTTCTTTCCTGTAAAAAGGTGAAGAGTTAATTGTATGCAATGCTATGACGTATGTGATGCATGGTGTGATGTTTGCCTCTCAAAATAAATGAGATTGCATTGTATGCATTTGAGTTGCCAATGTTATGACGTATGTATGCGAATGTATGAGAAGTAAAGATTGTTTGTGTCGTAGCGTTGTTGGAAGCAGGGAAAATAAATCCCTTTTGAAGCACTGATGGGTGAGTTTCCAAACTCTGTTGCAGAAGGGAAAAGCCAGACATTGCTCGTGATATCCTACTGGGGAAATCTGAGAAGCTGGGCAACTTGCTGGGGACACTCTGGACCAGTGGTTGGAAATTTTGTTCTGGCTGGAGAAAGTACCTGCGGGGAGTTTTATGGAATGGCTTACAGATATTATTCTATCTTTAAAGTCATTAGTAATTGTCTTTCCGTTTTTTTATTATTTATTTGCAACAGTAATCACATTCAAATGCATATGTTTAAAATAAATCATTAGATGTTTTTGTAAATAAAACATAGAAAATAAAGAAAAACACAGATGGTTTTGGACTTTCAAAAGGGATATCTTTGTATTAACTTGAACAAGTGTTTTTTGTACAATGAGACAAAGCATTCTGGCAAGAGAATGTCGTCGTAAAAAAATGAAAATTTACACAAAGAAAAGGTAGCTATGTGAAATAATCCCATGGGGTTCCCGTTCTATTATAGCCTCCATGTCTCTGAATGTCTTGTCTGCTGGTCGCCTCGGAGAAGTCGATTGGATTAATTTAGAGCCAATTGAGTTGATTGGTTTACGCTGAAGATTTTTTTCCAGATAATCCAACGGGACATGGTCATACGCTTTAATCCCTAACTTTTTCCTAGACCGCTCTCTCGGGTTTTCAGTCCACCAGGATATCCTTTTTTGCCCAAGCCTCCCTTTCGGGTTTTCGACTTGCCGGGTGTACAGATTTTTTTTATTTTCATCCCTTATTTTTGCCCGTAACCTTTTGGTTCGTCGG
This sequence comes from Vicia faba, assembly GCA_948472305.1. Lineage (NCBI taxonomy): Eukaryota > Viridiplantae > Streptophyta > Magnoliopsida > Fabales > Fabaceae > Vicia > Vicia faba. The sequence continues at coordinate 104,840,989 of OX451737.1, forward strand.
GAAGCCCTTATTTTTGCCTAGGTCAGTCAACCTAGCGGGTCTTTGATCATGCGTAGTATCTTTTAACTATGTTCGTATTTACCGGGTGCAGGAGGTCGTCGCCATCCATAGTAGTCAAGATCATTGCTCCACCAGAGAAAATGCTTTTGATTACAAATGGCCCTTCATATGTAGGGGTCCATTTGCCCCTGGGATCACCTTGTGGCAAAATGATACGCTTGATTACCAGGTCACCGACCCGATATACCTGACGCTTGACCTTTTTATTAAAAGCTTTGATCATGCGATTTTGGTACATCTGACCATGACAGATAGCTGTAAGCCTCTTCTCATCAATCAAGTTTAGTTGGTCAAACCGAGTCTGAATCCAATCTTCTTCATTCAAACTAGCATCCTTCATGATTCTTAGAGAGGAGATCCGGACCTCAATAGGCAAGACAACTTCCATGTCGTATACGAGAGAAAAAGGTGTTGCCCCAGTTGATGTGCAAGTTGTGGTACGATACCCATGGAGAGAAAACGGTAGCATCTCATGCCAGTCTTTGTATGTGACTGTCATTTTCTGTATGATCGTCTTTATGTTTTTGTTAGCAGCTTCTACAGCACCATTCATCTTTGGCCGGTAAGGGGAAGAATTGTGATGCTGAATCTTGAATTGCTCACACAAGGCGGTGATCATAGTATTATTCAGATTCGTACCATTATCAGTGAGGATTTTCTCTGGGATACCGTACTGACAGATGAGATTCTTCTTGATGAATCGGGCGACCACATTCTTAGTAACAAAAGCAAAGGAAGCTGCCTCAACCCACTTGGTAAAATAGTCGATGGCTACTAAGATAAAGCGATGTCCGTTGGAGGCTGTAGGCTTGATCTCCCCAATCATATCTATTCCCCACATAGCAAATGGCCAAGGAGCCGTCAAGATGTTCAGAGGAACCAGAGGTACATGCACTTTGTCAGCATAGACTTGGCACTTATGGCAAGTCTGAGAGTGTTGGTAGCAATCTGCCTCCATGGTAGACCAATAATAGCCTGCCCGTAGGATTTTCTTGGCCATCGTATGCCCACTGGAATGAGTACCAAAAGTGCCTTCGTGTAGCTCACCCATGATCCTTTCAGCCTCAGCCTTGTCTACGCGCCGAAGCAATACAGAGTCATGACTGTGTTTATACAGAATGTCGTTACTAAGGAAGAATTTAGCCGAGAACCTTCTCAGGAATTTCTTGTCATTCACCGAAGCTCCTTCTGGATATTCCTGAGACTCGAGATACCTCTTGACTTCATGAAACCAAGGTTGGTCCACTACTTCTTCGGTATTAATCTCGTGACAGTAGGCTGGTTCATTCATCCGCTCAATGGTGATCTGGGGAGCTTCGTTATCCCAATTAAGTTTAAACATAGATGACATTGTAGCTAGAGCATCTACTAGCTGATTTTCTTCTCGCGGGAAGTGCTCGAAGGTAATCTGCTCGAAATGTGGTAGCAATGTCAAAACATGTTCTTTGTAAGGGATAAGATTTGGATGCTTAGTGTCCCATTCTCCTTTGATCTGACTGATGACCAAAGATGAATCCCCAAACACAACTAAATATTTGATTCCCAAGTCTATGGCAGCCTTGAGTCCAAAGATGCATGCTTCATATTCTGCCATGTTGTTCGTACAGTTGAAGCAAAGTCTGGCAGTGAAAGGAGTATGGCATCCTTTCGGAGATATAAGTACAACATCGATATCGTTACCAAGTGCATTGGATGCCCCATCAAAGTACAGGGTCCATCGGGATCCTTGTTCAGGTCCGTCATATGGCCTGAATTCTTCAACATTGTCCAATGTCATGATGTCTTCGTCAGGGAAGTAAAACTTCATGGATTGATAATCTTCTACAACTTGATGGGCCAGATGATCAGCTAGCACACTGCCCTTTATAGATTTTTGGGTCGTGTATTGTATGTCATATTTTGTTACGATCATCTACCATCTAGCTATCCTCCCAGACAAAGTAGGCTTCTCGAAGATGTACTTTATCAGATCCATTTTAGATATCAGCAAAGTGGTATGAGTCAACATATACTGTCTTAGCCGGCGAGCAGCCCATACCAGAGCGCAGCAAGTTTTCTCGAGCAGTGAATATCTGGTTTCACAGTCGGTAAACTTTTTGCTCAGGTAATAAATAGCATGCTTTTTTCGGCCAGACTCGTCATGCTGCCTCAATACGCACCCCATTGAGTTCTCTAAGACGGTCAGATACATGATTAGCGGTCTTCCTTCGACTGGTGGCATCAAGACAGGAGGCTCTAGCAAATACTCCTTGATTTTATTAAAAGCAATCTGACAGTCATCATTCCATCTAACTACCTGATCTTTCTTCAACAGCTTGAAGATTGGTTCACAAGTAGATGTTAGGTGAGAAATGAACCTAGCAATGTAGTTCAGGCGTCCCAAGAAACCTCTGACTTCCTTCTCAGTGCGAGGAGCAGGCATTTCTTGTATCGCTTTGACTTTGGCAGGATAAACCTCGATGCCTTTGTTGCTGACAATGAAACCTAAGAGTTTACCGGACCGGACTCCGAATGTACACTTGTTTGGGTTCAATCTTAGCTTGTACTCCTTCAACCTGACAAACAACTTTTGCAAGTGATCAAGGTGTTCTTCTTCAGTTTGTGATCGGGATATCATGTCATCTACGTAGACCTATATCTCATGATGTATCATATCATGAAACAAAGCTACCATGGCGTGCTGATAGGTTACGCCGGCATTCTTTAGTTTGAATGGCATCACTTTGTAGCAGAACGTACCCCACTATGTGACAAATGTAGTTTTCTTCATGTCCTCAGGTGCCATTTTGATCTGGTTATAGCCTGAGAATCCGTCAATGAAAGAAAATACTTTGTGTTGGGCTGTATTGTCAACCAGGATGTCGATGTGTGGAAGTGGAAAATCATCTTTAGGGTTGGCCCTGTTTAAGTCTCTGTAGTCCACACACATCCGCACTTTACCATCTTTCTTGGGTACAGGGACAACATTGGCCACCCATTGGGGATAAGAGGTGACAGCCAAAAATCCAGCATTGAACTGCTTCATAACTTCTGTTTTGATCTTTTCAGACATATCGGGTCTCATACGACGAACCTTTTGTTTTACTGGGGGACAGTCTTTCTTTGTAGGCAGACGATGTACCACAATGTCTGCATCCAGTCCTGGCATGTCTTCGTATGACCAGGCGAAGATCTCAATATAATCATGCAATAGCTGAATCAGACGTTCCTTGACGCTTGGCTCTAGATCGGCACCCACCTTGATTTCCTTTTTATCTTCCTCGGTACCCAAGTTGATTGTATCCAACGGTTCCTCATGAGGCTGAATAGATATGTCTTCTTGTTGCAACAATCTGGCCAACTCTCCTGGCACTTCATAATCTTCCTCACCTTCGTCGTCGGCTTGGTAGATCGGACTTTCAAAGTCACAATTGGCCATAGCAGAACTGTTACCCCTGGGATCCTGAGTGGACGTAGATCTGCATTTTCAATATGTGAGTGTGTGTAAGAGCACAGCTACCTTTGAAAGAAATAAAATGCAAGAAAGAAAAGACAAAAGAAAACAAAATTTTATGTAAAAAACGTCCATGATTCATTAATGACATGAGAATGAGGTGACAACCCTTACAGATGGACCATTGTGCCTCGGGTAAGACACAAGGTTTAGAAAAAAAGTCTGAATTGTTTAAATATTACAAGCCTGAAAATATTAAAAGACAATTACTCTTGAATAAAAGTAATAGGAATGAAATCCTTCGCCTCCCAATTATTAAGCCCTCCGCCGACAGTTGGAAAAATCCATTCATCCATGTCACAGCTGCCATCACTATCTTCTAAGGCGTTGACTCCTTGATTGCTGATATGCAGAGGTGGTCCCCCTGCGCGAGAACGTCGGACAGTCTTCTGAGCCTCTGAAGTGAACCCCAACCCAAATTTGTCGGACATGTAGGGAATATCCGGAAGCTGACCCCAGATAGTACATCCTCCCTCTTCAACTACTGCTCGAGCGTCTTTCAATGAAGCCATCTCTAGCGGAGGTCTGGTAATCTCCGGGACCTTTGGAGTAGACTTGGTTGCTGCGAACGTTGTTGAACCTCCTCGATGTTCTGACAGGGAGTCTTTATGAATTCACCATCCATTTCAACATACTTGAAAGATTTCAAATGGCTAACCATGTATTCCTTTTCTCCGTGAACTGTAACAATCTTCCCTCTGATCGGGTATTTTAGCATTTGGTGTAAGGTGGAAGTGACAGCACCAACACCATGGATCCAGGGTCGACCCATCAGACAAGAGCACGAAGGGAGGATGTCCATCACATAGAAAATTTAGTCAAAGGTCTGAGACCCAATTTTTATGGGGATACTAACTTCTCCGTGCACTATCCTCTTGGAACCATCAAAGGCCCTTACTATGATGTTGCTAGGTTTCAAGATGAGTCCCTCACATTCCATCCGGTCGAGGGAATTTTTGGGCAAGACATTCAATGATGAACTGGTATCCACCAAAACATGGGCAAGTGTGGTTCCCCTGCATTCAATGGAAATATGCAAGGCGTCGTTGTGCTTCCTTCCCTTAGAGGTTAAATCAGCATCGGAAAATCCCAATCCATTATCAGCAGTTAAATTGGCCACACAGTCTTCAAATTGGTCGATGGAGGTCTCCTGGGGGACGTGAGCGGTCTTAAGAAACTTTACCAAGGCTTTGGCGTGAGTTTCAGAGCACAAAATTAAGGACAACAATGATATCTTCGAGGGGGTCTTCCCCAATTGTTCTACAATGTTATAGTCAGTTTTTTTGATTATCTTCAGGATTTCTTCTATTTCTTTTCTAGAAGCTTCAAGGATGACTTTGGGACATTCCCTTGCTTGGGCAGGCTCAACCAAATCCTCTTTTCCCCTGGTATCGGCAGTAGGGACAACAGCGGGAGTATCACTGGCGGTGTCGGTAGGAGTGGCAGTAGTGATGATCACAGGAGTAGCAACGGTCTTTGGAGAAATCTCAGGTGAGAAGACTCTTCCACTTCTTGTTATTTTGTTGGTTCTAGTGATGTTACCGATATCAAGATCAATATCTATCGCAACTTCATTTGTGATAGCCAACTGATATTGCTTGACGCCGTAGTAGTAAACGTCAGCCTCATAACTCTAGGGAACAACTTTATTTGAGGAGTATGGTATTGGTCTTGGCATAGTGATGATCAAAGATGCAGTTTTGGGAGCAGGTGTAATCCTGACGGGTCTTTTGGTGGAGGCCCTGGGAGGATTGCCGAAAATGGTGATTATCGAAACATCTTGATAAGAGCTTTTAATAAGAGGTAGCTTTTCAAATAGGATTTCTTTACTAGTCATCAGGCGCTGGATGCCTATCTTTAGTAACAAACAGTCGTTCGGCAGAGATTTGCAAAGGTGGCAATTTTCATCGCAACCTGGGAATAAGGCTGCTTGCAGTAGATTTTGTTTAACAGTCAACAGAGGAGTAACCAAGTCCTTCACGGAAGAAACAAAACGATCATCATCAATGGCGTTGATACCTTGGCCATGTCGGGGCATTGGTGCTGTTATTACATTAGGCGTTTCTAGGGACTCAAATTCAAGCTCATTCGCATCAATAAGGTCTTGCACCTTATTCTTTAAGGCCCAACAGTCATCTGTATCGTGCCCCGGGCTTCCAGAATGATAGGAACATCGGGCGTTCGGGTTGTAGCGAGGAGAAGTCGTATTAGAGTTTTTGGGAGCTTCCTTTAAAATTGCCAGATTGGTCCTTAGAAGGTGTGGCAAAACTTGAGACATGGTCATGTTAATCCGGGTAAATCGTCTCACGGGCGCTTCTGGTTTGCGCTGATAATTTCTTTGCTGATTTGGCGCAGGATTATAGATCATAACAGCCCCTATTGCCGGACGACGGTCGGTTTTGTTTTGATTCCTATGATCATACGCAGCACTGACTTCCTTCTTCCCAACAAAAGGTTTCTTCACCAAACTTGAGGATGCATATTTTTGAATTTTGCCGCTTTTTATACCGGCCTCGACCCGCCCACCAGTCATGATTAATTCGGTAAACTCATATGAAGAGCTCCCAATGAGGTGATTGAAAAATGGTCCTGACAAGGTGCCAAGGAACATATCCACTAATTCTCTGTCGGATAGAGGGGGTTGGACTCTGCCTGCGAGATCCCTCCATTTTTGAGCATAGGTTTTGAAACCCTCATCTGTTCCCAGACATACTCTGTAACTGTGTCCTAGTCGGAGCTAAATCAGCATTTACTGATACTGTTTGTAGAAAGCGGCAGCCAACTCTTCCCAATTACGGATATTGGACCCTTCTAATTGGTAGAACCAATCCAACTGAGTCCCCGATAAGCTCTCCTGGAAGAAATGCACCCACAGATTTTTATCAGCCGTGTGGGGATGAATCTTTCTGACATATGACCTCAGATGTAGCTTTGGGCAAGAGATACCATCATACTTGGCGAAAGTTGGGACCTTGAATTTCTGTGGGATGACAACCCCTGAGATGAGTCCTAATTCTTCAAAGTCCAAACCGGGCACTCTCTGAATCTCCATGGCGTTCAAACGATCCTCTAGTTGTTTGTATTTATCATCAGCAGGAGGATATTGCTCCTCAGAGTAATCAGGCTCTTCATGTCCTTCGGATGCTGGGTCGTCGTTCACTTCTTGGGTCTCGGCCCCTCGGTTATCTCCTTCACCCGATGATGTTGCAAAGTCCAAGGTTCGTCTGGTCTGTCCTTTAAACCTTCTTCCCATGATCACAACTCCAGTTGGTTTCTTCGTTTTCTTCTTCTTCTCTTTGGCTAGCAGAGTCTTCAACTCCTCTTGCCCTTTTGTCAGAGTCATGAGCATTTGTTAAAACTGGGCATTCTGCGCCTGAAGATCTTTCACGGTCTGTTCAACATCCATCTCACTGAAATAAACAGTAGAAGGATAAGGCGACCTGTTATGAGAAACCTGTATGATGTTATGATGAATGAAGATGCAATATGCAAATGATTTCAAGGAAATTTAGAAGATTTAAATTTTTCCAAACCAAAAAAGAACACACGTCATATTAAATAAAACCAAGTTTGAATACATCATGCCTCCTCGGGCTTACAAAGAAAGAAACAAAATACAACAAAAATTCTTAAGACAAAAAGACCGAACGCATCCTCTTCGGAGCAATGTATGTATTCATATTTTTCTCTTCATGAAGCATTTTGGTGAGCTCCAGAACCTTCTTCTCACTGGCATAGTATTGGGTTTCAAAGGTGTCTCGTTCTTCCTTCAACTGAATCCAAGCTTTCTGCAGGTCTTCGAGAGAGGTAGGTATGTCCGGATGAAAAATGGTGTATGGGACGTCTCCTTCAATAACAGGCTCAATGATGACAGGAAGAATGGAAGGGTAAGGCATCAAGAGACTCTGGGCACGAGCCCGTACCCACTTAAGGTAAGGCTCGAGAGGGGTAGAGTTTTTATGTCCCAAAGTCCTACTGTCCACTTTGTTCACCATTCCCCAAGCACGTGTAAACCTCTGGCGATAACCTTGATCTTCTTTGTCGTAGTCGAAAACCAGACCCTGGACGAGCATCTCATAAGGGTCGTCTCTTCGGGCATACCCAAATTGCCGAAGAGTTAAACACGGGTTGTAGGTGATACCAAGCAGAGGTACATTAGGGAACTCCCCACAGCGGTCAATGATAGAGATATCTTCCAAAGATCTTGAGCACCAACGGATATCGGAGTGAGTGAGAGACATTATCCTTTGAGACCAAGTCAATCTTTGCTCGTTCTTTAATGCTGACTGAGGCAGGTGTGAAGTGAACCACTTAGCGAGTAGGGGGATACAACACAAAAGGGTACCTCTTTTCTTCATGGTACGGGTATGAAGGCAATGCAAGATGTCTCCTAGCAAGGTGGGTATAGGATTGCGAGAGAGAAAGACTTTGATGGTATTAACATCTATGAATTGGTCTGAATTAGGAAACAGAACCAAACCATAAATGAGAAGATCTAGCACGTCTTTGAAAGCTTGGAAATCCATGTCATCCCAGAATGAACGAGCTTTTTCCAATAGAAACTTATCTAAAAAAACCTTTAACCCCACTTCTTGTCTCCCAATTGGCTATGACGTCGGCCCTCTTCACATGTAAAGCTTCGGCGATGACTTCAGGTTTTGGAATCCCTTCTAGACCGGTGAACGGTATCTGATTAAGCACAGGCACCCCTAAGAGTAGAGAGAACTCTTCCAATGTAGGTACCAACTGATAGTCCGGAAAAGTGAAACAATGATGTATGGGATCAAAGAATTGGAATAGTACACACATCATCTCTTCTTGGAAGTTGGATGTAGCCAAACTGAGGAGTCGACCATACTTCTTGGTAAAAGGAGAATCCCCGGGCACTCTTGAGGCTAGCTCTTGAAGTTGAGGATGTGCTTTTACAAAGCTGATTCGGATGGTGTTTCTTCAGAGAGAATTCATATCCTACAAAACAAAAACAAAGATAAATTTCTAAATCCTTGAAATGGTTAGTGAGCATGCATATGATGTTGATGATGTTTATGTACAAGCAAACATATACACACACAACAAACAGATCCCTATGTTTCAGGCTTGCATGAGTTTGTAGGTAAGTACCCTCTTGAAGTTTTAGTTGGCTCAACCTGTCCTAGAAATAATGATCGGGTTCTAAAGGATCTCAATATCACCGACCTTTCTCTTAGGCATTGTCTCAGCACAATAATCTTTTCTTGTGGCCGAGATATCCCAAAAGTCTAGCCTCAATGAGTGTAGTATCGAGTTTCAACCAATTTTCAGATTTACACCGAAACCGACTACCTCACTACATCCTAATGGCCAAGTTGGTTCAATTAGGGTTCTAAGGTTAATTAGTGTTTCACGACGCCACTCAGTGGCCCCGTATTCTCCTCGATTCACCATAAGGGATACTGGTACCCACAAATGCGTCACACTAACATAGCCATTGTCTCAACCATATCGGTCTACGCCGTACAGTCTCCACAATCTATTGCTATTTACCTAAAAAGGTGCCCCAAATCCGGGTGGAGGATCAAAACAAGCCCGATACAAAGAACTGAATATAAAGCACACAAATCAAATAATGAAAGCGAGTAAAAGTGATCTATCCCTAAGGTAACCCCTTTTTTTTATTATCCCCAGCAGAGTCGCCATTTCTGTGATACGGTGGGAGAACTTACTTGATGTTTCGCGTTTTGATCGCACTTGTGCGGATAGCAAGAGTCGCCACCGACTTTTCTTTTATCCAAAAGGAAAGGTAAAAAAGCACAGGAAAGACCTTTCGAGATTATTTCTCGGGTTCGGGAGGTAGATTATGAAAAGGGAAGGTATTATCACCCTTTTCATCCATGTTTTTCCATGGGCTCTTAGTTACTCATTTAGATCACTTGCTTTCATTTGACGGTGTGCTTGTGGTGTGGGCTTTGAAAGTATTTTGAAAAATCTCTTTGTAATGGTTCTCGTCTCTATAAGAACGCGTACAAAGTTTTGTTTCGAAAAGTGGTTCAAAGATGTGTTTGTGAATCGTGTTTCGGAAAGTGTTTTGAAAAGATGTTTTGCAATGGTTCTCGTCTCTCTAAGAACATATATAAAACGTTTTATCTTTTTGAAAATGTTTTGAAATGAAAGTGTAGGTGTGAAAAGTTTTTATCGTGAGCAAGCGAGTAACTAAGAGCGAATCTGTCTACTCGAAAGGTCTTAAATTGTTCTTTTCTTCTTCCTTTTAATGGTGTTATCTTACCATTGATTTGGTAAGAAGCCCCATCGTTGGATGTGAAGGGACAGGCACGGGTCAATTTCACAATCATCAAAAGCAACTTAGGAGACGCTTTAGCAATTTTCGTAAGGGACGAGATCATTTTAATCGAAGGCAACATCGAGGGTCATCGAGGGACTACGATCTTTTTTATCGAAGGGTCATTGCTAAAGCGTCCCATATTCGAGGGACATGATTGTACTTCCGAGGCAACGAGCGAGGTTACCCTAGAGGTGCGCGTGTAAAAAAGTGTGTTAGTTTCAAGTTATTTTATTCTTTGATTAGGTTATCTAGCGATTGATTTTTTTAATCTTGCCATACACGCCTAATTACTATACAGTATAAAGAAAGTAGTAAATTGCGGGAATTGAAATTCTACGCTATTACAAAATATTCGGGAATGGGGGTACAATTTTTTTACAAATGGGGATGAATCAAATGTGATAGGAAGGTCTGAATAACAAACAATACAACCAAATCGAATTTTGTGTGATTTAATTAAAGCTATGATAATCCATGAAAATAAAATCAACAAAATATGGAAATGAAATGTTAAGTATTTACTTGAAAAGAGAAAAGTAAAAATTATTCTAAAAATAAAATAATTGATTAAATTATATTCTTTATTTGCATTTTATTAATTTAAGTAAAATCTAAAGAAAGAAAAACAAACTAAATTATTATTTTTTTGGTGTTTTATTACGTCAATTAAATCTAAAACAAAATTTATTAAAAGAAAAAAATGATAAAAATTAATTACAAAACCAAAATCAAATTAATAAAAATAAAATATTTTAAGTTTTATTAGGTTTTTTTGTATAACAGAAAAAGAAAGAAGCTAAACTAATGGGCTTAAGGGGATTTGGGGCGGAGGCCCAAAGGGAAAGAATTATTTTTTGTAACAAAACAAACCAAAGGGGGGAATGGCTAGCAAAACAGATGGGCTTATGGATTAACAACAACCAAGCCAAAACTTCTTAAACTGCATTTAGCTACTGATTAAGGGAAAAACGAAATTAGGGTTTGGAACCCTTGTAATTCACAACGTCGCTCTTCATCTTTGTCACCCCTTCCATGTCGCTGAAACCTCTAAACTATCTCACTACTCGTCCCTGTTTCCTTTTGCGAACATAATCGCTCTCTCCATTAACATGCTACCTTTATCTCACTGTGATTCGTATCTCTTTGAAAACCCTAGTTTCGGATCTAAACCTAAAAGAAACGAAATTGATTCGTCCTTGACCTCCCCCTCACTCTCTGTTGCCGGAACACAAACATTTTCGCCTCCCTAATCGAGTTCTAAAGATTTTCTTGAAAAAAGGGGAGATTCTGTTATTTTCAGAGAAAGCTTACAAGTTCGTTGATTTTTTATTATCTTGTCATGTCTTTTTTCTGTTAATCAAGCCTTACCCTCTTAGATGCAGAAAATGCGCTTATGGAAAATGATAAAGGAGAGAAATTCATACATGTTAGATATTCTTTCTGTGAAATAGAAAATGGAAGGACGAGATTGAGGATTGTGTTTTGTGGTGGCCGGAGTTGCACGAGGGGAAGAGATGAGGATGGAGGTGTGGGTTTTCTGACTTGTTGGTAACTTCTTCTTATCTCTTTGAATGATGGTGATTAACAGTTTTCTGGATTTTTTGTGGTTTGTTACTGTTTGGGAATTTTTGTTTGATGCTTGGTTTTTGGATGGAGGCTTGGTACTGGTTTTTGGTTTGGGATCTTGCTACTATATGATGGTTAACATTTTTGTTGTTTTATGATGACTACTAGTTTTTGGGTTCTTCTGGCTCTGTTATAGGTTTTAGGTTTTAAGCTTTTTTCTGGTTTTTGTGATTTGAGATCTTTTGTTTGATTACAGGTTTTTGGTTTGGTGATAGTTGATTGTGTTTTTTGGCTTGGTTACAGTGTTGAGATTTGTTGCTGGTTTTTGGTTTTTATGTGTTTGAAGCTTGTTTCAAGTTTTTGAGTTTGATGATGTTTCTATATTTTCCGCTTGAGACTCTGTTCAGGTTTTGGGAATTAATAGGTTTTTTTATTTGATGATGGTTGATTGTGTTTTTCAGCTTGAGACTTGTGTTTTTTCAGCTTGAGACCTGGTTCAGGTTTTTGGGTTTTGAGGTTTTACAGGTTTTTTTGGCTTTGATGAGGGTTACTGGTTTTTCAGTTTGAGACTTGGGTGTTTCTTCTTTCTATTTCCCTCTTCCTGTTATATTGACCCTGCTTCTGTGATATCCATATTCAAAATGGTGGGAAACCAACAAATTTGAATATTTTAGTATATTGTCCTTATGGCTTTTTTTTGTTTCAGTTTTGTTTTTAGCAAATTCTATGCAACTTGTGACAGGCAGGGCAGCAAGGCTGCGCATTCCAATAACCTAGGTGACTTCTTTCCTCTCTTCTCTCTCAATGACAATAAAAAAGCAAATTGCTCTTTTGCCTTTTTTTTCTAATTCTGAAAGGTTTGCATGGAAAATGATGATATATGAGCAAGCTTTGCTTATTTGCTTATTTTGCCATACTGTTGCACTGCTGCCTGTTTTAGCTTTTGTTGACTTAGTTATTTGCTTACTTTCTATATTGCTGCCTCGTTTTTTGTTGATGCTGCTAGTTTGGCCTGTTGTAATGCTGCTGTTTGTGATGTTGTTTGGAAAATTTGTGGCATTTTGTTTGGTTTAGTTTGTGCATTTTGTTTGGACAGCTTGTAGCATTTGTTTGGAAAACTTGTAGCATTTCTTTCTTTCTTTCTTTTTGTGAACCAAGAAGGATAACCTTCTTGTGATTTGAAAATAGAGGAAATAAATTATGATAAATTAAATAGCACTCTGATTCCACATTGCAAACCTTAATGATGAATGCCCTTTTGGAAAAAAATTTGTTCATGCCCAAATAATTTGCACTAACTATTTTTTTTTCTTTCTTTTGTATTCATGTGAGCAAAATTGGATATGACAAAGCAAGGAAGGCAAGAACTCTGTGGCAAGCAAGGAAGTCTTGGAGATAAGCAAAGGAAATTGATACGACTTTAATCTTCAGACAAACTTAGGCATAGATTAATTCTCCTAGGCCAATCAAAAATTTGGATTTTCTTTGTAATTTAGAGAAATCATTCTTGTACTGTATCCAATAGTTGTACTAATTCATCTTTAAATACAATAAGTTGTAAAACATAGAGTATTTAAAAGAATAAATTGCTTTGTAACAACATTTGAAATTGGAGAAAATCTTGAGGTGTAGCATGAAATATTCTGGTGTCACTTGAATATCTTGAAATCCTTTATCAACAACAACTTGTAATTTCTCTTCGCATCCTAATTGATTTTTGAAATTCCCAATCAAGATATTTGAAACAAAATGCTCCAGTATGGTAACTTAAATTCCAAGTAATCCCAATAATTATGTAACTGCATTTCAAACAAACACGCACTGTATATTCCATTTCCTAACCAAGCAAATGTTTTAAAGGACGCAAATCATCTGGTCTACCTAGATCCCACAATCATGAGTGTCCTAAATGACAGTCTTAACCTCCATCTCTTGTCCCAAACAAATCATGCTCTGAGAATAAACATCATCTTTTTTTTCAGTAAACTGTGTTTTAAGAAAATTCAAAATCAATCAAATGCCTTGCGATGATTTGATAATTTTAACGTTTTCCAAACTCAAATTTCTTCCGATTCTTTGAAGATAAACCCGTGAGCGACATCACATGCGACCATGAACAGACATAATTTGTCTCAAAATCGTGTAGCTTGAAAAAATAAGAAATACTACCTTGAGGAAGCATGAAGACCTGTGAAAGCCAATTGGATCTTTGAGAACTAAATTTCTTTTGAGAATTGCAAGAAACCCTAATTGTTGGTTTACTGCCACAGAAGAGAATCTGTCTGGTCGATTTCTGAGCCAACTTGAATATCTGAGAAAACCTAGGGTTGTGTCTTCTATGAAAAATGGGAGGGCAAATTTTTGGGTACAATAGCCATAAGCCTACATCTTTATAGCTGCCAATTATTAGAGGCATCTCAACATCTTTCATCAACATCATATATCATCATAATTCATCAAACATCATATATCATCATAATTCATCAAACATCATATATCATCATAGTTTGCAGCAATTCAGCCATAACAACATTACAACAGCAACTCGTAAATCTCAAAACGTTGGTCATAGGCCTACAACATGATATCGCCTATAACTAATTAATCAACTAAGGATTACTTCTAAATTACCAAACCTCTGCAATTTACTATTCTGTAATACGACATCAGTATCATCATTAATCCTACTGTTACAAACCAAACAGTAATCTATAAACGTTTCATCCTCATCACTCTTCACAAAAACCAGCATAACGATTACCGCGAGAACTAATTCAAATCTTAATTTGGATACTAGGATTATCCTTCCTATTCTTCATTTTAATCCTTAAGAATGAAGTTCATCGCGTTAGCTATTCAATGCTTCGAACGGCACCTCAAACGGAGTCTGAAAACTGAAGTTACAGCCTTTTCCAAACGGTTCTGCCAAAAACCAGACAACATGGATCGATGCATAATGCCTTGGGTCGATGCGTACTGAACTGATCACGCTACATGAGTCGACGCAAACTCTCTTGTATCGACTCATACTGAGTCTGCAACACTGCATGTATCGACACATGCTCCTACGTATCGACTCATCCTGAGTCTGAAAGCCCTCATGTATCGACACATTACTCCTTCGTGTCGACTCATACTGTGTCTAACAACATTCTTGTATCGACACATAACATTTGGGGTCGACACATACTGCTCTGCTAAGGATATTTTATGCGATTTCTCTGTGTTTTCACTACGGGTTCCATACTTTAGGCCCTAAAAACATCATCTAATACTAGATAATCATCAATTACGACTATCATATAATTCTACATCAAATAAACAACATTGGGACATCATTATTCATCTTTCAATCATCGATTTCTATCATACAACATCATATATAATTCATTAATAAACCAAACAATCTTTCACCTCTATCCCCACATACCAATTATCATGAACCCTATTATAAAGTCAGAACCCCACCCTTACCTTGGATTGAAGGTTGCTCTATAACTTTTTTTGGTTGAATTTCCGTTCTACCTCTATTCCTTCTTTCCAACAGCTTTCACGTTCTTCTCTTCTAACCCTTATTCTTCTACTATTTCTTCTTTCTTGTTATTTCTAACAATAATAAAATAACCCTATTATTCTCTTTATTCCTTAATGAGCTTAAGACTACTACACTCCCTTATTACTACTTCTATTCCTTTAAAACAAGCCCACATCAAATAATATCATCATTCTTCTAATATTATTCCATAATTTAATAAAATAATTAATTCCAACTAACCACAACACAACTTTACAAATATTCCAAAAATAATTTAATTAAATAATTAATTAAATTACGGATGTTACACTGAATAATGGGTCTGACACATTAGATGAAATTCTTCAAGTGGGAAGAGTGACAAGAGACAAGAGTGGTCTAGGGTTTAATGATAAAAAGTAACCTTATTCAGAAGAACCTTCATCAGACTCCACTCATGCCAAGTCTAAACCAAAGATGTCAAATCAAATGTCTTAACATCATGACAAACATCATGGCAAGAAAAGACATCATGGCAAGAAAATATTTAATCACACCAGAGAGAAATTCCAGCCCTGGAGGTGTCACCACTGTGGAAGGTTTGGTCATATAAGACCTTTTTGTTTCAATTTGTATGGGTACCCTAAAACTGCTCCTCTTCCCAAGACTAATCAGACCTCTCAAAATAGCAAAAAGAAGAAATAGTGGGTTCCTAAGACTGTTGTTGCTTGTCTCATAGCTCATACCTCTCTCGGAGTCTTAACCAAAGATAACTGGTACTTTGATAGTGGTTGTTCTAGACACATGACAGGTGTTAAGAATCTGTTGGTAGATATCAAATCTCACTCCACCAGTTATGTGACTTTTGGTGATGGAGCCAAAGGTGAAATCAAAGGAGTTGGAATGCTGGAATGTTCAAGAGTCCCAAAACTTGATAATGTGTTACTTGTTAAAGGGTTAACAACTAACCTAATAAGTATAAGTCAATTGTGTGATCAAGGGTTCAAAGTAAACTTCATCGAGATAGAATGTCTCGTTTGAAATGAGAAGAATGAAGTTATTATGAAAGGAATCAGATCTAAAGATAACTGTTATTTATGGGTTCCCCAAGAGTTGAACTTCTCCTCAACATGTGCTTTAGCCAAAGAAAATGAAGTTAAACGGTGGCATCAAAAACTGGGACACTTGCATCTGAAAGGAATGAAGAGAATAATATTTATAGAAGCCGTGAGAGGGATTCCTAAGCTCAAGATAGAAGAAGGGAGAGTATATGGTGAATGCCAGATTGGAAAGCAAACTAAGATATCACATCAGAAGATCAAACATCTCACCACATCAAAAAATTTGGAACTTCTTCACATGGAATTGATGGGACCTATGCAGGTTGAAAGTCTTGGTGGAAAGAAGTATGCTTATGTTGTTGTAGATGACTTCTCTAGGTACACATGGATAAGTTTTATCAGAGAAAAATCAGAAACTTTTGAAGTCTTTAAAGAGCTCTGTAAAAAGCTTCAAAGAGAAAAGGATAGTCATGTCATCAGAATCAGAAGTGATCATGGAAAGGAATTTGAGAATAATAAATTTGCTTATTTTTGTTCTTATGAAGGAATCAGTCATGAATTTTTCTCTCCTATTACTCCTCAGCAAAATGGGATTGTGGAACACAAAAATAGAACTCTTCAGGAATATGCCAGAGCTATGATTCATGCTAAGAAGTTACCCTACCACTTTTGGGCTGAAGCTATGAATACTGCATGCTATATCCATAATAGAGTCACTCTAAGAAAAGGCACCTCAGCTACCTTATATGAAATATGGAAGGGAAGAAAACCTATTGTCAAATACTTTCATGTTTTTGGAAGTAAATGTTACATCTTAGATGATCATGAACAGAGAAGGAAGATGGATCCCAAGAGTGATGAGGGAATATTCCTGGGTTACTCTACAAACAACAGAGCTTATAGAGTCTTTAACTCCAGAACTAAGGTTATGATGGAATCCATAAATGTTATTATTGATGATATAGGATGGAATGACGAAGAAGATGTCTTAAAGGATGTTGGAACATCTTTGTCAGATATCCCAACAGAATCTAATGACAAAAATACTGATCCTAATCTAACTCAAGAAGTTTTTGAGCCCAGTCAAATCAATAAAGGGCCTTCAATCAGAACTCAGAGAGATCATCCTAAGGAACTTATTATATAAGATCTAAATAAAGGAGTTACTACTAGATCAATAGAAGGGATGTCAAACTCTTGCTTTGTTTCAAAAATAGAGCCTAAGAATGTCAAAGAAGCCTTAACTGATGAGTTCTAGATTAATGATATGCAAGAAGAGCTAGAACAATTTAGAAGAAATGAAGTTTGGGATCTGATTCTAAGACCTGAAGGGATAGATGTGATTGGCACTAAATGGGTGTACAAGATTAAATCCGATGAAAAGGGGTGTGTTGTACCCTAAAATTTGCCCTCTCATTTCATCAACATTTCTCATCACAAGACTCTTGGAACTCAAGATCAAGTTAGGGTTTGCTCTGCTCAAGACACCTCCTTGCACTGTTGACCTAAATTAGGGTTTGAGTTTGCACAGTGATGTTTTGACCTACAATGCCCAAAGTGACTTTCATACTCCATTTTGGACTCATAAGTTTTTCCCTACCAAATTTCAAGCCCTGATTCAAATTTTTGCCCAGTCAATTGGACAGTTGACCTAGAAATCAGCTGTATTGGGGAAAAAGTCAACTGTGGCCAATTGACAGTCAAACCTCATGAATTTTGACCCACATCAACATTATGAACTCATATGAACCATTTGATCAAGTTTGGATCACAATTCTATAATAAATTTGATCAGATCACCAAAAGGGCAAAATGGTCATTTTTAGGGTTTTGACTGTACAAAAGCAATTTTTGACTGTTTGACCAAGCCAATGGAAAATCAAGCTCAACCACGGACTCAAGGACTCAATTACATTGTCTTGACCCATTCAACAAGTTCAAAAGATCCCAAATGCATAGGATTGGCAGATGAATTTTTCAGTCAACTGATCAAAATTTGACTGTACACTGAAAAGTTAAACTTTGACTTTTTGGTCGAAATCAAGTGTCAAGGGTCATTTTTCATCAAGACATGCCAAATTATGAAACTTGTTCATCAAAAAATCTAAAAATGCAAATTAGGGTTTAAAATGGAAAATTTTCATAACTTAGAAATTTTCTAAGTTATAAAATTTTCCTATTTTTTCCTAACTTTGTCCCATTTTTTCACCAAGATGAAAATGGATTCAAACAAAACTTACAACATGAAAGTTGTAGTCCATCACAAAGTTTATAACTTTTATTCACAAAGTTTTCTCAAAAGAAGCTTGGATATCAAGTTATGATTTTTGGAACAAGGGTACCTAAAACTTTTAACTTAGAGAAATTTTGCCCTAGTTTAGGCAAGATTTTGACCCATCTTCTTGGCCATTTTTCACATAGTTCCACTTGGAGTTTCAAGTTGAATTTCAAATATGGATTATAGTACATGTTGCAAGCTTTCCAAATTGTCCAAGAAATCCTCAAACACCTTTGTGGTTAGGGAGAATCGAATGCTTGAAGTTGGCAAAAACTCACTTTGATCCATGGCCAATACATGTTCATACCAAGTTGCAAATCTGACCAAGATAGCTTTGTACACAATTACAGGCCTCAAAACCAGTTTTTACTCCATAATTTAATGCAAACCCATTGAGCTAATGCATTGTCTTGGTCATTAGGGTATTGTACACAAGTTTAATCCCTAAATGGTAAAAGGCATAGTTCCATTTTTGAAAAGTTATACTTTATGTCAAACCAAGATCTTTGAAGCATGGGGCCATATCTCTGAGGCAAGATCAAATCCATAAATTGAAAGTATCAAGGGCAAAGTATGCATCTTACAAGATAGAGTGTACAGGCCTGCATTGAGTAGTTACACATTCTTGCTTCAAAAAGAAGAAATTGGTCCAAATCTTGAAAACTTGAAAACCAGCCATAGTCAGCTTATACAAACATTGCAAACACATTTCACACAACCCTTTGAGTCATAAACACGAGCTATTTACCACTCAAACCTCCTTGTACACAAAATCACCATTTTTCTGCAAAACAGGGCAAGCCCTGCAGAATCACCTCCATCTCCACTTTCCCTCGTGCATTTTACCTCAAACTTGTTCCAATACCTTCCATTCAACTCACCTAAACTATTCCAGACCTCCATTGCAAACTGTAACTCCATTAACACACATTGCCATTTTTGTTTGGAAGCTTTGAGGTTGAGTTCTGTAGCACGATTCAGGCTACCTCAAAATAAGCCAAGCATTGGGAAAGCTTCAGTGGACATCAGGCAAGCTCAAAAGAACCTCAAGCACCCTTGGAAGTTGCTGCATTGTCCAGCTCGAGCTCAACTGAAACAGGTATTTCATGAACTTTTATCTCTCTATTTAGGAATAGTTAGACTTAGGTTTGTGAATGAAAGATGTTGTATTCATAGCCCTGAAACCATACATATGCTTAGTTTTCATTTATATTAATCGTGCTAGGAGAATTTTGTTCATGAACTTTTTGAAAAAACTAGGTTAAGAATTAGGGCCATAGAAATTCTCTCTGGTCTTTGAGAGTTAGCTTAAGTTTTTTATATGGTTAGATTCGTTGTTTGATGCTCTACAAGTTTCATGTTATGAGTTTTGTCAAAAAAGCAAGGAATCAGGAGATACAGGTTTGACTGAGCTAGGCGCGCATTTATGTTGACAGAGGAAGAAGATGAAGTAGCTGGGCTGGGCCTGGCTACTTCCTACTTTTCACACCTTTTTTTATTTTCACACCCCCCTGGCCCATTTCTTGTATATTTATCATTTTTGCATTTTTATTTTATTTCTGACCTTGATATTTTATTTTCTAACTTAAAAAATATTTTCATAAATTTTTATATTTATTTGATATTTATTTTAATTATTTTCATCATTTAAATACATTAAATACTTTACATTCATTTTGTTTAAATTTAAGAACAATGTAAAAAACACTTTTATTTTCATTTATTATTTTTATATACATTTGAAAATATTTTCTTGAAATATATACATTTTTGTAAATAATTTATTTTATTTTTATACACACTTAATATATTTGATATGTATATACATGTATACTATATTTTATTAAATAATTAGAACAAAAAACACAAAAATAATATATTTTTATTTCTATTAATATTTTATACTAAAAATACTTTTTTTTTAATATACTTTTATTTTTTTGTACAAATTGATACATTATTGTATAGAAATAATAAATAATACTATTTATTTGAGAAATTAGGGTTTTTTCCTAAAAACAAAAATAATTAAAATTGACTTTTTATTTATTTACATTTCACATAAAAAATACTTTTTACATACATAGAAACTTTTTTTTTGCATAATACATTTTATTTGATATTTATTTAATTATATTTATTTAAATATTGTATTGTGCCTTACCCATTCAATATGGTTGTAATAATTTAGGATTTAATTTCTTGCAAAATAATCCCCAATTCAAATTTGTACCCCCCCCCCCCCCCCCCCCTCCCTATATCATGTTGTAATAGTGTAGAATTTAAATTCTCGCACCTTTAAATGCTTTCAATTATGCCATGATTAGACTTCGGGGTTTTGTATGCAAAAATCAAATTAACAAATAGTTTGACCTAATCCAAGATGAAAATGTATGAAAAAAACAAACACAATGCACACTTGCACCCCTAGGGTTTCAATTTACTTGTTGTCTTCAAAAATGGGCCATGGTATGCATGTCAAGTACTTTGGCAAAACAAAGACAAAACAAAAGATCATAGTCTCTCGATGACGCTATTTGAGTTGCCTAAACAAAATGATCAAGTCCCTCAAGAAAATTGCCAAAAATACTTGGCACAATTGCTATCGTGGTCTATACGATGAACCACGCCTGTCCCGTTTAACATCCTAACACAAGGTTGTTCACCAAATACAATGGTGAAACAACACTATTAAAAGGGTTAAAAACATAAGAAAGATCTTTGAGTAAAATAGGGTAGACAACTCTTAGTTACTTGATCAAAACTTGCAAAAAAACATCCTTTCCATCTTCAAAACACACTTCACAACACAAATTCAAAACCCTACTTTCAAACATTGAAAACTTTTCAAAAGACAAAAACATCTTTGTATACATTCAAACAAGAATCATTACATAGGTTTCCACAACGGCCTCTATTCAAAACATCTTTCAAAACCACACACAAAGCACCATTTCAAACAATTGAAGAGCACCATTTCAAACAATTGAAAAGCAAAGCAAGTGATCTAAGCAAGTAACTAAGAGCCCATGGATAACCATGGATAGAAAGGGTGCTAATACCTTCCCTTTCTATAATCTACTCCCCGAACCCAAGAAAACATCTCGAAGGTCTTTCCTGTGCTTTTTTACCTTTCCTTAAGATAAAATAAAAAGTCGGTGGCGACTCTTGCTAAACCGAAACATTTGCGAACACAAACGCAAAATCCCAAGTCAGTTCTCCCACCGTATCACAGAACTGGCGACTCTGCTGGGGAAAACTTTAAAATTGGAGTAACCTTAGGGCTTAGATCACCCTTTGCATGATTATATTGTTTGCTTTGATTGCTTTACATTTGGTTCTCTTGTTTGGGCTTGAAATCCTCCACCCGGATTTGGGAAATATTCATAGGTAAATAGCGATACATTATAGAAACTGTGCGGGGTATACCGACACGGTTGAAGCAATAGCTATATTAGTGCGACATATTTGTGAGTACCGGTAGCCTTTGAGTCAATCAAAGAGAATACGGGGCCGATGAGTGATGTCATAAAGCACTAATGAACTCTTAGAACCTTACTTGACCATCTTGGCCTTTTGTTAGGGGTAGTGAGATGACCGGCTTTGGTGCAGTCCGAAGTTGGTAGATACTCGATACTACACTCATTGAGGGTTGTTTTCTTGGAATATTTTGGTCGCTAGTTAAGTGGCTAAACAAAAACAATGAACATGGAAAACAATCCAGTGATATTGAGCTCCTTAGCACCCGGTTACTATTTATAGGACAGGTTTGAGCCAACTGAACTCAAGAGGGTACTTACCTATGAAACCTCATGCAAGCCTGAAACTAGGGTTTTGTGTGACTTGTTTGTACATGTGCTTATGCATACATCATGAACATCATAAAGCATCATATGCATCCACTAACCATTTCAAGGGTTTGGATCTTCATCTTTGTTCTTGTTTTGTAGGTCATGGAATCTCTTCGCAGAAAAACAATTCAAGTCAACCTTGTGAGAGTCCCTCCTCAACTCAAGGAGCTTACTTCTAGGACTCCAGAGAATTCTCTCTTTAGTGAAAGACATGGTAGACTCCTCAACTTGGTCAACACCAACATTGAAGAAGACATGGTGAAAGTCCTCTTCCAGTTCTTTGACCCCCTCCACCACTGTTTCACATTCCCTGATTACCAGTTGGTGCCTACTTTGGAGGAATTTTCTCAACTCTTGAGAATTCCTATTCTTAATCAACTACCCTACAACGGTACGGAAAAAGAACCAAAGCCTGAAGATTTTGCTCAAGCATTACACTTGCAACCATCTGACATCAAGGGACATTGAGAAACCAGAAGTGGTGTCAAGGGTTTCTTGGCAAAGTTTCTGTTTGAGAAGGCACAAGACTGCTGGAATTCTCTTGATCTACAAGCCTTTGAAGAGATTGTGGCACTCCTTATCTATGGGTTGGTCCTGTTCCCAAACCCTGACCAACTTATAGATGTGAATGTTGTCAAGATTTTCATATCCAGGAATCCTATACCTACATTGCTTGGGGACATCCTACACTCATTTTACACACGAACAATGAGGAAAAGAGGTGTTCTCATGTGTTGTACTCCTCTCCTAGAAAGGTGGTTTATTTCTCACCTTCCACAATCAGTTTTGAAGAATGAGCAGGGTTTAAGGTGGTCACAATGATTGATGACCCTCACACATTCTGATGTACATTGGTGTTCTCGGTCCAGAGAAAATGTCATCATCATTGATCGTTGTGGGGAATTCCCTAATGTCCCACTACTTGGCATTAGGGGGGGCATTACCTACAACCTTTATTTAGCTTTGAGGCAGTTTGGATATGCTCTGAGGGATGGCCCTCATGACATGCTGATTCCTGACCTAGTTTTTGACTTCGACAACGATGCGCAAGGACCTCGACAAAGGTTCATCAGAGCTTGGAGGATGCCCAACAAGGTGGATAGTAAGAAACTGGGGGACAAAAATTCCATCCCCCTTGAGCCTTACCTCAAGTGGGTACGAACTCGCGCCCAGAATCTTATGATGCCATACCCTCACATTCTCCCCATGATCAAAGAGCCTATCATGGAAGGAGAGGTTCCATACACCATCCTACATCCAGACATGCCAACATCATTGGAAGAATTATAAAAGAGTTGGATCCAACTCAAAGAAGAACGGAATACTTTTAAAGCCAACTTCTATGCCAGTGAGAATAAGGTTTTGGAGCTTACCCGCTGTAGCGATAAAAAATGTAGCAGGGTAAATCGGAGATCGAATTATTGATTAATTCGTCTCACAAAAGCAAGAGTCGCCACCGCGCTTTATTGTTTCCAAGGGAAAAGGGAAAAGAGCGAAATAAAACCCTAAATATGCGATGTAAATAATACTTTTGAAAGTAATAAAAATACAAGGAGTTTTTGAAAAGAGATCTATGGTTCGGGGGTTGGTTATACAGTGGGAAGGTATTAGCATCCAATGTATCTATAGTACTTTATAGGAACCTTTTGAAATATCTGTTTATTAAAATTGTTCGTTTGATTGAAGAAAATAAATTGTTTTGGCCGAAAAAGGGGTACGGACGGGTTTTTGAAGAGACGACGACCTAATGTCGAAGTTTTTGCTTAAAATGTATAAGTGTTGAAAAGATTGAATATTTGAGGGAAAATTATCCTAAGTTTTAATGAAATGCGAATGTTCGCGCGATTAGACTTGAGGACATGAAGTCGACAAATTTAATCGTTTTTTCCCTTGGATTTAAACGTAAACAGAATAATCATGTGAATATGAAATGATTAAACAGAGAAATTATGCGGATAAGGATATATAACAATTAAATAAAAGACTAAGTGGGTGAACGTGCGTTTTTATGATTTTTGTTTAATATTAATGAAAAGAAAATGTTTTAGTAGTTTCCATTTTTTACGCATTTTTTATATGGATAAAAGTAATGAGAATTAATTAAGGAAAACAAAAATATTTTTTAAGTTTTTTAAGTTTCTATTTTTTATATATTTTTTAGAGTTCTATATGAGGCATTATTTTAAAGAAATATTAAATAATCACACTAAATGAATACTTAAAAGTTACTAACTTAAAACCTAATTAATTAAAAAAAGGGAATATTTAAAATTACCAAATAAACCTAAATTTAATAAACAAAAGGTAAAATGATTAAAAGTTTTAATTAAATTTATTAATTGATTAAGCTACTAATTAATCCAACTAAATTAGTAATAGTTAAAAACTAACAAAAGGAATAAAAATAGAAAAAAAAGGTGTATATAAAAAATTAGATGAACAAACAAATATGGGCCAAAGGGGGTCTGAGGGGCCCAAACCAAAACTGAAGACAGGGGGTGCAAAGGGTTTTCGCTGGGCTTAGGCAGTTAAGTCCAATATGCATTTCATAATTCTTGTCTTAGGGTTAAACGCGTTTGGTAATTGGGATTAGGGTTCACAAGGTTTGGCAGAGCGGCGCTTGCTTGTTTGTATCGTCTTCTTCGTTTACGTTCTTCTTCGTTCGCGTTCTGCTTCGTTCGCGTTCTGCTTCGTCCCAAAGGCCACCGGTATTCCCCATCTCCCTCTTCCCTCCAGCAAAGCAAACGGCGATGGATTCACGGTACGATCAAATTCCTATTCGTTTTAGGGTTTGTTACAATTTTTGCATGTGTTGATTTTTACCTATTTCTGATTATAATTTCGTGTTTATGTGATTATTGAGATATTATGAAAGGGAAGAGAGGGTGGAAAAGCTACCTGGAGAAAGGAGGAGGGAGGGTTGAGTGCGTAGGAGGCCGGGACAAGGAAGTTGACGTCGTGGGCTTGCTTCAGTTGCCAGTACTCTGTATTTATCTTTCTTCTCTTCTTCTGTTTCCGTGTATTTGATGCTGGACTGTTTCTTTCTTCTTCTCGCTACTGTTGCTTTCTAATGGCCTATGATGATATACTGATGCCTTTGCGTTGCCTGGAATATTTTGAATGCTATTGTTGAAAAATTATTTTTGACTAGCTTGATGATATCGATGCTTTTCCTCTTCTTCTCAGTTATGCTTCTGTTGGAATGGTTTGACAGTTCTTTTTTTTTTCTCGCCTATACTACTGTATGATTTGCTTATGGCCAATGATGAACATATTGAGGCCTTCGTGTTTGGACATTGGTTTTGATTTTTGGTGATACAGGTTTGTGGTTTTAGACCATATGGTTCTGATATAGTTTATGCTAGTTCTACTGGTTTGGAATGGTTTAGGACATGTTGGTTTTGTGTGGTTGAGGTTTTGAAAAAGGGTTATGGAAGCAGGTTTTACAGTAGGCTGTGAGGTTTTAGTTTATGGGATAACAGGTGAATGGTTTAACTGGTTTTGGAACGGGATGGTACAGGTCTTATGGTTTTGAAATGGTTTAAGGTTGATGGAAACTGGTTTTGGAACAGGATGGTACAGGTTTAATCGTTTGGGCCATATGTTTTACTGGTTTATGAGATAACAGGTTGATGGTTTTTAGGCCATGTTTTTGATGTCTTATGCAGGTAGCTGGTTGATGGTTTATGTTGTAGTATATTTGAGTTTTTTTTAATGCTTAGGCAGGTTTTACTCTCTTTCTTGAAGGGGTTTTGTGTTATCTTATACAGTTTTCTTGGCATCTCCCTTTATGCCACAGGTTTTGAATTATTTTACTAGCTTGGTAATTCTGCACTCTGCTTCATACAGTTTGTTTGTATTCTAATTTCATGCTTCTTTCCTCTTACTGTGTTACTGCTGTAGTTTTGTGACTCCTTCTGCCTAAACCAAAACCTGTAAAACCATCTTTCTATCTCTCTTCTCTCTCTTAAGTACCATTTGATATCAAAATGATGTGTACTTTATGGTTCCGAAAAAGTAGGCTGGAAGATGATGAGAAAAATGGAAAATATTATGCTTGCAAAATTGATTTGAACTGCATATTTCTTTTGACTTCTGCATGGCACAGTGGAGCCTTATTTGTTTTGGCCTCTTCCTATGTGCATAGTTTACGTTGGGATATCTTGCATATGTAATGTTTATGCATATGTTGTTGCTTTATGCCTTTGAAATATGCATGGGATTTTTGAAAATGCAATTGATTTTAATTATGCAGTTTTGAAAATAAAAAAAAAATGAATTTGTGCATCTTTTAAATTTGTGCATTCATTTTTGAAAATAAAAATCCATCCCTTTTTGTGAACCGGGAGAAATCCCGCGATTTGCAGAAAGGGTAAAAACTGATTCCAGCCGTTGCTTTTAATGATGAACGCTTAAGATTAATTTTCCGCTTTTAATTACTTATTCAATTCTGACTTTTCTTTTAATTGTTTTGCAGGTGAAATTAAATGAGCAAACGAAAAAGCATTGGATAGAAGATTTAGAATTAGAATCTTAGAAAAATAGTTCTATTTTACTTTAAACTTTTTATGTAATTTGTTATTATAAATATTTTGTAAATAATACAATATTTAAATAACAATTGTAATAAAATAGAATAAAGTGAAATAAAATTCTATTATTTTCCCAGTCAATTATTTTTCTTTCCAATTATTTATTTATCGTCTATAATTCTTTAAATTGTATAATAATTGAAAATCAATTTCAATTACTTAAATTCAGAATAATAAACAAATAAATAAACATCATTGATCAATAAACTCTTCTTCAATCTATTCCATTATTTATAATTCTCTAAATCATAATAACTGAAAAAATAAATTTCAACTATTAAACTTAGGATAATAAATAATTAAATAACATTGTTGATCAATTAATGAACTTCCCTTCAAATATTTATTTTATTATTTATAAATCTTTGAATTATATAATAACTGAAAGTAAATTCCAATTATTTAAATTTAAGATAATAAACAATTAATAAACGTCATTTAAGTCTTGATCAGTTAATAAATTTAGTGTTCAACAAATAAATAGCTCTCGACTTGAAAGAGTTATGAATTTAAAAATCAAATAAATTAAAACGCTTGCAATGTAATGATGCAGATGGCGAGAAGGTATCTTAGGTCAAAATTTGGGGTACAACAGCTGCCCCTATTTAAGTTTCTTCTATCCGGAGATATGAAGATTAAAATCTTCGTTTCGACGGGATTGAAGGTACTTAAATACATAATACGCAAATTTTTACCCTAAGATACCACCATTATGTTTGATATGAATGCAGTGAGTGACTTCACAAAGAAAGATATTGTATGAAACAAGACAATGTTGGAGGAATCAAACACCAACAAAACACAGAGACGTGGATTATACACTATTGGGGAAACGAGCCATTGATTTCAAACGACAGACTCTTGACAGCGAATAAAATTGAGGGAATACGACCTCCGACCCTAACAAAGAAGGCATCTCGCATAGGCCATAAAACAGATTATCGACCAAAAACAGTGAGTTCGCAACTCAAGGTCAAAGATAGACAGAGTAACCAATCTTGCTGATGATGGATTACCGACTTCTGAAGGTAATGATTCATGACAAACTTCTCTGCGAGATTTCCCGAGATATACTCATTAATGCTGAGATAATAATAAGATTGTAGATACTCAAGCTGCTCAAATAAAAAAAGCTGCCACTTGCCGTCGTCCAAAGAAAATACCAATAACATACAAGCTGCTCAAATAAAGAGGCTGCCACTTGCTGTCGTCCAAAGAAAATACAAATAACATACAAGCTGCTCAAATAGAGAGGCTGCCACTTGCTGTCGTCCAAAGAAAATACCAATAACATACAAGCTGCTCAAATAAAGAGGCTGCCGCCTGCTGTATTCCAGAAAAATAATAACGTACAAGTTTCTCAAATAAAGAGACTGTCGCTTGCCATTTTCCAAAAATAATAATAACGCACAAGTTGCTCGTGAAGAGCTGCCACTTGTCGTTTTCCGAAGATAATAACAACGTACAAGTTGCTCGTGAAGAGCTGCCGCTTGTCGTTTTCCAAAAATAATAACAATGTACAAGTTGCTCGTGAAGAGCTGCCGCTTGTCATTTTCCAACGATGTCTATAACGTACAAGTTGCTCATGAAGAGCTGCCGCTTGCCGCTTTCCGAAAATGAAAATAACGCACAAGTTGCTCGTGAAGAGCTGCCGCTTGTCGTTTTCCGAAAATAACTCAAAAGGAAAAAGCGATGACAACTGGAAGAGAATAAAATCTTCGTCAAAGAGAATCATGAATCAATCCTTCCCGAGGAGATCACATACTTAAACGTGCAAAATAAATGCACCATCCGTCTAGGTCGCGATTTCACTGGGGAAAATCAATGAGATAGCCTACGCAAGATACAACAACTTCATCCAGGAATAACTAAAGAGAAAACAGTCAAACAAGACTCCACCCAATGAGAAAGCAACTCGATTGGGGAATTCATCCTATCCATAAATGGACAAGGTGAGCTAAATCAAAAATCATCCATGAGGATTAGCTCAGTTGGCGAATTTAGAAAGGAAGCACATTTTCTGCCTAAGCTAACCTTTTACTTGGAAAGAAACATGTACGTTGCTTGAATGAACAAAGTACAACCCAAAATCGATGGAAAATGTGAATATGTATGCGTGATATAAGTGTAAATGGGTAAATGAATGTTATGCTGATAAAACAAACAGATGGAATATCCTGAAGACGATAAAATGTTACGACAAGATAGATACTCGGCCAATCTTAAAAAGACAGAAGATAACTGGAACTGGAATCACAAAGCAACGTCGGAGCGTATCACGCTACAAAGCTCAAATCTTCTGAGGAGAAAAGCATTCAAATCCAAACTTACAATACCAATAGACCACTGGCATGATACGAAGCGTACCACACTTCAGAAATCTGCTGCAATAAAGATAACTGAAATA
This sequence comes from Vicia faba, assembly GCA_948472305.1. Lineage (NCBI taxonomy): Eukaryota > Viridiplantae > Streptophyta > Magnoliopsida > Fabales > Fabaceae > Vicia > Vicia faba. The sequence continues at coordinate 104,870,130 of OX451737.1, forward strand.
AACTTTAACTGGGACAGTTGGGGAGTCATCAAACTTAGTATCACCAGAAACACAAGCTTACACAACCAACACCTCAATGACGATTTTGAAACGAAACATGTTCATCATGCAAGGATAAATTATTGTACTGTTTTGCATTTCATGGCTTGACCATCCTCAGAACAACTGTTAATATTCCTTTCGTTATTCACGACACATTTTAAAAATAAGAATATTTTAAATATTTTGTTTCAAATATTTCCGAAAAAATTAAAATTTTGCCCACAAAAGGTAAATGCTCAAATTTCATTAATAATATGGTAGTTCGCTAACAATGCGACTCCAACGGTTTACAACAGTTTGGGAAATAGTACGCGAAAGAAAAAGGTTACACAAAAACAATGATCGCTATTCTCCCTAACAACTTCGAATTCCAAATGTACTCAAATGCCAAGACTGGTTTGACCAAAAGCTTGCCTAAGCGAAATACTTCTTGACTGCATCGGCGTTCATGGGACGCGGGAGCTCATCACCGTCCATATTGGTGAGAATCAAGGCACCTCCAGAGAAAACCTTCTTAACGACATACGGTCCTTCATAATTTGGAGCCCACTTGCCCCTAGAATCAGGTTGGAAAGATAATATCTTCTTGAGCACAAGGTCACCTTCTCTAAACTCGCGTGGTCGAACCTTCTTATCAAAAGCCTTCTTCATTCTCTGCTGATACAATTGACTGTGACACAAAGCTGTCAATCTCTTCTCTTCGATTAAATTCAACTGATCATACCTACTTTGACACCATTCAGCCTCAGAAAGTTTAGCTTCCATCAACACTCTCAGAGACGGAATCTCAACCTCCACGGGGAGTACTGCTTCCATACTGTAAACTAGGGAAAAAGGGGTTGTGCCTGTTGAAGTTCGAACTGAAGTACGGTATCCATGTAAAGCAAACGGAAGCATTTCATGCCAATCTTTATAAGTTACCACCATCTTCTGGACAATCTTCTTGATATTCTTGTTAGCAGCTTCAACAGCCCCATTCATCTTCGGTCTGTAAGGAGAAGAATTATGATGTTCGATCTTGAACTCTTCACAAAGCTCTCTCATCATCTTGTTATTAAAATTCAAACCATTATCAGTGATGATCTTGCTCGGGATACCGTATCGACAAATGATCTGATTCTTGATAAATCTGACTACCACCTGTCTGGTTACATTAGCATAAGATGCTGCTTCCACCCATTTAGTAAAATAATCGATCGCTACCAAGATGAAACGATGACCATTTGAAGCTTTGGGTTCAATCATTCCAATCATATCAATGCCCCACATAGAGAAAGGCCAAGGTGAAGAGATAACGTTGAGGAGAGTCGGTGGCACATGCATCTTGTCCGCATAAATCTGGCATTTATGACACTTCTTCACATATTTGCAGCAATCAGATTCCATTGTCATCCAATAGTAACCGGCTCTCAACATCTTTCTAGCCATCGCATGTCTGTTGGCATGAGTGCCAAAGGATCCTTCATGTACTTCTTGCATCAGCACGTCTGCTTCACGTCTGTCTACACATCTGAGCAAGACCATGTCATAATTCCTCTTATACAAAACTTCTTCATTGAGAAAGAAACTGCTTGCTAATCTTCTCAACGTCTTCCTATCTTTATTGGATGCCCCAGGCGGGTACTCTTGAGTCTAAAGAACACGTTTAATGTCATAGAACCACGGTTTGTCGTCGGTAACCTCTTCTACTGAGAACACATGAGCAGGTCTGTCGAGGCGCATAACTCGGATTGTAGGCACATCGTTCCAACCATATACTTGAAACATTGAAGACAAAGTAGCTAAAGCATCAGCCATTTGGTTTTCATCTCTAGGGATATGATGTAACTCCACTTTGTTGAAGAAAGTTAACAATCTTCTAGCATAATCTCTGTAAGGGATCAAACCAGGATGACGAGTCTCCCATTCTCCTTTGATTTGATTAATCACCAATGCTGAATCTCCGTAAATATCAAGAATCTTAATCCTTAGATCCACTGCTTCTTCGAGACCCAAAATACATGCCTCATATTCCGCCATGTTGTTCGTGCAGTCAAACTTCAATCTCGCCGTGAACGGGATATGAGTACCTCGGGGAGTGACGATGATCGCCCCAATTCCATTTCCATAAGAATTCACAGCTCCGTCAAATATCAAACCCCAATGCGATTCAAGATCAGGTCCTTCTCCAGGTAACGGCTCTTCACAATCTTTAGCTTTCAAGTACATAACATCTTCATCTGGGAAATCAAACTTGATGGATTGATAATCGTCAATTGGTTGGTGAGCCAAATGATCGGCTAAAATACTCCCTTTGATTGCTTTCTGAGTGTGATACTCAATGTCATATTCGGACAACAACATCTGCCAACGGGCTATTCTTCCAGATAAGGCGGGCTTCTCAAAGATATACTTGATCGGATCCATTTTGGAGATCAACCAAGTGGTGTGGTTAATCATATACTGGCGCAGACGGCGATCAGCCCAAGCTAAAGCACAACAGGTTTTCTCAAGCAATGAGTATCGAGACTCACAGTCTGTGAATTTCTTACTCAGATAGTATACGGCGTGTTCCTTTCTTCCAGTCTCATCTTGTTGACCAAGCACACATCCCACAGAGTCTTCCAATATAGTCAGGTACATAATCAAAGGTCTTCCTTCCACCGGGGGAATCAAAATGGGAGGTTCAAGCAAATATTCTTTGATGCTATCAAAAGCTCTCTGACAATCTTCTGTCCACACACATCCTTGGTTCTTTCGGAGAAGCTTGAAAATCGGCCCACAGGTAGCAGTCATATGAGATATAAATCTAGAGATATAATTCAGTCTCCCAAGGAATCCTCTTACTTGTTTTTCCGTCTTGGGTGCAGGCATTTCCCGAATAGCTTTGACTTTATCAGGATCTACCTCAATACCTTTCTGACTGACAATGAAACCCAGGAGTCTTCCAGATCGAACACCAAAAGTGCACTTGTTGGGATTCAGACGGAGTTTGTACTTTCTCAAACGCTGGAATAACTTCAACAAATGTTCCAAGTGATCCTCCTCAGTCTGTGATTTGGCAATCATGTCATCTACATACACTTCTATCTCTTTATGCATCATGTCATGGAACAAAGCAGTCATGGCTCTTTGGTATGTTGCACCAGCATTCCTCAAACCAAACGGCATAACCCGATAACAAAATGTTCCCCAAGGTGTAATGAAAGTTGTCTTCTCCATATCTTCTGGTGCCATTTTGATTTGATTGTAACCAGAGAAACCGTCCATGAAAGAAAAGACTTTGAACTTGGCGGTACTGTCGACCAATACGTCAATATGAGGTAATGGGAAGTCATCCTTTGGGCTAGCTCTATTCAGATCTCGATAGTCTACACACATCCGAACTTTGCCATCTTTCTTTGCAACAGGCACGATATTGGCTAACCACTGAGGATAGACCGATGTAACAAGGAAATCTGCATTAATCTGTTTCTGAACTTCCTCTTTGATCTTGTCAGCCATATCGGGACGAGTCCTTCTCAACTTCTGCTTGATCGGCGGACATTCAGGTCTCAACGGTAAACGATGCTCCACAATATCTTTGTCTAAACCCGGCATATCTTGGTAGGACCAAGCAAACACATCAACATACTCTTTGAGAAGCTCCAACATTTTCTTTTTAACTTCCGGGATAAGCAATGCTCCGACTTTGACTTCCTTTCTATCTTCTTCATCATCCAAATTGATCAACTCTACAGGTTCTTCAAATGGTTGAAGGATCTTCTCCTTGTGCTCAAGCAAACGGGAAATCTCAACAGGAATCTCTTCGTCATCCTCCTCTTCGGCTCTGAACACAGGGAATTCAAAGTTGGGAGAGGGCATAGGATCATTGTTTTCGATGGTTAAGTCATGGATTAATCTGCACATATGATTATGCTTCATTTTAGAAATCGATTTGTGCAAATAAAACAAAAGGTTATTACTGCCAATTAATTTTAATTACTATTTCCAAAAAAGTGAAAAATAAAACAGTAGTGGACAAAATAACATTTTTATTCATTGAAGGGAAATACTTGAAACAAAGAGCCCTGACATTTCTCTTTTGCCTTGGGCAGAGCAAAAGGATTTATTTTTCATAGCCCGACACAAAATACTCTTCGCCTTGGGCAGAGCGAATTTTTTCAAAGAAAAACAAAACAAAACATTACTCGGAAATGTACATAACGACAGGAACATCAACAGCTATCCAGTTTTGGCAAGCCAATCCAGGCGTCACAAAATCGGGTAAATCCTCTTCAGAATCGTCTCCTATTATAGCGTCAACTTCAGGAGGAGTCGGATGGATAAAACCTGCACTTTGGAAAACTTCTTGTATCGGACGGGTAACTGTTTCCATCTTCCTCTGAGACAGCTTGACAATCTTCCGGAGTGGAAAAAGAAACAAGTATAAGACTCTAGAAAACATGTGAAGTGGAATGTTGGATGATGCATGATATGCGATGCAAATGATCGTTCATTTTGATAGTTTTTTTTTTTCAAAAAATGTCGATGAATGCATGGATGAATGATAATGCTACAGTTACACACAAGTTCACAAACATGGGGTTCAAAGGTTCAACGTTTCGAGTATGGAGTCAAGGGTAAAGCCCACCCCAAGGTATGTACTAACGGTTCAATCACACCTGTAAGACAAGGTTCTAAGAGTTCCCAGAGTCTACATTCCTCCTTCGGATATTGCCAACGTCTTGATTACTCAATAATTAGCAATATTCTCAAGAGAAACTCATCCGAGCGTAGCATCGCGTAACAACTACTTCCGAATTACTCTGTTATAGTCTCCGCGCTACACCTAAAAAGGCCAAGATGGGTTAGGGTTCTACGGTTCTCAATTTCTCTGGCTCCCAGGTCGAAAATAATAATGTCTTCCCGATTACTCGGTAAACAAATATTATGTTCAAGAGGGCCTTCCATTGAGTGGGGGATCTCATGCCTCCTTCTTCGGGATTACTCCCTCAAAGTTAACATGACTGTACCGCCCGTCCTATTCCTTAAGTGTAACTTAATCCGGGTATAGGATTCGTCCTTTGCAAAAAAACCCAAATAACCCCAATTTAAACACATAATCAAACAAATCAAATAATAATAAAACAGATAAGACAAAATAGGCTTAACCCACTTAGGGATGGACCAGCAAGAGGTCAATCTTTCCCCAGCAGAGTCGCCAATTCTGTAGCGATAAAAAATGTAGCGGGGAAAATCGGAGATCGAATTATTGATTAATTCGTCTCACAAAAGCAAGAGTCGCCACCGCTCTTTATTGTTTCCAAGGGAAAAGGGAAAAGAGCGAAATAAAACCCTAAATATGCGATGTAAATAATACTTTTGAAAGTAATAAAAATACAAGCCGTTTTTGAAAAGAGATCTATGGTTCGGGGGTTGGTTATACAGTGGGAAGGTATTAGCACCCAATGTATCTATAGTACTCTATAGGAACCTTTTGAAATATCTGTTTATTAAAATTGTTCGTTTGATTGAAGAAAATAAATTGTTTTTGCCGAAAAAGGGGTACGGACGGGTTTTTGAAGAGACGACGACCTAATGTCGAAGTTTTTGCTTAAAAGGTATAAGTGTTGAAAAGATTGAATATTTGAGGGAAAATTATCCTAAGTTTTAATGAAATGCGAATGTTCGCGCGATTAGACTTGAGGACATGAAGTCGACAAATTTAATCGTTTTTTCCCTTGGATTTAAACGTAAACAGAATAATCATGTGAATATGAAATGATTAAACAGAGAAATTATGCGGATAAGGATATATAACAATTAAATAAAAGACTAAGTGGGCGAACGTGCGTTTTTATGATTTTTGTTTAATATTAATGAAAAGAAAATGTTTTAGTAGTTTCCATTTTTTACGCATTTTTTTATATGGATAAAAGTAATGAGAATTAATTAAGGAAAACAAAAATATTTTTTAAGTTTTTTAAGTTTCTATTTTTATATATTTTTTAGAGTTCTATATGAGGCATTATTTTAAAGAAATATTAAATAATCACACTAAATGAATACTTAAAAGTTACTAACTTAAAACCTAATTAATTAAAAAAAGGGAATATTTAAAATTACCAAATAAACCTAAATTTAATAAACAAAAGGTAAAATGATTAAAAGTTTTAATTAAATTTATTAATTGATTAAGCTACTAATTAATCCAACTAAATTAGTAATAGTTAAAAACTAACAAAAGGAATAAAAATAGAAAAAAAAAGGTGTATATAAAAAATTAGATGAACAAACAAATATGGGCCAAAGGGGGTCTGAGGGGCCCAAACCAAAACTGAAGACAGGGGGGTGCAAAGGGTTTTCGCTGGGCTTAGGCAGTTAAGTCCAATATGCATTTCATAATTCTTGTCTTAGGGTTAAACGCGTTTGGTAATTGGGATTAGGGTTCACAAGGTTTGGCAGAGCGGCGCTTGCTTGTTTGTATCGTCTTCTTCGTTTACGTTCTTCTTCGTTCGCGTTCTGCTTCGTTCGCGTTCTGCTTCGTCCCAAAGGCCACCGGTATTCCCCATCTCCCTCTTCCCTCCAGTAAAGCAAACGGCGATGGATTCACGGTACGATCAAATTCCTATTCGTTTTAGGGTTTGTTACAATTTTTGCATGTGTTGATTTTTACCTATTTCTGATTCTAATTTCGTGTTTATGTGATTATTGAGATATTATGAAAGGAAAGAGAGGGTGGAAAAGCTACCTGGAGAAAGGAGGAGGGAGGGTTGAGTGCGTAGGAGGCCGGGACAAGGAAGTTGACGTCGTGGGCTTGCTTCAGTTGCCGGTACTCTGTATTTATCTTTCTTCTCTTCTTCTGTTTCCGTGTATTTGATGCTGGACTGTTTCTTTCTTCTTCTCGCTACTGTTGCTTTCTAATGGCCTATGATGATATACTGATGCCTTTGCGTTGCCTGGAATATTTTGAATGCTATTGTTGAAAAATCATTTTTGACTAGCTTGATGATATCGATGCTTTTCCTCTTCTTCTCAGTTATGCTTCTGTTGGAATGGTTTGACAGTTCTTTTTTTTCTCGCCTATACTACTGTATGATTTGCTTATGGCCAATGATGAACATATTGAGGCCTTCGTGTTTGGACATTGGTTTTGATTTTTGGTGATACAGGTTTGTGGTTTTAGACCATATGGTTCTGATATAGTTTATGCTGGTTCTACTAGTTTGGAATGGTTTAGGACATGTTGGTTTTGTGTGGTTGAGGTTTTGAAAAAGGGTTATGGTAGCAGGTTTTATAGTAGGCTATGAGGTTTTGGTTTATGGGATAACAGGTGAATGGTTTAACTGGTTTTGGAACGGGATGGTACAGGTCTTATGGTTTTGAAATGGTTTAAGGTTGATGGAAACTGGTTTTGGAACAGGATGGTACAGGTTTAATCGTTTGGGCCATATGTTTTACTGGTTTATGAGATAACAGGTTGATGGTTTTTAGGCCATGTTTTTGATGTCTTATGCAGGTAGCTGGTTGATGGTTTATGTTGTAGTATATTTGAGTTTTTTTTAATGCTTAGGCAGGTTTTACTCTCTTTCTTGAAGGGGTTTTGTGTTATCTTATACAGTTTTCTTGGCATCTCCCTTTATGCCACAGGTTTTGAATTATTTTACTAGCTTGGTAATTCTGCACTCTGCTTCATACAGTTTGTTTGTATTCTAATTTCATGCTTCTTTCCTCTTACTGTGTTACTGCTGTAGTTTTGTGACTCCTTCTGCCTAAACCAAAACCTGTAAAACCATCTTTCTATCTCTCTTCTCTCTCTTAAGTACCATTTGATATCAAAATGATGTGTACTTTATGGTTCTGAAAAAGCAGGCTGGAAGATGATGAGAAAAATGGAAAATATTATGCTTGCAAAATTGATTTGAACTGCATATTTCTTTTGACTTCTGCATGGCACAGTGGAGCCTTATTTGTTTTGGCCTCTTCCTATGTGCATAGTTTACGTTGGGATATCTTGCATATGTAATGTTTATGCATATGCTGTTGCTTTATGCCTTTGAAATATGCATGGGATTTTTGAAAATGCAATTGATTTTAATTATGCAGTTTTGAAAATAAAAAAATGAATTTGTGCATCTTTTAAATTTGTGCATTCATTTTTGAAAATAAAAATCCATCCCTTTTTGTGAACCGGGAGAAATCCCGCGATTTGCAGAAAGGGTAAAAACTGATTCCAGCCGTTGCTTTTAATGATGAACGCTTAAGATTAATTTTCCGCTTTTAATTACTTATTCAATTCTGACTTTTCTTTTAATTGTTTTGCAGGTGAAATTAAATGAGCAAACGAAAAAGCATTGGATAGAAGATTTAGAATTAGAATCTTAGAAAAATAGTTCTATTTTACTTTAAACTTTTTATGTAATTTGTTATTATAAATATTTTGTAAATAATACAATATTTAAATAACAATTGTAATAAAATAGAATAAAGTGAAATAAAATTCTATTATTTTCCCAGTCAATTCTTTTTCTTTCCAATTATTTATTTATCGTCTATAATTCTTTAAATTGTATAATAATTGAAAATCAATTTCAATTACTTAAATTCAGAATAATAAACAAATAAATAAACATCATTGATCAATAAACTCTTCTTCAATCTATTCCATTATTTATAATTCTCTAAATCATAATAACTGAAAAAATAAATTTCAACTATTAAACTTAGGATAATAAATAATTAAATAACATTGTTGATCAATTAATGAACTTCCCTTCAAATATTTATTTTATTATTTATAAATCTTTGAATTATATAATAACTGAAAGTAAATTCCAATTATTTAAATTTAAGATAATAAACAATTAATAAACGTCATTTAAGTCTTGATCAGTTAATAAATTTAGCGTTCAACAAATAAACAGCTCTCGACTTGAAAGAGTTATGAATTTAAAAATCAAATAAATGAAAACGCTTGCAATGTAATGATGCAGATGGCGAGAAGGTATCTTAGGTCAAAATTTGGGGTACAACACCCGCCGACTTCATGAGGAGGAAACTCTCAACACTTACATCGCACCAAAGAGGATGTGCAATGTCTTTTTACATTAAGAATTTTGTAATATTTTGCCCATGGGGCACTTATGTACTAACAAATTTCTTCTTAATATGATGTGCGTTCTTTTTGTTTGCAACAAATTTGATATTTCTGAATCCTTGAATGCATTACATGAATAACATACCATTCATCATATGCATAAACAAGTCTTCACACTAGGTTTCCTTATCTTTCTGCTGTTTATTTCAGCAAGATGGATTTGGAGTAGACGGTAAAGGATCTGCAGGCACAAAATTCACAATTTCAGCAACTCCTCATGACCTTGGCAAAGGGTCAAGAGGATCTCAAAGCTTTGTTGGAGAAGAATAAAGAGAAAAAGAAGAAGAGGCCCAGAGTAGCCACTTTTGGAAGAAGGTTTGAAAGCAATGCCAGAAAGGTTCTTGAGTTCCCCTCAACGTCTGACGAAGGGGCTGGTAAAGGGAAAGGGGTTGTTGTACCGTCTGAATCTGAAGTTGAAGAGGAGGAAGAGGAAGAAGACGAAGACTACTCCGAACAACAATACCCTCCAGCGGATGATAAATATAAGAACCTTGAGGATAGATTGGCAGCCATGGAGTTGCAGAGGGTCCCTGGTTTGGATTTTGAAGAACTAGGGTTGGTAGCTGGGATTGTTATCCCTCCCAAGTTCAAGGTGCCAACATTTGCCAAGTATGACGGTCTGTCGTGCCCAAAGATGCACCTGAGATCGTATGTCAGAAAGATCCAACCCCACTCATCTGATAAAGACCTTTGGGTGCACTTTTTTCAAGACAGCTTGTCAGGAACGCAGTTGGACTGGTTCTATCAGCTCGAGAGATCAGAGGTTCACAATTGGGAAGACTTAGCTGCCGCTTTTTATCGTTAATATCAATACAATGCTGATTTGGCGCCCACTCGTACTCAGTTACAAAGTATGGGGATGGCTTCCAATGAAGGGTTTAAAGAGTACGCCCAGAAGTGGCGTGATCTAGCTGGAAGGGTGCAGCCACCGTTGTCAGATAGGGAGTTAGTTGACATGTTTCTGGGGACCCTGTCTGGCCCCTTCTTCAATCATCTAATCGGGAGTTCTTCCACGGGATTTACTGAACTAATTTTTACCGGCAAAGGGGTCGACGCCGGTATTAAAAGTGGAAAGATTCAAAAGGATGCTTCCGCATCCACAGCTGTTAAGAAACCCTTCCCTGCTAAGAAGGAAGCCTCTGTTGTGTATTCTCAGAAGGGTCAGGGAAGAATCGAGCGTCGGCCGACTGTAGGGGCTGTGATGATTCAAAACTCTTCAAATGATCAACCTCGCAGCAATCAGTCGAGACCTAATCAACAACGGGTAGAAAGGCCACAACGGTAGTTCACCCGAATCAACATGACGCCCGCTCAGGTACTCCCCCATTTGTTGAAGCTGAATCTTATCAGTTTGAAGGAAGCACCAAAGAATCCTAACACCTCCACTCCATCCTACCACCCCAATGCCAAGTGTGCTTACCACTCTGACAGTGTTGGGCACGATACCAATAGTTGTTAGGCCCTTAAGTACAAAATCTAGGACCTGATTGACGCCAAGGAAATAGAATTCGATGCGCTTGAGAAGCCCAATATGATTTCTGCTCCGATGCCCAAGCACGGTCACAATGTTCATGTCGTTATAGAAGACCTCCATGTTACTGATGTTGCCGATCTTTTGACTCCATTATTAGTGATTAAAGAGAAGTTGATGAGAGCCGGGATATTCCCAGGCTGCGGGAAGGACTGTTATTTTTGTTTGAACATACGAGCTGACTGCCCAATGTTGAAATCAGGTGTCCAACGCCTGATGGATACCCAAGAGATACTTTTCCAGAAAACCCCTGTTGATACCTTCACTACTCCTGCTACTTTTACTACTTCAACCAACGATATTGCAATCATAACCATTTCCGACAATCCTCCCAAGGCTTGCAAAAGGCCTGTCAGGATTACGCCCAACTCTAAATGTGTACCATTAAAGATCACCATGCCGGGACCTGTCATGTACCAATCAAGCAAAACGATACCATGGAACTATGGAGGAGAAATCTTCTACCATGGTATCAAACAAATCGAAGCAGTCCAAGAAAATTATGAAGAAGAAAACCCTGATATAGGGAACATTGCGGGTACAAGACAGATAACCCGCAGCGGCCGGATTTTTTCTCTGGAGATTGCTCCCCCTCGAGCAGTTTTCGGACCCTCGAAAGCTTCCGTACCTGTTAGACCATCTGTGCAAGGCCCAATGATTGAAGAATTGGATACTCATGAAGTAAGACCATCTGTTGATACTACCGACAAAGGTAAGGGGATACTAGAAGCGCCTGTCAGGACGAAGGCTCATGTTGTGGTTATCCCCGAAACCACTCAGAAAGAAATGGATGAAATCTTGAAAATAATCAGAAAAAGTGACTACGACATTGTGGAACAGCTAGGGCAGACCCCTTCTAAAATCTCAATGTTGGCTCTTCTACTATGCTCTGAGGCCCATGCTAAGGCCCTGATCAAATTTTTGAAGGCGGCACATGTACCCCAAGAGACTTGGGCTGACCTGTTTCAGGAGTGTGTCGCCAGTCTTACTGCTGATAATGGCCTGGGCTTTTCCGATGCGGACTTGAATCCCAAAGGAAGTAAACACAACGACGTGCTACATGTCTCAGTTGAATGCAGGGGAACCACCCTCGCCCATGTCTTAGTTGATACTGGTTCTTCCTTGAATGTGCTTCCGAAGAAAGCCTTAGACCGTTTGGACTGTGAAGGATTGACCCTCAAAAATAGTAACATCGTTGTTAGGGCCTTTGATGGGTCCAAAAGAATGGTTCATGGAGAGGTTGATATTCCTATCAAAGTAGGCACAAAAGTTTTCAACTCCACCTTTTATGTGATGGACATCTGTCCGTCATATTCGTGTTTGTTAGGAAGACCGTGGATCCATTATGTCGGGGCAGTTACCTCCTCTTTGCACTAAATTCTGAAATATCCTGTTAAGGGTAAGATTATAACCGTGCACGGCGAGGAAGAGTAAATGATAAGTCATCTCAATTCCTTCCGCTATGTGGAGTTGGATGGCGAGTTCATCGAAATGCCTTTCCAACATTTTGAGGAAGTTTCTCCTGAGGTAGCAGTTGCGAAGACAATGGTTGAGGTGCCTATCGCTCCCAACCATGTATCTAGGATGGTGTGATTGGTGGATCTGGAACTGACTGTTTTAAGCTGGTTTCGCGAAATGTCGCGGTAAGCAAGAGTCGCCACCGTCTTTTATTTTCTCCAACATGGAAAGGACAAAAGCACAGAAAAATTCCTTATTGAGATTAATTCTCGGTTCGGGAGGTAGATTATAGAAAGGGAAGGTATTAGCACCCTTTCTATCCATGGTTATCCATGGGCTCTTAGATACTTGCTCATTTGTGTTTTCAAAAATGTTTGTTTGCTTTTCAATTGTGGGTTTTAAAAAAGTTTCTTTGAAAATTCCAGTTCGACTCTTGTATCGGTCCTCAAGAGTGTTTGAAAAATTGCTTTCGAAAGCTTTTGAAAAGGGGTCGGTGTGAAAAGTCTTTTTGAATTTGTTTTGAAATTTAGAGCAAGTATTAAGAGCCGTCTACCTACCCTAAGGAATTCGTCTGTGTAAATGTCCTTTAAAGTAGTGCCATCCCACCATTGAGAGGTAGGTAGCACCATCGTTGGAGGTGTTCGGGTCAATTCGATTTTAGGGACATGGTGATCACCGGAGCAATGGGAAGACACCTTAGAAGCTACCCTCATGCCAGGTTCCCGGATCATGAGGACTTACTAAGACATCCTCTACTCGACGACCACCTTTCGAGGGGCAAGGCAACAGTGAAGCGTACCCTAGGGGTGGTGTGTGAATTGTGTGTCATTTTCAGTTTATTGTTCGTCTTGTCATGCATTGGTGATCTAACGTTTGTTTTTATTTTTTTGGGCATTCATTCTTTCATGTTATTGTTTAACAGTTAAAAGTGCGGAAATTTAAAGTGCGGAAAAGATAAATGGTCCTACGCTATTACAAAGGCACGGGTCTACAACGCCAAATTAATCCAGACCCGATTTAAAATAAAGTGCAGAAAGTAAATGTCTAATAGCTATTACATGGCTTTGGAACAAATACATTATATTCACAAAAGAAATAAATAAAACGCGCGAACAAAAACAGAAAATATGATCAAATGCGAGGGCGTTGGACCCTTTAAGGAATTAAAATAAAACTATTAAAATAATTAAATTAAATAAAAGAAATGACTTATTTTTATGTTTTTTTGTATTTATGACATTAAAGAAAATTAAATTAATTAAAAGTCAAGTAATTAATTCTAATTCTAATTGTTTTTAACTTATTAAAGAAAATGCATTAAAGTTAAAACCTAAAATTAAAACTAATTAATTATAAAATTTATTTATGAAAATACTTAAAATAAAATACTTTATTATTTTTTCTCTTTTTTCTGATTTTTATATGTTTTTTATATTTTGAAAATATTAATTAATTAAAATAAAGCAACAATTAAAAAATATAAAAATAATAAAAAGAACAAAGAAAAGAAAGAAAATTGCAAAAAAAACCTAAGGGGGTGAAACCCCTAATTTGGAGGTTTGGATTGAGAAATCTGGCCCAATAAGCTTGATCCGTTTGACTTTTTTGAGTAGCATGCTGAAGCGTGGACCAGGGTGCAACGTGTTCTTTAGATCTATGCTTTTGATTTGATCTCCCAGGACGCGTGTACACTGGGTTCTGAAGGTGTACCATGGTATTCATCATTGATGCTGCATGTGAACGTGAACTGGAAAATAATATTGGAATTGTGAAGACCTGGGGCTCGAACCCAGGTCATGTGCTTTGCCACCACTATCACTTGCCAGCTGAACCACGCGTATTTCTTGTATATCCTATAGCAAACAAACATTATAATATAAAACAATTCCTTAATGTCTTCAGCGCGCGAATTTTTGAACTGGCCTATCACCATTTGCCAACACATCATCTTCTTCATGTTCCTGAAAGATAAACAACATAAGCAACGGTTTTCACACCGTTGCAGAAGGTACCATATGAAAAAATAACGAATAGGCCATAAGGCCTCATAAATTGATCGCGAGTGTTGGCTTCCCTTCGTCCAAACGTGTTGAATCCAATGGTCTTGGTCTCAGCCTCTAATTTTACCTTATTTCAAAAGCCCTAATTCTAAGGTTGAAGAACCCTAAATATCAACAATGGCATCTTTGCATATAACACATAAAAACGCAATTAGTTCACATGGTAAGCACCAGAATGCATCATTGAATAAGAATATATAAATTAAACGTCATGAAAATGCCTCAAAGTTAAGATACGAGTATGCAATTTTATGAGAAAAATTTGGATTCTGTACAGCGATTCTTGAGGTTTGGAGGACTGTTTTTGATTGGGAATCGTCCAATGACGCTTGAGGAAGCTAATGAGATAGCAATCGTGGCCTGAAACCTCCTGCAAGTTGGTTTTCAGATTTGAGATTTTCTTGTAAAAGTGTGAGTTTGTGTTCAAGGTTCCTGCGCAGCCCCTTGTTCAAAATGGTTTCTGATCATTTGTATATCTCTTAGGCAATGTGTATGAATGAGAATTATAGCCAATAAAGCCTTGCATTGATGTTTTGGATTTTCACATAAACCACCATTATCACACTTTCCATTTTTTGCCTCATTTTGAATTCTTGCCTTGTTTACTCCCTTGCACGAATTTTGGTAGGCACATAATGATGTTTCAAGGCTAGTTAAGGCCAAATATTTCATTTAATCAAACTTTTTAATTTTTTCTTGATTTTAAAAGATTTAAACTTAATTAAATCCAATAAAATCAATTAAAAATGAAAAAATTAATTAAAAAATATGAAACAAAAGGTGGGACACGTGGGAGGCATGGCCAAGTCAATTCAAGTGGAAAAAGTGGGCCCCTTTTGTCAAAAATGAGATTTCAAGGATAAATGATTTTGGCCATTTCACAAAAATTTCCCAACTTCTCCAATGCATAACTTGCTCAATTTTTAAGATTTGCTCATGTTCTTGGACATTTTGGAAAGGTTTTTGAGTCCTCTAACCAATGCCTTTGTTCCCATGTCATTTTGATTTACCAATCTCAAGTTATGGCCTTTGACTTAAAGTCCCTTTTTGTTGACTTTTGAAAATGACCTATAATGTTGAAATTGATAACTTTTTATGAGAGCATTTCTTGGACTTGAAGTATGAATATGAGTTGTAGGAAATGTCTTTCTCTTCAAAATGAGCTTTGGATGGAATTTTTCTGATGAACTATGTGAAAGTTATGCCCTGGTCAATTTCAGTTGACTTTTTCAACTGTCCAAAAATAGAAACTTTTGCATCTTGATGATTTTTGAGCCAAGTTTTGAGAATCATGATCAAGCATTGATCAAATGATGTTTGTGGCTTCAAAATAAGATGTTTACCAAAATTTGAACTTTTGACTGTCAAATGACCATTTTGCCCCTACAGTTGACTGTAGTGCAATTAGGGTTTTTGACTGTGCAATTTTGTGCTGAAAGTCTTGAAACTTGATATGAGGATGCTTGACCATATTTGTAGGCATGTGAGACTTGATTGGGCCCTTGAAAACTTCATTTTCCTGATCAGAACCAAAACCCTAATTTTGCCTGCTTAGGAGGCCCTTGACTGTGCAACCCTTGGGGACTCTTGAAGCATGACTTGGCAATTTCTTGAAGAATATGGGAGGGCAAATTTTGGGGTACAACAGTTGCCCCTGTTCAATCTTCTTAAACCTGAGGATGCAGATTGGCTGACGTGCCTTTCGTAATCCGAGGGTGGAAGATGATTGAACACTAGAGTGCCCAGAAATTTGCGCTCACATAGTAGCAGTGATGATGGAATGGGCTTATGGATGCCATTTAGAGGTTGATGAATAGGATGATGGGCTTATAGATGCCATCTGGATGTTGATCGCCTAAGAGATTCCTTAGCGAGAGCCTGCATACCTGCAAAAGAAAAAAAAGTACCTGGCACGTTGCAGGAGCTGATTTTCAGATGTTTGGCATAGATATGTCCTGACTGGTTACAGGAGCTGGGTCTGGAGCTTCAAAAGATGATGAATGAACCAGGGATGGTTGCTACCTTAGCATGAATGGTAAGAGAACCTTGGGTGATTTTAACTTCAACAACGCTCGATGAGAAAATCTTGGTGGGAAATACCATCTTCGCAGGATCGGGAAGAGAACCATAGGTCATCATAATCTGAAAGGGAATCACCTCACTCACCGTCGGAGAGGGAGCCATTATAATCTGAAAGGAATTATCACCTCACTCACAGTCGGAGAGGGAAACATCTGAAAAGGACTTACCACCTCACTCACTGTCGGAGAGGGAACCATAGGAGATTATCACCTCACTCACCGTCGGAGAGGGAAACATCTGAAAAGGACTTACCACCTCACTCACCGTCGGAGAGGGAACCATAGGAGACTATCACCTCACTCACCGTCGGAGAGGGAAACATCTGAAAAGGACTTACCACCTCACTCACCGTCGGAGAGGGAACCATAGGAGACTATCACCTCACTCACCGTCGGAGAGGGAAACATCTAAAAAGGACTTACCACCTCACTCACCGTCGGAGAGGGAACCATAGGAGATTATCACCTCACTCGCCGTCGGAGAGGGAAACATCTGAAAAGGACTTACCACCTCACTCACCGTCGGAGAGGGAACCATAGGAGATTATCACCTCACTCACCGTCGGAGATGGAAACATCTGAAAAGGACTTACCACCTCACTCACCGTCGGAGAGGGAACCATAGGAGACTATCACCTCACTCGCCGTCGGAGAGGGAAACATCTGAAAAGGACTTACCACCTCACTCACCGTCGGAGAGGGAACCATAGGAGATTATCACCTCACTCACCGTCGGAGAGGGAAACATCTGAAAAGGACTTACCACCTCACTCACCGTCGGAGAGGGAACCATAGGAGACTATCACCTCACTCACCGTCGGAGAGGGAATCATCTGAAAAGGACTTACCACCTCACTCACTGTCGGAGAGGGAACCATAGGAGACTATCACCTCACTCGCCGTCGGAGAGGGAAACATCTGAAAAGGACTTACCACCTCACTCACCGTCGGAGAGGGAACCATAGGAGATTATCACCTCACTCACCGTCGGAGAGGGAAACATCTGAAAAGGACTTACCACCTCACTCACCGTCGGAGAGGGAACCATAGGAGACTATCACCTCACTCTCCGTCGGAGAGGGAAACATCTGAAAAGGACTTACCACCTCACTCACCGTCGGAGAGGGAACCATAGGAGATTATCACCTCACTCACCGTCGGAGAGGGAAACATCTTGAAAAGGACTTACCACCTCACTCACCGTCGGAGAGGGAACCATATGAGACTATCACCTCACTCGTCGTCGGAGAGGGAAACATCTGAAAAGGAATTACCGCCTCACTCACCGTCGGAGAGGGGACCATAGGAGACTATCACCTCACTCACCGTTGGAGAGGGAAACATCTGAAAAGCAATTACCACCTCACTCGCCGTCGGAGAGGGGACCATAGGAGATTATCACCTCACTCACCGTCAGAGAGGGAAACATCTGAAAAGGAATTACCACCTCACTCACCGTCGGAGAGGGGACCATAGGAGACTATCACCTCACTCACCGTCGGAGAGGGAAACATCTGAAAAGGACTTACCACCTCACTCACCGTCGGAGAGGGAACCATAGGATACTATCACCTCACTCGCCGTCGGAGAGGGAAACATCTGAAAAGGACTTACCACCTCACTCACCGTCGGAGAGGGAACCATAGGAGACTATCACCTCACTCGCCGTCGGAGAGGGAAACATCTGAAAAGGACTTACCACCTCACTCACCGTCGGAGAGGGAACCATAGGAGATTATCACCTCACTCACCGTCGGAGAGGGAAACATCTGAAAAGGACTTACCACCTCACTCACCGTCGGAGAGGGAACCATAGGAGACTATCACCTCACTCGCCGTCGGAGAGGGAAACATCTGAAAAGGACTTACCACCTCACTCACCGTCGGAGAGGGAACCATAGGAGATTATCACCTCACTCACCGTCGGAGAGGGAAACATCTGAAAAGGACTTACCACCTCACTCACCGTCGGAGAGGGAACCATAGGAGACTATCACCTCACTCACCGTCGGAGAGGGAATCATCTGAAAAGGACTTACCACCTTACTCACTGTCGGAGAGGGAACCATAGGAGACTATCACCTCACTCACCGTCGGAGAGGGAAACATCTGAAAAGGACTTACCACCTCACTCACCGTCGGAGAGGGAACCATAGGAGATTATCACCTCACTCACCGTCGGAGAGGGAATCATCTGAAAAGGACTTACCACCTCACTCACTGTCGGAGAGGGAACCATAGGAGACTATCACCTCACTCGCCGTCGGAGAGGGAAACATCTGAAAAGGACTTACCACCTCACTCACTGTCGGAGAGGGAACCATAGGAGACTATCACCTCACTCACCGTCGGAGAGGGAAACATCTGAAAAGGACTTACCACCTCACTCACCGTCGGAGAGGGAACCATAGGAGATTATCACCTCACTCACCATCGGAGAGGGAAACATCTGAAAAGGACTTACCACCTCACTCACCGTCGGAGAGGGAACCATAGGAGACTATCACCTCACTCACCGTCGGAGAGGGAATCATCTGAAAAGGAATTACCGCCTCACTCACCGTCGGAGAGGGAACCATCTGGAATGGAATTATCATCTCCACAACGTCGGGAGAGAACCATAGGAAATTATAATCTCAAAAGCGGGCGTCTGAGAAAAACCTTTGATAACTTCTACTGAGTCTTCATCAGAAAAATCTGTTGGGAGTCGATTTAGCTGGACTAGAGAAGGCCTTTGACTGGATAAGAAATCTTTGGGTTCGATTAACTGAACCGGTCTAGGTCTTGAAATATGGTTGAGAATTTAGCTGAAACTTTCCTGAAAGAATAGAGGTCAGTCATATGCAATGCATGATATGGATCAAGCAATGATGTTCTCAACATAAATGAGATTTGTATGATATAATGCGTCTATGCATGCTATAATGATGTATGTGATGTTTTATGAATGTATGTTTTCGTCTAGGAAAGTAAATCCTTGACGGGTGCCGGGAAGTCATATCCTGGGCTGATGTTTGAGAATAGATTTTGCTTCCGCTGGGGATGATAGCTGCAAGAATACCGATAGGAGAAGATAACTCCGTTGCGGAATAAACTTGGCAAATGGAAGATTCTGCGGGGAGAAAAATACTCTAGCGACCATGCTGGGAAGCAAAACTCTGTGGGAAGAGGGATGATTTGTGGGGAGAGAGATACTTTGTTGAGTTTTGATAACAACTTGCTGGGGATATCTTGTTGGGTTGGAAGTGTTAATGGACTTCGCTGAGGATAAGAAGACTCCGTCGAGGACGCTCTTTTCGTGGCTTTTGGCTGAGGATAACCCAGTTATATCCTGTTAAGGAAATAACTCTTTTAAATAAAGCCGGACGACGCGTTCGTGCTCTGCGAGGGGATAAGCTTCCAGAATCTACTGGGGATAAGCTTACTGCTTGGGGAGATGACTTCCAACTTTCCGGGGGAAACTGGATTGGATTCTCCTGGGGAAGTTTTGAGATGTATCGGGGGAAGTGACACCACTGAATGTTGATAGAACGCCGGGGAACAATCTTAAATCAAGACTGCCGGGGATGCTTGTTATGAGTATGCTGCTGGGGAATGTTGAGATCTGCTGGAGTATACTCAACTTCCTTAAGGCCTGATAACTTTGCTTGGAGAGGAGTGCGCTGACTTGTTGGCTCACTCTCTGTGGGAATTAGGACATACTGGTTATGCCCTTTAACTGAACCTACCTTGGTACCTTGGAGGACAGAACAATTAGATTGTTTAGACAACTCTTTATTGCCCCTGTTTCTGAGGTGGGAGAAGAAGATCTGTGAGATGCTGATAGCCATTGATGGGCAAACCTTCTTCTGGTGGGCAGGTGACAAGATGACAGAACATAGTCGTACGCTTTGATCCCTAACTTTTGCCTGGACCGCCCTTTCGGTTTTTCAGTCCACCGGGATACCCATTTTTGCCCAAGCCGCCTTTTCAGGTTTTCGACTTGCCGGGTGTACAGATTTTTTTATTTCATCCCTTATTTTTGCCTGAACCCTTTTGGTTCGCCGGGAAGCCCTTATTTTTGCCTAGGTGTGTCAACCTAGCGGGTCTTTGCTTATGCGTAGTATTTTTTTCCGACTAGGTCCACGCTCTCAGAATGTAGGGAGTTGCCCCTGTTAGCAGTGTTTTGTCATGCCACCAGAAGGTGTTTGATCGTGCAAGATTCGTTGTTGAAATGCCCCAAGTGACTTAGGCGGAGATTTGCCCCAGGTTATTTGGCCTTTGAGAGATTCTCCGAATCTTGATTGGACTGCCCCAGATGATTGGACCATGATCATGTTGTGCCCCTTGATTGGAGGTACTTCTGTTCATTAGGCATTCGTCGTGCGAATTTTCCTGCTGTCCAAACAAAAATTCATATGCAAACAAAGTTATCTCAAAAATGCAAAGCTTATGTCTGTCTTGAAGATTTTTAAAATGCATTATTTTTCATAAAACAAGTGAATGTTTGTAAAACGTGATGTCAACTCCGTATTTACTGTAGGCCTTCAGGAGTCAGGATACCTTTCGTAACAGTATGCTTTCGAACTAACCCATGCTTCAGCTAGGACTTTTAAGGGTTATGACGTGGCCTGGTTCACGGTTTAAGAAACAAAGGATAAAGGCTCAAATTTCATTTGTACCCACCCGTTCTTCGTGATGTTCTTCAAACCTAAACTCAGCTGATCGTGCGTTAGACCTTGTTTGAGTCTTTGCTTTGATATACCAATGATGGTTCAAATAATGATGATTTCTTTTGAATAGGCAGTCATTTTCTGTCGAGGGTTTGTAAGACCTCTTTCTTTTTTTTGACTTTGTTATCCCTATTTTTTGCATGAACTGTTTCCTTTGTGATTACAGTCAGCGGGATGCCCCAGTTTTGTAAGTCTCCTTCATAGGTTTTGACTTAATGGGTTCTTATTTTGAAAGATAATGACTGCCCTTCTTTATTGATTATTCGGAACCATCATTGTCTTTCTTTGTTTTGTAAGGACCTCCTTCGGTGCCATTCGTTATGCACTTGGGTCAACTGAGAGACTACCCTGCCCCAGGTTGTGATTAAGGGTTGTAAATTTTTGAAAATAAAACTCCTACTTCTTTGGCTCAGATGGGTTAACGAGGGATTATCATCCTTATAACTCCAGTGTTTAGGGATTGAAACAATGCCTTTACCTCATCAGCGGGGTCCGTTCAAATGCATACTGTAATGATCGCGGTATCGTTTTCGTCATCCTCCCTCAAGAGGCTTAGAATTGTTAACCGAGCATTGAACATCACAAAAATATGAAAACAGTTTTAAGCATAATAAATGCGAATATATTGCTTCAAAACAGACATATGTGATGCATTAATGAAATAACAACATTTAACAATGAACAAATGTTTGAACAATCAAAAGAAAATTACAACTTGAGCATTTGAATGAACAAAAGTCTTCTAGTCTCAGGGCTTGTCATTTCAAATGGTGAACCTCGCAGGGATAGTAGAAGAACTCGACCTGACCATCTGGGGTGAATTCCACAGCTCCTTCATCAATCAGGCTTTGGATTTTGTACCTCAACTTCCAACAGTCATCAGTATCATGCCCCGGGCTTGTAGAATGGTATGCGCACCTGGCCCCAGGATTATAGTTGGGTGAAGAAGTCTTAGGATTAGGGTGAGGTCCTATCAACGTCACCAGATTCAACTTCAACAGGTGTTGCAAAGCTTGGGACAGCGACGTGTTAAGCTGGGTGAATTGCCTTCTGGGCTTGCTCTGATCAACCCATTGCTCTGGGCGAGGTTGTGGTTGGAGCTGTGAAGTAGTAGCAGCTTGGAGAGGTATATTCATTGAACCAAGCCTTTGACTTCTTGGAGGCTGATTACCGGTTTGGTCTCCAGCCTTGGCTACTTGCTTCATACTGTCTTGCTGAAGCTGGTTGATCACAGTTCTCAACTCTTCTTGTTCCCGAGCTAAGCCTTGGATAAGGGCCATTTGCCCCAGCATCTGAGTCCTCATTACGTCTATCTCAGCTTGCATATGTTTCAGCCGTTCATCTTTACCGTCTTCTAGACTGTTCTTGACCAAATTCCCCATGAGGAGTGTTCTCAACTCTTCCTGCCCCTTGGATAGGCTTAGGAAGATCTCCCTGAACTGAGTCTCTTGAGTAGTGAACTCCTGGGTGTTTGATTGGAAAGCCATTGCTGAAATAAACAGCGAAGAGGGTAAGTGGCCTGTAACAAGGGTACCTGTTATGCAATGATGTGTATGTATGCATGCAATGTTTTCAAGGATCTCGCGGGGTAAGCAAGAAAATTTGTTAGAATTTGAAACCGGTAGCTTGATTGAAGGAACTTCATATTGTTGAGAGTCCTTCTTCAAGGGTCAAAAGGCTCACCATATCCAGTGGGTCATAGCCCCTGACTTTAGTCATCATGTCTAGTTTTGATTTCCAAACAACCTTGGTTAAGGGAACCTTCTTCAAGAGTCAGAGCTCACCATATCAAGTGGGTCATAGCCCCTGACAACCTTGGCTAGAGGAAAATAAATCCTCTTTGCCCCTTGCTAGATGTTTGATTCATCATGACCTGCATCACAGACCCTTGAGATCCTTGAAATGGGTTAGGATGTATACAGTGGTATGATGTTATGGTATGCATGGGGTAATGTGAGTAGCCCTGTTATGAGTCCCAATTAAGGACTGCAACCAAAACCTGTAAGAAACTTAGTACACTCTTGTTATGAGTCCCGATTAAGGACTATAAACAAAACCTGCAAGAAGCTCAGGTAAAAACTGTCATGAGTCCCAATTAAGGACTAAAACAAAACCTGCAAGAAACTCGGTAAACCTTGTTATGAGTCCTAATTAAGGACTATAAACAAAACCTGCAAGTAGTTCATGTGTCAGCTAACAAGCATGCAAGTAGGCAAGTACAAAGGCACACAAGTCACACAAGAGAAACCCTTAGAGTTTAGGCCAGCATGAGGTCTAGGTATTACCCTCTTTCAGTTTGTTGGTTCATACCTGTACTATCAAAGTAACCGGGTTCTAAGGATCTCAATATCATTGGATTGCTTTCATTGTTCATCGTTTCGATTTGGCCACTGACTGGCGATCAAAATATCCCAAGAAAACAACCCTCAATTGAGTGTAGTATCGAGTATCAACCGACTTCGGAGTACACCAAAGTAGTCATCTCACTACCCTAAAGAGGCCAAGATGGTTCAACTAAGGTTCCTAAGGTCTGTTGATGCTTCACGACACCACATGGAGGCCCCGTACTCTCCTTGATTGACTCAAGGGTTACCGGTACACACCAAAGTGCCACATCAACGTAGCAGACTGCTTCAACCGTGTCGGTATACCCCGCACAGTTCCCTCACAGCCTTGTTGCTACTTTCTAAGAAGGTATCCCCAGATCCGGGTTAGGATCTATAGAACTCCCAAGACAGTCCCACAATTTAAAGCAAACAAATCAAAGCAATTGAAAACACAGTTATGAACTAGCCCTAAGGTACACCTCACTTTAAGTTTATAGTCCCCAGCAGAGTCGCCAGTTCTGTGATCGGTGGATCTGGAACTGACTGTTTTAAGCTGGTTTCGCGAAATGTCGCGGTAAGCAAGAGTCGCCACCGTCTTTTATTTTCTCCAACATGGAAAGGACAAAAGCACAGAAAAATTCCTTATTAAGATTAATTCTCGGTTCGGGAGGTAGATTATAGAAAGGGAAGGTATTAGCACCCTTTCTATCCATGGTTATCCATGGGCTCTTAGATACTTGCTCATTTGTGTTTTCAAAAATGTTTGTTTGCTTTTCAATTGTGGGTTTTAAAAAAGTTTCTTTGAAAATTCCAGTTCGACTCTTGTATCGGTCCTCAAGAGTGTTTGAAAAATTGCTTTCGAAAGCTTTTGAAAAGGGGTCGGTGTGAAAAGTCTTTTTGAATTTGTTTTGAAATTTAGAGCAAGTATTAAGAGCCGTCTACCTACCCTAAGGAATTCGTCTGTGTAAATGTCCTTTAAAGTAGTGCCATCCCACCATTGAGAGGTAGGTAGCACCATCGTTGGAGGTGTTCGGGTCAATTCGATTTTAGGGACATGGTGATCACCGGAGCAATGGGAAGACACCTTAGAAGCTACCCTCATGCCAGGTTCCCGGATCATGAGGACTTACTAAGACATCCTCTACTCGACGACCACCTTTCGAGGGGCAAGGCAACAGTGAAGCGTACCCTAGGGGTGGTGTGTGAATTGTGTGTCATTTTCAGTTTATTGTTCGTCTTGTCATGCATTGGTGATCTAACGTTTGTTTTTATTTTTTTGGGCATTCATTCTTTCATGTTATTGTTTAACAGTTAAAAGTGCGGAAATTTAAAGTGCGGAAAAGATAAATGGTCCTACGCTATTACAAAGGCACGGGTCTACAAC
The DNA here is from genome assembly GCA_948472305.1 of Vicia faba. Taxonomy (NCBI): domain Eukaryota; kingdom Viridiplantae; phylum Streptophyta; class Magnoliopsida; order Fabales; family Fabaceae; genus Vicia; species Vicia faba. The sequence goes on from OX451737.1 coordinate 104,894,843, forward strand.
GCCAAATTAATCCAGACCCGATTTAAAATAAAGTGCAGAAAGTAAATGTCTAATAGCTATTACATGGCTTTGGAACAAATACATTATATTCACAAAAGAAATAAATAAAACGCGCGAACAAAAACAGAAAATATGATCAAATGCGAGGGCGTTGGACCCTTTAAGGAATTAAAATAAAACTATTAAAATAATTAAATTAAATAAAAGAAATGACTTATTTTTATGTTTTTTTGTATTTATGACATTAAAGAAAATTAAATTAATTAAAAGTCAAGTAATTAATTCTAATTCTAATTGTTTTTAACTTATTAAAGAAAATGCATTAAAGTTAAAACCTAAAATTAAAACTAATTAATTATAAAATTTATTTATGAAAATACTTAAAATAAAATACTTTATTATTTTTTCTCTTTTTTCTGATTTTTATATGTTTTTTATATTTTGAAAATATTAATTAATTAAAATAAAGCAACAATTAAAAAATATAAAAATAATAAAAAGAACAAAGAAAAGAAAGAAAATTGCAAAAAAAACCTAAGGGGGTGAAACCCCTAATTTGGAGGTTTGGATTGAGAAATCTGGCCCAATAAGCTTGATCCGTTTGACTTTTTTGAGTAGCATGCTGAAGCGTGGACCAGGGTGCAACGTGTTCTTTAGATCTATGCATTTGATTTGATCTCCCAGGACGCGTGTACACTGGGTTCTGAAGGTGTACCATGGTATTCATCATTGATGCTGCATGTGAACGTGAACTGGAAAATAATATTGGAATTGTGAAGACCTGGGGCTCGAACCCAGGTCATGTGCTTTGCCACCACTATCACTTGCCAGCTGAACCACGCGTATTTCTTGTATATCCTATAGCAAACAAACATTATAATATAAAACAATTCCTTAATGTCTTCAGCGCGCGAATTTTTGAACTGGCCTATCACCATTTGCCAACACATCATCTTCTTCATGTTCCTGAAAGATAAACAACATAAGCAACGGTTTTCACACCGTTGCAGAAGGTACCATATGAAAAAATAACGAATAGGCCATAAGGCCTCATAAATTGATCGCGAGTGTTGGCTTCCCTTCGTCCAAACGTGTTGAATCCAATGGTCTTGGTCTCAGCCTCTAATTTTACCTTATTTCAAAAGCCCTAATTATAAGGTTGAAGAACCCTAAATATCAACAATGGCATCTTTGCATATAACACATAAAAACGCAATTAGTTCACATGGTAAGCACCAGAATGCATCATTGAATAAGAATATATAAATTAAACGTCATGAAAATGCCTCAAAGTTAAGATACGAGTATGCAATTTTATGAGAAAAATTTGGATTCTGTACAGCGATTCTTGAGGTTTGGAGGACTGTTTTTGATTGGGAATCGTCCAATGACGCTTGAGGAAGCTAATGAGATAGCAATCGTGGCCTGAAACCTCCTGCAAGTTGGTTTTCAGATTTGAGATTTTCTTGTAAAAGTGTGAGTTTGTGTTCAAGGTTCCTGCGCAGCCCCTTGTTCAAAATGGTTTCTGATCATTTGTATATCTCTTAGGCAATGTGTATGAATGAGAATTATAGCCAATAAAGCCTTGCATTGATGTTTTGGATTTTCACATAAACCACCATTATCACACTTTCCATTTTTTGCCTCATTTTGAATTCTTGCCTTGTTTACTCCCTTGCACGAATTTTGGTAGGCACATAATGATGTTTCAAGGCTAGTTAAGGCCAAATATTTCATTTAATCAAACTTTTTAATTTTTTCTTGATTTTAAAAGATTTAAACTTAATTAAATCCAATAAAATCAATTAAAAATGAAAAAATTAATTAAAAAATATGAAACAAAAGGTGGGACACGTGGGAGGCATGGCCAAGTCAATTCAAGTGGAAAAAGTGGGGCCCTTTTGTCAAAAATGAGATTTCAAGGATAAATGATTTTGGCCATTTCACAAAAATTTCCCAACTTCTCCAATGCATAACTTGCTCAATTTTTAAGATTTGCTCATGTTCTTGGACATTTTGGAAAGTTTTTTGAGTCCTCTAACCAATGCCTTTGGTCCCATATCATTTTGATTTACCAATCTCAAGTTATGGCCTTTGACTTAAAGTCCCTTTTTGTTGACTTTTGAAAATGACCTATAATGTTGAAATTGATAACTTTTTGTGAGAGCATTTCTTGGACTTGAAGTATGAAGATGAGTTGTAGGAAATGTCTTTCTCTTCAAAATGAGCTTTGGATGGAATTTTTCTGATGAACTATGTGAAAGTTATGCCCTGGTCAATTTCAGTTGACTTTTTCAACTGTCCAAAAATAGAAACTTTTGCATCTTGATGATTTTTGAGCCAAGTTTTGAGAATCATGATCAAGCATTGATCAAATGATGTTTGTGGCTTCAAAATAAGATGTTTACCAAAATTTGAACTTTTGACTGTCAAATGACCATTTTGCTCCTACAGTTGACTGTAGTGCAATTAGGGTTTTTGACTGTGCAATTTTGTGCTGAAAGTCTTGAAACTTGATATGAGGATGCTTGACCATATTTGTAGGCATGTGAGACTTGATTGGGCCCTTGAAAACTTCATTTTCCTGATCAGAACCAAAACCCTAATTTTGCCTGCTTAGGAGGCCCTTGACTGTGCAACCCTTGGGGACTCTTGAAGCATGACTTGGAAATTTCTTGAAGAATATGGGAGGGCAAATTTTGGGGTACAACAGATGGCATCTCTCAAGGACACAGAGGTTGTGGTTAAAGAAGGAAAGAGGACAGTGTGAGGGCAATTGCCTGATTTTCCCCATAAGACGGACAAGTTTGGGTTAGGGTTCACTGCTGCAGGACAAAAGGCTATGCGTCGCTCCAAGGATGGAGGACCACCCGTCAAGATCTCTCACCATGGAATCAATGTCGTAGAAGATGAAGATGAAGAGAGCCACTTTGAAGATTGGATCTTTCCGACCGTCGAATGGGGTTTAAGCAACTGGGAAGCAAAGGATTTTATTCCCATCACCTTTATCAACCAGTAATTTTATATTTGAACAATTTCCCATTTATGGTCTGTAATAACTAAACAATTCACACACTATTTTCACCTCATGCCTTGCCCGGCGCATGTAGGTCCATTTGTAAGGGTTTGATCTTCTTCATTATCATATGCCATGTTTTAATGAATCATTGGACGTCTTTCATCTATAAACTGGTGTGTTCATTTTCTTTCCTTTTGCATTTTGTTTGTTTAAGGATGGTTATCCGTTACACACACCCACACTCACAAATGCAGGTACCCATCCACTCCGGATTCCATGGGTGACTATTCTATTTTAGCCTTCGATAACTCTGAAAATTTGGTCAATCATGCTGAGTACGAAGCTGACAAAGACTGTGAAGTGCCGGGAGAGTTAGCCAGACTTTTGCAACAAGAAGAGAGGGTTATTCTGCCTCATGAAGAGTTTCTAGAAACCATCAACTTGGGGACAGAGGAAGACAGGAAAGAAGTAAAAGTGGGTGCCAACCTGGAACCAAGTGTCAAGGAGCGCTTAGTGCAGTTGTTGAACGAATATGTTGAAATCTTCGCCTGGTCTTAAGAAGACATGCCGGGACTAGACACAGATATCGTGGTTCACCGTCTCCCTACAAGAGAAGATTGTCCACCAATCAAGCAAAAGGTTCGCCGAATGAGGCCCGATGTCGTACCCTAAATTTTCCCTATCTCTTTTATTCTTGTCTGGCTTTGAACTTTGCATTACATTTGCATCATTTTATTACTCAGTCATTTTCATATCCCACATCTCATGGGATCAGGCACTTTGGTTTGAAGTATTAGGGTTCCGCCCTCTTTTTGTCTAATCTTGTTTTGGGGTTTTCTTATCAGGTAAAAAGGAAGCACATCTGGGTCTCGATTAGGGGATCTTGGAACGAATTTTGTCGTCATGTTACAAGGTTGGTTCTTGCTCAATTTTATCAGAGCCTGGATTAGGGTTTATTTCCCTATGTGTGCTGGTCAGGATTCTCAGGGTTTAAGTCTACACAAGTACAATTGGATCATTTTGGATTTTCAAGCATCAAGTCAAAGAGGAAACTATTGAAAGAGCAAAGCAGATAAATTTGTTTTTTGACAAAATTGAAGAAGAGCAAGTTTGCTTCGATTTGGAGGTTTCGATTGAGCATCTGGCTTCCTTCGAGCAAGCTGGATTTAGGGGCTTAGATTGAGCATATGGCTTCCTTCGATCAAGCTGGATTTAGAGGTTTCGATTGAGCATCTGGCTTCCTTCGATCAAGCTGGATTTAGAGGTTTCGATTGAGCATCTACTTCCTTCGAGCAAGTTGGATTCAGGGGGCTTTCGATTGGGCAATATGTTTGTTTCGATCCACATGCTTCAATTAGGCAACATTGCTTCCTTCAAACACGGGATTTCGATTGGGCAATATGTCTGTTTTGATCCACAAGCTTCGATGGGCAATATAGTCTCCCTCCAGTCACAAGCTTCGATTTGGCCATGTAGTTTCCTTCGAAGTGATCCCCTTTGATCCACAAGCTGGACCTGTGATTTTCTTCAAGGTGGCCTCCTTCAATTCACAAGTTGGACCACTAAACCCTTCGAAGCATTCAAGGATTTTGTTGACTAAAGTCCCATATACTACCAAACTTAAGCCAGTTGTGCTGCTATGCAGCAGTCCTGCACCAACCTTCCACTAAGCTCCAAAATACTGATGAGCCTGCGTGGTCTCAGTCCTGTACTTGCACAAAAAAGGAGTGCACAAGAACTGCATTGAAGAAAACAGGGGGGACAATATACCCAAACAGTTCAAATGTAATTTGATTTCCCCCCAAAACACATCAAAGCTCGCCTATAAATAAAGAGGCTACAACACATTTTTTGGGGGGAGGACCTTCTGGGCTAGGCGAACAAATCTGCAGAAAATTCTCAAAAAACACCAAATTTTCTCAAACACAAAAAATCTCTCAAGTCCCTTCAATACTTGTGAGAACAAACCCAGAATCCCTAAACACTTAGCTCCTTTGATTCTGAAGAACAACCACACTTCAGTCTCCTTCGAATCAAAGAAGCATCACACTTGCTTTCCTTCCTTCGAATCCAGCGCTCCCAGCACAGCCTGTGACCCCTCTTTCGAATCCAGCATCCAGGGCCCCAACTCAAGGCCCAGCACACATTCCATCCTGAAGCAAGGTAAGTCACTCTTACCCTTGAACTTTTCGTTTCATGGCATAACATGTAAATAACACTTTTGTTCATTTCAAAACATGTACATAACACTTTGTTTCTTTTCGTTTCCACCCTGTTAACATGTTTTTAAAAGTTAACCCTTTCGTTTTGCTTGCTGTTTACCTGAATTAGTTTTAATTAATAAACTGTTTGAAAGATAAATACTAGCATGGCCTCAGGCCATGTTGTCATTTAATGTTTGAAATGAAAGAAACAGGATACAGGAATAGGAAACGAAGCTTCTGGTTTCTGCCCATCTTTCTCCAGGCCAATCGAAAGATAGAACCTCGCTGGTGCCAACTCCCAGTCGAAGGATACAACTTGCTGTTGCCTTTGCCCAATCGAAGGATAGGACCTCGCCCCTGCCAAGGCACAATCGAAAGCCATGACCTCATTGGTGCGAACTCCCAATCGAAGGAGGCCAACAGAATGCAAATCGAAGGCTGCTTCCTCCCAATCGAAAGACACTCACTTTTCTTACTTTTATCTCTTTTTTTTCCTTTACATTTTTTTATGCCTTTTGATATGTTTGTAATAGCGTAGGTTTTTATCTTTCTGCATTTTTTTACTTTGTACAAATGCTAGTAATTAGGTGTATGGCAAGATAAAATCAACAAATAAACTAACCAAAAAATCCAAAACACTCTTAAATCATTACTTAAATATATCTTAAAACCCCCAAAACATTCACAAATCAAAAAAATCCAAAAGCATTTTTAATCATTACTTGAATATATCTTAAAACCCCCAAAACATTCACAAATCAAAAAAATCCAAAAAACATCTTTAATCATTACTTAAATATATCTTAAAACATGCAAAAAACACTCAACCAATCAAAACTCTCCCAAAGGGCATGTTATCTTCGTTCTACCGCGATACCGGCCGTGCCTATTGCTAGAATGCGTGTGTTAACGTCACCCACTAAAAAACACAAACAAACTAACCATCTTTTAGAGGAACTACGGTGTTCTGATTCCTTCATTGGATACGTAGGCAAAGGGTCGCGAAACCCTCACGAACGCAATAATCAAAAACCTTTCATTTCCCTTTAGCAAGCATAGTTGTAGATAAACACACCCTTTAAGACAAACGAACAAAATGGATCCCGTTGAGTACAACGGATGCGAGGGGTGCTAATACCTTCCCCTCGCATAACCGACTCCCTTACCCTTTCTCTTGGTCGCAAGATCATCTTATCCATTCCCTTGTGGTTTTATCGATATTTCCCCTTCCTTCGGGATAAATAAAGTTCGGTGGCGGCTCTGTGTTTTCTGCCGGTAGCTTCAGCTGGCGACTCTACTGGGGATGTTTTAGCGAGTCTCTCCTAGTTTTGTTTACTTGTCTTTTTGGGTGTTTATTTATTTGCTTTATCTTGCTTTACAGTTTTATTTCTTTATTTATTCTTTTGTATATATTGCATATTTGTTGCTACTCACATATTCTGGTTATATTGTGTTGTTGGGTTTGATGAGTCCTCTACCCGGACTTGGGTTACACATAGGATTAGGACGGGCGGTATAGTCATGTTAACTTTGAGGGAGTAATCCCGAAGAAGGAGGCATGAGAATCCCCCACTCAGTGGAGGTCCCCTTGAAGGTAATGATGTTTACCGAGTAATCGGGAAGACGTCGTTGCTTTCGACCTGGGAGCTCGAGAAGCTGAGGGCCGTAGAACCATTAACCCATCTTGGCCTTTTAGGTGCAATGCGGAGACTGTAACGGAGTAATCCGGAAGTAGTTGTCACGCGATATTACACTCGGACGAGTTTTTCCCGCGAATATTACTGATTACCAAGTAATTGGGACGTCGATAATATCCGAAAGAGGAATGTTGACTCTGGGAACTCTTTAGAACCTTGTTCGGCAGGTGATAAACCCCTAGTACATACCTCATGGGTGGTTACTTTGACTGCATGCCTATGACATCGAACTTTTGATCCTGTTACTTTCATCCGGTGCAACGGACTACGCAATGGTTATCCAGAATATGTGGAGCTGAGACTTCATGCCATAGCATACCATAACATCACATCATCATGTATATATATCTCATATCTAGAGAAATCCAAAGACAAGTCTTGTTGATATAACTTTTCAAAAGGGAAATTTTAAAAAGATAGACGAGTCTTTGGGTCTCATTAGAAATGAAGATAAAGCATTCATCCATTTTACCATGCATTCATTTTTTCACAACAAAACTCATTGGGGTCCCCTTTCTCAATCCAGTAAACAGCAAAGACGACTCATCAACATCAGTACACACAGAGACAAATGTATGTTCAACGAGCACGATTTGGGTCTTTTCAGCCGAGTCATCAACCCCAGGGGCAACAAGGACGAAAGAGGAATAAAGTTATTGAAAGGAGGGTGGATCCCATTCCCATGTCTTATGCTCAACTTTTCCCTCAGTTGTTGGCCAATCAGTTGGTTTAACTGCGTGAACTGGGTCCAACACCAAATCCTCTCCCACGAGGGTATGATGTTAGTGCTCGTTGCGAATTCCATTCAGGGGCTTCAGGCCACACAATTGAGAATTGTAGGGCATTAAAAAACAACGTTCAAGACCTCCTTGATGCTAAAGTTATCACGTTCACTCCAAAGGGTCTGATAATGGATTGAATCCCCTTGTTGGGATAGGTGCCAAGACTGCAAGAGCGTCTCCTCATTTGAGCCAGGGCTGAAGAAGTCTCCTGAGCATGGCAATTTCTAATTTCATTTGCATTATCATTTGTAACCTTTCTTGTTTTGTTCAGTACCCATTGTATGCAAAATTATTTGTCTTTTTATATTGAATCACCATGCATTGACTGTGTTTGTCTTGAACTAATCCATTCGTATTCACTCATTTACGTTTTGTTATTGTACTTGATTTTGATGCTTAACTCTTTTTAATTTAAAGAAAAAAGAAAAAATTACTCTTGAGGGAGGATGATGAAGATCTGATACTTAGATTCTCAAACGGTATGCTTTTGAATAAAACCTTGTTGACGATGTACATGCATTGTTTCAAATCCCCAAACACCGGAGTTATAAGGAAGATAGGCCCTCGTCAACCCTTTCGAGCTTTGAAGTAGGAGTTTCTTTTACACAAAAAACCTCATTTTTAACCCCGGGGCGGGTAGATTTCAATTAATCCGATCGAGCATCCAGAACTCGTCAAGAGGGAGTTCCTAGCGATACAACAATGGTTATCCATCAAAGGGCTAGGAGAAGTCAACACCACAATGATAAACTGTCACCTGCTAGCAACATGCATCGAAGAGAACGATATCCCAATGGGTATCTCTTGCACAATCAGGAGGTCAACAGATGACGATACCGCAACAATTATTCTTCATCTATCTAGGACTCAGACAACCACAACCATTTCCAACAAATCGAAGATGGCACGAAGATCAATAACTTGTTCAAAAAAGAAAGAGACAAAAAGCCCCGTTAAGTCATAACTTAAAAAACAAGAGACTTAGGCAAAAGTCAGGGCATCCCGCTGGACTGCAACTTCAAAATCAAGAAATTGTCCAGGAAAAAATTAGGGAAAGCGAAATAAAAAATAAAAAATAATCCTCAGCAAAGGACAAGATCAAGTGATCAGACGCCAAGAAGCCAGTGATTGTCGAGTCTTAGAAACCCATTGTGGTTCCTCAATCATCGCAAACTCTCTTCTCAGGAGATGAGTGCTCGTATCGAGTTAACTGAACATAGGAACGGAGAACATCATAGAGAATGGGTGGGCACCAAATAATTTTAAGCCTTAAATCTTTTTTCTAAAACCGTGAACCAGGCCACGTTACAACCCTTAAAAGTCCTAACTGAAGCATGGGTTAATTCGAAAGCAATACTGTAGCGAGAGTACGGTAACTTGACTCCTCGGAGATGTACTAAAATTTGATTTGGTAACACGTCACCTATTCTTAAAAACAAAAAAACTGATGCTTCGACATCATTTCAATAAAAGTTTTTGAACTTCAAGACAAGCATAGAATTTTCATTAGAATCATCATTCTTAGACAAACATTCGTTGCATATAAATAAGTTTTTGAACATTAAGTAAGCTTGCGTGATGAGCATCATTTGAAAACATGGTCATCTCAAAGGACGATTGCTGCAGAAACTTGTCAAAAAACAAAGGTGGGTCTTATTCTGGGGCATTCCCTCAAGTTGTCAATCAGAGGCTATCACGTCAACGAATCTCTTCCATATTTTTCCAGTCAATCAGAAGCAACCATATCGATAAATCTCTTTAAACTTCAAACTGGGGGAATCAGGCTGAGTAACCTATTCAAAATTTGTGCAACCTGGGGCAGTTGCGTCTAGATTCGACAAATCTCTACAAGAATCCATGATCAGAGACAGATATTGGGGCATGCCACTTTGCGTCGTATTATGACACAAATCTTCCATCATTCCACTCAAAGAGATCCTTGCAGGCAGGGGCATTCCCCCTCCCCTCTTATGGAGCTACTCAAGCAAATTCCTGTCATCCATACAAATGCAATCAAGCTAAAAGCGTCGTGACGATCACTTGGGTTCAATTAACATCCTCAGAATCATCATCATTACCTGCAGATGTTTAAACACGTAACTCCCCAGCAATGAAGTGAACTCGGGGCATCTGAAGACACTAATGTCCATCTTCCAATCCCCAAGTGGTTCGTGAAGTAAGGAAAGTTAGACGAGACCCCTTTCCTCCCTGGAAATAGAGAAAACTTGGGGCATTTGATGAGATCCATGTCTCTATTCAGTCATTCACAAGAATTCCAACACATGAAAGAAGTCAGATCAAGCTACTCCTCCTCAACAAGATTTAGCTTGACAAGGATATAACTCTTTTCTCTCAAATTTCAAGCACCAGTCCATATTGGTACCTCAAGATGACGGGCAACAGATCCCAATGAGTTTTTGACATTTTACATACTGCATTGCATCCTCAAACGCATAGCATATACATGGATCATCATGTCACACTTCAAATGCATATGAAGCATGAGCCAGATCAATCCCCAAATCAATCTCCAAATAAACAAAACATCCTCACAAAGAATTTCATCCTCACGATTCCCAGTTAACATCTGTTATTACATTACCAACTAAAATAAACCATGGTTCCAGTACGTCGTACTTCTCCCCAACTCTCAACGCTCACATTATCTTTTATAGGGTCGTAGGTCGCTCGTAGGTCTTACCCTCACGTTATCTTTCATAGGGTCGTAGGTCGCTCGTAGGTCTTACCATCATGTTATCTTTTCTAGGGTCGTAGGTCGCTCGTAGGTCTTACCCTCACGTTATCTTTCTTAGGGTCGTAGGTCGCTCGTAGGTCTTACCCTCACGTTATCTTTCATAGGGTCATAGGTCGCTCGTAGGTCTTACCCGCACGTTATCTTTCTTAGGGTCGTAGATCGCTCGTAGGTCTTACCCTCACGTTATCTTTCATAGGGTCGTAGGTCGCTCGTAGGTCTTACCCGCACGTTATCTTTTCATAGGGTAGTAGGTCGCTCGTAGGTCTTACCTGCACGTTATCTTTTATAGGGTCGTAGGTCGCTCGTAGGTCTTACCCGCATGTTATCTTTTATAGGGTCATAGGTCGCTTGTAGGTATTACCCTCACGTTATCTTTCATAAGGTCGTAGGTCGCTCGTAGGTCTTACCCGCACGTTATCTTTTATAGGGTCGTAGGTCGCTCATAGGTCTTACCCGCATGTTATCTTTTATAGGGTCGTAGGTTGCTCGTAGGTCTTACCCTCACGTTATCTTTCATAGGGTCGTAGGTCGCTCGTAGGTCTTACCCGCACGTTATCTTTCTTAGGGTCGTAGGTCGCTCGTAGGTCTTACCCTCACATTATCTTTTATAGGGTCGTAGGTCGCACGTAGGTCTTACCCTCACTTTACCTTTCTCTTGGGTCATAGATCATATGTCTATCTTTACCCGTTGTCTTTACCTTTTCTCTCAGGTCATAGATTATACGCTGATCTTTATCCATTATCTTTACCTTTATTTTTGGGTCGTGAAATACCGCTTGATAGATTCCCTGTCGTCATCAAGTTCTACTCATTACATTTAAGTTATCATTTTGTCAAGTAATTCTACTTTCAGTCATCATGACATCATCAACCATATCCTTTCAGTCGCTTTACTATTCATTCCCTCAAAAAAAAAACTTCTATTGGCACCGTTACCCCAGTACGAGCTACCCTTTTTCAACCATGTTTTATCCATCATGATCAGTCCACCAGAAGACCAGTTTCTCTTTCCCCAAGCAGACATTCACACCAGTGAATAACACTTACACCATCTCTCCAGGGCAAATTCCAGGTCCTGGTATTTAATCATCTTCCACCTTGAACTCTCGAAAGGATGACGCCAATCTCGCCTTCAGGTTTAAGACGATTAAATAGGGGCAGCTGTCGTAGCCCAAATTTGACCTATCTCTTTTATTCTTGTATGGCTTTGAACTTTGCATTCCATTTGCATCATTTTATTACTTAGTCATTTGCATATCCCACATCTCATGGGATCAGGCACTTTGGTTTGAAGTATTAGGGTTGCGCCCTCTTTTTGTCTAATCTTGTTTTGAGGTTTTCTTATCAGGTAAAAAGGAAGCACATCTGGGTCTCGATTAGTGGATCATGGAACGAATTTTGTCGTCATGTTACAAGGTTGGTTCTTGCTCAATTTTATCAGAGCCTGGATTAGGGTTTATTTCCCTATGTGTGCTGGTCAGGATTCTCAGGGTTTAAGTCTGCACAAGTACAATTGGATCATATTGGATTTTCAAGCATCAAGTCAAAGAGGAAACTATTGAAAGAGCAAAGCAGATAAATTTATTTTTTGACAAAATTGAAGAAGAGCAAGTTTGCTTCGATTTGGAGGTTTCGATTGAGCATCTGGCTTCCTTCGAGCAAGCTGGATTTAGGGGCTTCGATTGAGCATATGGCTTCCTTCGATCAAGCTGGATTTAGAGGTTTCGATTGAGCATCTGACTTCCTCGATCAAGCTGGATTTAGAGGTTTCGATTGAGCATCTAATTCCTTCGAGCAAGTTGGATTCAGGGGGCTTTCGATTGGGCAATATGTTTGTTTCGATCCACATGCTTCGATTAGGCAACATTGCTTCCTTCGAACACGGGATTTCGATTGGGCAATATGTTTGTTTCGATCCACAAGCTTCGATGGGCAATACAGTCTCCCTCCAGTCACAAGCTTCGATTTGGCCATGTAGTTTCCTTCGAAGTGACCCCCTTTGATCCACAAGCTGGACCTGTGATTTTCTTCAAGGTGGCCTCCTTCGATTCAAAAGTTGGACCACTAAACCCTTCGAAGCATTCGAGGATTTTGTTGACTAAAGTCCCATATACTTCCAAACTCAAGCCAGTTGTGCTGCTATGCAGCAGTCCTGCACCAACCTGCCACTAAGCTCCAAAATACGGATGAGCCTGCATGGTCTCAGTCCTGTACTTGCATAAAAAAGGAGTGCACAAGAACTGCATTGAAGAAAACAGGGGGGACAATATACCCAAACTGAAATTCTGGCAGCAGATACTCAATGTCACAGTGAATGTTATGACACCGTATCTGACTTTCTATAAGACAGTAAATCAAAAAGCAGTAAAGAACACAGTCAATTGTTTACCCAGTTCAGTATGAAACAACACCTACTTTGGGGGCTACCAAGTCAGGGAGGAAATTCACTATAAGAGATATTAATTCAGGAATAAACCAACCAGTTTATCTCCTTCACTTAAGACCTACCCAATGCAACTTCAATCTAAGTTCAACTTAAACCTGAGTTCCTACTCACTCCCCCTCAATCACAGCAGTGATACTAAACAATTTACTAATGAAATAATGAAGACACTCTTCAGAACATACACTTGATTATGCTTCACAGCTTTTAATCAAGTAACACAAACACTCGTGCTTCAAAGCTTTGAGTGATACATAAACCTAACTTGACCTTGCTTCAAAGCTTTAATCAAGTGACACAAACACTCGTGCTTCAAAGCTTTGAGTGATACACAACCCTTACAATCAAAACCTACTCCAAGTCACTTATCACAATGATACTTGCTTGGATTACAGTAGTTAAAACTATACAGCCCCTAGTTGATCTTCTGTCAAAGAGTTGATTTTCCCAACAGCCTTCCTGTTGAATATATATGCAGTTGTTTCTTCAGTTAGGGCTTCCACGAAAAGCTAGGGTTAATTAGGGTTAACCTCAAGACTTGGTCACAAGACTTTATCAACCAGATTAGGGTTGAGCTAAGTTACCCTAAAGTCCACGTGAGATTCTGTTCTGGAATGTATGTACCAAATTCCTGAAAAATCTCAGAATTAACCAAACTGCCTAACTGTTAGATCAGTACAGGATGTCTTAACATTGGTTATGACAACAAGAATCCTGTTTACTGATTTTGGTAGAATATAATAAATGTGATCATTGCAAAATGCTCAGATACACACTCATAAAGAGCAGCTACTGTATGCCATTCTTTTTCTGCATAAAGTACCTAATAACCCAGAATGTTATGACATCAGTCATGACATTCACACACCTGGTTTTACCAAAAATACATGCCAATAACTAAACACTTACACAAACAGTTCAAATGTCATTTGATTTCCCCCCAAAACACATCAAAGCTCGCCTATCAATAAAGAGGCTACAACACATTTTTTGGGGGGAGGACCTTCTGGGCTAGGCGAACGAATCTGCAAAAAATTCTCAAAAAACACCAAATTTTCTCAAACACAGAAAATCTCTCAAGTCCCTTCAATAATTGTGAAAACAAACCCAGAATCCCCAAACACTTACCTCCTTCGATTCTGAAGAACAACCACACTTCAGTCTCCTTCGAATCAAAGAAGCATCACACTTGCTTTCCTTCCTTCGAATCCAGCGCTCCCAGCACAGCCTGTGACCCCTCTTTCGAATCCAGCATCCAAGGCCCCCACTCAAGGCCCAGCACACGTTCCATCCTGAAGCAAGGTAAGTCACTCTTACCCTTGAACTTTTCGTTTCATGGCATAACATGTAAATAACACTTTTGTTCGTTTCAAAACATGTACATAACACTTTGTTTCATTTCGTTTCCACCCTGTTAACATGTTTTTAAAAGTTAACCCTTTCGTTTTGCTTGTTGTTTACCTGAATTAGTTTTAATTATTAAACTGTTTGAAAGATAAATAATAGCATGGCCTCAGGCCATGTTGTCATTTAATGTTTGAAATGAAAGAAACAGGATACAGGAATAGGAAATGAAGCTTCTGGTTTCTGCCCATCTTTCTCCAGGCTAATCGAAAGACAGAACCTCGCTGGTGCCAACTCCCAGTCGAAGGATACAACTTGCTGCTGCCTTTGCCCAATCAAAGGATAGGACCTCGCCCCTGCCAAGGCACAATCGAAAGCCATGACCTCACTGGTGCGAACTCTCAATCGAAGGAGGCCAACAGAATGCAAATCGAAGGCTGCTTCCTCCCAATCGAAAGACACTCACTTTTCTTACTTTTATCTTTTTTTTCCTTTACATTTTTTATGCCTTTTGATATGTTTGTAATAGCGTAGGTTTTTATCTTTCTGCATTTTTTTACTTTGTACAAATGCTAGTAATTAGGTGTATGGCAAGATAAAATAAACAAATAAACTAACCAAAAAATCCAAAACACTCTTTAATCATTACTTAAATATATCTTAAAACCCCCAAAACATTCACAAATCAAAAAAATCCAAAAACATTTTTAATCATTACTTGAATATATCTTAAAACCCCCAAAACATTCACAAATCAAAAAAATCCAAAAAACATCTTTAATCATTACTTAAATATATCTTAAAACATGCAAAAAAACACTCAACCAATCAAAACTCCCCCAAAGGGCATGTTATCTTCGTTCTACCGCGATATCTGCCGTGCCTATTGCTAGAATGCGTGCGTTAACGTCGCCCACTAAAAAACACAAACAAACCAACCATCTTTTAGAGGAACTACGGTGTTCTGATTCCTTCATTGGATACGTAGGCAAAGGGTCGTGAAACCCTCATGAACGCAATAATCAAAAACCTTTCATTTCCCTTTAGCAGGCATAGTTGTAGATAAACACACCCTTTAAGACAAACGAACAAAATGGATCCCGTTGAGTAGAACGGATGCGAGGGGTGCTAATACCTTCCCCTCGCATAACTGACTCCCTTACCCTTTCTCTTGGTCGCAAGATCATCTTATCC
The DNA here is from genome assembly GCA_948472305.1 of Vicia faba. Taxonomy (NCBI): domain Eukaryota; kingdom Viridiplantae; phylum Streptophyta; class Magnoliopsida; order Fabales; family Fabaceae; genus Vicia; species Vicia faba. Next base: position 104,910,281 of record OX451737.1, read on the forward strand.
TTTCCCTTGTGGTTTTATCGATATTTCCCCTTCCTTCGGGATAAATAAAGTTTGGTGGCGGCTCTGTGGCACATTTGGCACCCACTTGAGCGGACATATGATGGCTAAGAAGATTCTAAGGGCAGGCTACTACTGGTCTACCATGGAAGCTGATTGTCATCAACATTCCCGTACCTGCCACAAATGCCAAGTCTACGCTGATAAGGTACATATTCCTCCTATTCCTCTCAACGTTCTGACAGCTCCTTGGCCATTCGCAATGTGGGGCATTGACATGATTAGAGAGATCAAGCCTACAGCATCTAATGGACATCGCTTCATCCTGGTGGCTATTGACTATTTTACCAAGTGGGTCGAGGCAGCTTCCTTTGCCTTTGTTACAAAAAATGTGGTTGCCTGCTTCATCATGCAGAACCTCATATGCCGGTATGGTGACCCCGATAGGATCATCATAGACAATGGTACAAATTTGAATAACATTATGATCACCGCTCTATGTGAACAGTTCAAGATTTATCATCACAATTCATCTCCCTATCGGCCGAAGATGAATGGTGTTGTTGAAGCCGCGAATAAAAATATCAAGAAGATCATTCAAAAGATGACAGTCACCTACAAGGACTGGCATGAGATGTTACCGTTTGCTCTGCATGGATATCGTACCATGACACATACTTCAATAGGGGAAACCCCATTTTCTTTGGTGTATGGCATGGAAGCTGTTCTACCCATGGAAGTTCAGATTCCTTCCTTAAGGATTATGAAGGACGCCGGTTTGAGTGAAGACGATTGGATTCAGACCCGGCTTGATCAACTTAATTTGATCGACGAGAAGCAACTTACTGCTGTTTGTCATGGTCAGACGTATCAAAAACGGATGATCAAGGCTTTCAACAAGAAAGTTAGGCGTCAGGTATATCAAGTCGGAGATCTTGTAATCAAGCGGATCATCTTACCGCAAAGTGATCCCAAGGGCAAGTGGACTCCTACTTACGAAGGACCATTTGTAATCAAGAGCATCTTTTCTGGTGGGGCAATGATTCTGACCACCATGGACGGCAACGATTTGCCGCACCCTGCGAACGCGGACATAGTCAAAAGATATTACGCATAAAATGAACCAGCAAGTTAAAAACTCGAATGGGCGACTTGGGCAAAAATGGGCATCCCGGTGAATCGAAAACCCGAAAGGGCAGTTCAGGCAAAAATTAGGGATAAAACAAAAAAATCTGTACACCCGGCAAGTTGAAAACCCGAAAGGGCGACTTGGGCAAAAAAGGGTTTCCCGGTGGATCAAAAACCCGAAAGGGCGGTCCAGGAAAAAGTTAGGGAATTAAAGCGTATGACTATGTCTCGTCGGATCACTTTAAGAACAATCTCTTCACCAACAAGCTCTAGGCTTCTGATCAATCCAGTCATCGGCGGACGAAGCATTTAATGGACAAGATATTCAGAGTTGTGAAGGCTATAGCAGAAAGGGAATCCCATGGAATTGTTACACATAGCCATCTTTCTTTTGTATAAAATTTTTCAATTTTTACGACAACATTCTCTTACTAGGATGTATGTCTCCTTTGTACAAACATATTCATGAAAGTTAAATACAAAGATACTTCAAAGTGCGGAAATTTGCTTGCCTTTCTTTTCTTTTTTATTTGAAAACGTCCAATGTTTTGTTAAATAGGCATATGCATTTGAATATAATCATTGCTTACAAATAAAACGAAATTGAAAAAGGATAATTACTGATAGGTTGAAGGTGTAGGAAGATATCTTTGTGCCATTTCAGAAAGAAATCTCCTACAATACATCATTCAGATCCTCAACAAAGCTAAAATTTGGAGTATATTTCCCCAACGGAGTTAAGCTTCAAGATCCTCAGCAGAGCCAGTGCATTCTAAAACTTGATTCCCCAGCTGAGTTAAGTTTCAAAATTCCCATCAGAGTTAAGCTTCAAGATCCCCAGTGGAGCCTGAAAACCCTGAAAATCCTATCCCCAGCAGAGCCAGAATAGTGAACATTTCCCCACAGAGTATCTCCCAACAAGATCGAAGATTCTCGGTCTCATTTCTCCAAGCAGAAACCTCCTAGGTTTTAACTCCCCAGTAGAGATTTTCAGAGTTTTCCCTATTCCCCAGGAAAGTCATGAAGGATTCTCATTCCCTGCAGAAGTCGTCAAAGGCCTTGTTAATCCCCACAAATTGCCGAGGATTTTCAATCTCCAGCAGTGGTCCCAGGATTTCTCCTTCTCAATAATCAGAGATCTTTAATCCCCAAGTAATCAGCAGTCAGCAAGGATTTCTTATCTTCAGTATTCAAAGATTTCATTATCTCCAGTTGTCAAGGATTTATTTTCCTCAGCAAAACAGCTACTCAGCTTACATGCACATCCATTACATTCATATATCATAAACATTGATGAAATACAGTTCATTGCATCATACATATCATGCAACATAACTTTGTGTTTTAGCTAACATTTTACCCTTTTCAGGATAAGATTAAAAGGATATCGTTAAAAATTATTCAAAATACAGTATGGATACACCCCAGACACGGCGGTCATTCTATTACTCATTCATAATTTCAAGTCAAAATACAGTACAGATACACCCCAGACACGGCGGTCATTCTACTACTCATTCAGACTTCAACGATCCGATACAGACTAGATACACTCCAGACACGGCGGCCATCCTATCTCTCATTCAGATTCAACTATCAACTTCAAGTTTAGATACGCTCCAGACGCGGATGCCATTCTGACCTTTGCACCAGCAGTTTGATTCTCCCCAGTGCAGTCGCCACGGAAGTCATTCTGTCACTTATTCAGATCCCAGTTACAGTCTCAGATATACTCCAGACACGGAAGTCATTCTGCTACTCATACAGATATCAACTCCAGTTACAGTCTCAGATATACTCCAGACACGGAAGTCATTCTGCTAATCATATAGATCTCAACTCCAGTTACAGTCTCAGATATACTCCAGACACGAAAGTAATTCTGCTACTCATACAGATCTCAACTCCAGTTACATTCTCAGATATACTCCAGACATGGAAGTCATTATGCTACTCATACAGATCTCAACTTCAGATACAGTCCAGATACGCTCCGGACACGGTTGCCATTCTGTCACTCATTCGGAATTTATCCCCATCCCAGAGATGCTCCATACACAGATATATCTTTGTCGCCCATTCAGAATTCAGATACAATACAGATACACTCCAGACACGGCAGTCAGTCTGATATTCATTCAAAGTTCAAATACAGTTACAGCTCAGATACGCTCCAGACACGGACTCCATTCTTTTGCTCATACAAGACCCAGTCTCCAAGATACAGTTCAAATGCATTCCAGACACGGATACCATTTTAATGCTCATTCTTCTGACCTACCACATCGCAATTCAACAAACATTCTCGGATGGCATCTTTAAGCCCATCTCCAGCAAGATTCTACCATCTCTAAATGGCATCTTTAAGCCCATTTCCTCAGCTATATTTTGACGAGTGCAAATTTACGGGCACTCTAGTGTCCAATCCTCTTTTACCTTCGAGTCACGAAAGGCAAACTTGCCAATCTAACTCTTAAGGTTCAAGAAGATTGAACAGGGGCAACTATTGTACCCCAAAATTTTCCCTCTCATTTCATCAACATTTCTCATCACAAGACTCTTGGAACTCAAGATCAAGTTAGGGTTTGCTCTGCTCAAGACACCTCCTTGCACTGTTGACCTAAATTAGGGTTTGAGTTTGCACAGGGATGTTTTGACCTACAATTCCCAAAGTGACTTTCATACTCCATGTTGGACTCATAAGTTTGTCCCTACCAAGTTTCAAGCCCTGATTCAAATTTTTGCCCAGTCAATTGGACAGTTGACCTAGAAATCAACTATATTGGGGAAAAAGTCAACTGTGGCCAATTGACAGTCAAACCTCATGAATTTTGACCCACATCAACATTATGAACTCATATGAACCATTTGATCAAGTTTGGATCATAATTCCACAAGAAATTTGATCAGATCACCAAAAGGGCAAAATGGTCATTTTTAGGGTTTTGACTGTACAAAAGCAATTTTTGACTGTTTGACCTAGCCAATGGCAAATCAAGCTCAACCATGGACTCAAGGACTCAATGACATTGTCTTGACCCATTCAACAAGTTCAAAATATCCCAAATGCATAGGATTGGCAGATGAATTTTTCAATCAACTGGTCAAAATTTGACTATACACTGAAAACTCAAACTTTGACTTTTTGGTCAAAATCAAGTGTCAAGGGTCATTTTTCATCAAGACATGCCAAATTATGAAACTTGTTCATCAAGAAATCCAAAAATGCAAATTAGGGTTTAAAATGGAAAAAAATTTCATAACTTAGAAATTTTCGAAGTTATAAAATTTTCCTATTTTTTCCTAACTTTGTCCCATTTTTTCACCAAGATGCAAATGGATTAAAATAAAACTTACGACATGAAAGTTGTATTCCATCACAAAGTCTACAACTTTGATTCACAAAGTTTTCTCAAAAGAAGCTTGGATCTCAAGTTATGATTTTTGGAACAAGGGTACCTAAAACTTTTAACTTAGAAATTTTGCCCTAGTTTAGGCAGGATTTTGATCCATCTTTTTGGCCATTTTTCACATAGTTCCACTTGGAGTTTCAAGTTTCAATTCAAAGATGGATTATATTACATGTTTCAAGCTTTCCAAATTGTCCAAGAACTCCTCAAACACCTTTGTGGTTAGGGAGAATCGAATGCTTGAAGTTGGCAAAAACTCACTTTGATCCATGGCCAATACATGTTCATACCAAGTTGCAAATCTGACCAAGATAGCTTTGTACACAATTACAGGCCTCAAAACCAGTTTGTACTCCATAATTTAATGCAAACCCATTGAGCTAATGCATTGTCTTGGTCATTAGGGTATTGTACACAAGTTTAATCCCTAAATGGTAAAAGGCATAGTTCCATTTTTGAAAAGTTATACTTTATGTCAAACCAAGATCTTTGAAGCATGGGGCCATATCTCTGAGGCAAGATCAAATCCATAAATTGCAAGTATCAAGGGCAAAGTATGCAACTTACAAGATAGAGTGTACAGGCCTGCATTGAGTAGTTACACATTCTTTCTTCAAAAAGAAGAAATTGGTCCAAATCTTGAAAACTTGAAAACCATAGTCAGCTTACACAAACATTGCAAACACATTTCACACAACCCTTTGAGTCATAAATACGAGCTCTTCACCACTCAAACCTCCTTGTACATAAAATCACCATTTTTCTGCAAAACAGGGTAAGCCCTGCAGAACCACCTCCATCTCCACTTTCCCTCGTGCGTTTTACCTCAAACTTGTTCCAATACCTTCCATTCAACTCACCTAAACTATTCCAGACCTCCATTGCCAACTGTAACTCCATTAACACACATTGGGATTTTTGTTTGGAAGATTTGCAGGTTGAGTTCTATAGCATGATTCAGGCTACCTCAAAATAAGCCAAGCATTGGGAAAGCTTCAGTGGACATCAGGCAAGCTCAAAAGAACCTCAAGCACCCTTGGAAGTTGCTGCATTGTCCAGCTCGAGCTCAACTGAAACAGGTATTTCATGAACTTTTATCTCTCTATTTAGGAATAGTTAGACTTAGGTTTGTGAATGAAAGATGTTGTATTCATAGCCTTGAAACCATACATGTGCTTAGTTTTCATTTATATTAATTGTGCTAGGAGAATTTTGTTCATGAACTTTCTGAAAAAACTAGGTTAAGAATTAGGGCCAGAGAAATTCTCTTTGGTCTTTGAGAGTTAGCTTAAGTTTTTTATATGGTTAGATTCGTTGTTTGATGCTCTACAAGTTTCATGTTATGAGTTTTGTCAAAAAAGCAAGGAATCAGGAGATACAGGTTTGACTGAGCTAGGCGCGCATTTATGTTGACAGAGGAAGAAGATGAAGTAGCTGGGCTGGGCCTGGCTACTTCCTGCTTTTCACACCTTTTTTTTATTTTCACACCCGCCTGGCCCATTTCTTGTATATTTATCATTTTTGCATTTTTATTTTATTTCTGACCTTGATATTTTATTTTCTAACATAAAAAATACTTAAAAAATATTTTCATAAATTTTTATATTTATTTGATATTTATTTTAATTATTTTCATCATTTAAATACATTAAATACTTTACATTCATTTTGTTTAAATTTAAGAACAATGTAAAAAACACTTTTATTTTTATTTATTATTTTTATATACATTTGAAATTATTTTCTTGAAATATATACATTTTTGTAAATAATTTATTTTATTTTTATACACACTTAATATATTTGATATGTATATACATGTATGCTATATTTTATTAAATAATTAGAACAAAAAACACAAAAATAATATATTTTTATTTCTATTAATATTTTATACTAAAAATACTTTTTTTTAATATACTTTTATTTTTTTGTACAAATTGATACATTATTGTATAGAAATGATAAATAATACTATTTATTTGAGAAATTAGGGTTTTTTCCTAAAAACAAAAATAATTAAAATTGACTTTTTATTTATTTACATTTCACATAAAAAATACTTTTTACATACATACAAACTTTTTTTTTGCATAATACATTTTATTTGATATTTATTTAATTATATTTATTTAAATATTGTATTGTGCCTTACCCATTCAATATGGTTGTAATAATTTAGAATTTAATTTCTTGCAAAATAATCCCCAATTCAAATTTGTACCCCCTCCCTATATCATTTGTAATAGTGTAGAATTTAAATTCTCGCACCTTTAAATGCTTTCAATTATGCCATGATTAGACTTAGGGTTTTGTATGCAAAAATCAAATTAACAAATAGTTTGACCGAATCCAAGATGAAAATGCATGAAAAAAACAAACACAATACACACTTGCACCCCTAGGGTTTCAATTCACTTGTTGTCTTCAAAAATGGGTCATGGTATGCATGTCAAGTACTTTGGCAAAACAAAAACAAAACAAAAGATCATAGTCCCTCGATGACGCTATCTGAGTTGCCTAAACAAAATGATCATGTCCCTCAAGAAAATTGCCAAAAATACTTGACACAATTGCTATCATGGTCTATATGATGACCCGCACCTGTCCCGTTTAACATCCTAACACAAGGTTGTTCACCAAATACAATGGTGAAACAACACTATTAAAAGGGTTAAAAACATAAGAAAGATCTTTGAGTAAAATAGGGTAGACAACTCTTAGTTAGTTGATCAAAACTTGCAAAAAACATCCTTGCCATCTTCAAAACACACTTCACAACACAAATTCAAAACCCTACTTTCAAACATTGAAAACTTTTTAAAAGACAAAAACACCTTTGTATACATTCAAACAAGAATCATTACAAAGGTTTCCACAATGATGGCCTCTTTTCAAAACATCTTTCAAAACCACACACAAAGCACCATTTCAAACAATTGAAGAGCGCCATTTCAAACAATTGAAAAGCAAAGCAAGTGATCTAAGCAAGTAACTAAGAGCCCATGGATAACCATGGATAGAAAGGGTTCTAATACCTTCCCTTTCTATAATCTACTCCCCGAACCCAAGCAAACATCTCGAAGGTCTTTCCTGTGCTTTTTGACCTTTCCTTAGGATAAAATAAAAAGTCGGTGGCGACTCTTGCTAAACCGAAACATTTGCGAACACAAACGCAAAATCCCAAGTCAGTTCTCCCACCGTATCACAGAACTGGCGACTCTGTTGGGGAAAACTTTAAAATTGGAGTAACCTTAGGGCTTAGATCACCCTTTGCATGATTATATTGTTTGCTTTGATTGCTTTACATTTGGTTCTCTTGTTTGGGCTTGAAATCCTCCACCCGGATTTGGGAAACATTCATAGGTAAATAGCAATACGTTGTGGAAAATGTGCGGGGTATACCGACACGGTTGAAGCAATAGCTATATTAGTGCGACATATTTGTGAGTACTGGTAGCCTTTGAGTCAATCAAAGAGAATATGGGGCCGCTGAGTGATGTCATAAAGCACTAATGAACTCTTAGAACCTTACTTGACCATCTTGGCCTTTTGTTAGGGGTAGTGAGATGACCGGCTTTGGTGCAGTCCGAAGTTGGTAGATACTCGATACTACACTCATTGAGGGTTGTTTTCTTGGAATATTTTGGTCGCTAGTTAAGTGGCTAAACCAAAACAATGAACATGGAAAACAATCCAGTGATATTGAGCTCCTTAGAACCCGGTTACTATTTATAGGACAGGTTTGAGCCAACTGAACTCAAGAGGGTACTTACCTATGAAACCTCACGCAAGCCTGAAACTAGGGTTTTGTGTGACTTGCTTGTACATGTGCTTGTGCATACATCATGAACATCATAAAGCATCATATGCATCCACTAACCATTTCAAGGGTTTGGATCTTCATCTTTGTTCTTGTTTTGTAGGTCATGGAATCTCTTCGCAGGAAAACAATTCAAGTCAACCTTGTGAGAGTCCCTCCTCAACTCAAGGAGCTTACTTCTAGGATTCCAGAGAATTCTCTCTTTAGTGAAAGACATGGTAGACTCCTAAACTTGGTCAACACCAACATTGAATAAGACATGGTGAAAGTCCTCTTCCAGTTCTTTGACCCCCTCCACCACTGTTTCACATTCCCTGATTACCAGTTGGTGCCTACTTTGGAGGAATTTTCTCCACTCTTGAGAATTCCTATTCTTAATCAACTACCCTACAACGGTACGGAAAAAGAACCAAAGCCTGAAGATGTTGCTCAAGCATTACACTTGCAACCATCCGACATCAAGGGACATTGGGAAACCAGAAGTGGTGTCAAGGGTTTCTTGGAAAAGTTTCTGTTTGAGAAGGCACAAGACTGCTGGAATTCTCTTGATCTACAAGCCTTTGAAGAGATTGTGGCACTCCTTATCTATGGGTTGGTCCTGTTCCCAAACCCTGACCAACTTATAGATGTGAATGCTGTCAAGATTTTCATATCCAGGAATCCTATACCTACATTGCTTGGGGACATCCTACACTCATTTTACACACGAACAATAAGGAAAAGAGGTGTTCTCATGTGTTGTACTCCTCTCCTAGAAAGGTGGTTTATTTCTCACCTTCCACAATCAGTTTTGAAGAATGAGCAGAGTTTAAGGTGGTCACAACGATTGATGACCCTCACACATTCTGATGTACATTGGTGTTCTCGGTCCAGAGAAAATGTCATCATCATTGATCGTTGTAGGGAATTCCCTAATGTCCCACTACTTGGCATTAGGGGGGGTATTACCTACTACCCTTATTTAGCTTTGAGGCAGTTTGGATATGCTCGGAGGGACTTCGACAATGATGCGCAAGGACTTCGACAAAGGTTCATAAGAGCTTGGAGGATGCCCAACAAGGTGGATAGTAAGACACTGGGGCACAAAAATTCCATCCCCCTTGAGCCTTACCTCAAGTGGGTACGAACCCGCGCCCAGAATCTTATGATGCCATACTCTCACATTCTCCCCATGATCAAAGAGCCTGTCATGGAAGGAGAGGTTCCATACACCATCCTACATCCAGACATGCCAACATCATTGGAAGAATTATAAAAGAGTTGGATCCAACTCAAAGAAGAACGGAATACTTTTGAAGCCAGCTTCTATGCCAGTGAGAAGAAGGTTTTGGAGCTTACCCGCCGACTTCATGAGGAGGAAACTCTCAACACTTACATCGCACCAAATAGGATGCGCAATGTCTTTTTACATTAAGAATTTTGTAATATTTTGCCCATGGGGCACTTATGTACTAACAAATTTCTTCTTAATATGACGTTCGTTCTTTTTGTTTGCAACAAATTTGATATTTCTGAATCCTTGAATGCATTACATGAATAACATACCATGCATCATATGCATAAACAGGTCTTCACACCAGGTTTCCTTATCTTTTTGCTGTTTATTTTAGCAAGATGGATTTGGAGTAGACGATAAAGGATCTGCAGGCACAAAATTCACAATTTCAGCAACTCCTCGTGACCTTGGCAAAGGGTCAATAGGATCTCAAAGCTATGTTGGAGAAGAATAAAGAGAAAAAAAAGAAGAGGCCCAGAGTAGCCACTTTTGGAAGAAGGTTTGAAAGCAATGCCGGAAAGGTTCTTGAGTTCCCCTCAACGTCTGACGAAGGGGCTGGTAAAGGGAAAGGGGTTGTTGTACCGTCTGAATCTGAAGTTGAAGAGGAGGAAGAGGAAGAAGACGAAGACTACTCTGAACAACAATATCCTCCAGCGGATGATAAATATAAGAACCTTGAGGATAGATTGGAATCCATGGAGTTACAGAGGGTCCCTGGTTTAGATTTTGAAGAACTAGGGTTGGTAGCTGGGATTGTTATCCCTCCCAAGTTCAAGGTGCCAACATTTGCCAAGTATGACGGTCTGTCGTGCCCAAAGATGCACCTGAGATCGTATGTCAGAAAGATCCAACCTCACTCATCTGATAAAGACCTTTGGGTGCACTTTTTTCAAGACAGCTTGTCAGGCACGCAGTTGGACTGGTTCTATCAGCACGATGTTATAACATTATTTTGTGACAATCTAAGTGCCATAAATATATCAAAAAATCCTATTCAACACATCATACCAAACACATTAATATCCATCATCACTTTATAAGAGAGCTTTTGAAGAAAAGATTGTTGCCTTAGAACATGTAGCTATTGAATTACAATTGGCTGAAATTTTCACTAAGGATTTGGATGCAAACCAGTTTGAGAACTTAAGAGGAAAACTAGGGATCTGCATATATGAGGGTTTGAAGAAATTAAGGGCGTGTGGGAATATCATTAAAGTGATATTATATCATTTATTATGTTTCCAACAAATTAAGTATCTTAAGCAATCATTTCAAGATTATCTCAAATACTCTCCCACACGCTACGACATTACCTCTTTATATTTTCACAACCTCTTCGTTCTCCTTTAAAGAAAAAAAACCCTTGTTATTTTTCATCTCACTGTTCAAAAATATTCAAAGATGTCGTAACATCATGCTTCGTCTCTCTCAAAGTGCTTTTCTGATGAAGCCAAGGCTTCTAGGTCAAAGTCTGTCAACCATCTGGAGGATCTCTCCCTTGATAAAGTCCTGGTTGTTGCTCCTCTAACAACTGTTCCACCCTCTGAGAAGAAGTTCAAGAAACCCAGATCGTCCCATGCAAAGAAATCCAAAGACGAGTTTGACACTTCTAAAGGTAATGCTCATAATACTACTGATGATAGATCAGAAGAAGACATTGTTAATGTTGATAGAAGCATTAGAAGGATGGTATATAGGGTGTTAAATGAGGTTTTTGTTGTGCCTGGTATTTCAACTCCTCTTTCCAAAATGCCTGCTCAGGCTGACAAAGGTATTGATCCTCAAAATGCTGCTGAATCATCTATCTTAAAGAAAGATGTTGTTGAAAGCGAACTTGGCAAGTTTGCTACATCTATTCTAGAAGAAGTGGAAGTTGGTGTTGAACAAGATGTTGAGACATCATCTACTGAGAAGGACTCTTTTATTAAGGAAGATGTTGCTGGCTCTAAAAATGCAAAGAATCCAAATGTTGAGAATGTGGTGAATGTTGATGAGTTGTCTGACAATGACTTTATTACCAATGCGGTACCTGGAATTGCTAAAAGGCTCAAGTCTATAAAAGTGAAGGATGTGGATGCCTTATCCCCTTCCAAGAGTATCAAGAAGAAGACTATGTATGGTCCCTCAAAGCCCTAGAGTAAAGTGGTTTCTCCCTCCAACAAAATAAAAGTTAGACCCGATAGCTCCTCAGATTATAATGAGGATGATGTCCAGGACATCTCTCCTGTGAAGAAGTCTTAAAGCAAGAAGCTTTCTTTCAGGGTGCCTGATGCTCCTCTTGAAAACATTTCCTTCCATTCTGTTGGCAATACTTAAAAATAGAAATATGTCTTCCAAAGAAGGATTGCTCTTGAAAGAGAGTTGGGAGCAGATTCACTGGAGTGCAAAGAGATTATATAGCTGATTTCTTTTGCCGGTTTTGTACCCCAAAATTTTCCCTCTCATTTTATCAAGATTCTCCTCACAATACTTCTTGGACTCAAGACCAGATTAGGGTTTGCTCAGCTCAAGACCTCTCCTTGCACTAGTAACCTGAAATTAGGGTTTGAGTTTGCACAGGTATTTTTGGACTTCCAATGCCTCATGTGACTTTCATACTTCACGTTGGACCTATAAGATTGCTCATACCAAGTTTCAAGCCTTGAATCACATTTTGGACCAGTCAATTGGACAGTTGACCTAAAAATCAATTATATTGGGGGAAAAGTCAACCATGGCCAATTTACAGTCAAACCTCATAATTTTTTATCCACATCAACATTATAGACTCATATGAACCATTTTATCAAGTTTGGACCACAACTCCTCAAGAAATTTGATCAGATCATCAAAAGGGCAAAATGGTCAAAATTAGGGTTTTGACTGGAGAAAGGCAATTTTTGATTTTTTACCTAGCCAATGGCAAATTGGGTTCAAGCATAGTTTTAAGGACTCAATGGCACCATCTTGACATAATCACAACGTTCAAAAGATCTCAAATGCATTAGATTCACAGATGAATATCCCAGTCAACTGATCAAAAATCAACTGTACACTAAAAAGTCAAACTTTGACTTTTTGGTCAAAATCAAGTGCCAATGGTCATATTTCATCAAGATGTGTCAAAACATGAAACTTGTTCACTGTTGTACCCCAAAATTTTCCCTCCCATTTTTCAAGAAATCCCAACCCTAGGGTTTTCTCAGATTTTCAAGATTGTCTCAGGAATCGATTAAACAGATTTTTCTATGGCAGTAAATCAAGAATTAGGGTTTCTCTCGCATTTCTCAGAAGAAACTGAATTCTCAGAAATTCAAATTAACTGTCACATGTTTTCACACTTTTTCGAGTTGGCTGAAAGGTTACTGGTTGTTCTTGAGGCTTGTTTATCTGGGATAAGAGATAGGAGCTGAGATGGTCATTTGGAATATTCAGGTTTTGCCTGATCCAGGTTAACCAGATGATGTGCGTCTGTTAAGACTTTTGCTTGTTAATGGAATGAAATGTTTGCTTGTTTATTGGAATACCCGGTGCGTATTTCGATTGGAATGCTGTTGCAAGGTTACGAGACTACAAAGTTATTGGATTACTTAAAGTTTAAGTTATCTGTATTAGAATTGTTGGAATGCAATTTCAATTATTTTGATCTGAGAATCTTAAAGGATTAAGTGAAGACTTGAAGGAATAATTACAAGATATTGACAGTAGAAGATTTTATTGGATATCAGATGATCTCATAAAAGCTTTCTTCATTTATTTCAAATGTTGTTACAAAAATAATTTATTATTCATATGCTTTAAGTTTTACAGCTTATAGTACTTGAAAAATAAAAGATTACAACTAATGGAAAATCTCTCTAGATTACTAATCTAAGCCTAAGCTTCCATTGCTCCATTGCTCCCATGCTCAAAGTCTTCTGCTTCCTCTGCTCTGTCATCACCCAAGTGGTGCTCACATGAAAGAAAAAAACAAAGAAAAGAGGATTAGTACAGTTGATTAATTAGATTTTTCAAACAGAAAGAGAAAGAAAATATTCATCATTAAAGTTTGCCGTCTGGAATCAGAGTGCTATTTTTCATCACGTTTTTATTTTCCTCTTTGCAAATCACAAGAAGATTGCTCTTATTGGTTCACAAAGAGAAAAATAAAAAATGCAAAAAGAAGAATGCAGACAAAGCAAATTTATTCAAAATAATTAAGGCGCCAAACTGTACAAACCAAACTGTTGTCTAAACATTGCAACAAGGCACAGCCAAAACTGCAAACAAAACTATATAGCAGTTCAAACCAAGCAAACAGGCCAACAACTTTCACAAACCACAAAAGCATGTTAACAGCAAACAGCACAAGCTTTCCAACTTGTGCAAACATTTCACAAACTAGAAAAAAAGCATATCAGTTGCAAACAAACCACAAAACTACATAGCCTCAAACTACAACAAAACAACCACAAAACCTGTCCAACATTTTCAAAAATGGCCTAACAGTTTCAACAATCCACGGCCAAGAACCAAGCTGCAACTGTAACAAAAACACAATCCTAACCCTGCTATCAAACTAGCCAAACCTGCAGTTCTCAAATGAGCCAATAACCAAAGCTGCATAACAGCTTCCAAACAAACAATCACAAAAAACTGTACAACCAAACTGCACAATCAGTTCAAAAACAAATCATAAAACTGCTAATAGTTCAAGCCACAAAAAACCTGCACAATCTTGCCAAACTATAAAACTCAAGTTCCAGAAATCATCATCAACATTCAAGTTCATCAAAACAACAATCAAAAGTTTCAGTTTAATCATCATCAACATTCAAGAGAGAGGAGAGAGGTAAAAAAGTTTCAGAACTATCATAATCAACAAAAAGCTACCAACAAAGTTTCAGAATAAAGCATCATCATAGTTCAAAGAGAGAGGAAAAGAAATATCAGTTTCATAGGTGAAATCATCATCAACAAAACCAACAAACCAAGTTTCAGAAAAAGCTACAATCATCATCAACATTCAGGTTTAAGAACAAAGGAGAAGTTACCAAAGTTCACGCGTTCTCCATCATCTCTCCTCGCACCTCTAGCCACCAGGGAGCTCCATCTCACCTTCCCTCCATTTTTCCAGAAAATATCACAGGTAAGCTGCTCCTCAAACCCTTTACTGCGTATTAGGCATATAATACCATAGGTTAAACAAAGAAACATGAACGAAGCAAATCAACCGAAAACTGTCAAAACAAAAAAGACAAATCATACCGTTCAATCGAAACCCTTGATCCTTAGGAGAAGGTGAGAGAGGGAGAGGGTGTTCCGGCGGCTTAGAGGAGGAAGAGATCAGGGTGTTTGGGCGTTGAGAGAGATGAAGAGGGAGAACAAAGAAACGGCGCCGCTGTGAAACAAACCACAAACCCTAATTGTCCACAACCCCTAACAAAAATGTTACAAGCTTAAGCTTTGGGCCTGTCCGCCCCAACCCTAAGCCCATACCTAATTGCTAGCAAAACCCCCCTTTCATTCTGACCCCTTTTTTATCTTGGGCCTAATCTCTACAAACCTTTAAGCCCGTCCTTCTTTTTAATTTCTTTTCTTTTGTTTAAACAAATACTATTATTTTTTTTAATTAATTCATTTTAATTAATTTGTTTTCTTTTCTTTTTGTTAATAATAACACTAATAATATTTAAAATTTTGATTTTTCTTAATTAGTTTTAATCATTTTTCTTTTTATTATTTATACCAAAAAATAATAGAGATTTTGTTTAAATTAAATTTTCTTTCTTTAAAAACTTCTTCCTTTTAAAATTAATAAAATACAAAGAATGTTAATAATATAATTCTTAATTTTTTAGAATAGAGTTTATTTATCTCTTTTTTAGTAAATACATGCATTTCATAATTTGTTGATTTTCTTTATTTCATAATTTGTTATAACTTTGTATTGAATTGCGACAATTCGATTTGGTTGTAATATTTGGATATTACTATTCTTATGAGATTCATCCCCATTTGTAATAATTTGTACCCCCATTCCCGGATACTTTTGTAATAACTTAGACTTTTAATTCTCGCAATTTATTGCTTTTAACATGCCATGTTAGAGATTAGGGTTTGTATGCGAAAAATCCAAAATCAAACAAATAGCTTGACTAATACAAAGACAAAAAGCATGAAAATGACAACACAATGCACACTTGCACCCCTAGGGTTTCATCCACTTGTTGCCTTGAAAATGGGCCATGTTATGCATGTTGAATACTTTGGCAAAACAAAAAAATAAAACAAAAGAGCATAGTCCCTCGATGACGCTATCTTGGTTGCCTATACAAAATGATCTAGTCCCTCAGAAAATTTTCTAAAGATACTTAACACAATTGCTATCATGGTCAATACGATGACCCGCGCCTGTCCCGTTTAAACATCCAAATACAAGGTTGTTTACCAAATGCAATGGTAAAACAACATTGTCAAAATGGTTAAAAATGTGTAGGAAAGACTCTTGAGTAAAATAGGGTAGACAACTCTTAGTTACTTGATCAAAACTTGCAAAACATCCTTGCTATTTTCAAACACACTTCACAACACAATTTTAAAACATTTCCCAAATCAAACTTTCAAACATTGAACATATTTTCAAAAGACAAACACCTTTGTATATATTCAAACAAGAATCATTACAAAGGTTGCCACGACGATGGCCTCTTTTCAAAACATTTTCAAAACCACACACAAAGCACCATTTCAAACAATTGAAAAGCAAAAGCAAGTGATCTAAACAAGTAACTAAGAGCCCATGGAAAACCATGGATGAAAAGGGTGCTAGCACCTTCCCTTTTCATAGTCTACCCCTCGAACCCAAGAAAACATCTCAAAGGTCTTTCCTGTGCTTTTTGACCTTTCCTTTTGATAAAATAAAAAGTCGGTGGCGACTCTTGCTAAATCGAAACATTTGCAAACACAAACGCAAAACCTCAAGTCAGTTCTCCCACCGTATCACATTCACCAAGAAACTTAAATTTGGAAATTAGGGTTTAAGTTTGAAAAAATTTCATAACTTAGAATTTTTCTAAGTTATGAAAATTTCTTATTTTTTCCCAACTTTTCCCAATTTTTTCACCATGATGCAATTGGATTCAAAGAAAACTTCCAACATGAAAGTTGTAGTCCTCCACAAAATCTAACACTTTGATTCACAAAGTTTTCTAAAAATATTCTTAGATCTCGAGTTATGATTTTGTGAATAGGGGTCCATAAACTTTTTAACTTAGTGAAATTTTGCCCTAGTTTAGGCAGATTTTTAACCTAACTTCATGGCAACTTTTCACCTAGTTCCAAGAGGAATCTCAAAATGAATTTCAAAGATGGGTTTTAGAGCATGTTACAAGCTTTCCAAAATGTCCAAGAACTCTCCAAGATCATTTATGGTTAGGGAGAATCGAAAAAATGAAAATGGGAATTTATCACTTTTGTGCAAGGCATTTTCACAATGGTTCAAGTTGCAAACCAGTTTCAAACATGCTTGTACTTGGTTTTACAGGTCCTAATCCCCTATACACTCCATAATTAAATGCAAACACAATGGATAATGGTCTTGTTCTGATCTTTGAAGCATTGCACATTGAATTAATCCAAAAATGGCATAAAGTGCATAATACCATTTTGATAAAGCATGCTTTTTGCAATTTTGTATTTCTTGAGCCATGGACCTGATCTTTGGTTGCAAACAAGATCCACAAACTTCAGGCAAAGTACACCAACTCTCATCAGGCCTTAAGCTAGCCTGTACAGGCCTTTGTCTTTGTCATTTCACCTTTTCTTCAAAAGCAAGCAAACTTGCAAAAGTCAAGAAGCTTGTGTATCTGATAAAACTAAGATTTTGTATCATTTCAAACAACCTCAGAACATTGTTGCAAGCCTAAGACACAATTTCATAACTTCTCAAACACCCTAAAACACAAAAAACACCATTTTCTGCCCAAACAGGGCATCTTCTGCAAATCTCAAGCCATTTCCATTTTGCCTCGTGCGTTTTGCCTTGAATCACTTCAAACACATTACATACATCCCATCCAAGCTATCCAGGCCCCTGTCTTGCAACTGTGAGCTCATTTTCACACTTCACCATTTTCATTTTGAAGGTTTGCAGGTTGACTCGTGCAAGGAGTTCTAGCCATCTACAAGACCAGCTGAGCATTAGAGAAGCTTGAGGGAACCTCAAGGAAGCTCAAAAGAACTTCAGGCCTCACTCAAAGTTCCCATATTGTCATATACAAACTCAACTGAACAAGGTATTTGTCAAGTTTCTACCTCTCTATTTAGGCATCTTTAATCTTAGTTTTGTGAAGCAAAAATGTAGTCCTTAAGTTGCTTGAGTTGTACATATGCATAGCTTGTATTTTTATTAACTGAGCTAAGAGTATTTGATTGTTGAAGTTGCTGAAAAAACTAGGTTAGAAATTAGGGCCATTAAAATTCTCCTTGGTCTTTTAGAGTTAGGTCATGTTCTTTATATCATTGGAATTGTGAGTTCATGAGCTACCTTTTTTGTGTTATAAATTTTTGTTTTATGCAAGCATGAGCAAGAACAGGATTTGTACACAGAAGCGCGCGTTTTGAAAGAAGGCTGGAGGATAGGGATGAAGTCTTGGGCCTGGCGCGCCTTGGGCCTCCTTTTCTGACTTTTTGCACCCCGTTGTTTTCTATTTGCACCCCCCCTTTGCATTTCTTTTTATTTTTTTGTATTTTCTTGCATAATTTATATTTTCTGACTTTATTATTTTTTTCTGAACATTAAAAAATCCCAAAAATATTTTCCTAATTTTTTTATATTTTTTATTTTATTATTTTTTGGCATAAAAGATAGTTTATTAGTAATAATATAATTTATTTTCTTAAATAAACTTGTAAATAATATAAAAATATCATATATTTTTATTTTTATTATTTATACACTTAAAATAATATTTTCATACATATCTAAATTTTTTAACATTTTGTATATATTATTATTATTTTTTTCTTGAACAAAATGAATAAAATAAATGATTAGAAAACAATATTTCTTTTAAACAAAAATTAGGGTTTTCACCCTTTCAAAAATAATCATTTTATTTTTTCTTATTTTTAAGACTTAAATAAACTTATTTTTACATACATAGAATTAATAAAAAAAAATATTTTTGCATACATACATTTTATTGCATATTTAAATATTTGCTTATTTATTTATTTGTACAATAAATTCAATTTGGTTGTAATAGTTTTAGGGTTTTATTTTGAGCAATATCCCCCTTTTCAAAACTTGTATCCCCCTCCCCATAATATTGTTGTAATAGTTTAGATTTACTTTACGCAATTTATTGCTTTCATATACCATGATAGTAAACTAGGGTTTTGAATGAAAAGACCAAAAATCAAACAAATAGCATGACTTAATACAAGACAAAAAATGCATGAAAAATGACAACACATTGCACACAAGCACCCCTAGAGTTTCATCCACTTTGTTGCCTTAAAATGGCCATGGTATTCATGCTAGGTATCTTGGCAAAACAAAATCAATCAAAACAAAAAGACCATAGTCCCTCGATGACGCTATCAAAATGTTGCCTAAAAACAAATGATCTTAGTCCCTAAAACTTGCTAAGATACTTGGCACCATTGCTATCATGATCATACGATGACCCATGCCCGTCCCGTTTAACATCCAAAGATAGGGTTGTTTATCAAATGCAATGGTAAAACAACAATGTCAAAGGAATAAAAAATGTGTAGGAAAGACTTTTGAGTAGGGTAGATAACTCCTAGTTACTTGATCTCTTTCAAACAATCCTTGCTATTTTAAACAAACACACACATTTCGAAAACAATTTCAAAACAAATTTCAAAACATTGAAACATTTTTCAAAAGACAAACATCTTTGTATACATTCTTACGAATAAGAATCATTACAAAGATTTCCAAAACGATGGCCTCTTTTCAAAATACTTTCAAAACCACACAAAGCACCATTTCAAACAATTGAAAAGGCAAAGCAAGTGATCTAAAATAAGTAACTAAGAGCCCATGGAAAACCATGGATGAAAAGGGTGCTAGCATCTTCCCTTTTCATAATCTACCCCCCGAACCCAAAAACAATCTCAAAGGTCTTTCCTGTGATTTTTTACCTTTCTTTTTGGATAAAATAAAATTCAGTGGCGACTCTTGCTAAACTGAAACATTTGCGAACACAAACGCAAAACCTCAAGTCAGTTCTCCCACTGTATCACAGAACTGGCGACTCTGCTAGGGATATAATATAAAATTGGGGTTACCTTAGGTTTTTAGATCACCTTTACATGCTTATCTTGTTTGACTTGTATGCTTTACACTTTGGTTCTATTGTTTGGGTTTGAATCCTCTACCCGGATTTGGGAAACATTCATAGGTAAATAGCAATACGTTGTGGAAACTGTGCGGGATATACCGACATGGTCTAAGCAATAGCTATATTAATGCGACATATTTGTGGGTACCGGTAGCCTTTGAGTCAATCAAAGAGAATACGGGGCCGTTGAGTAATGTTATGAAGCACTAATGGACTTTTAGAACCTTTACTTGACCATCTTGGCCTTTTAGGATGTAGTGAGATGAACGACTTTGGTGCAGTCTGAAGTTGGTAGATACTCGATACTACACTCATTGAGGGTTATTTTCTTGGAATATTTCGGTCGCCAGTAAAGTGGCTAAACTAAAACAATGAACACAGAAAACAATCCAGTGATATTGAGCTCCTTAGAACTCAGTTACTATTTCTAGGACAGGTTGAGCCAACTAAACTTCAAGAGGGTACTTACCTATGAAACCACATGCAAGCCTAAACTAGGAACTTGTGTGATTTGTTTGTACATATATACTTGTGCATAACATCATGGACATCATGAAGCAACATATGCATCCACTAACCATTTCAAGGATTTTGGAAATTCATCTTTGTTCCTGTTTTGCAGTTATGGAATCACTTCGCAGGAAAATGATCCAAGTCAACCTTGTAAGAATTCCTCTGCAACTCAAGGAGCTAGCTTCAGGGATTCCTGAGAATTCTCCATTCACCGAGAGGCATGGTCATCTTCTCAACTTAGTCACTTCCAACACAGAGGAAGACATGATGAAAGTTCTTTTCCAGTTCTTTGACCCTTTGCATCACTGCTTCACATTTCCTGACTACCAGCTGGTGCCTACTTTGGAGGAATTTTCTTAACTCTTGAGGATTCATATTCTCAATCAACTACCCTTCAACGGTACGGAGAGAGATTAAAAGCCAGAAGAGATTGCTCAAGCCCTACACTTGCACTCATCTGATGTCACAGCCCATTGGGAAACTAGAAGTGGTGTCAAAGGCTTCTTGGCAAAGTTCTTGTTTGAGAAGGCCCAAAGCTGCTGGAATTCCTTGGACTTACAAGCTTTTGAGGAGATTGTAGCTCTTCTCATCTATGGGATGGTCTTGTTCCCTAACCGTGACCAACACATAGATGTAAGTGCTGTCAAAATCTTCATGGCTCGCAACCCGGTGCCTACATTGCTTGGAGATATCCTCCACTCTTTTTACACTCGAACAATGAGGAAAAGAGGTGTTCTCATGTGTTGCACTCCTCTACTGGAAAGATGGTTTACTTATCATCTTCCCCAATCAGTTTTGAAGAATGAGCAAGGCTTGAGGTGGTCACAACGGTTAATGACCCTTACACATTCAGATATTCATTGGTGTTCTCGATCAAAATAGAATGTCATCATCATTGACCATTGTGGGGAATTCCCTAATGTCCCTCTACTAGGCATTAGGGGAGGCATCACCTACAACCCCTGCTTGGCTCTGAGACAGTTTGGGTATGCCCGAAGGGATGGCCCACATGACATGCTGATTCCAGACTTGGTTTTTGACTTCGACAACGACGATCAAGGACTTTGACAAAGGTTCATCCGAGCTTGGAGGATGCCAAACAAGGTAGACAGTAAGACCTTGGGACACAAGAATTCCATCCCCCTTGAGCCTTACCTCAAGTGGGTACGAACCCGCACCCAAAGTCTTATGATGCTTTACCCCTCTATTCTCCCTGTGATTATAGAGCCTGTTAAGGAAGGAGAGGTTCCATACACCCTCCTACATCCTGACATGCCAACATCACTCGAAGATTTGCAAAGGAGTTGGATACAGCTCAAGGGAGAACGCGATACTTTTGAAGCCCAATTCTACGCCAGCGAGAAAAAGGTTTTGGAACTCACTCATCAACATCACAAAGAGCAGACTCTCAACACCTACATTGCACCAAAAAGGATGCGCAACGTCTTTTTACCTTAGAATTTTGTATTATTTTGCCCATGGGGCATTGATGTACTAACAAATTCTATCTTATTAATATGACGCGTGTTTCTTTTTTGTTTAAAACAAATTTGAATTTCTGAATCCTTGAATGCATTACATGAATACATATCATTCATCATATGCATAAACAGGTCTTCACACCAACTTTCCTCATCTCTCTTCTGTTTATTTCAGCAAGATGGATATTGAACAAATGGTCAAAGACTTACAAGCTCAGAATTCACAATTTCAACAGCTACTCTTGACCTTGGCTAAGGGGCAGGAGGAGCTCAAGACTCTACTAGAAAAGGAAAAGGAGAAAAAGAAGAAGAAGAGAGTTGGAGTGGCTACTATGGGCAGAAGGTTTGAAGGTCAAGCCAGAAGGGTCCTAGGTTTTCCATCAACCTTTGAGGAAGGGGAGAGAAAGGGTAAAGAGACTGCAGTGCCTTCAGATTCTGAAGCTGAAGAAGAGGAGGAAGAGGACTACTCAGAACAACAGTACCCTCCTGCAGATGACAAATACAAAAATCTGGAAGAACGTCTGGCAGCTATGGAGATACAGAGAGTGCCTGGGCTGGACTTTGAAGAGTTAGGGTTGGTATCTGAAATTGTAATCCCTCATAATTTTAAAGTACCTCTATTTGCTAAGTGCGATGGGGTGTCTTGTCCCAAGATGCACCTACGATCTTATGTCAGGAAAATCCAACCACATTCTTGTGACAAAGACCTGTGGGTCCACTTTTTCTAGAACAGTTTGTCGGGGACGCAGCTGGATTGGTTCTACCAGTTGGAGAGGTCTAATGTGCATAATTGGGAAGATTTGGCAGCCTCCTTCTACAAACAGTATCAATACAATGTAGACTTAGCACCAACCCGTACTCAATTACAGAGTATGGGCATGGTCTCAAATAAAGGCTTCAAAGAGTATGCCCGGAAATGGAGAGACTTGGCGGGACGAGTACAACCACCTCTATCTGAGAGGGAGCTAGTAGACATGTTTTTGGGAACTCTGTCAGGGCCTTTCTTTAATCACCTGATTAGAAGCTCCTCTGCGGGGTTCATTGAGTTGATTCTCACTGGTGAGAGAGTTGAAGCCGGCATAAAAAGCGGGAAAATTCAAAAAGATGCATATGCTTCCGCTGCCATCAAAAATACTTTTCCAGAAAAGAAAGAAGTATCAGTTGTCTACTCCCAAAGAGGTCAAGGAAGATTTGAGCGCCGCCCAGCGGTGGAAGCCGTAATGATTCAGAAGTCTCCAGCTGATCAGCCCAGAAACAATCAACCAAGAACCAACCAAGCAAGGGTGGAAAGGCCTGTACGGCAATTCACCCGGATAAACATGACTCCTGCTCAGGTTCTACCCCATCTCTTGAAGTTAAACCTTGCGAGTTTGAAAGAGGCCCCGAAGAACCCGAATACTGCTTCTTCGTACTACCATTCGAACGCCAAGTGTGCTTATCATTCAGAGAGCCTGGGGCACGACACAACAATTGTTGGGCCCTCAAGAATAAGATTCAGGATTTGATAGACGCTAAAGAAGTTGAATACGACGCCCCTGAAAAGACGAATGTAATCTCTGCTCCAATGCCAAAGCATGGCCACAATGCCCATGTTGTTGAAGAGGATCTGTTTGTTGCTACTGTTGATGATTTGATAACTCCACTACCGATAATCAAGTTGAATTTGTTGAAGGCTGGGATTTTCCCAGGTTATGAAGAAGATTGCTGCCTTTGTTCATCCTTACCAACCGACTGTCCAGTGTTGAAGTTAGGAATCCAACGCCTAATGGATAACCAAGAAATCCTTTTTGAAAAGACTCATGTTACAATGACTCCTGTCAATGATGTTTCAATAATAACCATATCCGCCAATCTTTCCAAGGTCTCCAAAAGACATGTTAAGATTACATCCGCTCCAAAGACTGCACCTTTGAAGATAACCATGCTCGGGCCCATCCCGTACAAGTCCGACAGATCAGTACCGTGGAACTATGGTAGAGAAATCTACTACCACGGTATTAAACAAATTGAATCAACTGAAGAGACTTCTGATGAAGAGACTTCCGACATTGGAAACATTGCCGGAACGAGCAAAATCACCCATAGTGGAAGAATTTTCTCTCCAGATATTGCCCCTCCAAAGGCAATCTTTGGACCCTCAGCTGCTCCTAAGGTTACCCCTGCACCTGTAAACATATCTGCAAGAACTCCAATTATTGAAGAAGTTGTAACTCTTGTAGTTGTCCCCTCTGCTGCTGCTGATAATAGAGGGAAAGAGATCCAAGAAAAGCCTGTCAGGACGAGGGCTCAGTCATTGGTCATCCCTGAAACCTCTCAAAAAGAAATGGAAGAGATTTTGAAAATAATCAAGAAAGGCGATTATGATGTTGTGGAACAACTGGGGCAAACGCCCCTCCAAAATCTCTATGTTGGCCCTGCTGCTTTGTTCAGAAGCTCATGCTAAAGCTCTGATAAGATTTTTGAAGACGGCCCATGTGCCACAGGAAACCTCCGCGGATCAGTTCCAGGAATGTGTAGCTAGCTTAACAGCTGACAATGGTCTAGGATTATCCGATGATGATTTAACATCCAAAGGGAGAAAATATAATGACGATTTGCATGTCTCAGTGGAATATAGAGGGACTACCCTAGCACACGTACTGGTAGACACTGGTTCATCGCTGAATGTCTTGCCAAAGAAAGCCTTGGATAGACTGGATTGTGAAGGTTTAACCTTGAAGCCCAGCAATATAATTATCAGAGCCTTTGATGGTTCCAAAAGGATGGTCCATGGGGAGGTGGACATCCCGATTAAAGTGGGAACTGAAACCTTCAACTCTATATTTTATGTGATGGACATCCGTCCTTCCTATTCTTGCTTGTTGGGAAGACCTTGGATTCACAATTCTGGAGCCACCACTTCTACTCTACACCAAATGCTCAAGTACCCTGTCCAGGGGAAAATCATAATTGTTCATGGCGAAGAGGAATACATGATAAGCCATCTAAATTCTTTCCGCTATGTAGAATTGGATGGCGAATTCATCGAAACCCCTTTTCAGCATTTCAAAGAGGTAGCTCAGGAGATTGCGGCAACCAAAACAGTGGCTTCTGTACCCATGATTACCAGACCTCCGCCTCGGATGTCGTCTCTCAAAGATGCAAAAGCTGTGATTGAAGAAGGAGGAAGCACAATCTGGGGCAGCTCCCGGACATTCCTTACAAATCAGATAAATTCGGCTTGGGGTTCACTTCTTCTGCTCAAAAGGTTGTACGCGGCGCCCGCGCCGGAGGGCCACCAGTGAGGATCACCCATCATGGAGTCAATGCTTTGGAGGATAGTGAAGAGGAGAGCAGCCTGGAAGACTGGATTTTCCCTACTGTTGGCGGAGGACTGTGCAACTGGGAAGCAAAAGACTTTGTCCCGATTACTTTCTTACCGCAGTAATTTATCTTTCAAACATTTTTGTTGGTTTGTAATAATTCTCAAACAATTCGTACACTTTTAACCTTGTGCCTTACCCGAGGCACATAGGTCCATTTGTAAGGGTTTGATTTTTCATCTTCATATGCCATTTTAATGAATCATGGACGTTTTCACATATAAACTTTTGTGTTCATTGTCTTTCTTTTTACATTTTATTTGTTTAAAGGTGACTATCCCTTACACACACCCACACTCACAAATGCATCTACCCTTCCATCCCAGATTCCATGGGTAACAATTCTGCTATGGCCTTCAGTGACTCTGAAGATCTGGTCTACATGCCGAATACGAAGGTGGGGAAGATTGTGAGGTGCCGGGAGAATTGGCTAGACTGCTACAACAGGAAGAAAGGGCTATTCTACCTCATGAGGAGTTGTTAGAGATAATCAACTTGGGTACTGAGGAAGACAGAAAAGAAGTTAGAGTGGGTGCCAACCTAGAGCCAAGTGTCAAAGAACGCCTAATTCAGCTGATACATGAATATGTTGAGATCTTCGCCTGGTCATACGAAGACATGCCGGGACTCGATATAGATATTGTGGTTCACCGTCTGCCCACAAGAGAAGACTGTCCACCAGTCAAACAAAAAGTCCGCCACATGAGGCCCGATATGTCAGAAAAGATCAAAGCCGAAGTTATGAAGCAGTTCAATGCTGGATTTCTTACTGTTACTTCCTAACCACAATGGGTTGCTAACATTTTGTCCCTGCTTAAGAAGGATGGCAAAGTCAGAATGTGCGTGGATTACAAAGACTTAAACAGGGTTAGCCCTAAAGATGACTTTCCACTTCCGCACATTGACATCCTGGTTGACAACACAGCTCAGCACAAGGTATTTTATTTCATGGACAAATTTTCAGGTTACAACCAGATCGAAATGGAACCTGAAGACATGGAGAAAACTACTTTTGTTACACAGTGGGGTACGTTCTGCTACAAAGTGATGTCATTCGGACTGAAGAATGTTGGGGCAACCTATCAACGCGCCATGGTAGCTTTGTTTCATGATATGATACATCATGAGATAGAGTTCTACATAGATGACATGATCGCCGATCACAAACAGAAGAAGAACACCTCGATCACTTGCAAAAGTTATTTGTCAGGTTGAAGGAATACAAGTTAAGACTAAACCCGAACAAGTGCACCTTTGGGGTCCGGTATGGTAAACTCCTGGTTTTCATTGTCAGCAACAAAGGCATCGAGGTTGATCCTGCCAAAGTCAAAGCTATACAAGAAATTCCTGCTCCTCGTACTGAGAAGAAGGTCAGAGGTTTCTGGGGACGCCTAAACTACATTGCTAGGTTCATTTCTCACCTAAAATCTACATGTGAACCAATCTTCAAGATGTTGAAGAAAGATCAGGTAGTTAGATGGAATGATGAATGTCAAGTTGCTTTCGATAAAATCAAGGGGTATTTACTAGAACCTCCTATCTTGATGCCACCCGTCGAAGGAAGACCGTTAATCATGTATCTGACCGTCCTAGAAAATTCAATAGGGTGCGTACTGGGCCAGCATGACGAGTCTAGCCAAAAAGAGCATGCCATTTATTACCTTAGCAAAAAGTTTACCAACTGTGAGACTCGATACTCACTGCTCGAGAAAACTTGTTGTGCTTTGGTATGGGTTGCTCACTGGCTAAGGCAGTATATGTTGACTCATACCACTTTGCTGATATCTAAGATGGATCCGATAAAGTACATCTTTGAGAAGCCTGCTCTATCCGGAAGAATAGCTAGATGGCAGATGATCCTAACGGAATACGACATACAATACACGACCCAAAAAGCTATAAAGGGGAGTGTGCTAGCTGACCATCTAGCCCATTAAGCTGTCGAAGATTACCAATCCATGAGGTTCGACTTCCCTAACGAAGACATCATGACATTGGACAAAGTTGAAGGTTTCAGACCATATGACGGACCTGAGCAAGGATCCCAATGGACCTTGTACTTTGATGGGGCTACCAATGCACTTGGCAATGGTATCGGCCCGGTACTCTTCTCTCCAGAAGGTTTCCATACTGCTTTCACAGCCAGACTTTGCTTCAACTGTACGAACAACATGGCAGAGTATGAAGCTTGCATCTTTGGACTCAAGGCCGCCATATACTTGGGAATCAAATCTTTTATTATGTTTGGGGACTCAGCTTTGGTCATCAGTCAGATCAAAGGAGAGTGGGATACTAAACATCCAAACCTCATCCCTTACAAAGAACATGTCTTGACATTGTTACCACATTTCGAGCAGATTACCTTCAAACACTTCCCGCGAGAAGAGAATCAACTAGCAGATGCTCTAGCTACAATGTTATCCATGTTTAAACTTAACTGGGATAATGAGGCTCCCCAAATCACCATTAAACAGATGGACGAACCTGTACATTGTCACGAGATTAATACCAAAGAAGTAATGGACCAGCCGTGGTTTCATGAAGTCAAAAGGTATCTCGAGGCTCAAGAATACCCTGAAGGAGCTTCAGTCAATGACAAAAAGTTCTTAAGGAGGTTCTCGGCAAAGTTCTTCTTAAGTAATGACATCCTATACAAGCGCAATCATGATTTTATTCTGCTCCGTTGTGTGGACAAAGCTGAAGCTGAAAGAATTATGGCTGAATTGCATGAAGGTACCTTCGGCACTCACTCTAGCGGGCATACGATGGCTAAGAAGATCCTACGGGCAGGATATTACTGGTCTACCATGGAAGCTGACTGCTATC
Source organism: Vicia faba (assembly GCA_948472305.1). Taxonomy (NCBI): domain Eukaryota; kingdom Viridiplantae; phylum Streptophyta; class Magnoliopsida; order Fabales; family Fabaceae; genus Vicia; species Vicia faba. The sequence continues at coordinate 104,938,431 of OX451737.1, forward strand.
AACATTCCAGGACTTGTCACAAATGTCAAATCTATGCGGATAAGGTGCACGTGCCTCTTGTTCCTCTAAATGTCTTAACAGCTCCTTGGCCATTCGCTATATGAGGAATCGACATGATTGGAGAGATCAAGCCTACAGCATCCAATGGACAGCGCTTTATTCTAGTGGCCATTGATTACTTCACCAAGTGGGTCGAAGCAGCTTCTTTCGCATCTGTTACTAAGAATGTTGTTGCCCGCTTTATCAAGCTGAACCTTATTTGCTGGTACGGTATCCCCGAAAGGATCATCACTGAGAATGGTACAAACCTTAACAATACTATGATCACTGCTTTGTGTGAGCAGTTCAAGATTCAACATCACAATTCATCTCCCTACTGGCCAAAGATGAACGGTGTTGTCGAAGTTGCGAATAAAAATATCAAGAAGATCATACAAGAGATGATAGTCACCTACAAGGACTGGCATGAAATGTTACCGTTTGCACTTCACAGGTACCGTACCACGGCACACACATCAACTGGGGCAACACCTTATTCCTTGGTATATGGCATGGAAGCTGTTTTACCTATCGAGGTTCAGATTCCTTCCTTGAGAATCATGAAAGATGCTGGTTTGAGTGAACACGATTGGATTCAGACCCGGCTTGATCAGTTGAACTTAATCGACGAGAAGAGACTTACTGCTATTTGCCACGGTCAGACGTATCAAAAACGGATGATCAAGGCTTTCAACAAGAAAGTCAGACGCCAGACATATCAAGTCAGAGATCTGGTGATCAAGCAGATCATTTTGCCGCAAAGTCATCCCAGGGGCAAATGGACTCCTACTTACGAAGGACCATTTGTAATCAAGAACATCTTTTCTGGTGGGGCAATGATTTTAACCACCATGGATGGCGACGACCTTCCGCACCCTGCGAACGCTGACATAGTTAAAATATACTACGCATAAATAACCCGCTAGGTTGACATACCTAGGAAAAAAAAGGGCATCCCGGTGAATCGAAAACCCAAAAGGGTGGTTCAGGCAAAAGTTAGGGATAAAACAAAAAATCTGTACACCCGGCAAGTTGAAAACCCGAAAGGGCGACTTGGGCAAAAAGGGGTTTCTCGGTGGATCGAAAACCCGAAAGGGCGGTCTAGGAAAAAGTTAGGGAATTAAAGCGTATGATTATGTCTCATCGGATCACTTTAAAGACAATCTCTTCACAGACAAGCTTCGGGCTTCTGATCAACTCAATCATCTTCGGACGAAGCAACGAATGGACAAGATATTCAGAGTTACGAAGGCTATGGCAGAATGGGAACCCCATGGGATTTTTACACATAGCCATCTTTCTTTGTATAAATATTTCTCATTTTTTATGACAACATTCTCTTACTAGGATGTATGTCTCCTTTGTACAAAATACCTACACAAAGTTAATACAAAGATACTTCAAAGTGCAGAAAACTATTTGTCTTTTCCTTTTTCACTTGTGTTTTATTTGAAAACGTCCAATGATTTATTAATGAGCATATGCATTTAAATATAATCACTGTTTACAAATAAACAAAATGGGAAAGAATAATTACTGACAGGTTGAAAGTATAGGAAAACGTCTTTAGGCTATTCCATGGGAAATCCCTACAGTACATCACCTATATCCCGAGCGGAGCTAAAACCTTGAAATACATATCCCCAGCGGAGTTATAATTTCAAAATCCCCATCAGATTTAAAATTTCAAACTCCCAATCCCCTGCGGAGCCAAAACTTTGAACTACAAATCCTCAGCAGAGATGAAACTTTCTTCCCCAACGGAGCTAAAACTTCAACCTTTAAACCCCAGTGGAAATCCTCCAGTTTCCTCAAATTCCCCTGCGAGTTATCTTAAAACCTGATAATTCCCCAACAAGTTGCTTTGAAGCCTGACAGCTAACTAGACAACAACCTCGGATAATTCCCCAGTAGATTGGCATACAACCCAAACTCCTGAACTTACTCTCCAGCAGGAAGCCTTCTTCCCCACAGAGTTTTCACTCCCCAGCAGATTGAAGATTCTCATTTCCCCAGTGAAGTCACCAAAGTTTTCATTACTCCTTAACAGAATGAAGATTCTCATTCTTAGTTCCCCGCAGAAATCATCAGAATTTTCCCTATTCCCCAGCCGAGTAAGGATTCCCGTTATTTAACCCCCAGTAGAAGTCTTCAAAGTTATCTGGATTTCCCAAGCAGATTTCTCAAGCAGTTTGACATTACTCTCACAACAGATTTTGTCAATACTCCAACTTCGAGACATGAAGGATTCTCACATCCCCACAGAGGTTGTCAGGAATTTTCCATCCCCAACAGTCACCAAGGATTTCTCATCCCCGGCAATCAAATATTTTGAATCTCCAGCAGCGGTCAAGGATTTATTTTCCCCGACAACAATCAAGGGTTTTATCATCTCCAGCCATCAAGGATTTATTTTCCTCATCAATACAGCAAATCAGCTTACATGCGCATACATTACATTCATATATCATAAACATTGATAAAACACATTTTATTGCATCATACATTTCATGCAACATAACTTTGTGTTTCAGCTAACATTTTACCCTTTTCAGGATAAGATTAACAGCTATCTTTAACAAATATTCAAATATTTCAGATACAGTACGGATACACTCCAGACACGGAAGTCATTCTGTTACTCATTCAGATCTCTTATTCAGATACAGTACAGATACACTCCTGACACAGAATTCATTCTGTTACTCATTCAGATCTCTTATTCAGATACAGTACAGATACACTCTAGACACAGAAGTCATTTTGTTACTCATTCAGATCTCTTATTCAGATACAATACGAATACACTCCAAACACGGAAGTCATTCTATTACTCATTCAGAATTCAAAGTCAAGATACAGTACAGATACACTCCAGACACGCAAGTCATTTTGTTACTCATTCAGACCTCAACCTCATGATACAATTCAGATACGCTCTAGATACGGTTGCCATTCTGCCACTTATTCAAATTTCGAGCACATATACAGTCCAGATACGCCCCAGACACTATTCTGTCACTCATTCTGATTTTCCCCAGCTCAGATACACTCCAAACATGGAAGTCATTCTGTCACCTATTCAAGATACAGTCCAGATACGCTCCAGACGCGGAAGCCATTCTGTCACTTATTCAGATTCAAACCTCCAGATACAACTCAGATACGTTCCAGATACGGATACCATTCTGATGTTCATTCTCCTGATTTACAACAAACAGTCTTGGATGGCATCTACAAACCCATATTCAACAAGATTCTATCACATCTCCAAATGGCATCTTTAATCCCATTTCCTCAACTACATTTTGACGAGTGCAAATTTACAGGCACTCTAGTATCCAATCATCTTTTACCTTCGAGTCACGAACGGCAAAGCTCGACAATCTAACTCTTCGGGTTCAAGAAGATTGAACCGGGGCAGCTGTTGTACCCCAAAATTTGCCCTTTCAATTTATCAAGATTCTCCTCACAAGACTTCTTGGACTCAAGACCAAGTTATGGTTTGCTCAGCTCAAGACCTCTCCTTGCACTAGTAACCTGAAATTAGGGTTTGAGTTTGCACATGGATTTTTGGACTTCCAATGCCTCATGTGACTTTCATACTTCATGTTGGACCTATAAGATTGCTCATACCAAGTTTCAAGCCTTGAATCACATTTTGGACCAGTCAATTGGACAGTTGACCTAAAAATCAACTGTATTGGGGGAAAAGTCAACCATGTCCAATTTACAGTCAAACCTCATAATTTTTTATCCACATAAACATTATATACTCATATGAACCATTTGATCAAGTTTAGACCACAACTCCTCAAGAAATTTGATCAGATCATCAAAAGGGCAAAATGGTCAAAATTAGGGTTTTGACTGGAGAAAGGCAATTTTTGATTTTTTACCTAGCCAATGGCAAATTGGGTTCAAGCATGGTTTCAAGGACTCAATGGAACCATCTTGACCAAATAACAAGGTTCAAAAGATCTCAAATGCATTGGATTGACAGATGAATTTCCCAGTCAACTGATCAAAAATCAACTGTACATTGAAAAGTCAAACTTTGACTTTTTGGTCAAAATTAAGTGCCAAGGGTCATATTTCATCAAGATGTGTCAAAACATGAAATTTTTTCACCAAGAAACATAAATTTGGAAATTAGGGTTTAAGTTTGAAAAAATTTCATAACTTAGAATTTTTCTAAGTTATGAAAAATTCTTATTTTTCCCCAACTTTTTCACCATGATGCAATTGGATTCAAAGAAAACCTAAAACATTAAAGTTGTAGTCCTCCACAAAATCTACAACTTTGATTCATAAAGTTTTCCCAAAAGATGCTTGGATCTCAAGTTATGATTTTGTGAATAGGGGTCCATAAACTTTTTAACTTAGTGAAATTTTGCCCTAGTTTAGGCAGATTTTTTACCTAACTTCATGGCAACTTTTCACCTAGTTCCAAGAGGAATCTCAAAATGAATTTCAAAGATGGATTTTAGAGCATGCTACAAGCTTTCCAAAATGTCCAAGAATTCTCCAAGATCATTTATGGTTAGGGAGAATCGAAGAAATGAAAATGGCAATTTATCACTTTTGTGCAAGGCATTTTCACAATGGTTCAAGTTGCAAATCAGTTTCAAACATGCTTGTACTTGGTTTTACAGGTCCTAATCCCCTCTACACTCCATAATTAAATGCAAACACAATGGATAATGGTCTTGTTCTGATATTTGAAGCATTGCACATTGAATTAATCCAAAAATGGCATAAAGTGCATAATACCATTTTGATAAAGCATGCTTTTTGCAATTTTGTATTTCTTGAGCCATGGAACTGATATTTGGTTGCAAACAAGATCCACAAACTTCAGGCAAAGTACACCAACTCTCATCAGGCCTTAAGCTAGCCTGTACAGGCCTTTGGCTTTGTCATTTCACCTTTTCTTCAAAAGCAAGCAAACTTGCAAAAGTCAAGAAGCTTGTGTATCTGATAAAACCAAGACTTTGTATCATTTCAAACAACCTCAGAACATTGTTGTAAGCCTAAGACACGATTTCATAACTTCTCAAACACCCTAAAACACAAAAAACAACATTTTCTGCCCAAACAGGACATCTTCTGCAAATCTCAAGCCATTTCCATTTTGCCTCGTGCGTTTTGCCTTGAATCACTTCAAACACATTACATACATCCCATCCAAGCTATCCAGGCCCCTGTCTTGCAACTGTGAGCTCATTTTCACACTTCACCATTTTCATTTTGAAGGTTTGCAGGTTGACTCGTGCAAGGAGTTCTAGCCATCTACAAGACCAGCTGAGCATTGGAGAAGCTTGAGGGAACCTCAAGGAAGCTCACAAGAACTTCAGGCCTCACTCAAAGTTCCCACATTGCCATATTCAAACTCAAATGAACAAGGTATTTGTCAAGTTTCTATCTCTCTATTTAGGCATCTTTAAGCTTAGTTTTGTGAAGCAAAAATGTAGTCCTGAAGTTGCTTGAGCTGTACATATGCATAGTTTGTATTTATATTAACTGAGCTAAGAGTATTTGATTGTTGAAGTTGCTGAAAAAACTAGGTCAGAAATTAGGGCCATTAAAATTCTCCCTGGTCTTTTAAAGTTAGGACATGTTCTTTATATCATTGGAATCATGAGTTCATGAGCTACCTTTTTTGTGTTATAAATTTTTGATTTTATGCAAGCATGAGCAAGAATAGGATTTGTACACAGAAGCGCGCGTTTTAGAAGAAGGATGGAGGACATGGATGAAGTCCTGGGCCTGGCGCGCCTTGGGCCTCCTTTTCTGACTTTTTGCACCCCCCCTTGTTTTCTATTTGCACCCCCCTTTGCATTTCTTTTTATTTTTTGTATTATCTTGCATAATTTATATTTTCTGACTTTATTATTTTTTTCTGACCATTAAAAAATCCCAAAAATATTTTCCTAATTTTTTTATATTTTTATTTTATTATTTTTATTATTTTTTGGCATAAAAGATAGTTTATTAGTAATAATATAATTTATTTTCTTAAATAAACTTGTAAATAATATAAAAATATCATTTATTTTTATTTTTATTATTTATACACTTAAAATAATATTTTCATACATATCTCAATTTTTTAATATTTTGTATATATTATTATTATTTTTTTCTTGAATAAAATGAATAAAATAAATTATTAGAAAACAATATTTCTTTTAAACAAAAATTAGGGTTTTCACCCTTTCAAAAATAATCATTTTAATTTTTCTTATTTTTAAGACTTAAATAAACTTATTTTTACATACATAGAATTAATAAAAAAAACATTTTTGCATACATACATTTTATTGCATATTTAAATATTTGCTTATTTATTTATTTGTACAATAAATTCAATTTGGTTGTAATAGTTTTAGGGTTTTATTTTGAGCAATATCCCCCTATTCAAAACTTGTATCCCCCTTCCCATAATATTGTTGTAATAGTTTAGATTTACTTTACGCAATTTACTGCTTTCATATACCATGATAGTAAACTAGGGTTTTGAATAAAAAGACCAAAAATCAAACAAATAGCATGACTTAATACAAGACAAAAAAATGCATGAAAAATGACAACACATTGCACACAAGCACCCCTAGGGTTTCATCCACTTTGTTGCCTTAAAATGGCCATGGTATGCATGCTAGGTATCTTGGCAAAACAAAATCAATCAAAACAAAAAGATCATAGTCCCTCGATGACGCTATCAAAATGTTGTCTAAAAACAAATGATCTTAGTCCCTAAAACTTGATAAGATACTTGGCACCATTGCTATCATGATCATACGATGACCCACGTCCGTCCTATTTAACATCCAAAGATAGGGTTGTTTACCAAATGCAATGGTAAAACAACAATGTCAAAGGAATAAAAAATGTGTAGGAAAGACTTTTGAGTATGGTAGATAACTCCTAGTTACTTGATCTCTTTCAAACAATCCTTGCTATTTTCAACAAACACACACATTTCAAAAACAATTTCAAAACAACTTTCAAAACATTGAAACATTTTTCAAAAGACAAACATCTTTGTATACATTCTTACGAACGAGAATCATTACAAAGATTGCCAAAACGATGGCCTCTTTTCAAAATACTTTCAAAACCACACAAAGCACCATTTCAAACAATTGAAAAAGCAAAGTAAGTGATCTAAAACAAGTAACTAAGAGCCCATGGAAAACCATGGATGAAAAGGGTGCTAGCACCTTCCCTTTTCATAATCTACCCCCCGAACCCAAAAACAATCTTAAAGGTCTTTCCTGTATTTTTTTACCTTTCCTTTTAGATAAAATAAAAGTTGGTGGCGACTCTTGCTAAACCGAAACATTTGAGAACACAAATGCAAAACCTCAAGTCAGTTTTCCCACCGTATCACAGCTGGCTTGATGAAGACTGTCACCAGGTTTGCAAAATGTTATGAGACTCTTGTTAAGGAATTTATTGTTAATATTCCTATAGATTATGCTAATCACATAAGTAAGGAATATAGGAAGGGTTTTTGTTAGAGGTAGATGTGTTGAATTTCCCCTCCTATCATCAATAGATATCTGGGCAGGTCTAAAGATGATTACTGTGAGTTGGAAGTGACTGATAATCAGGTGTGCAAAGCCATCACTGCAAACCAAGTGAGTGATTGGCCCATGAAGAATAAGCTCCCTGTTAGTAAGTTAAGTGTGAAATACGCTATCCTGCATATAATTGGAGATACTAAATGGGTCCCTACCAATCATACCTCAACCATTACAGTTGGTTTAGGAAAATTTATCTATGTTGTTCAAAATAAGAAATTGTTTGATTATGGTGCTTACATTTTTGAACAGATTATAAAGCATGCAGGAACCTGTGCTATCAAGATGCCTATTGCCTTTCCATCTCTCATTTGTGGAATTATTCTAAATCAACATCCTGGAATTTTGTGTGGCACTGATGCAGTTTGCAAAAGGGAGTTTGCCTTGTCCCTTCACTTCAAGTTGTTTTCAGGTAAACATGTCCCAGACATTGTTTTGACATTTGCATCCTCTGAAAACAAGACCTCTAGCAAGGATGATATGATTAATGAGTTAATGGAAGCTTGCAAAGAACTTGATGAGGTAATTAGAGTTAACTCAGCAATAAAGATAAAATTTGAAAAGCTGATCAAGGAGGTGCAGAAGGATAACAGTCTTGATGATAGTGTGGGTACTGAAGGAGGAGATTCTGATAATGGGGGAAGTTCTGAAGTTGCCAAGTCTTCTGGTCCTGAAGACAGTTAGACTCTGTGCTGGTGCTTTTTTTTGTTTATTTCTTTTGTGTTTTAATCCATGTGTTCTTTTTGGCACTTGTATGTGCTTGACACTTGGATATTGTGGTATGTACTTCCTTTTCTACTACTCTCTTGCATGCATGTTTATTTGGCATATAATGTCTAAAAAGGGGGAGAGAAACTGACTGACTGACTGGTAAGTTTGAGGGGGAGAGAAACCGACTGACTCACTAGTAAGTTTGAGGGGGAGCTTCATGTCTCAGAAGATATTCTGACATCTTCCACTGCTAACTGCTAACTGAGATTCTTTTGCTTGTGTTGCTGCTCTGATAATGTGCTCAAATAATGTTTTAGCCAAAATTTTCCAAAGGGGGAGTTTGTAAGTGTTTGTTGGCAGCAATTTTGGTAAAACACTGATTTGGTAATGTTTTGCTTAATGTCTTAACATTTTAAGTAAAGCATCTCAACTATTTTTGAATGATGTCAAAGCATATGTCTTAACATCCGCCTTCTGATCTGAACGTGTTTTCAGATTTTCTATTTCCTATTTTTAAGCGTGCCTTATTCGGGTTTTGTGGTTTATAACTTGCGAAAAGTATGAAGGAGTATTTTTCTATCTCTCTCATCTTTATGGATTATCTTAGCCTACTTTCATGAAGATATTCATGGGATTCAATATATTGCAATATTTGTTTTTCAACCCAAGCCCATAAAGAAGTTGTTGTGCCTTTATAAGGACTTGCATCCTTATTCGTCAACTGGAACAATTAAAGAAAAATATACTTTGTGTGTTTTAGAAGTCTGAATCTTTTAATTGTAATACACTCTAGTATTGTTTCAATACTTGAGTTGTAAATTGTGGATCATTCATAAGCTTTTAAGTATTGAATTATTGAGTTTTTTCAAACTTATTAATTTTGTTAGTTTTTCACTGTTAGTGATTGAAAAGATTTGAGGAGGGACTCATACCTAGGTGTGTCTTAGGTAGAAGTATAACACGGGTAGTGATTAAGTGATTAGATCGTAAACTGGTTGATTACTGGGGGTCTATGAATTGATACTATTTAGTGGACTTATCATTGGCTTGGTATCCCCCTGAGTAGGTGTTGTTGTACACCAAACTGGGTTAACAATCCTTTGTGTTTTTACTGCTTTTACATTGTTGCATTTTATTTTGTCCTCAGCTATTTGTGTCGTGACATCTCCTTCAACATCACATATCTGATACCAGAATTTTAGTAATTACATTGGGGGTCTCAGGAGGATCAAACTCAATCTCTTTGTTGTCAATCATGTCTTGAATTTTATTTTTCAAGGCCCAACCGTTATTGGTGTCGTGCCCGGGGCTATTGGAATGGTAAGCACACTTCAAATTTGGATTGTATCGAGGAGAGGAGGTGTTGGGATTCTGAGGAGGATCCCTTAACGTAATCAATTCCGCTTTCATTAAATGTTGTAATGCTTGAGACAGTGGCATACTAATCTTGGTGAACTGTCTTTTAGGTGCGTTTGACCTACGCTGATTATTTTGTTGATGTTGTTGAACAGATGCAGGATTAGAAATCAACATTTCTCCTACAGATTGATGGTGATTATTTCTAGTACAACCCTTCTAGCCACAAACAACATTAACTTCTTTCTTTTTGCTAAATGTCTTCTTTACAGCACTTGAAGACGCAACCACCCGAATCTTCCCACTGTTGATATCACGTTTGACACGTTCCCCAGTTAGAATCAGCTCGGTAAAACTAGATGAGGAGCATCCAATTAGATGGTTAAAGAAAGGACCTGTCAGATTTCCCGTGAACATATCAACCATCTCCCTATCAGATAGAGGAGGATGAACCCTTCCAGCTAAATCTCTCCATTTCTGGGCATATTCTTTAAACCCCTCATGAGATCCCATGGTCATACCTTGTAACTGCACACAAGCCGGTGCAAGATCAACATTATATTGATACTGCTCGTAAAAAGCAGCAGCCAGGTCTTCCAAAGTGCGAATATTGGTTCCCTCTAGATGATGGAACCATTCAAGTTGTGTCCCAGATAAACTCTCTTGAAAGAAGTGAACCCATAACTTTCTGTCAGCAATATGGGGTTGGATCTTCCGAACATAAGATTGCAGGTGAAGCTTTGGACAGGACACACCATCATATTTGGTAAAGGTAGGAACCTTGAACTTGTGAGAGATAACAACCCCCTAAATAAGACCCAACTCTTCAAAATCCATCCCATGAACTTTCTGCATCTCCATAGAATTAAGTCGGTCTTCCAATTGTTTGTACATGTCGTCAGTGGGAGGATATTATTCAGCAGAATAGTCTTCATCAGAATCTTAGCCAGAACCAAGGTTGTTATGCTCTTCAGCTTTCATACTCTTGTCATCCTCTTCTTGGTTATCCTCTTCATTCAGGGGGACCTCAAAATCTAGAACCCTTCTAACCAGACCCTTGAATCTTCTGCCCATATTAAGAAAGGTTGATGGATTTTTAATATTCTTCTTATTCCCCTTTGTTATTAGGGTCTTCAACTCGTCTTGACCCTTAGCTAAGCCCAAGAACATTTGCTGAAATTGAGCGTTTTGAGCTTGAAGTTCTTTCACAGTTTGTTCGAGTGCCATCTTTTATCTGAAATAAACAGCAAGAAGATGAGAAAACCTATCTAGAAAGTACATGTTATGTGATTATATGCATGATATGCAAATGCAAGTGCAATGTTTTCAAGGACCTTTGCGGGATTTAAATTTTTTTAAACAAAAGGAAACGAAAGAAATTTTAGTAACAAGCTCAAATTATAATTTCCTTTTAGGCTTATAATGATAACAAGAAGAGTTACAAAGAAACAAAATATGGATTCAAGTCTCCCATGGACGCTTCCTCTTTGTTTTGACATATGCATTAAGGCTTTATTCTTCGTGGAGTCGTTTCTTCAGCTCTAGTACTTTCTTTTCACTAGCATAAAGCTGAGTTTCAAAGGTATCCCTTTCTTCCTTGAGTTGAATCTAGGACTTCTGTAGTTCTTCAAAGTTGGTAGGCATGTCTGGATGAAGAAGGGTGTGAGGAACATCTCCTTCAATAACAGGTTCTACGATCACTGGTAGGATAGTAGGATATGACATCATAAGATTTTGAGCATGAGACCGCACACATATGAGGTAAGGCTCTAGAGGAATGGAATTCTTGTGTCCTAAAGTCTTTCTATCGATTTTGTTGACCAGGCCCCAGGCACGTATAAACCTTTGATGGTAATTTTGAGGATCGTTCTCATAGTCGAACATAATACCCTGGATGAGCATATCATGAGGACCGTCCCTCCGAGCATAACCAAACTGACACAGAGATAGAGAAGAGTTGTAAGTGATGCCCCCTCTTATACCAAGGAGTGGTACATTAGGGAATTCCCCACAGCGGTCAATAATAATGATATATGCCTGAGATCAAGAATACCAATGGGTATCCGAATGAGCGAGTGACATCAACCTTTGATACCATCTCAAACCTTGTTCATTCTTCATCACTGATCGGGGCGGGTGCGAAATAAACCACCTGGACAGTAGAGGTATACAAGTGTGAAGGGAATGCAGGATATCTCCAAGCAATGTAGGCACCAGATTATGAGTGAGAAATATTTTGATGGCATTCACATCTATGAATTGGTCCGGATTAGGGAATAGTACCAAACTATAGATCAGCAAAGCCAAAATGTCCTCAAAAGCACGAAAATTCATGACATCTAGAAACCACTAAGCCTTCTCTATCAGAAACTTAGGAGGAAAACCCTTGACTCCATTTCTCGTTTCCCAATTAGACACGATGTCCGATCGTTTCAGATGTAAGGCGGCTGCAATGTCTTCAGGTTTTGGAACTTGCTCTAGACCGGTGAAAGGTATCTGATCAAGAATAGGCATACTAAGTAACTTATATAACTCTTCCATTATGGGCACCAATTGATAATCTGGGAAAATAAAACAGTGATGTTTAGGATCAAAGAACTGGAATAGAACACTCATCATGTCTTCTTTGAAACCGGTAGTAACCAAACTGAGTACATGACCATGTCTCTTAGTGAATTGAGAATTGTCAGGAACCTTTGAGACTAATTCCTCAAGCTTGGAAGGTACCCTTACAAAGTTGATTCAGATAGTATTCCTGCGACTGGAAGCCATGACCCTGCAACACTGAACAAAGATAAATTCCCTAGCTCCTTGAAATGGTTAGTCATGATATTATGTTATGATGCTATGATGTCATGTTTAAATAGATAACAAACACAAACAAAGCACACACGAGCCTTAGGTTTAAGTCTTTCATGGGGTTCGTAGGTAAGTACCCTATTGAAGTTTAGTTGGCTCAACCTGTCTTAAAGAAGTAACCGGGTTCTAGGGATCTCAATATCACTGATTTTTTCCACATGTTTTATTTAGCACGACAATTGACTTGCCACCAAACAAAACCTAAGAGTTGAATCTCAATGAGCGTAGTATCGAGTATCAACCAACTTCGGACTACACCAAATCCGACTACCTCACTACCTTTTAATGGCTAAGTTGGGTCAATTAAGGTTCTAAAGGTCACTTAGTGCTTATGACACCACGCGACAGCCTAGTATTCTCCCTGATTGACTCAAGGGACACTAGTACAAACCAATGTGTCGCACTAACATTGCCATCACTTCAACCATATCGGTATATGCCGTATAGTTTCCATGATCTATTGTTACTTACCTAAAATACCCTCAGATCCGGGTGTAGGGTCTTTGCAAGAAAAGTAAACCCGAGCAACCCTCAAATGTAAAGCATACAAAGAAAAAAGGAAAGCATTTAAAAGTGATCTAACTCTAAAGGTAACCCCTCTTTTTAGTAGTATCCCCAACAGAATCGTCAGTTCTGTAATACGATGGAAGAAATGACTTGGTTTTGTGTTTTATCACAAATGCCCAGATAGCTAGAGCCACCACCGACTTTTCTTTTATCCAGTAAGGAAAGGGTAAAAAGAACAGGAAAGACCTTGAGATTACTGAGTACGGGGGGTAGGTTATGAAAAGGGAAGGTGTTAGCACCCTCTTCATCAGTAGTTATCAATGGGCTCTTAATCGCTTAACTCACTTTGAAAATTGCTTTGTGTGTGTTGTTTGAAAAAATGTTTTGAGATTTGTCAATGTAAGGCGAAACTTTGTAATGATTCTTGTATCGGTCCTCAAGAATGCGTACAAAGCATTTTGAAAATATCTTTGAAAGTCTTTGTGAAATGTTTTGTTTTTGAAAGGTTTGTGAGCAAGCGATTAACAGTTCTACCCACTCAAGATCTTTATTGTTATTTTACTCCTCCTTTAGATAGTGCTACCCTACCATTAGTTAGTAGGAAGCCCTATCATTAAATATGAAGGGGTAGGCGCGGGTCATCGTACAGTCATAGAAGGCAACCTGTAAGGGCGCGCTAGCAATTTTCGTAAGGGACTAGATCGTTTACCGAAGGCAACATCGAAAGGATCATCGAGGGACTACGATCTTTGTTTTTGAGGGACATTGCTAAAGTGTCCCCACGTTCGAGGGACATGACTGTTTTTTATCGAAAGGCAACAAGGGAGGTTACCCTAGAGGTGTGGGTGTGCAAAGTGATTTGTGTTTCGAGTATTGTTTATCTTTGATTAAGATTAGCTATCGTTTGCTTTTAATCTTACCATACAGTCCTATTAGCTAACAGTAACAGTAAAAATAGGAAAGCGGTAAAGTACGAAAAATAAATGTTCCTACGCTATTACATGACTTCGGGAATAGGGGGTACAAGTAATAAAATATGGGGAAATAGAAACCCTAATTATCTATTATAAACCATGAGCAGTTACATAATCGAAAAAATGTGAAAATAATAAACTACGCGAAAATGTAAAATAAAAGGAAAAGGTAAAGGAACTTGTTTTTGTGATTTTTGATAGAAAATAGGTTTTGATGATTAATCTAATAACCTAATTAATTTTAATTAATAAAAAAAAGAAATTGATTAATTAAGTTAATAAAACCTAAAAACCCTAAATTGATTTTAATTTTAAAAAGGGTTTAGTGAAAAACCTAAAAAACTAAATTAATTGATTAAATAGAAAACCTAAAATATTAATTTGTATTGATTAAATAAAAAACCTAAAAAATTAATTAGAGTTTATAAAAAATCAAAAGTTTTAAAGAAATTTTTTGTGAAAATAGAAAGAATAAGATAAAAAAAGAGTAGAAGAATAGAGAATTGGAAGAAAAAAATAACCAAATGGCCAGGGGTGGGTGTTGAACCCACGCCCTCTGCACTTTCAACCAACAAGTTCACCACTAGGCCAGGCGCGCCTTGGTGTCAAGGAATGGCATCAGTGCGATTTATCATCTGCAAAACAAATAAATCATAAAAAACATCAAAATGCCAAAAGACTGGGATCGAATCCACGCCTTGGCATAGTAAGTTTTTATCGCGCGCGCTTCAACTACTGGGATGGTAATGCATCTGATATTAAAACTGAAATGAATAAAACAAATATTAAATAAAACGCATGGACTGGAGAGACGTCGGAGCCCTAGCTCCGGCCGTCTTCTCCGATGAGTCAATTTCATGTTCCTGCAAAATAGCACATATTAGAGATCCAGGGGGTCCATACCCCCCTAAATCAGACCCTACGAATCCAATAGGAGGGTACTTTTGGACTGAAACGGAATGATTTGATAGCTATGTCAAAAATACATGGGATCGGTGTAGTTATGGTGTTTCACGATTTGGCCAGCATGGGACCTCCACGATGGTTCTATCCTGCACTATCAAACCTCAGAAACACAGTGATATCATCAGTATGTCTTAGAGAAAACGAAAAATAAAAATACGATTTTGGAAAAAGTATGAGATCAGAGATGTATGTGATGGCGTTTCATGAGCTTTGGATCATTAGATTTGATTCATTCTTACTTTGTAGGATTGTTGGGAGTGAATAAGCCAGTTTATTTGCAGTGAAGGAAGTTGTAAGTAAGGTTTTGAGTTGCCCTAGCTTTGAACAATTTTTGAGTTTTTTGGAGGTGATTTCTAGCACAAGGGTTCGTGGATTTTGTGTCTGAACAATGAAGATTATATAAGGGTGAAATTAGGTCAACAACATGGGCTTGGACCTTTGCTAATAAGCCTTGTATTTTGTCTTATTCATTTTTGAATTAATAATGAATAAATAAAAAATTATTAAAATAAAATAGATCAAGGGGTATATGACAAGATCTAAGGTGCATAAGGAGTATAGAGTATGTTTGGACTCTTAAATAATAGCCCAATAGCCCAAAATATCAAATTTGCTCAACTTGAACTTCATGCATTTGCTCAAAATTTCCCAACTTTCACTGACCATAACTCTCTCAATTTTCATCCTTTGAAGGTGATCTTGGACTTTTTGAAAAGCCCAAGGTGTCCTCTACAATGTTGATCATTTTTGCATTTGAAGACTTTATCTTAGTGTAAGTTTCCTTGACAAAAAGTATCTTTTTGTTGACTTTTGAAATGACATATAATATATTGGCTCATATCTCTCAAATGAAGCATTTTTTGGACTTGACTTTAGAGAGTTAAAGTTGTAGAGAATTGAATTTCATTTAAAATGAGCTTTGGTTGAGAAAAATATGATAAAGTGTGTGAAATTTATGCTTGGTCAAAGTTCAGTTGACTTCTCTTTAGGAAAATCTTAATTTTGTGACTTTTAACTTTTGATGATTTGAGAGTTTCCTTGATGAGTCATGATCAACCCTTTATCAAATGATGAATATGACTTCAAAATATTGATGTTGACCAACAATATTGAAGTTTGAATGTATGTTGACCACAGTTGACTTTTTGTTCAATACAGTTAACTTTCAGTCATCTGAGCAATTGAATGAGCAAACTTGTGATGCAATGCTTGAAATTTGGCATGAGCGTTCCTTGAGACATATGAGAAACCATAGGAACCACTTGAGGCCTTAGAAACCCAAACTTTCTTGAGAAAGATGAAACCCTAATTGTAAGTCCATTGCTTAGGAGAAGAATTTGTCTGATCAATTCTTGAGCAACCTTGAGCATTTGAAACCCTAGGAGAATGACTTGAGGGATCTGATTCTATTGGATCAATGAGCGTTATATCCGGTTGGATCACTGAACGTGTCATTTTGTGTTAGTCACTGGTTGTTGCCTGAGTATTTGTAATCAATTTGGTTATAGTGGATTAAGTCCTTGTTGAAGGCGAAATCGTCCTTGAGGGGGTGGACAGGATTAGCCTTGTTTAAGGTGAATCTGGATAAATCCTTGTGTCCTTTATTCTTCATTGTCTTTACTGTTATTATCATTTAAGTGCTCATAATTTCTAAAGGGGAATGTTTTCTATAAACCCAATTCAAACCCCCTCTTTCTTGTGTTTTCTCTACCTTCAAAAATTATTTGCCCATTATCAAGAATTGGCTAGAAAGGATGTGGAACAGATATTTGGAGTGCTTCAATCTCGATTTGCAATTATATGTGGTCCAACGCGTGTCAGGCACATGAAAACCCTTAAGCATATCACATATGCTTGCATCATATTACATATCATGATTGTTGAAGACTAATAACACACATATGGAGGTGATTTTAATTACTCTTATGATAATGTAGATAACAACTAAAACATTTAACGATTCTCATTCAAGTCTTACAATAAGACGACATAGAAGAGCAAGTCTTCATGAAAAATAAGTTCATCGTCAACTTCAAAGAGATCTAGTCAAATATATTTGAGAACGTTTGGAACACAAGATTGACGAAATTTAAATTTGACTAAGTATGTGATGTTATTTATTTTTTTTGTTTTTAATTATATATCATATATTTGAGATTAACTTTAATTATCATTTTAAATTTTAAATTTAATTTGAATTTTATTTATTTTATATTAATTTTGGTTTAAATAATTTAAATTACCATTTAAAAAAATATAAATAAAACATTAATATATAAAATAAATTTGTGGGACTCCATATAAATTCTTTAAAATTGCACAATTAAATTAAAGTGAAAATTGAGTGAGTTAATAGATCCACAAAAACCAACTCAAAGATAGATAACACCATCAAAGATGCTCTTATATTTAGTTGTGCAGTCATTATGTATTGAACATGGGAACATGATTTTCTTGTATGTCTATATCGGAATGCAATGAGCATTGAAGTAACATGTCTTTACACCAAATCAACTTAAGAACTTAGGTAATGTATGTATTATTGAAGTAAATTGAAACAACAAATGCAGTGGAAATGCAGTGGAAGTGCATCTGCATGAATAAAATAACACCCCAAAAAAGGAAAACAATGGAAGAAGAATAAATCTGAACTACAAGAAAAAAAAATCAACCACATCTATCTAGATTTCGAAAAATCTTTCTCTAATGGCACTTGACGGAATTTCATGTATATGTTTCCGGCCATTTTTCGCCCATTCTCTTCATATTATAGAAGGGTAACTTCAAAAAATATGAATCCTATCACGCCCGCTCGAAAAGAAACAGCGAAAGGAGAAAACGTTACCCTAATGAATTTATAAGGTCTTGAAAGTTGAAAACTAGCCAATCAGCTTTTGCAGCAACGGCTTGTCGAAGTTGAACACCAGCGTAGCAAACGAACAAGTCGGCACCACCTGGTCCACGAGCCTAAATGTGCAGAAAAAAGCATACAAATTATCACAAGTGAATATGTTATTCAAGAAAACCTAACAATGACACAACTAGTTAAATTTTGATTAAAAAAAAGAAAGTTCATTCATCTATGATTTATCAACTATTTAAGATCACTATTGATCTTTTTGAGTGAAATCTAAAAGCTGTTTCGTTAAATGGACGCGAGGAGAAGTGAAAGCAACGTTTCTAACAAATAAGGGTGATCCGCGTTTGTTTAGAAATTAGAACAAACGACGTACGTGTTTATCTTTTAAGCAGATCTCAGAAGAAGTGAGTGTAATTTTTTCTATGTAACCCAAGAGTCAAATTTTCAAAACATAGGATTGAAAATGAGATATTTCACAAAACTACCTGATAAAAACCAACTGATATATAAAGAAAATAGGGAAAATCCCTTTGATTTACAGAATAATACCGCAGAACTTTGAGGGTCTGCACCTCTCAATGCCAAAATGGCCCATTTTTCTATGCAATTCAAGATGATCAACTCCCCAATGTCTTCTCCTATTTATTTTAGGCCTAAACACTCTAAATTAATATTATAATAATTCTAATAATTATCCACTAACTCATAATAATTTAATAACAGTTACGAAGTTGAAGAGTCTAACAATATTCCCCCCTTAAAGATTCACCTTGTCCTCAAGGTGAAAGGAATACACAATAGAAAAAATGTATCCTCCTGGATCCCATAACTTGAAACATAAAGGTAGAGTTGTACATGAAATAAGAAATTTTCCCCCAGGATCAAATTTGCTTGCTAATGGCGGTCCTCTCGTGACCACTTGTTGTGGCCACAGTGACACCGGTAGTGGAAATTTCTTGTTCCTAGACTTTATCTTAGGAAATTTCTTGTTAGACTTTGCATGTGATGAAATAGCCAACTCTCTGTCACTTCTCTGGATCTTTGCTTCACTAGCGGCCATCAATGAATCTGTATTTTTCACTTCGTCGCTCTCGCAATCAGATTTGATACCACTTTACAAACTTCTTTTTCACTGTATTGTTGGATTTGTGAGTCATCAACTTTCCCACCAATCTTTTCTTCAGCTGGTAATGCTATTGGTTCCTGAATTTCACTGCTGCCTTGGATTTTCTGTGTTTCGTTTTCACACTCCAGTAGACAATCCCAAACTTCTGGTTGGAATTTCTTGAGAATGGCCTTTACAAAATTCCACCAACAAGTATTTGGATGACTCTCCTTCCAAGAAATCCACCAATCAATAGCATCTCCTCTCAATGCAAATGCAACAGCCCACTCAAGCTTCATCTCTTCACTCATTCTTCTTGACCCAAAATATTGCTCAGCTTGGATCAGCCACCAATAGGCCTCCCTTCCATCAAATCTTGGAATCAAATCTGCAGCCATATTCATGCCAAAATTTCCAGCACACTGACAAAATCTCTTTTGGATCAGAATTGTTTTGATACCAGTTGATAGAAACCAACTGATATATAAAAGAAAATAGGGAAAATCCCTTTCATTTACAGAATAATACCGCAGAACTTCGAGGGTCTGCATCTCTCAATGCCAAAATGGCCCCTTTTTCTATCCAATTCCAATATGATCAACTCCCCAATGTCTTCCCCTATTTATTTTAGGCCTAAACACTCTGAATTAATATTATAATAATTCTAATAATTATCCACTAACTCATAATAATTTAATAACAGTTACGAAATTGAAGAGTCTAACACTACCATGCGATATCCGATATCTTTTCGTACCTCGAAATCAGTAGCACCATCCCCGATCATAGTTAATGCTTTGTATCCATGATTCTGAAAATTTTCATGATCAGATTTACAAGTAATGTAATAATAGTTCATAAACTTAACAAGTACACGGCTAACCTTCTTGATTTCTTGAACTGCAGTGGCTTTTCCTCCACTCCTTGATGTATGCTCATTTTCATCAAATCCCAGAAACTGTCCAGAGCTTCCGAAAAGTAGTTGATTCGCAAAAATGTTCTCTTTTGGAATCCCGAGTATAGATGCAACAGGCTTCATAAGAAGTGTGTTAGTAGTTAGAGAAAAAACCAAACATCTAATCTTAATGCCGTAACGATATAAATATTAGAAAGTATAGACAAGAGATGCAAAAATTTTTTCATTGTTGTGAAAAATAATTTCAAACTTGCATGATGGTATAAGAAAGGAATGGAATAGTCTTTTTTTTAAATCGAACATAAGATTTTCCGCCTTTTAGGTAGGTCATTTACAATCCTATGTTCATCAAGCCACTCACACTGATTCCACAATCTAAATTAGAATGGAGATTCAGTCCTCTTCTGCCAGAAGTGTGTCGAAAGAAATACTATTCTAATCAATAATATCGCAACATGTGTACATGTTATGTTGACAGATTCTATATATGCAAGGATTGCACATACCGGTTATACAACACTGACACATAGACACCGGTCCGGTACTCATTTATTAAAATGAAAGTAGTTGATTGTAACCACAGGTGTCGGACAGTAACATGCCATCAATCTCAAGTGTCGGTGCTACATAGCTTTTTAGTGGTAGTAGTAGTAGTACACCATGAATTCAGTGTTGTAGATGGCGGAGAGCCAAAATTCCACCATACCGACCGCTTTGTGGCGCTGTTATAGTGGATTATGGCAGAAAAATCTGCAATATCGGCCGATATTTACTATAGGGCGAATCCATAAACAGCCATGTATATCCGGAATCGCCACTATTTGATAACACTGCATGAATTTAAAGAAAATGTCTACAAATTCACACTATAACTAAGTAACTACTGATATCCTCTTAGTTGGAAATAAATCAGAAAAAATATTCATCAAAATAATCTCCATACATTGATCATTTGACGAAAGCCCCCGGAGATCAGATAAACATGCTTGCGATTAGCTTTTAGTTTCTGAATTAACTCTACAATGCCAGGAGAAAGCCTGCATATTAAGAAGAACCATAAGCAGTGTTCCAAATATGTCTGTTCTGAATTGATCGGTTCGGTTCAGGATAGAATTGGATAAACAATCTTGAGAAAGAAGAGTAAAGAAAGCAGGCAGTTATCGATGATACATAAATTAACCTTTTGTCACATCAAAGTTTTGGCCGGTCTTACAAAAAACTAACATGGTTCCGTAAAGCTCCTGTTATATAGTAGAATCTAGGATAAGATTAGCTTCGTTACGATACGAGTTTGTAGTACTAGCAGGCAGCCTCACATTGCATTTAAAAGGGACTGATTCCATAATTTGTGTTGTCAATGATGGACTGCAGAAAATTGAAGTTGTTTGAATTCTACTACGCTACAGTTTGGTAGTTAATGATAGACTTTAAAACTCTAAGGCGAGACGAATCGGGAGAATCGAAACTGCCTGATCAATTTTTGCGATAATGAGTCAAATCTAAAGCAAAATACTCCTAACTAATGAAGTCACAGTGCTTATTATCAAAATTTTAAACCTTCTCAAAACAAAAAACACTGAAGACAGACACTCAACAAAATCAACTAGCTCGGTCACATACCTCGGTGGCCTTAGCTCAAGAAAATTCTGAACTTGAGACAAAGAGGGATTGAACAAAGATAACCTAGCAGCCAAGGCTTCTTCGAAAGGAACAGAACCACCCATCGCTCTGCGAAAATTCAAATCTTAAATCAGATATCATAAATAAATAAATAAAAACATAAACACTTTATCTGAAAACGAATTTCCATGATAACAATCTAACCTAGCTGTCCATTCTGCAACAGCCTTTCCAGCCCCACAAAACTCAGCAAGCTCGTCAATTCCTTCATCTAAGCACACAGTGCTATCCACATCAAAACACACTGCATCACCATTCTTCCACAGCTCCAGAATTTCTAACCATCATCAAAACAGAACACAATCACAATATTTTCACATAAAATGCAAAAAAATATCGCAAAATCCCAAAATTTCCATTTCTTTCGCCTGGCATTGTGTTTTACAATCACCGAATATTAAAAACACTTTTTTTTTTAAATTTAAATACTCTGCACAAACACCATAAATTATACACATTCCATCGAATTTCCCTTATCTAGTCAAACTTCCCAAAAACACTCACCATGGTGAAATTTTATATACCAAAACCAAGGTTTTCGACAACGGTTTACCGCGAAAACGGTCACGACAGAACGGTATCAAAAGATGCTGATACTGTTACTCACCATTTTTATGCTGAGAAAAAAAATCAAACAAAAAGTCATTGTCGTTAGACCGCGACAAAAGGCCGTTACGGCCATGAAACCAGTCCCTGCACCATTTAGGACGCAAAATTTTCAAAAACAGAATACGAAAGTATGTATCACAAGATATTCCTCGATCAATAATGCAACACATATACCGACCGAAATCATGAAAAATTATTCCTCAATCAGTAATGCAACACCTATACGACCAAAATCACGAAAAAAAAATAATCCTCAATCAGTAACGCAGCACCTATACCTACCAAAATCACAACAGCCTTTACGTGACTGCAACATCAAAACCATGAAACATAACTAACTTAGTGACGATTAGATTATTATTAAGCATAACAACTATGCACAATTTGAAACCCTAACTGACACTATTGTTAAATTCAATTCTAATTAATGGTAGAGTGAAAACGAATAAAATTTTGAATAAAAAGATACAAAAATGCAAGATTTATGGAAACCTTTGGAAGGAAGAGTGTTGGAATTTCCAACAGCAGCAGCCATAATCAAAGTCGAAAACCGCTTCTTCTTATTCACACCCCCAATTTGAAATCCACGAACACCCTTTGTCAGATTCGGTTCTGATTGAACGAGAAAACGAGATCGTTGCTTTGTAATGGGAGTAACACGAATTGGGTTGATCCCGTAACTCATCAAACCTTGCATGTTGTTATATGTTTTGACAATTATTCTATAAGGAGACAAAAATATGTTGGATCTGTGAGAGTGAGGTTTTTGCGAAACGAGAAGGAGAGAGGGTTGGTGAGGTCACTAACTCAACGTCTCACTAACCAATGCGAGTGTCATGAGAAATTAGAGTTGTTTTCGTCGTGTTTTTCTGAAGCTATTATTGTTATTTGTAAGAATAAGATTTGGTTTTGTATCTGTTTTTTAGTTTTGATTATAACAATATATAAGTGATTAGATAATAATTTAGTATCTTAATGGTTTTATCTAATTGTAGTTTTTGCTAATAGGTTTTGACTCTGAAGATATGATATGTGACGTCAGTAGATTTTGGATTCAACACACTGAGTGATAAAAGTGCGTGTTACAATGATCATAATGCTTTTAAAATAACGGTTCTTAGGAACGGTAACTTTTAAAGTTTATGTCTGTGACTCTGATAGTAAAGCTTCTGAAGGCTTTTCAAGCTCTGAAGGTTCTAGGCTCTCTTGCTATAAGGTTTTGATGATTCTGAAGACAAAGTGATGGTGAAAAAGTTCTGAAGATTGTGAAGACCAACGTACTAAAGACTCTGAAGACAAGGTTCTGATGGACAAGTTTTGAAGACTCCGAAGACAAATATTTTGAAGACAAGTTTTGATCCTTCTAAACATACTTCAACTCATACATATTTTGAAGCTTCTGAAGAATATAAGATAAAATCAAAAGTTTTTACGTGAGAAATAGTACAAGATCACCTTCTTCCACTACTATGATTTTGTGGCGAAAGGACTGTACTATTGGTATGATGTTGTCTACCACTCACACTAACTGTTATGCAAGAAGACAACTGGAATTTTGGAATTTCTATTCAACCCTCCAACATATTTATTTTTGGCTATAAAAGGAAGACTTTGAAGAATTGATAAAGAACTTTTGCGTTGAGTTATTCTACTAAAACATTGTTGAACTTTCATTGTAAATCTTTTATAAAGTTTTGTAAAGCACGAAACTTTTGTTCGTTAACTTGTTAGCAAAAAAATATTGTTCGCTAACTTGCTTCTAACACTGTTGTGTTATTTATGTGTATTTTAACTTGTGTAAATCTGCTTTCTTAGAAGCATCTTATAAACACATAATCTTGTATTCAACCTTGGGTCGATAGTTCCTTGAGAGACTAGGGCTTTAGTTAGGATTCTCAAGAAGATATTGACGAGTAGTCTTTGTGGTTGTAAATGTTGACGGGTAGTCTTTGTTTGTGTCTGCAATCAGTTTGGTTTTAGTGGATTAAGTCATTATTGAGAAGGTGAAATCACCTTGGCGGGTAGACTAAATTAACTTAGTTAACAGTGAACCAGGATAAAAATAATTGTGTTCATTTATTTTTGTTCTTATGTTAACTTCGAGTGTTTGATTTCAAAAAGATTTCATTCTTAGAAACTTAATTCAAACCCTCTTTCTTGTGTTTCCCGCACCTTCAATTGGTATCAGAGCTCCAGTTTTGATATTGATTGTTATCAAACACTTCACCGTGTCAGATAAACATCCAGAGTTTTTAGAAACATTATGGCTGAAATCCCTTCACGAGCTACATAGATTATTGAAAGAGATAATTATGGTGCCAATCCTCCAATATTTGATGGAGATACGTTTGACTACTGAAAGGATAGAATTCAAAGCTTCTTTCTTGGTCATGACGTAGATCTCTGAGATATGGTAGTCGATGGCTACAAACATTCAATAGATGTTAGTGGTAACAAAGTGGAAAGAAGAGTGATGACATGTCAACAAAAGAAAGAGTATAAGAATCATCACAAGGCTATAATTATATTGCTGAATGATATCTTCTATATTGAGTACGAAAAGATCACTAACATAGATATTACAAGATCTATTTTTGATTATTTGAGAATGACTCATAAAGGAACTTTCCTTGATTCAGATGTATGAGGCGTTCAAGATGGAAGATGGTGAAATTGTTGAGAACATGTTCTCAAGGTTTCAAACTCTTGTTGCAAGACTGAAGGTTCTGGGAAAAGACTATTCTACTTCAGATCACGTGAAGAAGATTATCACAAGCTTTCCAGAGAAATTGAGGCTTATGGTAACTGCACTCAAACTTGCCAAAGATCTGAACAACACTTCTCTTGAGGAACTAGTTAGTTCTTTGAGAACTTATGAGATAAAGCTTAATAAGGATGAGCCTAAAAAAAGGAAACTGTGTAGCTCTTAAACCAAGTGGTAGATTTGAGAAGACTAGAGCTTTTCAAGACAAATAGGAAGAAGAATTTGAAGAAGATTCTGATGAAGACAAAGATGAGTCGTCGCTCCTGTCCATAAGGGTTAACCAACCCTGGAAGAGGAAGCAAGACAACAAGTTCAGAGGAGCTAGAAGAACAGGTGGTCACTTCAAGTCTACTTTTGGACAAAGGAAGTTTGGTGACAACAAAGATGTCACTTGCTATAAGTGCAAAGAGTCATGTCATTATAAGAACGATTGTCTTAAGCTCAGAAGGACAAGCCCGAGAAGAAAGCTTTCAAAACAAAGAAGAAATGGTTGATGGAAACCTGAGATGATTTTGATTCTTCAAAAGATGATTCCCAAGAAGAATAAGCTAACGTTGCACTGATGGCAAGTGTTAAGGCTTCTGATGAGAAGATCCATCCAGAAGATGAAGCAGATTCTGATTCAGACACATAAGAGGTATTTTTTTACCTTTCTCATTCTGAATTAACATCTTCATTATTTGAGATTTTAGAAAAACATGAGTTGCTTAAGATTGAATTTAAGGAATTTAAAAAGGTCCATGAATTTGTTTCTGAAGAACACAATAAACTTAAGGAAGAATTTTCATCTTTGAATGAAGAAAATTTTATTCTTAAGAATGATAACTCTGCTCTTAGAAGCAAGAGTTCCAAACTTGAGAAGGAAATTCTTTCATGAGATTTTGTGAGCACTGATGATGTCATGAAGAAATATGATAAATCTTTCCATAAATTTCTTGCTAGAAGCCTAGGAAGAAGCGTCATGGCTTCAATGATTTATAGCGTAAGCATAAAGGGTACAAAAGGTATTGGTTATGATCCTTATGGAGAATTTAATTCTGAAAAAGAAGATAAACCAAAAGCAACATCTTGTTTCAATCATGCAATTAAATATGATTATCCCACATCTAAGCCCAAAGTTGTTAACAACTCTAGAAAGACTAACAAAAAAGGATCCAAGAAGTTGTGGGTACCTAAAAAAACATAATATATATTGTAGATATCCTTAGTAACAAAGTTAGGACACCAGTCATGGTACCTAGACTCTGGTTGCTTGCGACACATAACGGGAAGAAGGAATATGTTCCAAAGCCTGGAACTTAAGCCTGGAGGCTTTATGGGTTTCAGAGGTGATCAAAAAGGGAAGATCATAGGCTCAAGAACAATTGGTAATGGTTCTCTCTCTTTTATTACTAATGTTTTGCTTGTTGATGGATTAATGCATAGTTTATTGTCCATAAGCCAATTAAGTGACAATGGTTATGGTATAATCTTTAATCAAAACTTATGTAAAGTTGTTAGTCAGAAGAATGGCTCAATCCTTTTTAATGGCAAGAAGAAAAATAACATCTATAAGATTAAACTTTTTTTTATCTTAAAGAGTAAAATGTAAAATGTCTTATGTATGTTAATGAAGAGCAATGGACTTGGCATAGACGTTTGGGCTATGTTAGCATGAGAATAATTTCTCATCTAAATAAAATTGATTTAGTAAGAGGCCTTTCATATCTAAAGTTCTCTTTAGAAACTCTTTGTGAAGCATGTCAGAAAGGCAAGTTTTCAAAAACTTCTTTTAAGGCAAAAAATGGTGTTTCTACCTCTAGGCCTTTGGAGCTTCTGCACATTGACCTGTTTGGATCAGTGAAAACTACGTCATTCAATGGTAAAAAGTATGGATTACTCATTATTGATATAGCAGATACACATGAGTTAAGTTTCTTAAACACAAGGGTCAGTCACATTATATGTTTACTACCTTATGTTCTCAAGTGCAAAATGAGAAGGATCTCAGAATTGTCAAAGTCAGAAGTGATCATGGTGGCGAGTTTGAAAATAAAAATTTTGAAAATCTTTTTGATGAAAATAGTATTTCCCATGAATTCTCCTGTCCTAGAACTCCATAATAAAATGGAGTTGTAGAGAGGAAGAATAGGACTTTGCAAGAAATGGCCAAAACCATTATCAACGAGACTAACATGGAAAATCACTTATGGGAAGAGGAAGTCAATAACGTATTACATTCAGAATAGAGTCTCCATAAGACCTATTATGGGTAAGACTCCTTATGAATTGTGGAAGAAGAAAAAACTCAACATTTCATATTTTCATCCCTTTGGATGTGACTGTTTTATTTTGAACACTAAGGAGAATCTTAACGAGTTTGATTCTAAAGCACAAAAATGTATCATGTTAGGATACTCTGAACACTCAAAAGGCTACAAAGTGTATAACACTAAAACATTTATTGTTAAGGAATCTATTCATGTTAGATTCGATGATAAGCTTGACTCTGAAAAGTCAAAGCTAGTTGAAAAGTTTGCAGATTTGGAGACTACATTTTCAGACTCAAAAGGTAATGACGCTGTGAAACAACCGGCTAAACAAACCATCAAGATGAAATCAATGAAGTATCAATCGAATTTTTTTTATCCCACAAGAAGGGAAAGGTAAACATTGAGTAAACTTGAGAAGGGTGAAATCACGATCAAACGACCGAGAGATCGGGTAAGGGAGTCACTTACGCAAGGGGAAGATATTAGCACCCCACACGCCCGCAGTACTCTACGGTATCCACTCTTGTTGTTTATCTAATGGGTGTGTTTCAAATCTAAGCAATAGAAGACCAAGAAATGTTACCGTCAAAAGTGTGATAATGCATGTCACTTGCTTCGTGTTCCACATACAACCTTCAAATAACTTAGAGTACAAGTAGATTAAACAAGCGGCCTCCAGTTGTACTAATGGATCTGCTCAAAGTCCTAAAAGTACTGCATGTACATGACATCCATATAAGTGGCACTCTTGTCCACAAGAAATGATAGTGCCAACCAAATACAACAGGTTTGCTCTCATAGCATAATTTCTATGATGCCCCGCCTGCTCGACATCACCATCAGCCTATCATGCTCTCTCTATCTCATTATTAAACACCTTCTACAAATAGTTAAACCTAGCATGAGCTCTACGGGTGCGGTCAAGCTCCCGTATGTCACTCTCTAGGCCAGCTCCTAAGTATTCTCTCATCAACTCCAGTGCCTCTTATTTGTCACACCTCCCATGATCTAAAAATCTCCCCATAATCGGAAGATGAAACAGACACATGACATCGTCTAGTTGATAGAAATCTCATCATGTGGCAGATGAAATGATGACGTCTCTGCATTCCATCTCTCTACAAAAGCATTAACCATACCATGGTTAACTGTAGTATCATCAATCTTGCTCAAATCACACAACCCTGATAGCTACAAAACTTCCTAAAACCACGACTCATTGGGATCTTCCAAACGAGTGATCTTCCACATATGGTTGATAATTTTTAGCGGATCACGTTCCTACATATAAGGTTTAATAAGAATGGTTCAAACAAACAAAAGTTAATAATAAAACAAATACATGTTTAAATGAATAATCCCAACTAAATTTTACCTTTCTGTCCCATGTATGTTTGACAACATGGTTCAGATAAAGAGGTAACAATGATAAGTTTGACGAGCCTCCTCCAAAATCCTGAGGTGCCACATGTGCAATCTTACCCGCATAGGTCTGTGGAGGTGCTAGCTAAGACTGGGATGCCTATAATGCCTCAGGTGCTGCCTGTGACTGTGATGCCTCAGCTGCCGCCGGTGTGGTCTAAGACTAGGGTGCCTCAGGTGTCACCTTGGATTGTGATGCCCATCTTTCCTCAGGTACCTGAATATGTGAACTCATGTGTCTACGTGAAGATGGAGGCAGGGAAGCATAAGTAGAGGACCCTCACATGTTACGGGAGGACGAAGAAGAATGTTGTAACACATGGGCCCTGAAACCTAACACCACTTCCACATTAACCTATCTAAAGGTAGAAGGAGTCAACGATTTCCGACTCTTTTCCATCCGAACGAATGCATGTTGTTCAAGCCTGTCGTGTCTCAACCGTGTTGGACTTTCATCCATAATTCCTGCAAATAGACATGACAAACATTACACAATGAGTTTGTTATAAAAAGAACAAAAACATTGCAAACAAACTGCTTACAGAGATACATGTCTGATTTTTGGATAAATGTTGAAAATTTTCGGAGATGCATCTCTGGAAATTTCTGCAACTTCAAGCACCGTCAATGGTAGAATGCAAACCCATAAAACATCAAAAAAATTCATTGATCTTAAAAACTACTTAACTAAATCGTTTCTCAATAGTTCTAAGCTATCAAACACTATTTGTTTTATTTCATAACCTGAAACTCGACTTCTACACAAGTTTACATAAAACTCAATAAACTTTAAAAAAAACGTACAATTTCTCTCTTCAAATTGATTCTTGTTGCTCAATGATGTTTGATGAAGTTTGATGTTGTTTGATAAAAATTGAATGTGTATGATAAACCGGAAATGTATCGAATATTTGGATCAATTTACATGAATTTTATCTGCATTTTAATTATTTAAATTACTCTTTATTCGTATTATGCTGGTATTTTCTATATTTTCAGGAATTTGATGTTTGCAAGGCATGTGCGAAGAAAGTCAAGAAAAGTCGAGCTAATCGTATTTAAAATCCGCACAAAGAAAGAGCAATTATGCAATTGAGGGGTGTGTGGAAGAATAAGGTGCATTACAAGTAAAAATCTCTGGAATAATAAAGAAGAAAGAAACGCTAGGCCCAATCCACCCAAGGCCCAAAGGAGTGTAACGACCGTTACACATTACCTAGCCCAGGTGTAACGACCGTTACACCTTGCCACACTAGTCCTTCCCCAAAAGCAGGAGTGTAACGACTGTTACACTGAGTCCTTCAATCCGTAGCGGTCGCTACAGAGGCAAATTCGGAGGAGAAAATATCTCAACTCACTGTGCGTCTCCAAGCCTATAAATAGGACCTAAAATCCCCATTTTGAAAGACGTTTTCTTTTCTCTATTTTTACTGTTACTCTACTGAATATTTTCCGTATTATTTCTTTTCGTTTATTTTATCGATCCGTGGGAGACACCTGAAGTCAGCCAAATATTCTGCCATTTTATTTTCCGGTTTAATTTAAGTACTTTATTTATTTATGCCAGGATTGTCTGAAATGTTTAGTTTATTTAAATTGTTTAATGGTAGTTATTTCTATTGTGTTGTTATTGAATTGTATAACATGCTAGGCTAAATTTATTTATCGGTATGTAAGATCATATAACAAACAGGGTTTAGCAACGACAATTGATCAGTTCCTTTTAAAAAAGAATGGTTTTCTGGTTTCAATTACTAGTTCTAAATATTAATTATTTTGTTACGAGAGTAAAATACAGATAGAAGTTAGGATCAATAAAACGAGAGTTTGAGATAATAACTGGACAATGGTAATTATGCATCAACTTAAAATACAGCAAGAGCGCTTTTAAGTTGATTAGGTTTTGTTTGTTTTCAAAAACTATTTTTAAACTCTAATTGAAACAGCGAGAGCACTCACTTAGGTTTGATCGTAGGATCTGAATTAATAAACACGAGAGTGCGAGAAGAGGATTTTCAAACAAATACTTCCTACTGAAAACTGTTTTGTTAATCCGAGTTAGGTCAATGAGTTGTTAAATCCCCGAAGTCCGACCATTACATACCGATATTCTCCCTTGAATCTAAACTAGATTATAATCAGTTAGGTTCCCTAATCCCCCTATTAATTACATTATTAGCCTTAGATTTACGTAGTAACCTAAGATAATGCTAGTTCGACATTTAGCCCATTGGGATTCGATAATCTTTAAAGCTACACACGATAGGACTGTATACTTGCGGTCTAGATTCTTTAAGACTCACAAAGTCGCGACCAGTGTATGAGTGAATTTGAGAAAATAGGGTTTGAGAGAGTTTGATAAAATGGTTTTTTGAGAGAGTTTAAGTAAGTGAGGAAGTGGAAAGGACTCTGGCGCGTATTTGAATGAATATTGTCTGATGATGCATCTAGGTAACTATGTCGAAGATTAATCTCCAGAATATCTCCAGAATAATTTTGCTTGAAATTTGGTCCTAGAAAATATATGGACTGAAGTTGAGTGCGTCTGAAGATGCATCTATGTAATGTTTACGTAGATGTATCACCAATAAATTATTTTCACTGATTCAAAGTCTTGTTGAATCATGTGTTAAATTTTGGTGTGTCTAGAAATATATCTTCAAAACTTAAAATCATAAATATATTTTTGCACTGTTTTGCACTTTGCACTATAAACACATTTCTTACATTAATAAATTATCAATAAATATCACCAATCCATATGATACCATAAAGACCCTCAAACTCACCGACCTTATAGAAAAGCCTTATCAAAGAATCTCCCCAACTTTACCTCTAAACACTCTAGATACAAAAATTTCATTGTTCATTATATAAACTAGATAATTAAAATACATTATATTTTTTTTTGATCAAACTATTTTTCTTTTATAACTAATACTATTTAGAGAAAAAAGAATATGTTCTGAATTCTAAAATATGTTTACACTATCGATGTATTATTTTTAAACTCATACTATAATTTGTTTAAAGACATAAGTTAAGAAAAAATTAAATAGTTAGACTCCAATGATAAAATAAAAAATATTGTCCAATGATAAACTTTTTATTTTCAAATTGTATATTAAACTTTTTTAAGAAATGAAATAAAAAATATTTATTTTAGAAATTGTATATTAAACTTTTTTAAAATCAAAATATATTGTCCAATGATAAACTTTTTATTTTCAAATTCTTTAACACGTGTCTAACCGTCCAAAATATCAAGAGTCATCTTTTACTTCCTTCACGTCTTTTACTTTTTTTACTTCTTCACCTTTTTACATCAAAAGGTAAAAAAAATTTCTCCACCTTCCTTCATAAATCTCAGCGCGCTCTTTCAAAACCCTAAACCAGAAGAACTTGCTGTTTCTTGATCAATCAATCAATGGCAGCTCAAAGCTCTTCTTCCAGTAAATCACAAGTTTCCAAGAACGTTTCTCATGACCATTTCTTCGGTACTAATCAGTTTCAATTTCTCGGATTTTTGGTTGAATTTTTCATGTTCGTTGTTAAATGCTGTTGTTCGATATTTCTTTTTGCTGCTTAGTTCTTTCTGATTAGGTTAAGCTTAAAGAAATTTGTAGATTTAGTTAAAGTGATTTTCTGTTATGAAATGAAACTGAGTTGTATGAGTATGTTAGCTGAGAATTCTAATTGATGAAATTAAGTTTGGTGTGTTATTTGTTGTTGTGATTTTAAGTCTAGATGGATATCAAGTTTATCACTGGAATGTTCTTGCATGAGGTCCAATGTTATGCTACATGGAAATGTGGGATTTAAAAGATAGGGTAAGCTAGATTTACAGTGACATTCAATGAAAATCAACTCATTTCTGTACCTACATTTTTAAAATTGGTATTATGCCATGGAAAAATAGAGGCCTCTCATTCCCTGTAACACTGGCACCTCTGGAGAAAAGCGTTTCAGTGTCCGGACACTGACACTGACACAACACCGACAATTGTGGTTATGTTCAATTTATTAATTTTTTCAAATTATTACCGGTGTCGATGTGTTAGTGTCTGTTGTGTCGGTGTCTGGGTCGGTGCTTCATAACCCTCATTTGATGTCAGTAAAAGACTGATTTACCCTGATGGTGTATGACTATTAAATTGAACTTTTCTATTACAATCTGATTTTTTAGGGTTTTTGTTGGGTAGGAGGAGGGTGATGATTTTTACTTAAAAAATTTGCTCTCTCAGGAAGTGGTGCAATTTACAACCCTACAAGTTATTTGGGCCTTTTAGTTTTGTGATACACATATTTTCTCTTTGCATTAATGCCGAACGTCCTGTCCTGCAATTTCCTTTTTCTGTCTTAATATGAGAATAAAGTAAGTGTACCAGAGATGAGGATGTTGCGTTGGATGTGTGGTAAGACTAGACATGATAAAATTAGAAATGACATTATTAGAGTGTTGGGGTATCATGTATAATAGAAAAGATGGTGTAAAATAGACTTAGGTGGTTTGGGCATGTAGAGAGAAGACCTGTAGATTCTGTGGTAAGGAGGAAGATCCAAAAAACTATAAGAGAAGTTATTAAGAAAGATCTCAAGATTAACGATTTGCCTAGAAGCATGGTCCTGAATTAAATATTGTGACGAAAGTTGATCCATGTAGTCCATAAGGCTTGGTTGTTGTTGTATTCATCTGTCCCAACTTTAGCCTGACTATTATTGGAAAACAAACTGGGCATAGCATTGTTTTATCTTTCTAAATTTTATGATTATAACTAATTTTACTATATTATGATATTGCAGTATGGAGGGAATTTGTATGGGGAGCTGTTGCGGGTGCTTTTGGGGAAGGAATGATGCATCCTGTAGATACCATCAAAACACGAATACAAAGTCAAGCTATTCTAAATGGTGTTGAGGTATAATAACAACCTATAGATATGCAAACTCAGTTTTAAAATGTTGTGTTCAAGCTTCTGTTCATATTCTAATGCTTTTCTCTTTTGTTGGGAACATCATTTGTCTGTCAGAACCAGAAAGGCATATTGCAGATGGTGCGGTCTGTCTGGAAGGTTGATGGATTAAAAGGTAAACTACTTTGATGATTTAATATTTTTGTTCCAATTATGGGTATTCTGTTTTTCAGTTATGAAATTTCTTCATGTAAAAGTGACATTTAGTGCATGCTTTGTTTTGCTTATTTTGCTTTTGAAAAAACCTTCTAAAACGAATCGGAGGGTAAAATGATGCAAACCAAGCATGCTTTTATATACATGACTAATAACTTAAATCTAAAGTTAATTTTTATCTCAATGATTCTTGTTATGTAGACTTTGGATTTCAATCTTGAAATATGATTGCCTTCTGATTGATTTAAAACTGTTTAGGCTTTTATAGGGGTGTACTACCTGGTGTTACTGGGTCTCTTGCGACTGGTGCAACATATTTTGGTGTCATAGAGTCAACTAAAAAGTGGATTGAGGATTCACATCCTAGCCTTGAGGGCCATTGGGCACATTTCATTGCTGGAGCTGTTGGTAAGCTGATTTTCAGCATCTAATAGTAATAATAATATTTTTGTAGTGTTCATGAATTTACACATTTTGAGTCACTCGGGATGTGTATGAAAACAGTTGTAGTGTAATCTGTCTGATGATTGCCTCAATGCTTTTACTCTTGTAATGTTTGTGATTTACTGTTTTCTCTTCTGACACATTTGCCTGTTTATTTTCAAAATTAAGCTGAAATATTTCTCAGTAAGTTATAGACTTGTAGTACACCGTCTAAGCATTTCATTTATGAAATCTGCCGTACTTTTCTTTATATTTTCAGGAGATACACTTGGTTCTGTAGTGTATGTTCCATGCGAAGTGATAAAGCAGCGCATGCAAGTTCAAGGCACAATTACATCCTGGACTTCTACTGCAATTAAGAATGGCATTGAAATAAAACCTGGTGCAGAAATATATGACTATTATAAAGGGATGTTCCATGCAGGCTGCTCAATATGGAGAACACAGGGCTTAAAGGGTTTATATGCAGGGTATACACTAGAAACTCTAATATCTTTTGATGATGTAATCTTGATTTATATAGTTCACTAATTTTTCAAATCCGTCTTTTTCATTTAATAGAATTTTAAAAGCACAACACTTGACTATAAGTAGTACCCTACCCTGGGCACCAATATGTTATCCTTTTCATAATTTGTTTTTCTTGTTTTGTTTATGTCAGTGTGAGTAGAAGATTTGACTTCACGATTTGCGATCCACAAAATGATTTTACAAATATCTGATAATGCTTTTAGAGACGAATCATGATATTTTACGAAGAGCAACAACAGTTCACTATTGGATTTTGTAGAATGCCATTTACCTAATATTACCCGTTGAATCATGTGCAACTATGCATGCCAATTTAGATAAGTTAGAGCTTCATATACATCTTATCAAATCCGTATTTTACTTTTGACACAAAGGAGTTCAGCTATTCTTCAGCTGTTATAAAGTTGTATGAAATTTTGTAGGCTTGATCTACTACATGAAAGTTTTCAATTCAGCAGTTGAATAGAAGAAATTCAATTTCACAACAATTAGACAATATAGATTGTGATTTTGTTGAAAAAATTATGGATTGAAGACTTGCACATGGGATAACTAGATTCTCGTGCGCGTGCACGCACATACCCTTATTAAATTCCTTTGTAGCACCGACACCTCTGAACAAAGGCGTGTCCGACACATGTGATTATATTCATTTTTCAAATTATTATCCATGTTGGTGTAATGTCCATGTCTGTGTCGTGTCTGGCATGTCCGTGTTGGTGCTTCATAGTTAATTTCCCAACATTTTATTTGTTTCTTTGGTTTCATAATTTCATGGATGATTATAATTTGTTATTTTGCTTGATTTTGCAGATATTTGTCTACACTGGCAAGGGATGTACCATTTGCTGGTCTGATGGTATTATACATAGCACATTGAGTTTACCAGATTCAGTGTTTGTGTGTTTTAACTTTTTTTTTTCATGAATAAATCACTTTTATATAAAGATTTAACACTTTAAACGTAATTAGGGTGTGTTTTATGGTCTATTTGTTTAAAATAAAAAAATGTGATTATCAACTTGTTAAGGATTATATTTGTGAACATCAAAAGCTTTTTTCTCTCTCATCTATGACATTCATTAAGCAAGTATGCCCCAACTATTCTGTAGTATGTTATGCTCAATATTTTCATTAGATAATTTAAACGCTCTTATTTGGTCCTCTTTTAGTTTAATTGAAAGTCCATTGTCTGATATGACTAAAGCCTCTTATGATCTGAAACTGCCAGGGCTCAGTAGGTGTCTTGGCTAAACTTTAGAATGGGTTAGGATAATCAGAAATTTAAGTAACTTTTAGAATAGGTTGGGACAATAAAAAACATAAGTCAAGAATATCTTTTATGATATGTCATAGAGATTGGAAATGGATGCATTATTCAAAGTTAAATTTTAGTCTTCATGGGGCTAATCAATCTTATGAGCTTATCCATACTGGAACCATCTTTTATTGTGATGCACTTTCCTTTTTTAGGGTCTGATTTGTTAGCACTTGTTTAAGCATTGAATAATTATGTAAATTAATTTTTTAATCTTAATACCATTGTACTGTTAAAACCAAGGAAATAAACTAGAATCTTAACATGTAAAAATAACTCTTTTGTGAAGTTTGTTTGAAATGATAAATCGTGTATGATTTCAATTCATATGCATCATATTGCCTTTGAGAATTCATCATTTTTACATCCCACTGCATGTCATTGTATTTCTATCCCATTTCAAATGTATTTTGTTCAACTGTATAAAATGCAAGTATGATCCAAACTCTGCAATCATGGATGTATATGTAATTCAAATCTCGTGTAAAAAAAGGTTTCTAGAAGTAAATTATTATAGCTTTGTAATATTTGTTTAAATGTGCTTTTGAATACCTTTCATACAATTGTTACAGGTTGTATTCTATGAAGCTTTGAAAGATGCTGCAGAGTATGGGAAGCAAAGATGGATATCTAACCCAAATTGGCATGTTAATAATTCTTTTGAAGGACTGGTTTTAGGAGGATTAGCTGGTGGTATGTCCTGTGCGGGGGTGGATTCTCTCATGTGAGAATCCACCCAGTCAACTCTTGGCCTTAGAAAGACGTTCTTAAAATATATAAATAAGAGAAAGATGGATTTGAATGGTTTAGTTAAATGTTTTCTGTATCATTAATATTTGTTCAAATGATTAAACAGGTCTCAGTGCATATCTCACCACTCCTTTGGATGTCGTCAAAACTAGGCTGCAAGTTCAGGGTTCAACTTTGAGGTATCAATTCTTTTCCATTACTATTCTAACATGCTATTACACCATTTTCTTTAATGGTTGTTGTTTGGAACGTGTCTGCTTTTGCACAATGAAGTTTATTTTCTGGTGTATTATGAACATCTACAGTATAATAAGGATATTTACCTGTCTTACATTTTTCCTTATCTTAAATTAGTAATGATGAAAAGGGCTATTTTGTGCATTGGGAGTGGTCATGTTTTTGATGGACTAAAGCTAAATTGATCGTAATTCGTTTTATATATTATATTGTACTATTAGGTATAAGGGTTGGTTGGATGCTATCTACACTATATGGGCTAAGGAAGGCTTGGAGGGGATGTTTAGGGGAAGCATTCCCAGAATTGCATGGTACATTCCGGCTTCAGCGCTTACATTCATGGCTGTGGAATTTCTCAGAGAACATTTTAATGAAGGAGTGCCCAATGGTAATTTGAGAGTAAAAAAGAAGAAATCTTTGCAGGAAGCTACTTAAAAGTTGTGTCATTACTTCCTATCTAGACTTTTACAAAGATGGGATGCTACATCATATCAAAATTCTTAGGTATGCAATCTACTTTAGATTCTCAATAGTTCTAACTTGTAACAAGGAAGTTATAGTCAAAATGCAAACTATGACCAAGTCAAATTCGGTCTAGCCCATTTTTGATCGTTTAGTTTGACTCATCTGTCGAATTAGTGAACAGTGACTTGAGATTTTTTTTGGAAATTTGGCTTCCGGAATGGCTTAAGGTGATAATAAAATGTATATATAAGGATAGATAGATACACATCAATATATACAGAATTACTTTACACATCCTAGTTATTTGAGGAAATATAACTTGGTTATGTATTTGTCTATATTTTCGAGTAATCGAATTTGTATACTTATCCTATTATCTAAACATGGATGCACAGTCTGCTTCAACTCCTAACCTATTCTTCAACCAGATTATAGGTCAATTCTGATAATTAATAGGGGAGGTAACTCGCCACAGATGGACAAAATTGTTTTTAAAAGACAGTTGAGTGGAAAATTTAAGCTACCATGGTTTTATGTTTCTGCTTATGCTTGCTGGTTTTGCTACATTAAAAATAGATAGTAGTGGATGCCATTACTTGTCTTCATAATCATTTTCTTTAAGCTTTGCAGTGAATGCCATGACTTGTTCCTTCAATTGAACTTGCTATATAAAAACCTCGTGCTTTCCCTACTAATCCTGATCCCTACTAATGATAGAAAGAGTTTCAAAGCAGGCCATGTTTGTTAGTTTTTGATAGTTTGATATTTGTGTTTTGATGAGAAGATAGAGTTTGGGGCAAGTATAAACACTAAGACTTGAAACAGCGTGGTAGAAGTAGTGTATTACTCCCTCCGGTCTTTTTTATAAGAAACACTTTACCTTTTTAGATTTATTGAATAATTAATGTACCTGGTCTGTAAACAGTCTAGATACATTAATTATTCAATAAATCTAGAAAGGTGAAATGTCTCTTATAAAAAGGACCGGAGGGAGTATTAAACAAGAAAATGTTGGAGTTGATGAGAGGAGTTGTTGCTTATATATGGAGTTGTTATCTATCTCTTTGTAGTAGTACGTATAAACAACAACAAATATTGTGACACTGCATAACAAGCTAAAGAATAGAACCTATTCCGCATTGGTAAACCTCATCAAGTCTGCGCCATTGTCTGCTTTAGGTATGAGAATTCTTACGATTTTGTTCTTTAGAAAAGGCACTTCGTTGGGTTGAGGCGTTTGTGTGTTGTATATATATTATCTTTAGTCTTGATTCTCAAGTAATGTAAGACAATTTTAGCCAACCCGAAACAGAATCTATTATGTTGAATTTTTGTTTTAATTTTAAAAGGAAATTAATAATGATGGTAAAAGTAATAAAATTAAAATTCTTGTCCTGTATATTTTAATTTTTTTTATATGTCGAGACAATTTTGAAATTACAACTCTCCCTATTTAAATATAACTACTGAATAATATGATAAAGACAATTAACTATAATAAAACACAAGAAATCAGATTTTGTACTTCAAGATGTCAAAGGAAACATGTATAAGCGGATAAATTTGTACTTAGATTGATAAAAAAAACAAATAATGTGAAAACATATAAGTTTGTAATGCTAAAGTAAATAAAATGGTGATGCGAAAGCAAATAAATTGGATATGTGAAAAGCAAATAAACTGATAATATAAGCAGATAAATTGGTAAAGCAAAAGCACACAAATTACATCTGAATTAGTTATGCAAAAGCAAATAAATTGGTTACGCGAAAGCTACTAAATTAGTTTATGCCAAAGTAGATAAATTTTGTTGTAAAAAGGTATGTATAAATTGTGAGTGCAGATGGCTTAACTGAGCTATAAGTTTTGATTGTGAACGTGATCACCAGCCATTAGATGCAAGTGCATGTTTTTGTTTTTTTTTGTGTAGGCGTGCAAAAAATATTTGAACAAATGGTGGTTTAAAATTCAATGAAGTCGTTATTAAAATTTATTTTTTAAAGTAAACTATAATCACCAACTTTATCAAAAATCTATTCTCTCTATTTGATTTTTACTTTACTTTCAAGTTTTCCTTTCCTTGGCATTCTCTTTTACATCTTACTCTTTTGGAATGTTTTTTTTTTTTAAAATCATTTACTCTGGTTCACTTTTCTTGATGAGTCATGATAGTTATGATAATGTTTAAAGAGAAACAAATGACTCTAATATTTTCAATTCACATTATTTCCAAACTATTGGTGTGACGAAAATGTATGGCTGTAAAGTTATTAAATTATGTTTGGAGTATATGAATGGTAATGATCTTTTAGAAGTTTGAATGCACAATAAAATTAATTGAAAATAGTTGATAAGAAAGAAACATAACTCCTCCGTTCTAAAGGAGTAACTAGGAATTTAAAAAATTAATGATGAAGATAATTAAAATCGAATTGGACTTTATTATAAATTTAAGATTTTAAAATTAGATTGAAGTTGAACTCTATTTGAACCGGTCATAAATAAAAAATATTTATTTATATAAGAATAATAATGTACGAGAATAATTATATTTTTAAAATGATATAAGAAGTTTATTGATAGTTTCATGATAATTAATATTTAATAGTTTATTTAATTTTTATGTTATGGTGTTTATGGTGTATGTTATGGATAGATCTCTCGTGTGATTGACCTTATTTTGTGCCTATTTTTAAAGTAATTGTGGAGTTTTTTTCAGTAGAGTTCAAAATTCCTGTTATTTATTTTCGCTATCATAAAAAAAAATACTTTTCATATATTTTACCGGGGTTTTTATTTTTCTGGAGTTACCAATCTTCACTAAATGCTTTGAAAAAAAAAAAGAAAGAAGAAAAAAAAGTTAAAATCGCTAAATCTCACATGAGAGATCTATGCCTAAGCCGAAAAGATCACACTTTTATACTTAAACTTTCACTAGTAGGGTAATCCCTAAAGCTTACAACTTAATTATTATGCTTAAAAGCAATAACATTTATTGTTAATGCACCGCATGACAAAAGGATCTAAACATCTACCACCTCTCCAATCCCCACAATCATATGCCTCATTGCAAGTAACAGGAATACCCATGAAAGTAATGCATGGAAAAATATCTGTAATGTCCAAAATTAGTAAAAGAGAGTTACTAAAAGAAATGAAAGATTGTGTTTACGATAAAGAAGAAAAATTAAAATGAGTGTGTAAAAGGACATACCATCACTGAAAACAAGAAGAATTGGGAAAAGAGAGATGACTGATGCATAATATTTTTTGAGAACTTTAACTATATTTTCCATTTTATGCATGTAACCAATAGAATATATTTTGATCACTTCATAAATAAAATACCTGTGTTTTGAACCCTTAAGTAGTTGTTGTTAAAACCATTGGATAATAAATAAATATTTTATAAGATAATTATTGTTACTAATTGCCTCTTAAGTACATAAGTTTGCAAGTTTATCTCTATAACTCACTCAATTGATCACTTGAATTTATTAAATATGTCACATCAAACTTTCATTATGTATTAATGACAAATTAATAATATTAATATAAAATAGTAAGTTGCAAAAAAAGTTTCTTTGAGGGGTGTGAGGAGATCCTAAGATTCTTTGGGTTTAGTGTTAACATGTTTTTAAACCTAAGAGTAGAGGGGATTAGGAGTGAGGGTGTTGAATCTGTTCATAATCTTATAATTTTTATTTATATAAAAATCAAGAATAAAATTTTAAACTAATCCGTATGAGTCAAATATGCCATTGACTCACATCTCTTAAATCTATATCAGAATTCAATTAAAGAATGAAAGCGGAAGATTTTCTGAGTTTGTCATTGAAAACGTCGAAGGTTTGTGGGTATGTAATCTTGTGATTTGTAGAATTTCTTAGGGTTCCTTGAATCTCTTCTGAGGGTGATGAAGAGAGAATCCTAATGAACTGTGTTTTTTTGTCTTCTTTACAAATGGGGATCATTGTAACGCCCCGATTTAATTAGAATCATTTTTAATGAAATAATAAGGTGATGTGGTGTATTTACATAAATAGGTAGATTTTATGATGTGGTGTGATGCCTTTGTTGAGGATTAGATGCATTAGAATAATGAGAGTTGAAGTTATAGGAGTGTATGGCTAAATGTGTAGAGACATGGGGGGTGTGTAGTATAATATGAATTATTACTATTATTATTATTATTAGTATTAGGATTATTATTATTTTATAATAATAATTAAATAATAATTTAATTGGGATAGTTATATTATTATTGGATTATAAAAGGTGAGAATAGAGAGAATAGAGTCAGAACGTGAAAAACAGAAGAGAAGCGTAGAAGTGAGAAGAGGAGAAGAGCACCAGGAAGCTAGAGCAAGGAGATTCACCGTAGGAATCAAGAACCGACCAAAAATCTAAGGTAATGAGGGGATTCTAACACTATAATGGATTGCCTAATTATGGGGTATGGTAGAA
Organism: Vicia faba; assembly: GCA_948472305.1. Classification (NCBI taxonomy): domain Eukaryota; kingdom Viridiplantae; phylum Streptophyta; class Magnoliopsida; order Fabales; family Fabaceae; genus Vicia; species Vicia faba. Next base: position 104,980,381 of record OX451737.1, read on the forward strand.
TTTAGGATTCGTTGTTGTGTGTTTGATTTTCTCTCTAATTGGTGTTTTTGGGGTTTTCTCCCATTGATGAATTTTGATGTATTTTGGATGATTGATTATGAATTTGTTGATGTGTTTTGGTTAGAAACGGTAGACTCGAGTTGGTGAATAATTAACATGTTTTTAGAACAATATTTTGGTGGAAAAAATGAGAGTTTAGGCTTTGAAGCATGAAAAATTTGTATTTGAAAAAATGCAGATTTTTGACTGTCATCGTAGGGTAACGGGTTACCCAGTTATGGTAACCAGTTACCACATCAAAATTTGGAAAATAGAGTCTACTGTAATATGCAGTAACCAGTTACCGCGAGAATTTTGAAAATACAGGGTTACTGACTTTACCGTAATCGATTACCACTAGAGGGTAACCGATTACCATTGTAAAGTACATAATTTTGGAAAAATTGAAATCTCCATAAATTTCGCGTCGGGCGTTTGTTTGATGTGCCGTTTGGACCGTTCAAAAGAAAAAATCATTTTCTAAAAATAAAGTATAACTCAGTAACTAATTATTTTACCGACATCAATACCTATTCGTGTGTATTCTTGAGTATTATGTCATAAATTATGTTGTGAATGATTAAGATGACGTTGTACGAATACTTTAATTGTGTGACATGATATGCGTGATGATGATGATGATAACCTGTATTGGCGTAGCATTGATAAGTAAAAGAAATCAATGTAAAATTGTGTTGTTGCATATCAGTGTCGCATGCATTCATTAAAGATGACCTGTATTGGCGAAAAATGACCTGTATTGGTGTTGTTGCCCAAGTTGGTATTATTAAGATGACCTGTATTGATGTTGTTGCCCAAGTTGGCATTATTAAGATGGCCTGTATTGGCGTTGTTTCCCAAGTTGGCATTATTAAGATGAGGGTTTTTCCCTGTTGGTACCACATACATTGAGTCAGTGTCAGTTTCACTGTATTGCATGGTTGTTAATGATTGACCGTCTGAACATTTAGTGAGTCTCTAATTTTTTTATGATGAATGTTGTGTTATTCATGTATTTAATTATATTGATGTGCATTGTAGCATGATGACCGACAAATGGGGTATAAGGTAAATGTGTAAATGATGTGTACTTAAATTATTATCTGCTCATTATTGTGCTTCCTCTTACATTTTTATGATATCTCACTGTTGTACCCCAAAGTTTTCCCTCCCATATTTCTCAATACATGTCAAGTGAGGTTCTCAAATTGCTCAAGGAAGTCCAAGGTTTGATCAGACAAACTCTCTCCTAAGGCAGTCTACCTAAAATTAGGGTTTCATTTTGCACCAAGGTACTTGAGTCCAAAGGATCCCAAATGCTCACAATTGTCCTAATATGTTCTCAAGATAATCCATGTCAAGTTTTAAGCCTTGCAGAGGAAGTTTGCTCAGTCAATTGCTCAAAGGCCTGAAAATCGACCGTGCTAGGGCAAAAGTCAACTGTGGCCCACATACAGTCAAACTTCAAGATTTTTGGTCAACATACTCATTTTGAAGTATTATTCATCATTTGATCAAGGGTTGATCATGATTCCTCAAGGATTTCTCCCAATTCATCAAAATCCAAAAGTTGCTAAATTAGGGTTTTGCAGGAAAAGTCAACTCAACTTTGACCAGGCATAACTTTCTCATACTTTATAAAAAATGACCCATCCAAATATCATTTTGAAGAGGATACAATTCCCTACAATTTATATTCAGCTCCCAAGTTCAAAATATGCACTCACAAGAAGATATGAATTTGGACATTATAGGTCATTTTGGAAAGTCAACAAAAACACCTTTTGGGTCAAAGCTTCATACATGAACATGGAAGACTAAATTGAGATGAGACCGAAAGGGTTGCTTAGAGGACATCTTAAGATTTCTAAAAAGTCCAAAAATACATCTCCAGGGTCAAAATTGAGAGAGTTATGCATTGGCCAAGTTGACCCTTTTTGCAAAATTGTCAAAAGTCAAAAGTGTCCAAAATTGCAATTTTTGCTAAATGGGCCCAACTTTTTATGCTTGCACTGAGTTTGTAATGTGACCCACGACCCATGAGCCTTTCCATTTGTAATTCTTTTATTTTTATCATTTATTTTGATTTTATTTCATTTAAATCAAATAAAATCAAAATAAAATAATGAAAATATCAAAAATTAATCAAATCTTGAGATTTTGTGCATGTTTAGGTTCATTACACAGCTGGAAGTAAGATCAAATCGTGCAAGACTCATATGGACACAAAAAGATTTCATTTTTCTTGATTTGGAAAGATTTTGTACAAGGATCAAATCATGAATCAATATTCATAATTGGAGAATATTTGAAACAAATGGCAACCCTAATTCATTCTTGGATACATAAGGGACAATGGCAGATAAAAAACAAAGAGGTTGGAGGCGTGCAAGAGAGAAAACATGTTTCAAAAAATTCAAGAAAAGTGGCGAACTGATTTCCACGTTTCAGATCACTTCAAGGCATTCTAGTCATCCCAATCGATTGCTGGACTCCCCAGGATCAAGATTCAACCACTAGCAAGCTTCCTCACACTCAGAATCACGCTGTAAGTTTCACACGGTTTCCATATTTTCTTGAAATGGAATATAATCATTCTGGCATCTTTAACATGATTTATTAGCATATTCTTAATCCTTGAGTTATTTGCAAGCTAATGGTTATATTTAATTGCGTTTTTGCTGACTGAACATGAAAGTGCCATGGCTAGGGTTCATGCTTTGTTTTTAGGGGTTTTGCATACAGGAACAATTGGCCATTAATAATGGTACCATGATGCTCGTGAGGTTGCAATGAGTTAATTTGTACCATTGGTTGTCATTTATCATGCCTGTGTGAAATTTTGGAGAAGCACAGGGTTGTACCTACGCCCAGTGTCCGTAGGTAAAAGTAGTTTGTCTAAAACGACAGAGGCAACGAGGAAGATGATGGCGTGGCATGCTGTGACTGGGCCATTTGAATTTCGCGTGTTTCAGAATTTGTTTTTTTTAAAATTTTTTTATCATATAATAATTGTTTGTTATTATTTGTACAAGTAAACAAGCCAGCGCAGGTGGTAAAGCCATGGGTCTTTGATGCACACGTCCTGGGGTCAATCCCACGCGTGTGCACTTTATTTTCTCAATATTTTCAGGATGATTCAGTGTACCACATGGCAAAGGGCTCATCATGTACCATCCAGATCTGATCATCCAAACCATCAACAAGTCAGATCTAAGGCCTTCCCAATGAAGGTCCACCATGGGCATAAGTCAAGCGTGATGCGTGGGATTAGCAAAGTCAAAAACAGGCCAGGAGTTATTGGGTTCAGAATTGCAAGCCACACCCCTCCTTGCTAAGAAACATCAGACCATTTTCTTTTTCTTTTCTAATTATTTCTTTTATTAATTTAATTTACTTAATTGTTTTTTTAACAAAATTAATTTCCCTTTTCACAAAAAATCATAAAATCAAGTTTCACAAATTTAGAATTAGATTTTTTATTTTATCAAATTTAATTTAATATTAGTTTAAATTTAATTTAGGTTAATTCTAACCTTTTTTATATATTTAAAATCAACTAGAAAAATTAGGGTTAGCTTGATTTATTTCTTTTCTCAAAACAAAAAATGCAAAATAGGTTAATTTAGTTATTTTTTCTTAATTAAAATCAATTAGAAATGAGGTCTTTTTATTATTTTATTCAATTAAAATTACTTTTCTCAAAATAATCAAAACAACACAAAAAAATGTTTTTTTCTTTAAAATTACAATTAGGTGGTTAGGGTTAAAACCCTAAATCTCTCGTTTTTGTTTCATCGCGCGCATTTATTATTTTTGCAATATTAATGTAATTGTTCACGGTATGTAATAGTTTAATTAGAATTTTCTTTATTTATCGTTTTTACGGGTTTTTTGGCTATGTAATTAATCCCTCCCCCGAAGCCTTGTAATAGCGTAGTTTTATTTTCTCGTATTTTAATTCTCGCAAATATTAACTGTTAGATGTATGTTAATAGGATTTTATGACAAGATTGCATGACAATTTAAAATGGCTAGAAAACCCTATTGTGCAAAGATAATAACTTAAAATCAAATCACTCGCACATGCGCACTCTTAGGGTATACTCTCACTTCGGTTGCCTTCGGTAAACGATCATTAAGTATAGGGTGTTTTAGTGGTCGCCCTTCTGTCCAAACAAAGATCAAATGTCCCGTTCAGAAATGTTGCCTCAGAAAGGTTGCCTCAGAAATGTTGCCTCGAATATGATCTTAAGACTTTAGGGTTATCACTAAGTCGTCCTAACATTGCTTTAGTGATCGTACGTCCCTTACAAATTGACCCTTACAACTCCAACAACGATGCTACCTATTTCTCAATAGTAGGATAGCATTGTCTAAAGGAAACAAGAACAGAAACAATCTTTTTTCGAGTAGGTAGATGCTAGTAGGTACTTGCTCAAAAATCAAACTTTCCACACCACACACTTTTCAAACAAATTTTTCAAAAACAACTTCGTAACTCTCTTGAAGGCAGAAGCAAGAGTTAAAACAAAGTAAAACAAAACTTTTCAAAACAAACACACACAAGCAATTTTAAAAGATGAGAAAGTACCTAAGAGCCCATGGAAAACTATGGATAGAAAGGGTGTTAATACCTTCCCTTTTTATAATCTACCGTGCTCAAAATCTCGAAAAAGGAATTTTTCTGTGCTTTTTTCCTTTCCGGTTGGATAAAATAAAAGTCGGTGGTGACTCTTGCTTACCGCGACATTTTGCAAATACAAAACGAAAAATGCAAACCAGCATTTTCAAAAATAGTCGGTTCTGCCACCGTATCTCACTCACCCTTTCTGTTTGAATGTTGTCTCTATGTGGGTAAAGTGCAGATGATCTGAAGTAGCTCGAGGTTGAGGTCAGCTGAAGAGTTCCTTCAATTTTGTGTAGATTGAGTCGGTGTCTGCTCTGAGACGTAACACTTGGGGGTTTTGCGTTTGTTTTATTTCATTTGAAGTGAACTTTGCACTACTCCATTGTTTGAGTTTAATTTATGACTATGCTGACTTTTGAAAGATGATAATTATGACTCCGATTGGAGAATTGAGATGATTTTTATTGATATTTTCCATTGTGAATAAATGAAAGAAAGTTTAAGACTTTTGAACATATGAATTGTGTTGCATATCTTAATTAATGAGCATGTATGATGCATAAAGCATGTGATATCCTATTTTGATGTTGTAATTTAGAAATTAATTTACTCTTATTTTTATATAAATTACCGACGGGGAAATATGATGTTACAATTGGTATCAGAGCAGGTCGGTCCGTCCAGCCAAGTTGTCTACTGTTGTTTTCTCCGTAGTATGCGACAAGTGTATGAAACACTGTTGGTGCTTGCTTGATTTTCTAATCACTTGTTTGCAGGAGTGGGATTTAAACAAGTTGGGGAGAAGCTTTTGATTCTTTGAGATGATTCAGTGTGTCGTGAATCATATAAGTGCAAGGATTGACGAAGCCGTTTTGTTTCCCAAATTAGAAGGAAGTACGAATTCAGGATTTAAGTCTAACGGTCAGTAGAAGTGTTCTTAAGGGGGAATGATCAGGTACTCATGTTGTTCGCATATCTAGAATTAGAGGGCGATGTTATGACTAATGATGTGCCCATTATGGGTGAGTCTTGATGTTCTCCTGAGGATAATTGCGACTTGTCGTTAGAGCAAAATGTTGGATTAACTTGATGTTAGCCTTGGGGTGAACTATATGGAATTAAACCAAGTGATTACAAAGTGTTTTGGTGAGTCAATGGAGATTTTCATGCTTGAAGGTTGTAAAGATTCAAGGTTCATGTTTGCTGGTCAAGTTGAATCGTCTCTGAAGGAAAAAGAGAATTGTTAGAGGTTGCTTCTCAGAGGATATATAGCAGTGTGATGACTAGTGATATATAAGTGGTGTGTAATTTCTTGATGATCCCCTGAGGACACTAGCTAAGCAAGTATGATAGCTATTGGAAGATGAAGCTCAAGTGATTGCGATGTTTTAGCAAATATCGGTTGATCGTGAAGCTCTCAGTGTTGAGTTACCATTGTGTATGATGTTGATGTTTTGAATGGTGATATAGTGATGATGTACTGTAAATGTTGTTGTTGGAGTCAGGTAAGTAATTGTCGGGTGTTGTTGATGCTTTTGGGAGATTGTGAATTGTGAGTAAGAGTTAGAAATCAAAGATACTAGTAGTCTTGTGAGAAGAATCAGAGTTTTGATATTTTGAAAATTGAGGTATTGGCAACGTAATATGTCTTTTGAGTTATAAGAAGAATGACGTTTTGGGTATTTTTGTGGAAAGAAATGGAGTTTTGGTGTTTTTGAAAACTGAATTTTTGAAGAAAGTAATGTGCCTCTCGAGTTATAAGAAGAATGGAGTTTCGGATATATGTTGGAATGAGTTTTGTACACAAAAAATGAAAAAAAACTGCTTCTATTAAGCCGATACCCGGTTACCAATAATGGGTACCCGAGTACCCCAGGATGAAAATCGGCAGAACTTCAAAAATTCATAACTTGAGTTACGGACGTCCGATTCCAGTTCTGTTCGAAGTGTTAGAAAGCTACGTAATGAACTTTGTTTTAAAAATTCTTCCAACAATTGGAAGTGATTTATTTGTCACGTGGTAATATGGGATATGAGGTGGAGTTTTACTTTTGATCTTGTCTTCTATATCATAATTGTTTCTATGGCACCTTACAAGACTTTTAGTTAAAAGTTGGGAGGATTGGAGGAGTTATTAGAAGAGATGCAGAGAAATAGATTTGTATAACCGAGTGTATTATTTTGGGAGCTTGATGTCATTAGTTAAGGAGAAAGAAAGTAGTACGAAATTGTATGTAGATTACCGATAATTGATTTAAGTAGTGGTTAAGGTTACACATCCACTTCAAATGATTGACGATTTAATGGATTAACTGGTAGGAGAATATGTCTTCGGTATAATCGAATTGAGGTTGAGTCACTTTCAGATTCGGGTGAGGGATGAGGATGATTAGAGGACAACTCTTAAAACTCTGTGAAGTTATTTTGAATAATTGGATCAGTTTGTTGCATTAGTTATTAAGGGCATTTTGATTTAGTCTGAGTAAAAAAAAAAAGAAACGTTGAATGTCCTGATTTGAATCATGGTGTCGAAAGGGAAGAAAACATATGTAAGGATGTCATGATGTGGAACATGATTTGGAGGGGGTGAACATTCTTGAACATGCTATTTCGAACGAAGATATCTGTGGAATCTATCCAAAGTAAATAGAGGTCTATATTGAGAGGCTCTGAAATTGGTTATGGAAATTAGAAGCTTTTTAGACATAAATAATTCTTGTCGCAGTATGTTGAGACGAGGTCAAGAATGATATTGTTGTACCCCAAAATTTGCCCTCTCATTTCTTAAAGGATCATCTTGGACTCTCAAGTTTGCTTCTATCAAGTTTCAAGTCTTGAATTACAACTTTTCAAGAAAATCATCCACAAGGGCAAAATGGTTAAAAGCATACTGAAAAGTCAAACTTTGACGTTTAGATCAAAAAATCAAGTTTCAACAATTATATTTCATCAAGACATGAAATTGGTTCATCAAAAAATCAGAAGTCAGAAATTACTTTGAAAAAAATCAAATTTCTAAACATTTAGAAATTTTCTAAGTGTTAAGAGAATATGATACTTCAGAACTTCTGAGCCAGCCTCCATGCAAGTGCAGTCAAAAATTGCAAACATGGTTCAGAACATAGTTCTTCAATCAGAACATGGCTCTTCAGCATATGCTTCGATCAGAGCATCACCCTTCGAGTTTCACTCTGGTCTTCGATCAGAACATCACAAAGCCCCAAAACCTTGTTTGAGCAGCCTACTGCACTACTATAGCACAGTCCTGCAACCAGCTGCCACAACACTCCAAATTGCTGCTGATCTAGTCCACACCTGCATTTTTCTCAAACCCTATATTTGCACCAAATTAGCATACAAAAACTGTGATTAAAAAGTAATGGAACAGTATACCAAAAAGGTTTGAATCCCATTTGTTTTCCCCCTAAAACCACAGCAAACCCATCTATAAATAATTGGCTCCATCACACGTTCAAGGGGTTGGTTTTTGGAGAGAGAGAATCGTCAAAGGAGAGAAAAGAAAACTGTGAAACCTTCGTCAAAAATCCAGAATTCCCAAACAGAAAACAAAACCTTTCTTCCCTTTGAATCAAAGAACTTGGCATTATCTCTTTTGTTGCTCTTGCTGACTCCAGAACATCTGAAGGTAGCAGTTCAAGTTCCAAAAACACGCTTCATATTCAAGGTAGGTCTTTCTGACTTTGCATCTTTTCATTCAGAACATCATTAATATGTAAATATCACAGTATTAACATTGTCCATATCATTGCAGAAGTAGAAAAATTATGGATCAGAACTTCTTGATTAGGGCTAGGCTCAAATTTAGGATTAAAACTTCTATAAAATGTTGTGCTTTTATCCTTCAGATTTGCTGTTTGAATAAATTGATGATATGCTGATTAATATGAGGAAAGAGTTGAAATGTGGCATAGAACCTCTGATTTTCACTCACTGTTTTAGCATAATACAAAACTTCTAATTTCTCCTTACTGTTAAACACACTGAACTTCTAATGTTTCCACTCACTGTTTTAACACTTAGAACTTCTGATTTTCACACGATGATAACGCACTGAACTTCTGATGTTCACTCACTGTCTTAGCACAATACAAAACTTCCGAGTTCTTCCCACTGTTTTAACACGTACAAAGCTTCTAAGATTTTCTCACCGCTCTCACACTCAGAAGTTCAACACATAGAAACCTAGAACTTCTGTGTTTTCCCTCTAACGTGTCTTGCAGGACCTCAGAGTGTATCAATCCAGAACTTCTGACGTTTCCTTCTGAACCACAGCACGCTCGGCATCAGAACTTCTGATCCCCTTTGTGTTGCTTTCAGCAGCATGTTAATTCTATCTCTCGTTATTTCCCTTTTTTTCCTTCAATATTAATCCCCTTTTTATTAATATAAAAAAGTCATAAAAATATTTTCTTTTATTAATTAATTAATTTATTTTTCTTAATTCATTAAGACACAAAACCAGTTTCTAAAGAAGTCCTTTTTCTTTCTTGCATTGTACATTTCAATATGGTTGTAATAGTTAAATAGGATTTAAATTCTTGCAACCCCCCATTTGTAAATATGTACTCCCATCCCTAAAATATTCTAATAGCGTAGGACTTTATATTCCCACAACTTATCGCTTTTCAAATATAAATGCTAGTAATTATGGCGTGTATGGCAAGACATGAAATCAACAAATAGATAACCCTAATCAAGACTAAATGCATGTAATCAAACACACTTTGCACACACGCACCCTTAGGGTAATCTCACTTGTCGCCTATCGATAATTAGTCATGTCCCTCGAACATGGGCGTTTTAGTAAAAGACCCTCGATAAAAGACCGTAGTCCCTCGATGACCCTCGATGTTGCCTTCAATAAACGATCTAGTCCCTAAAACTACATTGCTAAAATGCTCTACGGGTTGCCTTCTATGACTATATAAACGTCCCGCACCGTCCCTTCATATACAACGATGGGGATTCTTACCAAAATCAATGGTAAGATGGCAATATTTAAAGGAGGAAGAAAAGAATACTTAAGACCTTTTGAGTAGGTAGATTCGCTCCTAGTTGCTCGCTTGCTCACAACAAAACATTTTTACACCAACACTCTCGTTTGAAATATTTTCAAAAGATAACACTTTGTACGCGTTCTTATAGAAACGAGAGCCATTACAAAGAAAACCCTTTTCAAAATCACTTTCAAAAAACACAAACACCTATTTGAACTATTTTCGAAACAAACACTTTGTACGCGTTCTTATAGAAAAGAGAACCATTACAAAGACATTTTCAAAATATTTTCAAAAACCACACCACAAGCACATTCAAACAAAAGCAAGTGATCTAGCAAGTAACTAAGAGCCCATGGAAAACCATGGATGATAAGGGTGCTAATACCTTCTGTTATGGACTGGGCCTGCCCATGGCCCAAATCACCAGTAAGGCCCAATCCAAACAGTGCCACATGCTATGCTGGGCATTAGATCCTCCAAGCATACCCAGTCACAAGGTTTAGGACTAATACGACCATGCCCACCGCTTCCCGCGACGAGAGACGTCCCAGATGAAAGACACCCCAGACGAGGAACATCCTAATCCGAGCCTCGCTCGAGTACCATCCTTGTAGGGAAGACTCTCAACCCCTCCGGATGTTTCGGAGTTCTCAGGGCCCCGAGAAGACCGCGTCTCCACCCTCCTTATTCTTCGGAGAGCATCATACAGGTAGGGGACCACGTGCAGGTCCCCACTACTCATGTAGAACCTGGAAGTCCCTTTGTTGGGCCTGTTTTGGTCAGCCTAATAACGGGACCTTGGCCCAGTGCTGGGGGATATAAATACCCTCTATTTCAAGAGGGTCAGGGATTCATTCATTCACACCTACATACAATTCTCCTGCTCATTCCGTCTCTCACTTTATCATTGGAGTGTCTTGCAGGTACCCCCCCATCTCCTTCAAATCCAGTTCGAACCAGCTTGACAGTCCAACTCTAATCAGGTACGATTAGTGGCGCCGTCTGTGGGAAACTAAGCTTCCCCGTCTTAAAAACTTACAAAGACCAAAGCTAAAACCATCATCGACCGTCATGGCTGACCAGATTCAGGACAACCAGAACGTCCGCGTCGTTGAAGCTAACAATAACCTCGTCGAAAAAAATGGCGGCCCCGACAAGGCCGGTATCGCCGGCCATAGCATACTCCCCAGGGGCACCGTCCCCGGGCCCTCTAACTACCAGGACGGAGCCACAACTTCATCTTCATCAGTCCCCCCTCAGCTCGAAGAAGATAATCCAGTTCCCCGGAACTATCTAGCTGCCCAATTCCATGAAGTCCCTGTTCCCGCCGGTGCAGACGCCACGACCAGGGCACTGTTCGCGGCATTCAACCAGACCAACTACCTCATCTTTGCCCAAGGGGAAAGACTAAGAGCACTAGAGGATGAAAGAAGGCCCCCGAGGAGTCACAGGAGGCCTCAATCCCCACCTCCTCGAAGAATGAAGGAACGTCCCAATCTCCCCCGCGGAGACAGGACCGGACATCTCCCGAACCCCGTCGCCCCGACCACCTGGGCGGAGACCCGCCTTGGAGAGAGAACCACTCTTCGAGACTGGAAGGTGCGACCACGGTCCTTCACGGCAAGAATGAAGACCTCCTGGAGACAGACACAAAGGAACCTATCAACAGACACATCGCTCGAGGAACGTCCAACACGACCAGAGCCATTGTGACCGACACTACATCAGGTCCCCATCCCGCTCCCCGGAACAAAGTGATGAGAACGACCCCCGCGGTCCCCTATCACAAGATATCATGGAGGCGCCCATTCCCCCGGGCATGGAGAAGCCTCCACACCTGAAAGAGTATGACGGAGTCGCCGACCTGGTCGATCATATAAACGGGTTCGAGGCCATGCTGCACTACCACAACATCAGGGGACCAATCAAATGTCGGTTGTTCCCCACGACCCTGAGGAAAGCAGCTATGGACTGGTACAAGGGTCTCGCCCTGGGGTCAATTACCTCGTGGCGAAACTTGAAGAACCAGTTCATTAGCTCATTCACTGCGTCTCGGCGACATCCGAAGACCGAAGTGGCGCTCGAGGCCATCTGTTGTACCCCAAAATTTGCCCTCTCTCTTTTTCACAAGAAATCACAGCTTCGGGCTTTTCCTGATTTTTCAGATTGGCTTAAGAATCGGTCAAACAGACTTTTCTCATCAGTCAGACAAAATTAGGGTTTCCATTAACTTTTGAATCAGTTCAAGCAGATTGCTAGGGTTTGGTTGAGTTTGGCTCAGATTTTGATCAGGCGGACGTTTCTCTGACAGTAAATCCAGAATTAGGGTTTTCACGCGCATTTGAATCCACAATGTCTTAATTGACTGTCACTTGGTTTTGACGTTTGTTCAAGATTTCTGTTTATTTCTCAAAGTCTAAACATCTGGGATATGGGTTGAGGCTTCTGATTGAGAGTTTGAAGTGTTGGTTTAATCAGTGAAATGAAAGATGTATGGACATTTGGTTTGTTTGACTGTGTAATGCTATTGGTTATTCGGAATGCCGGGCGTATTGTTAGTTAATGCGAAGTTGCAAGACTACGGTGTTTATTGATTATTTATAATTTCTAAGTTAAGATTATTGGGATAATTTCCAATTATTATGACTCAAGAAATTTAAATAATTAAATAAGAAATTGCAGAAGAATTAAAAGAGATTAACTGACAAAGGATTTTTATTCATTTTCAATTGTTGTTACAAATGTTTATTTAATACAGTAAATTTATTTACAGTGTTACAATGACATTTATTACAATGATTAAAAATAAATTGAAATTATATCCTAAATCTCTTGAAGTCTTCATCTTCTACTGTTGCATCCTTTGCTCGACTGATATTTACCTGCAAAGACAAAAAAGGAAGAAGTCAATACAAATGAATTAAAAAGGTATTTTTCAGACAGTTAATAAAAAAAACTCATCATTAAAAGTGTTGGCCGGAATCAGTTTGTTCGCCCTCTCTGCAAATCACAAGAAGACTCTTGGTTCACAAAGAGGGAAATAAAATATGTTTGCAAGCATATGAATTAAATACAAGGCAGCATATTAAACAAAATGCATAAAGCTGCATAAATTGCATTATCAAAAAGCCAAGCAAGCTGCACAATTCAAAATGCCAAACCAAGTCACAAGTGACAAACTAAACTGAATTACACTATCAAACTAGGCAAACCAATTTGTCAAAAGTGCAAAGCTGTAAAACTGTCAAAAAGAGATGTCAACCAAGCTGCCAAAAGATATCAAAGCTATCAAAAAACTGTCAAAAAGTACACAAAAGATATGCAGGAAATCTGGAGGTAAGGAGATATGCAGAGAAAAGCCAAAATGCAAGCAAAGCTTTCATCATTTCCCAACCAACACTTTTTCAGAAAATAAGTACAGTTTAAGCAATAAAAAAATGCTTTTTCTGTGGAGAGAGAGAAGTAGAGAGGCTTACAGTTTTGCAGGCTTAGGAAAAAGATATAACAAAGAGTTCCAGTTCAGAACAAAAGAGAGGGAAGAAAAACATAAAGAAAAATATAACACAAGCTCTCAAGCCTGTAACTTCAAAACAAGCTCTCAAACCTGCTAAGCTTCAAACTGTAACATCCTGCCTGTAACCACAATAAGCCTTCAAGAAAGCAGAAGCTCAAAATCTGTTTCAAACCACAAGCCTTTGAAACCTGTCAAACTGTTCAAACCTTAAACACCAAAACCTGCATAGCCTAAGGACCAAGCCTTTCAAAACACAAGCCTGCTTCCAGGCTTGACTGCATCTACACAAAACCATTTCAAACAATTGAAAATCAAGGCAAGTGATCTAAAACAAGTAACTAAGAGCCCATGGATAACCATGGATGAAAAGGGTGCTAGCACCTTCCCTTTTCATAATCTACCCCCCGAACCCACAAAAACATCTCAAAGGTCTTTCCTGTGCTTTTTGACCTTTCCTTAGGATAAATAAAAAGTCGATGGCGACTCTTGCTAAACCGAACAAGTGCGAATACAAACGCAAAACCTCAAGTCAGTTCTCCCACTGTATCACATAACTGGCGACTCTGCTGGGGAGTGATTTAAAAGTGGGGTTACCTTAGAGTTTTAGATCACCTTTACATACTTGCTTTGATTGCTTTGATTGCTTTATTTTTTATGTTCCTTGTTTGGGTTTGTTGTAAATCCTACACCCGGATTTGGGGGCACCTTTTTAGGTAAATAGCAATAAACTGTGAGGGAACTGTGCGGGGTATACCGACATGGTTGAAGCAGTAGCTATGTTAGTGTGACATATTTGTGAGTACCGATAGCCCTTGAGTAGTCAAGGAGAATACAGGGCCGCTGAGCGATGTCATGAAGCACTAACGAACTCTTAGAACCTTACTTGACCATCTTGGCCTTTTTAGGGGTAGTGAGATGACCGACTTTGGTGCAGTCCAAAGTTGGTAGATACTCGATACTACACTCATTGAGGATTTTTTTCTTGGAATATTTTGGTCGCCAGTTAAGTGGCTAAACCAAAACAATGAACACAGAAAATAATCCAGTGATATTGAGCTCCTTAGAACCCGGTTTCTATTTTAGGACATGATGAGCCAACTAACTTCAAGAGGGTACTTACCTACAAACCCCATGCAAGCCTAAACCTAAGGACTTGTTTGCTTTGTGTGAATATGATTGCCTGTATATACACTTACTTGCTTTCGCATACATGTACATAACATCATGACATCATACCATAGCATTTTCAATAACCATTTCAAGGATCTCGAGGGTCTTTTGATGCAGGATCACGTTGAACCAGACGTCTACCAAGGGGCAAGAGGATTCTCCTCTAAACAAATGCCATCAAAGATCAAGTGCAACAACTTGAATCAGGGGCTATGACCCACTTGACATGGTGAGCTTGATTCTCGTGGAAATTCATCCACCATTGCAAAGTTCTCCAATCAAAGATGTTGACCAAAGTTCAATCTCTAACATTTTCTTGTGTTTACCCCAAGAGATTCTTGAAAACATGCATCCACATATCATGCATTTCATCATAACAAGTTTTCCTTTTCAGGTTTCCTTATTCTCCTACTGATTATTTCAGTAGAGATGGATCTAGAGAGGACTGTCAAGGATATCCAGGATCAAAATGCTCAACTTTAAGAAATGTTCTTGAACCTGTCCCAGGGGCAAGAAGAAGTGAAAGCTCTCCTCACAAGGGGCATGGTCCAGGGGAATTCAAGCAATGCCAGGAGTGATCAGTTGGAAGAACTTCAGTCTGAGTTGGCAACAATGAAGATCCAGATGATGGGACAGCTGGTGGGCCAGATGGCTCTCATTCAAGACTTAGCTCAAAGACAAGAGGAGCTCAGGGTTCTCGTCAACAAACTGCTTCGGGATAACCAAGTGGGGCAAACGTATGAGGTTGAAGATCAAGTCATCATTCAACCCCCTTTGAGACAAGAAAACAAGGGAAAGGCTCCTCTACTTGCTTCAGGGTCACAAGCCCATCAACAATCGCGTCAGCATCAACGGGGTAATCGGCGTAAGCAAAATACGTCTGGAAGACAGTTCACTGAGACTGACATACCATCATCTCTAATACTGGAGCACTTGTTGGAGGTCAATCTGACTGCTTTAAGGGATCCTATTCGGAAGCCCAATACCTCCGCTCCTAGCTATCATCCCGATGCATTTTGTGTATACCACTCCTATAGTCCGGGACATGACACCGACGACTGTTGGGCCTTGAAGAACAAGATTCAAGATCTGATTGACATTGGAGTGCTGAGATTCATGCCAGATGGCGAGATGAAAATCTTCCGTTAAGGGTTTCTCCACCTGAAATGACAAAGCTCGAACTGAGAGACTTTTGTTCCATTTGAATTTTCAAAGTTGTAATTTCTTTTGTGATTCAAACAATTATCTGTTGATGTCAAACTCTGTTTCATTAATGCATTGCATATGTTTGTCTTGAATTCATCCATTCGTTTTCACTACTCTTATGCTTTCTTTATGATATTTAACTCTTGATAAAAAGCTGCAAGCCTTTAGAGGGAGGATGATGAAACAATACCATAATCTCATACAGTATGCTTTTGAACAGACCTTGCTGATGATGTACATGCATTTCTTTCAAATCCCAAACACTGGAGTTATAAGGAAGATAATCCCTAGTCAACCCCTTCGAGCCAAAGAAGTAGGAGTTTTCTGTTCTAAACAAATTAAAACCTTTGATTTAAACCTGGGGCAGGGTAGTCTCTCAGTTAATTCAAAAAAAAAAGATGCACATTGAAGTCGCAAACTCTCAGTTCGTCATACAAACGAATGACATCAAAAACATTCCTTTGGAATCAAAAAAGACAGTGATGGTTCCTTATCTCATAGGCAGTCAATCTCTCAAAAGAGAAAAGCCCACTGAGCCAAAACCTATAAAGGAGGCTTAAGAAAGCTGGGGCATCCCGCTGATTGTAATCTCGAAAACAGGAACAGTCAGACAAAAGTTAGGGATAACAAATCAAAATAACGAGGTCATTACAAATCCTCAACAACATGAAAAATGTTGCAAAAAAAATGATGATGACTGTTTTCCAACAAATTCAACTGGTGTGAACCATCACCAAAAAGTCGTTCCAAACTCGAATAGAGTTCGACACACAATTAACTGAGTTTAGGACTGAAGGACATTACGAAGAGCGGGTGGGTACAAATATACTTTGAGCCTTTATCCTTTGTTTCTTAAACCGTGAACCAAGCCACGTTACAACCCTTCAAAAGTCCTAATTGAAGCATGGGTTAGTTCGAAAGCATACTATTACAAAAGGTATCCTGACTCCTGTAAGGCTTTGCCCTAAATCTTGTGTTGAATTTGTCTTATAAAAAGTTTTCTGCTAAAAAACGCATTTTTCAAAACTTCGAGACAAACATAAACTTTGCAGTATTCGAATATCATTGTTTGCACATGGTTTACTTGTTTAACAACGAAGAAATCCATACAGTGAATGTTCAGAGGAACGAAAACTCTCTCAGTGAGTAAAAATCACTTCAAGTGGAATGACACTTCCATTGACAAATCTCCTATCAACAAGGGGGCATGACATGTCACTATCCAGCACATCTGGGGCAGTCCAGTCAAGGTTTCAACAAATCTTTCCAAGTTCAGTTAACCTGGGGCAGTCCAGTCAAGATTCCAACAAATCTCTCAAAAAGTTCAGTAAACTTGGGGCAAGTCTCCCTCACCATCACTTGGGGCATTCAAATGTCAATCTCAAGGTCGTTCAGAATTTCCTTCATCACCTGCTGGAAGTTACGATCAACATCACAAATTCCTTCATCACCTGTTGGAAGATACAGTTTCAGATACGCTTCAGACACGGTAGCCATACTATCACTCATTCAGATCCCAATTACAATTTCAGATACACTCCAGACACGAAAGTCATTCTGCTACTCATACAGATCTCAACTCTAAGATACAGTTTCAGATACACTCTAAACACGGTAGCCATTCTGTCACTCATTCAGATCCTAGTTACAGTTTCAGATACACTCCAGACACGGAAGTCATTCTGCTACTCATACAGACCTCAACTCCAAGATACAGTTTCAGATACGCTCCAGACATGGTAGCCATTCTGTCACTCATTCAGATCCCAGTTACAGTTTCAGATACACTCCAGATACGGAAGTCATTCTGCTACTCATACAGATCTCAACTCCAAGATACAGTTTCAAATATGCTCCAGACACGGTAGCCATTCTGTCACTCATTCAGATCCCAGTTACAGTTTCAGATACACTCCAGACACGGAAGTCATTCTGCTACTCATACAGATCTCAACTCCAAGATACAGTTTCAGATACGCTCCAGACACGGTAGCCATTCTGTCACTCATTCAGATCCCAGTTACAGTTTCAGATACACTCCAGATACGGAAGTCATTCTCCTACTCATACAGATCTTAACTCCAAGATACAGTTTCAGATACGCTCCAAACACGGTAGCCATTCTGTCACTCATTCAGATCCCAGTTACAGTTTCAGATACACTCCAAACACGGAAGTCATTCTGCTACTCATACAGATCTCAACTCCAAGATACAGTTTCAGATACGCTCCAGACACGATAGCCATTCTGTCACTCATTCAGATCCCAGTTACAGTTTCAGATAGACTCCAGATACTAAAGTCATTCTGCTACTCATACAGATCTCAACTCCAAGATACAGTTTCAGATACGCTCTAGACACGGTAGCCATTCTGTCACTCACTCAGATCCCAGTTACAGTTTCAGATACACTCCAGATACGGAAGTCATTCTGCTACTCATACAGATCTCAACTCCAAGATACAGTTTCAGATACGCTCCAGACACGGTAGCCATTCTGTCACTCATTCAGATCCCAGTTACAGTTTCAGATATACTCCAGACACGGAAGTCATTCTGCTACTCATACAGATCTCAACTCCAAGATACAGTTTCAGATACGCTCCAGACATGGTAGTCATTCTGTCACTCATTCAGATCCCAGTTACAGTTTCAGATACACTCCAGACACAGAAGTCATTCTGCTACTCATACAGATCTCAACTCCAAGATACAGTTTCAGATACGCTCCAGATACGGTAGCCATTTTGTCACTCATTCAGATCCCAGTTACAGTTTCAGATACACTCCAGATACGGAAGTCATTCTGCTACTCATACAGATCTCAACTCCAAGATACAGTTTCAGATACGCTCCAGACACGGTAGCCATTCTGTCACTCATTCAGATCCCAGTTACAGTTTCAGATACACTCCAGACACGAAAGTCATTCTGCTACTCATACAGATCTCAACTCCAAGATACAGTTTCAGATATGCTCCAGACACGGTAGCCATTCTGTCACTCATTCACATCTCAGTTACAGTTTCAGATACACTCCAGATACAGAATTCATTCTTCTACTCATACAGATCTCAACTCCAAGATACAGTTTAAGATACGCTCCAAACACGGTAGCCATTCTGTCACTCATTCAGATCCTAGTTACAGTTTCAGATACACTCCAGATACGGAAGTCATTCTGCTACTCATACAGATCTCAACTCCAAGATACAGTTTCAGATACGCTCCAGACACGGTAGCCATTCTGTCACTCATTCAGATCTCAGTTACAATATCAGACTACCGCGAAGCCTGGATTACGACCAGATAGTGGTATCTCCCAATAGCAAGCCGTGAAGCCCAGATTCGACCGGATAATAGTTTAATCCCCAACAAGTTATTGTGAAACCTGGATTACGACCAGATAGCAATACAAGTTTCTGTGAAAGCCTGGAGATCGACCAGATAGCAGTTAACGGTTAACAGAATGAAGGTTCTCATCCTTAAAACCTCAGAAGATTGGTATACTCCCAATTTCTGACCGTTAACAGAATGAAGACTCTCATCCTTAAAACCTCAGAAGATTGGTATACTCCCAATTTCTGACCCCGAACAGAATGAAGATTCTCATTCTCAAAGTGGCTTATAACCCAAGTTCCAGATTAATACCTGTAACAAGCCAAGAAAACTATATGTGGACGACTGATTGTAGATTAATACCTGAAACCAGCCAGGAAAACTATCTACATGAAGAGATTGAAGATTAATACCTGTAACAAGCCAGGAAAACTATCTTTCTTTCTCAGGTCAGAGATTAATACCTGAAACCAGCCAGGACAACTATCTCACCGACCAACCTTTTCAAGATCCCAGATCAATACCTGCAACAATCAAAAGATTCTTGCAATCCCCAGCGGAGCTAAAACTTCTAACTATCAATCCCCAAGCAGAATGAAGACTCTCTGTGATACGGTGGGAGAACTGACTGTGTTTTTGCGTTCGTATTCGCACTTGTGCGGTTGAGCAAGAGTCTCCACCGACTTTTTATTTTATCCTAAAGGAAAGGTTAAAAAAGCACAGCAAAAACCTTTTGAGATATTTCAGGGGTTCGGGGGGTAGATTATGAAAAGGGAAGGTATTAGCACCCTCTTCATCCATGGTTATCCATGGGCTCTTAGTTACTTGGTTTTTTAGATCACTTGCCTTGATTTTCGATTGCTTGAAAATGGTGTGTGTGTGTGTGTGTGTTTTGAAAATGTTTTTGAAGAGATGCCTTGTCTTAGGCGACCAATGTATTTGACTCGTGTTTGAGTGTTTTACAAAAGTGTGGATCTTTTCGAAAAGATGTTTCAAATGTTTTTGAAAGTTTGTTTGAAAGTGTTGTGGATTGTGGTTTTTGAAAAGAAGGCAAGTGTTTTTTTTTTGCAAGTTGATCTCAAGTAACTAAGAGTTTTGTCTACCCTATTGTACTCAAAGGTTTTTGTTATGTTTTAACCCCTTTTTAACGATTTTGTTCCACCATTGAATTTGGTGGACAATCTTGCATTTAGGAAGTTTATTCGGGACGGGCACGGGTCATCGTATGGACCATGAATGCAATGGTGCCAAGTGTCTTTGGCAATTTGCTTTGAGGGACTATGATCATTCCGTTTAGGCAACATTTTGAAGGACTTATGATCATTTTGAATTCGTTTTGCCAAAGATACTCGACGTGCAAGCATGGCCCATTTTGGAAGGCAACATGTGGGATTACCCTAGAGGGTGCAAGTGTGATTGTGTATTGATTTCATGTATTTATCTTGTATTAGGTTATCTAGCGTTTGATTTTATGTACATACAAACCCTAGGTCTAACCATGGTATAATTGAAAGCGGTAAATTGCGGAAATGTAAAGTCTACGCTATTATAAGATAGTATCCGGGAGCGGGGGTACATGTGTATGAATGGGGATGAGACTTATAGTATCCAATAAGTTACAACCAAATCGAATTTGCGATCAAAATGTAAATGACGAATATACAAATATGAGATAAACAAATGTGCATAAGGGCAATATATTGTGTGTTTGTATTGTGTAAGCATGAGATGTATATGTATATGTGATTATTTACAGGCGCGGAATGTGAATTTAATGCGTATTTAGGGTATTTATTTAACCTAAAGAAATGTTTAATGAATCTTTGATTTGTATATTTTTAAATATGTGCAAAAGAAATGTTTTAATTGAATGTTTTAAATTTAATTAAATTATGTATAAAATGTATCATTGTTTATTATATACAAAAAGTGTTTTAATTAAGTGTTTAAGAGTTTAATATTAGAAAAATGTATTTTATCTATTATGTACAAAAATATATTTTAATTAAAAGAACAAAAAGTATTTTCAATTTTAATTATATGATAAAAAATGTATTTTATTATTTATATACAAATATATACTTAAAAGAAAAAAGGATATTTTCAATTTTAACTATATGAAAAAAAATGTATGATATGTACAAAATATTTTAATCGAATGAATGGAAAAAAAGTTTTCAATTTTAATTACATGGTAAAAAAAGGTTCTATTTGTATGTACAAATTAGATAAGTTTCAAAAAAAGAAAGTGTTTTTAAATAAACATATTTTTAGGCATTTTATGTATTAATGTATTAGTATAATAAATCTATTAAATTAGAAAAAAAACTATATGGTGTTTAAAAAACATTAAATGTTTTAACTTAATAGGTTAAATAATTAATTGAAAAAGGGAGTTGTTTTATATAAGAAGGTTAGGGCTTTTATTGGGCTTCAGAGAAATTTAAAACGGGTCAGGCCCATGGTTATGAAGCAACGTTTTAGGGTTAGAGGTTTTAGTATCCAGTTTGACAATGCTTAGGGTTTGCAGCGACGCGTTCATGGAGTTCCGTTCATCTTCGTTCGTTCTGAATGCTGAAACGTAAGCCTCCGCCTAGAGCCACCAGCGACCTCCACCTCTTTCTTCTCCCAACGACATTATCATGGCGATCGGTCTAAGGTACGAATCGTCTCCTAATTTCGTTAGGGTTTTTTTACGATTTTTTGCGTGTTCGTGATTTTTTCGATTATGGATTCTTACTCCAAATTGCTGTTGTGTTTTGAGGCATATGGTAGAATCAAGAGAGGAAGGGAAACTACCTGGATGGAGGGAAGGAAGAGGAGGAGGGTGCTTAGGAGGCTCAGCGATGGAGGACTTGCTTTGAACGACACTTCGACACTTGGTATTTCTGTGTTTTCCTTAAGCTTTATGATGTCAAACTGAAGGCTTGATACGCATGTCTTCTTTTCTTCCTCTCTTTCTGTATACTCGTTGCTTACGTTGGTTGCCTCTTGATTGCCTTTGAACGTATTTGCTTGCCCAATGATGTGTTACTGAGGCTGGCCTGTGTATTTTCTTTGCCTTCTCGTGTTGCCTATTACTTTTCCTCTTCTTCTGACTTGTTATCTTGAATTGTTGCTTTGAGATGCCACTTCTGCTTGTCTTGAATGTGTTTGCTTATGATGAAGAGTTTCTGAGTTCACTTCTTTCCTCTTCTCTATCGCCCACTTTGCCTTTGAATGTGTTATTTATTGCCCAATGATGAGCACTTCCTCTGAGGGCCTTGATGCTTGGATTGAATGGTTTAAGGTTTGAACTGGACAGGTTGGGTCCTCGAGGCTTTTTGATAGGTATGATGCTTGGTTTGGTGACAGGTTTGTATGTTGGTATGGCTTTTGGTTGATGGCTTAGGCAGGGATTGCTTAGGCTTCAGCAGGTTTTAGGTTTTTGACAGGATGCAGGTTACGGGTTTAGACTGGTTGGAATTTGCTTCAACAGGTTATGTTGGTATGGTTGTTCAGGTTTGAGGTTATGAACGATGTAGGCAAGGTTTCAGCAGGTTATGCTTACTGTAGGTTTATGCTGATGCAGGTTTAACTGGTTTTTTAGTCTTAGCTGGTTTTATGCTTGGTTTAGGTTAATGCAGGTATGAGGTTCATGGCTTAGCTTCAGGTTTGAACTTGGTAGCAGGCCATTGTTTGGCTTGCTTCAGGCCAGGACTTGGTAGCAGGTTTTTAGTATCGTTCAGGCAGGTTATGCTTCAGGCTTTATGCTGGTATGAGGTTTAGACAGTTTTGAGTTTTGAGTTTTCAGACCATTTTGCAGGTTAACTGTTTGTTTTCTTTTTTTTACTTCTTGCTTCAGGCTGGTTTGTGTTATAGCAGGTTATGCTTGCTTAGCAGTTCTGTATCTTTTTTTTGTGTTTGGTTTCTGCTTAAGCCTGAAAACCTGCATCTTATCTCTCCTTTTTCTCTCTCTCCGTACAATTTAAATATTAAACTATGCTTTATTTCTGTACTTTCTCTGAAAGGGCTATTGCATTTGGGAAATGATGAAAAAAAGAAAGCTTGCATAAAAGATTTCTTCTGCATATTTTCTCTTTTCTTGACAGCTTCTTACACTTTGTAAACTTTCCATATCTTTGCCAAATCTTTTCATGACAGCCTTGAGTAGACTTTGTACTTTTTTGACAGTAAGTTTGATACTTTTGGATTTTCAGTTTGGTTTGAACTTGGAGTTTGAGATTGAGTTTGTGCAGTTTGACATTTTGAACTTATGTATTTTTGACACTTTGCATATCTTCAACTTTGCATAAAAATTCTTCCCTCTTTGTGAACCGGGAGAAATCCCGTGATTTGCAGAGAGGGTTAACTGATCCCAGTCAGTGGCCCTTAATGATGAGTTTCTTCTGTCGTTTATTATTTTATCCGCTTTTTGACTTTTCTCCTTTTCTTTTGCAGATGAATATTCGGATGGAGAGGAATAAAGTGAAGCATGAAGAATTAGAAATAAATAGGATAGTTTTCTTTTTATTTAAATTTAAATCAATGTAAAACCAATGTTTGTAATTAAATTCCAAACATCAATTGTACAGTTAATTTAAAGATAAATAAAAGTTTCCATTATCCAATTTAATTCTATTTTCTCTTTATTGTTTATTTATTATTTAAAACTCTTTGAATTAAAATAATTGAAAAATAAATTTCAATCACTTAATTTAGAATAATAAATAATTTAAATAAAACAATGTCTTGGTAACCGATCAGTTAATCCTGGCCTTTCCAATATTCAAAGCAAAGTAACAGTTAACCGACACAAACCAAACAGGCGCATTCCCTCTTTACCGATTTTCAACAAACACTGTAAATCCAATACTGCATACTTCTTTTGACTGGCTCAAATTAACTAATGTGAATTCAAACCAACTGCCTCTTTTACTGATTAAATCAAAACAATGTGAATTCAAACCGAATCTTGGAATGACTTGCAAAGTGCTGTGGAATTTTAATCTTTCTGCGAATATGCCCATAAAACCCTAATTCCTGATTAAATGCCAATGAACATTCGCCTGATCAAAATGCGCCAGAATCAACCACAACCCTAAGCCAATTGTGTGAACTGTTCTAGAGCCATGAAAACCAGTAAAACCCTAATTTTTGTTTGACTGACGAGAAAAGCCCGTTTGTCCGATTCTTGAGCCAGTTTGAAAAGTCAGGAAATGCCTGGAGCTGAGATTTCTTGTGGTAAAATGCGAGGGCAAATTTTGGGGTACAACAGTTGCCCCTGTTCAATCTTCTTGGACCTGAAGAGTTAGATTGGCAAGTTTGCCTTTCGCGACTTGAAGGTAAAAGAAGATTGGACACTAAAGTGCCCAGAAAATTTGCACTCGGTGATGTGATGGTAGAGGTGAATGGGCTTACAGATGCCATTCGGTGATGGGCTTAAAGATGCCATCTGGTGCGATAGAATCTTGTCGGGGGATGGGCTTAGAGATGCCATCAGGGAATGGGCTTAAAGATGCCATTTGGAAATGTTGAATTGTATGTTAATGGTGAGTGGACGAGTGTCAGAAAGGCATCCATGTTTTGGAACATCTCTGAATTGGGGGTCCAAATGAGCAATAGATTGACATCCATGTCTGGAGAATCTGTAAACTATTTTCAGGAGTTGAGATTGAATAAGCAATAGAGCGGCATCCATTGTTGGGAAGCGTCCGTAAACTGTTTTCAAAAGTTGAGAAGAGTCTGAACAAGTTGGTAGATTAACATCCGTTGTTGGGAAGAATCCGTAAACTGTTTTCAGAAGTCTTGAGAAGAATCTGAACAAGTGATAGGTTAACATCCGTTACTTGGAGAACCCGTGAACTGTTTTCAGAAGTCTTGAAGTTGAATAAGCAATAGATCAGCATCCGTTGTTGGGACGCGTCCGTAAACTATTTTCAAAAGTTGCGCCTGAATAAGTTGGTAGATTGACATCCGTTGTTGGGAAGAATCCGTAAACTGTTTTCAGACGTCTTGAAGAGGAATCAGTGTAGGGTTTCCTGATGATGAGCTCGTGTAAAGCTGCATTTGGATGAATCTGGAATAAGTATCAGAATGTCGCCGTGTCCGAGTCACATCTGAGTAAACTTGGAAGATGATCTTTGTCTGCCGACTGATCTTACCTGAAAAGGTAAAGGGTTAGTTGTATGCAATGTCATGATGCATGATGCAATGTATGTGACATCAATGTTTATGACATGAATGTGATGAATGAGCATGTAAGCTGATGAGCTATCTTGCTGAGGATAGAGGAATTCTGGACGACTGAAGATAAAAGAATCTTGATTGCTGCCGGGGAAAATAAATCCTTGGCTGCTGCTGTGGAGGGCAAGAGTCTTCAATTGAAAATGAGAAGTCTTGGGACCACTGTTGGGAGAATCAGAAGCTTGGGTTGTATGCCAAACTACTGGGGTCTTCCTGTTTTGAGGAGATCTTGTGTAGGATATCCTGACGATGAGTCTGTGTAAAACTGCATCGGGTTTGAACACTTTTGACATTCGAATGCCCCAAGTGGTGATGTAGATAAATTCCTGGCTTATTACAGGTGTTGGTCTACAATCGGTCGTTCACAGATGTTTTCCTGGGTTGTTACAGGTGTTGATCTGGAATTCTTCAAACATGCCCTGGCTAGGTACAGGAATCGAATCTGGAAAGGTGATAGTTGATAGATATGCCCTGGCTAGATACAGGAATCGAATCTTCAAACTCTTCAGACGTGCCCTGGCTAGATACAGGAATCGAGTCTGGAAATGTGGTCAACAGATATGCCCTGGCTGGATACAGGAGTCGAATCTGGAATTGTGATAGTTGATAGACATGCCCTGGCTGGATACAGGAATCGAATCTTCAAACTCTTCAGACGTGCCCTGGCTAGATACAGGAATCGAGTCTGGAAATGTGGTCAACAGATATGCCCTGGCTGGATACAGGAGTCGAATCTGGAATTGTGATAGTTGATAGACATGCCCTGGCTGGATACAGGAATCGAATCTTCAAACTCTTCAGACGTGCCCTGGCTAGATAAAGGAATCGAGTCTGGAAATGTGGTCAACAGATATGCCCTGGCTGGATACAGGAGTTGAATCTGGAATTGTGATCAACAGATATGCCCTGGCTGGATACAGGAATCGAATCTTCAAACTCTTCAGACGTGCCCTGGCTAGATACAGGAATCGAGTCTGGAAATGTAATGATTGATTTGTTGAACACTTTTGACATTCGAATGCCCCAAGTGGTGATGAAGGAATCTTGAATCAGATTACTCTGCATATTGAGAGATTTCTTGAAATCTTGACTGGACTGCCCCAGGTTAATTGAACTTTGAAAGATCTGTTGGACCTTGACTGGACTGCCCCAGGTTAATTGAATTGTGACATGCCATGCCCCTTGTTGATAGGGGATTTGATGGTAGTGTTATCCTCTTGAAGTGATTTTGACTTACTGAGAGAGTTTTCGTTCCTCCGAACATTCGCTGTATGAATTTCTTCGCTGTCAAACAAAAAGGTCAAATGCAGACAGTGATATTCGAATAATGCAAAGTTTATGTTTGTCTCGAAGTTTTGCAAAACGCATTTTTAGCAGAAAACTTTTTATAAGACAGATCAACACAAGATTTAGAGCAAAGCCCTACAGGAGTCAGGATACCTTTTGTAACAGTATGCTTTCGAACTAACCCATGCTTCAATTAGGACTTTTGAAGGGTTGTAACGTGGCCTGGTTCACGGTTTAAGAAACAAAGGATAAAGGTTCAAAGTATATTTGTACCCACCCGCTCTTCGTGATGTTCTCCAACCTAAGCTCAGTTAATTATGCGTCACACTCTGTTTTGAGTTTGGAACGACTTTTGGGCGATGGTTCACCAGTTGAATTTGGGGAGACAGTCATCATCTCCTTTTTCTTTTTCAACATTTTTTTGTGTTGTTGAGGATTTTGTAATGACCTCACTATTTTGATTTTGATTTGTTATCCCTAACTTTTGCCTGACTGTTACCGTTTTCCGGGATTACAGTCAGCGGGATGCCCCAGCTTTCTTAAGCCTCCTTTATAGGTTTTGGCTTAGTGGGCTTTTCTCTTTTGAGAGATTGACTGTCTATGTGATAGGGAACCACCCTTGTCTTTTGATTCCGGAGGAACGCTTTCTTTTTTTTAACGTCGTTCGTTGTATTACGAACTGAGAGTTCGCGACTTCAATGTGCATTTTCTTTTGAATTAACTGAGATACTACCCTGCCCCGGGTTTATATCAAAGGTTTTGATTGTTTAGAACAGAAAAAACTCCTACTTCTTTGGCTCGAAGGTGTTGACTAGGGATTAACTTCCTTATAACTCCAGTGTTTGGGATTTGAAAGAAATGCCTGTACATCATCAGCAAGGTCTGTTCAAAAGCATACTGTATAAGATCATGGTATTGTTTCGTCATCCTCCTTCTAAAGGCTTACAGCTTTTTATCAAGAGTCAAATATCATAAAGAAAATCATAAGAGTAGTGAAACGAATGGATGAATTCAAGACAAACATATGCAATGCTTTAATGAAAACAGAGTTTTAACATCAACAAATAATTGTTTGACAGAAAAAGAAATTACACTTTGAAAATTCAAAAAGAAGCAAAAGTATTTCAGCTCGAGCTTCGTCACTTCAAGTGGAGAACCCTTTAACGGAAGATCTTCATCTCGACGTCTGGCATGAATTCCAGCACCCCAATGTCGATCAGATCTTGAATCTTGTTCTTCAAGGCCCAACAGTCGTTGGTGTCGTGTCCCGGGCTGTAGGAGTGGTAAACACAGAATGCGTCGGGATGATAGTTAGGAGAGGAGGTATTGAGCTTCTGAGGAGGATCCTTTACGGTAAGCAAGTTGACCTCCAGCAGACGCTTCAGTATGAAGAATGATGGTATTTCAGTCTCCGTGAACTGTCTTCCCGATGTTTCTTGCTTACGCCGATTACCCCGTTGACGCTGGCGAGGTTGTTGATGGGTTTGTGACCCTGAAGCAAGTAAAGGAGCTTTCCCCTTGTCTTCTTGAGTTGATGGAGGCTGAGCGGTGACTTGCTCTTCGACCTCAGATGTTTGCCCCAGTTGGTTGTTTGGAAGCAGTTGGCGGATAAGAACTCTGAGTTCCTCTTGTCTTTGAGATAGGTCTTGGATGAGAGCCATCTGGCCCACCAACTGTCCCATCACTTGGGTCCTCAGTGTTGTCAGATCGAACTGCAGCTCCGCCAGCTGGTCACTCCTGGCATTGTTGGAGTTCTCCAAACCCTTGGTGAGGAGAGCTTTCATCTCATCTTGCCCCAGAGACAAGTTCAGGAACATCTCCTGCAGCTGAGCAGTCTGGTCTTGGATGTCTTTGACAGACCTTTCTAGAGCCATCTCTTGCTGAAATAAACAGCAGGAGAGTAAGGAAACCTGAAAAAGGAAAGATTGTCAAAATGCAATGCATGATATGTGGATGCATACTTTCAAGGATCTCTTGGGGTAAACACAAGAAAATGTTAGAGGTTGAACTTTGCTCTTGGGTTGGAGATCTCTGCACCGGTGGACGTCCTTCCACGAGAATCAAGCTCACCATGTCGAGTGGGTCATAGCCACTGATTCAAGTTGTTGTTCTTGAACTTTTGATTGGAGAGCTTTGTATCGGTGGATGTCTTTCCACGAGAATCAAGCTCACCATGTCGAGTGGGTCATAGCCACTGATTCAAGATGTTGTTATTGAACTTTGACTGGATTGGTTAGAGGAGAAACCTCTTGCCCCTTGATAGATGTCTGGTTCAACGTAACCCTGCATCAACAGAACCCTTGAGATCCTTGAAATGGTTATTGAAAATGCTATGGTATGATGTTATGATGTTATGTACATGTATGCACAAGCAAGTGAGTGTATATACAGGCAAACATATTCACACAGAGCAAACAAGGCCTTAGGCTTGCATGGGGTTCAGGTAAGTACCCTCTTGAAGTTAGTTGGCTCATCCTGTCCTAAAATAGAAATCGGGTTCTAAGGAGCTCAATATCACTGGATTGTTTTCATTGTTCATTGTTTCGGTTTAACCACTTACTGGCGACCAAAATATTCCGAGAAAACAATCTTCAAAAGAGTGTAGTATCGAGGATCTACCAACTTCGGACTGCACCAAAGTCGGTCATCTCACTACCCCTAAAAAGGCTAAGATGGTCAATTAAGGTTCTAAGAGTTCGTTAGTGCTTCATGACATCACACAGCGGCCCCGTACTCTCCTTGACTACTCAAGGGTTACCGGTACTCACAAATATGTCACACTAACATAGCTTACTGCTTCAACCGTGTCGGTATACCCCGCACAGTTCCCTCACAGTTTTTTTGCTATTTACCTAAAAAGGTGCCCCAAATCCGGGTGTAGGATTTACAACAAACCCAAACAAGAACCCAAAGGATAAAGCAATCAAGTCAATCAAAGTAAGAAAGTAAAGGTGATCTAAACCCTAAGGTAACCCCACTTTAAGTTCAATCCCCAGCAGAGTCGCCAGTTCTGTGATACGGTGGGAGAACTGACTGTGTTTTTGCGTTCGTATTCGCACTTGTGCGGTTGAGCAAGAGTCGCCACCGACTTTTTATTTTATCCTAAAGGAAAGGTTAAAAAAGCACATCAAAAACCTTTTGAGATATTTCGTGGGTTCGGGGGGTAGATTATGAAAAGGGAAGGTATTAGCACCCTCTTCATCCATGGTTATCCATGGGCTCTTAGTTACTTGGTTTTTTAGATCACTTGCCTTGATTTTCGATTGCTTGAAAATGGTGTGTGTGTGTGTGTGTGTTTTGAAAATGTTTTTGAAGAGATGCCTTGTCTTAGGCGACCAATGTATTTGACTCGTGTTTGAGTGTTTTACAAAAGTGTGGATCTTTTCGAAAAGATGTTTCAAATGTTTTTGAAAGTTTGTTTGAAAGTGTTGTGGATTGTGGTTTTTGAAAAGAAGGCAAGTGTTTTTTTTTGCAAGTTGATCTCAAGTAACTAAGAGTTTTGTCTACCCTATTGTACTCAAAGGTTTTTGTTATGTTTTAACCCCTTTTTAACGATTTTGTTCCACCATTGAATTTGGTGGACAATCTTGCATTTAGGAAGTTTATTCGGGACGGGCACGGGTCATCGTATGGACCATGAATGCAATGGTGCCAAGTGTCTTTGGCAATTTGCTTTGAGGGACTATGATCATTCCGTTTAGGCAACATTTTGAAGGACTTATGATCATTTTGAATTCGTTTTGCCAAAGATACTCGACGTGCAAGCATGGCCCATTTTGGAAGGCAACATGTGGGATTACCCTAGAGGGTGCAAGTGTGATTGTGTATTGATTTCATGTATTTATCTTGTATTAGGTTATCTAGCGTTTGATTTTATGTACATACAAACCCTAGGTCTAACCATGGTATAATTGAAAGCGGTAAATTGCGGAAATGTAAAGTCTACGCTATTACAAGATAGTATCCGGGAGTGGGGGTACATGTGTATGAATGGGGATGAGACTTATAGTATCCAATAAGTTACAACCAAATCGAATTTGCGATCAAAATGTAAATGACGAATATACAAATATGAGATAAACAAATGTGCATAAGGGCAATATATTGCGTGTTTGTATTGTGTAAGCATGAGATGTATATGTATATGTGATTATTTACAGGCGCGGAATGTGAATTTAATGCGTATTTAGGGTATTTATTTAACCTAAAGAAATGTTTAATGAATCTTTGATTTGTATATTTTTAAATATGTGCAAAAGAAATGTTTTAATTGAATGTTTTAAATTTAATTAAATTATGTATAAAATGTATCATTGTTTATTATATACAAAAAGTGTTTTAATTAAGTGTTTAAGAGTTTAATATTAGAAAAATGTATTTTATCTATTATGTACAAAAATATATTTTAATTAAAAGAACAAAAAGTATTTTCAATTTTAATTATATGATAAAAAATGTATTTTAATATTTATATACAAATATATACTTAAAATAAAAAAGGATATTTTCAATTTTAACTATATGAAAAAAAATGTATGATATGTACAAAATATTTTAATCGAATGAATGGAAAAAAAGTTTTCAATTTTAATTACATGGTAAAAAAAGGTTCTATTTGTATGTACAAATTAGATAAGTTTCAAAAAAAGAAAGTGTTTTTAAATAAACATATTTTTAGGCATTTTATGTATTAATGTATTAGTATAATAAATCTATTAAATTAGAAAAAAAACTATATGGTGTTTAAAAAACATTAAATGTTTTAGCTTAATAGGTTAAATAATTAATTGAAAAAGGGAGTTGTTTTATATAAGAAGGTTAGGGCTTTTATTGGGCTTCAGAGAAATTTAAAACGGGTCAGGCCCATGGTTCTGAAGCAACGTTTTAGGGTTAGAGGTTTTAGTATCCAGTTTGACAATGCTTAGGGTTTGCAGCGGCGCGTTCATGGAGTTCCGTTCATCTTCGTTCGTTCTGAATGCTGAAACGTAAGCCTCCGCCTAGAGCCACCAGCGACATCCACCTCTTTCTTCTCCCAACGACATTATCATGGCGATCGGTCTAAGGTACGAATCGTCTCCTAATTTCGTTAGGGTTTTTTTACGATTTTTTGCGTGTTCGTGATTTTTTCGATTATGGATTCTTACTCCAAATTGCTGTTGTGTTTTGAGGCATATGGTAGAATCAAGAGAGGAAGGGAAACTACCTGGATGGAGGGAAGGAAGAGGAGGAGGGTGCTTAGGAGGCTCAGCGATGGAGGACTTGCTTTGAACGACACTTCGACACTTGGTATTTCTGTGTTTTCCTTAAGCTTTATGATGTCAAACTGAAGGCTTGATACACATGTCTTATTTTCTTCCTCTCTTTCTGTATACTCGTTGCTTACGTTGGTTGCCTCTTGATTGCCTTTGAACGTATTTGCTTGCCCAATGATGTGTTACTGAGGCTGGCCTGTGTATTTTCTTTGCCTTCTCGCGTTGCCTATCACTTTTCCTCTTCTTCTGACTTGTTATCTTGAATTGTTGCTTTGAGATGCCACTTCTGCTTGTCTTGAATGTGTTTGCTTATGATGAAGAGTTTCTGAGTTCACTTCTTTCCTCTTCTCTATCGCCCACTTTGCCTTTGAATGTGTTATTTATTGCCCAATGATGAGCACTTCCTCTGAGGGCCTTGATGCTTGGATTGAATGGTTTAAGGTTTGAACTGGACAGGTTGGGTCCTCGAGGCTTTTTGACAGGTATGATGCTTGGTTTGGTGACAGGTTTGTATGTTGGTATGGCTTTTGGTTGATGGCTTAGGCAGGGATTGCTTAGGCTTCAGCAGGTTTTAGGTTTTTGACAGGATGCAGGTTACGGGTTTAGACTGGTTGGAATTTGCTTCAACAGGTTATGTTGGTATGGTTGTTCAGGTTTGAGGTTATGAACGATGTAGGCAAGGTTTCAGCAGGTTATGCTTACTGTAGGTTTATGCTGATGCAGGTTTAACTGGTTTTTTGGCCTTAGCTGGTTTTATGCTTGGTTTAGGTTAATGCAGGTATGAGGTTCATGGCTTGGCTTCAGGTTTGAACTTGGTAGCAGGCCATTGTTTGGCTTGCTTCAGGCCAGGACTTGGTAGCAGGTTTTTAGTATCGTTCAGGCAGGTTATGCTTCAGGCTTTATGCTGGTATGAGGTTTAGACAGTTTTGAGTTTTGAGTTTTCAGACCATTTTGCAGGTTAACTGTTTGTTTTCTTTTTTTTACTTCTTGCTTCAGGCTGGTTTGTGTTATAGCAGGTTATGCTTGCTTAGCAGTTCTGTATCTTTTTTTTGTGTTTGGTTTCTGCTTAAGCCTGAAAACCTGCATCTTATCTCTCCTTTTTCTCTCTCTCCGTACAATTTAAATATTAAACTATGCTTTATTTCTGTACTTTCTCTGAAAGGGCTATTGCATTTGGGAAATGATGAAAAAAAGAAAGCTTGCATAAAAGATTTCTTCTGCATATTTTCTCTTTTCTTGACAGCTTCTTACACTTTGTGAACTTTCCATATCTTTGCCAAATCTTTTCATGACAGCCTTGAGTAGACTTTGTACTTTTTTGACAGTAAGTTTGATACTTTTGGATTTTCAGTTTGGTTTGAACTTGGAGTTTGAGATTGAGTTTGTGCAGTTTGACATTTTGAACTTATGTATTTTTGACACTTTGCATATCTTCAACTTTGCATAAAAATTCTTCCCTCTTTGTGAACCGGGAGAAATCCCGTGATTTGCAGAGAGGGTTAACTGATCCCAGTCAGTGGCCCTTAATGATGAGTTTCTTCTGTCGTTTATTATTTTATCCGCTTTTTGACTTTTCTCCTTTTCTTTTGCAGATGAATATTCGGATGGAGAGGAATAAAGTGAAGCATGAAGAATTAGAAATAAATAGGATAGTTTTCTTTTTATTTAAATTTAAATCAATGTAAAACCAATGTTTGTAATTAAATTCCAAACATCAATTGTACAGTTAATTTAAAGATAAATAAAAGTTTCCATTATCCAATTTAATTCTATTTTCTCTTTATTGTTTATTTATTATTTTAAACTCTTTGAATTAAAATAATTGAAAAATAAATTTCAATCACTTAATTTAGAATAATAAATAATTTAAATAAAACAATGTCTTGGTAACTGATCAGTTAATCCTGGCCTTTCCAATATTCAAAGCAAAGTAACAGTTAACCGACACAAACCAAACAGGTGCATTCCCTCTTTACCGATTTTCAACAAACACTGTAAATCCAATACTGCATACTTCTTTTGACTGGCTCAAATTAACTAATGTGAATTCAAACCAACTGCCTCTTTTACTGATTAAATCAAAACAATATGAATTCAAACCGAATCTTGGAATGACTTGCAAAGTGTTATGGAATTTTAATCTTTCTGCGAATATGCCCATAAAACCCTAATTCCTGATTAAATGCCAATGAACATTCGCCTGATCAAAATGCGCCAGAATCAACCACAACCCTAAGCCAATTGTGTGAACTGTTCTAGAGCCATGAAAACCAGTAAAACCCTAATTTTTGTTTGACTGACGAGAAAAGTCCGTTTGTCCGATTCTTGAGCCAGTTTGAAAAGTCAGGAAATGCCTGGAGCTGAGATTTCTTGTGGTAAAATGCGAGGGCAAATTTTGGGGTACAACACTCTCATTCTCAGTTCCTCACAGAGTATTCAAATATTCTCCAGTGAAGATCCCCTCAAGACAGGAATCCCCAGTAGATTGGCATACAACCCAACCTCCTGATTCCCCAACAATGGTTCCAGGACTTCTCATTTTCAACGATCAAAGGATTTTCAATCCCCTGCAGCCGTCAAGGATTTACTTTCCTCGACAACAGTCAAAGATTGCATTATCCAGGATTCGTCTTCCTTAGCAAGACAACTACTCAGCTTACATGCACTTCCATTACATTCATATATCATAAACATTGACGAAACGCAATTCATTGCATCATACATATCATGCAACATAACTTTGTGTTTAGCTAACATTTTGTCCTTTTCAAGATAAGAATAAAAGGCTATCATTAACAATTATCCAAGATGCAGTTTTACACGGACTCATCATGAAGCAACCCTACACCGGTTCCTTCTCTTTCCAAGATGCAGTTTTACACGGACTCATCATGAAGCAACCCTACATCGGTTCCTTCTCTTTCCAAGATGCAGTTTTACACGGACTCATCATGAAGCAACCCTACACCGGTTCCTTCTCTTTCCAAGATGCAGTTTTACACGGACTCATCATGAAGCAACCCTACACCAGTTCCTTCTCTTTCCAAGATGCAGTTTTACACGGACTCATCATCATGCAACCCTACACCGGTTCCTTCTCAAATTCAGATGTAGTTTTACACGGACTCATCATCAGGCAACCCTACACCGGTTCCTTCTCAAAATTCATATGCAGTTTTACACGGACTCATCATCAGGAAACCCTACACAGGTTCCTTCTTTCAACTTACCAAATTACAATTCAACAATCATTCTTAGATGGAATCTTTAAGCCCATCTCTAGTAACTATCCATCCTATCTCCAAAGGGCATCTGTAAGCCTATTCCCGACATCACGATACCTGAAACCAGCCAGGATAGATATCTCGTCGACCAACTTTTTCAAGTTCCAGATTAATACCTGAAACCAGACAGGACAATTATCTACTTGACCATCTTGAAGCAACCCTACACCGGTCTCTTCTCGAATTCAGATGCAGTTTTACATGGACTCATCATTAGGCAACCCTACACCAGTTCCTTCTCAATTTCAATTCCAAGACTTCTGAAAACAGTTTACGGATTCTCCAAACACGGATGTTAATCTATCGCTTGTTCAGATTCAACTACTGAAAACAGTTTACGGATGATTCCAAACATGGATGTCAATTCATTGCTTATTCAGATCCCCTGTTCAGAGATGTTCCAAAACATGGATACCTTTCTGATACTCACCCACTCACCAACGACATACAGTTCAACAAACATTTCCAGATGGCATCTCTAAGCCCATCCTCCTACCAACAGTTTCCAGATGGCATCTCTAAGCCCATCCTCCTACCAACAGTTTCCAGATGGCATCTCTAAGCCCATCCTCCTACCAGCAATCTCCAAATGGCATCTTTAAGCCCATTCCCTCAAACTACGCTTTGACGAGTGCAAATTTTTTGGGCACTCTAGTGTCCAATCTCCTTTTACCTTCGAGTCGCGAACGGCAAACTTTCCAATCTAACTCTTCAGGTTCAAGAAGATTGAACAGGGGCAACTGTTGTACCCCAAAATTTTCCCTCTCTCTTTTTCACAAGAAATCACAGCTTCGGGCTTTTCCTGATTTTTCAGATTGGCTTAAGAATCGGTCAAACAGACTTTTCTCATCAGTCAGACAAAATTAGGGTTTCCATTAAATTTTGAATCAGTTCAAGCAGATTGCTAGGGTTTGGTTGAGTTTGGCTCAGATTTTGATCAGGCGGACGTTTCTCTGACAGTAAATCCAGAATTAGGGTTTTCACGCGCATTTGAATCCACAATGTCTTAATTGACTGTCACATGGTTTTGACGTTTGTTCAATATTTCTGTTTATTTCTCAAAGTCTAAACATCTGAGATATGGGTTGAGGCTTCTGATTGAGAGTTTGAAGTCTTGGTTTAATCAGTGAAATGAAAGATGTATGGACATTTGGTTTGTTTGACTGTGCAATGCTATTGGTTATTTGGAATGCCGAGCGTATTGTTAGTTAATGCGAAGTTGCAAGACTACGGTGTTTATTGATTATTTATAATTTCTAAGTTAAGATTATTGGGATAATTTCCAATTATTATGACTCAAGAAATTTAAATAATTAAATAAGCAATTGCAGAAGAATTAAAAGAGATTAACTGACAAAGGATTTTTATTCATTTTCAATTGTTGTTACAAATGTTTATTTAATACAGTAAATTTATTTACAGTGTTACAATGACATTTATTACAATGATTAAAAATAAATTAAAACTATATCCTAAATCTCTTGAAGTCTTCATCTTCTACTGTTGCATCCTTTGCTCGACTGATATTTACCTGCAAAGACAAAAAAGGAAGAAGTCAGTACAAATGAATTAAACAGGTATTTTTCAGACAGTTAATAAAAAAAACTCATCATTAAAAGTGTTGGCCGGAATCAGTTTGTTCGCCCTCTCTGCAAATCACAAGAAGACTCTTGGTTCACAAAGAGGGAAAGAAAATATGTTTGCAAGCATATGAATTAAATACAAGGCAGCATATTAAACAAAATGCATAAAGCTGCATAAATTGCATTGTCAAAAAGCCAAGCAAGCTGCACAGTTCAAAATGCCAAACCAAGTCATAAGTGACAAACTAAACTGAATTACACTATCAAACTAGGCAAACCAATTTGTCAAAAGTGCAAAGCTGTAAAACTGTCAAAAAGAGATGTCAACCAAGCTGCCAAAAGATATCAAAGCTATCAAAAAACTGTCAACAAGTACACAAAAGATATGCAGGAAATCTGGAGGTAAGGAGATATGCAGAGAAAAGCCAAAATGCAAGCAAAGCTTTCATCATTTCCCAACCAACACTTTTTCAGAAAATAAGTACAGTTTAAGCAATAAAAAATGCTTTTTCTGTGGAGAGAGAAAGAGAGAGAGAGAAGTAGAGAGGCTTACAGTTTTGCAGGCTTAGGAAAAAGATATAACAAAGAGTTCCAGTTCAGAACAAAAGAGAGGGCAGAAAAACATAAAGAAAAATATAACACAAGCTCTCAAGCCTGTAACTTCAAAACAAGCTCTCAAACCTGCTAAGCTTCAAAGTGTAACATCCTGCCTGTAACCACAATAAGCCTTCAAGAAAGCAAAAGCTCAAAATCTGTTTCAAACCACAAGCCTTTGAAACCTGTCAAACTGTTCAAACCTTAAACACCAAAACCTGCATAGCCTAAGGACCAAGCCTGTCAAAACACAAGCCTGCTTCCAAGCTTGCCTGCATCTACACAAAACCATTTCAAACAATTGAAAATCAAGGCAAGTGATCTAAAACAAGTAACTAAGGGCCCATGGATAACCATGGATGAAAAGGGTGCTAGCACCTTCCCTTTTCATAATCTACCCCCCGAACCCACGAAAACATCTCAAAGGTCTTTCCTGTGCTTTTTGACCTTTCCTTAGGATAAATAAAAAGTCGGTGGCGACTCTTGCTAAACCGAACAAGTGCGAATACAAACGCAAAACCTCAAGTCAGTTCTCCTACCGTATCACACCATCGTCCAGAGGCAGGATGAGACCTTGAGAGAGTTCATCAACCGCTTCAACCGAGAAGCCATCCAGGTCCCTTGCACGGACCATATGAAGAGATACATGCTGGAGAGGGGCCTTCTCCCCGGAACAGAATTCAGGAAAGTCGTGGGCATCGAACCACCCCAAACGTTTGATGCTCTCCTCGAGAAGGCCATGGCCTACATGGACTACGAGGAGAGGGAAGCGGCCAACAGAGCCTGAGACCCCAGGAATCACAGACCCAGCAGCAACCCACGCCAAGAGGCCATCCCTCCTAGACGAACCGGGGAAAAAGAAAAGACGAAAAACCCCGGGACATCCGAGAGCAGAGGTGGTCTTCAGGGTGTTTCACAGAGTACACTCCGCTTACGGCTTCCCGCGAGCGCATCCTAGCAGAGTGTGCAAGTACGGACTTCAAAGATGGCAGTGTCAAGCGTCCCCGACCAGCTCCTGCCAAACCCGGGGTGGACAGGAGCAAATACTATCAGTACCACAGGAGCCATGGCCATCTGACTGAAGACTGCATCCACCTCAAGGACGCCATCGAGACCCTCATAAAAGGGGACAGACTCGCCCAGTACCGGCGAAACGACGCTTCTCGTCGCGACGCCTATGAGACAAGAGAAGCAGAAGATGATGCCCGACCATCTGACGAGTCGGTCCTCATCCAAACAACCTTCTCCGTCACAAGACCCGAGGACTTCTACGTCCCCGACTACATGCAAGAACCACTGTCGATGCACAGTAGGTGGGAGCACTTTCCCTCTGCCATGGTCATCAATGGTGGAGGGTTCAATGACCTGACCATAAATTCAACCAAGAGGAAGCTGGACGAGTTGGTCGACACGGCCCACCTCAAACGGTGACTTTTGAAAAGGTGAAGGGTAGGTCAGAACCTATCACCTTTTATCTCGAAGAGCTCCCCGGAGGGGCCCTAAATTCGGTCATTCCTCTGCTGATAAGAGCGAGAATGGCCAACTTTGACGTACACCGCGTCCTCGCCGATGAAGGAACTTCTGTCGATGTAATGTACCGCCAACTGTTCCGAACCCTGCAGCTCGACGACTCTCACCTCTCACCTTACATGGGGTCAGACCTGCAGCTTTAACGACTCAACTTTCAAGCCCTGGGGATACGTCGAGCTCATGGTCACGTTCAACGAGGATACGATAATGAGGCAAGTCAAGGTGCACTTCCTTGTCATTGATTGCCCGTCCCTCTACAACTGCATTCTGGGAAGGCCGACATTGGCAGAGCTGACCGCAGTACCCTCTACCGTTCATCTGAAAATGAAGTTTTATACCAAAAGGGCACAAGTCGCCACCATCCAAGGGGACCTCGCAGCTGCCTAAAGGTGTTTTAACGCGGCATCCAAGGGACCCGATATGGTCGACACCGGCACGAGGCCCGCCAAGAGAGCTGCAACGACACGACCAGAGCCTCAGAGGACAGAGCCCGTCAAGGCATAAGAGCAGAGAACCCCTACAGAGGTCGACTCAATATCCCTGGACACCCGCTTCGACCAGGATGAGCCTCCTAGCGGCGAGCAAGTCCCCCTCCGACCAATTCCAGATGGGGACTTCGAACTCGTCCCCCTCGGCAAAGACCCAAGCAGAGGAGTGAAGATCGACACTGGACTCCCTGACTTAGCAAGGAAGCAAATCAAAGCTTGCTTGCGCGAGAATGTGGACCTATTCACGTGGAGTGCCACGAAGATGCCCGGACTCGACCTCGAGGTCGCATGTCACTGTCTCACCATAGATCCTGCCGCTAGGGTAGTAGTACAACATAGACGTAGGCAGTCTCCGGAGAAAACGGAGGCTACTGAAAAAGCTGTAAAAGACCTCATAGAGGAAAATTTTATTTCTGAAGCCTGGTATTCAACCTGGCTGTCAAATGTTGTACTTGTCAAGAAGAATAATGGAAAGTGACGAATGTGCGTTG
This sequence comes from Vicia faba, assembly GCA_948472305.1. Taxonomy (NCBI): domain Eukaryota; kingdom Viridiplantae; phylum Streptophyta; class Magnoliopsida; order Fabales; family Fabaceae; genus Vicia; species Vicia faba. The sequence goes on from OX451737.1 coordinate 105,020,035, forward strand.
ATTATACCGATCTTAATCGGGCATGCCCGAAAGATGCATTTCCTTTACCTAACATAGATATGCTGGTCGACAACTCGGCCGGTTATAAAATACTGTCGTTTATGGACGCCTATTCGGGCTATAACCAAATCCCAATGGCAATAAGCGACAAGCATTGCACCGCTTTCATGACCAGCTCGGGCAACTATTACTACAACGTAATTCTCTTTGGTCTAAAAAATGCAGGAGCAACGTATCAACGGTTGATGAACAAAGTATTCCACAACCAAATCGGGGATATGCTCGAGGTATACATGGACGACATGATCGTCAATTCCTGAGCAGACACCGACCACACCGCTCACCTCAGGGAAGTCTTTGCTCAAGCAAGGCAATGCAAAATGAGATTTAACCCCGAGAAGTGCATGTTCAGGGTCAAGGCGGTGAAATTCCTCGGCTTCTATCTGACAGAACGAGGAATCGAAGTCAACCCCGACAAATGTCGAGCTTTCTCCAACCTCCCCACACCTGCATCAAAGAAATCCATACAAGTCCTGAATGGTATGCTCACCTTGTTATCCCGTTTCGTTGCGAGATTCGCTCAGCATGCCCTCCCCTTCTTCAAGCTCCTTCGCAAGGAAGCAGCCTTCGAATGGACCGAGGAATGCGAGCAGGCGCTGCTCCATCTCAAACAAAGTCTATCTCAACCGCCCGTGTTATCATGACCCGTCAACGGGGAACCTTTATTCCTGTACCCGGCCGTCTCGGCCGAAGCCGTCAGCGCATCCCTCATTCATGAAACGCCTGATGGAAAAAAACCTGTCTATTTCACGAGCAAAGCGCTTCAAGGTCCCGAGGTCAGATACCAACAGATAGAGAATGTAGCTCTGGCTCTCGTCAATGCAGCAAGAAGGCTCAGACACTATTTCCTCGCGCACACAATCATAGTACGAACAAACCAACCAGTAAAATAGCTCTTGGGTCGACCAGACATGGCAGGTCGGATGTTGAAGTGGTCCTTGGAACTTTCTAAGTTTGACATTCAGTACGAGAGCAGGAAAGCTCTAAAGGCACAAGCTTTAGCCGATTTCGTCGCAGAGATGACCACACACAATCCCCCCACAGGAAAAGAGCATAAGTGGACCATCTTCATCGATGGAGCATCCAGCCCGTCCGAGAGCGGCACCGGGATCCTCTTAGAGAACGAGGAAGGGGTGGTGATCGAGCACTCACTCACCCTCTCCTTTCCTACTTCAAACAACCAAGAGGAATACGAGGCCCTGCTCGCGGGACTAAGACTAGCCGAGGCCCTAGGCGCCTGTGAGGTACAAATTTTCACCGACTCTCAACTTGTCGCTTCCCAAGTCCAAGGAGGTTATCAGGCTAAAAACAACAGCCTCATCGGATACCTGAACTTAGTCAAAGAATACATGAAGAAGTTCGACTGAGCAGAAATTTTGCACGTCCCGCGCGAGCAAAACACAAGGGTCGATATACTTTCAAAGCTCGCAAGCACGAGAAAGAAAGGCGGAAACAAATCCGTCATACAAGAATCTCTATCTCACCCGAGCATCGAAAAAAACTCGATCCCACCCGAGGTGAACGCCATCAGAGACAACTCGTGTTGGATGACCCCGGTGTTTAACTTCCTGACAAAAGGTGAACTCCCTCCAGACCGAACTGAAGCAGCCGCGACCAAACGACGAGCATGCTCCTACGTGGTGATCGAGCACAAATTATATCACAGGGGATTTTCCATCCCACTCTTAAAGTGCATCGATGAATCCACAGTCCCTGAGGTATTACGGGAAATACACGAGGGTATTAACGCCCAGCACATGGGCGGTAAGTCCCTAGCAAGGAAGGCTATACGGGCGGGGTACTACTGGCCAACAATGCAACGGGACGCCAAAGACCACGTCAAGAGATGCGACAAATGCCAGAGGCATACCGACATGCTTCTCGCCCCCCCCCCCCCCCCCCACACGAGCTGAATATACTGTCATCCCTGTTGCCATTTGCCTAGTGGGGGATGGATATCCTCGGACCATTCGTGCAAGGAACATACCAGAACAAGTTCCTCATTGTGGCCGTAGATTACTTTACGAAGTGGATAGAGGCCGAGGCGCTTACAAAAATCACCTCCCATAACATCCTTCGCTTCTACAAACGAAACATCCTCGCCCAATTCGGAATCCCACAGGATCTGATCACATATAAAGGTACCCAATTCACCGACCAAGGCTTCCGAAGCTTCATCGCCAAACTTGGTACCAAACAACATTTCACCTCAGTCGAGCATCCCCAAACGAACGGGAAAGCCGACGCCGCCAACAGGGTCATCCTACGAGGACTTAAGCGCATATTGGGCGAAGCAAAAATGGGGTGGGTAGAGGAACTACATAGCGTCCTGTGGGCTTACCACACCACACCCCATTTGACGACGAGTGAGACCCCATTCCGACTAACATATGGCACCGAAGCGATCATCCCCGTAGAGATCAGGGAGCCCTCCAGGCGGACGGAGATGCCTCTTGACGAGGAAATGAACGACGAGGCCCTGAGGGATGAGCTCGACCTAGTCGAGGAAATCCAATCGGGAGCAGCCCTGCACGAGGCCACTCTGAAACAACATGTAGCCCTGCGTCACGATAACAAGGTCATCAGACGCGAATTCCAGGTCGGCAGTCTAGTCTTGCAAAGAAACTAGAAAGATTCCCGCGAAGGAAAATTGGCCGCAAACTGGGAGGGACCTTATCGCGTCCAGGGTGCTACGGGCACCAGAGCATACTATCTCGAGCAATTAAATGGAGAACCATTACCACGACCCAGGAATGCTGCAAAGCTGAAACAGTACTATAGCTAAAGCCCTCACCAACTATGGACTTTTATCGTCGAACATTCACCTTTAGTCAACAAAGGGAAAGTCTCGACCACGTAGGCGAGTCGAGGTACGGACCCAACCTACCGACCAATAAGGGCATACCGTCGTTCACCCCGATGAGTCGAATGCAAATTCCCGGTAGGGACACCTCGATCGAGCTCCACTGTCGAAGTACCCACATGGCAGAACACCCAGCTCGTGATGGGAAGTTCACACCGCAGGAGTAGGACCCCGATCGCGGTCATACACCCGGCATGCAGACTCCACTCCACACATTTGACACATTTCGAAGTGCGTCGAACCGTCACGGGGGTCGAACGGATATCTCCACTTGAGCACAAACTTTACCAAGAATTAATTATAAAAATAACAGTCAAACATATACCTAGATACTAGTAGGTAATTGCAAACAAAGCATCTGTCGAAAAGGCAATCATAAACACGAATTAACAATGTACCGACCACAATGGCCGACGATATTCGAAATTACAGTCCACGGCACGACGGCCCAAAAAATTAAGAATAATACGGGCACGCAGGCCTCAAAAACAAGTACGGGCACGCAGGCCCCAAAAAACAATAAACAGGTGCGCAGACCCAAACACCAACAAAATGTCAATCAATTCCTGGAGAGCTGACGTCCACATCAAGAGAGTCGGGGAGAGGCACAACCTGGCCATCAAAAATCTGGGAGAGAACTCCAACCCCGTCGGTGTTCAAGCCCGGATTTAGCACGGATAGCTGACTCACCGCAACCTCAAACCCATCGGCCAAAGCGCCAACACAATCTGACTCTAAGAGGTGGATGCAAGCAATAAAATCTGAGCGCGTACGCAAGTCAGCCATCCCCTCTGGATCATCCTCGGTGGGCAGCATAGCTATTTTCAGGTCCTCAATCTCTCTTGACAACCGTTGGTTGTCGCTCTCCAGCCGTTCCCTATCATGCTGAAGGTAATCTCTTTCCTCGAGAGCCCTGTCAGCCCTCTCCTTCTCCCCCGACAGCAAACCAGTCTGTTCGTGGAACATTTCCTCGGAGCGTTCGAGGACTGCCATTCGTATCAATCCATTCGTATTTCACTATATTCAAATTACTTTCATTTTTTGTGATGATCAACTCTCGATTAAAAAATTCTAAGCCTTTAGAGGGAGGATGACGAAAATGATATCAAAATCTCTACAGTATGCTTTTGAACAGACCCCGCTGACGAGGTACAGGCATTGTTTCAAATCCTAAACAATGGAGTTATAAGGATGATAATCCCTAGTCAACCCCTTTGAGCCAAAGAAGTTGGAGTTTTTCTTTTCACAAATTAAAATCCTTAATTATAACCTGGGGCAGAGTAGTTTTCTCAGTTGATCCAGGTGCACAATGAATGGCATCAAAGAAGTCCTTCCGAAACAAAAGACAGTGTTGGTTGCGTATAATCGTAAGGACATGTAGTCATTATCTCTCAAAATAAAAGCCCAATAAGTCAAAACCTGTGAAGGAGACTTAAGAAAAACTGGGGCATCCCGCTGACTGTAATCACAAAAAGAAACAGTTCATGCAAAAAACAGGGATAATAAATACCAAAAGGGGAAGAGATCCTGCAAACTCTCAACAAAATAACTGCCTGTTCAAAATAAATTGTCAGTATCCGAACCATCACTGGTATATTAGAGCAAAGACTCAAACAAGATCTAATGCACGATAAGCTGAGTTTATGATCGAAGAACATCACGAAGAACAGGTGGGTACAAATAAAATTTGAGCCTTTATCCTTTGTTTCTTAAACCGTGAACCAGGCCACAATATAACCCTTAAAAAGTCCTAGCTGAAGCATGGGTTAGTCCGAAAGCATACTGTTACAAAAGGTATCCTGACTCCTGTAGGGCTTGCTGTAAATACTGAGTTGACGTCACATTTTACAAAATTTTCCTATCTTACTGAAAAAATGCATTTTCAAAAACTTCAAGACAGACATAAGCTTTGCATTCTTAAAATAACATTGTTTGCATATGACTATTTATTAAAACAACAGAGAAATTCACACGACGAATATCTAGTGAACAAAAACCTTTTCAATAAAAAGGGTCACCTCAAGTGGAAAAAACACCTCCAATCAAGGGGCACGGCATGAGCATTGTCCATCATCTGGAGCAGTTAAGTCAAGATTCAAGGAATCTCACAAAATGCCAAATAGCCAGGGGCAAATCTCCATCTGAATCAATTGGGGCATTGGACATGAATTCCAGCAACAAATCTTGCATGATCAAACGAAGACCTTTTGGTAGTATGGCAACACAACACTACCGACAATGACACCTCCCTACATCCTGAGAGCATGGACATAGTCAGAAAATACCGCGCATGAATAAAGACCCGCTAGGTTGACTGGCCTAGGCAAAAATAAGGGCTTCCCGGTGAACCAAAAGGGTTCGGGCAAAAATTAGGGATGAGAATGAAAAATTGTACACCGGACAAGTCGAAAACCTGAAAAGGCGGCTTGGGCAAAAAAGGGTATCCCGGTGGACTGAAAACCCGAAAGGGCGGTCCAGGAAAAAATTAGGGATCAAAGCGTACGACTATGTCTCGTCATCTCGTCACTGGCCTACCAGAAGAAGACTTGTCATTTTGACCGAAAGAAACCAAGCACCTCATAGGTGGGGATAATACTCAATCCACAGGGCCTCCGAAGGCACCTTCTCCCGCAGAAACAGGGGCAAAAAAGTCTCGATGCAAGCCATCGTCATATCCTTAGCACGTGTCCCAGTAACATTCACTCCACACAGAGTAAGACAGTAATGATAGCTCTCCCCGGCTGAGACATGCAACTGTAAATGAATGAACCGATAATATTCTCCCCCAAGCAGAGTTTATCTACCATCAACATTGAAAAAGGCTTAATATCCCCGGCAGTCTTAATATTCCCCAATGGAGTATAAGAATATTCCCCGGCAGAATACAAGATATCCCTAGTGGAGTCAAAATTTTCCCAGCGCAGTCTAAAAAAGCTTCCCTAGTGGAGTTGAAGAATCATCCCCAGTAGACTCTGGAAGTTTGTCCCCGGCGGAGTATAAAAATAAATATCCCCAGCCAAGTTCAAAGGAAGATTGCCCCCAGCAAAGCTCAAAGGATTATCCCCACAAGAGTCTAACAGGTTATCCACAGTGAAGTCGCAACTGAAAGATCATCCCCAGCGGAATTCTTTCCTTTCACAAACAGGAATTCAATCCCCAACAACAACGGTAATTCGTCCCCAACGGAATTTAGTAGTGGAATCTTCAGCAGAGCATCTCTTCCCCACAGAGTAATCTCCTCATCAGTTTATTCCCCAACGGAGTTATCCTCTCCTATAGGTTTATTCTCACAATCATCTTCGTTCGCCACCCTCAGCGGAAACGAAGAATTCAACTTTATTCTCCAGCAGCTATCCGGGATTTATTTTCCCCAGCTAGAAACATTACGTTTCCATACATCATGATACATGCATATACACATCATACAAAACAATCTCATTTATTTTGAGAACATCATTGCTTGATATATATCATGCATTGCATACGACTGACCTTTACCTTTCAGGAAAGATGCAGTTAAGTTCTCTGCTATGTTGAAGACCTGACCGGTTCATTAAATCTCAACTGAATTATCCTCGGTTGAATTTCAGATAAGGTTCTCAATCTCGACAATTTTCCTCCGTCATAGTGTGGACGAGTTCTACAATCTCAACGGAATTATACTCCGTTGAAGACCAGACAATTCCTAGATCTTGATGAAGATGTTTCCCTTAGTCGAAGACTTGACCGGTTCTTAAATCTCAACTGAATTATCCTCGGTTGAATTTCAGATAAGGTTCACAATCTCGACAATTTTCATCCGTCATAGTGTGGACGAGTTCTACAATCTCAATAGAATTATACTCCGTTGAAGACCAGACAGTTCCTAGATCTTGATGAAGATGCTTCCCTCAGTCGAAGACCTGACCGGTTCTTAAATCTTAACTGAATTATCCTCGGTTGAATTTCAGATAAGGTTCTCAATCTCGACAATTTTCCTCCGTCATAGTGTGGACGAGTTCTACAATTTGAACAGAATTATACTCCGTTGAAGACCAGACAGTTCCTAGATCTTGATGAAGATGTCTCCCTTAGTCGAAGACCTAACCGGTTCTTAAATCTCAACTGAATTATCCTCGGTTGAATTTCAGATAAGGTTCTCAATCTCGACAATTTTCCTCCGTCATAGTGTGGACGAGTTCTACAATCTCAACAGAATTATACTCCATTGAAGACCAGACAGTTCCTAGATCTTGATGAAGATGTTTCCCTCAGTCGAAGACCTGACCGGTTCTTAAATCTCAACTGAATTATCCTCGGTTGAATTTCAGATAAGGTTCTCAATCTCGACAATTTTCCTCCGTCATAGTGTGGACGAGTTCTACAATCTCAACAGAATTATACTCCGTTGAAGACCAGACAGTTCCTAGATCTTAATGAAGATGCTTCCCTCAGTCGAAGACCTGACCGGTTCTTAAATCTCAACTGAATTATCCTCGGTTGAATTTCAGATAAGGTTCTCAATCTCGACAATTTTCCTCCGTCATAGTGTGGACGAGTTCTACAATCTCAATAGAATTATACTCTGTTGAAGACCAGACAGTTCCTAGATCTTGATGAAGATGTTTCCCCTAGTCGAAGACCTGACCGGTTCTTAAATCTCAACTGAATTATCCTCGGTTGAATTTCAGATAAGGTTCTCATTCTCGACAATTTTCCTCCGTCATAGTGTGGACGAGTTCTAAAATCTCAACAAAATTATACTCCATTGAAGACCAGACAGTTCCTAGATCTTGATGAAGATGTTTCCCCTAGTTGAATTACGGACAAGTTCTTAAACCTCAGCAAAGATGTTCTCCCAGCTGAGGTACAAGCAAGTTCCTAAATCTCAACACAAACCAGGCTTCCCCATCGGAATCTTCCACAACAACAGGTATGCAAGTTCTCGCTAAGGAATCTCTTATGTGATCGACACTCGTGCAGATGGCATCTTTAAGCCCATCCTCTCGCCAGCAATCTCCAAATGGCATATGTAAGCCCATTCCCGACATCACAAGGCTGATACCACTTCATGCGAGTGCAAATTTCTGGGCACTGTAGTGTTCAATCATCTTCCACCTTCGGATCACGAAAGGCACGGAAGCCAATCAACATCCTCAGGTCTAAGAAGATTGAACAGGGGCAGCTGTTGTACCCCAAAATTTTCCCTCTCATATTTCTCAAAACATTGCAAGAAAAATCTCCAAGTGGCTCAAGATTGCTCAAGAGTTGGACAATCAAGCTATCTCCTAAGGCAGTCAACTCCAAATTAGGGTTTTGTGTTGCATCAAGATATTTGAGTCTAATTGACCTCAAGTTCTCCCCAATGTCCTAATATGTTATCAAGGTCATCCATGTCAAATTTCAAGCCTTGCAGAGGAAGTTTGCTCAATCAATTGCTCAAAGGGTCCAAAAATCGACTGTGCTAGGGCAAAAGTCAACTGTGACCTAAATACAGTCAAACTTCAAGATTTTTTGCCAACATTCTCATTTTGAAGGTTATTTCATCATTTTATCAAGGGTTGATCATGATTCATCAAGGATTGCTCAAAATTCATCAAGACTCAAAAGTTGCTAAATTAGGGTTTTACAGGAAAACTCAACTCAACTTTGACCAAGCATAACTTTCTCATACTTTATGAGAAATGACCCATCAAAATCTAATTTTGAATAGGATGAAATTTCCTACAATCCATATTCATACCCCAAGATCATAAAATGCACTCACAAGAAGTTATAAATTTGGACATTATAGGTCATTTTTGAAAGTCAACAAAAACACCTTTTTTTTCCAAAACTTATAACTTGAGCATGGAATATCAAAATGAGATGAGACCAAAAGGGTTGGTTATAGGACATCTCAAGATTTCTAAAAAGTCCAAGAATACCTCCAAAAGTTCAAAATTGAAGAAGTTATGCATTGTTGAAGTTGGACATTTTTGCAAAATTGCCAAAAGTCAACTATCCCCAAAACTTCAAATTTTGTCAAATGGGCCCATTCTTTTCCGCTTGATTTGAGCTTGCATAGTTTCCCACGTGTCCTAGCTTAAGCCATGAGCCCATATTATATTTTTATTATTTAATTTGATTTTTTATTGAATTTATTCATTTTAAATCAAATTAAATCATATAAAATCCAAACTTTGATTACCTAAGATCTTTTTGGTTGTTTCAGGTCTTAATTATCATCATTAGCATCATCAAACTCGAATCAAACAAAATCATGGGCAAAAAGATTGAAAATTGGCAAATTTGGAAGGTTTAGTAATGGAGAATCAAATCAAATTGGAAATCATTATTGGAGCAAGATTTGAATCATATTTTCTCCCCTAATGCATTCCACACTACATAAGCAAGAGAGGCACACGAAAATGAAGGTTGGAGGCTGCAAGAACAGGCAATACAAAAGTTGAAAAATTCACTAAAAAGTGTGAATCAAAATCATAATTAGAGGCGTTTTCAGAAGCAGAGACCAATCCCAATCGATTCCTGGGTGATCATACAACCTTCCCGGATCAAAAGCAATCATTCTCAGACACCACAACCGTTGTAAGTACCACGATAATCCACTTCTTTATTGAATTCGTAAATCATCACTCTTGCATCATTTGAGTAAATTATTGGTATATTTGAAATCCTCATAACATTTCCAAACTATTGGAATTATTTAATTTTGTTTATCTGACCTATACTGCAAAATGCCATAGCTAGGTTTTCATGGATATTTTTGGGTATTTTCATTTCAGGAAAAATTGGCCACCAAGAAGGGTATGGTTGTGACCGGGACGATGAGACGAGCACAACCATGCCCTTAGAATTCATTTTCATGGCTTACAACATATTTTGGAATGTGGATGACTTATAGCGACGGTCTTTGTCCGTTGGTATAAGTCTGAAATGTTTTAGCCACAGATGGAAGGTAGAAGACGAAGGCGTGTCACGCCATGGTTGGCCCATTCAAATCACGCGCGCATTTTTGTTTTGTTTTGACCATTGACTTTCTTTCTTTTATTATGCATTATTTCTAATATATTAACAAATAAGCAAAATGGCCTAGTGGTAAACGTGTACATCCAAACTCCTTCAGGACCTGGGTTCGAATCCCAGGTCCCCCACTCTCTTTGTTATTTTGTTTCTTCAGGTATTCCAATACGCATGAGGAGCAGCAGTGCATCATACACCATCATCTATCCAACGGCCAGATGGCCAAAGGCCAAATCTGTTGGCCAAGAGATGATGGTCCACCATAGTCCAAGTCAGCGTGCAAGCATCAGATCTGCAAAGTCAACAAAAGGCCAACGCTTAATAGGCCACAATTTTGCTTCTCAAACTACCAAATCAGGCCCATACCCCTCCTTCTCTCATATTATTTTGTTTGTTTATTTTTATTTTGTTGATTGCTTAATTATTTTTATCATTTACTAACCAATCAAAAAATTACTTTCTTCATAAAATAAAATCATAAAATATTTTTTATCAAATCAAAATTTTATTTTTATTTTTAAATACTAATAAAATAACTTAGGTTTTAATTAGAATAAATTTATTCCTTTTTTAATAATTAAAATTAAATTAGACTTAATTAGGTTTTTACTAACTCAATTAATTTTTATTTCTTTCTTAAAATACCAAAAAACCCAAAAACAACTTTTTTATTATTAATTAATTAATGGCAAAATACTCATTTTGGTCCCTTAACTATACCCTTGGGTTCATATTGGTCCCTTAATTTTTTTTCGTGTCATTTTGGTCCCTTAACTTTCAAAATGTTTCATTTTAGTCCTTTTTGTCTAATTAGCTACGAATTTAGCGGCTGATTTCAAAGTTTTTCCGTCTAATTAGCTACGAATTTAGACAAAAAGGACTAAAATGAAACTTTTTGAAAGTTAATGGACCAAAATGACACAAAAAAAAGTTAAGGGACCAATGTGAACCCAAGAGTATAGTTAAGGGACCAAAATGAGTATTTTGCCATAATTAATTTATTGATTTAGTAATTAATTTAAGTTAATTTCTTTCTTAATTAAAAAAAAACAACAAAAAGATCTTTTCTTTAACAAAAAAGGGTCAAAACCCTAGAACTTTGCGCCCGATTTAATTTCCCGCATGCAATTTACTTTCTTTTATCCATTTATGTATCTGATCCTGGTTTGTAATAGCTTAATAGGACCGTTATTTATTTTTTATCGCTTTATTTATTTTTAAGGGTTTGTCTTTGGCGATGTAAATACCCGACGCCTTGTAATTTAAATTCTGCAATTTATTTCCCGCAAAATATAACTGTTAGATGTTTGATAATAGGATGGCATGACAAAACTGAATGTTTTAACCTAAAATCAACATAGATCACCATTAACATGTACAAAGATAAAAAAATAATAACTGAAAACGACACACTCGCACATGCGCACTCTTAGGGTACACCCCACTTGGTTGCCTTCGTTCGCGGTCATTAAGTATAGGTCGTTTTAGAGGTCGTCCTCTTGTCCAAAGATTATAGTTGCCTCGAAATGGTTGCCTCGGATACTGTTGCCTCAAAATAAATGATCTAAGACATTAAAGTTACCGCTAAGGCATCCTAACATTGCTTTGGTGACCGTAAGTCCCGAATTCGAATTGACCCTTAAAAATTCAACGACGGTGCTACCTACTCATCAATAGTGGGATAGCATTGTCTAAAGGAAGATAGCATAGAACAATTCCTTTTTTTCGAGTAGGTAGATGGTTCTTAGATACTTGCTCTTTCAAAAAACAAAAACTCTTCACACTTACAATTTTCGAACAAAGTTTTCAAAAACACTTCATTACACTCTTGAGGACAGAAGCAAGAGTTAAATCGAAGTTTCAAACAAAAACTTTTTCAAATCCACAAGCACAAAGAAAGAAATTTTGAAAACAATATGAGCAAGTACCTAAGAGCCTGTGGATAACCACGGATAGAAAGGGTGCTAACACCTCCCCTTTCTATAACCTACCCTCCGAACCCGAGAAATATCTCGAAAAAGGAATTTTTCTATGCTTTTTTCCTTTCCTTGTTGGATAAAATTAAAGTCGGCGGCCACTCTTGCTTACCGTGACATTTTGCGAAAACAAACGCAAAACTCAAACCAGCATTCCAAAAAACAGTCAGTTCTTCCCACCGTATCACAGAACTGGTGACTCTGCTGGGGAGAATTTATAAGTGGGGTGTACCTTAGGAATAGTTCATATTGTTTTCAATTGCTTGACTTGTATGCTTTATATTTGTGGGTTTGTATCGGAGTTACTATAGATCCTAACCCGGATCTGGGGGGTACCCTTTAGGTAAGTAGCAATAAACTGTGAGGGAACTGTACGGCGTAGACCGATACCGTTGAAGCAGTAGCTATGTTGGTGTGGCACTTTAGTATGTACCGATATCCCTTGTGGCGCAACGAGGAGAATATGGGTCTGCTAAGGGGTCATTAAGCCTCAACTGACCTTAGAACCTTTAAATTGACCAACTTGGCCATAGAAAAGTAGCAGTATGCTACTGTTGCACCCCAAAATTTTCCCTCCCATATTCTTCAAGGTTTGTCAAGAATCATCTTCAAATGGTTCAAGGTTGCTCAAGGATTGCACAATCCAAATGCCTCCTAAGCCAGTCAAAATTAGGGTTTTGTTTCTTTCAAGGAATTTGAGGTTTTCAATGGTCCAATCAAGTCCCATAGGCCTATACATATTCTCAAGCATCTACATGTCAAAATTCAAGACTCACAATGCCAATTTGCACAGTCAAAAGCCTCATTTGACCTACAGTCAACTGCAAAGGCAAAATGGTCATTTTGCAGTCAAAAGTCAGAATTTTTGGTCAACATCTTATTTTGAGTCCACAATCATCATTTGATCAAGTCTTGATCATGATTCCTCAAGCATGGCTCAAAAATCATCAAGATGCAAGAAGTTACTATTTTTGGACAGTAGAAAAGTCAATTGTATCTTGACCAAGGCATAACTTTTACATGGTTCATCAGAAAAATACCATCCAATGCTCATTTTGAAGGGGATGACATTTCCAACAACTCATCTTCACATTCCAAGTCCAAGAAATGCTCTCATAAAAAGTTATCAATTTCTACATTATATGTCAATTTCAAAAGTCAACAAAAATGAACTTTAAGTCAAAGACCATAACTTGAGATTGGTAAATCCAAATGACATGGGACCAAAGGAATTGGTTAGAGGACTTCAAGACCTTTCCAAAATGTCCAATAACATGTTCATATGATCAAAATTGAGCAAGATATGCATTGGAGAAGTTGGGAAATTTTTGTGAATTTGCAAAAGTCAACTTTGTTCAAAACACCTTGTTTTTGCTAATGGGCCTCAAATTTATTCTCGAAACTTTATCCATGACTTATGCACGACCCATCAAGCCTATTTGAATTTATTTTCTTATTTTTATTAATTAATTGGATTTTTAATTGATTTTAATTCATTTAATTAATTTAAATTGTAGGAAATTCCAAGATATGGTTTTTCAATCTTTTTTTGAAGCAAGAATGACCTAATCAAGCTGGCAAATTCGTGTGCAAATCAAAGGGACAAGAATATCCAAGTTTGGCAATTTTTTCCAATCAAAAAGATTCAAAAATATTTGATTTTCAATCAAATATTGAAACATCAATTCCTTGGATTTCTTGGCAAAGATTTGACCTAGTTTCATTCTACTATAAGTACACAAACCTAAACCTAATCATGAAGACGTGAATTTGCTGCAAGAAAGCCCTAACCACATTGAAAAAATTCAAGGAAAAAGTCAAAACTGATTTCCATATTCTAGCACAATTCAAAGCTTTTTATTAATTCTAATCTATTGCAGGGATTCCCAGAGACATATTGCAATCCAAACCAAATGCTAAAGCTCAAGAAATACCCAAGAACAGTTTCACGGTTTGAACATTTTTTTCAGAATCGCATCTCATTATTCATATGCATTTGACATATTTTGTTGATTGTTTTGTGTTAATAGGAACTGTACGAAGCTTTTGGCATAGGTTAATTGGATTAAAACACCCAGAATCCAAAGACACCATGAACGTTTTCTAGGGTTTCCAAGCTTTGAATTTGGGGCTTTACAGCCCAGGAAAAATTAGCACCTCTAATGCCTATGGTTGAAATCGTTGAGACAAGACGAATCAAAAGCCACCATCGCGAAATATTTCTGTAGCCTGTAGGGCTAATCGCTATTATTCCTCATCATGTTTTGTGGGGGTTAAAAACCCCCGCTATCTAACCTTGTTTTTTACAGTTTCAGCGAAGACGATGATGAGGTGGTGATATGTGGTTGGTCCATTCAAAAAAGGAGCGCACGTTTTTTTCTTTTTACAACATATTGTTTGGATAATTAATATATTGTTTGCTTCTTATTATATTAACAAAGCGTGCAAGTTGGTGTAGTGGAGGACGTGCTGGCATGGAGTCATTGGGACCTGGGTTCGAATCCCAGGTCCCCCAAAATAATTGTTTGATATTTTTCTTACCATATTCATATGTAGGCTTTCAAAGGTGTTCCATCATACACCTCAAACAATCAGGCGCCAAGTGGCCACATGCTTAAATCTGATGGCCATGAGATGCTGACCATGGTACTCCCAGTCAAAGCAAGCGTGGATGATCTCCAAAGATAAAAAAGGCTTGATGTTAATGGGCCACAGAATTTCCAGATTAACCTCCTAATGGGCCCAACACCCCCCGGGTTCATTCATATTTTTCTTTTTATTTTCTTTTACTCATTATCATTATTAATTACTATTATTATTATTTAATTAACTTAATTAATATTTTTCATAATAAATTCAGACAACTAAAAAATGTAAATATTTTTTATTATTATTATTTATTAATTTCACTCTATTTTTTGTAAATAAATTCTAACAAATTAATTTAGTTTAATTAGGTTTAATTTTGACTTTTTCATAATAAATAAAATAAATTAGAATTAGGGTTTTTTACTAACTTTTGACTTAATTTCTTTTCTTTTATTTTATTAAAACATAAAAAACATAAAAAATACTTTTTCTTTTAATTATTTAATTAATTAGAATTAGGTTTAATAAAATGCAAAAAGGACCAAATTTTCATTCTTTCTCAAAAAGGGTCAAAACCCTAAGACTTCTCCGATTTAATTTCTTTGCGCGCATATTGATTTTTGATCATATTTATGTAACTGCTCCGAGAATGTAATAGATAATTAGGACTTTTATCGCTTTCTTTATTTTCTCGCATTTACTTTTCAAGGGTTATGTTTTTGGCGATGTAAATACCCGACGCCTTGTAATAGCGTAGATTTATCTTTCCGCAATTTATTTTCCGCACAATTATTAACTGTTAACTATGCATGACAAGACTTGCCTGAAAATTAAAATCAACTCGTAGCTCACCATGATACATGTGCAAAGATAAATTGAATCCTGACACACGTGCACATGCCACTCCTAGGGTACGCCTCACTTGGTTGCCTCGACGTGGTCATTGAGTATAGGGTGTTTTAGAGGTCGCCCTCCTGTCTAAAGATCCAAGTCGCCTCGAAACGGTTACCTCGGATAAAAAGGATCTAGGACATTAGGGTTACCGCTAAGGCGTCCTACTATTGCTTTGGTGACCACACATGTCCCTATAATCGAATTGACCCGAATAACTCCAACGACGGTGCTACCTACTTCTCAATAGTGGGATAGTGCTTTCTAAAGGAAATTTACACAGCTTAATTTCTTTAGAGTAGGTAGATTTCTCCTGGGTACTTGCTATTTCAAAAACAAAAACAAACTTTTCGCACTTACACTTTCAAACAAAAGTTTTCAAATAAACACTTCATGACACTCTTGAGGACTGATACAAGAGTCAAAACGAAGTTTTCAAATAAACTTTTTCAAAACCTACAAACACAAGAAAAGCAAACATCTTTTGAAAATATAGTGAGCAAGTACCTAAGAGCCCGTGGATAACCACAAATAGAAAGGGTGCTAACACCTTCCCTTTCTATAATCTACCTCCCGAACCGAGAAACATCTCGAAAAGGAACTTTGCTGTGCTTTTGTCCTTTCCTTGTTGGAGAAAATAAAAGACGGTGGCGACTCTTGCTTACCGCGACATTTTGCGAACCAGCATTCCAAAACAGTCAGTTCTATTTCCACCAATCACAGCTACACTCATTGAGACTAAACTCTCACGATGATTTTGGCCGCAAGAAAAGGTTGCTAAACTGGAATTATGACCGATCGAGGGTAGTCAGTGATATTGAGATCCTCTAGAACCCGGTTACTATTTTTAGGACAGGTTGAACCAACTAAACTGAAAGAGGGTAATACCTAAACTCCATGCCAGCCTGAAATTTAAGGGCTATTGTGTGACTTGTGTGCTTTCAAACTTGAACTACTTGCACATTCTTGTTATCTGACAACATGAGTTCCTTGCAGGTTTTGTTTACAGTCCTTATCCAGTAATCTGGATTTATTGCAGGGTTTACTTACATCACCTCACACTTTTGCTTAAACGCATAACATACACATCATAACATCATACCATAGCATTTCCTTAACCATTTCAAGGATCTCAAGGGTTTGTGATGTAGGTTATGGTAAATCAAACGTCCAGCAAGGGGCAAAGGGGATTTATTTTACTCTAGCCAATGTCATCTAGAGATCAAAACACGATGACTTGAGTCGGTGGCTATGACCCACTCGATATGGCGAGCTTGACTCTTGAAGAAGGACTCTTAACAACACGAAGTTTCTTCAATCAAAGCTGCAAAATTCAAATTCTAACAGTTTCTTGTTTACCCCGCGAGATCCTTGAAAACATTGCATACATATATCGTACATATCATTGCATAACAGGTCTCCCAGTACATGTCTCTCATGTTCTCGCTGTTTATTTCAGCAATGGCTTTCCAACCAGACAACCAAGATCTTCAAACTCGAGAAGCTCAGTTCAGGGACGTATTCCTAAACCTATCCAAGGGGCAGGAAGAGTTGAAAATACTCCTCATGGGGAACTTGGTCAAGAAAAGTCCTAAAGACAATAAGGACGAACGGATGGAACAACTGCAAGCTGAGTTCAGTGCCATGAAAACCCATATGCTAGGGCAGATGGCTCTTATCCAAGGCTTAGCTCGGAAACAAGAAGAGCTGAGAACCATTATCAACCAGCTTCATCAAGACAGATACAACAACGTGAAGCAAACAGTCAAGGCCGGGGACCAAGTCATTAATCAACTTATGAGAAGTCAAAGGTTTGGTTTGATGAAGAATAGACCTCTCCAAGTTGCTACTACCTCACGGGTCCAACAACAACCTTGCCATAAACAACGGGTTGATCAGAGTAAGCCAAATATGCCCAAGAGGCAATTTACTAAGCTCAACATGTCGCTGTCTCAGGCTTTACAACACCTGTTGAGATTGAATCTGGTGACGTAAAGGGACCCTCCTAAGAATCCCAACATAGCCTCCCCAAGGTACAATCCTGATGCAAGGTGTGAATATCACTCCAACAGCCCGGGGCATGATACTAACATCTGTTGGGCGTTGAGAAACAAAATTCAAGACCTGATTGATGAAGGAGCATTGGATCTCACACAAGACGGTCATATTGAATTCTTTTGCCATCCCCCCAAGGTTCACCATTTGAAGTGACAAGTACTGAGACGAGAAGACTTTTTGTTCATTAGAATTTTCAAGTTGTAATTTTCTTTTGATTGTTCGAACATTTATTAATGTCAAAGTTTATTACTTTATCAATGCATTGCATATGTCTGTTTCGAATCAATCCATTCGTATTTCACTATATTCAAATTGCTTTCATTTTTTGTGATGATTAACTCTCGATTAAAAAATTCTAAGCCTTTAGAGGGAGGATGACGAAAATGATATCAAAATCTCTACAATATGCTTTTGAACAGACCCCGCTGACGAGGTACATGCATTGTTTCAAATCCTAAACAATGGAGTTATAAGGAAGATAATCCCTAGTCAACCCCTTTGAGCCAAAGAAGTTGGAGTTTTTCTTTTCACAAATTAAAACCCTTAATTATAACCCGGGGCATGGTAGTTTTCTCAGTTGATCCAGGTGCACAATGAATGGCATCAAAGAAGTCCTTCCGAAACAAAAGACGGTGTTGGTTCCGTATAATCGTAAGGACAGACAGTCATTATCTCTCAAAATAAAAGCCCAATAAGTCAAAACCTGTGAAGGAGACTTAAGAAAAACTGGGGCATCCCGCTGACTGTAATCACAAAAAGAAACAGTTCATGCAAAAAATAGGGATAATAAAAACCAAAAGGGAAGAGATCCTGCAAACTCTCAACAAAATGACTGCCTGTTCAAAATAAATTGTCAGTATCCGAACCATCACTGGTATATCAGAGCAAAGACTCAAACAAGATCTAATGCACGATTAGCTGAGTTTAGGATCGAAGAACATCACGAAGAACGGGTGGGTACAAATAAAATTTGAGCCTTTATCCTTTGTTTCTTAAACCGTGAAACAGGACACATTATAACCCTTAAAAAGTCCTAGCTGAAGCATGGGTTAGTCCGAAAGCATACTATTACAAAAGGTATCCTGACTCCTGTAGGGCTTGCTGTAAATCCCGAGTTGACGTCACATTTTACAAAATTTTCCCATCTTACTGAAAAAATGCATTTTCAAGAACTTCAAGATAGACATAAGCTTTGCATTCTTAAAATAACATTGTTTGCATATGACTATTTGTTCAAACAACAGATAAATTCGCACGACGAATATCTAGTGAACAAAAACCTTTTCAATAAAAAGGGTCACCTCAAGTGGAAAAAACACCTCCAATCAAGGGTCACGACATGAGCATTGTCCATCATCTGGAGCAGTTAAGTCAAGATTCAAGGTATCTCTCAAAATGCCAAATAGCCAGGGGCAAATCTCCATCTGAATCAATTGGGGCATTGGACATGAATTCCAGCAACGAATCTTGCATGATCAAACGAAGATCTTCTGGTAGTATGGAAACACAACACTACCGACAGTGACACCTCCCTACATCCTGAGAGCATGAACATAGTCAGAAAATACCGCGCATGAATAAAGACCCGCTAGGTTGACTGGCCTAGGCAAAAATAAGGGCTTCCCGGCGAACCAAAAGGGTTCGGGCAAAAATTAGGGATGAGAATGAAAAATTGTACACCCAACAAGTCGAATACCTGAAAAGGCGGCTTGGGCAAAAAAGGGTATCCCGGTGGACTGAAAACCCGAAAGGGCGGTCCAGGAAAAAATTAAGGATCAAAGCGTACGACTATGTCTCGTCATCTCGTCACTGGCCTACCAGAAGAAGACTTGTCATTTTGATCGAAAGATACCAAGCACCTCATAGGTGGGGATAATACTCAATCCACAGGGCCTCCGCAGGCACCTTCTCCCGCAGAAACAGGGGCAAAAAGTCTCGATGCAAGCCATCGTCATATCCTTAGCACGCGTCCCAGTAACATTCACTCTCCGCAGAGTAAGACAGTAATGATAGCTCTCCCCGGCTGAGACATGCAACTGTAAATGAATGAACCAGTAATATTCTCCCCCAAGCAGAGTTTATCTACCATCAACATTGAAAAAGGCTTAATATCCCCGAAAGTCTTAATATTCCCCAATGGAGTATAAGAATATTCCCCAGTAGAATACAAGATATCCCTAGTGGAGTCAAAATTTTCCCAGCGCAGTCTGAAAAAGCTTCCCTAGTGGAGTTGAAGAATCATCCCCAGTAGACTCTGGAAGTTTGTCCCCGACGGAGTATAAAAATAAATATCCCCAGCCAAGTTCAAAGGAAGATTGCCCCGAGTAAAGCTCAAAGGATTATCCCCACAAGAGTCTAACAGGTTATCCATAGTGAAGTCGCAACTGAAAGATCATCCCCAGCGGAATTCTTTCCTTTCACAAACAGGAATTCAATCCCCAACAACAACGGTAATTCGTCTCCAACAGAATTTAGTAGTGGAATCTTCAACAGAGCATCTCTTCCCCACAGAGTAGTCTCCTCATCAGTTTATTCCCCAACGGAGTTATCCTCTCCTATAGGTTTATTCTCACAATCATCTTCGTTCGCCACCCTCAGCGGAAACGAAGAATTCAACTTTATTCTCCAGCAGCTATCCGGGATTTATTTTCCCCAGCTAGAAACATTACGTTTCCATACATCATGATACATGCATATACACATCATACAAAACAATCTCATTTATTTTGAGAACATCATTGCTTGATATATATCATGCATTGCATACGACTGACCTTTACCTTTCAGGAAAGATGCAGTTAAGTTCTCAACTATATTGAAGACCTGACCGGTTCATTAAATCTCAACTGAATTATCCTCGGTTGAATTTCAGATAAGGTTCTCAATCTCGACAATTTTCCTCCGTCATAGTGTGGACGAGTTCTACAATCTCAACAGAATTATACTCCGTTGAAGACCAGACAATTCCTAGATCTTGATGAAGATGTTTCCCTTAGTCGAAGACTTGACCGGTTCTTAAATCTCAACTGAATTATCCTCGGTTGAATTTCAGATAAGGTTCACAATCTCGACAATTTTCCTCCGTCATAGTGTGGACGAGTTCTACAATCTCAATAGAATTATACTCCGTTGAAGACCAGACAGTTCCTAGATCTTGATGAAGATGCTTCCCTCAGTCGAAGACCTGACCGGTTCTTAAATCTCAACTGAATTATCCTCGGTTGAATTTCAGATAAGGTTCTCAATCTCGACAATTTTCCTCCGTCATAGTGTGGACGAGTTCTACAATCTGAACAGAATTATACTCCGTTGAAGACCAGACAGTTCCTAGATCTTGATGAAGATGTCTCCCTTAGTCGAAGACCTAACCGGTTCTTAAATCTCAACTGAATTATCCTCGGTTGAATTTCAGATAAGGTTCTCAATCTCGACAATTTTCCTCGGTCATAGTGTGGACGAGTTCTACAATCTCAACAGAATTATACTCCGTTGAAGACCAGACAGTTCCTAGATCTTGATGAAGATGTTTCCCTCAGTCGAAGACCTGACCGGTTCTTAAATCTCAACTGAATTATCCTCGGTTGAATTTCAGATAAGGTTCTCAATCTCGACAATTTTCCTCCGTCATAGTGTGGACGAGTTCTACAATCTCAACATAATTATACTCCGTTGAAGACCAGACAGTTCCTAGATCTTAATGAAGATGCTTCCCTCAGTCGAAGACCTGACCGGTTCTTAAATCTCAACTGAATTATCCTCAGTTGAATTTCAGATAAGGTTCTCAATCTCGACAATTTTCCTCCGTCATAGTGTGGACGAGTTCTACAATCTAAATAGAATTATACTCCGTTGAAGACCAGACAGTTCCTAGATCTTGATGAAGATGTTTCCCCTAGTCGAAGACCTGACCGGTTCTTAAATCTCAAGTGAATTATCCTCGGTTTAATTTCAGATAAGGTTCTCATTCTCGACAATTTTCCTCCGTCATACTGTGGACGAGTTCTACAATCTCAACAAAATTATACTCCATTGAAGACCAGACAGTTCCTAGATCTTGATGAAGATGTTTCCCCCAGTTGAATTACGGACAAGTTCTTAAAACTCAGCAAAGATGTTCTCCCAGCTGAGGTACAAGCAAGTTCCTAAATCTCAACACAAACCAGGCTTCCCCAGCGGAATCTTCCACAACAACAGGTATGCAAGTTCTCGCTAAGGAATCTCTTATGTGATCGACACTCGTGCAAATGGAATCTTTAAGCCCATCCTCCCTCCAGCAATCTCCAAATGGCATATGTAAGCCCATTCCCGACATCACAAGGCTGATACCACTTCATGCGAGTGCAAATTTCTGGGCACTCTAGTGTTCAATCATCTTCCACCTTCGGATCACGAAAGGCACGGAAGCCGATCAACATCCTCAGGTCTAAGAAGATTGAACAGGGGCAGCTGTTGTACCCCAAAATTTTCCCTCTCATATTTCTCAAAACATTGCAAGAAAAATCTCCAAGTGGCTCAAGATTGCTCAAGAGTTGGACAGTCAAGCTATCTCCTAAGGCAGTCAACCCCAAATTAGGGTTTTGTGTTGCATCAAGATCTTTGAGTCTAATTGACCTCAAGTTCTCCCCAATGTCATAATATGTTATCAAGGCCATCCATGTCAAATTTCAAGCCTTGCAGAGGAAGTTTGCTCAGTCAATTGCTCAAAGGGTCCAAAAATTGACTGTGCTAGGGCAAAAGTCAACTGTGACCTAAATACAGTCAAACTTCAAGATTTTTTTGCCAACATTCTCATTTTGAAGGTTATTTCATCATTTTATCAAGGGTTGATCATGATTCATCAAGGATTGCTCAAAATTCATCAAGACTCAAAAGTTGCTAAATTAGGGTTTTGCAGGAAAACTCAACTCAACTTTGACCAAGCATAACTTTCTCATACTTTATGAGAAATGACCCATCCAAAGCTAATTTTGAATAGGATGAAATTTCCTACAATCCATATTCATACTCCAAGATCAGAAAATGCACTCACAAGAAGTTATAAATTTGGACATTATAGGTCATTTTTGAAAGTCAACAAAAACACCTTTTTTTCTCCAAAACTTATAACTTGAGCATGGAATATCAAAATGAGATGAGACCAAAAGGGTTGGTTATAGGACATCTAAAGCTTTCTAAAAAGTCCAAGAACACCTCTAAAAGTTCAAAATTGAAGAAGTTCTGCATTGTTGAAGTTGGACATTTTTGCAAAATTGCCAAAAGTCAACTATCCCCAAAACTTCAAATTTTGTCAAATGGGCCCATTCTTTTCCGCTTGATTTGAGCTTGCATAGTTTCCCACGTGTCCTAGCTTCATCCATGAGCCCATATTCAATTTTTATTATTTAATTTGATTTTTTATTGAATTTATTCATTTTAAATCAAATTAAATCATATAAAATCCAAACTTTGATTAGCTAAGATCTTTTTGGTTGTTTCAGGTCTTAATTATCATCATTAGCATCATCAAACTCGAATCAAACAAAATCATGGGCAAAAAGATTGAAAATTGGCAAATTTGGAAGGTTTAGTAATGGAGAATCAAATCAAATTGGAAATCATTATTGGAGCAAGATTTGAATCATATTTTCTCCCCTAATGCATTCCACACTACATAAGCAAGAGAGGCACACGAAAATGAAGGTTGGAGGCTGCAAGAACAGGAAATACAAAAGTTGAAAAATTCACTAAAAAGTGTGAATCAAAATCATACTTAGAGGCGTTTTCAGAAGCAGAGACCAATCCCAATCGATTCCTGGGTGATCATACAACCTTCCCGGATCAAAAGCAATCATTCTCAGACACCACAGTCGTTGTAAGTACTACGATAATCCACTTCTTTCTTGAATTCGTAAATCATCACTCTTGCATCATTTGAGTAAATTATTGGTATATTTGAAATCCTCATAACATTTCCAAACTATTGGAATTATTTAATTTTGTTTATCCGACCTATACTGCAAAATGCCATAGCTAGGTTTTCATGGATATTTTTGGGTATTTTCATTTCAGGAAAAATTGGCCACCAAGAAGGGTATGGTTGTGACCGGGACGATGAGACGAGCACAACCATGCCCTTAGAATTCATTTTCATGGCTTACAGCATATTTTGGAATGTGCATGACTTATAGCGACGGTCTTTGTCCGTTGGTATAAGTCTGAAATGTTTTAGCCACAGATGGAAGGTAGAAGATGAAGGCGTGTCACGCCATGGTTGGCCCATTCAAATCACGCACGCATTTTTGTTTTGTTTTGACCATTGACTTTCTTTCTTTTATTATGCATTATTTCTAATATATTAACAAATAAGCAAAATGGCCTAGTGGTAAATGTGTACATCCAAACTCCTTCAAGACCTGGGTTCGAATCCCAGGTCCCCCACTCTCTTTGTTATTTTATTTCTTCAGGTATTCCAATACGCATGAGGAGCAGCAGTGCATCATACACCATCATCTATCCAACGGCCAGATGGCCAAAGGCCAAATCTGTTGGCCAAGAGATGATGGTCCACCATAGTCCAAGTCAGCGTGCAAGCATCAGATCTGCAAAGTCAACAAAAGGCCAACGCTTAATGGGCCACAATTTTGCTTCTCAAACTACCAAATCAGGACCATACCCCTCCTTCTCTCATATTATTTTGTTTGTTTATTTTTATTTTGTTGATTGCTTAATTATTTTTATCATTTACTAACCAATCAAAAAATTATTTTCTTCATAAAATAAAATCATAAAATATTTTTTATCAAATCAAATTTTTATTTTTATTTTTAAATACTAATAAAATAACTTAGGTTTTAATTAGAATAACTTTAATTCCTTTTTTAATAATTAAAATTAAATTAGACTTAATTAGGTTTTTACTAACTCAATTAATTTTTATTTCTTTCTTAAAATACCAAAAAACCCAAAAATAACTTTTTTATTATTAATTAATTAATTTATTGATTTAGTAATTAATTTAAGTTAATTTCTTTCTTAATTAAAAAAAAACAACAAAAAGATCTTTTCTTTAACAAAAAAGGGTCAAAACCCTAGAACTTTGCGCCCGATTTAATTTCCCGCATGCAATTTACTTTCTTTTATCCATTTATGTATCTGATCCTGGTTTATAATAGCTTAATAGGACCTTTATTTATTTTTTATCGCTTTATTTATTTTTAAGGGTTTGGCTTTGGCGATGTAAATACCCGACGCCTTGTAATTTAAATTCTGCAATTTATTTCCCGCAAAATATAACTGTTAGATGTTTGATAATAGGATGGCATGACAAAACTGAATGTTTTAACCTAAAATCAACATAGATCACCATTAACATGTACAAAGATAAAAAAATAATAACTGAAAACGACACACTCGCACATGCGCACTCTTAGGGTACACCCCACTTGGTTGCCTTCGTTCGCGGTCATTAAGTATAGGTCGTTTTAGAGGTCGTCCTCTTGTCCAAAGATTATAGTTGCCTCGAAACGGTTGCCTCAGATACTGTTGCCTCAAAATAAATGATCTAAGACATTAAGGTTACCGCTAAGGCATCCTAACATTGCTTTGGTGACCGTAAATCCCTAATTCGAATTGACCCTTAAAAATTCAACGACGGTGCTACCTACTCATCAATAGTGGGATAGCATTGTCTAAAGGAAGATAGCATAGAACGATTCCTTTTTTTCGAGTAGGTAGATGGTTCTTAGATACTTGCTCTTTCAAAAAACAAAAACTCTTCACACTTACACTTTTCGAACAAAGTTTTCAAAAACACTTCATTACACTCTTGAGGACAGAAGCAAGAGTTAAATCGAAGTTTCAAACAAAAACTTTTTCAAATCCACAAGCACAAAGAAAGAAATTTTGAAAACAATATGAGCAAGTACCTAAGAGCCTGTGGATAACCACGGATAGAAAGGGTGCTAACACCTCCCCTTTCTATAACCTACCCCCCGAACCCGAGAAATATCTCGAAAATGGAATTTTTCTGTGCTTTTTTCCTTTCCTTGTTGGATAAAATTAAAGTCGGCGGCCACTCTTGCTTACCGTGACATTTTGCGAAAACAAACGCAAAACGCAAACCAGCATTCCAAAAAACAGTCAGTTCTTCCCACCGTATCACAGAACTGGTGACTCTGCTGGGGAGAATTTATAAGTGGGGTGTACCTTAGGAATAGTTCATATTGTTTTCAATTGCTTGACTTGTATGCTTTATATTTGTGGGTTTGTATCGGAGTTACTATAGATCCTAACCCGGATCTGGGGGGTACCCTTTAGGTAAGTAGCAATAAACTGTGAGGGAACTGTACGGCGTAGACCGATACCGTTGAAGCAGTAGCTATGTTGGTGTGGCACTTTAGTATGTACCGATATCCCTTGTGGCGCAACAAGGAGAATATGGGTCTGCTAAGGGGTCATTAATCCTCAACTGACCTTAGAACCTTTAAATTGACCAACTTGGCCATAGAAAAGTAGCAGTATGCTACTGTTGCACCCCAAAATGTTCCCTCCCATATTCTTCAAGGTTTGTCAAGAATCATCTTCAAATGGTTCAAGGTTGCTCAAGGATTGCACAATCCAAATGCCTCCTAAGCCAGTCAAAATTAGGGTTTTGTTTCTTTCAAGGAATTTGAGGTTTTCAATGGTCCAATCAAGTCCCATAGGCCTATACATATTCTCAAGCATCTACATGTCAAGTTTCAAGACTCACAATGCCAATTTGCACAGTCAAAAGCCTCATTTGACCTACAGTCAACTGCAAGGGCAAAATGGTCATTTTGCAGTCAAAAGTCAGAATTTTTGGTCAACATCTTATTTTGAGTCCACAATCATCATTTGATCAAGTCTTGATCATGATTCCTCAAGCATGGCTCAAAAATCATCAAGATGCAAGAAGTTACTATTTTTGGACAGCAGAAAAGTCAACTGTATCTTGACCAAGGCATAACTTTTACATGGTTCATCAGAAAAATACAATCCAATGCTCATTTTGAAGGGGATGACATTTCCAACAACTCATCTTCACATTCCAAGTCCAAGAAATGCTCTCATAAAAAGTTATCAATTTCTACATTATAGGTCAATTTCAAAAGTCAACAAAAATGCACTTTAAGTCAAAGACCATAACTTGAGATTGGTAAATCCAAATGACATGGGACCAAAGGCATTGGTTAGAAGACTTCAAGACCTTTCCAAAATGTCCAATAACATGTTCATATGATCAAAATTGAGCAAGATATGCATTGGAGAAGTTGGGAAATTTTTGTGAATTTGCAAAAGTCAACTTTGTTCAAAACACCTTGTTTTTGCTAATGGGCCTCAAATTTATTCTCGAAACTTTCTCCATGACTTATGCACGACCCGTCAAGCCTATTTGAATTTATTTTCTTATTTTTATTAATTAACTGGATTTTTAATTGATTTTAATTCATTTAATTAATTTAAATTGTAGGAAATTCCAAGATATGGTTTTTCAATCTTTTTTTGAAGCAAGAATGAACTAATCAAGCTGGAAAATTCGTGTGCAAATCAAAGGGACAAGAATATCCAAGTTTGGCAATTTTTTCCAATCAAAAAGATTCAAAAAGATTTGATTTTCAATCAAATATTGAAACATCAATTCCATGGATTTCTTGGCAAAGATTTGACCTAGTTTCATTCTACTATAAGTACACAAACCTAAACCTAATCATGAAGACGTGAATTTGCTGCAAGAAAGCCCTAACCACATTGAAAAAATTCAAGGAAAAAAGTCAAAACTGATTTCCATATTCTAGCACAATTCAAAGCTTTTTATTAATTCTAATCTATTGCAGGGATTCCCAGAGACATATTGCAATCCAAACCAAGTGCTAAAGCTCAAGAAATACCCAAGAACAGTTTCACGGTTTGAACATTTTTTCAGAATTGCATCTCATTATTCATATGCATTTGACATATTTTGTTGATTATTTTGTGTTAATAGGAACTGTACGAAGCTTTTGGCATAGGTTAATTGGATTAAAACACCCAGAATCCAAAGACACCATGAACGTTTTCTAGGGTTTCCAAGCTTTGAATTTGGGGCTTTACAGCCCAGGAAAAATTAGCACCTCTAATGCCTATGGTTGAAATCGTTGAGACAAGACGAATCAAAAGCCACCATCGCGAAATATTTCTGTAGCCTGTAGGGCTAATCGCTATTATTCCTCATCATGTTTTGTGGGGGTTAAAAACCCCTGATATCTAACCTTGTTTTTTACAGTTTCAGCGAAGACGATGATGAGGTGGTGATATGTGGTTGGTCCATTCAAAAAAGGAGCGCGTGTTTTTTTCTTTTTACAACATATTGTTTGGATAATTAATATATTGTTTGCTTCTTATTATATTAACAAAGCGTGCAAGTTGGTGTAGTGGAGGACGTGCTGGCATGGAGTCATTGGGACCTGGGTTCGAATCCCAGGTCCCCCAAAATAATTGTTTGATATTTTTCTTACCATATTCATATGCAGGCTTTCAAAGGTGTTCCATCATACACCTCAAACAATCAGGCGCCAAGTGGCCACATGCTTAAATCTGATGGCCATGAGATGCTGACCATGGTACTCCCAGTCAAAGCAAGCGTGGATGATCTCCAAAGGTCAAAAAGGCTTGATGTTAATGGGCCACAAAATTTCTAGATTAACCTCCTAATGGGCCCAACACCCCCCTAGTTCATTCATATTTTTCTTTTTATTTTCTTTTACTCATTATCATTATTAATTACTATTATTATTATTTAATTAACTTAATTAATATTTTTCATAATAAATTCAGACAACTAAAAAATGTAAATATTTTTTTTTATTATTATTTATTAATTTCACTCTATTTTTTGTAAATAAATTCTAACAAATTAATTTAGTTTAATTAGGTTTAATTTTGACTTTTTCATAATAAATAAAATAAATTAGAATTAGGGTTTTTTACTAACTTTTGACTTAATTTCTTTTCTTTTATTTTATTAAAACATAAAAAACATAAAAAATACTTTTTCTTTTAATTATTTAATTAATTAGAATTAGGTTTAATAAAATGCAAAAAGGACCAAATTTTCATTCTTTCTCAAAAAGGGTCAAAACCCTAAGACTTCTCCGATTTAATTTCTTTGCGCGCATATTGATTTTTGATCATATTTATGTAACTGCTCCGAGAATGTAATAGATAATTAGGACTTTTATCGCTTTCTTTATTTTCTCGCATTTACTTTTCAAGGGTTATGTTTTTGGCGATGTAAATACCCGACGCCTTGTAATAGCGTAGATTTATCTTTCCGCAATTTATTTTCCGCACAATTATTAACTGTTAACTATGCATGACAAGACTTGCCTGAAAATTAAAATCAACTCGTAGCTCACCATGATACATGTGCAAAGATAAATTGAATCCTGACACACGTGCACATGCCACTCCTAGGGTACGCCTCACTTGGTTGCCTCGACGTGGTCATTGAGTATAGGGTGTTTTAGAGGTCGCCCTCCTGTCTAAAGATCCAAGTCGCCTCGAAACGGTTACCTCGGATAAAAAGGATCTAGGACATTAGGGTTACCGCTAAGGCGTCCTACTATTGCTTTGGTGACCACACATGTCCCTATAATCGAATTGACCCGAATAACTCCAACGACGGTGCTACCTACTTCTCAATAGTGGGATAGTGCTGTCTAAAGGAAATTTACACAGCTTAATTTCTTTAGAGTAGGTAGATTTCTCCTGGGTACTTGCTCTTTCAAAAACAAAAACAAACTTTTCGCACTTACACTTTCAAACAAAAGTTTTCAAATAAACACTTCATGACACTCTTGAGGAATGATACAAGAGTCAAAACTAAGTTTTCAAATAAACTTTTTCAAAACCTACAAACACAAGAAAAGCAAACATCTTTTGAAAACATAGTGAGCAAGTACCTAAGAGCCCGTGGATAACCACAAATAGAAAGGGTGCTAACACCTTCCCTTTCTATAATCTACCTCCCGAACCGAGAAACATCTCGAAAAGGAACTTTGCTGTGCTTTTGTCCTTTCCTTGTTGGAGAAAATAAAAGACGGTGGCGACTCTTGCTTACCGCGACATTTCACGAACCAGCATTCCAAAACAGTCAGTTCTATTTCCACCAATCACAGCTACACTCATTGAGACTAAACTCTCACGATGATTTTGGCCGCAAGAAAAGGTTGCTAAACTGGAATTATGACCGATCGAGGGTAGTCAGTGATATTGAGATCCTCTAGAACCCGGTTACTATTTTTAGGACAGGTTGAACCAACTAAACTGAAAGAGGGTAATACCTAAACTCCATGCCAGCCTGAAATTTAAGGGCTATTGTGTGACTTGTGTGCTTTCAAACTTGAACTACTTGCACATTCTTGTTATCTGACAACATGAGTTCCTTGCAGGTTTTGTTTACAGTCCTTATCCAGTAATTTGGATTTATTGCAGGGTTTACTTACATCACCTCACACTTTTGCTTAAACGCATAACATACACATCATAACATCATACCATAGCATTTCCTTAACCATTTCAAGGATCTCAAGGGTTTGTGATGCAGGTTATGGTAAATCAAACGTCCAGCAAGGGGCAAAGGGGATTTATTTTACTCTAGCCAATGTCATCTAGAGATCAAAACAGGATGACTTGAGTCAGTGGCTATGACCCACTCGATATGGCGAGCTTGACTCTTGAAGAAGGACTCTTAACAACACGAAGTTTCTTCAATCAAAGCTGCAAAATTCAAATTCTAATAGTTTCTTGTTTACCCCGCGAGATCCTTGAAAACATTGCATACAT
The DNA here is from genome assembly GCA_948472305.1 of Vicia faba. Classification (NCBI taxonomy): domain Eukaryota; kingdom Viridiplantae; phylum Streptophyta; class Magnoliopsida; order Fabales; family Fabaceae; genus Vicia; species Vicia faba. Next base: position 105,050,296 of record OX451737.1, read on the forward strand.
ATATCATACATATCATTGCATAACAGGTCTCCCAGTACATGTCTCTCATGTTCTCGCTGTTTATTTCAGCAATGGCTTTCCAACCAGACAACCAAGATCTTCAAACTCGAGAAGCTCAGTTCAGGGACGTATTCCTAAACCTATCCAAGGGGCAGGAAGAGTTGAAAATACTCCTCATGGGGAACTTGGTCACGAAAAGTCCTAAAGACAATAAGGACGAACGGATGGAACAACTGCAAGCTGAGTTCAGTGCCATGAAAACCCAGATGCTAGGGCAGATGGCTCTTATCCAAGGCTTAGCTCGGGAACAAGAAGAGCTGAGAACCATTATCAACCAGCTTCATCAAGACAGATACAACAACATGAAGCAAACAGTCAAGGACGGGGACCAAGTCATTAATCAACTTATGAGAAGTCAAAGGTTTGGTTTGATGAAGAATAGACCTCTCCAAGTTGCTACTACCTCACGGGTCCAACAACAACCTTGCCATAAACAACAGGTTGATCAGAGTAAGCCAAATATGCCCAAGAGGCAATTTACTAAGCTCAACATGTCGCTGTCTCAGGCTTTACAACACCTGTTGAGATTGAATCTGGTGACGTAAAGGGACCCTCCTAAGAATCCCAACATAGCCTCCCCAAGGTACAATCCTGATGCAAGGTGTGCATATCACTCCAACAGCCCGGGGCATGATACTAACATCTGTTGGGCGTTGAGAAACAAAATTCAAGACCTGATTGATGAAGGAGCATTGGAACTCACACAAGACGGTCATATTGAATTCTTTTTCCATCCCCCCAAGGTTCACCATTTGAAGTGACAAGTACTGAGACGAGAAGACTTTTTGTTCATTAGAATTTTCAAGTTGTAATTTTCTTTTGATTGTTCGAACATTTATTCATGTCAAACTTTATTACTTTATCAATGCATTGCATATGTCTGTTTCGAATCAATCCATTCGTATTTCACTATATTCAAATTGCTTTCATTTTTTGTGATGATCAACTCTCGATTAAAAAATTCTAAGCCTTTAGAGGGAGGATGACGAAAATGATATCAAAATCTCTACAGTATGCTTTTGAACAGACCCCGCTGACGAGGTACATGCATTGTTTCAAATCCTAAACAATGGAGTTATAAGGAAGATAATCCCTAGTCAACCCCTTTGAGCCAAAGAAGTTGGAGTTTTTCTTTTCACAAATTAAAACCCTTAATTATAACCTGGGGCAGGGTAGTTTTCTCAGTTGATCCAGGTGCACAATGAATGGCATCAAAGAAGTCCTTCCGAAACAAAAGACGGTGTTGGTTCCATATAATCGTAAGGACAGACAGTCATTATCTCTCAAAATAAAAGCCCAATAAGTCAAAACCTGTGAAGGAGACTTAAGAAAAACTGGGGCATCCCGCTGACTGTAATCACAAAAAGAAACAGTTCATGCAAAAAATAGGGATAATAAAAACCAAAAGGGAAGAGATCCTGCAAACTCTCAACAAAATGACTGCCTGTTCAAAATAAATTGTCAGTATCCGAACCATCACTGGTATATCAGAGCAAAGACTCAAACAAGATCTAATGCACGATTAGCTGAGTTTAGGATCGAAGAACATCACGAGGAACGGGCGGGTACAAATAAAATTTGAGCCTTTATCCTTTGTTTCTTAAACCGTGAAACAGGACACATTATAACCCTTAAAAAGTCCTAGCTGAAGCATGGGTTAGTCCGAAAGCATACTATTACAAATGGTATCCTGACTCCTGTAGGGCTTGCTGTAAATCCCGAGTTGACGTCACATTTTACAAAATTTTCCCATCTTACTGAAAAAATGCATTTTCAAGAACTTCAAGATAGACATAAGCTTTGCATTCTTAAAATAACATTGTTTGCATATGACTATTTGTTCAAACAACAGATAAATTCGCACGACGAATATCTAGTGAACAAAAACCTTTTCAATAAAAAGGGTCACCTCAAGTGGAAAAAACACCTCCAATCAAGGGGCACGACATGAGCATTGTCCATCATCTGGAGCAGTTAAGTCAAGATTCAAGGTATCTCTCAAAATGCAAAATAGCCAGGGGCAAATCTCCATCTGAATCAATTGGGGCATTGGACATGAATTCCATCAACGGATCTTGCATGATCAAACGAAGATCTTCTGGTAGTATGGAAACACAACACTACCGACAGTGACACCTCCCTACATCCTGAGAGCGTGGACATACTCAGAAAATACCGCGCATGAATAAAGACCCGCTAGGTTGACTGGCCTAGGCAAAAATAAGGGCTTCCCGGCGAACCAAAAGGGTTCGGGCAAAAATTAGGGATGAGAATGAAAAATTGTACACCCAACAAGTCGAATACCTGAAAAGGCGGCTTGGGCAAAAAAGGGTATCCCGGTGGACTGAAAACCCGAAAGGGCGGTCCAGGAAAAAATTAGGGATCAAAGCGTACGACTATGTCTCGTCATCTCGTCACTGGCCTACCAGAAGAAGACTTGTCATTTTGACCGAAAGATACCAAGCACCTCATAGGTGGGGATAATACTCAATCCACAGGGCCTCCGCAGGCACCTTCTCCCGCAGAAACAGGGGCAAAAAAGTCTCGATGCAAGCCATCATCATATCCTTAGCACGCGTCCCAGTAACATTCACTCTCCGCAGAGTAAGACAGTAATGATAGCTCTCCCCGGCTGAGACATGCAAGTGTAAATGAATGAACCAGTAATATTCTCCCCCAAGCAGAGTTTATCTACCATTAACATTGAAAAAGGCTTAATATCCCCGACAGTCTTAATATTCCCCAATGGAGTATAAGAATATTCCCCGGTAGAATACAAGATATCCCTAGTGGAGTCAAAATTTTCCCAGCGCAGTCTGAAAAAGCTTCCCTAGTGGAGTTGAAGAATCATCCCCAGTAGACTCTGGAAGTTTGTCCCCGACGGAGTATAAAAATAAATATCCCCAGCCAAGTTCAAAGGAAGATTACCCCGAGTAAAGCTCAAAGGATTATCCCCACAAGAGTCTAACAGGTTATCCACAGTGAAGTCGCAACTGAAAGATCATCCCCAGCGAAATTCTTTCCTTTCACAAACAGAAATTTAATCCCCAACAGCAACGGTAATTCGTCCCCAACGGAATTTAGCAGTGGAATCTTCAGCAGAGCATCTCTTCCCCACAAAGTAATCTCCTCATCAGTTTATTCCCCAACGGAGTTATCCTCTCCTGCAGGTTTATTCTCACAATCATCTTCGTTCGCCACCCTTAATGGAAACGAAGAATTCAACTCTATTCTCCAGCAGCTATCCGGGATTTATTTTCCCCAGCTAGAAACATTACATTTCCATACATCATGATACATGCATATACGCATCATACAAAACAATCTCATTTATTTTGATAACATCATTGCTTGATATATATCATGCATTGAATACGGCTGACCTTTACCTTTCAGGAAAGATGCAGTTAAGTTCTCAGCTATGTTGAAGACCTGATCGGTTCATTAAATCTCAACTGAATTATCCTCCGTTGAATTTCAGATAAGGTTCTCAATCTCGACAATTTTCCTCCGTCGAAGTGTGGACGAGTTCTACAATCTCAACAGAATTATACTCCGTTGAAGACCAGACAGTTCCTAGATCTTGATGAAGATGTTTCCCTCAGTCGAATACCTGACCGGTTCTTAAATCTCAACTGAATTATCCTCGGTTGAATTTCAGATAAGGTTCTCAATCTCGACAATTTTCCTCCGTCATAGTGTGGACGAGTTCTACAATCTCAACAAAATTATACTCCCTTGAAGACCAGACAGTTCCTAGATCTTGTTGAAGATGTTTCCCTCAGTCGAAGACCTGACCGCTTCTTAAATCTCAACTGAATTATCCTCGGTTGAATTTCAGATAAGGTTCTCAATCTCGACAATTTTCCTCCGTCATAGTGTGGATGAGTTCTACAATCTCAACAGAATTATATTCCGTTGAAGACCAGACAGTTCATAGATCTTGATGAAGATGCTTCCCTTAGTCGAAGACCTAACCGGTTCTTAAATCTCAACTGAATTATCCTCGGTTGAATTTCAGAGAAGGTTCTCAATCTCGACAATTTTCCCCCGTCGAAGTGTGGACGAGTTCTACAATTTCAATAGAATCATACTCCGTTGAAGACCAGATAGTTCCTAGATCTTGATGAAGATGTTTCCCTTAGTCGAAGACCTGACCGGTTCTTAAATCTCAACTTAATTATCCTTGGTTGAATTTCAGATAAGGTTCTCAATCTCGACAATTTTCTTCCGTCATAGTGTGGACGAGTTGTACAATCTCAACAGAATTATACTCCGTTGAAGACCAGACAGTTCCTAGATCTTGATGAAGATGTTTCCCCCATTTGAATTACGGACAAGTTCTTAAAACTCAACAAAGATGTTCTCCACGCTGAGGTACATGCAAGTTCCTAAATCTCAACACAAACCAGGCTTCCCCAGCGGAATCTTCCACAACAATAGGTATGCAAGTTCTCGCTAAGGAATCTCTTATGTGATTGACACTCCTGCAGATGGCATCTTTAAGCCCATCCTCCCGCCAACAATCTCCAAATGGCATCTGTAAGCCCATTCCCGACATCACAAGGCTGATACCACTTCATGCGAGTGCAAATTTCTGGGTACTCTAGTGTTCAATCATCTTCCACCTTCGGATCACGAAAGGCACGAAAGCCAATCTACATCCTCAGGTCTAAGAAGATTGAACAGGGGCAGCTGTTGTACCCCAAAATTTTCCCTCTCATATTTCTCAAAACATTGCAAGAAAAATCTCCAAGTGGCTCAAGATTGCTCAAGAGTTTGACAGTCAAGCTATCTCCTAAGGCAGTCAACCCCAAATTAGGGTTTTGTGTTGCATCAAGATATTTGAGTACAATTGACCTCAAGTTCTCCCCAATGTCCTAATATGTTCTCAAGGTCATCCATGTCAAATTTCAAGCCTTGCAGAGGAAGTTTGCTCAGTCAATTGCTCAAAGGGTCCAAAAATCGACTGTGCTAGGGCAAAAGTCAACTGTGACCTAAATACAGTCAAACTTCAAGATTTTTTTTGCCAAAATTCTCATTTTGAAGGTTATTTCATCATTTGATCAAGGGTTGATCACGATTCATCAAGGATTTCTCAAAATTCATCAAGACTCATAAGTTGCTAAATTAGGGTTTTGTAGGAAAAGTCAACTCAACTTTGACCAAGCATAACGTTCTCATACTTTATGAGAAATGATCCATCCAAAGCTCATTTTGAAGAGGACGAAATTTCCTACAATCCATATTCATACCCCAAGATCAGAAAATGCACTCACAAGAAGTTATAAATTTGTACATTATAGGTCATTTTTGAAAGTCAACAAAAACACCTTTTTTTCCAAAGCTTATAACTTGAGAATGGAATATCAAAGTGAGATGAGACCAAAAGGGTTGGTTATAGGATATCTCAAGCTTTCTAAAAAGTCCAAGAACACCTCCAAAAGTTCAAAATTGAAGAAGTTATGTATTGTTGAATTTGGACATTTTTGCAAAATTGCCAAAAGTAAACTATCCCCAAAACTTCAAATTTTGTCAAATGGGCCCATTCGTTTCCACTTGATTTGAGCTTGCATAGTTGCCCACGTGTCCTATCTTCAGCCATGAGCCCATATTATATTTTTATTATTTAATTTGATTTTTTATTGAATTTATTCATTTTAAATCAAATTAAATCATATAAAATCCAAACTTTGATTACCTAAGATCTTTTTGGTTGTTTCAGGTCTTAATTATCATCATTAGCATCATCAAACTCGAATCAAACAAAATCATGGGCAAAAAGATTGAAAATTTGCAAATTTGGAAGGTTTAGTAATGGAGAATCAAATTAAATTGGAAATCATTATTGGAGCAAGATTTGAATCATATTTTCTACCCTAATGCATTCTACACTACATAAGCAAGAGAGGCACACGAAAATGAAGGTTGGAGGCTGCAAGAACAGGCAATACAAAAGTTGCAAAATTCACTAAAAAGTGTGAAATCAAAATCATACTTAGAGGCGTTTTCAGAAGCAGAGACCAATCCCAATCGATTCCTGGGTGATCATACAACCTTCCTGGATGAAAAACAATCATTCTTAGACACCACAACACGTTGTAAGTACCACGATAATCCACTTCTTTCTTGAATTCGTAAATCATCACTCTTGCATCATTTGAGTAAATTATTGGTATATTTGAAATCCTCATAACATTTCCAAACTATTGGCATTATTCAATTTTGTTTATCTGACCTATACTGCAAAATGCCATAGCTAGGTTTTCGTGGATATTTTAGGGTGTTTTCGTTTCAGGAAAAATTGGCCACCAAGAAGGGTATGGTTATGACCAGGACGATGAGACGAGCACAACCATGCCCTTAGAATTCATTTTCATGGCTTACAGTAGATTTTGGAATGTGCATGACTTATAGTGACGGTCTTTGTCCGTTGGTATAAGTCTGAAATGTTTTAGCCACGGATGGAAGGTAGAAGACGAAGGCGTGTCACGCCATGATTGGGCCATTCAAATCACGCGCGCATTTTTGTTTTGTTCTGACCATTGCCTTTCTTTCTTTTATTATGCATTATTTCTAATATATTAACAAATAAGCAAAATGTCCTAGTGGTAAACGTGTACATCCAAACTCCTTCAGGACCTGGGTTCGAATCCCAGGTCCCCCACTCTCTTTGTTATTTTGTTTCTTCAGGTATTCCAATATGCATGAGGAGCAACAGTGCATCATACACCATCATCTATCCAACGGCCAGATGGCCAAAGGCCAAATCTGTTGGCCAAGAGATGATGGTCCACCATAGTCCAAGTCAGCGTGCAAGCATCAGATCTGCAAAGTCAACAAAAGGCCAGCGCTTAATGGGCCACAATTTTGCTTCTCAAACTACCAAATCAGGCCCATACCCCTCCTTCTCTCATATTATTTTGTTTGTTTATTTTTATTTTGTTGATTGCTTAATTATTTTTATTATTTACTAACCAATCAAAAAATTATTTTCTTCATAAAATAAAATCACAAAATATTTTTTATCAAATCAAATTTTTATTTTTATTTTTAAATACTAATAAAATAACTTAGGTTTTAATTAGAATAACTTTAATTCCTTTTTTAATAATTAAAATTAAATTAGACTTAATTAGGTTTTTACTAACTCAATTAATTTTTATTTCTTTCTTAAAATACCAAAAAACCCAAAAATAACTTTTTTATTATTAATTAATTAATTTATTAATTTAGTAATTAATTTAAGTTAATTTCTTTCTTAATTAAAAAAAAACAACAAAAAGATCTTTTCTTTAACAAAAAAGGGTCAAAACCCTAGAACTTTGCGCCCGATTTAATTTCCTGCATGCAATTTACTTTCTTTTATCCATTTATGTATCTGATCCTGGTTTGTAATAGCTTAATAGGACCTTTATTTATTTTTTATCGCTTTATTTATTTTTAAGGGTTTGTATTTGGCGATGTAAATACCCGACGCCTTGTAATTTAAATTCTGCAATTTATTTCCTGCAAAATATAACTGTTAGATGTTTGATAATAGGATGGCATGACAAGACTGAATGTTTTAACCTAAAATCAACATAGATCACCATTAACATGTACAAAGATAAAAAAATAATAACTGAAAACGACACACTCGCACATGCGCACTCTTAGGGTACACCCCACTTGGTTGCCTTCGTTCGCGGTCATTGAGTATAGGTCGTTTTAGAGGTCGTCCTCTTGTCCAAAGATCATAGTCGCCTCGAAACGGTTGCCTCGGATACTGTTGCCTCAAAATAAATGATCTAAGACATTAAGGTTACCGCTAAGGCATCCTAACATTGCTTTGGTGACCGTAAGTCCCTAATTCGAATTGACCCTTAAAAATCCAACGACGGTGCTACCTACTCATCAATAGTGGGATATCATTGTCTAAAGGAAGATAGCATAGAACGATTCCTTTTTTTCGAGTAGGTAGATGGTTCTTAGATACTTGCTCTTTCAAAAAACAAAAACTCTTCACACTTACACTTTTCGAACAAAGTTTTCAAAAACACTTCATTACACTCTTGAGGACAGAAGCAAGAGTTAAATCGAAGTTTCAAACAAAAACTTTTTCAAACCCACAAGCACAAAGAAAGTAATTTTGAAAACAATATGAGCAAGTACCTAAGAGCCCATGGATAACCACGAATAGAAAGGGTGCTAACACCTTCCCTTTCTATAATCTACCCCCCGAACCCGAGAAATATTTCGAAAAAGGAATTTTTCTGTGCTTTTTTCCTTTCCTTGTTGGATAAAATAAAAGTCGATGGAGACTCTTGCTTACTGCGACATTTTGCGAAAACAAACGTAAAACACAAACCAGCATTCCAAAAAACAGTCAGTTCTTCCCACCGTATCACAGTAGGACTTTATATTCCTGTAATTTATCGCTTTTCAAATATAAATGCTAGTAATTAGGGCGTGTATGGCAAGACATGAAATCAACAAATAGATAACCCTAATGAAGACTAAATGCATGCAATCAAACACACTTTGCACACACGCACCCTTAGGGTAATATCACTTGTCGCCTATAAGAAATTAGTCATGTCCCTCGAATATGGGTGTTTTAGCAAAAGACCCTCGATAAAAGATCGTAGTCCCTCGATGACCCTCGATGTTGCCTTCAGTAAACGATCTAGTCCCTAAAACGACATTGCTAAAACGCTCCATGGGTTGCCTTCTATGACTATATAAACGTACCGCACCCGTCCCTTCACATCAAATGATGAGGCTTCTTACCAAAATCAATGGTAATATAGAAATATCTAAAGGAGGAAGAAAATAATACTTAAGACCATTTGAGTAGGTAGATTCACTCCTAGTTTCTCGCTTGCTCACAACAAAACATTTTTACACCAACACTCTCATTTGAAATATTTTCAAAAGATAACACTTTGTACGCGTTCTTATAGAAACGAGAGCCATTATAAAGAAAAACCTTTTCAAAATCACTTTCAAAAAACACAAACACCTCTTTGAACTATTTTCAAAACAAATACTTTGTACGCGTTCTTATAGGAACGAGAACCATTACAAAGACATTTTCAAAATACTTTCAAAAACCACACCACAAGCACATTCAAACAAAAGCAAGTGATCTAGCATGTAACTAAGAGCCCATGGAAAACCATGGATGAAAAGGGTGCTAATACCTTCCCTTTTCATAATCTACCCCCCGAACTCAAGAAAACATCTCTAAAGGTCTTTCCTGTTCTTTTCAGCCTTTCCTTATTGGATAAAAGAAAAGTCGGTGGCGACTCTTGCTATCCGCATATTTGCGATCAAACACAAACAACCAAGTCAGTTCTCCCACCGTATCACAGATATGTTATTAATGAATGAGGTGTGGGTATTAGTAAGGATATGAAGGTATTGGAGAAACATGTAGAAGTGCAGTTATGCCAATTGAGAATGGATAGAGTGGAGATATTTTTGAGGAAAAGAGAAAGTTAGATGGTGGAGTGGATTGCGTATTATTGATAACATGATGTCGACAGGTGTCAAGAAAATTTTGGAAGTTTCTATCACCAACCGAATGATGAAATGGTGTTATTGAGATTTCAATTGGAATAAAATCCAAATGTGAAATTATACGGATCATCGAGGCTGTGATATTAAAAGGAGGACTTAAGATTTATGAATGTTGTTAAATTCCTATACTTGAACAAATATTTCTTTTGGGACGGAACAATTTGGAATACACTTGGTGTAGTAGTATTTCCTGTATTGGGGGATACTTAAGAATTGTGTTGTAATGCATGCATGCTAAGGGGGATATGAAACAAATTTTTGGGCGCCTATGTCTCATTGATGAGATTGGAAAAGAAAGAAATGGAGGATAAATATTTGTAATGCCTGGAGAAATTGTTGGACATTATGCTCGGGTAACTTTGAGCACAAGGTGAAAGACGCAATTTTAGCCGAGTAACGATGGTTTATACTCTATTATGGTTGTCGGCTATCTATTGACAAATTGATGAACTGATCACCCTTAATCTCTTGTTGATAGTAGACGAGGTTGTATTGGATGGGATAAAATCGTCTTGCTAGCTTGATAGTGAGTAAAGTGATTAACATCCTATCGAGAGGATAGTTGTTCACCATTTTGTGTGAACCTAATATAAAAGTGGCTATGAAAGAGTTGGAAATTATTGAGTTGTTCGATGACTCAAGTTGGTATGTGACTTAACACTGCAGAATGGAAGGTTGAGAATATCTAAAGTGAACAATGACTTCCTGTTATACCCCAATTTTTCCCCCTAAGATCCCTTTACCATACCATATTGATTCAATCACAACAAGATCACATTAGGGCTCTTGGTTCTCATCCCTATCTTTAGTTTTGCTCTTTGAGGAATCACCAAGCACCTTGACATGTTTTTCTTTTATCATCATTAATGTTTTGTTTTGACTTTCCCTTTAACTAATAAAATGCAATGTTGGTTTGTCTTACTTGTTAATAATGTAGGTAAAGGCAATGTGGCTTAGAAAGTTGATCCATGGGTTGATGAGTTTATTTCCATGCCCTAGTCAATAAAGCTTGAGAAGTTCAAACCTCACCATTGAAGTTATGTTGGAAGAAATGGCATGGCAAGGTTTATCTTGGTTCAACCACATTTCAAAGTTATCAAGATTAACTCAAAGGTACAAGGGGTTGATTGAAGAAGTTGTCATGTTTGGACAAGGCTTTGTTCCCATTGGTCACAAGTGCATATTTATCTCAATTCTCAAGATATGGAAGTGGTTTTGGTGGCTATGAGTTCTCATTATCATCCTCAACAACTTCTATTTACAAAGCAAAAGTGTTGGTACAAGAAAGTTGTTTAAAATTGTCAAAGTTCCTCAAAGCATTTTCTTGATCTAGGAGCTAGGGTTTTGAACTTCAAAGAAGTATATCTTGCTCATCTTTTGGTATTTTTGAGTGATTCAAAGACATCATTCTCTTTAAATGGTTATTAACAAATCACTTCAAAAGTTTCAAGGAGTTTTCATATGGGAGAAACTTAATGTTGAAGAAAGATTACAAGTCCTCTAGATGAACTCCCAATTTTCCATGTGTGACTTTAAATGATCATAAATTGGTAAATTTTTATCACCTTGAGCCCACTATATTTCCATAATGATCTTGAGTATACTAACTTTATTCCTTATTTTATGTGCAAAGTGAGAAAATGGATGGAATATGCCCTAAGGATACGAAAGATTATGGGCCATTTCATGATTTTTTTACCATGTTCAACCATTCATAACTCCCTCAATTCTTGGATAATTTGAATGGTTCAAGTTTCAAAATGTCATTAAAGAGGTCTATTTCATGCCATCTTTTTTGGTCAAGAGCAAATTCCAAGAGGAAGGCCATGTTTGGATGCAAAACATTATAGGTCACTTTTGAAGAAAAATTTGAAAAATTTCTGAGTATGGAAAGTCAACCCTTTTCTTCCAACTTTGACTCAACAAAACTTCTTGCTCAAACATCCAATTGATCTCACTCCTTGTACATTATGAAGCTATTGACTTCGTCTTTCAAATGCTTCAAAAATCACATCATATGGTGCCCTACATTGTTGGCACCATGGTTATGAAAGTAGCCTCGTGAAATGGAAATTCCAAGTTCAGTCAGATTTGAAAATTGTTTTAAATCCAATTACAAGCCTGTTTAAAGATCAATTTCGTGTCTAATCATATTTAGGAACTTGCCATAATAAGAAACGACCCTTAAACCATTCATTTTGTTGCGTTTTGAGCCATGTGAAGTCACACTTTTCACACTTAGCAGGTCCACACAATTTCATTGATTTTGCCTCCAATTCACACGCTTGAGCCTTGCATCACGATCAGTTATAAATAAGGATCATCCCTCACTCATTTGGGCAAGATTTTGATAGCCAATTGACCCCTGTTCAGATCCCACACAAACTCTGAATTTGAAATTCTGATTTCTTACATTCTCACCTTAAAACACCAAAAGCTCCATTCAGTTAGCTTCATTGAACTTCTCTGAAGCTAACCATACGATTACTTTCAAGAATTCTGACCTATATTGATCTGTAGAAGTTCAGTTTCAGAGCAACTTCTCACTACTTCGTTCAGGTAGATTTCTTGGCCAAATTGATTCAAATAAAAGACTAATCCACTCCTTGCATCCTTCTCATCCTTGTGCTCTTTATAGTTTGCAATTTCATTGAGAATTGAGTGAGATATCCCAGATTTTCGTGCTCGCTATTTTTTATGGTTTTCTTCAAACACAACCTTGCATAATTTATATAAATTTGACGCGATGGAACCATTATAATCGTCTTGAAGAGACGAATCTAATGGTACCGGTCTGGTTTGCTAATTTTACAGTTTGAATGATTCAATTTGGGGATGGCTGGAGGTTGAAGACGATGACATGTCCGTCTTCAACCAATGACATGAAGCCACGTTATTTTTTTGAAATGGATACAATATGCTTGCCTTACCATGAGCGTGCCTCAGGGGCCCTTGGATCTGATTACTTTTGTGAGTCAGACTCCATCCAACGCGCCACATTTTAAGTTGTTTTATTTTAAAAATGTTGGATCCGATGTGATATTTAGTAATGACCATGATATGCACAGCGCGCCAGATCCCTTGGATTTGATTACTAATGCGTTTTGACTCTCATCCATTGGTCCACATCTTTTTGGTTTTTATTTTCTTTTCTGATTTTTATATTTAATTGTTTTAAATTTCAAAAAATCATAGAAAATTCATTTTAAGTTAAAAAAACCTGAAAAAATTAAGAAAAAAATTGTTGAATTTTTCTCTTTTTGATTTTTATTTTTTCACAATATTATTTTGTGTTTTGATATTTTTTTTTATAAATTTTCACTTTATTTGAATTGTTTTAAATGTTTAAAAATACTTTTATGCATTTTTAAATTCTGAAAAAAATATGGAATGATCCCATGATACTGTGACAAATATTGGTGACCTCATTTATTTTTTATTTCTGACTTTAGTATTTTTTATCATTTCTTGGTTATTTAACTCATTTCTTTTAATTTTAAAAATAGTTTCTGACTTTAAAAAATTACCAAAAAATTTATAAAAATATTTGAGTCCTTTTCTGATTTTTCTATGGTCCTACTTTTTATTTCTTGATTAATTTGAACATAATTGATATTTTTATCCCTTATTTCTATTTTAAAACATTTTTAAACCCTTTTTTTATATATATTAAATGCAATATTATTTTGTGATTATTTTCTGGCTGAACTTGGGATTTGTTCATGAACTTTATTAACATAATTGGATCCATGGTGTTGAGTCTAACTCCATAAAAATGGATGAATGCTTTTAATAATAGTTTGATTAAATTTTAATTCAAATGTGGTTGGTATATTCTTTCCCATCCCTTTTCATCTTGTCCCTTTCTTATTGCACTAAGTGTTATTGGAGCATGATCTCTATATCATGTCTCAAAACAAATGGTGCATAGATTGTTATTGACCGACCTCAAAATAGGTGTGACTTCTATATAAGTCCACTTACGATTGCGTAACATAGCGCTAAATTTTGTCCCGATTCGAATAAATTATCATTCGTGGCCCAAACCTATGTTTGCAAGCCCAAGCATGTTAATTTGATCTCTTTGATCCAATAACCTTGAGATTTATTGTGTGGAGGCTTTGGTTCTACCAATCCTCTAATGGATCTTCATCAATTTTGGTCAACGCGGATCACTTAAACATCGTTGATCATTACATATTACTTTTGAGGATTCCAAATGGATGATATACTTGACAAAAAGAAAATGCAACTTGTTGTGTGGAGGCTTTGGTTCTACCAATCCTCTAATGAGTTCCAAATGCAAGTTTCAAGACGGTTATCCAACTAAACACTAATTATTAAATTGTTTTACTTTATGCTTTTATTTTTATGATTTATGTACCATTTACTTTAAGCATTACATTTCATGCCATTTTTATTTTGCTCACTCGAGCATTTAATTTCTTGTCATTTTCATTTTTGCTCACTTGAGGTTTTCTTTTCTCTTCTAAGACACCTAATAATCAACATGAACCCTAAAAAACCTTCAATGATATTAGGACTATTTGGTTACTATCCTTGGTATTATGGAGTTTTGGACATTCTTGGACTTAGGATTAGAGACCTTGGCCTATGTTGGAGACCTTCTGACCTTAATTCATATTTTGTATGGAGTTCTTGAGGTTGACCTCAAGACATTGGGTTGTTTGTTTGTTTTGTGTGCAGGTTATTGTGATTACATACTTTGTTTGTAATATGGAATTCACCCGTATACAGCTGTTACTCTGCCCTTTTTTTGTGAAGACTTAATACACTCAAAGTTTGGTTCTCTCAAGAGATCTAATATCTTTGCTTGCTTGGTTTTAATCCAAAGAATGAGAATTATATCTTGACTCATAATGTCAAGTCTTGGCTTCTTGTTGGTTAGATGGTTCTTATCCCTAGATTTTACCTTATGCTTTAGGATAGTCCCTTCTTCTCCTCCCATCTTCTTTAATTTCAAAAATCTTCCTCCTCCTTTTGAAAACTCTTCTTGTTTCTAAACTTGAACGACTTTCATAATAAACTTGGACTTAGGTCCATGTATTTTCAAAAAAATAATTTTCATAAATAAACCTCAATCAATTTAATAATACCTTGACACTTTTTGTGAGAAGACTAAAAGTCAACCAATCTCATTTCAAACCATTTTTCCATTTTGGCTTAAAACCTTTCTCAAAAGATTAGAATCTTGCCAATCCCTGTAGTGGTGCAAACAACTATACTTCTACAATATGTAGTGAAGAGATATATTTTTCACTTGGGTGTTGAGTGAGGCATTGTTGATTTTAAAATCCAAGCCATATCCTCCACTTTGAGATGATGCAAATTCTCCTTTCTCATAATTGTGGGTAGTAAGTATGTTTTCCACACGGACAATGACGATGATGTCTTATCTCATAAAATTAACTAACACACTTGTGTTTTTTCTTAAATTTTTTAAAAGGTTAACTACGTGTACCTAATCCCCTATTGCATGAAAGGTGGTACGTAGGCACTAAAGGTTCGCAACCGCGGAGGATGCAAAAATCATAAAAAATATATTTCTTTTCTCACCTCCACCATCTATTTTACATGCAACAATTTATAGCCAAAATATACAGATTTTACAAAGAGGTTCCTACGTAGTACCGTATATGTTTAGGGTGATAATACCTTCCCTTTGCACAACCAACCCCCTTACCTTGAATCTTTCCAGCTCTTTTTTGGGTTACTTTCTCTTTTCCCATTCCTTTGGAAACAATAAAGTGCGGTGGCAATTTTTATTTTGATCTGTATAAGTCTAGTCAATCCAATGGCTTAGTCTTAAACATTTCTACCACTACACTTCCTAGTGGATATTAAAGAGATTCAGAAACTAGATGTGAAACTTGTAGATCTGATAGTTCATGGAGATCAAAAGGATGATAGTGACTATAAAGTAGATGAATTAGAGTGGTGCAACTGAAGCGTGATGTGGTGTAGTTCATTATGTGTGTGTGACTTGTTAGGAGTCAATGTTAAACATCATAATCCTACGGGGATGATGCAAATCATTGGAAATTTTAGAATGAAATTGTAGAGACGATGTTCATGTCTTGAGACTCTACGTTCTTAGTCTATGTTGTTGTTTATTCCTATGGCAGGGACTCAAGGGTGAGCATAGTTTCCTTATGAAGAGAAATTAGAGAAGTGTTACCTATAGTGATAGAGAGGATCTCGTTGTGTTCTGGTCCAAGCGTGAACAGGAACATAAAGTAATAGATCATGTATTCTGGGGTGATGAGACAAGGAGAAAATTAACATGTGCGCTCATACCTCGATAGTAATGTATCTTGTTGGATATTTGTGGTTGATGATATGGAAGTGATATATGGAGGACTTGTATGTTTTTCATGTTATTGCCATGTCACTAGAATGTATTGATTTGCATGTTCGATTAGTGAGATATAGCACTGTGATACTAGTGTATGTGTCAACATTGTCAATATTATGGTTAAGTTTATGTGCTTACGATGGTATTTCCGTGTAATGAAGTGATAGATTATGTATCCTAGGATGATGGGACGAGGGGTGAGACGAACCAGAGCGTTCATAACCCAATAGCAAGGAATTTTATGGGATCATGGTGGTTAACTAGGTGATATGTTGGTTAGTAATACTTAAAATGATGCAAAACATAACGTGGGAGTTGGAAGGAAGGATTCAAGAGTCGTATCTAGAGTTGTTAGTATCAGGTGATTTTCGAGGACGAAAATATTCTAAGTGGGGGAGAGTTGTAACACCCCGATTTAACTAGAATTATTTTTAATTAAATAATAAGGTGATATGGTGTATTTATATGAATTGGTGGATTTTATGATATGGTGTGATGCCTTTGTTAAGGACTAGATGCATTAGAATAATGGGAGTTGAGGTTATAGGGGTGTATGGCTAAATGTGTAGAGACATGGAGGTGTGTAGTATAATATGAATTATCACTATTATTATTATTATTATTATATTAGGATTATTATTATTTTATAATAATGATTAAATAATAATTTAATTGGGATAGTTATATTATTATTGGATTATAATAGGTGAGAATAGAGAGAATATAGTCAGAACGTGAAAAACAGAAGAGAAGCGTAGAAGTGAGAAGAGGAGAAGAGCACTAGGAAGCTAGGGAAGGAAATTCATCGTAGCAATCAAGCACCGACCAAAAATATAAGGTAATGGAGGATTCTAACACTATAATGGGTTTCCTAAAGATGGGGTATGATAGAATTTAGGGTTCATTGTTATGTGTTTTGATTTTCTCTCTAATTGGTGTTTTTGGGGTTTTCTCCCATTGATGAATTTTGATGCATTTTGGATGATTGATTGTGAATTTGTTGATGCGTTTTGGTTAGAAGCGATAGACCGGTGTTGGTGAATAATTAGCATGTTTTTAGAACACTATTTTGGTGGGAAAATTGAGAGTTTAGGCTTTGAAGCATACAAAATACGTATTTGAAAAGTTGCAGATTTTTGACTGTCATTGCAGGGTAACGAGTTACCCAGTTATTGGAACCGGTTACCACATCAAAAATTGGAAAACAGAGGATACTGTAATATGCAGTAACCAGTTACCGTAAGTGGGTAACCAGTTACCCTGATAAAATTTGAAAATACAGGGTTACTGACTTTTCAGTAACCGGTGACCACTAGAGGGTAACTAGATACCACAATATTGGACATAATTTTTGGAAAATTGAAATCTCTATAACTTTTACCCCGGGTGTCTATTTAACGCGTTGTTTAGACTGTTGAAAAGAAAAAATAATTTTCTATTTTCTAAAAATAAATTATAACTCAGTAGATAATTATTTCACCGACATCGATACATATCCGTGTGTATTCCTGAGTATTATGTCATAAGTTATGTTGTGAATGATTAAGATGACGTTGTACGAATGTTTTAATTGCGTGACATGATATACGTGATGATGATAATGATGGATTGTATTGGCGTAACATTGTTAAGTAAAAGAAATCAATGTAAAACTGTGTTATTGCATATCAGTGTCACATGCATTTATAAAAAATGGTCTGTATTGGCAAAAGATGGCCTGTATTAGCGTTGTTGCCCAAGTTGGCATTATTAAGATGGCATGTATTGGTGTTGTTTCCAAGTTTGCATTATTAAGATAGCAGGTATTGGCATTGTTTCCCAAGTCGGAATTATTAAGATGGCCTGTATTGGCGTTGTTGCCCAAGTTAACATTATTAACATGAGAGTTTTGCCCTGTTGGTACCACATGCATTGAGTTAGTGTCAGTTTCACTGCATTGCATGGTTGTTAATGATTGACCGTTTGAACATTGTGTGAGTCTCTAATTTTTTTAGGATGAATGTTGTGTTGTTCATGTATTTAATTATATTGATGTACACTGTAGCTTGATGACCGATAAAGGGGGTATGAGGTAAAGGTGTAAATGATGTGTACTTAAATTTCTATCTGCTCATTATTGTGCTTCCTCTTATATTGTTATGATATCTCACCTTTTCTGTTTGACTGTTTCCTCTATGTGGGTAAAATATAGATGATCTGAATTAGCTCGAGGTCGAGGTCAGCTGAAGAGTTCCTTCAGTTTTGCGTAGATTGAGTTTGTGTCTGCTCTGATATGTAACACTTGGGGGTTTCATGTTTGTTTTATTTCATTGGAAGTGAACTTTGCACTACTCCATTATTTGAGTTTAATTTATGACTATGTTGAATTTTTAAAGATGATAATTATGACTTCCGGTTGGAGAATTGAGATGGTTTTTTTTGATATTTTCCGCTGCGAATAAATGAAATAAAGTTTAAGACTTTTGAACATATGCATTATGTTGCGTATCTTAATTAATGAGCATGTATGATGTATGAAGCATGTGACATCCTATTTTGATGTTGTATTTTAGAAATTAATTTACTCTGATTTTTATTTAAATTACCGACGGGAAAATAGGATGTTACAATCATAACCCATATAAATAACCCTAAGGTTATTTCTTTGTTTTCAATATTATAATTTGGCCCCTAATCAAGTTAGATTTTGACTTATGGTATCTACACAATAATCTTATTTTTCATGACATTTATGCTTATAGCCACAGACTTAGTCAATATTAATTAGACCCCTTTAAGTCTTGACTAATTAAATAATGGTCCTAACACCTTAATTTTTACATTTGTGACCCAAAATTCTAACAATCTTCGACTACTCACATATGTAATTTTACACAAATGTTAGACTTTATGAACTCAAAATTTGCCATTATATATAATTCAAGCATATCTTAATAATCTTGTCCATTAGTCATGCCAGTATACATAATCAAAGTAATTTTCTTTATATCAATCATAACTAAACTCACAAATGATCACTAATAATGACATCACAAAATGACATAGATTCATCATGAAATGTGTAGCATGAAAATCACACAAAGTTGATATAAACTAAAGGTAGAGAAAAACACAAGAAATGGGAGATTTGAATTGGGATTTAAAACTTTTCCCCTTTTAAAAACTATTTGATAAAACCGTGGAAGAAGATAGTATGCTAGAAATATAACGAGACACATTCAATTTATCCAAGTTCACCATTAACTTGGCTACATCTTATCCATCCTCCTCAGACGATTTTTCCTTCAACAAGAACTTAATACACTATAACCAAATTGAGTACAAATGCACTGGCTACACGCCGATGACTAACAACCAAACAATGATCCACAATCATTGACCCCTTAAGAAATATAACCAACCTCACCTGATCTTTCTTAACAGGATTTCATCTATAATAAGTCCATTTGATCTTCTTATATAGCCTTAAAAAAGAGTCGTTGTAAGAATAGAAAGGTCCTTTCCCCTTCCAACTGTTGATTCCCAACAGATAGATTCAAGAGAGGTTTGGAATAGTACTAAATGTCACTTTCCTTAGTCTGCTGCTTGCAGTTCTTAACATAAGATCGTGGGAGACAACTACTGTGAATATTACAACCAATATTAGGATATTGGAATTTGTGGTGTATTGTTTGTACTGTATTCTTCTTGACTAAGTTTCTTGATCTTTATCTTCTGATGATGTACTTATGATTATGAAGTATTAAGATTAGAAGAGATCAATCACTTTATCTTTGTTCTTCTGGTGAATAACAGACGAGTAGTTCAGAAACTACTCTGTTGTTGTAACATAGGAACATCAAAGTTTTCAGAAGCATGACTTGTCTTTACAAATAATAGCAACAACTTTTCTGAAACACAAAGCTTGACTTCTGATCTTAGAACTAGTCTTGAAGGCATATTTCTTTTCTGATCGGAGAGATGAAAATTATGTGAGAAGATGTTTCATGACATAATCTTTCATTAGTGGATTCTTTTCTTCAGATATATAAGCAACAACTTATATGAGAAACATGTCTTATCGTTGTAGGTGAAAGCTTTTCCGAGATTGATATCAAAAGCTTTTCAGATGTTTGGATCTTGAAATCAGATATTGAGGCAACAACATTTCTGATTCTCATGTCTTTGAATTCTCAAACTTTTATTATTTTCTTATTGCTGGATTGATTTTGATTTAAGAATGATAATGATTCAGAAGATACTTCACATGTTGTAGAGTCAGAGTCTTTCATATATTTGAACATTGTCTTCAGATGTACAAGCAACAACTAATCCGAGGAATAACTTCTTTATGAGTGAAAGCTTTTCTGATCCATTATGTCTTGATCTAATCTTGATTTCTGATAATCAGCTTTTCTGGGCTGCATATCTGATGTCTGATTTCTGAAGCAAAAGCTTATTTTAGTACATCTGATTTTCTGGTTAATTCATCTTGATATGATCTTTGATTTCTGAAATAAGCTTTTCTGAGTTGCATATCTGATGTCTGATTTCTGAAGCAAAAAATTATATCAGTACATATGATTTTGACGTTGAATTCTTTCTTTCTGATTTCTTGAAGTTCTGATCTTTGAGTTGAGCTTAAAGCAAAACAGCTTATGTTAGCTACTTGTAGGTTTTTGATCTTGAATTCTTTCCTTTCTGATCTCTGAGATCTTCGTTTTTGAAATCTTTAGATCTTCAATTCTAAGATATGATTTATGATATCTTTGTTTATGAGAATCTTCATTCATGATATCTTCATTCTTGATATTGAGCTGTAAGCAAAAGCTTTTATCATCCACTTCTTTGATTTCTGATATCTTGACTTCATAGCTCTTGATTCTGATGCCTAGCTGATCTTTGAATCTTAACTTCTTGTCTCTTTGACTTATGATCCTTTGAATCTTGGGCTCTTCTTAGAAACTTATCGAGATTCTTTTCTTGTAGAACATTCATCATTCAACAAAACTGCTGATGTTTCATTAGAAACAAACTCAACATTTCTTCTTCTGAGTGATAAGGTGATTCTGATGATATCTTGATAAAGACTATCCAGAATTATGATATCCGCACACTCAATGAAACCATTAGAACTAAAATTTTTCTTCATAAAATATATGCATTGTCATCATAAAAAAATAGAGATTTACACACAGATCTAAATCTTGTTCTAACAATCTCTCCCTTTTGATGATGACAAAACCATGTATTTTGATGGAGCAATTTTACAGAGTTAAATCATAAACATAAATAATATAAGAGTTTAGAAAACTCCCTCTGAGATAAATAATCTCCCCCCTGAATCATAAACTTATGATCTTTCAGATATTATTAGAACATTTGAAATAATGGTCATTCTATATCAGAACTTGATTTATCAGAGTGAATGCAATGTTTCATTCGAAATGTTCTTGTAACAATCATATATATTCTAAGTAATTTTCCTGTTTATATCATGTTAGAATGTCATGTAAATCACATGGTTTTGAGAGTTTTAAGCACATTCCACTAAGTTCATGAGAATGAGACAAAACAAGAACCTTGAATTCATAACAACTCAAAAGTACAAAAAGATCAACACTGACAAACAAGAAAAGCAAAAGACATTAAACAGAAAAACAACATTAGAGACAACATTAGAAATAAAAACTTCAGAAAGACACAACATGATAACACCTATTTAAACCACTGATTATCAAAAGGTTTCACAAGATTCTTAGACTTCAAAAATTTCACAGCTTTAATCAACGAGAGCATTAACTGAACTGAATTGAGCTCTTCAAATTATTCTAACAATTTCTGATTTCTCAAACAACTCAGATAACACACGTCCTTATGGTATAAAATAAATTTGAAGATGTCAGGAGTCTGAGATGTATTCCTTTAAGTAATCGAAAAATGATTGCAGATAGATTCATAGGAACATTATTGAGAATACAAAAGATGAGACATTTATCTCTAGGATACAAATCATCCGTGTCATAGCCTCTTGGTAGAAGGTTTGTTAACAGAAACCTAAACCACATTTTGGCAAGGGGTTTTAGGTTTTTTGGATTGTTAGGTTCATAACTAGACGAGGTTTCATAAATACTTGGAAAAATATCGACATCCATATATTCAAAATTGTTAAGATCCATGGAGAGAACTTTAGGAACACATTCGATTGCTTCAGCAATCATGGAGTGAGTGATGATACAAGGAATGCCATAAATACTTGATTTTATGCAATTACAATAACTGCTTATAGAGGCATATATCCAGAAAATTTTCACTAGGTTTAGATATATAGGACCTCGTAGTATATTGGCATAACCAAACCAATTTTGACTATGGATTCATTTGTTAAAATGATCATACACAATCACGGTGTTCGGTCGTTTCTCATTGATAACTTCCAAAAGTTTTTCATTGCCATAAAAGGTTTTGACAACTATTTTGATGAGAGCACAAAGGGTTGAAACTGAGTAAAAGTGGAGGGATAAAAAATGAAGGGTTACCTAGACGAGTAATAAGGATTAAGGTCCACATTTGTATTTAAGGTCTTGATCAGAGGGAAGTGGAACCGACTGTACCATTATTTTTCAAGATAATTGACATTAAAATTTAATATAAGATGACAGCTAGGACAAGGGACAAGGAAAGTATGACATGCTTAAGGACTCCTATTATCAATAACATAGGTTTTGACATAGTTAAAAATAGGGATTTAAAAAATTCTTTCTTCGAGGTGCTTAAAAGAAACATGATAGGACAAGCCAAAAAAATTGATAGCTTAGGACATGTCGTGAAGATTTTTTATATTCTCAAGACAATTTCATTGTTCAAAAAGACACTCAAGCGATGACTAGTGATTTCTAATAATCACGACAAACACATTTGAAATGACACTAATAAATATTTCTTAGAAAAGAGAACACATAAAGATTTTTGACTACCGACATATCTGATATTGATATCTCCTAGCTTGTAGAAGTATCCAAGAAGGAAATTTTAAAAAATAGGACAATTGGATGGAGATATCTGACAACCTTTTTGCTAACCTCTTACTTTCCTTATCGAGAGTGTGCTTAGACATGTGACATTCTTGACTTGTTTTTCTTTCTGATGCATTAAGAATCTTGGTTCCAATCACATGAGTCCATTTAGGCTTAGGTGCCAAGTATCATACATTATTTTTGGAAAACTTATTCAATTCTTCTTGCATTGCCATAGTCCACTTATTTTTCAGGTTCAGTCTTATCTCCCAAAATCAATTCTTCAGAATTCGTTGATCTCTGCTTTTTCCGTTTCTGAAGAGGTGTGATTTCCAGGGCTTGTGTTTCTGATGTATCATCATCTTAATCCTTTTTTCTTATATTTCCATCTTCAAAAATTTTTGCATTTTCGTCAGAACCTGCAAGGATTATTTCTAGATCTGCAAAACTTTCAAACAACTTTGACTTTTTTGAGTCAAGCTTATCATTGAACCTAACATGAATTGATTTTTCTACATTCAATGTTCATGTATTGTATACTCTATAGCCTTTAAAGTGTTCAGAGTGTCATAGCATATTACACTTCTATGCTTTGGAATCAAACTTGTTCAGATTCTCTTTAGTGTTCAAAATAACACATGTGTTCTCAAAAGGAGAACAAAATATTGGGTTTTACTACCTATATACAGTTCATGAGTGAATTTGCACACTAGTTCTTGATGAATATCAAATAGTTAAGAGTTACAAAAAGTTTTTTCTAGGTTTTGAAAATAGAAAGAGTGAATAGTGATATAATGGCGTGTGTAATGGTGAACAAAGCTCATATGAATAAGGAGGTAAGCAGGAAATATCACTTATTTTTAGAAAAAAATATTGAGAGGGAGATATATAAAGATTTTTAACCTAATATCAAGAAAATCCCATCTATCTAGATGTCAATCAATCAGTGCATTTATGACGAACTTTAAAAGGTGTCAAAATAAATTATAGCCACATGTCTGAAAAGTGTACATGGAAGGAAAATAAAAAATAAGAAAGTAAAGAGATTTATAAGTAAAATATAAAGATATAATTTAGATTAAACTAAGTAAGTAAAAAGAGTTAGAGAGATTTGAAGGATTAAGAAGATAATACTGTCTTCTTATTTCTTTGATGAGTGATTAGAGACAATTGTCATAGTATTATTTCTTCATGAAGATGGATCTTGTTCTGACAGTTTGCTTTTTCTTATGAAGTGTCTTATTTAGAACACAATTGACTATCCTTTTCTGAACCAATGAATTTTTATCATATTATAATGTTATCTCCTCTTTAGTTTCACATGTTTGATACAACAATGTCCAAGATGATGATGATTTAGTTTATGATAGTTTCTGCAGAGTATTTTTCTGGAGAAGTTGTGATGACATGCTTGTCTTGGAAAGCCTTTTTCTTGAAGCTACCCTTCTGTAGCTGATATTTAATCTCTTCTTCTTTTGGGTATTTAATTAGAGATTTCTCTTTTTGGGTGATCATACTTTTGAAGAAGTTCTTTCTAAACTTTTATTTGAATTAAAAGCCTTTGTCTTCTTGAATGAAGTTTGCTCCTTCATTTATTCGATTCTGATTCAGACTTGTATGCTTCTGAGAGCTGACGACTCCTTCTTATAAAGTTGATCCGTCTAGAGTTCTGTTTACATGCATGATCATCATTTCTTCTACAAGCCTCTGATACTTTCTTCTTATGATTTGCTCAGCTGGATATTGAAAGAATATCTTCTGATGCATCTTGTTCTTGATATTTCTGAGTCACTTTCAGAACCATGATGCCTTTTTCTAATGAAAATAAATTTTTGAAATTGATCCCTATTTCTTTCATTTCAATCTATAGTGTTCATAGTTTTTCTGTTACTGGATCTCAATACCCGGTTAAGTGTTTGATTCAAAATTCAATAACAAAGCCGGGCTCTGATACCAATTGAAGGTAGATAAAAACACAAGAAAGTGGGGGGGGGGGGGGGGGTGAATTGGGTTTTTAAAACTTTCCCCTTTTAAAAACTATTTGATAAAAATATGAAAGAATATAGAATCCTAGAAATATAAAGAGACACATTAAGTTTATCCAAGTTCACCATTAAACATGCTACATCTTGTCCACCCTCCTCAGATGATTTTTCCTTCAACAAGGATTTAATCCACTATAACCAAACTAATTACAAATGCACAAGCTATCTCCTGGTGACTAACAACCAAGCAGTGATCCATAATCATTGACCCCTTAAGAAATCTGACCAACTTGGTCTTTCTTAATAGGATTTCATGTACAATGACCCGTAACCATTGTCATATTGAGTATTTTACTAACTCTAGTCACTCAAGGAACAATACAATGATACGTTCAGTGATCTCCTCGAGATATAAAGATCATTGACCCTATAAGAAATCTGACCAACCTGGTCTTTCTAAACGAGATTTCTCACAATGATCATGTGCTAGTGATCTCTTAATAATTATGACCTTCCTGGTCCCCTAAGAGATATAGAGATCATTGACCCTATAATAATTGACCAATCATGGTGTCTTAACAATATTTCATCTATGATAACCAGCTGTCAAAGTCTTCTCAAGTATATAGATCTTCACTCGATCACTTGAGGAACCACCAATTTTAAATATAATTATTTTTCTGGAGATTACAAGAGTGCTTCTTAACAAGAAAATTACTCTTAGTTTAAGTACAAATTGCTTAACAGGATTATGAGCAACAACTTTTATGTTCAAGCAATTTACATGAAGAACTAAAATTATAACACAATATGAGCAAAAACTCTTGTATCTTTTATATTAATCTACAAAGATGTATTTGATTAGAAGTTGAGTAACATCTTGTAGTGTTCTTCTTCTTCATCTTCTTCATTGATCAAGTTATAAGCAACAACTCCTTGCTTCTTCTTTCCTTACATATCTTCTTTTTATCTCTCTCTTTTTGTGTGTTTGGACTTCATCATCGTCAATGTAGTCGACTTCGTCAAATTATAATAAGTCCATTTGATCTTCTTATATAGCCTTCAAAAAGAGTTGTTGTAAGGATAGAAAGGTCCTTTCTCCTCCCAACGGTTGATTCCCAACAGATAGATTCAAGAGAGGTTTGGAATAATACGAAATGTCACTTTCCTTAGTCTCCTACTTGCAGTTCTTAGCATAAGACCGTGGGAGACAAATTTTGTGAATATTAAAACCAATATCAGGATAGTGGAATTTGTGGTGCGCTGTTTGTACTGTATTCTTCTTGACTAAGTTTCTTGATCTTTATCTTCTGATGATGTACTTATGATTCTGAAGTATTAAGCTTGGAAGAGATAAATCACTTTGTCTTTGTGCTTTTGATGAATAACTGATGAGAAGTTCAGAAACTACTTTGTTGTTGTAGCATAGGAACATCAGAGTTGTTAGAACCATGACTTGTCTTTAGAAATAATAACAATAACATTTCTGAAATACGAAGCTTGACTTCTGATCTTAGAACTAGCCTTGAAGGCA
This sequence comes from Vicia faba, assembly GCA_948472305.1. NCBI lineage: Eukaryota > Viridiplantae > Streptophyta > Magnoliopsida > Fabales > Fabaceae > Vicia > Vicia faba. The sequence goes on from OX451737.1 coordinate 105,076,810, forward strand.
TATTTCTTTTCTGATCTGAGAGATGAAGATTATGTGACAATATGTTTCATTACAAAATCTTTCATTAGTGGATTCTTGTCTTCAGATATATAAGCAACAACTTATCTGAGAAACAAGTCTTGTCGTTGTAGGAGAAATCTTTTTTGAGGTTGATATCAAAAGCTTTTCTGATGTTTGGATCTTGAAATCAGGTATTGAGGTAACAACCTTTCCGATTCTCAAGTCTTTGAAATCTTGAGCTTTGATTCTTTTCTTCTTGCTGGATTGATTCTGATTTAAGAATGATAATGATCTAGAAGATACCCCACTTGTTGTGGAGTCAGAGTCTTTCAAATATTTGAACATTGTCTTCAGATATACAAGCAACAACTAATCTAAGGAAGAACTTCTTTGTGAGTGAAAGCTTTTCTAATCAATTATGTCTTGATCTAATCTTGATTTCTGATAATCAGCTTTTGTGAGCTCCATATCTGATTTATGAAGCAAAATCTTATATCAGTACATCTAATTTTCTGGTTAACTCTTCTTGATCTGATCTTTGATTTCTGACGACAACTTTTCTGTGCTGCATATATGATGTCTGATTTCTTAAGCAAAAGCTTATATTAATACATTTGATTTTGACATTGAATTCTTTTTTCTGATCTCTTGAAATTCTGATCTTTGAGTTGAGCTGAAAGCAACAACTTATGTCAGCTACTTCTTGGTTTCTGATCTTGAATTCTTTCCTTTCTGATTTTCGAGATCTTGGTTTATGATATCTTGAGATCTTCAATTATTAGCTCTGATTTCTGACATCCTTGCTTCTGAGCATCTTCATTTCTAATATCTTCATTCTTGATATTGAGCTGTAAGCAAAAGCTTCTATCAACCACTTCTTTTATTTCTAATATCTTGACTTCATAGCTCTTGATTCTGATGCCTAGATGATCTTTGAATCTTTACTTCTTGGATCTTTTATTTATGAACCTTTTAAGCTTGATCTATTCTTAGAAATTTATCGAGATTATTTTCTTGTCAAACATTCAACATTCAACAGATCTGCTGATGTTTCATTAGAAACAAACTCAATGGTTCTTCTTCTGAGTGATAAGGTAATTATGATGATATCTTGATAAAGACTATCCATAATTATAATATATTCACACTAAATGAAACCATTAGAACTAAAATTTCTCTTCATAAAATATAAGCGTTGTACCCCAAAATTTGCCCAAGGGTTCTCAATTGCTCAAAACTACCCAAGGATTGATCAGACAAACACTCCTCCTAAGCAGTTGACCTACAACTAGGGTTTTGTTTTTCTAAAAAAAAATTGGATTTCTAATGTCTCAAGTGGACTTCATGGTTACTCATATGCCTCAAAGAATCCTCATGCCAAATTTCAAGCCCTGCAGCACAAGTTTGTCAATCAATTAGTGAGATGATTAAAAATCAACTGAATTGGATAAAAAGTCAACATTGCTCAAGCTACAACCAAACTTCTAGATTTTTGGTAAACATCAACATTTTGAAGTCAAATTTATCATTTGATCAAGGGTTGATCATGATTCATCAAGAAAACTCAAGATTCATCAAAAGTCAAAAGTTACCAAATTAGGGTTTTCTTAAGGAGAAGTCAACTAAACTTTGACCAAGCATAACTTTCACATGCTTCATCATATTTTTCTCAACCAAACCTCATTTTGAAGGAAATTCAATTCTCTACAACTCTGTCTCTCTAAGCTTAAGTCCGAAAAATGCTTCATTTGAGAGATATGGGCCAAAACATTATAGGTCATTTCAAAAGTCAACAAAAGACACTTTTTGTCAAAGCAATTGACATCAAGATAAAATATTCAAATGGAAAAATTACCAACATAGAGATTGTAGGGACATCTGTAGGATTCTAAAGATCACCTTCATATGACAAAAATTGAGTGAGATAAGATTTGTGCAAGTTGGACAATTTTGAGAAAATGCATGAAATTTAATTTGAGCAAATTTTAATTTTTGGGCTAATGGGCCTATCTTTTAAGGTCCAAATGTGTTCCTGACCTCATAAAAGACTCCTAAATCGATTCATTTATTTTTTATGGTTTTTATTTATTTTGATTTTGATTTTTATTCATTTAAAACAAAAATAAATCAAATAAAATATCAAATAAACAATACAAGGTGTGAGGATCTATTTTGAATCAAATCTATCACATAATGATGCTAAAAAATCATGAGGGATCAGAAGATTGGATTTGGCACAAGATTGAGCTCAAAAAGATATGTTTCCATGCAAAAAAATCAAATTAAATATTTTCTCATGAAATACAAAGATTTAATTCATGTTTGTTGACCTAACTCATGGCTTATAAATAGAGAACACATTCAAGCTATGGAGGTCACGGAATTGTCTCAAGAAGAACCCTAAAAAATCTTAAAATCTCAACTTTTGTCAAAACTAGGGCAAACTTGAAATCAAAGATTCAGGTATCTTCAAGGTCAAGCGACCATTCAAATCAATTCCTGAGGTACCATAGAGTAAGTTGGGATTATTCTTGATGATTAAAAGTTCCTGAAACCTACATTCCATGCATCACCAATTTCATGTTTTTTTTTTGTGAAATTCATATTTTAATATTCATGATGCTTTGATTGAAACTAATAATTCTAATGTGTTCCTGAGATGAATTAATGCAGGTTTCACATATATTATGAAGGGCCTATTCTCAAACACCAATGAGATCCTGGCTTAGTGGCAAGCGGTGCAGTAAAAAGCCAAGAGGGCGTGGGTTTAACACCCACCCCATGCAATTTTTTTTCCTGTTTTTGTCTTAACCTAATTTCTTTCCTTTTTCTCTTTTCTAACCCTATTTTTTTTAAAATTAACCAATTATTAAACTAACTTAATTTTTTACTAATAAATTAGAATTAGGTTTCTTTAACTAATATTTAATTTTCATGATATATTTAATTAATTAACCTTTTCTTTATATTAAAATCAATTAGAATTTAGGTTTTATTAATTATTATCATCTAAATTATTTTTCCATAAGAAATTCATAAAAACATTTCAACTTTCTTTTTTCTATTTTCTTATTTCTTTTCTATTTAATTTTCCTAGATCAAGTGTATATGACGCATTCCCTATGTAATAACGTAGATTTATTTTCCATATTTTTCTATTATATAACTGCTCACATAATGTAATAGCGTAGGTTTACTTTTCTGCATTTTTTATACTTATGTACCTCTCCCAAAACCATGTAATAGCTTAGGTATTTATATTCAACACTTTACTTTTCCTGCTATATTTTATACTGCTAGTAACTAGGTTTTGTATAGAAAGATTAAAAACAATCGTAGCAAAATCCTATTTTTCAAGATTAAATAACTGAAACTAACACACTTTACACACTTACACTTTTAGGGTAACCTCTCTTGTTGCCTTACAAATATTGGTCACGTCCCTCGAAAGTAGGGATACTTTGGCAAAACACCCTCAATCAAATCATCATCATACAAAAGATCATAGTCCCTCAATGTCCCTCGAGTTTCCTACAGAAAAATGATCTAGTCCCTCGAGTTTCCTACGAATAATATGATGGCAGCCCCCTACGAAATTGCTAATGTATCCTTACATGTTGCCTTCGATGACCATACGATGACCCTACGCCAGTCCCTTCATATCCAATAGATAGGGCTACCTAAATATTGGATAAAAGAAAAGTTGGTGGAGGCTCTAGCTATCCGCACATTTTGGATAAAACCAAAAAGTCAGTTCTCCCACAGATGTTGAAGGGTTTCTTTATTACCCCAGAAGCCGTATTCCATGTCGTTTAGTAATCTAAATTTGACCAAACTATTCTTAGTAGCCAAACTATTGTGGTAGGTGTTTACCCCAAAATCTTCCCTCCCCTTTTCTTCTCAAGACATTCTTTCAAGGCTTCTCAAATATTCAAGACACTTAAGGGTTGACTAGTCAAGATGCTCCTCCTAAGCCAAAGGCCTACAACTAGGGTTTGGAGTTTCTCAAGGAAATTTGGTTTGAAAAGGTCTCAAGTGGATTCCATGGTTCTCCTTAGGTCCTCAACAAAGTTCATGCCAAGTTTCAAGTCATGCATCACAAGTTTGTCAATCAATGGCTCAGATGATTGAAAATCAACTGTATTGGTAAAAAAGTCAATTGTGGTCAACATATAGTCAAACTTCAAGATTTTTGGTCAACAAAAACATTTTTAAGTGATGTTCATCATTTGATCAAGGGTTGATCGTGATTCCCCATGGGAAGCTCTCAAATCATCAAAAGTCAAGAATTGTCAAATTAGGGTTTCCTTAGGAGATGTCAATTGAACTTTGACCTGGCATAACTTTCACATGCTTCATCAAATTTTCCCCAACCAAAGCCCATTTAAAAAATCAATTCTCTACAACTCTGCTTTAATTCTCAAGTTCAAAAAATGCTTCATTTGGAAGATATGAGCTAATACATTATAGGTCATTTTTAAAAGTCAACAAAAGGCAATGTTTGTCAAGACAACTTACATCAAGATAATGTCTCCAAAATAAAAAATGATGAACATAGAGGTTGTAGAGGACATCTTGAGCTTTTCAAAAAGTCAAAGATCACCTTTAAAAGTAGAAAATTAAGCTGGTTATGAGTTGCACAAGTTGGGGAATTTTGAGAAAATTCATGAAATGCACATTGAGCAAACTTGCAATTTTGAACTAGTGGGCTTAGTTTTTGATGTTCAAACATATTCAAAACACCTTAGAGGACCTCTAAGTCCATTTATACACTGATTTTATTTAATTTAAAAACAAGGTAAATTAAATAAAATCACAAAAAATCATGGCTAATGCATATGGGCTTGGTCTGGCCAGCTTTGAAGCCCAATAATTCTTGCAACCCAACCACAACATGTCCAGGTTCATGCAAGTTCAAAAAGGACAAAAACATCATAAGTTTGGAAAATTTTTCAAATCTTGATTCTTGTTTTAAAACCATGGTTAATGGGTTGATTCATTTCCATATTGATCAAGCCTCATACTCCCTCTATATAATGCCAGTAGGCTGAACAAGAAAGGATACGAGTGGTCGCCTCAAGAAAACCCTAAAAGCTTCCAAAATTTCTCAAACTAGTGCAAAGATGTATTTTCACTTCCAGGCCGTTACAGTCCAAACAAGCGGCCAAATCACAATCCCGAGGCTTGCAAGGGTTAAACCAAACTCATAACCAAGCTCTTCCACGTCCAGAACGACCATTACAGTCGCCACCAGTTTGGTATAATTTCCTGAATTCAATATGTTAAAATATGCATTGTTAACCAATCTAACGCATGCATACATGTTTATGGCAATGTTTAGAATAAGTTGGACGTAATACATGCGAGCTTTAGTGCTTAAATTGCAGGATTCCATTTTATCCCCAATCATACATTTTGCTTCAGAGCGTATGATTCAGGGTGTTTTAGCCCAAGATAAGCCTTGATTCGGACTCAGGGGGATTTTTTAAGGGGGGTAGGATCGATTTGAATCCTTGGTCTTTGTTATTTTTCCGGATTAAATTTAAATCCCACTGGAGAAGATAATCAGAAAGTTGACTCTGGTGGGCTGACTTCGGTGGCATGTGTGTCGTCTTGTTAGTGGCCCATTCAAATATCTCAGCGCGTGTGTTTTTTGAAATAGAAATGATTGAGGTTGATAATATATATTTGTTTGTATCTGAAGTAATGAATGAGCAGCTGGCCCAGTGGTAACATGCCTACTCATAAGGCGTACACTTGCCAGGTCCTGGGTTCGACCCAGGCTGCAAGCAATTTTCTTTTTTTCTAACATTTTATTTCAGATCCAGTGCGTGTAAGGGCTAACAAGTGCATGATATGGCTTAAATCTGCACCATCAGATCATCAAATCACAAATCCAGCGCTCCAAAATGATGGTGGCTATGGTGCACTCCAAGGCGGCTTCCCCACTGGATCAAATGTAGCTCTTGGGCTCAGTTGTAATTGGGCCTAGCAAACTCTTATTTACACCCCCATAACTTATTTGCAGCGCAACCCATCTAATAGTTTTTTTTTTCATTTCATTTTTGATTTAATTCTTTTTTTAAAATTAATTTTTAATAAAAAAAAATCATAAAATCAAATAAAAATTAGATTTTAAGATTTAATTTAATTTAATTTTTTTACAATAAAAATTAATTAATTAAAATCATTATGAGATTATTTTGTTAATTAAAATTGGTTAGAATTAGGTTCAAAGTCTTTTTTCTAATTAAAAACAACAAATATTTTTTTATATTTAGAAATTTTAGGGTTTTAGATATTTCCTCTTTCACATTCTCCGCGCGTTATTTACATTTTCGCATTATCATTTTTTCATACTTTATGTAATTGCCCACAGTCTGTAATAATTAAAATTAGGATTCATTTACATTTCCCCCCATTTTGATTTGTACTCCCCCATCCCGAAGCGATGTAATAGCGTAGTTTAATTCCCACATCTTTACTTTTTTGTATATATTTAACTGCTAGATGTATGCTAATAGGTTTGCATGATAAGATTTAAAAGCAAATAGTAGAAAACCTAAATATCCAAGATAAATAATTGAAACACAACACACTTCACACACGCACACCTCTAAGGTACCTCCACTTGTTGCCTTCAGAAAATAAACAGTCACGTCTCTCGAACGTGAGAAGTTTTAGCAAAGAACTTTTGGTCAAAAGATCATAGTCCCTCAATGACTCTTTGATGTTGCCTCGGTAAATGATCTTAGTACCTTAGGGTAATTTCTAAAGCGTCTTACAAGTTGCCTTCGTAAATGTACGATGTCCCTCACCTGTCCCTCAAAACATCCAACGATAGGGCCTCCTACTAACTAATAGCAGGATATCACTATCTAAGAAGGAGGAAAGTAACACGAAATACTTTTGAGTAGGTAGATAGCTCGTAATCGCTTGCTCACAAAAATAAAACATCTTTTCACATATGCACTTTTCTCTGAAATATTTTCTAAAAAAACACTTTGTATGCATTCTCAGCTGATACGAGAATCGTTACAAGTTTTGCCGTACTTAGGCATTTTTCCAAAATATTTTCAAACACACGAACACAAAGCATTTTCAAACAAAGTGAGCTAGCAACAAGAGCCCATAGATAACTACGGATAGAAAGGGTGCTAATACCTTCCATTTCCATAACCTACCCCCCGAACTCAAAATCTTTAAAAGTTCTTTTCTGTTCTTTTCGCCCTTTCCTTTATTAGATAAAAGAAGAGTCAGTGGAGACTCTTGCTAACCGCAACATTTGCGATAAAACACAGAACCAGTAAAGTCAGTTCTCCCATCGTATTACAGAACTGGTGACTCTGTTGAGGAAAATTAAAAGTGGGGTTACCTTAGAGATAGTTCATATTTTAAATGATTTCCTTGTTTGACTTGCTTAATTTATTCTTGAAGGGTTGTTTGGGTATTCTTGTAAAGATCCTATACCCAGATCTAAGGCATTTTAGGTAAGTAGCAATAGATTGTGGAAACTGTACGACGTAGAATGATATGGTTGAAATGATGGCTACGTTAGTGTGACACATTTATGGGTACCGGTGTCCCTTGAGTTGAATCAAGGAGAATAAGGGGCCGCTGAGTGGTGTCATGAAGCACTAACTGACCGTAGAACCTTAGTTGAACAACTTGGCCATTAGAAAGTAGTAAGATAGTCGGCTTTGGTGCAAGACTGAAGTTGGTTGATACTCGATACAACACTCACTTAGATCAGACTTTCGGGATATTTAGGTCGTGAAAACAAATTGCTTGTGTTGAAATAATGCCCGATGAAGAAAGATCAATGATATTGAGATTCCCTAGAACCCTGTTACTTCTTTTAGGACAGGTTGAACCAACTAAACTTCAAGTGGGTACTTACCTATAAAACCCCATGCAAGCCTAAGCCTAAAGTCTTTGTGTGTTTTGTTTGTGATTAATTATTAATAACATCATAAGCATCATAAGATTCATATTGTTTCATCTCCTAACCATTTCAAGGACCATGGAATTTATCTTTGTTCTATTTTGCAGATTATGGCTTCCACTCACAGAAATACCATCCGAATCAGCTTCGTAAAAGTGCTTCCTCAACTCAAAGAGTTAGCATCAAGGGTTCCTGAAGATTCTCCCTTAACCAAAAGATATGGTCGACTTCTCAATCTGGGTACCTCTAGCTTTCAAAAAGACATGATATGTGTGCTCTTTCAGTCCTTTGATCCTATGCATCATTGTTTCACCTTTCCTGACTATCAATTGGTGCCTACATTGGAAGAGTTCTCTCAACTATTAGGAGTGCATGTGCTTAATCAAATTCCATTCACTGGTTTATAGGAAACTCTAAAGCCTAAAGTTATGGCCAAGGCCTTGCATTTGAAGAGATCCGAAATTGCAGCTAATTAGGAAACAAGGAGTGGAGTCGAGGGTTTTCTAGCCAAGTTTCTATTAGAGAAGGCTCAAATTTTTTAGGAAGATATGGATTTTCAAGATTTTGAAGATGTCTTGGCTATTCTAATCTATGGTTTGGTTTTGTTCCCTAATCCGGACCAACTCATAGATGTGAATGCTGTCAAGGTTTTTCTTTCTCGTAACCCTTTGCCTACTTTGCTTGGAGACATTCTACATTGTTTTCACACTCGTACCATGAGGAAGAGAGGGACTCTTATGTGTTGAATTCCTTTTCTATCTAGGAGGTTTATTTCGCACCTTCCTCGATCAATATTGAAGAATGAACAAGGCTTGACGTGGTCTCAAAGGATGATGTCGCTCTCTCATTTGGATATTTATTGGTGTTCCCGTTCTCTGGAGGATGTTTCTATCATTGAACATTGTGGGGAGTTCCCTAACGTACCACTATTGGGAATTAGGGGAGACATTACTTATAACCCTTCTCTGGCACTACGACAATTTGGCTATGCTCAAAGAGATAACCCTCATGGCGCACTCATCCAAGGAATTGTATTCGACTACGAGAAAGATGGCCAAGGTTACCATCAAAGGTTTGCACAAGCTTGGGGCATGGTAAACATGGATGATAGCAAGACTTTGGGGCCTAAGAACTCTATTCCTCTAGAGCCTTACCTCAAATGGGTGCGACCTTGCACTCAAAATCTCATGATGTTCGTTGCCTTTCGATAAGCGGTCATGTCCCTCGAAAGTGGGGATGCTTTAGAAAAGTCCCTTGAATAAAATATCATAGTCCCTCGATGACCCTTCGGCGTTGCCTTTTTATAAATGATCTAGTCCCTTACGAAAATTGCTGAAGCATCCTTACAAGTTGCCTTCGGTGATCGTACGATGACCCTTCGCCTGTCCATTCACATCCAAAGATAGGGCTTCCTACCAACTAATGGTATGGGTAGCAATATCTAAAGGAGGAGGAAAAGTACAAGAACAATCTTGAGTGGGTAGAATACTGTTAATCGCTTGCTCATAAAAACAAAACATTTCTTAATCACACTTTTAAAAATATTTTCAAACAAATGCTTTGTATACACTCTTGAGGACTGATACAAGAGTTATTACAAAGTTCGCCTTACATTGGCATTCAAAATATTTTCAAAAAGGCACACATAAAGAAAACTTCAAAGTGAGATAAGCGATTAAGATCCCGTAGATAAATACAAATGAAAAGGGTGCTAACACCTTCCCTTTTCATAACCTACCCCCCAAACTCAAAGTCTATCAAGGTTGTTCCTGTTCTTTTCACCCTTTCCTTATTGGATAAAAGAAAAGTCAACGACGACTCTTGCTATCTGCAACATTTGGGATAAAATGCAAAACAAGTCAATTCTCCCACCGTATTACAGAATTGGCGAATCTTCTAGGGAGTACTTAAAGAGGGGTCACCTTAGGGTTAGATCACTTTTAAATTGCTTTGTTTGTTTTGTTTGCTTTATTATAAGGGGTTGTTTAGGTTTACATTTCTTGCAAAGATCCTACACCCAAATCTGGGTACCTTTAGGTAAGTAGCAGTAGATCATGGAAACTGTACAGCGTAAACCGATATGGTTGAAGTGATGGCTACATTAGTGTGACACTTTGGTTTGTACTGGTGTTCCTTAATTCGGCCGAGGATAACACTGGGCTGCCACATGGTGTCATTAGCACTAACTGACTTTTAGAACCCTAATTGACCCATCCTAGCCATTAGAAGGTAGTGAGATAGCCGACTTTTGTGCAGTTCAAGGTTGGTTGATACTCGGTGCTACGCTCATTGAGATTCGACTCTCGGGATGTTTTGGCGGAAAATCAGGTGTTGTGCTAAAATAAAACCTCCGAGAAAGATCGATGATATGAGACTCCTAGAACCCGATTACTATTTTTAGAACAGGTTGAGCCAATTGAACTTCAATAGAAAAGGGTACTTACCTACAGACCTCATGCAAGCCTTTAAACCTAAGGCCTTTGTGTGATTTGCTTGTGTTTGCTATCTTGTTTAAACATAACAGCATAACATCATATCATCATGGCATTTTCACTAACCGTTTCAAGGATCTTAAGGGTCTTGTGATGCAGGTTTATCATGAACCAGACTTCTAGCAAGGGGTAAGGGGATTTATTTTCCTCTAGCCAAATGCTGCCAAGATCAAAGTACATCCTCGTGAGTCAAAAGCTAGGATTCACATGACATGATAAAGCACTTTCAAAGATGAAGACCCGACGTTTTTCAGTCAAAGCTGAAGCCAGACTCAACTTCTAACATTTCATTTCTTTTTTGTTTATCCCGCGAGATCCTTGAAAACATTGCATATGCATTTACATACCATACATATCATATCATAGCAGGTATTTCCCAAGATAGGTTTTCTCATCTTCTTGCTATTTATTTTAGTAAAAATGGCTCTCGAATAAAGTGTTAAGGATCATCAAGCTCATAATGCTCAATTCCAACAAATGTTCCTGAATCTAGCCAATGGGCAGGAAGACTTGAAAGCCCTCATCATCAAAGAGAGGAAGAAGAACACTAAGAAGCCAACTGGTATCCTCAATGTGGGTAGAAGACTCAGAGGCCTGGTCAAGAGAGTTCTAGAGTTTGAGTCCCCATCAAATGAGTATGATAACTAAGAGGAAGATGATACGAGTGTGAAAGCTGAGGAGAATAACAACAAGGGTTCCAATGAAGAAGAAGAAGACTACTCTGATGAACAGTATCCTCCTGCTAATGAAAAATACAAAAATATGGAAGATTATCTCATTGCTATGGAAATCCAGAGAGTGCCCGGGTTGGATTTTGAAGATCTGTGTTTAGTCTCAGGTGTTGTTATCCCTCACAAATTCAAGGTTCCCACTTTTGCAAAGTATGACGGGGTTTCTTGTCCTAAGCTTCATTTGAGGTCTTATGTCTAGAATATTCAACCCTACACTGCTGATAAGAAGGTATGGGTGCACTTCTTCAAGAAAGCTTATCGGGGACACAATTGAAATGGTTCTATCAACTAGAAGGAACCAATATCCATACTAGGTAAGATTTGGCTGCTGCTTTCTACAAACAATACCACTACAAAGCTGATCTTGCACCAACCCATGTGCAATTACAAAGTATGACTATGGGTTCGAACAAAGGCTTCAAAGAGTATACCTAGAAATGGAGAGATCTAACCGGAAGGGTTCAACCCCCTTTGTCTGATAGGGAGCTGGTTGACATGTTTATGGTTACTTTGACATGACCTTTCTTCAATCATTTGATCGAAAGCTCTTTAGCTGGATTCACTGAGTTGATACTAATAGGGGAACATGTTGAAGGTGGCATTAGAAGTGGAAAGATTTAGGTGTCTACGTCTTCAAGTACCATAAAGAAGACATTCAACAGAAAGAAGGAAATTAATGCTGTCTATGACCAAAAGGGTCGTACTAGAAGTGATCGCAACCAATCTGTAGGAGCTGTGCTAATTTCTAATCCATAGCCTGTGCAACAACATCAATAAAGCAATCAGCATAGGACAGACACACCAAAGAGACAATTTAATAAGATTAACATGCCGTTGTCTTAGGGATTTCAACATCTGTTGAAAGCAGAGTTGGTAACATTAAGGGTTCCTCCTCAGAATCCCAACACTTCCTCCTCCAAGTAAAATCCTAATGTAAGATGTTCCTATCATTCCAATAGTCCCGGGCATGACACAATTAGCTGTTGGGCTTTGAAAAACAAAATTCAGGATATGATTGTAATAAAGAGATTGAATTTGATCCTCCCGAGACCCCCAATGTTATTATTTCACCTATGCCCAAGTGTAACAAAAACATCAGTGTTATTGATGATGTTTCTTATATTTCTGCTGTAAGTGACTTGATTACTCCCCTCCTGGTTATTAAGATGAATCTGTTGCGAGCTGGTTTATTTTCGAGTTGCATTCAAAGATGCTACTACTGTGCAACCCAACCCAATGGCTACAAACTGCTGAAAGAAGGTATTCGATGTCTGATGGATAACCATATAATTCTAGTTGAGAATACTCCTTCTATGGAGAATTTGTTTCAAGACTTGGAGCTGGAAGAGGTAGCTTTAATTTTCGGTCCTCCTATAAGAATCACTTCCAAGGGTCCTGTGAAAATTACTGCTAAACCTAGAGTTTCTCCTCTAATCATTACCGCGCCCGGACCAATTCCATATTCCTCTAACAAGGCTATCCCCTTGAATTATGGAGCTAATGTTTACTACCACGATGTCAAGCAAGAACCATTGGTTATCAAAAGTGAAGATACTGAAGTTACTGATCCCAATATTGACAATATTGCTAGGACCAGTAAGGTTACTAGAAATTGAAGGGTTTTCTCTCCAGAAATATCCCCGAAGACTGTTTCTACACCAGTTCGTGTTACTGCTACTGAGTCAACTACTGAGATTCAGGACAAAGAATAGATGATTGAGCCTGCCCAGACGGAGGCACCTAAAGAAGTTACTACTAAAGATACCTCCAGGAAAGAGTTGGAGGAGGTATTAAAAATCATCGGAAAAAGTGACTATAAGATTGTTGAAAAGCTGGGACAGATCCCCTCAAAGATCTCTATGTTATCTCTGTTATTGTGTTCTGAAGCCCATGCACAGACTTCGGTGAAGTTCTTGAAATCTGCACATGTACCACAAGAAATCTCTGCCGATCAATTTAAAAGTTATGTTGCTAGCCTGACGACTGATAATGGGTTAGGATTTTCTGAAGCTGACTTGACTCCTGGAGAAAGAAATACTAACAAAGCCCTGCATGTCTCTATTAAATGCATGGGAACTACCTTATCTCATATGTTGATTGATACGGGTTCCTCATTAAATGTTCTACCGAAGGGTGCTCTAGACAGGCTTGACTGTGAAGGGGTTGTGCTGAAATCCAGTGACATTGTGGTCAGAGCCTTTGATGGTTCAAAAAGGATGGTGTATGGAGAGGTAGATCTCCCAATCAAAGTGGGTTCCCAGTTCTTCGACTCTACTTTTTATGTGATGAATGAACAATGGTTTTTACACAGGAATTTAGCAGTTATTTTAGCTATTGTTTCATTTAATTGATTGATGTTTTATTTCTTATTACCGTATTTTATGCTTTGGTTTTCTGTTTTAGTGTTTTCAGGTGCAAAAGAATAAAACAGGACAAATCAGGGCAGAAAAAGTGCATAAGTCCAAGTTTCGGAGAAATTGCTATAGGAGCCCTGACACGGGTGGCCGTGTCGCCTGACACGGGCCGTGTCAGGGGGGAGACATGGGAAGACGTGGAACACAAAGGCTGACACAGGTGCTCGTGTCAGCTGACACGACCCGTTTCAGAAAGCCGGGGAGAAAGTATTGTTGGGAGCAATTGACAGAGCACGACAGGGGTGCCCGTGTTAGGTGAGATGACCTGTGTCGGCCAAGACGCTGATTTCGAGTGTATTTATGATTTTTCATGATTTGGGACCCAAAGGGGCATTTTAGGAATTTCTGACCGAGACAAATGGATTGTTCATTATAAAAACCTATTTGTGAGAAGAAGAACGAGGACTTTTTGGACGACTGGAGAATTTGATGATAAAAGATTGAAGTTTATGCAAGTTTTGGGAGAACGAAGACCTTTTATGAGCGGAAGCAATTGAAGATCAGAGTTCACCATTAATTTGAATATTATGTGCGGCTAAACCCCCCAATGCTAGGGGGCGTCCCTGATTTACGAATGTATTGACTATGAATTATTGATTTTTAATACAGTAGCTTCCTTTCAATTTAACCGTTCAAGGTTTCTAATGCTTTTCTGATCGGATCAATAAGGATTGAGTTACGGTTAACTACCATCTAGACCGCAGTTGTTAAGGTTTTTATACGATTAGGCTATAGTAGATATCACCTAGGACTAGGGATACCCTATAGTCACCGGATTTAACCCTTGATAAGATAAAGGCTTCACTCCATCAGATATTTCTAAGGACTTAGGATTTAGGATGGATGGTTAAAGGTTTTCTTACTAAGGACTTAGGGGAAAATAATCTAAAGGGTCGGTAGTTAAAGGTAATGAACTTGTAGAATAGATCAATAGTGAAGGTCATTATAGGGCAAACCACACACTTACCCCTAGCATAGTATTCACACTAGTAAAAGTCATAATTTACCTTTGTATATTTTAATTATTGTTAAATACAATAACCAAACCAAACCCCATATGAGTTTTGTTTAATTGAACCTCGCATTAAACTCGGTCATTCTGTGCAGTCCTTGAGATCGACATTCGGGGAATTTTCCCTGTTATTACAAGAGGCAAAATAATATATTTGCTATTTTACTGATCAAGTTTTTGGCGCTGTTGCCGAGGACTTCCTGATCATTGAGTTTAATTGGAGTTCAATTAAAATTTTGTTGCTCTGCAACTAAAATTTCTTTTCTGTAATTTCCATATTTTTTTACTGATTTTTTCCTAACCTTTGCATGCGAGGAAAGTCCTCAACTGAATTTTAGTTTGACGCAGAGAAAGAACTTTTCGTGTGAGGCGTAGACTAGCTCGGTTAGATAAATAGGATTCAGCAGGTTCTTCAGATCCTTTAGATTCAGAGTCTAAAGAGGTAAAACCAATGGCTGAAAATCCGCCTGTAACACGATGAGAGAACTGACTTGGGATGTTTTCCTTTTGATCACAATTTTTGCGGATAGCAAGAGTCGCCGCAGACTTTTCTTTTATCCAAATAAAGGAAAGGGTGAAAAGAACAGGAAAGACCTTTGAGATTTTTTTCTTGGGTTCGGGGGGTAAATTATGAAAAGGGAAGGTATTAGCACCCTTTTCATCCATAGTTATCTATGGGCTCTTAGTTGCTTGCTAGATCACTTTCTTTGTTTGAAAATGTGCTTTGTGGTGATTTTTTAAAAGTATTTTTGAAAAGCGCCTTCGTTCAGGAAAACTTTGTAATGATTCTTGTCTCTATAAGAATGTATACAAAGTGTTGGACTTTTGAAAATATTTCATGTTTGGAAAGTGTTTAGTGGGTGTTTGGAAATATGTTTGTTTTTTTTGAAAATGACCAAGCAACTAAGAACTTTTATACCTACTCAAAAGTCTTTTGTTCATTTCCTCCCTTCCTTTGATATTGCTATCTTACCATTGATTGGTAATAAGCCTTATCTTTGGATGTAAAAAAGGGACGTACGTGGGTCATCGTATAGACATGATAACAATATTGTGAGACATCTTTAGCATATTCTTGAGGGACTAAGATCATTTAGAAGGTAACATTTAAAGCGTCATCGAGGGACTATGATCTTGTATTTTTGATTGTTTTGCTAAGAGTCTCACATGCATAACATGGCCATTTTTAGGCAACAAGCGGAGTTAACCCTAGGGGTGCATGTGTGAATAGTGTGTTTGATTTGCATGCATTTAGTCTTTGATTATGGGTTGTCTACTTGTTGTTTTTATCTTCCCATACAAATCCTACTTTACTAGCATTTATATGAAAGTGATAAATTGCGGAAAGTAAATATTCTACGCTATTACAATCATTAGGGGACGGGGTGTACAAATTTACAAATGGGGATTGCAAGAAATTAAAGTCCTAACTATCTATTACAACCATATTGAAATAATGTACAAGAAATGTAAAATTGATTTGTTTTGTTTTTGTTAAGAGAAGAAATAAGTTTGCTTAAGAAAATATTTTTAATTTTTTGTTTTTTAAAGAAATAAAATAAAGTGTATGAATATACAAATATTTTTGGTGTTTTTAATTAATGAAAATAGAATTGATATTAACAATAATAAAAAGGAAAAGAATCAGAATCAGCGCATTGCTGAAAGGACAGAAGTAAGGGGCGTAAACTATGAATCTGATGCACGGTAAATCAGAAAGAAAATGTTAGCAAAAATGGGGAAGGCCAAAAGTTCTGGATCCGGGCGCACTAAAGTTCTGGGGTTGTTGGGAACAAAGGAAATCCTAGAAGTTCTAATGCTGAGGGAGTCTAGAAGTTCTAATGTCATTGGCAGGTCAAATATTTTGGTTGTTTGAGGGAGTTTAGAGGTTCTAATGCAACTGGAAACCTAGAAGTTCTGGTAATAGGCAAGTGAAGTGTCAATGCTGTTGGACGAGAATATCTAGAAGTTATGGTCTAGGATCACTGCTTTGACAAGAAAATAAAGGGGATTGATCTAGAAGCTCTGGTCTAACTAATGGGGTAAAAATGTCAGGAGATAAACATAAAAAAGGTGTTTCTGGGGCTAGAACTCAGGACCCTTAACACTATTGTCTTATGCATGCACTCTCTGCCACTAGGGTGGCTATACATCTGGTATTAGAAACAAAAACATAAACATATATTACAAAGTAAGCTATGATGATGAATTTCATCTCTTTCTCCATACAAGTTAGAGTATCTGCAGCTTAGCCATTTCTCAACAAAACAGAAAATGCAAACATAGCAGTTATGGATAATTTCATCATGGTTTCAGAAATATAAAGCATCAGAACTGTAAATTAGAAACAAGCTTGAATTTTTCTAATCCTAATTCTGAATCCTAATTTCCTCAAGAAGTTCTAAATTGAAATTCTCTCTACTTAGGCAAAAATACATGAAATCTATGAATATGTACAGAATCAGAATCAGGATGTCTACATTGTATTTTTTTTTGAAAATGCAATACTAATAATACCTAAGTAATGTGATGAGAGTCAGCAGAAGCTTACCCTGCAGCTGAAACTGTTCTGTGAACTAGAGCCTGATTCTGATTTCTGTGACGTTCTAGTTAGCTTCCCTCAATTTTCTGAAAGCTAGAACAACCCTTAACTTGAACTATGGATGGCTGGAAGATTCTTGATCAGCCAAGCAACAATGTTCTGATTTTTGAGATGGAGATTGATGAAGAATGTGTTACAGTCTGAAAACAGAAGTTGGGACGACTTCTAAATGTGTATCAGAAGCTGTGTGGGTGATTTGGCTGGGAAATGCACAAGGAAAATTAGAGCTTGGATGCAAAAACCAGAAATTTGCAGGTTTTGTATTTGTGTTTACAATTTCAAGTTCTTTGAAATTTTAGCAAAGTTTCAAGACTTTTATCTCAAATTTTTGACTTCTTTAACAGTTGCAAATGAAGTTCAATTTATATGCAAGGATTTAGGAACTTGGAGAAGCCAAGAGTACAACCATCATATGCTAGGGCACTGACTTATTCTTGAAGCAAGTTTGAACAAGTATGGTTCAAGGCACAAATTAGGGTGGTTAGCAGCTTTTAGCCGTGCCTAAGCTGAATTTGTAAGCATGAATTATGGAAAAGTACCCTCAGAAGCAAAAGTAAAGCATGGGCCCAGCATAAACTTTGTACAAAAGTTTGCTTTCCAAGGACAACAATGGTACTTCTATGCCACACGTGGGGAAATCCTTTGGATAAAGACTCAAAAGTGGGTGTGAGCATTAAATGATGATGAGATTTATCAAAACAGAAAACCTGCAATATGAGATTATGCTTCATAGCTTGGATCTGGATCAGAAGTTCAGCCTCAGCGTAACTTATAACAAATATCCAACTTCTGATCTTTGAATCTCCTTGCTCCAGCATGTTCTGAAGAAGTTCTCAGACTTTTCAGAAAGCTTGTAATATGCTTTGCAGACCCTCTTTGAATTACTCTTGCAAACTCTGATTGATCTGACATGAAAAATTGTCCAGAAGTTCTAACCAAATTCTGTCTTGGAAATGCCCAGAATTGATTGAGTGCTTCAGTTTCATGGACGTGTCTTCAAGGATTTATAACTTGAAATCCCAGCATTTCTAGGAGAAGTTATGTTATGCAACGTTTTATATCTCATTGAAATCTATAACTCTTATGTCAGGAGTTCTTCCAGGATCAGCTTGCATCATGGTGAAAATCAGGCCAGAAGTTCTGAACTTATCATCTTTCCTAAACACTTAGAAAAATTTCTAAGTATTTAGAATTTTGACTTTTAACTTTCTTGATGAAACAAACTTCATATTTTAACATATCTTGATGAAATATGATTCTTGAAACTTGATTTTGACTCAAAAGTCAAAGTTTGACTTTTCAGTGTGCAATTGACCATTTTTCCCTTGTGCCAATTCCAAACCTAAATTGATGTATCAGTGTTGCAAACTTGATGTCATAGAAGATCATGTGAGAGAATCCTTGAGAAATGAGAGGAAAAATTTTGGGGTACAACAACTGCCCCTGTTCAATCTTCTTAAACCGGAAGAGTTAGATTGGCACACCTGCCATTCGTGACTTGAAGGTGGAAGATGATTGAACACTAAAGTGCTCAGAAATTTACACTCGAAGATGTGTTAGTTGACTGTGCAGGGAATAGGCTTAGAGATGCCATTCAGAGTGACTGGGGAAAGTATCAAGATAAATCTTTTGGTTAATTTAAACTGGAATGGTAAATGTCTTTGTCTGTAGATTTTTCTGCAAGGAAAAAGATTAGTTGCTTGCAGATGTATTCATGGTGTAATGATGTTCTCAAAATAAATGAGATTATGTTGTATGCATTTGTCATGTATGCGTTATGGTTTATGAATGTGATGCGTTCCTTGCAGTGTATCTTTGTCTAGGAAAATAAATCCTTGACAACATGCTGGGGAACCTTGGGAAGCTGAGACTTGCACTGTTATTGGAGAGTAGGCGTATCTCCAACTTGTTTAGACTGTTTCCGTTGGGAATTCCTGTTCTGTTGTTTGAGGAGAAACTCCGCTGGGGAATACTGGCTTATTTAAGAAGCTCTGCAGAGAGTGTTGATCTCTGCTTTGGAAAAGAGTTTAGGAGTTTTGATTGTTCAATGCTCTACTGGGGAATTATTCCTGACTGGAAAGCATCGAAAACTGGCTGTTATCTGGTCGAAATCCAGGCTTGGCAGCAATTTGTTGGGGATAATGAAGTTGACTGCTATCTGGTCGTATTCCAGGCTTCAAAGTTACTTGCAGGGTAAGATCTGAATTAACTATTATCTGGTCGGAATCCAGGCTTCATAGAAAATTGCTTGAAGTTGAACTGATATCTGGTCAAGTTCCAGGCTTCACAGTGACTTAATGGAGAAGAATAAATTAACTGTTATCTGGTCGGATTCCAGGCTTCACAGAAAATTTCTTGAAGTTGAACTGTTATCTGGTCGGGTTCCAGGCTTTGCAGCAACTTACTAACATTAAACTGCTATCTGGTCGGATTCCAGGCTTCACAGAAAATTTCTTGGGAATAAAGTTAATTGCTATCTGGTCGGATTCTAGGCTTCACAATAACTCGCTTGAAAAGATAAAGTTGAACTGATATCTGGTCAGGTCCATGCTTCACAGTAACTTACTTGAAACTAGTTGTTATCTGGTCGTATTCCAGGCTTCACAACAAATTTCTAAGGGAATACAGTTAATTGCTATTTGGTCGAATTCCAGGCTTCACAATAACTCGTATGAAAAGATAAAGTTGAACTGATATCTGGTCGGGTCCAGACTTCACAGTAACTTGCTGGGGTAGAGGCAAACTCTACTGGGGAAAAGAAGTTAAACCCTTGTCTACTTGAGTCCAGGTTTTTCAATATCTTGAGGAGTTAAAACTATTATCTGGTCGGGTCCAGGCTTCATAGTGTTTTGAGAAGTTAACTATTATCTGGTCGGGTCCAGGTTTCATAGTAACTTGTTTGAAAGAATGAAGTTGACTGTTATCTGGTCGGATCCAGGCTTCACAATAACTTACTGAAGTTAAACTATTATCTGGTCGGGTCTAGGCTTCACAACAACTTTTGGAGATAACAATGACTTTGTTAGCGACTTCAATGAGGATCAGAGGTCGTGGTCCTCTGATTTGTAATAGTCTAGGAGGCAAACTCAAGCTGGAGAGGATAGACTCATCCGGGGAAGACAGACTCAGTTGGGGAAATAAACCCTGTTTGAGGAATATTTGACGAACTGCTGACAAGGTGAGTTCTTTTAGGAAGAGATCCATAAGGCTTCTTCTTTTAGGACCAACTCAGCTGGGGAGAGGGTTGTCAAGAGATTGAGACTCTGGCTGGGGACTACCCTATGAAAAGGACTTTGTGGGGATAATGATAATGAGATAACTCTGTAGAGATATCCTATATACACTAAAGAGATGATTGCTGCTACTTGGCAGGACACATGTGCTAAATAGTTTTAATTATGTTCACATGCATATGTTCGTTCAATTTTAGTCATTGGACATCTTTGCATTCAAAACAAGAACAGAAAGTTTGCACTTCAAAGTATATTTGTATTGATATTTTTCCCATGAATAGGCGTTTTTGTACAAAGAGACGAAGATCCTAGTAAGAGGAAATTGTAGAAAGGAAAACAAAATTGAAAACAAAAATAATAGCCATGTGGAAGTGATATCATTGCGTTCCAACTCTACTATTGCCCCAATGTCTTCAAACGTCTCTTGCCATTGACAGAAGTTGATTAGATTGATCTTGGACCGTTTGAACTCAGATCTTGGTAATAAAGTCGACTGTTAGTGATCTGACGGGACATAGTGATAACACGAAAATGTATAGTATATTTGGATTGATTAACATAAATTATGTCTCTATTTTATTTTAATTATGTTGCTTTATGTGGGTACTATGCAGGTATTTTAATGTGTTTCAGGAATTTAATGTTTACAAAGCTTGCTTGAGAAAAGGAGTAAAAATGAGAAGAAGTGAAGTAAAAATGCATATAATATAAAAGAAAAGAAAAAGCCCATGAAGAACCCAAGGCCCACAAAGAAAGAAGCGCGTGGCCCACGTGTGCAAGGTGTGACGCTCGTCACACCCACCGTGACGGTCGACAGAAGCAAAAAAGGAAAGGGTGACGGTCGTCACCTACCCCTAACGGTCGGCATGCTACATGCATGCGTGCCCCACGTCACATGCCTTGCTCCTCATCACAAGACTTTTTCAACCACGTAACTTCATTTGCAACAATTAAACCACTTCCTCCTACTTTTTCTCCATACACTAAGTCCTCTAAGACTGAAACCAACTAACCACTTCATCCTATTTTTTCTCCAACCAAGTCTTCCTTAATACTCTCTCCATGATGCCACTACCCTATTTTCTCTCCCCAAAACAAGTTATCTGAGGAGTATATATTAGAAAGCAATTACTGCAACAAGGCGGGCTCTCTCTCTTCCATTATTTCCAATTTATATTGTTTTAGGTTTTAGGCATAAATATTCACCATGTAAAAGTGGTAGTTTCTCACATCGAGGAACTACCACACCATTAGTTTTAGGTGTGGTTTTTCTTTTAATTCCATTTTGTATCTGATTGTCAAGCGTGCCAACATTTTTTGAATTCTAGTGTTAGCATTAATTTCAGTTTCCAATATATTTACAGGTTTCATTTTATTACTTTATTATTATTATTATCATTATCATTATTATTATTATTATTACTATCATTATCGTTATTATTATTATTATTATTATTATTATTATTATCATTATCACTTTCATTATCATTATTATTATTATTACTATTATTATTATTATTATTATTATTATTATTATTATTATTATTATTATTATGTGTTTGTTTAGATCAATCACCATGTTATTTCTTTTTGCAATAAGCATGTTTAATTCGTTTTCACTTAAAAGCATGTTCGACTAAACATTCTTGAGTCCGATGTGTGAGGACCGTCGTTGCCAACGGACTCGGTAGAAAATAATAGGTGCAAATTTATGATTAGAATTCTGCTTTGATTTTAATTTCCAAGTCTAATTTAAATAGCCTTGTTACGAGAGTGAAAGATTATTTAACATGATTTTGTCATGAGAGTGAGAAATTAATTAAGTTTAGAGCCGGCATTGTGAGAGCGTGGGGATCGAACCAGATAGTGGAAATTAGGCAACAAATCTAAATACAACGAGAGCGCTTTAGATGCGTTTAGGATATTATTGGCTTTCAAAATATATTTCTTAGTTACCAGGCGAGCGAGAGCAAATTCTTGGGATTAGGAAGTATGACTTTAGTTAAAACTGCGAGAGCGTGAGGCGGAGTCCTTAAGTCAGTATATTCTACGGAACTAAGTTATAGTTTTAATTAGTACCCATTTTCTATAAGTCCTTCAGGAACGCGGAAACCATATTCCGGTCTCTTTATTATTATATTTTCTAAATTCATTTTTAGTTTTAGTTCTTAATTTCCCCTAAAAATCTAATTATTCATTAGCCTTAGCTTTACAAAGTAGCGACAGATTGCAGTAGGTTGACATTGGTCTCTGTGGTTCGACAATCTTTTATATTACTTCGATATTTCCGTACACTTGCGGACACATTAAGTTTTTGGCGCCATTGCCGGGGACTAACAGTCAATATTGTTATTCCGTTGTTGCACCGTATAGACTAAGGCATTCTTGTCCCAATTACTATGTATCACCCAAATTTTTTCTACAACTCCCACTCCGAGTATTTCGAGGAATCACAAGAATCCCATAAATCAGACCTCGAAATACGAATGGAGAATTTCAATGCGTCACAAACTCATTCTCACCCGAATTACCTTTCCAACTACCAATTCCAACATTTTGAGGAATCACAAGAATATTATAATTACAACCAAAATCCTCAACCAAATTTCCTTACAATCACTACACCCAATATTTCAAGGAGATGCAAGAATCCTATAAATCCGACCTCGAAATATTAATGGAAAATTTTAATGAAATATCTATGATGATAGAGCGCTTTGTGGAAACACAAAATGCGACTCTAACTCACTTTGAAGAATTAGAAGAATCACATGATTTCAACTTCAAAACATCAATGGAGAATTCCGATGCGACGCTAATTCACTCTAGGTTAGAATCTATGATGGAGCACTTTGTAGAGACACAAAATGTCCAGAACGAAGAGTTTAGCAAACAAAGTCTTCAAAACAATGAAACCCTTAGGCAACTGACCACTATGGTTGAGTCGCTCGCGACTCACAACATAACCTTAGAGACTCAAATCTCCCAGCTTGAACAAAACCCTCTAGGACCCTTCCCTGAAGAGAAAATGGATGTTGTAACAACCAGTAGTGAAAAACAAATTTAAAATCCTAATGAGAGTGATAATGAGGTTGAAAAGAGTGATGATGTGGTTGAGGAAAGTTCCGACGAGAAAAGAGTAAAGATTGAGAAAAATCCTCCAACACCATCTGAAAGGGAGGTTGTAGAAGAGGTAGAGAAGGAAGCACCTATTGTTGTTCCTCATCCCTATACCCCACCGTTTCCTTTCTCGAAAAGTTTCATGGAAGCTCAGGTAGACTCCCAATCTAAAACATATGTGGATGTATTGGAAAATATCCACACCAATGCACCCTTGTTTAAAGTCTTGTATAAAAAGAGAAAATTAGAGGACCATGAAACTAGGGGATATAATTATTATTAAGAGGGTAAGTGTGATACAGTGGGAGAACTGACTTGAGGGTTTTACGTTTTATCGCAAATGTTGCGGTTAGCAAGAGTCGCCACTGACTTTTCTTTTATCCAAAAGGAAAGGTGAAAAAGCACAGGAAAGACCTTTGAGATATTTTCTTGAGTTCGGGGGGTAGATTATGAAAAGGGAAGGTATTAGAACCCTTTTCATCCATAGTTTTCCATGGGCTCTTAATTACTTGCTTAGATCACTTGCTTTTGTTTGTTTGAAATTGTGTTTGGTGTGTTTTTGAAAGTATTTTGTAAAAGAGGCCATTCGTTTAGGCAATCTTTGTAATGATTCTCGTTCGTAAGAATGTATACAAAGATGTTTGTCTTTTTGAAAATGTTTTCAATGTTTGTAAGATGTTTTTGAAATGTGTGTTTGTTTTGGAAAATAGCAAGGATAATTGTTTTAAAATAGAGTAAGTAACTAGAAGTAATCTACCTACTCAAATGTCTTTCTTGTATACTTTCTATTCCTTTGACATTGTTGTCTTACCTTTAATTTGGTAAGCAACCCTATCTTTGGATGTAAACGAGACGGCGTGAGTCATTGTATAACCATGATTAGCAATGTTTGCAAAGTATCTTAGCATTTTGAGGGACCAAGATCATTTTTTGTAAGGCAACCTTGAATAGCGTCATCGAGGGACTATGATCTCATATTTGTTTGTTTTTCCAAGATACTTCGCATGCATAATATGGCCGTTTTTGTTTTAGGCAACCAAGTGGAGAAACCCTAAGGATGCTTGTGTGCAAGTGTATCATTTCCATGCTTTGATTTTGTCTTGTATTTAGGGTTTTTTATTTTGCTTTGTTTCGATCTTATCATATAAACCCTAATTACTAATCATGGCATGTAAAGCGGTAAATTGCGTAATGTAAATATTACTAAGCTATTAAAACAATTTTATGGGAGGGGGAATACAAATTTGAATGGAGATTTGCAAAAATGTAAACCTAAATAAATTATTACAACCAAATCGAATTTGTACGAATTAAATAAAATATAACATTTAAGTATGCAATATAATATACATGTAAGGAAAAGATTTTTGTTTTGTTTTTATGTAAAAGAAAATTTAATCTAAACCTAAAAATGTAAGGAAAAGAAAATAATTTTTTAGAAGGGAGGATTAACCCTAATTTCTATTTTAAAAGGAAATGAGGTACATATGTATTATTTTTTATGTATTGTTTATATTAAAATAATTAATACTATTGAATATAAAAACATAAAGTTTTTATATATGCAAAAAAAAAATGTATAAGTATGTGATGAAAAAGGAATAAATAAAATAAAATAAATATATTTTAATTATATTTTACAAATTTATTAAGAAAGTAGATGACATACATTAAAAATAAAATATATATTTATGTGCAAAACAAACTAAAATAAAAAAAAATGCAATAGTATGAAATTTACATTTTTTGGGATTTTTATGCATTAAAGAAATATTTAATATATATATATATATATATATATATATATATATATATATATATATATATATATATATATATATATATATATATATATATATATATATATATATATATATATATATATATATATATATATATATATATATATATATATATATATATATATATATATATATATATATATATATATATATATATATATATATATATATATATATATATATATATATATATATATATATATATATATATATATATATATATATATATATATATATATATATATATATATATATATATATATATATATATATATATATATATAAATGAAAATAAAATAAATAAAATAAAAGAGTATGGAAAATAATGGGCCAGGGGGTATAGTAAGCAGACTAGAGATGGCATGTAAGCAAAAAAGGACCATGGCCCAAATATGGAAGCCCAAACCTGCACAAAGCAAAAACTGGAAAAATGGGAAAAGTATGAAAAACAAAAGTAGCGCCCAGGTTCGAACCCAGGACATGGGTCTCACCAGCGCACTACTTTGTCACTGGGGTGGCTATACATCCATTGTCTTAAGGAAAGCAAAAATAATATAACATGAAACAAGTCCTTGCCCTGTACTTCATCTTCTTCCTCAAGCTTGGCCAGACATCCTGTAACTCTCTCATTCTTCCATAAAAATGAAAACTCATAACATGAAAGCTGTAGTATTTGATCTCGTGATTCTAACCATATAAGTTATGTGAGCTAACAATCAAAGATCATAGAGAATTTTAAAAGCCATAAATTTAAACCTAAATTTCTCAGAAACTTCAAGTTCTAAATTCTCTCAACTCAAGTAAAAATAAATGCAAGATAAAGATATGTACAATTTCGTTGTAATAAGGACTACATTATTTATTCATAAATCGTGGCCAATGGTTGCCTGTACAAGGAGATAGAAGTTGAAATTTTACCTCCTTCAGTTGAAATCGTGGATTGAACTGGAGTGAGTTTGATGGAGGCCTGATGTTTGCTTGAGCTTCCTTGAACTTCCATGAATGTATTCCCACCCTTGCGTTGCTCTGAAAGTGCCTGAAACTCCTTGGCCAAGTCAACCTGCAAGCTTTGAAAACAAAAATGGCAGATGATAGAGAAGGGGTTACAGTACAAGGATGAAGGTCTGGATTGGTTATATATCATGTAGGTAAGATGTTTTGATGATCAAGAATGGAAACGCACGAGCCAAATATGAGATTGGTATGCTTATGCCAAAACTCCAAGTTTGGAAAGTTTTCTGGTGTTTTTGAGCTTGGGAGTGTTTCAGGCCTTAACTAATCGTGTATTATGTTGTGTTATGTTTGTAGATTCGTATGGAATTAATTTTTAACCAGCCCTCCAACAGATGTGCCAGTTCTAGCCTTTTGGCAACCTTTCTTGCATTTGAAGTAAAGTGAAGGGACAAGGCTTGCCATGCTTGTACTGGATTTCTTAGGGTTGGTATGGACTTGTACAATTTTCTTCAGGCCTGTAAAACTTGTATGTACAATGGAGACAGGTTCAATGCTGAAGAATTGGAAAGTGGCAAAAGTTGAGCTTTTTCAAAATGGCAATGGTCACTTTATGCCATTTAAGGAATTGCAACTTGGGTAATGGCTTAAAGGCTTGGATCAAAGCTTTTTCAACTGAGTAAGCATTAAATTAAGGAGTGAGGAACAAGTTTGGGACCTATAAAGCATGAATTAGGCAGCATAAGTACTGATTGGAACTTTGTTCTTCATGAAATGGCTTGGACAAAAAGTGAGAAAATGACAACTTCATCTCTTCGATTCTCCCTACTCAAAAATGATCTTGAGGAGTTCTTGGACATTTTGGAAATACTGAAATGTGCTATATAACTCATATTTGAAATGAATTTTGATATACCTCTTGGAACTAGGTGAAAAATTGCCATGAAGTTGGGTCCAAAACCTGCCTAAATTAGGGCAAAGTTTCACTAAGTTATTTAGTTCATGAGCATGTATTCATAAATTTATATCTTGAGATCCAAGCATATTTAGGGAAAAGTGTGTGAAGAAAAGTTGTAGATTTCATGGAGGTATACAAATTTCATGTTGGGAACTTTCTTTGAATCATTATGCATCATGGTGAAAACATGGCCTAAAGTTGAGAAAAAATAAGAAATTTTCTATACTTAGAAAATTTTCTAAGTTAAGAAAAATTTCAAATTCAAACCCTAATATTCAAACTTGGATTTCTTGATGAACAAGTTTCACATTTTGACATGTTAAGATGAATTGTGACTCTTGGCACTTGATTTTGACCAAAAAGTCAAAGTTTGACTTTTCAGTGTACAGTTGACTTTTGATCAGTTGACTGCAAATTTCATCTGTCAATCCAGTGAAATTGAAATGTTTTGAGCCATGTAATTAGGTCAAGATGATGAAATTGAATCCTTGAAATCATGCTTTAACTCAACTGGTCATTTTCCAGGTTAAAAAGTCAGAAATTGCCATTCCTTAGTCAAAACCCTAATTTTTGACCATTTTGCCCTTTTGATGATTTGATCAAATTTCTTGAGGAATTATAATCCAAACTTGATCAAATGATACATATGAGTCTAGAATCTTGATGTGTATAAAAAATTATGAAGTTTGACTGTAAATTGGCCATTGTTGATTTTTTTCCCCAATACAGCTGATTTTTAGGTCAACTATCCAATTGACTGAGCAAAAGTGTGATCCAAGGCTTGAAACTTGACATGAGTAATCTTGGTGTTCCATAATGATGTTTGAAAGTCACATGAAGCATTTATAGTACAAAAATCCTTGTGAGATCTCAAACCCTAATTTTGGGTCATCAGTGCATGATGAGATGCCTTGAGCTGACCAAACCCTAATCCAGTTGGACAACTCAAGGCCCATAAATTTGCACTCGACAATGTGTAGTTGAGGGAATGGGATTAAAGATGCCATTTGGAGAAGTGATAGATCCTTGTTGGAGATGGGCTTGTAGATGCCATCCAAGAATGTTTGTTAAATTGTAAATCGTAAACTGAAAGAATGAGTATCAGAATGGCATCCGTGTCCGGGGCGTATCTGTACTATATCTGAAGTCTGAATCTGAATGAGTATCAGAATGGAATCCGTATCTGGAGCGTATCCATACTGTATCTGAACCTTGAAATCTGAATGAGTATCAGAATGGCGTCCGTGTCTGGAGCGTATCTGTACTGTATCTGAATGTTGAATCTGAATGAGTATCAGAATGAAATCCGTATCTGGAGCATATCTATACTGTATCTGAAACTTGAAATCTGAATGAGTATCAGAATGGCATCCGTGTCTGGAGCGTATCTACACTGTATCTGTTTGCATATTGTTAATGGTAGCTGTTAACCTTATCCTGAAAAGGGTAAAATGTTAGCTGAAACATAAAGTTATGTTGTATGATGCAATGTATTTGTTTTATCAATGTTTATGATATATGGATGCAATGTATGCGCATGTAAGCTGATTTGCTGTATTGCTGCCTGATTGAGGAAAATAAATCCCTGAATGCTGCTGAGGATATGTTGAATTCTTCATGTCTTGAAGTTTGAAGTATTGACAAAAATCTGTTGTGAGAGTAACGCCACATATTGCTTTGAGGAATCCTGAGAAATTTGACGATCTCTACTGGGGATTAATAATTTGAAGTTTTAGTTCCGCTGGGGATCTAAATGACGTACTGTAGAGATTGCTTATGGAATAGCCTAGAGACGTTTTCAGGCTCTTTCAACCTATCAGTAATTGTCTTTCTCATTTTGTTTATTTGTAAACAGTAATTATGTTCAAATGCATATGTTCATTAATGAATCATTGGACGTTTTTGCAAATAAAACACAAGTGTAAAGAAAAATACTAATAGTTTCCTGTACTTTCAAAGAGATATCTTTGTATTGACTTTGAATAAGTATTTTGTACAAAGGAGACAATCATTCTAGTAAAAGAATGGCGCCATAAAACAAGAAAAAATTATACAAAGAAAGATAGCTATGTGTAATAATCCCATGGGGTTTCCATTCTGCTATAGCCTTCGTATTTCCGAATATCTTGCCTATTTGCCTTGTCTGAAGATGATTGAATTGATCAGAAAATCCGAGTTTGTTAGTGGAAGTCAAAGGTTGTCCGTGAGTGATCCGACGGGACATAGTCATACGCTTTTACTCCCTAACTTTTTCATGGACCGCCCTTTCGGGTTTTCAGTCCACTGGGAAACCATTTTTTGCCCAAGTCGCCCTTTCGGGTTTTCAACTTGCCAGGTGTACAATTTTTTTTATATTTTATCCCTAATTTTTGCCCGAACCCTTTTGGTTCGCCGGGATGCCCTTGTTTTGCCTAGGTGTATCAACCTAGCGGGTCTCTTATGCATAATATCTTTTGACTATGTCCGCGTTCGCAGGGTGTGGTAGGTCGTCATTGTCCATGGTGGTTATCATTATTGCCCCACCGGAGAATATGTTCTTGATTACAAATGGTCCTTCATAGGTAGGAGTCCATTTTCCTCTGGGATCACTTTGTGGCAAGATGATACGCTTGATCACTAGATCTCCAACTTGATATACTTGGCGTCTGACTTTCTTGTTGAAAGCCTTGATCATCTGTTTTTGATACATCTGACCATGGCAAACAGCAGTAAGTCTCTTTTCATCAATTAAGCTTAGTTGATCAAGTCGAGTTTGGATCCAATCGTCCTCATTCAAACCTGCATCCTTCATAATTCTCAAAGAGGGGATCTGAACCTCAATAGGCAAGACAACCTCCATGACATAAACCAAAGAATATGGTGTTGCCCCAGTTGATGTGCGAGCCGTGGTACGATACCCATGGAGAGCAAATGGTAGCATCTCATGCCAGTCCTTATAGGTGACCGTCATTTACTGTATGATCTTTTTAATGTTTTTATTTGTAGCTTCAACATCACCATTCATCTTTGGTCGATAGGGGGATGAATTGTGATGCTGAATCTTGAACTACTCGCACAAGGAGGTGATCATAGTATTGTTAAGGTTGGTACCATTATCAATGATGATTCTTTCTGGGATACCGTACCGGAAAATGAGATTCTGCTTGATGAAGCGGGCAACAACATTCTTAGTAACGGATGCGAAGGAAGCTGCTTCGACCCATTTTGTAAAGTAATCAATGGCCACTAGAATGAAGCGGTGTCCATTGGAGGCTGTAGGCTTGATCTCCCCAATCATATAAATTCCCCACATAGCAAAGGGCCAATGAGCCGTCAATACGTTCAGAGGAACCGGAGGTACGTGGACCCTGTCAGCATAAATTTGACACTTACGACAGGTCCGAGAGTGTCAATAGTAGTCTGATTCCATGGTAGACCAATAATAGCCTTCCCGTAGGATTTTCTTCGTCATCGTATGCCCACTGGAGTGAGTGCCAAAAATACCTTCATGTAATTCAACCATGATCTTTTCAGCCTCAATCTTATTCATACACCAGAGTAGAATGGAGTCATGATTGCCTTTGTATAGGATGCCATTACTCATGAAGAACTTAGCAGAGAATCTCCTTAAGAACTTTTTATCATTGATTGAAGATCCTTCTGGATATTCTTGAGCCTCGAGATACCTCTTGACTTCATGAAACCAAGGCTGGTCCACTACCTCTTCAGCATTAATCTCGTGACAGTGTGCTGGTTCATCCATTCGTTCGATAGTGATCTGGGGAGCCTCGTTATCCCAATTAAGTTTAAACATAGATGACATTGTGGCTAGAGCATCTGCTAGCTGATTTTCTTCTCGCGGGAAATGCTCGAAGGTAATCTGCTCAAAATGTGGTAGCAATGTCAAAACATGTTCTTTGTAAGGGATAAGGTTTGGGTGCTTAGTGTCCCATTCTCCTTTGATCTGAATGACAACCAAAGCTGAATCTCCAAACACATCTAAAGATTTGATTCCCAAGTCTATGGCAGCCTTGAGACCAAAGATGCATGCTTCATATTCCGCCATGTTGTTCGTACAATTGAAGCAAAGTCTGGCAGTAAAGGGAGTGTGACACCCTTCCGGAGATATGAGTACATCGCCGATACCATTACCAAGTGCATTGGATGCCCCATCAAAGAACAGGGTCAATCGGGATCCTTGTTCAGGTCCTTCATATGGTCTGATTTCTTCACAGTTGTCTAATGTCATGATGTCTTCATTCGGGAATTCAAATTTCATGGACTGATAATCTTCTACAGCTTGATGAGCAAGATGATCAGCTAGCACAATGCCCTTTATAGCTTTCTGGGTAGTGTACTGTATGTCATATTCTGTTAGGATCATCTGCCATCTAGCTATCCTCCCAGATAGAGCAGGGTTTTCGAAGATGTACTTTATCGGATCCATCTTAGATACCAACAAAGTAGTATGAGTCAACGTATACTGTCTTAGCCGGCGAGCAGCCCATACCAGAGCGCATCAAGTTTTCTCGAGCAGTGAATATCTGGTTTCACAATCGGTAAACTTTTTGCCCAAGTAATAAATAGCGTGCTCTTTTCGGCCAGACTCGTCATGCTGCCCCAATACACACCCCATTGAGTTCTCTAAAACAGTCAGATACATGATCAGTGGTCTTCCCTCGACTGGTGGAATCAAAACAGGAGGCTCTTGTAAGTACTCTTTGATCTTGTCAAAAGCAATACGACATTCATCATTCCATCTGACTACTTGATCTTTCTTCAATAGTTTGAAGATTGGTTCACAAGTAGCTGTTAGGTGAGAAATGAATTTGGCAATATAGTTCAGGCGTCCCAAGAATCCTCTAACTTCTTTCTCAGTATGAGGAGCACGCATTTCTTGTATCGCTTTAACCTTGGAAGGATCAACCTCGATGCCCTTGTTGCTGACAACAAAACCTAAGAGTTTACCGGACCGGACTCCGAATGCGCACTTGTTTGGATTCAACCTTAGTTTGTACTCCTTCAATCTCTCAAACAACTTTTGCAAATGATCAAGGTGCTCCTCTTCAGTTTGTGATCGGGCTATCATGTCATCTACATAGACCTCTATCTCATGATGTATCATATCATGAAATAAAGCTACCATGGCGCGTTGATAGGTTGCCCCATCGTTCTTCAGTTTGAATGGTATCACTTTGTAGCAGAATGTGCTCCACTGAGTGACAAATGTAGTTTTCTCCATGTCCTCAGGTGCCATTTTGATTTGGTTATAACCTGAGAATCCGTCCATGAAGGAAAATACCTTGTGTTGGGCTGTATTGTCAACCAAGATATCTATGTGGGGAAGTGGAAAATCATCTTTAGGGATGGCCCTGTTTAAATCTCTATAATCCACGCACATTCGTACTTTTCCATCCTTTTTAGGCACGGGGACAATGTTGGCAACCAATTGAGGATAGGAAGTGACAGCCAAGAATCCAGCATTGAATTGTTTCATAGCTTCCGCTTTGATCTTCTCTGACATGTCAGGTCTCATGCAGCAGACTTTTTGTTTCCCTGGTGGACAGTCTTCTCTTGTGGGCAAATGATGTACCACGATGTCTGTATCAAATTCTGGCATGTCTTCGTATGACCAGGCAAAGATCTCAACATAATCATGCAATAGCTGAACTAGACGCTCCTTGGCACTCGACTCTAGATTGGAATACACCTTGATTTCCTTTTTATTTTCCTCGGTACCCAAGTTGATTATATCCAACAGTTCCTCATGAGGCCGAATAGCTCTTTCCTCTTGTTGTAGTAGTCTAGCCAATTCCCCTGGTACTTCACAATCTTCCTCACCTTCGTCTTCGGCTTGGTAGATTAGATCTTCAGAGTCACTAAAGGCCATAACAGTATCGTTACCCATGGGATCCGGAATGGAGGGGTACCTGCATTTGTGAGTGTGGGTGTGTGTAAGGGTATAGCCATCTTTAAATAAAATGTAAAAGAAAGACAATGAGCACAAAAGGTTTGTATGTGAAAAAACGTCCATGATTCATTGAATGTCATATGAAGATGAAATAAAAACCCTTACAAATGGACCATTGTGCCTCGGATAAGACACAAGGTTTTTAATGTGCGAATTGTTTGTGAATATTACAAGTCCAACAGAAATGTAAAAGATAAATTACTAAGAGATGAAAGTTATTGGGACAAAGTCTATGGCTTCCCAATTGCGAAGTCCTCCATTGACAGTAGGAAATATCCAATCCTTCAAGTTGCCATCTTCTTCACCATCTTCCACCGCGTTGACCTCTTGGGTGATAATTTTTAGAGGTGGCCCTCCAGCACGGGCACGACGCACAACCTTCTGAGCATTTGAAGTAATCCCTAAGCCAAACTTGTCAGATTTATACGGAATGTCTGGAAGCTGCCCCCAGATGGTGCATCCACCCTCCTCTACTACTGCCTTGGCGTCCTTTAGAGATGACATCCGAAGTGGAGGTCTTGTGATCTTGGGGATTTGGGATGCCGTCTTGGTTACTGCTACCTCTTGAGAGACTTCTTTGAAATGTTGAAAAGGAGTTTCAATGAACTCGCCATCCAACTCCACATACCGGAAATAATTTAGATGGCTAATCACGTACTCTTCCTCTCCGTGGATAGTGATAATCTTTCCATGGACCGGGTACTTCAGCATCTGGTGTAGTGTAGAGGTGACAACACCAGCATTATGGATCCAGGGCCGTCCTAGCAGACAGGAGTAAGAGGGGCGGATGTCCATTACATAGAAAGTTGAGTTGAAAGTATGAGTTCCCACTTTTATGGGGATGTCCACCTCCCCGTGGACAATCCTCTTTGAGCCATCAAATGCTCTTACGACTATGTTACTGGATTTTAATGTCAGTCCTTCGCAATCTAATCTGTCGAGAGCTTTCTTCGGTAAAACATTCAAAGATGAGCTAGTGTCCACCAAGACATGGGCTAGAGTTGTTCCTCTACACTCCACAGAGACATGTAATTCCTCGTTGTGCTTTCTCCCTTTTGGTGTCAAATCAGCATCAGAGATTCCTAGGCCGTTATCAGCTGTCAAACTGGCCATACAATCATGGAATTGGTCAGCAGAAGTCTCTTGTGGCACATGGGCTGTCTTCAGAAACTTCACCAGAGCTTTCGCATGTGCCTCAGAACACAACAACAATGCTAGCATGGAGATCTTGGAGGGAGTTTGCCCCAACTGTTCAACCACGTCATAGTCACTCTTTTTTATTATTCTCAGGATCTCCTCCATTTCCTTCTTGGAGGTTTCGGGGATCGTCAATGGTTGAACCTTCGTCCGGACAGGCTCTTCTTGAATACCTTTTCCTCGAATTTCAGTAGTAGAAGTGTTGGTAGGGATAACAGTAGGGGTTGTGTCGTCTTTGTCATTAGGAGCACTTGCATATATCATTATTGGTATGGAGGTAAACTTTGGAACAGCCACGGGTCCAAAAACTGCCTTTGGAGGGGAAATTTCTGGAGAGAAGATTCTACCGCTACGGGTAATCTTGTTGGTTCCGACAATATTTCTAATGTCAGAGTCTTCTTCTTCGGAGCTCACTTCTTCGGCGGCCAGCCCATCTTGTTTAATACCATGGTAGTAGATGTCTCCACCATAATTGCACGGTACTGTTTTGTCTGATTCATACGGGACCGGCCCGGGCATTGTGATTATAAGAGGAGTAGTCCTTGGAACCGATGTAATCCTAATGGGTCTTTTAGGGACCCTGGAAGGATTGGCAGAGATGGTTATGATTGAAACGTCTTCAACAGGAATAGGTGAAAAAGGAGCATTTTCGAACAGAATCTCTTGGTTGTCTATCAAGCGTTGAATGCCTGTCTTCAATAGAGGGTAAACATTTGGTGAGGATAAGCAAAGATGGCTCTCTTCATTACAACCCGGGAATACACCATCTTTTAACAAGTTTATCTTAATGATTGGGAGCGGAGTCAAGAGTTCATCCACTGTGGTAACAAACAAATCTTTTTCGATAGCATTGGCGTTGTGACCATGCCTAGGCATAGGGGCGGAAATGACGTTAGGTTTCTCGGGTGCCTCAAATTCAATCTCTTTTGCATCTATAAGTTCTTGAATTTTGTTTTTCAAAGCCCAACACTTGTTAGTGTCATGACCCGGGCTTTCAGAATGATATGCGCATCTGGCATTCAGGTGATAATAAGGGGACGCCGTGTTGGGATTCTTTGGAGCTTCCTTCAAAGTTGCCAAATTAGATTTCAGAAGATATGGTAAAATCTGGGCTAGATTCATATTAATTCTGGTGAATTGCCGGACTGGCCTTTCCACCCTCAGTTGATTACTCCTTGGTTGATCAGGTGTAAGCTTTGGGATCATAACGGCCCCTACCATTGGTCGGCGTTCAACTCTCCCTTGGTTCCTTGGTGGATAAACAACAAATACCTTCTTCTTCCTAATGAAGGGTTTCTTCACAGCTGTAGAGGCAGATGAATCCTTCTGAATCTTTCCACTTTTTATACCAGCTTCCACCCTCTCTCCGGTTAAAATTAACTAAGTAAACCCAGCAAATGAGCTCCCAATCAAATGGTTGAAGAAAGGGCCTGATAGAGTGCCTAGGAAAGTATCCACCAACTCCCTTTCAGACAGAGGGGGTTGCACTCTCCCAGCTAGATCTCTCCATTTCAGCGTGTAATGTTTGAAACCCTCATTTGAAGCCATAGCCATAATCTGAAGTTGAGTACGGGTAGGCGCCAAATCTGCATTATACTGGTATTATTTATAGAAAGCTGCGGCAAGATCTTCCCAGTTGTGGACGTCGACCCTTTCTAATTGGTGAAACCAATCGAGTTTTGTTCCGGATAAGCTATCTTGGAAGAAATGGACCCACAAGTCTTTATCGGCAGAGTGCGGCTGAATCTTTCTCACGTATGATCGGAGGTGCATTTTAGGACATGACACCCCATCATATTTTGCAAACAACGACACTTTGAACTTTGGTGGGATCACAATTCCTGACAGTAGCCCCAATTCTTCAAAGTTTAGACCTGGTACCCTTTGTATTTCCATAGCGCTCAAACGCTCTTCAAGATGTCTGTACTTATCATTAGTCGGAGGGTACTGTTCCTCAGAGTAGTCTTCCTCTTCTTCCTCCTCTTCAGATTCTGACGGAGCTGCTGTTTCTTTTCCTTTCCCTTCCCCTTCATTAGATGTTGCTGCAAAATTCAAGGTTCTTCTAGTTTGCCCTCGAAACCTTCTCCCCATGATTACAACACCAGTTGGTTTCTTCTCTTTCTTCTTTTTCTCTTTTGCCAACAGAGTCTTTAGCTCCTTTGACCAGGGTTGTGAGTAACTGTTGAAACTGCATGTTTTGAGTTTGAAGATCTTTGACTATCTGTTCGAGATCCATCTTACTGAAATAAACAGTAGAGGGATGGGGAAACTTATTGCAAAAGACCTGTTTATGTTATGATGAATGATATGTGCATATGTAATATTTTCAAGGATTTTAAAAGATTCAAGTTCGTTTTAAACAAAAGAGAAACACACGTTATATTAATAAGATAGAGTTTGAGTACATCTGCCCCTTGGGCAAAATAATACAACACTCTAAGATGAAAAAGTAGTGCGCATCCTCTTTGGTGCTATGTAAGTATTTAGAGTCTGCTCCTCATGAAGTAGCCTAGTGAGTTCCAAAACCTTCTTCTCGCTTGCATAGAATGGGCTTCGAAAGTATCTCGCTCTCCTTTGAGTTGTATACAATCCCTTTGTAGATCTTTAAGAGATGTGGGCATGTCAGGATGTAGGATAGTGTATGGAACTTCTCCTTCCTTAACAGGCTCAATAATCACCGGGAGAATGGAAGGATAAGGCATCATAAGACTTTGAGCGCAGGTTCATACCCACTTGAGGTAAGGCTCAAGAGGGATGGAATTCTTGTGTCCCAAAGTCTTTCTATCCACCTTTTTTAGCATCCTCCAAGCTCGGATGAATCTCTAGTGAAGACCTTGATCGTCGTTGTCATAGTCGAATACCAAGCCTTGAATCAACATCTCATGTGGGCCATCCCTTCGGGCATAACCAAACTGTCTTAGAGCTAAGCATGGGTTGTAGGTGATGCCTCCCCTAATGCCAAGTAGAGGGACATTAGGGAATTCCCAACAACGGTCAACAATGATAAAATTCTCTTTGCATCGAGAGCACCAATGAATATCTGAATGTTTGAGCGTCATTAACCTTTGTGACCACCTTAATCCTTGCTCATTCTTTAAGGCTGATTGGGGAAGATGAGAAATAAACCATCTTGCCAGGAGGGGAGTGCAACACATAAGGACACCTCTTTTCCTCATTGTACGAGTGTGAAAAGAGTGTAGGATATCCCCTAGTAATTTAGGCACCGGATTGCGTGACACGAAGATTTTGACGGCACTCACATATATGAGTTGGTCAGGATTGGGGAACAAGACCATCCCATAGATAAGAAGAGCCACAATTTCCTCAAATGCTTGCAAGTCTAAGGAATTCCAACAGCTTTGAGCCTTCTCAAACAGAAACTTTTCTAAGAAGCCTTTGACACCACTTCTAGTTTCCCAATAAGTTGTGACATCAGATGAGTGCAAGTGCAGAGCTTGAGCAATCTCTTATGGCTTTGGATCTCTTTCCGTACCGTTGAAAGGTAGTTGATTGAGAATGGGAATCCTCAATAGTTGAGAGAATTCTTCCAAAGTGGGCACAAGTTGATAGTCGAGGAATTTGAAGCAATGGTGCCAAGGGTCAAAGAACTGAAAGAGCACCTTCATCATATCCTTATCTGTGTTGGAGGTGACCAAGTTGAGTAGACGACCATGCCTCTCGGTGAATAGGGAGTTCTCAGGGATCCTTGAATCTAGCTCATTAAGTTGTGGAGAAATTCTTACAAGGTTGACTTGGGTAGTTTTCCTGCGAAGTGAATCCATATCCTACAAAACAAGAACAAAGATGAATCTCCAAAATCCTTGAAATGGTTAGTGGATGCATATGATGTTCATAATGTCCATGATGTTATGCACAAGTATACAAACAAATCAAACAAGTTCTTAGTTTAGGCTTGCATGGGGTTTTATAGGTAAGTATCCTCTTGAAGTTTAGTCGGCTCAACCTGTCCTAATAATAGTAATCAGGTTCTAAGGAGCTCAATATCATTGGACTGTTTCCTTGGTCATTGTTTCAGCTCAAACCTCTTTAATGGCGACCGAAATATCCCAAGAAAATAACCCTCAATGAGTGTAGTATCGAGTATCTACCAACTTCGGACTGCACCAAAGCCGGTCACCTCACTACATCCTAAAGGCCAAGTTGGTCAAGTAAAGGGTTCTAGAAGTTCATTAGTGCTTCATGACATCACTCAGCGGCCCCGTATTCTCTTTGATTGACTCAAAGGCTACCGATACCCACAAATATATTGCACTAACATTGCTATTGCTTAGAACATGTCGGTATACGCCGCACAATTTCCACAATGTATTGCTATTTACCTATAATGTTTCCCAAATCTGGGTGGAGGATTCAAAACCAAACAAAGAACCATAATGTAAAGCAAATAAATCAAATGATGAAAGCAAGTAAATGTGATCTAACCCTAAGGTAACCCCACTTTTAGAATTATCCCCAGCAGAGTCGCCAGTTCTGTGATACGGTGGGAGAACTGACTTGAGGGTTTTGCGTTTTATCGCAAATGTTGCAGTTAGAAAGAGTCGCCACCGACTTTTCTTTTATCCAAAAGGAAAGGTGAAAAAGCACAGGAAAGACCTTTGAGATATTTTCTTGAGTTCGGGGGGTAGATTATGAAAAGGGAAGGTATTAGCACCCTTTTCATCCATGGTTTTCCATGGGCTCTTAATTACTTGCTTAGATCACTTGCTTTTGTTTTTTTGAAATTGTGTTTGGTGTGTTTTTGAAAGTATTTTGTAAAAGAGGCCATTCGTTTAGGCAATCTTTGTAATGATTCTCGTTCGTAAGAATGTATACAAAGATGTTTGTCTTTTTGAAAATGTTTTCAATGTTTGTAAGATGTTTTTGAAATGCGTGTTTGTTTTGGAAAATATCAAGGATAATTGTTTTGAAATAGAGTAAGTAACTAGAATTAATCTACCTACTCAAATGTCTTTCTTGTATACTTTCTATTCCTTTGACATTGTTGTCTTACCATTAATTTGGTAAGCAACCCTATCTTTGGATGTAAACGGGATGACGTGGGTCATCGTATAACCATGATTAGCAATGTTTGCAAAGTATCTTAGCATTTTGAGGGACCAAGATCATTTTTTGTAAGGCAACCTTGAATAGCGTCATCGAGGGACTATGATCTTATATTTGTTTGTTTTGCCAAGATACTTTGCATGCGTAATATGGCCATTTTTGTTTTAGGCAACCAAGTGGAGAAACCCTAAGGATGCTTGTGTGGAAGTGTATCATTTTCATGCTTTGATTTTGTCTTGTATTTAGGGTTTTCTATTTTGCTTTGTTTCGATCTTATCATACAAACCCTAATTACTAATCATGGCATGTAAAGCGGTAAATTGCGTAATGTAAATATTACTAAGCTATTACAACAATTTTATGGGAGGGGGGGGGGGGGGGGGGGGGGGGGGGAATACAAATTTGAATGGGGATTTTCAAAAATGTAAACCTAAATAAATTATTACAACCAAATCTAATTTGTACGAATTAAATAAAATACAAAATTTAAGTATGCAATATAATATACATGTAAGGAAAAGATTTTTGTTTTGTTTTTATGTTAAAGAAAATTTAATCTAAACCTAAAAATGTAAGGAAAAGAAAATAATTTTTTAGAAGGGAGGCTTAACCCTAATTTCTATTTTAAAAGGAAATGAGGTTCATATGTATTATTTTTTATGTATTGTTTATATTAAAATAATAAATAATATTGAATATAAAAATATAAAGTTTTTATATATGCAAAAATAAATATGTATAAGTATGGGATGAAAAGGGAATAAATAAAATAAACTAAATATATTTTAATTATATTTTACAAATTTATTAAGAAAATAGATGACATACATTAAAAATAAAATATATATTTATGTGCAAAACAAACTAAAATAAAATAAA
Organism: Vicia faba; assembly: GCA_948472305.1. NCBI lineage: Eukaryota > Viridiplantae > Streptophyta > Magnoliopsida > Fabales > Fabaceae > Vicia > Vicia faba. Next base: position 105,117,160 of record OX451737.1, read on the forward strand.
AAAAATGCAATAGTACGAAATTTACATTTTTTGGTATTTATATGCATTAAAGAAATATATATATATATATATATATATATATATATATATATATATATATATATATATATATATATATATATATATATATATATATATATATATATATATATATATATATATATATATATATATATATATATATATATATATATATATATATATATATATATATATATATATATATATATATATATATATATATATATATAAATGAAAATAAAATAAATAAAATAAAAGAGTATGAAAAATAATGGGCCAGAGGGTATAGTAAGCAGACTAGAGATGGCATGTAAGCAAAAAAGGACCATGGCCCAAATATGGAGGCCCAAACCTGCACAAAGCAAAAACTGGAAAAATGGGAAAAGTTGGAGAAACAAAAGTAGCGCCCAGGTTCGAACCCAGGACATGGGTCTCACCAGCGTGCTACTTTGCCACTGGGGTGGCTATACATCCATTGTCTTAAGGAAATCAAAAATAATATAACATGAAACAAGTCCTTGCCCTGTACTTCATCTTCTTCCTCAAGTTTTGGCCAGACATCCTGTAACTCTCTCATTCTTCCATAAAAATGAAAACTCATAACATGAAAGCTGTAGTATTTGATCTCCCGATTCTATCCATATAAGTTATGTGAGCTAACAATCAAAGATCAGAGAGAATTTTAAAAGTCCTAAATTTAAACCTAAATTTTTCAGAAACTTCAAGTTCTAAATTCTCTCAACTCAAGTAAAATAAATGCAAGATAAAGATATGTACAGTTTCATTGTAATGAGGACTACATTATTTATTCACAAATCGTGGCTAATGGTTGCCTGTGCAAGGAGATAGAAGTTGTAATTTTACCTCCTTCAGTTGAAATCGTGGATTGAACTGGAGTGAGTTTGATGGAGGCCTGATGTTTGCTTGAGCTTCCTTGAACTTCCCTGAATGTATTCCCACCCTTGCCTTGCTCTGAAAGTGCTTGAAACTCCTTGGCCAAGTCAACCTGCAAGCTTTGAAAACAAAAATGGAAGATGATGGAGAAGGGGTTACAGTACAGGGATGAAGGACTGGATTGGTTATATATCAAGTAGGTAAGATGTTTTGATGATCAAGAATGGAAGCGCACGAGCCAAAAATGAGATTGGTATGCTTATGCCAAAACTGCAAGTTTGGACAGTTTTCTGGTGTTTTTGAGCTTGGGAGTGTTTCAGGCCTTAACTAATCGTGTATTGTGTTGTGTTATGTTTGTATATTCGTATGGAATTAATTTCTAGCCAACCCTCCAACAGATGTGCCAGTTCTAGCCTTTTGGCAACCTTTCTTGCTTTTGAAGTAAAGTGAAGGGACAAGGCTTGCCATGCTTGTACTGGCTTTCTTAGGGTTGGTATGGACTTGTAAAATTTGCTTTAGGCCTGTAAAACTTGTATGTACAATGTAGACAGGTTCAATGCTCAAGAATTGGAAAGTGGCAAAAGTTGAGCTTTTTCAAAATGGCAATGGTCACTTTATGCCATTTAAGGAATTGCAACTTGGGTAATGACTTAAAGGCTTGGATCAAAGATTTGTCAACTGAGTAAGCATTAAATTAAGGAGTGAGGAACAAGTTTGGGACCTGTAAAGCATGAATTAGGCAGCATAGGTACTGATTGGAACTTTGTTCTTCATGAAATGGCTTGGACAAAAAGTGAGAAAATTCCAACTTCATCTCTTCGATTCTCCCTACTCAAAAATGATCTTGAGGAGTTCTTGGACATTTTGTAAAGCTTGAAATATGCTCTATAACTCATCTTTGAAATGAATTTTGAGATACCTCTTGGAACTAGGTGAAAAATTTCCATGAAGTTGGGTCCGAAACCTACCTAAATTAGGGCAAAATTTCACTAAGTTATTTAGTTCATGAGTATGTATTCATAAATTTATATCTTGAGATACAATCATATTTAGGCAAAAGTGTGGGAAGAAAAGTTATATATTTCATAGAGGTCTATAACTTTCATGTTGGGAACTTTCTTTGAATCATTATGCATCATGGTGAAAACATGGCCTAAAGTTGAGAAAAAATAAGAAATTTTCTATACTTAGAAAATTTTCTAAGTTAAGAAAAATTTCAAATTCAAACCCTAATCTTCAAACTTGCATTTCTTGATGAAAAAGTTTCACATTTTGACATGTTTTGATGAATTATGACCTTTGGCACTTGATTTTGACCAAAAAGTCAAAGTTTGACTTTTCAGTGTACAGTTGACTTTTGATCAGTTGACTGCAAATTTCATCTGTCAATCCAGTGAAATTGAAATGTTTTGAGCCATGTAATTAGGTCAAGATGATTAAATTGAATCCTTGAAATCATGCTTTAAATCAATTGGTCATTTTCCAAGTTAAAAAAATCAGAAATTGCCCTTCCTTAGTCAAAACCCTAATTTTTGACCATGTTTCCCTTTTGATGATTTGATCAAATTTCTTGAGGAATTGTAATACAAACTTGATCAAATGATACATATGAGTCTAAATGTTGATATGGATAAAAAATTATGAAGTTTGACTGTAAATTGGCCATTGTTGATTTTTTCCCCAATACAGCTGATTTTTAGGTCAACTATCCAATTGACTGAGCAAAAGTGTGATCCAAGGCTTGAAACTTGACATGAGTAATCTTGGGGTTCCATAATGATGTTTGAAAGTCACATGAAGCATTGATAGTACAAAAATCCTTGTGCAATCTCAAACCCTAATTTTGGGTCATCAGTGCATGATGAGATGCCTTGAGCTGACCAAACCCTAATCCAGTCTTGAGTCAAAGAAATCTTGTGAGAAAAGTCTTGATAAATGAGAGGGAAAATTTTGGGGTACAACAGTAAGGTTAACCTTTGAGGTGGTTGATGAAATCACTAAGCTCAAACTTGAAAATATGATACTTAGGATAGATCCAGAACCACCACCACATGTTCAAAAGAATGAACCACCCCACAGAAGAAAGAAAAGAAAAAGTGAGGGATATGTGAGATGGATTGATAAGTGGCCATGGAAAACGATGATTACTAAAAGTTCAACCGAGGAGTCATTCTTGAGAGAACCACCATGCGTGCTTGCACTCCTGAGCCGTCGAGCTATCAAAGTTAAACAAAGAGCTGTGTGGGAGGCAACCCACGAGTTTCAATTTAATGTTTTTTTTGTTTTAGTTTGCAGAAAATAAAGATATTGGTCGCTTGGCACCTATCAGTTTCATCTAGGCAATTATCGAGGCGAGCATTGATCAGGTTCTTATTCCTCTTTCCACTTTTTACTGAAACATTAAGGACAATGTTTGGTTTAAGTGTGGGGGAGGAACTTTACCACTTTCCATTTATTGCTTCTTATTTCGATCGATCATTTTCTAAGTTTATTTCATGTTTTTAGAATTTTAATTATTTTCGGTATTTGGTTGAGTCATATCATATGTTGTCAAGTCTGTATGCCTGTTTTCAGTTGTTATCGAATTTCCCCATATTTTTAAAATTTTATTTTTTATTCATGGCACCATACACTGAAAGTTTATAGGATGTCTAGGATTTGTTAGAGAGAATTTGGAAAGTTTCGATAAAATCGATACCATTATGACACCCTAAACCCCTCATTATGTGATATCAATCTGGGTACCCATTATGTCAAGACCTTAGGCTCAAGTTTCCAAAGTAGCTCTTAAGTAGTTTATATTAGCAGTCAGCACCATCTTAAACACAAAATACATAGGGAGTCGATGAATATAAGTGAATGATCTTGTTTTTAATAAATAAATTATTTAATTGAACCAATGGTCATTACGCCCAACAGTTGTTAAGCCTGTAAGGATTTAATAATAAGAACCCATTGTTGGTTGGTCCAGAGGTCATTGGTACTGGACTTGGCAGGGCGATCTACAGTTTGATCCCTCGCAACCTCAGTTGGGAAAAATGGGTTGCATCACTTAAATACCAGAACCCCGTGCTAAATAAAATAAAAGGATCATAGTCGCTAACCGATTTCCCCTACTATGCGCGTTTACAGATAATGGGCTTAATATGACTGTGCTTAAATGAATAGAGTGAAATAAAAACGAGAGATATAGGTTGGGGTATAATGACATGATTCTAATTGGTTTTCATAAAGTGGGATTCTTTGAATATTGTGTCGTTACAGTATCCTTGGTATTGAATACTTAGTACCTATTAAACTAACATTATCCTAGCAGCCACATACGATTAGGAGTCGTGGTGTGCCCTTGTTTCAAAGCTCTCTTATAATTTCTTTTACCGTGTTGGTCGATTGCTTGAGGACAAGCAATGGTTTAAGTGTAGGGGTATTTAATAACACGAAAATGTATAGTATATTTGGCTTGATTAACATAAATTATGTCTGTATTTTATTTTAATTATGTTGCTTTATATGGGTATTATGCTGGTATTTTAATGTGTTTCAAGAATTTAATGTTTACAAAGCTTGCTTGAGAAAAGGAGTATAAATGAGAAGAAGTGAAGTAAAAATGCATATAATATAAAAGAAAAGAAAAAGCCCATGAAGAACCCAAGGCCCACAAAGAAAGAAGCGCATGGCCCACGTGTGCAAGGTCTGACGCTCGTCACACCCACCGTGATGGTCGGCAGAAGAAAAAAAGGAAAGGGTGATAGTCGTCACCTACCCCTAACGGTCGACATGCTACATGCATGAGTTCCCCACGTCATATGCCCTGCCCCTCATCACAAGACTTTTTCAACCACGTAACTTCATTTGCAACAATTAAACCACTTCCTCCTACTTTTTCTCCATACACTAAGTCCTCTAAGACTGAAACTAACTAACCATTTCATCCTATTTTTAATCCAACCAAGTCTTCCTCAATACTCTCTCCATAATGCCACTACCATATTTTCTCTCACCAAAACAATTTATCAGAGGAGTATATATTGGAAAGCAATTACTGCAACAAGGCGGGATTTCTCTCCTTAATTATTTCCAATTTCTATTGTTTTAGTTTTTAGGCAGAAATATTCACCATGTAAAAGTGGTAGTTTCCCACACCGAGGAACTACCACACCATTAGTTTTAGGTGTTATTTTTCTTTTAGTTCTATTTTGTATCTGATTGTCAAGCGTGCCGACATTTTCTGAATTCTAGTGTTAGCATTAATTTCAGTTTCCAGTATATTTACAAGTTTCATTTTATTACTTTATTATTATTATTATCATTATCATTATCATTATTATTACTATCATTATTGTTATTATTATTACTATTATTATTATTATCATTTTGACTTTCATTATCATTATTATTATTATTATTATTACTATTATTATTATTATTATTATTATTATTATTATTATTATTATTATTATTATTATTATTATTATTATTATTATTATTATTATTATTATTATTATGTGTTTGTTTAGATCAATCACCATGTTATTTATTTTTGCAATAAGCATGTTTAATTCGTTTTCACTTAAAAGCATGTCCGACTAAACATTCTTGAGTCCGGTGTATGAGGACTGTCGTTGCCAACGGACTCGGTAGAAAATAATAGGTGCAAATTTATGATTAGAATTCTGTTTTAGTTCTAATTTCCAAGTCTAATTTAAATAGCCTTGTCACGAGAGTGAAAGATTATTTAACACGATTTTGTCTCAAGAGTGAGAAATTAATTAAGGTTAGAGGCGACATTGCGAGAACATGGGGATCGAACCAGATAGTGGAAATTAGGCAACAAATCTAAATACGCGAGAGCGCTTTAGATGCGTTTAGGATATTATTGGCTTTCAAAATATATTTCTTAGTTACCAGGCGAGCGAGAGCAAAATCTTGGGATTAGGAAGTATGGCTTTAGTTAAAACTGCGAGAGCGTGAGGCGGAGACCTTAAGTCAGTATATTCTACGGAACTAAGTTATAGTTGTAATTAGTACCCATTTTCTATAAGTCCTTCAGGAACGCGGAAACCATATTCCGGTCTCTCTTTATTATTATATTTTCTAAAGTCATTTTTAGTTTTAGTTCTTAATTTTTCCCAAAAATCCAATTATTCATTAGCCTTACCTTTACAAAGTAGCGATATATTGCAGTAGGTTGACATTGGTCTATGTGGTTCGACAATCTTTTATATTACTTCGATATTTCCGTGAACTTGCGGACACATCACATAGTCCAACACTTTAATCCTTAACTTTTGCTTGGACCGCCCTTTCAGGTTTTCAGTCCACCAGGATACCCTTTTTGCACAAGCCTCCCTTTCAAGTTTTCGACTTACCGAGTGTATAATTTTTTGTTTGTATCCCTAACTTTTGCCTAAACCTTTTGGTTTTTCGGGATGCCCTTATCTTGTCTAGGTGTGTCAACCTAGAGGGTCTTTTATACGTAGTATTTTTTAACTATGTCTGCGTTCATAGGATGTGGGAAATCTTCACCGTCCATGGTAGTCAGCAACATGGCACCACCAGAGAAAACTTTCTTGACAACAAATGGCCCTTCATAAGTGGGAGTCCATTTTCCCCTGGAGTCGCCTTGTGGAAGAATGATGCGCTTTATCACCAAGTCACCAGCTTGATATACTCAAGGCCTGATCTTTTTGTTGAAAGCCTTGACCATACGTTTTTGGTACATCTAACCATGACAAATAGCAACCATTCGTTTTTCATCGATCAAGTTAAACTGATCCAATCTTGTCTGAATCCACTCGTCTTCGCCTAGGCCTGCTTCATTCATAATCCTTAGTGAGGGAACCTGAACTTCTACTGGCAGAACAACTTCCATGCCATAGACCAAAGAAAAGGAAGTTGCCCCAGTTGATGTCCGAGCTGAAGTACGGTAGCCATGAAGAGCAAACGGTAACATCTCATACCAGTCTTTGTAGGTCACTACCATCTTCTGCACAATCTTCTTAATGTTTTTGTTAGCTGCTTCCACTGCGCCATTCATTTTAGGTCTGTAAGGAGAAGAATTGTGATGCTTGATTTTGAATTGAGTGCAAAGTTCTGTGATCATAGCATTATTGAGGTTAGTTTCATTGTCGGTGATGATCCTTTCGGGGATACCATATTGGCAGATGAGGTTATGTTTAATGAATCTGGCTACCCGCTCTTGGTGACTTAGGAAAATGAGGCGGATTCGACCCATTTGGTGAAATAATCAATAGCGACGAGAATGAAGTGATGCCCATTGGAAGCAGTAGGTTTAATCTCTTCAATCATGTCAATGTCCCACATTGCAAATGGCCACGGAGCAGTCATAACGTTTAGAGGAACAGGAGGTACACGGACCTTGTCAGCATAGATTTGACACTTGTGGCAAGTCCTTGAGTGGTGATGGAAATCAGTCTCCATCATTGACCAATAGTAACCAGCTCTCAGGATTTTCTTGGCCATAGTATGTCCACTAGAGTGTGTCCCAAAGAGACCGTCATGTATGTCTTCCATAATTTCCTCTGCCTTCTTCTTGTCCATACATCGGAGTAGAGTAGAAACATGGCTGCATTTGTACAAGATTCCATTACTTAGGAAGAATTTGGCTGAGAATCTTCGTAAGAATTTTCTCTCATTGATGGAAGCTCCTTCGGGATACTCTTGGGCTTCAAGGTATCTCTTCACCTCATGGTACCATGGATTTTCTGCGTCAGTGTCGAGCTCATAGCAGTGCGCAGGTTCGTCAAATCTCTCAATTGTAATCATAGGAGCTTCGTTGTCCCATTTGACCTTGAACATAGAGAACATTGTGGCCAAAGCATCGACTAATTATTTTCTCTCTAGGGAAGTTCTCAAAGGTGATCTCTTCAAAGTAAGGAATCAGAGATAGCACTATCTCCTTGTAAGGAATGATATTAGGGTGTTTAGTGTCACAATATCCTTTTGCTTGGCTAATCACTAGAGCAGAATCCCCGAAAACATTCAAATGCTTGATCCTCAGGCCACTGGCAGCCTTCAGACCCAAAATGCATGCTTCGTACTCAGCCATGTTGTTCGTGCAATCGAAGCATAATCTGGCAGTGAAAGGAGTGTGGCAACATTCAGGGGATATGATCACATCACTGATTCTGTTACCCAAAGCGTTAGAAGCCCCATAGAAACCATAGTCCATCGGGATCCTTGTTCAGGTCTGCCATACGGTCTAGGTTTCGTGCAATCGGTCACTAGCATGATATTCTCATCCGGGAAGTCAAAGTTCATAGAATGATAATCTTCAACATCTTGATGGGCCAAATAATATGCTAATACACTTCCTTTGATGGCCTTTTGCATTGTGTATTGAATATCGTATTCAGTCAAGATCATCTGCCATCTAGCTATCCGTCCGGAAAGGGCAGGTTTCTCGAAGATGTACTTGATGGGGTCCATCTTAGAAATCAGTAGAGTGGTATGAGTCAACATATACTGTCTTAGCCGGCGAGCAGCCCATGGTAGAGCGTAACAAGTTTTCTTGAGCAGTGAATATCTGGTTTCACAGTCGGTAAACTTTTTGCTCAGGTAGTATATAGCATGCTCTTTTCGGCCAAACTCGTCATATTGGCCTAACACACACCCCATAGAATTCTCTAGCACATTCAAGTACATGATCAAGGGTCTCCCTTCAACTAGAGGCATGAGGTTAAGAGGTTCTTGCATATATTTTTTGATTTTTTCGAAGGCAGCTTGGCATTCATCATTCCATTTGACAACTTAATCTTTCTTCAAAAGTTTGAAGATTGGCTCACAAGTAACAATTAAGTGAGATATGAAGCAGGCGATATAGTTAAGACGACCCAAGAATCCTCTAACTTCCTTTCCAGAGTGGGGGACTGTCATTTCTTGGATGGCCTTCACCTTGACAGGATCGACTTCGATGCCTTTATCACTGACAACAAAACCTAGAAGCTTTCCAGATTGTACTACGGATGTGCACTTATTAGGGTTCAACCTCAACTTGTACTTTTTCAGGCTCTCGAATAGCTTGTATAGGTGATTAAGATGCTCCTCTTCATTTTGTGACCTTGCAATTATATCATCCACATATACCTCTATTTCATGATGGATCATATCATGAAATAAAGCTACCATAGCCCTTTGATATGTTTCCCCTGCATTCTTCAACCTGAATGGCATGACCTTGTAACAAAAGGTTCCCTATTACGTAACAAAGGTGGTCTTCTCCATGTCTTCAAGAGCCATCTTAATTTGACTATATACGGAGAAACCATCCATGAAAGAGAAGACTTTATGCTGAGCACTGTTATCGACCAAAACATCAATATGAGGTAGAGGGAAATCATCCATGGGGCTTGCCTTATTCAGATCCCTGTAATCTACGCACATACAGACTTTTTCGTCTTTCTTGGGCACCGGCACCACGTTTGCAACCCATTGGGGATAAGATGTCACAGCTAGGAATCCCGCGTTGAATTGTTTCATCACTTCAGCATTTATCTTTTCAGACATGTCAGGCCTCATGCGACAAAATTTTTGTTTCACAGGTGGAAAATCTTCCTTTATCGGCAGACGATAAACTACAATGTTGGTATCCAACCCTGGCATATCTTCATACGACCAAGCAAACACTTCCACATAGTCATGCAACATCTAGATCAATCTGCTTTTGATGCTGCTTCCTAGGTTAGTGCTGATCTTGATCTCTTTCTTGTCTGCCTCGGTACCTAGGTTAATGATCTCAACTGACTCTTCATGCGACTGAATAGCCTTTTCCTCTTGCAATAGAAGTCTGACTAGTTCTCCTGGTATTTCATAATCTTCCTCGCCTTCGCCTTCGGCTTGGTTAACTGGATGTTCGGAATCATAGTCGGCAATAGTAGAGTCATTGGCAATGAGATCCGGAGTGGACGAGGACCTGTAAGAGTGAGTGTGTGTGTGTGCATGTAAGATACATGGCTATTTTGAAAAATGTATTTGAAGAAAAATAAAGATAATGAGCACAAATATTTGAATGCAAAAGTCCAATGATTTATATTGAATGCTCATATGATAAAATAAACATAAATAAACCCTTAACAAATGGACCATAGTGCCCGGGTCAGGCATATGGCTTAAAAATCATTGTTTAATATTACAGACAAAATGTTCTTGAATTGATAGAAAGTAATAAACAAGTAATTACTCCTCAATGAATGAGATGTGAATGAAATCCTTTGCGTGCCAATTGTTGAGCTTTATTGTAGTAGGGTATACCCATTCTTCAAATGCACACTCATTATCAGAATCCTCCACAGCGTTTACTTCATGATTTCCAATACGGAGAGGGGGATTTCCTACATGAGTGTGCCTCACTTATTTCTGAGCCTTGATAGTGAAACCTAAACCATATTTGTCTACATACAACAAGCTTTGTTACCAATGTCAAGTTTGAAAGATACAAATCAATTCACTCAACTTCTTTCGACAGCGAAGGGTAAGATGCTCGAATACATAAGGGCAATAACAGAGTTGAAACTCGATGGGATCATTGCTATATACTTGTTTCCTTTGTTTTCTTTGTACCTTTCTTCATTCTTACGATGATTTCCTCTTACTAGGATCTCTGCCTCTTTGTACAAAATTGCCTGTTTATAGGCAAACTTTCAATACAAATATAATTCATAATTCAAATTTGTTTACTTTCTCTGTTTTGTTTGCAAAAAATGTCCAATGACTAAATTGAATGAACATATGCATATGAATATGACTACTGTTAACAAAATATATGCACAAAAGCAGGAATAATCATTTACTAAAGACTCTAGGAGTTGGGATAATGCTCAAGTCATCCACAAATCCTCACAGAACATTCTCCATGGAATTATCTCTACAGAACTACCTTCACAAGCTCATCCCCGACAGAGATATATTCCCCAACAAGTATAATTTTCCCTCAGACAGAAATTGGGGCATTTTCTATTAGTTCATCACCATCATAGATTATCTCCTCAATGTAATTTACAAGAATTTAATTCTCTAGCAGAGTTTATTTCTCCAACACCGTAATATCCCCGGTAAATTTCTCTTCTCCAGCAAAGTGTAATCAAGGTTTCTATCCCCAAGAGAGTTGCTAAGGTATTTGGAACTCGGATATACGATACATTATAGGATTATCCATATCTTTTATCCCCAGTCGGGGTATGTAAGAATCAAATCCTTCAAAAGAACGGTTAAAAACCAATTTTCTTGGAATTCTTTCATCCCTAAGCAGAAGACAAACATCCCAACGGAGTATCCTCAAATAGAAAACAAGAATCCTCAGTGAAGACGTTCTAAACATGATTTAAGGTTCATATTCTTCATTCCCAGTAACAGTCGGGGATTTATTTTCCCCATCCAGATGTTATACGAAGCTGCCGATATGTTCCAGCGACATATTGAACCCATACACCATTTATAAAATATCATAGCACATGCATATGAAACGCATATAGCATTGTCATTTATTTTGAGAGAATCATTACACAATGCATTACATGCATCATGACATTGCATAAAAACTAACTTTGTTTTCTTTCAGGTTAGTTCGCAAACAAATAAACTTTGTCATCAATTTCTTATCCTTCAGATACAATCAATCGATGATTCATTCTGATGATCTTTCAGATACAATCAAGCATAGACTCATTCCGACATATATTCTAGATACATTTCATATGTGGTCAAAACATAGATCCATTTTGATACTCATTCTAGTATATCTTTCAGATACCGCCCTGAAACGATCAAGACATAGGTCCATTCTGATATTCATGTGGGTACATATTTGGATACAACTAGGTGTAGGCTCATTCTAATACAAATATCATATACAGTTAGGCAAAGACTTATTCTGATATCCTCTCATGGATACAGCCAGACATAGTCTTATTCTAATACAAATTTTATATATAATCAAGCGTAGACTCATTCTAACACAGATTTCAGATACGGTCGTTAAAAGACTCATTCTGATCCTCTTATATATACAGTCAATACATAAATTCATTCTATAACGTTATTCAGATACAATCGCGACATAAGATTCATTCTAACACTCCCTAGCACATCTGTTAGGTACAGTCATACACAAACTCATTCTAGTATACTTCTCAGATACCGTCAAACAAAGACTCATTCTGATAACTCCTATCAACAGTTACTTCATATGGCATCTATAAGCCCATATTTGACGACATTCTATCATCCTTGCAAATGGAATCTTTAAGCCCATTCAAGCAATATTATCAACCAACAGTGTTACTCCATGCACATGCGAGTGCAAATTTCTGGGCACTTAAGTGTTCAACCCTCTTCTACCTTCAGATCACGAATGGCAGATAAATCAATCTAACTCTTCAGGTTTAAGAAGATTGAACAGGGGAAGCTATTGTACCCCAAAATTTCCCCTCCCATTTTCTTCAAGATATCTCCCCATGTTCCTAAGATTTTCATTTGCTCAAGGCTACTCAAGGTTAGACCAGACAAACCTTCCTCCTAAGAAATGGCCTACAATTAGGGTTTTGCTTTTCTCAAGGAAGATTGAGCTTATAATTCCTCAAGTGGGTTTCCAGGTTTCTCATATGTCCCTAAGAATTCTCATGCAAAATTTCAAGCCTTGCATCACAAGTTTGCTCAGTCAATTGCTCAGATGACTAAAAATCAACTATATTGGGAAAAAAGTCAATTATGGTCAACATACAGTCAAAATTAAATATTTTTGGTCAACATCAAGATTTTGAAGTCACATTCATCATTTGATCAAGGGTTGATCATGATTCATCAAGCAAACTCAAGATTCATCAAAAGTCAAAAGTTACTAAATTAGGGTTTTCTTAAGGAAAAGTCAACTGAACTTTAAACAAGCATAACTTTCACATGCTTCATCATATTATACTTAACCAAATAGCATTTTGAAGTAAATTCAATTCTCTACAACTTTGTACCCCTAAGCTCAAGTCCAAAAAATGCTTCATTTGAGAGATATGGGCCAAAACAGTATAGGTCATTTCAAAAGTCAACAAAAAGACACTTTTTATCAAGGAAACTTACATCAAGATAAATTCTTCAAATGGAAAAATGACCAACATAGAGATTGTAGAGAACAACTCGAGCTTTCCAAAAATTCCAAGATCACCTTCATATGACAAAAATTGAGAGAGTTATGATTAGTGCAAGTTGGGAAATTTTGAGAAAATGCATAAAACCCAAATTGATCAAACTTGAGTTTTTGGGCTAGTGGGCTTATGTTTCAAGGTCCAAACATGTTTTGTAACTTATAGTGAACCTCTGAATCACTTCATACACACCCTTTGATCTTTATTTCATTTATTCTTGATTTTATTTATTTAAATTTAAAATTAAATAAAATAAGATCAAGGCTTTTCATACAAGAGTCCAAGCCCAATCTTTTTGACCTAATTCAGGCTCTATATATTCTTCATTCAGACAACAAGACAAGAGACGAAATATCCTTGCAATATCACCTTACAAAAAAACTCAAAAATTATCCAAACTCGGGAAAATTAAAACTCTAGCTTCAAGCCTCCCTCAAGGCCAAATACATGTCCCATTCAATTCCAAAAGCACTATAGGGTAAGATTTGATCAATTGTGATGATCCAAAGGGCATAAAACCAACATACATGCATATCCAGTTTTCCTTGTTTTTGAAAATTCATATTTTTGTTTTCATGTTGTTTCAATACATACTAACAGTACTAACATGTTTATGAGGTATAAAACGCATGATAGAACCATCGCATGGTCCCAATGACGATCGAATCACATTTGGCCATGTTTGAACTGTTTCATACTATTTACGTTGTATCTCTTTGTACAAGAAGAATCAGCCAAAACTAATGGCACCATTGAATTCGCAAGGCCCAAATTAGGGGGGGGGGGGGGGGGGGAGGGTAGGGTACCACTAGGTCATTAAAGTTTTCTATTTTTGTAGGTACAAGAAAAGGAGTCGTCGAAGAATACGATCGGAGCTAGGGCTCCGACGCTTCTGTGGCCCAATAATTTATTTTATTACATATTTAATTGTCGTCACTGAATGACCAGATGAAACAACCACCCCAGTGGCAAACGCGTGCATGATAAGACATTTATGTACAAGGGCGTGGCTTCGATCCCCACCTTTTGTCATTTTTTATGTTTTCTATTTTCTGCAATTTTTCTCCAGCGCTCGTCCTCAAAACCGTGCACCCTCAATTTTCAGCCATCAGATCGTCATCTATATAATCTAGCGCTTCAGTTCTGACTCCCCACGATACACCTTCGCTGATGTAACGCACCAGATCTTGTGGACCAGCGTTTGGGCTTGCGTTTTGGGCCTGGACTTCTTTGCTATTCAGCACCCCCTCTTTTGCTTAATTCAGGCCCAATCTCTTTTTCTTTCTATATATATTTTTTACTTTAACTTATTTTTTTGTTATTTAATTAAAAAATGTAATTAGTTTTTAGGTTTATTAATTAAAGTTAATTAGATTCTTAGATTTTTTTAATTATTATTTTTTAATAATTTAATTAATTAACTTTTTTAATTAAAATTAATTAGATTTAATAGGCTTTAATTAATTATTTTATCACAAATCATTTTTCATAAAAAAATCACCAAAAACATTTTTTTTATTTCAATCATATTTTTATTTTCTTAGATAAATTGTATAGGGTGCGATTAACTGTAATAGTGTAGCTTTTATTTTTTTCCCGCATTTTTTATTCTGTAATTGCTTCCGGGATGTAATATTTGTAGGTTTTTATTTTCTGCACCTTTATTATATAACTGCCCAAAAGCCATGTAATAGCGTAGGAACTTTACATTGCACACTTTACTTTATTATATTTACTGTATTACTGCTTAGTAATTAGGGTTGTATGACAAGATAAAACCAAACAATAGAAAACTCTAAATCTAAGATAAATAACTAAAATTAACACACTTGCACACTTACACCTCTAGGATAACCTCTCTTCGTTGCCTTTGGAATAAACGGTCATGTCCCTCGAAATTAGGGATGCTTTAGCAAAAACCCTCGAATAAAAGATCATAGTCCCTCGATGACCCTTCGACATTGTCTTATGAAAAATGACCTAGTCCCTTACAAAATTGCTAAAGCGTTCTTACAAGTTTCCTTCGATGGTCGTACGATGACCCTTCGTCTATCCCTTCACATCCAACAGATAGGGATTCCTACTAACTAATTGTACAGATAAAACTATCTAAAGGAGGAGGAAAAGTACAAGAATGACCTTGAGTGGGTAGATCTGTTAATCACTTGCTCATTAAACTTTTAAAAAAAAAAACACTTCTCACACTTTTTTCAAAACAAAGAAATATTTTCAAAACGCTTTGTATACACTCTTGAGCACCGATACAAGGGTTATTACAAAGTTCGCTTCATATTGGCAAAATTTCAAAATATTTTCCAAAAAACACACACACAAAAGCAAATTTTCAAAGTGAGCTAAGCGATTAAGAGCCCGTAGATAACTATGGATGAAAAGGGTGCTAACACTTTCCCTCTTCATAACCTACCCCCCGAACTCAAAATCTATCAAGGTCTTTCCTATTCTTTTCACCCTTTCCTAAATATTTTATAAAAGAAAAGTCAATGGTGACTCTTGCTATCCGCAACATTTGTGATAAAACACAAAAACAAGTCAGTTCTCCCACTGTATTACACAAGGCATATACTATGAAAAG
Organism: Vicia faba; assembly: GCA_948472305.1. NCBI lineage: Eukaryota > Viridiplantae > Streptophyta > Magnoliopsida > Fabales > Fabaceae > Vicia > Vicia faba. The sequence goes on from OX451737.1 coordinate 105,132,820, forward strand.
ATGGTAGGAAGCGTCTCTTCCGAATTTTTTGATTTAGTAGCTATTGGAGAAAGGATTGAAGCTGGAATAAAGAGAAGAAAGATACAAGAGGGATCATCAAATACCCCTTACAATGCAAAAAGACATGCTCCTAACTTCTCAAAAAAGAGGGAGGGAGAAATTAACTCTGTAACCTCACAACCAAGGGCATTACAACCATTAATAATTCCGCGAGGAAAGCCACAGAACAAATTTGAAAGGCTTCAAAGAAAGTTTGATCCACTCCCCATGCCTCACAGTCAATTGTTGCAGTATCTACTCAAAGCATCTTTGGTAGAGAAAAAGCCTCTAGCTCCTTCAATTGGGACACTTCCACCAATGCACGATGCAAATGCCAGGTGTGAGTATCATGTTAATTCTATGGGGCATACTATAGAAAAATATTGGGCATTCAGACACAAGTTTCAAGATTTGTTGGATTCTCAGGATATCACTATTGATAAACCGAACACCAAGACGAACCCCATGCCTCCACATGATGGTCCGATTGTGAATGCAGTTGAGGTAGTCACTAACCATGAAGGGATCAAAGAGCAGTTTCCTCCCATTCAGGAAGTCTTTATCAATAAAAGGGTAGAGCATGGAGGATGGGTGGCAATGATATCTAACAAATACAACATCAAAAAGGCATCTGATTTCATCCGTGAATGCATCCCATGCGAAGAACTCAAGAATTGGACAACTGTGGAGACTCCCAAAATCTTTTTCTTTCCAAAGTATTTTTTCTTGTTTTTGAAAGAACCTATGTCAAGCCCGAGGCATATGGGTTGCTTGTAAGGGTCCCCCATTTTGTTTCAGATAGTACTCACGATTAATAAAAGTTATATTTCGTATTCAATTAAGATCCTTGTCTTTCTCTTGCATTTATCTCTTACATTTAAAAATGGCAATAATTTTCTTCATATGCATTTTCAAAATTCACATACTAACAACTGCACCAAACCATGATAAATATGCAAATCCATGCCCAAAATCACTGATAGTGTTACTGCTGTTATCCGATATAATTTTGATGCACCCATTAACCAAGCTGAAGAAGGAGATGACAAATATCTTGACCTTTCTAAAGAATTGGTGAGAGAGATAGAGAAAAAATCTAACAGTATACAACCATACTAGGAGTATATTGAACTTGGCGTAGAGGAAGATCCGAAAGAGATCAAGCAAGGGGAAACATTGGAAAAAAACGTCAAGGAAAGGTTGATCAAGTTCCTACATGAATATATGGATATATTCACCTGGTCTTACAGAGATATTCCAGTATTGGACAGATATTATGGTGCACATACTACTTCTCAAGGAAGGTTTCTCTCCGGTTAGGCAGAAACTCAGGAGAACTCGTCCAGACATGTCCAACAGAATTTGAGAAGAGGTCCTTAAACAATTCGACACAGGGTGGAAAAGAACGTATGTGTGTATATTATCGAGATCTAAACAATGCAAGTCCCAAAGATGATTTCCCGTTACCTCACATAGTTGTTTTGGTGGACAATACAACTCAAGCTTCGATATTCTCATTCATGGTCAATTTCTAGGGTTATAATCAAATCCAAATGGCACCCAAAGATATGAAAAGACTACTTTCATGACATCTTGGGGCACTTTCTACTATAAAGTAATGTCGTTCGATTTGAAGAACGCGGGGGCAACTTATCAACGGGCTATGGGCGCGTTATTTCATGATTCATAAAAAGTTTGAGGTATATGTAGATGATATGATCGCTAAATCTGATATAGAGGAGGATCACATCATACATTTACAAAAGCTATTCGAGCATCTACAAAAGTTCAAATTGAGACTGAATCCGAACAAATGTACATTTGGTGTCAGGTCAGGAAAATTATTGGGTATCAATTGATCAGCTCAACCACATTGAAGAAAAACACTTGACAGCTTTGTGCCACATTTTATTATATCAAAAGTGGATGAATAAAGCATTTGGAAAAAAGGTTTGACCTCGATTATTCAAAGAAGGAGATTTGGTGCTCGAAAATATTCTACTACTTCGCCTCGATTCATGCGGTAAATGGACACCTAACTACAAAGGTCCATTTGTGGTAAAAATAGCATTCTCTGATAGTGGTCTTATCCTCACAACAATGGATGGGGAAGAACTACCAAATCTTAAACATGAGACTTAGGAAAAAAGGAGCATCCCGGTGGATCGAAAACCCTAAAGGGAGATCCTGACAAAAATTAGGGACATACACAAAAAAGTTATCCTGGTGGATTGAAAACCTGAAAGGGCGATCCAGGCAAAAATTAGGGATCTCATTCAAAGAAATAAAGAACAAAAAGAATGTGATCTAAGAACTGCGACTACAAACCATGAAGGATAGGATAGATCTAAATCATTTTACTCAAAAGCAAAGGAGATTGGAGCTGTCAAAAGGATATTGGGAAAAACAACAGTAGCAATTATCACTTTCATTGCCACTTTAAATTTTAAAACTTTCTGTAATTATCTCTTTCAAGGAATTGCATCTTGTACTCTCGCCTATTCAAAGACATATTAATAAAACATTTACTTTTTCCATCTTTCAATTGTGTTTTTCCTTTTCAGACTTGTTTGCAAAATATTACGAATATTTCTTGTGAATACTATGTTGAAATCATTTTGGGGATTTTACAAATAAAAGCGTTAGATAAAACATCAAAAAGCATTTTGGTTAGAAAAATATCAAAAGAAAATCCACGTCCACGTCCATGCCTACTTCACGGCCACACCTATGTCCACGTCTATGTCTAAGTCCACACCTGCGCCAACCTCCACGTCTACACCTACGCCTATGCCTATGATACAAATATCAAGATCTTGCCGACACTTTTCACCAAGTTTAAATCAATTCAAAGATACCACGATGATGCAACATACAATGTCGAGGAGTTGGTAACACAAAACCAATGGTTTAAGAGGAAATAATATCAAAAATCATTTTTCAAAGCATTTGGGGCATATACACACATTTTGTACATATGTAAATATTTGGGGCACTAACAGACACTCAGTGCATATCACACTTGGGTGGCACATCAATTTAGGATATTATGCATATACATCATGCATGGCATCTTTTAAATCTACATTGGTTAAATTTCGAATTTTCCTTGAGGTCCATCATTAGCAAGCTTATATGTGCGAACTGAATAGTTCAAACTTTAAGAGATACCTTGGTTGAGAACTGACACAACGGGTATCATCAGTGAATTTGGGGTTTATTTATTCATGTTGATAGTCTTGGTTTAGGACTGACGCAACCGACATCATCAGCGAATTTTGGGTTTATTTCTTCATGTTGATAGTCTTGGTTGAGGACTAACACAACCGACATCATCACTGAATTTGGGCTTTATTTCTTCATTTTGATAGTCATTGTTGAGGACTGACACATATGATATCATAAGTGAATTTGGGGTTTATTTCTTCATGTTTATAGTCTTGGTTGAGGGAAGACACAATCGACATCATCAATGAATTTGGGGTTCGTTTCTTCAAACCTAGCATATTTCATTTGGTTATCGGGTCTTGGTTGAGAACAGACACAACCGACTTCATCTTTCCAAGTTCCAAATATCTAGTTTCAAGCTCGTATTATCTATCCTCTAGGTTGTGGCAGGTATATAGAAATGTTTAGCTCATTGCGTTAGTCTTGAAGCAAAAATAAGTTCTCTCTCTCTCTCTCTCTCTCTCTCTCTCTCTCTCTCTCTCTCTCTCTCTCTCTCTCTCTCTCTCTTCGCGACATAATCCATTGCATTAGTCTCCATGTAGCAATGTGTTATCAGCTTTGTTTTATTTATCCCCTAGGTTACGATAGATATGAGAATATATATGCATAATCCATTGCATCAGTCTCCGTGCAACAATGTGTTATCAGATTTTGTTTTATTCATCCCCTAGGTTACGATGAATAGACAAAATCAAATCAAACCCAAACTTACTATGTTAGTATCCAAGCATTAGTAAGTCAACTTTTTCAAAACTTGTATTTTTGTAAATATGAAAAAGAATCTAGAATCTCTTAGATACTGACAAGTTATCCATGTCGTAGTGTCTAAATTCTATCAAAAACTTTGGTTTAAAACATTGGCGAGATGATACATCATCATCTATGCCTACTCTTCATACCCATGGGAACGCTGTACAGTGTATCCTTATAATCTTTCAGACAAACTTTGGGGTCTTCCAATATTTAATAAACTTTCGATCAGAACGTGCGAGACCTGCGTATTCTCGCACTATTCAATCGAAAGGCAATTAAATAGGGGCAATTGGCATACCCCAAATTTTCCGTACTAGTTCCTAATAATTTTATTTTTATTTCTAAAAAATTATTATTCACATATTCATGGGGTTTAAAGCTTATAAAGGGGGGTTTTGTTATCTTGTGAAGAAATTGATGGGCCTTTCTAAATCAGAAAGGCCCATGTAAAAATTGCAACCCTTTTTAAATATTGAAAAGGGGGTTCATGCTATTGAGAAAATCTTGGGCCATTTCTAAATCAGAATGTCCCATTTAGGTTTTAAGATAAGTTTGATGGTGTATAAGCAATGCATCTTGTTTAAGGCCCAATTTAATTAAAGCAGGGGGGTCCATAGAAAAAATCAGTTTTATTAAGGCCCAATGATAAACATTAAAAAAGATGGTCCATTTCAGGTTTTGGTTCCAAGAAACATATTTATATTTTACATAAATTATTACTGATTTTTATTAAAATCATCATTTTGCAAACTTAATTAAAAAAGTTTGTTTTATTAAATAAAACGATGATTAATAAAGTTATATTGGAAAACAAAGAGACCTTTACTAAATTTCATGGTCCAACCAAACAGGGCCCAAACCCAAAGTCTAAAAACGCCCACTGATACAGATTGCAGAAAAAAACAAGCACTGCACAAATTTAGAAAATAAAAAACGCATGTTTTATTTTTGTAACGATTATTGTGCAAATCATTGAACAAAATAACACACAAACAATCACTGTTTAAATCAAACAAAATCAAATATCCTTACATTAATTATACCAGAACTTTTACAACACAATCAAACCAAATACAAAATCTTCGCAAAATCAAATCTTAACTAATTTACAAGCAAGATCAAACATAATCAAACTTATACAAATCCAAATCGCAAGCAAATCTCTAATTTCCCTAATCCTCTGCTAAGTAACAACAATTCATAAATTATTTCCTAATACACATAAATGAAAACACTATAAAATCCTAACTTCTAAAACATAAAAGGGGAGGAAAATTATTAGAGATGAGAATAATTTACAGAAGGAAATATACAAAGAAAAATGGTTTTGTGCAGGAGAAGTTGGGTAGAGGGAGAACAGTGAAGAAGGTGTCTCCGATTGCGTCGCCGTTAGCTCGCACATCCCCGCTCCGCGTGAACTAGGGTTTCAATATCTGAAACCCTAAAATCTTTCGTTGCACCACCGCATCTCCACCATCATCATCATCCTTTGTACCCGTCAAACATAAAGAGGGAAGATCAGGAACTAGATCGGACCAAAAAGAAATCAGAAAATATACTTAGATTCATCCCGATAGAGGTACTCCCCAAATATACTTAGCTTAAATATTTTTGTTGATTTTCTTATAGAGGTTGGGGTCGGGATTGAAGGATAGGGCCGCCGCTGATTAGGGTTTGTGGAAGCGGCGATAGATTAGGGTTTGTTTGTGATGGTGTTTTGTTAAAGAAGAGGGAAAAGAGGAGAGAGTGGCTAAGAGAGAAAAGTGAATAACGAAAATGGAATGAAAATATTTTTTAAAACAATATATTATGCTTCATGATCTGGTGCATCATACCTTGCCATACACTCTCAATCACAACCGCATGATCCTTATCCAGCGTGCCAAAAGCGCGCGCCCAGCGGGTTACAGTATACCCCCCACACCTTGGCCAAACGAGTCCATCCCAAACCTTTATGGGCCAGGCCCGTTACCATTCGCACCCCTCCTGCTTTTGTTTTACTAACCAGCGCATGAATCTACACCCTGTTGGCTTAATGGGCCAAGTCTAATATATGGACTTGGGCCCTTACTACTTACACCCCTTAATTTTACTGCGTAGCTCAAAAACATACCCCCTGTCTTTTGGGCCTGAATTCAATATCTGAATTCAGGGCCCTAATACCCACACCCCCCATTTTACTAGCCTAACCTAATTTACACCCCCTTGCGTTTTCTAATTTATTATTTATTTATTTATTTATTATTTATAATTTTTATATTTTATACTTTAATATATTTATAAATATTATTATAATAAATCAAATATATTATTCTAAATTTATCCAAAATATTATTTATTTTATTGCATTAAATTATTTTTAATCATGCATTTAATAAGATATTTTTTACATTTAAATACACTAAAAAATATTCAACCAACAATAAACTTTTTTTCCATAATAAATTAAATTCAACAATTAATTTTCAAAAAGGGTTACGAATATATTTAAATCGACTACGCGCTTTGTCTAACAAACTCCTCTATTCACACACCTAGACTAAGTACACGAGAAATGCAAATATCTTCATAATCCATAAAAAACATCAACCAACTGCGAACTACGAATTAGGACTATGATTCCTCATAAGAGGATACGTAGGCATACGACTAAAATCGTGGCGAGTTCCCCTAATAAAAAACTAAAACCATATTTATCAAATATCACACTTCTAACCATGGTATCCTTGTGAACAAGGTAGATGAGGGATGCCTAACACCTTCCCTTCGTCTAAAACCGAGTCAACAATTTAGAATCTCTGTCAAAATTAGGGTTATCCTTTATATTCCCTTCCTTAGGATAAAAATCAAGGGTGACGACTGTTGTACCCCAAAATTTACCCTATCATTTTCTCAAGATTTCTCTCACAAGATGTCCATTGGTTCAAGAAGGCACAAGGATGGATCAACTCAAGACACCTCCTTAAGCACTGATGACTCAAAATTAGGGTTTGAGTTTGCACAAGTAAAATTGGACTTTTAAGTCCCCATATGACTTTCATGGATCATTTTGGACTCTCAAGATTGCTCATGTCAAGTTTCAAGCTTTGGATCACATTTTTGCTTAATTAATTAATCAGTTGACCTAAAATCAACTGTATTGGGCAAAAAGTCAACTATGGTCACTTTACAGTCAAAATTCATAATTTTTTATCCATATAAAATTTTTGAACTCATATATGTCAATTGGTCAACTTTGGATCATAATTCCTCAAGAAATTTGATCAGATCACCAAAAGGGCAAAATGGTCAAAATTTGGTTTTGACTGAGAAGGCTCAATTTTTTACTTTTGACCAAATACATGACTTATTGGTTTGTGACATGATATAAAGGATTAAAATGCATCATCTTGACCTAATGGCATGGTTCAAAATACTTCTCAAGATCAATTGATTGATAGTTAAAATTTGGTCAACTGATGAAAAGTCAATTGTACACTGAAAAGTCAAACTTTGACTTTTTGATCAAAATCAAGTTTCAAAAATCATATTTCATCAAGACATGTCAAAATATGAAGATTTTTCATCAAGAAATCAAAAAGTCAAAATCATCTTTGAAAAGTCAAAATTCTAAGACTTAGAAATTTTTCTAAGTGTTGGGAAGTTAACTTTTTTTCACAACTTCATCTCAATTTTTCACCAAAATGCAAGATGATTCAAGGAAATCTTCCAACATGAAATTTATATATCTCAATGAGATATAAAACATTGTAGGGCAAAACTTTTTCTAGAAATACTTGTATTTTAAGTAATAAGTTCATAAAGGCATGCACTCTTTTCTTAAACACTTAGTGAAATTTTCCCCTAGTTAGGCAGATTTTTGACCTAACTTCATGACAAATTTTCACCTAGTTTCAAATTGAATATTCAAAATGTCCAATATGAAGGTTGTAGAGGATGTTACAAGATTTCTAAAATGTCAAAGAACTCATCAAGACCACACTTGAGCTAAGAGAATCGAAGGCAAGAAGTTAGGGTTTCAAACTTGTTTTGCAAGGCAGTTTTGTGATGAACATGAACCAAATCCATAGCCAAGGTGCATAGTACTCACTTTGAAGACCTCAAACTTGTTTTTCACTCCATAATTAATGGTTTACACAACTTATTATACCCTTACCCAAGTGTTTCAAGCTTTGTCCAAACCAATTTACCATTTTGGAAAGAAAGTTCACACTTCTATTTTGGAAAAGTGGCTTTAATCACAATGTCAACTCTTCTTGAGCCCATACATTATTTATTATGACTCCAAAACATTTCAAAGTAAGAAGCAACATATCTACATCTTGCTAACCACCCTACAAATCCTTGTACTTCACATTGAAACCATGTTTGTCAACTTTGCTTCAAAATCAAGTAACCAAGCCATAACATGTGGTTTCAAATTCTGAGTTGTTTCAAGTCTCAAAACCTTTTGCCTATAAGTATATACACTATTTGCAAGCTAAGACACGAGTTCATAAGCCTTCAAGCATCCCAAAACTCACAAAAACTCAGATTGCATACAAACATCCATTGTTGGCCAGAATCTGTCCAAAAACATCCGTCTTCAAATCCACTCATGCATTTCCTGGCCTTTTGATTCCTAAAGCTTCTAAACATCATCCATAAACAATCCCAAAACCTGCAACACAACTGTAACACCATCTTCACCAACTTCCATTTTTAAAAACAGAGCTTTGCAGTTGGACTTCTCCAGCACGATTCAGCCATCCTCAGTTCAAAGTAACTATTTCATTAGCTTCCTAGAGGTTCAAGGAAGCTAACTCAATCATCACAACACCTTGAAAGGTCCTCTAATTCAAAACACGATCTTCAACTACAAGGTAAGTTTTATGACTTATTATCTCATTATTTAGGCATTGTTAGGCTTGCATTTTCAAAGACAAAATGTAGATATCATTGCCCTAAAACTGACCATGTCCTTAGGATTCATTTATATTGCTTGAGTTGAGAGAATTTTGGACCCAAACTTTCTGAAAAAATTAGGTTAGATTTGGTACCATTTAAAATTCATGCTTATCTTTGATTTATAGTTTTACTGAGTTACATTTCTGAATTCGTGATGAAATTTGCCACAAGTTTCATGTTTACATTTTTCATTTTGGTTGAGAAATGATTGAGATATAGTTGGTCTGGCTGGGCGTGAGGTTGAAGATGAAGTACAAGCCTAGGAATGGATTTGCAATATGTTGTACCCCAAAATTTTCCCTCTCATTTCTCAAGGATTCTCTCACAAGATCTTCTATGACATCAATTTTACAACACTCATACATCAATAAAGGCTTGGAATTAGCACAAGGGCAAAATGGTCAATTGCATATTAGAAAGTTAAACTTTGACTTTTTGGTCAACATTACATTCCAAAGATCAAATTTCATCAAGACATGCAAGAATATCAAGCTTGATCATTAAGAAAGTCAAGAAAGTCAAAAGTCAAAAGTCAACTTGAAAAGTCAAGATTTCCAAGACTTAGAAATTTTCTAAGTGTTTTTATACATGATAATTTCATTACTTCATGCCATTCTTTCATCATGATGCAAGATGATTCAAATGAAACTCTCAACATGAAAGTTGTAGATCTCAATGATATCTACAACATTGCTTTACACAAATTCTCCTAAATATGATGGGATTTCAAGTTACAAAATCATGAAGTCATGACATTTTCATTTAACACTTAGAGAAATTTTCAACAGATTTTGGTCAGGATTTTACCCCAACTTCTTGGCATTTTTTCACATAGTTCCAAGATGATTTTGTCAAAATGGACAACATGAAATTTATAGAGGATGTTGTTGTATCCCAAAATTTTCCCTCTCACTTATAAAAAATTTTCTCACAAGATCTCATTGGGCTCAAGACTGCACTAGGGTTTGATCAATTCAAGACACCTCCTTATGCATTGATGACCAAAATTAGGGTTTGAGTTTGCACAAGGATTTTTGAACTATCAATGCTTCATATGAATTTCATGGATCATTATGGACCCCCAAGATTACTCATGTCAAGTTTCAAGCCTTGGATCACACTTTTGATCAATCAATTGAACAGTTGACCTAAAAACCAACTATATTGGGGAAAAAGTCAACCATGGCCAATTTATAGTCAAACTTCATAATTTTTGATCCACATCAACATTTTAGACTCATATGTATCATTTGATCAAGTTTGTACCACAATTCCTCAAGAAATTTGATCAAATCTCCAAAAGGGCAAAATGGTCAAAATTAAGGTTTTGACTAAAAGGGCAATTTCTGATTTTTGACCTAGCAAATGGTAAATTGGTTTAAGGCATGATATCAAGAGTCCAATTGCATCATTTTTACCTAATGACATGATTCAAAACATTGCAAATCCTTTGGATTGACAAATGAATTTTGCAGTCAACTGATCAAAAGTCAACTGTATACTGAAAAGTCAAACTTTGACTTTTTGGTCAAATTCAAGTGCCAAAGATCATAATTCATAAGAAAATGTCAAAATAGGAAAATTATTCATCAAGAAATCAATAAATCAATAAATCAAGATTTCATTTTGAAAAGTCAAAATTTCTAAACTTAGAAATTTTTCTAAGTGTCAAAAACTTCTTATTTTTTCATAACTTTGAGCCAAATTTTCACCATGATACAAGATGATTCAAAGGAAACTTCCAACATGAAAGTTGTAGATCTTCATGAAATATACAACTTTTCTTCACACAACTTCTTCCAAAAGTTCTTAGATCTCAAGTTATAATTTTGTGAGTACATGCTCATGAACTAAAAAAGACTTAGTAAAATTTTGCCCTAGATAGGCAGATTTTTGACCTAACTTCATGGCATTTTTTTACATAGTTCCAATGGGAATATTCAAAATCAATTCAAAGATGGGTTTTAGATCACATTGCAAGCTTTCCAAAATTTCAAGGTAATCCTTGAGATCATTCTTGAGCAAGGAGAATCGAAGGCAAGAAGTTAGGGTTTTCAAACTTGAATTACAAGCCATTTTGTGAAGAACACTTCATCCAATCTTCAAGCATGTTGTACAAATCTTGCTTTGAAGGATTCTAACTTGCTAATCACTCAATAATTTAATGTTTACACAACTGATAGAGCCATTTTCCAAGCATTTGAGCCATTATCCAAGTTGCATTTCCATTTTGGGAAGAAAGTCACCACTTCCATTTTGGAAAAGTGACTTTAATCACAATGTCAACTCTTCTTGAGCCCATACATTGTTGTTTATGACTCAAAAACATATAAAAGCAAGAAGAAACATATCTACAGCCTGCTAACCACCCTACAAATCCTTGTACTTCACATTGAAACCATGTTTGTCAACTTTGCTTCAAAATCCAGTAACCAAGCCATAACATGTGATCTCAATTTCTGAGTTGTTTCAAGCCTCAAAACGTCTTGCCTATTAGTACATAAACTATTTTCAAGCTAAAAAATGAGCTGGAAGACCCTAAAACTCTCTAAAATACCATTGCTGCACAAAAATTGCCTAACTTGATAGTTTTGAGCCAAAACTCATCATCTTCATTTCCACTCGTGCATTTTGAAAACCAATCATTCAAACACATTTTATACATCATACCAAAGTAATCCAGGCCCATGTTTCAAGACTGTAACTCCTCCATCACTATCCACAATTTTCAAACATCAAGCTTGCAGGTTGACTTGAGTAGAGAGATTCAAGGACTTTGAAGGCAAAGTAGGAGTTGGAATACACTCAAGGAGGTCCAGGAAAGCTAAACAAATCCTCAGGCCATCTCAAAAGTTGCTCAAACTCCATTAACTATACTTTATTTATTTTTGTTAACTAAATCTTATAGACTTAATTAATAATTATATTATTTATTTTTCTTCATACCATTTAAAAATATATTATATTTTTAATGCTATAAATATTTTCAAGATAAAAAATGCTAAAAAAATATACTTTCTTTAAACTTATTTTCTTTTAATCAACTAAATAGAATTAGGGTTTTATTCAAAATTCTTTTATTAATTAATTTCTTTTCTTAATTAATTTAAGTTAATTTAATTTTGATTTAATTATTTTTCTCTAGTTAGGTTTAGGTTAAAACCTCTTTCATATAAAAACCCAAAAAAAAATCATTTCTTTCCATTTGCATTTGTACTTTATATATTTCTTCAATTATTTGTACATATTCAATTTGGTTGTAATAGATTAATTAGGCTTATATTATTGCAATCCCCATTCATAAATTGTATACCCCCTCCTACAAGTATTGTAATAGCGTAGTAATTTTAAATTTCGCAATTTACCGCTTTCATATATACAATGCTAGTAATTAGGTTTTGTATGGAAAGATTAAAACCAACCAAATAGAAAACCCTAATTCAAGACAAAATCAAGCATGAAAATAATACGCTTGCACACAAGCACCCCTAGGGTTATCCCACTTGGTTGCCTTATACAAAATGGCCATATTACGCATGTAGGGTATCTTAGCAAAAACAAGCAAATACAAGATCATAGTTCCTCGATGAAGCTATCTAAGTTGCCTTAATAATAATCTTAGTCCCTCAAAAAGAATTCTAAGATATCTTGCAACATTGCTAATCATGGCTATACGATGACCCACACCCGTCCCGTTAACATCCAAAGATAGGGTTGCTTACCAAATCAATGGTAAGACAACAATGTCAAAGGAAAATAAAATGAACAAGAAAGACATTTGAGTAGGTAGATTGCTCCTAATTACTTGCTCCATTTCAAACAAAACATCCTTACTATTTTCAAAAACAAACACTTACACTTTCAAAACTTGAAAACATTTTCAAAAGATCAAACATCTTTGTATACATTCTTACAAATAAGAATCATTACAAAGATTTCCTAAACAATGGTCTCTTTACAAAATACTTTCAAAAACCACACAAAGCACAATTTCAAACAAAAGCAAGTGATCTAGCAAGTAAATAAGAGCCCATGGAAAACCATGGATAAAAAGAGTGCTAATACCTTCCCTTTTTATAATCTACCCCACGAACCCAAGAAACAATCTCAAAGGCCTTTCCTGTGCTTTTTCACCTTTCCTTTTGGATAAAAGAAAAGTCGGTGGCCACTCTTGCTAACCACAACATTTGCGATAAAACGCAAAACCTTCAAGTCAGTTCTCCTACCGCATTACAGATGTTTCAAGCTTTCCAAAACATCCAAGAGCATACATTGATCATACTTGAGCTAGGAGATTCAAGGGCTTGAAGTTGGCCACCCGTCTTTGAATTGCAAGTCATTCTAAGTGAAGAACACATAACAAAACTCTCATGATTTGCTGCATAATCTTATGTTGCAGGCTTATTTGCTTGCAAATCTCATCATAATTTAATGCTTACACCCACTCTTGAGCTATTACCCAAGTGTTTAAACCATTGTCCAAAAGATCTTTCCATTTATGGTATAAAGGCACCATTACTATTCTTGAAAAATAAGCTTTTTGTACAAAGTTTGTCTTGAGCCCATACCTTGCTGGTTGCTGATCATACTTCACCATAAATCATGGGAAGTAGCTCCTCAATACCAGCAACTTTGATACTTCATCTTGGGACTATGGAGTACTTGGCTTAGTTTGATCTTTGTAATCCAACCAAACCATAACATGCTGTCTTATAAACCTAATCAGATCATATGCACAAACCCCTTGCCTATAAATAGAAGATGCATTTGAAAGGAAAAGAGATTGGAAAAAAGGTTATAAAAAATAGAGAGAAAAGCCAGAAGTTTTATTGGTAAACCCTCAAAATCTCATATTCATAAAAGCCATAACAGTCCACAAAACTTCCACTCTTGAGTTTTAAAGTCCAAACCTTTGAACCTCTCATACTTTGCAAATTCTGTCCAACCATCTAAAAACTCCACATACATCATATAGAAGTAGTTCAAACACAAGAAAAACTTCTGTAACATCACTACCATCACTTCCTAAGCTCAAAAACAGCCCATACAACAGCTTAAACTCAAAGAACAAATTTCAGTTTCAAGGTAAGTTTTCTTGATTTTGAAATCTTCATACAAGTATCATTAATGGTTTATTTGTGAAGATAAAATGTAGTAACCATTGTCCTTAAAGCTAACCTTTTGTTTATCTTCCATTCTTTTCATTATGTGTTGAGAACTAACCCATGTATGCAGCAAAACAATGTTGAAGTAGAAAAAATGACAGTATGAGTCGACACATAGTCTTATGAGTCGATACATACTGCTTTACAGGCTCAAAACATAAGGAAAAATAATGTATGAGTCGACACAAAGCACGTATGAGTCGACACATGCAGTGTATGAGTCGACACATACCATTATGTATTGACTCATACTGAGTTGATTTGGCAATACAGAGGCAAGGAAAGTTATGTGTCGATGCATGTGAGCTTATGTCGACACATAATAGTTCAAAATGCATTTTTTCCTTCTTTTTACACTGTTTTTACGTTTCCTTCATGGTTATTCGATATGGTTGTAATATTTAAGTTCCTACTTTATCCCCATTTGTAAATTGTACCCTCATACCCTAAACGATTAATAGCGTAGGACTTTATTTTCCGCAATTTAACGCTTTCAAATACAAATGTTAGTAACTAGGGTGTGTATGACAAGATAAAATCAACAAGTAGATAACCCTAATCGAAGATTAAATGCATGCAAATCAAACACACTATCCACACACGCATCCCTAGGGTAAAATCCACTTGGCTGCCTTACAAAAATGGCCATATTACGCATGTGAGGTATCTTAGCAAAGACGAGCAAATACAAGATCATAGTCCCTCGATGACGTTATCTAAATTGCCTTACAAATGATCTTAGTCCCTCAAAAAAGAATGCTAAGATACCTCGCAACATTGCTAATCATGGCTATACGATGACCCACACCTGTCCCGCTTACATTCAAATATAGGGTTGCTTACCAAATCAATGGTAAGACAACAATGTCAAAGGAAAAGAAAATGAACAAGAAAGACATTTGAGTAGGTAGATTGCTCCTAATTACTTTCTACATCTCAAAACAAACATCCTTGCTATTTTTAAAACAAACACCGACACTTTCAAAAACATCTTTCAAACTTGAAAACATTTTCAAAATATCAACACTTTGTATACATTCTTACGAACGAGAATCATTACAAAGTTTGCCTAAACGATGGCTCCTTTTCAAAATACTTTCAAAAAATCACACAAAGCACAATTTCAAACAAAAGCAATTGATCTAGCAAGTAACTAAGAGCCCATGGAAAACCATGGATGAAAAGGTTGCTAATACCTTCCCTTTTCATAATCTACCCCCCGAACTCAAAAAAATAATCTCAAAGGTCTTTCCTGTGCTTTTTCACCTTTCCTTTTGGATAAAAGAAAAGTCGGTGGCGACTCTTTCTAAACGCAACATTTGTGATCAAACGCAAACCCAAGTCAGTTCTCCCACCGTATCACACAAAACATATTTATGGTTTTGTATAAGACACCGAATATATAGCCACCCAGTGGTAGAGAGCACACACGTTTATGCCTAGGGCCTGGGTTTGAACCCCAACGTTGCCTTTTATTTTGATTTTCTACCATTTTTGTTCTTTTTTTTGTCACATAGCGCGCCTGGGCTAACATTCATTGGGCCTTGCTATTTTTATTTCTCTAACCCCCATGTTTCCTTTTGATAGTGCATCCCAATTCAATTTTATTTTATTGTTATTTCCTGTTTACCAAAACCTATTAGGCCAGACTTAAAACAACTTTACTACAAAACCACCCTAATTCAATTTTCACCCCTGACTTGTTTTCTTTTATATTTATTTTATTATTATTATTATCAATAAAATCCAAAAAATATTTTATTTATTATTTATACTTTAATATAAATATTTTATTTTCTTTCAATACAAAAAGACCAAAAAAACATTTATATACATAAGCTTAATTTCTTTTTAAATAGTCAAAATAGACTTAGGCTTAATTTATTTATCTTTTAATTAAAATTAGTTTAGAACTGTATCTGAAAGCTGAGTCTAACTGAGTTTCAGAATGGCATCCGTGTTTGGAGCGTATTTGAACTGTATCTGAAAGTTGAGTCTGAATGAGTATCAGAATGGCATCCGTGTCTGGAGCGTATCTGAACTGTATCTGAAGGTTGAATCCGAATGAGTATCTGAATGGCATCCGTGTCTAGAGCGTATCTGAACTGTATCTGAAAGATGAATCTGAATGAGTATCAGGATGGCATCCGTGTCTGGAGCGTATCTAAACTGTATCTGAAAACTTTGAATATTTTTAATGGCAGCTGTCTGATTAATATTATCCTGAAAAAGGTAAAATGTTAGTTAATATGCAATGTTTATGTTGTATGAAATGCATAGTATAATGCATTAGCGTTATCAATGTTTATGATATATGGATGTAATGTATGTGTATGTGAGCTAGTTTGTTGTACTGCTGTTGGATTGGGGAAAATAAATCCCTGACTGCTGCTGAGGATATGGAGTATAAGTCTTCATGCTGTGAAGTATAAGTGTTGATGAATTTCTATTTATAGAAATAAACTCTGTTGTAAAAGAAATGCCATGTACTGCTTGTAAAATCCTATTGGGGAATCCTGAGAATTTTGACGATTTCTACTAGGAATTGATAATTGGAAGCTTGTTTCGCTGGGAATTAAACTGTAAATTATGGGGGATTTATTGAAATAGCATAGAGAGATTTCCCTACCTCTTAAAGCCATTAGTAATTGTCTTTTATTTTGTTTATTTGTAAACAGTAATTATGTTCAAATGCATATGTTCAACAATGAATCATTGGACGTTTTTGTAAACAAAACATAAACGTAAAGAAAAACAGATAGTTTTTTGCACTTTCAAAGGGATATCTTTGTATTGAATTTGAGTAAGTATTTTTGTACAGTGAGACAAACATTCTAGTAGGAGAACGCCGTCGTAAGAAAAAATGAAAATTTTAATACAACAAAAAGATGGCTATGTGTATTAATCCCATGGGGTTCCCATTTTGTTATAGCCTTTGTATCTCTGAGCATCTTGTCTATTTGTTGCCTCGTCCGAAGATGATTGAATTGATTAGAACCTCTGAGTTTGTCAGTTGAAGCCAAAGGTTGTCCGTAAGGTGATCCAACGGGACATAGTCATACGCTTTAATTCCCTAACTTTTGCCTGGACCGCCCTTTCAGGTTTTCAGTCCACCGGGAAACCCTTTTTTGCCCAAGCCTCCCTTTCGGGTTTTCAGCTTGCCGGGTGTACAGATTTTTTTTTATCCCTAATTTTTGCCTGAACCTTTTTGGTTCGCCGGGATGCCCTTGTTTTGCCTAGGTATATCAACCTAGCGGGTCTCTTATACGTAGTATCTTTTAACTATGCTCGCATTTACAGGATGCGGTAGGTCGTCACCATCCATGGTGGTTAAGATCATTGCCCCACCAGAGAAAATGTTCTTGATTATAAATGGTCCTTCATAGGTAGAAGTCCATTTTTCCCTAGGATCACCTTGTGGCAGTATGATGCGTTTGATCACCAGATCTCCAACTTGATACACTTGGCATCTGACCTTCTTGTTGAAAGCCTTAATCATCCATTTTTGATATATTTGACCATGGCAAACAGCAGTAAGTCTCTTCTCATCAATCAAGTTCAATTGATCAAGTCGAGTTTGGATCCAATCGTTTTCGTTCAGCCCTGTATCTGAACTGTATCTGAAAGTTGAGTCTGACTGAGTATCAGAATGGCATCCATGTCTGGAGCGTATCTGAACTGTATCTGAAAGTTGAGTCTGAATGAGTATCAGAATGACATCCATGTCTGGAGCGTATCTGAACTGTATCTGAAGGTTGAATCTGAATGAGTATCTGAATGGAATCCGTATCTAGAGCGTATATGAACTGTATCTGAAAGCTGAATCTGAATGAAGTATCAGGATGGCATCCGTGTCTGGAGCGTATCTAAACTGTATCTGAAAACTTTGAATATTGTTAATGGCAGCTGTCTGATTAATCTTATCCTGAAAAAGGTAAAATGTTAGTTAATATGTAATGTTTATGTTGTATGAAATGCATAGTATAATGCATTAGCGTTATCAATGTTTATGATATATGGATGCAATGTATGTGTATGTGAGCTAGTTTGTTGTACTGCTGTTGGATTGGGGAAAACAAATCTCTGACTGCTGCTGAGGATATGGAGTATAAGTCTTCATGCTGTGAAGTATAAGTGTTGATGAATTTCTGTTTAGAGAAATAAACTCTATTGTAATGGAAATGCCATGTACTGCTTGTAAAATCCTATTGGGGAATCCTGAGAATTTTGACGATTTCTACTAGGAATTGATAATTGGAAGCTTGTTTCGCTGGGAATTAAACTGCAAATTATGGGGGATTTATTGAAATAGCATAGAGATATTTCCCTACCTCTTAAAGCCATTAGTAATTGTCTTTTATTTTGTTTATTTGTAAACAATAATAATGTTCAAATGCATATGTTCAACAATGAATCATTGGACGTTTTTGTAAACAAAACATAAACGTAAAGAAAAACAGATAGTTTTTTGCACTTTCAAAGGGATATCTTTGTATTGAATTTGAGTAAGTATTTTTGTACAGTGAGACAAACATTCTAGTAGGAGAACGCCGTCTTAAGAAAAAATGAAAATTTTAATACAACAAAAAGATGGCTATGTGTATTAATCCCACAGGGTTCCCATTTTGTTATAGCCTTTGTATCTCTGAGCATCTTGTCTATTTGTTGCCTCGTCCGAAGATGATTGAATTGATCAGAACCTCTGAGTTTGTCAGTTGAAGCCAAAGGTTGTCCGTAAGGTGATCCAACGGGACATAGTCATACGCTTTAATTCCCTAACTTTTGCCTGGACCACCCTTTCAGGTTTTCAGTCCACCGGGAAACCCTTTTTTGCCCAAGCCGCCCTTTTGGGTTTTCAGCTTGCCGGGTGTACAAAATTTTTTTTATCCCTAATTTTTGCCCGAACATTTTTGGTTCTCCGGGATGCCCTTATTTTTCCTAGGTATATCAACCTAGCGGGTCTCTTATGCGTAGTATATTTTGATTATGTCTGCGTTTACAGGATGCGGTAGGTCGTCACCATCCATGGTGGTTAAGATCATTGCCCTACCAGAGAAAATGTTTTTGATTAAAAATGGTCCTTCATAGGTAGGAGTCCATTTTTCCCTAGGATCACCTTGTGGCAGTATGATGCGTTTGATCACCAGATCTCTAACTTGATACACTTGGCATCTAACCTTCTTGTTGAAAGCCTTGATCATCCATTTTTGATACATTTGACCATGGCAAACAACAGTAAGTCTCTTCTCATCAATCAAGTTCAATTGATCAAGTCGAGTTTGGATCCAATCATTTTCGTTCAGCCTTGCATCCTTCGTAATTCTTATAGAGGGATATGAACCTCAATAGGCAAGACGACTTCCATGCTATAAACCAGAGAATATGGTGTTGCCCCGGTTTATGTGCAAGCTGTGGTACGATACCCGTGGAGAGAAAATGGTAACATCTCATGCCAGTCTTTATATGGGGCTATCATTTTCTATATGATCTTTTTAATGTTTTTATTTGCAGCTTCGACAACACCATTCATCTTTGGCCGGTAAGGGGAAGAATTGTGATGCTGGATCTTCAATTGCTCGCACAAGGCGGTGATCATAGTGTTGTTTGATCGCAAATGTTGCGGTTTAGCAAGAGTCGCCACTGACTTTTCTTAAAAGGAAAAGTGAAAAAGCACAGGAAAGACCTTTGAGATTGTTTCTTGAGTTCGGGGGGTAGATTATGAAAAGGGAAGGTATTAGCACCCTTTTCATCCATGGTTTTCCAAGGCCTCTTAGTTACTTGCTATATCACTTGCTTTTGTTTGAAATTACGATTTGTGTAGTTTTTTGAAAGTATTTTGTAAAGAGGCCATCGTTTAGGAAATCTTTGTAATGATTCTCATTCGCAAGAATGTATACAAAGATGTTGATCTTTTTAAAAATGTTTTCAATGTTTGTAAGATGTTTGGAAATGTGTGTTTATTTTGAAAATAGCAAGGATATTTGTTTTGAAATGGAGCAAGTAACTCAAAGTAATCTACCTACTCAAATGTCTTTCTTGTTCATTTTCTTTTCCTTTGACATTGTTGTCTTACCATTGATTTGGTAAGCAACCCTATCTTTGGATATAAACGGGACGGGAGAAGGTCATCGTATAACCATGATTAGAAATGTTACAAAGTATCTTAGTATTTTTTGAGGGACTAAGATCATTTTTGTAAGGCAACTTTGAATAGCGTCATCGAGGGACTATGATCTTGTATTTGTTTGTTTTTGCTAAGACACCTTACATGCGTAATATGGCCATTTTTATAAGGCAACCAAATGGGATAACCCTAGGGGTGTTTTGTGTGCAAGTGTGTCATTTTCATGCTTGATTTTGTCTTGGATTAGGGTTTTCTATTTGATTGGTTTTATCTTTCCATACAAACCCTAGTTACTAGCATGTTATGTAAAAGCGATAAATTGCGAAATTTAAAGATTACTACGCTATTACAACACTTGTGGGAGGGGGTATACAATTTATGAATGGGGATTGCAATAATATAAACCTAATTAATCTATTACAACCAAATTGAATATATACAAATATTGGAATAAGTAATATACAAGATGAATTAAATATGCAAAGATATGTAAATGCAAAGAAGATTTTTGTTTGTTTTTTATGTGAAAAAGGTTTTAACCTAAACCTAATAAATAAATCAAGATTAAATTAAATCAATTAAGATAAGAAATTATTTCTTTAGAAAAGATTTTTGAATAAACCCTAATTGTATTTGATTAAAAGAAATTAAATTTCTTTAAGAAAAAGTAAGTATTTTGTATTTTTTGTCTTGAAAATAATATATGGCATTATGAGGTATTTTGGTCCTTTTATATTAAAATAAATATTTAATGGGTATAAAGAAAAAATAAATATTAAACTAGTTCTAATTTAATTTACAAATTTAATTAATAAAAAATGGATAATATATAACTAAATAAAATATTTTTTGAGAAAAATAAAATAAAATGAACTAAAATATAAATCTATCATTTTTATATTTTTTTTGTGATTTTTAATATTAAGAAAAATATATTTAATAAAATAAAATGAAAGTAGAAATAAATAAATAAAATTATATGGGCCAGAGGTGTAATAAGCAAACTGGAGGTAAATGTGAGAAAAAATGATAAAGCCCACAAAACAAGAGGCCCATGCGCTGCAAAGTGAGAAAAAAAAGGAAAAAATGTGAGAAAATGCAAAAGGCAGGCACTAAGGCTCGAACCCGTGACCTATAGCATTTGTGTGCGCTGCCTTACCACTGGGGTGGCTGTACATCCGTTCATATAAACAAAAGCATAAATATATATTACAAAACGCCTCCTGAAGGCAACTTCATCTTCAACATTGAGCCATGGCTAGACCACCTGTATCTCTCTCATTTCTCCATAAAAATGGAAAGTTCAAACATGAAAATTATGGTGTTTCCTCCCACGAGTTCAAACATATAATTTATGTAAACTAACAGTCAAAGATCAAAGCTAATTTTACTTGCCCTAATTTGAAACCTAATTTTTATAGAAATTTAAAATCCAAAATTCTCTATGCACAGTTAATATAAATGAAATCTATGAACATGATTAGCTTTAGTGCAAGGATATATATATTTTGTTTTCACAAATCAAGACCAAATGATGCTTGTATGAAGAGATAGAAGTTTGAGTTTTTACCTCTTTCAGTTGAGGTCGTGAATGGAGTTTGGGCAAGTTTTGAGAAGGCCTGAGGATCTGTTTAGCTTGCTTGGACCTCCCTGAGTGTATTCCAATCTTTACTTTGTCTTGAAAGTCCTTGAGTTTCCCTACTCAAGTCAACCTACAAGCTTGATATTTGAAAATGGTGGATGGAGGAGGAGGAGTTACAGTGAGGGAACATGGGTCTAGATAATTTAGATATGAAGTATATTAAGTGTTTAGGTGGTTAAAACTCAAAACGCACGAGTAGATTTGGAGATGGCTGAGTAAGGTTCAAAATTGTTAAGCTATGGCAGATTTTCAATGGCAAAGTGTTTGGGAGTGTTTCTGAGTCTTAGCATGCGTGTTTTATGTTGCAATACATTTGTGTATATGTATGGAAAAGATTAGAGATCAACTCCACTCCACATTTCTGAGTTATAACCTTTTGGCTCTATAACTTGCTTTTTAAGAAAAGTGAGGAGACAAGTCCCTAAGTTTGTACAAGCATGGTCTGGTTTGGTAGAGGCTTCAGGAAAGTTGCTTTTGGTTTTGGCTTTGCTTGTGTGCATAGAAAACAAGTGCAAGGCTCAAGAAGTGGAAAATTGCAAAAGTAGTGCTTTATCAAAATGGAAATGGCACCTTTGTGCCAAAAATTGAATTGTTCTTGTACAATGCATTCAATGCTTGGCTTAATGCTTCCAAAAACTATGAAAATATTTAATTATGGAGTGAAAGTCAAGTTAAGAGCCTACAGAGTAGGATTTTTTCAGCATGCTTGAGGATTTGAATTTTTGTTCATCATGAAACGGCTTGAAATCAAAGTGATAAATCACCAACTTCATCTCTTCGATTCTCCCTACTCAAGAATGATCTCAAGGAGTTATTGGACATTTTGGAAAGCTTGCAATTTTCTCTATAACTCATATTTGAATTTATTTTGAAGATTCCCCTTGGAACTATGTGAAAAATTGGCATGAAGTTAGGTCAAAAATTTGCCTAACTAAAGCAAAATCTCACTAAGTTATTTTAGTTCATGAGCATATATTCACAAAATTATATCTTGAGATCCAAACATTTTTAGGAGAAATTTTGTGAATCAAAGTTGTATATTTCATGGAGATATACAACTTTCATGTTGGAAGTTTCTTTTGAATCATCTTGCATCATGATGAAAATTTGGCTCAAAGTTGAGAAAAAAATAAGAAATTTTCTATACTTAGAAAATTTTCTAAGTTAGAATTTTGAACTTTTCAAAACAAAAACTTAAACCCTTGATTTCTTGATGAACAAGTTTCTCATTTTGACATGTTTTGATGAATTATGATCTTTGGCACTTGATTTTGACCAAAAAGTCAAAGTTTGACTTTTCAGTGTACAATTGACTTTTGATTAGTTGACAAAAAAATTCATCTGTCAATCCAATGGATTTGTAATGTTTTGAACCATGTCATTAGGTCAAGATGATGCAATTGAACTCTTGAAATCATGCTTCAAACCAATTGATCATTTTCTAGGTCAAAAATCAGAAATTGCCCCTTCTCATTCAAAACCCTAATTTTGACCATTTTGCCCTTTTGATGACTTGATCAAATTTCTTGAGGAATTATGGTCCAAACTTGATCAAATGATACATATGAGTCTAATATGTTGATGTGGATCAAAAATCATGAATTTTGACTGTAAATTGGCCATGCTTGACTTTTTCCCTAATACAACTGATTTTTAGGTCAACTGTCCAATTGACTGATCAAAAATGTGATTCAAGGTTTGAAACTTGACATGAGTAATCTTGGGGGTCCCTAATGATCCTTGAAAGTCATATGAAGTATTGATAGTCCAAAAATCCTTGTGCAAACACAAACCCTAAATTTGGTCATCAGTGCATGAGGAGATGTCTTGAGCTGATCAAACCCTAGTGCAGTCTTGAGTCCAAGGAGATCTTGTGAGAAAAGTATTGATAAGTGAGAGGGAAAATTTTGGGGTACAATAATTTCACTCACACATTCTGATATTTATCGGTGTTCTCGATCCATGGAGGATATTACTATTATTGATCATTGTGGAGAATTCCCTAATATCCCTCTACTTGGCATTAGAGGAGGTATTACCTACAATACTTGTTTTAGATTTGTGACAGTTTGGGTATGCTAGGAGGGATGCCCCTCATGATGCACTTCTCCAAAGAATTTCAATAGACTGCGAGAACGATGTCCAAGGTTATCGTCAGAGATTCATACGAGCTTCGGGTATGGTTAACAAGGTTGATAGCAAGACGTTGGGGCATAATAACTCCATTCCTTTGGAGCCTTATCTCAAGTGGGGGCGAACTCACGCCCAAAACCTCATGATGCCTTATGAAGCCATCCTACCTATCATCATGGAGCCTGTTGCCAAAGGAGATGTTCCATATACTGTCCTTTATCCTTATATGCGTACTTCTCTTGAAGATTTGCAAAGAGCTTAGATTCAGCTAAAAGGGGAGCGAGACACCTTTGAAGCCCAGTTTTATGAAAGCGAGAAGAAGACATTGGAGATCACGAGACAACTTCATAAGGAGAAGAACCTGAATGCCTATATCGCTCCAAAGAGGAAGCATCCATAGGAAACTTGAGCCATTTTTATTGTATTTTAGTTCATTTTGTTTCTTTTGTTTCAATATGAGCCCAAGAGGCATGTTGTAATCAATTTGAACTTATTAATATAATTAATGTTTGTTCCTTTTTGTCTAAACAAATTTAAATCTTCTAAAGTCCTTGAAATCATTTGCATACGCATTTTATGCATCATAACATAAGCAAGCTTTCCACAATAGGTTTCATCATCTTTCTACTGTTTATTTCAATAAGATGGATATCGAGCAGACCGTGAAAGATCTGCAAGCATAGAATTCCCAGTTCCAAGCAACCTTGATGACTCTGGCCAAGGGACAACAAGAGCTAATGACACTGCTAGCAGCCAAAAAGAAGACTAAGAAGAAGGCCCTCATTAACATGGGGAAAAGGTTTAAAGGCCCAATCCGTCAGGTGCAAATAGTTGAAGAGTCATCCGAGGAAGATGAGAACCAGGTGGAAGAGGCAAAGAGCACCCGTGCTGGGGGTGAAAATGATGAAGCTTCTGAGGACGAAGACTACTTTGATGAACAGTATCCACCGACCGAGGATAAATACAAGCAGTTAGAGGATAGACTGGAAGCTGTTGAAATTCAAGCCATACCTGGTTTGGATTTTGGTGATTTGGGCTTAGTACCTAGGGTCGTTATTCCCCATAAGTTCAAAATACCAGTCTTTGCGAAGTATGACAAAGTTTCATGCCCAAAACTTCACCTGAGGTCCTACGTTCGCAAGATACAACCACATATTGTTGACAAGAAGCTCTGGGTCCATTTCTTCCAAGAGAGTCTGGATGGGACTCAGTTAGAATGGTTTTACCAATTGGAGGGTTCCCGTATTCACACACGGGAAGATATGGCCACTTCTTTTATCATCAATATCAGTACAATGCTGATTTAGCACCGACAAGAGTTTAACTTCAAGGAATGACAATGGGTACTAATCAAGGATTTAAAGAGTACGCGCAAAAATGGAGGGATCTATCCGGTAGCGTCCAACCACCACAAACTGACAGAGAACTAGTTGATATGTTCATGGGTACATTAACTGGCCCATATTTCAACTTGCTAATTAGTAGCTCATTTTCCGGTTTCATTAAGTTAATTCTGACTGGTGAAAGGGTCGAGAGTGGAATCAAGAGTGGAAAAATCCCCATATCTACTTCTACCTCAAGAACTATAAAGAAACCCTTTATTGGCAAGAAAGAAGCCATTGCTATTTATGGATCAAGGGCCCATACCAAGAAGGATCACCGTCCATCTGTTAATGCTGTTTTGATCTCCAACCCTCCATCTACTCAAAGACAATCATCCAATAATCAACAATCTGGATCTCCTCGAAGACAGTTCACGAGGATAAGCATGTCACTATCCTAAGCCTTACAACATCTGTTGAAGGCCAACTTAGTCACATTGCATGACCCACCATCCAATCTAAATATTACATCACCGAAGTACAATCCGAATGCCAAATGCGTGTATCATTCCAACAGTCCTGAGCATGAAACTGATCAATGTTAGGCTCTGAACAATAAGATTCAAGATCTAATAGACAACAAAACTATTGAGTTTGATTCACCTACAACTCCAAATGTGATAACTACACCAATGTCGAACCATGGCAAAAGTGTCAATGCGATTGATGACACTACTTTTATTTCCTCCGTTGAGGATTTGACTACTCCATTGACTATTGTGAAGGAAAATTTGTTGAGAGCTGGGGTGTTCCTTGGCTATTTAAAAGTCTGTGATTGTTGTGCTAAATAAATAAATGTATGCAAGTGGATGAAAGAAGGTGTTCAACGCCCGATATATAGTCGCGAGATCCTGTTTGAAAAAGTTCTTGCCATCAAGAGTTTGACCGATAAAGATGACCTGTCCATAATAACCATCTCCAACAAGCCTCTTAAGATCTCCTCAGAGGGTCCTATTAGGATTTCAATGAACCAACCATATCTCCTTTAATAATCACTGCCTGAGCTTATTCCATACTCCTCCGAAAAAGTGGTTCCATGGAACTATGGTGCCGAAGTTTATTATAATGGGATAAAACAAGATTCTTGGATCAACGAAGAGAAAGCTAATGTTACTAATATTGCAGGTTCTAGTAAATTAACAAGAACAAGGAGGATCTTTTCCCCTGATATTTCACCACCCACTACTACAACAACTCCCGTCCGCATAACCAATGACAAGTCTAGTGCCAACACTAGAGGCAAAGATAAAGAAGGTGAGCCTGTTGGGATAGAGGCACCTACCAAAGATACTGATGCTGAAGAACCCTCCACTCGAGAGATGGAGGAAATCCTGAAAATTATAAAGAAGAGTGATTTCAAAATAGTCGAACAACTGGGGAAAACCCCCTCCAAAATATTCATGCTGTCATTACTACTCTAATACGATTCTCACGCCCAAGCTTTAATTAAGTTCTTGAAGAAAGCTCATGTGCCCCAAGAGACTACAGCTGACCAGTTCAAGAATTGTGTGGCAAGTTTAACGGCTGGAAATGGATTAGGGTTCTCTGATGCTGATTTGACTCCTATGCGAAGGAACCACAATAAAGCCTTGCATGTCTCTATTGAATGCAACCCTGGCTCATCTCTTGATTGATATCGGTTCCTCTCTACATGTTCTACCTAAAGGTGCTTTGGACCGACTAGATTGTGAAGGCCTGGTGTTGAAACCAAGTGATATAGTTGTAAGGGCTTTTGATGGGTCTAGAAGGATGGTGCACGGAGAGGTGGATATCCCCATTAAGGTGGGATCACAAATTTTCATCTCCACTCTTTATATAATAGACATACGTCCCGCCTACTCTTGTTTTCTTGGGCACCCTTGGATCCATGGGGAAGGGGAAATAACATCCACCCTTCATCAAAAATTAAAGTATCCAGTCAAAGGGAATATCGTTATTGTTTGTGGTGAAGAAGAATTTATGGTGAGCCACCTTAATTCCTTCAAGTATGTGGAAATGGGTGGTGAGTTCATAGAAACTCCGTGACATGCTTTCGAAGTTGTTCCTTCTATGGTTGCCGCCACCAAAATCTCATTTGACATATCAAAAGATGATAAAGTTGTACCAAGAATGGTTTCCCTTAAAGATGCCCGTGTTGTGGTTGAAGATGGAAGTTGTACTATCTGGGGACAACTCCCCGACATTCCGTTTAAAGCAGACAAATTTGGGTTGGGTTTCACCATCAAAGCTCAAAAAGAGGTCAGGCGTGCTCGCGTGGGAAATCCACCTCTTCGCATCGAAAATCATGAAGTAAACACTGTGGAAGACTCAGATGATGGATGTGCTTTTGAAGAATGGATCTACCCTACTACCGGAGGAAAGCACAACAACTGGCATGCAAAGGATTTCAATCTCATCTCCTTCATTGAGGAGTAATCACTGTTTAATGTTTTTTTGTCAATTCAAGAACTTTTGTTTGTAATTTGAAATTCCAAACAATGATTTTTAAGCCATGTGCCTTGCCCGGGGCACCATGGTCCATTTGTTAAGGGTTTTGATCATGTTCATTTATCATATGATCATTTAATGGAAAACATTGGACCTTTGCATTTAATTTTTATGCTCATTGTCTTTCTGGTTCTTTGTTTGCATTTTTCAAATAGCCATGTATCTTACATGCACACACACACACACACACTTGCAGATCCTCATCCACTCCAGATCTCATTGCCAACGACTCTACTATTGACAATTATGACTTCAAACATCCAATTAACTAAGCCAAAGGAGAAGGCGAGGAAGATTGTGAAATACCAGGGGAACTAGCCAGACTTATGATGCAAGAGGATAAATCTCTTCAACCTCATGAAGAGTCAGTCGAAATTATCAACCTAGGAACCGAGACAGATAGGAAAGAAGTCAAGATCGACGCCAACCTAGAAGATGGTATCAATTGAAGATTGGTTCAGATGTTACATGACTATGTTGAAATGTTTGCTTGGTCGTATGAAGATATGACAGGGTTGGATACTAAAATTGTGGCTCATCGTCTACCGACAAAGGAAGATTGCCTTCCTATCAAACAAAAAGTTCGTCTCATGCGGCCAGACATGTCTGAAAAGATAAAGGCTGAGGTAATGAAGCAGTTTGATGCAGGTTTTCTGGATGTGACATCTTATCCTCAATGGGTTACAAACGTGGTTCCTGTACCAAAGAAATATGGGAAAGTTCGTATGTGTTTAAACTATAGGGATTTAAATAGGACAAGCCCCAAAGATGATTTCTCTCTACCTCATATCGACGTCTTGGTTGACAACACCGCTCATCATAAAGTCTCCTCCTTCATGGATGGATTTTTTGGCTATAACCAAATCAAAATGGCTCCTGCAGACATGGAGAAGACCACCTTTGTTACACAATAGGGCACCTTTTGTTACCAGGTCATGCTGTTTGGATTAAAGAATGCAGGGGCAACATATCAAAGAGCTATGGTAGCTTTATTTCATGATATGATCCATCATGCGATAGAGGTCTATGTGGATGATATGATTGCAAGGTCGCAAACTGAAGAAGAGCATCTCGATCACCTACACAAGCTATTTGAGAGGCTGAAGAAGTACAAGTTGAGGTTGAACCTTAATAAGTGCACATTCGGAGTAAGGTATGGAAAGGTTCTAGGTTTTGTCGTCAGTGGTAAAGGCATTAAAGTTGATCCTGCAAAGGTGAAAGCCATTCAAGAAATTCCAGTTCCCCGCTCTGAGAAGGAAGTTAGAGGATTCTTGGGTCTTCTTAATTACATTTCCCGTTCCATATCTCATCTAACTGCTACTTGTGAGCCAATCTTCAAACTCCCAAAGAAAGATCAAGTAGTCAAATGGAACGACGACTACCAAGCTTCCTTTGATAAGATCAAGGAATATTTGCAACAACCTCTTATGCTTATGCCTCCAGTGGAAAGAAGGCCATTGATCATGTACTTGACTGTGCTGTAGAATTCTATGGGGTGTGTGTTGGGCCAACAGGACGAGTCTGGCCAAAAAGAGCATGCAATAAACTACCCGAGCAAAGAGTTTACCGACTGTGAAACCAGATATTCACTGCTCGAGAAAACTTGATGCGTTCTAGCATGGGCTGCTCGTTGGCTAAGACAATATATGTTGACTCACACCACTTTATTGATTTCTAAGATGGATCCTATCAAGTATATCTTGAGAAGCCTGCTCTCTCTGGACATATAGTTAGATGGAAAATCATTTTGACTGAATACAATATTCAATATATAACATAAAAAGTTGTCAAAGGAAGTGTATTGGAAGATCATTTGGCCCATCAAGCTGTTGGTGATTATCAATCTATGAATTTTGACTTCACAGATGAGAATATCATGTTAGTGATTGACTGTGTAAAACCTGGACCGTATGACGGACCTGAACAAGGATTCCAATGGACTATGGTTTTTGATGGAGCTTCCAACACTCTGGGCAATGGAATTGGTGATGTGATAATTTCTCCCGAGGATTGCCATACTCCTTTCACTGCTAGGTTGTGCTTCGATTGTACGAACAACATGGCTGAATATGAAGCGTGCATCTTGGGTTTAAAGGCTGCCATTGACTTAAGGATCAAGTTCTTGAACGTATTTGTAACGCCTTGATATTTAATTATTTATTTAATTAAATATTTTTGAATATTTCATATTAATTCGAATCTTTGTCATCGAAGCTGGAATTATTTTATTTAGTGGCATGATAAATAATCAGATTTAATTTGGTTGAATTAAGTTGAAGTATTATTTTACTATTAAGCTTAAATATGATATTGGGCTTAATTTGTGGTGTTGTGAAGTAATAAGGGGGTATGTCACTTAGGCCCATTTAGATTTATTAAGAGAAATAATATTATAGTAGAAATAGAATTAGAGGAGAAAGAGAGTTAGTGTTATCGGGAAAAGAAACAAAAAGAAGAGAAAGAGGAATAGGGTTTTGAGAGGAGAAGAAGAACAAGAGGAGGTTGCTACTAGTGTCAAATCCCCAGAAATTCCATTAAAGTTTCTTAGAGCTGCACTTAATCCAAGGTAAGGGTGGGGTTCTTGCTAAATAAATGGGAGTATGATGAATTTTAATTGGGGTTTAGGGTATTAGTTTAACTACTATGTTGTGCTAAAAATTGGTTGTGTTGCTATTAAAATTAACGATTGATTTGAGTTGTGTTTATTCCGCTTATTTAAGTGTTATGTATCTATTCTAAAAGCATGACAGGTTTATGTGTTTTGTTGAATATGTGACATCCTGATTATATTGGAAATTTTTATACTCTGATTTTCCGATAATTGCTTGTGGTAGAATTGGGGTGTTACATTAGTGGTATCAGAGAAAGTCAGTATGTCCGACCAAGTTGTCGAGTCGTAGTTGTTTAACAATCGAGTATTATTAGTTTTTCTTAACCATTGTTTGTGGGAAAGTAATAGAATAAGATGGTTGGAAGGAACGATGCTGCGATTGCTGCTGCTTTGCAAGCGATGGCTCAGGCTATGGAGAATCAGCCTAATACCGACGAGAATGTCAGATCTCGTAGTTTGGCGACTTTCCAAAGGGAGAATCTGCCGGTGTTCAAGGGTAAGCATGATCCTGATGAAGCACTAGATTAGTTGAAGGATATTGAGAGAATCTTTCGTGTGATGGATTGCACTCCAGTTTAGAAGGTTTGGTATGGCACTCATATGCTAGCAATTGAAGTTGATGACTGGTGGATAGAGATGCGTGCAAGGTTGGAAGCTGTAGATGAGGAAATCACTTGGATTGTGTTCCGTAGGGAGTTTCTGAGGAAGTATTATCCTAAAGATGTTCGGGGTAAGATAGAGATTGAGTTCCTTGAGTTGAAGCAAGGGGAAAAATCCGTCACTGAGTATGCTGCTAAGTTCATTGAGCTAGCTAAGTTCTATCCATATTTTGACGGTGAAGGTGCTGAATTTTCTAAGTGTATCAAGTTTGAGAACGGGTT
This sequence comes from Vicia faba, assembly GCA_948472305.1. Classification (NCBI taxonomy): domain Eukaryota; kingdom Viridiplantae; phylum Streptophyta; class Magnoliopsida; order Fabales; family Fabaceae; genus Vicia; species Vicia faba. The sequence goes on from OX451737.1 coordinate 105,164,212, forward strand.
GTGCTCGGAAATCAAGAAGGCTGTTGGATATCAGAAGATTCGTGTGTTTTCTGATTTGGTTGATAGTTACAGGATCTTTGAAGAGGATAACAATGCTCATCACAAGATTGTTAATGATAAGAGAGGCAAGAATCAAAAGAACCGTGGCAAACCTTATGATACAGGTAGAGGTAAACAAAGAGTTGCTCATGGTCAGAGGACTAGTGGGGGAGATGCTCCTACTAGAGTTATATGTTTCAAATATGGGCAACCTGGTCACAAGAGTAATGTGTGTACTACTGCTGATGGGAAGAGGTGTTTCTGTTGTGGTAAGATTGGGCATACGATATATGACTGCAAGCATAGGCATACGATCTGTTTCAACTGTGGGGATGAAGGACACATTGGTAGTCATTATTCGACACCAAAGATGGCACAAGCTGGTGGTAACGTGTTTGCTTTGGCTGGGACTCCGTAAGCTAGTGAGGACAGACTCATCAGAGGTACATGTTTCATTAATATTACTCCTTTTTACTATTATTGATACTAGTGCTACTCCTTGTTTTATTGCTGTTGATTGTGTTGAAAGATTGGATCTTGTGTTGTCTTCTATGGATGGAGAAATGTTTGTCGAGATTCTGGCTAAGGGATCGGTGACTACTTCTCGTGTATGTTTGAATTTCCCTTTGTTGATCTTCGGAAAAGACTTTGCTGTTGACTTGATTTATTTGCTGTTAAGAGGATTGGATGTGTTCTTGGGTATGAACTGGTTAGAGTATAACTATGTTCATATCAATTTCTATAACAAATCTTTGAGGTTTTCTACTCCTGAAGATGAAGAAGTTGGTTTGTTGACTGGTAAACAGTTGCGGCAATTGATGCAAGACGAAGCGCAGATGTTCTCGTTGATGGCGTCACTATCTATTGAGAACCAAGTTAGGATTAATGAGTTGCAGGTGGTGCGAGAATTTCATGAAGTGTTTCTTGATGAAATTCTTGACGTACCTCCAGAAAGAGAAGTTGAGTTTGCTATTGATCTTGTACCTGGTACCAGACCTGTTTCTATGGCACCGTATAAGATGTCTGCATCTGAATTGTCTGAATTGAAGAAGCAGTTAGAAGAGTTGCTTGAGAAAAAGTTTGTAAGACCAAGTGTATCATTATGGGGAGCGCGTGTGTTGTTAGTAAAGAAGAAAGATGGAAGTATGAGACTTTATGTTGATTATAGACAGTTGAATAAAGTGACGATTAAGAACAAGTATCCGCTTCCAAGAATTGATGACTTAATGGATCAATTGGTGGACGCAAGTGTGTTTTCTAAGATTGATTTGAGGCCAGGATATCACCAAATTAGAGTGAAAGAAGATGATATTCATAAGACCGCATTCAGAACTCAGTATGGACACTACAAGCATTCGGTGATGCCTTTCGGTGTTACTAATGCGCCGGGAGTATTCATGGAGTACATGAATCGTATCTTTCATACTTATTTGGATCGGTTTGTGGTGGTATTCATTGATGACATTCTGATTTACTCTAAATCGGAAGAAGAACATGAAGAGCACCTAAGAGTTGTATTGCAAGTTTTAAAAGAGAAGAAGTTGTATGCGAAGTTGTCCAAGTGTGAATTCTGGTTGCATGAGGTTAGTTTCCTTGGTCATGTCATTTCTGGTAGTAGTATTGTCGTGTATCCTTCTAAAGTTGATGCTGTATTGCAATGGGAAACTCTGAAGTCGGTTACCGAGATTAGAAGTTTCTTAGGATTAGCCGGTTACTATAGACGGTTTATCGAAGGTTTTTCTAAGTTGGAACTTCCGTTGACCAAGTTGACTTGTAAGGGTAAAGCCTTTGTGTGGGAAAGTTGATGTGAAGAAAGTTTTACCGAGTTGAAGAAAAGGTTGACATCGACTCCGATTTTGAATTTGCCTAATCTGGGAGAACCTTTTGTTGTGTATTGTGATGCTTGTCTGATGGGGTTAGGTGGTGTAATCATGCAGAATAGTAAGGTGGTTGCTTATGCATCGAGGCAAATGAGGACTCATGAAAAGAATTATCCTACGCATGATTTAGAATTGGCTGCAGTTGTCTTTATGTTGAAAATCTGGAGGCATTATCTTTATGGTTCTAGATTTGAAGTGTTTAGTGACCATAATAGTTTGAAGTATCTTTTTGATCAGAAAGAGTTAAATATGAGGCATCGAAGGTGGTTATAATTGTTGAAGGATTATGATTTCGGTTTGAATTACCATCTGTAATATCAAGCTTCTTAAATGATTCTCAATGCACTTTGTTTTGATGAAGACAAACTATATTGGAAAGAAGGCAAAGATTTTGATCAAGCTAAAAGTATCATTGGATAAAAGACTTTGTCTCAAGTTCTTAGCAAATTTCACAAGGTATAATGACAATACTTACTTTGAACTTAAGTCTTAAATGCTCAATGATCAAAAGAAGTGTTTTATCTTGTCCAAACTTTTTCTCAAGTTTTCTAAGGAAAAAATAAATTTTCACTTATGTGCAATTGATTTGCATGTTGGTGTAGTCGATTGCATGCTTCACGTTTTCAAAGTGTTAGCTACTATTTCTAAGTGCAATCGATTTGCATGTTTATGCAACCGATTGCTCTCTATCAAATTTTGCTATTGTTTTAAAGTGAAATCAATTTATACACATGTGCAATCGATTGCTCACTAAAAATATTTGAATTTTTAGCTGTTAAAACCCGTGCAATCGATTTACACAAGGGTGAAATCGATTGCATGCTGAACGTTTTTGAAAATCAGCAGCTTTGAACATGCCTTTCCATAACACCATTTCATGGAAACTTTTCATTGAATCTTGGCAATTGTTCATAATTCATTTGCAGAAATTTATGCTGTTTCAAAGAAGTGCTATGAACATATAAATACTGAATTTTCAAAATCATTTTGTACCTCTTCCAATCAATAGTTTCTGAATTTTAATATATTAAAACTCAATCCTTTGCTTCACTTTCATACACAAAGTTTTTCTGCATATTTTCATATATTGTTAAACAGAAAACTTTGAGCATTCTATAGTCTTGAGTCATTGTATATTATTGTTATTGGAAGAGAAGATCAAGTCATTGATAAAATTACTCAAAGTTATTATTACACTACAAACTCTATCAATCAAATATTTCTATACACTTTCTTATTTTCCAGGATTGTTGAAAATAAGTTCAAGTGGTTTTGTAATCTTGTTTTTCCAGGATTGTTGGATACAAGTAAGGTCACTTTGAGAGGATTGTTCTCATTGTTGACATAGTGAAAATCCAAGAGGATTATTCTTGGTCCAAGATGATTGCTCTTGGTTTTGGTAGTTCTTGTTTTAAGTTTGCCACTATAAGGAAATCTCTTTCATGTTGAAAGGGGACTGGAGTACTCTCGGACTGTGAGTGGAACCAGGATATATCGCTCGTGTCTCTCTATTTTTCTGCATTTTACTCTTTCATAAACACACCATAAACCAGAAAAATATTATCCATCATCACTAAAAACCAGAAAAATTTTAAAGTGCCTAATTCACCCCCCCCCCTCTTAGGCGCACTTCGTACTTACAATTGGCATCAAATCAGGTTATAGGTAACCTGTTTCTAAAAGACCCAGAATGGCTTCCGCAAATCAAAATCCCGTTTTCTCATATGGTGGTAGTAACAACAAGCCTCCTCTATTTTGTGGTGAATATTTTGACTTCTGGAAAATACACATGAAGACACATCTAGAAGCACAAGGAGAAGAAATATGGGATGTCGTCGAGAATGGTCCATTTATTCCTTTAACCGTGATCAATGGTGCTGGCTCATCAAATCCTAAAACTGCATGGGATGAAGATGATAATAAAAATGTCCTCTATGATAAAAAGGCAATCAATCTTCTTCAAGGTGCACTTAGCATGGATGAATTCTTCTGTGTCTCAGCATGCAAAACAGCGAAAGAAATATGGGATACCTTAGTACAAACTCATGAAGGAACTATTGAAGTTAAAAGATCAAGACTAAATACTTTGAGTCAAGAATGTTATTTTGAATGCAGCCCGAAGAAACCATCCTTGACTTGCACAAGAGATTCGTACACTTGACAAATCATCTAAGCGCTCTTGGTAAGACTTTGACGAATGATGAACTAAATATGAAAGTACTTAGATCCTTAACTAGGGAATTGCAACCAAAGGTAACGACAATTTTGGAAAAGAAAATTCTTTCTTCAATGACTTCCGCGGTGTTGTTTGGAAAACTTCAAGAATATGAAACGAAACTCGGAAGACTTGAAAAGCATGAAAATCAAGAGAAGAAATCCAAGAATATTGCCTTAAATATTGATTCCAAGGAAGTTGAAATGGAAGACAATCTGGGAGAAGATGAAAATTTCATGCTTCTTGTTAAAAGGCTTGGTAAGTTCTTTGGTAGAAATAACAAATCCCTTTCTCATGTAAAAAGAAAGAAACAATTTAAGAAAAGGGAAGCTTCCACATCAACACAAGAAGTCACATGTTATGAATGCGGTAAGCAAGGTCATATCAAGCCGGATTGTCCAAAACTCTCCAAGAAAGATGGCTACAAAGGCAAAAAGGATTTTAAGAACAAAAAGGCCTATGTTGCATCGGAGGATAATGAAATAAGTTCTTCGTCTGATTCCGATAGTGATGAAAGTGCAAATCTAGCATTGATGGTCTCACACCATTCCGATAATGAAGATGATGAGGTTAGTAATGAATTTTCTCTTTTTGATAGTGATGCACAAGGTGCTATAGATGAACTATTAAATGAATGCAAAATTCTGTATAAAACTATTTCATCTCAAAAGAAACAAATTTCATCTTTAGAAGAAAAATGTGAAACTATGGAAAAAGATTTCAAAGATGAAAAACAAAAATTAAGTGATGAACAAAAACATAATTTTGTATGCAAAAATTGTGAATCACTCTCTTTCCAAATTGTCCAATTAAAAAGAGTTATTGAAAGATATGAAAAAGGTCAAATTGGATTGGAAGGTGTTCTTAGCCAACAAAGATATTCCAATGATAAAAGTGGACTTGGATATTCAAAGTTTTTAAAACCAAGTTCTAATAAAACTATCTTTGTTAAGGCTAGTGATCAATCATCCAAAGAGAAAGTGAACAAACCTAAAATGGTTCATCATTATCCTAAAAAGAAAACATTTCCTAAGAAGAAATCTTATCCTTCTAGATATAGAAGTAAATTTGAACGTACTTGTTTTATTATGGTATTAAAGGCCACACACCTAATGCTTACTATGTTAGGAACTTTAGTGTGGAAAGTGGGCATTATGTGTGGGTAAAGAAAGGTACTAATTAAGAAAGACCCAAAGCAACTTGGGTACCTAACAAAACCTAATTTGTTTTGTAGGTATGCTTGAAGACCATATGCAATCTTTGGTATCTTGATAGTGGTTGTTCAAAGCATATGACGGGAGACATAAACCAATTTTCAAATCTAGTGCTAAAGGCCACAAGGGTTTTATCACTTATGGAGACAATAATAAGGGAAGAAATATTGGCATAGGAAAAGTTGGTGCTCCATCTTTCACATCCGTTGAAGATGTTCTTTATGTTGAGGGACTAAAGCACAATCTTCTAAGTATTAGCCAACTATGTGACAAAGGCCTCAAGATCAAGTTAACCACAGATGAATGCTTGATAGAAGACGAAATCACACACGAGGTTATACTTAAAGGTAAAAGAATTAATAATATATTTATGATTTCCTTTTATGATCCATCTTTGAAGGTAAAATGTCTCATGGCGAACAATGATGATTCATGGCTTTGGCTCAAAAGAATTGTTCATATTCATATGGAACACTTGAATAAATTAATCAAGCATGATCTTGTCATTGGGTTGCCTAAGAGAAATTTTGTCAAAGATAGACTTTGTGATGCTTGTCAAAAAGGGAAACAAACAAAATCAACTTTCAAATCTAAGAATGTGGTGTCTACTACAATACCACTACAATTGTTACATATGGACTTATTTGGTCCATCAAGAACAAGAAGTTTCGGAGGTAATGTATATGCTTTGGTTATTATTGACGATTTCTCTAGATATACTTGGAAATTCTTTTTAGTGCAGAAAAGTCATGCATTCAAGGCTTTCAAGAAGTATGCTAAACAAATTCAAATTGAGAACTCTAACAATTGCCTCCATAAGAAGTGATCATGGCGGAGAATTTAAAAATGCTATATTTGAAGAATTTTGTGGATAACATGTAATATCTCACAACTTCTAGGCACCAAGGACTCCTCAACAAAATGAAGTGGTGGAAAGAAAGAATAGGTCTCTTGTAGAGCTTGCAAGAATGATGCTTAGCGATTCAAATATTCCAAAATATTTTTGGGCGGATGCGGTGAGCACGGCATGTTTTGTTAGCTATAGAGTTAACATAAGACAAATCTTGAAGAAAGCTCCATATTAACTTTTCAAAGGGAGGAAACCAAACATTGCCTTCTTTCACATGTTCGGTTGCAAATGCTTTGTCCTAAACAACGACAAAGATAACCTTGGTAAGTTTGATGAAAAATCCAATGAAGGTATTTTTATTGGCTACTCTCTTTCTAGTAAGGCATATAGATTTTATAAAAAAAGAACTTTAACAATTGAAGAATCAATGCATGTATCTTTTGATGAATCTAACCCCTCCAAGGAGGATAATATTGTTTGTAATGATGATGATGATGAAATACTAGAAGTTCCTCAAGAAAATACTTCCAAAGATGTCAATAAGAATAAACCAATACAACAAGAAGAAACATCTCAACAAGAATCAAACTTCAATGATCTACCAAAGGAGTGGAGGACTCATAGATATCATCCTATCAATAAATTCATCGGTGATATAAGTCAAGGTGTGACAACAAGATTAAATATAAAAGATGCTTGTCTAAACATGGCATTTGTATCTCAAATTGAACCCTCCAAAGTTGATGAAGCCTTGGGCGGTGAGCAATGGATTATTGCTATGCAAGAAGAGTTAAACCAATTTGAAAGGAACCAAGTTTGGGAACTTGTTCCTAGGCCAAACAACAAACACATCATTGGAACAAGATGGGTATTTAAGAACAAACTTGAAAAAATGGTATAATTGTTTGGAAAAAAGCTATATTGGTAGCACAAGGATACAATCAAGAAAAAGGAATAGACTTTGAAGAAAATTTCACTCTGGTTGCAAGGTTAGAAGCTATCCGTCTTTTACTTGCCTATGCTTGTTTTTTAAATTTTCAGCTTTTCCAAATGGATGTCAAAAGCACATTCTTGAATGGATATATCAATGAATAAGTCTATGTTAAGCAACCCACGGGGTTCGAAGAATTCAAGAATCCATCTCATGTTTTTAAATTGAGAAAAGCTCTATGGTTTGAAACAAGCACCAAGGGCATGGTACGATCGACTAAGTAATTTCTTATGCGAAAAAGGCTTTGAAAAAGGTAAAGTTGACAAGACTTTGTTTATCAAGAAAATCAAAGGTGACACTTTGCTAGTTCAAGTCTATGTTGATGATATCATCTTCGGCTTGTCAAACAAATAAATGTGTGAAGAATTTTCAGCAATGATGCAAGGCGAATTTGAGATGTCCATGATGGGTAAAATGAATTATTTTCTTGGACTTAAAATCAAGCAATTAAAGGATGGCATTTTCATCAACCAATCCAAGTATTGCAAAGAATTGTTGAAAAGATTTGACATGGATAATTGTAAAGCTATGACTACACCAATGGGTTCCGGTACATACGTTGATCAAGATGAATCAGGTGTCTCCATTGACATTACAAAATATCGAGGTATGATTGGCTCCTTATTATATTTGACGGCAAGTCGTCTTGACATAATGTTAAGTGTTTGTCTATGTGCTCGCTTTCAAGCAAATCCAAAGGAATCACATCTCATGGCGGTAAAACGGATCATGAAGTATCTCAAAGGAACAACAACTATTGGATTACGGTAACCTAAAGGTAGTGTTTGCAATTTAGTTGGTTACTCTAATGCGAATTATGCAGGTTGTAAAACTGATAGAAAAAGCACAAGTGGTACTTGTCACATCCTTGAAAATGCATTAGTATCATGGGCTTGCAAGAAACAAGAATGTGTTTCTCTTATCACGTCCGATGCATAATATATTGCAGCGGGTAGTAGTTGTGCTCAAATATTATGGCTCAAGTAACAACTTCGTGACTACGGACTCGATCTAGGATGCATTCCTCTTCGGTGCGACAATACAAGTGCAATAAACATTACAAAGAATTTGGTCATGCACTTAAGAACCAAACACATCGACATACGACATCACTTTCTTCGTGATCATGTACTTAAAGGATATTTCGAGGTCACATTTATAGATACTCATAATCAACTTGCCGATATCTTCACTAAACCTTTGGTAAGCGAACCATTTTACAAGATTCGACGAGAACTTGAAATTCTTGATGAACATGACGTATAAGGTACTTTCTATCCTTTTTATGCTTTCACATACTTGTCTTAACTTGGTTATATGTAAAAATTCATGATTATATGATGCCTTTAAATGCTATATATGTTTAGTGTTGTTAAAATTTAAGAAAAATGTGTTTTTGGTCATTTTTTTTTTGATGCAAATCGATTACACCATTGTGCAAATCGATTGATCACTGTATGTTTTATTTTCTGACCTTTCTATTTTTAGTACAAATTGATTGCACCATAGTGCAAATCGATTGCACGCTGTTTGTTTCAATTTTTTGTTGGTTCTGTTTTGTGTGCAAATCGATTGCACCTGCTATAAATTGCTTTCTCGACAGGCTTCTATGTTGGTCAGAATTTATCTCTCTCTCATATTCCCAAGTTCATCTCCACTATTGACAAATCAATTTAATATCATTGACTATATTAAAACCCACTCATCACTATCCACTCACAAATCCTATCCAAATTCATCTCATCAAATATCTACTTCTCAAAATCTACCAAACCCTAAATTCAGAAAAAACACCTTCCTCATGGCATCCAGACAAAAACAAAAAGTGTCAGCTACAGAGAAAGGAAAGAAGAAAGTTGCTTCATCTTCTGCAGAAAATACATTAATCTCAACTCTCACTGAAGTTCAAGAAACAAGGTTCAAAAGGGATTTTCAAAGGAAGATAGTGTCCACTCCAAAATATGGTATGCTATCATCTTTCCCTCAGGAATGCTTTACTTTTCAGAATGATTTGACTGCATATGGATTGGAACCACTGATTTTATCATTTGGTTCATACTACCCGGATCTAGTAAGAGTGTTCTTCAGTAATTTGGCTACTTATAAAGGCAAGTCTGTTACATATGTGTTGGGCACAAGAATTTCTCTAACCCTTGAAATTCTTGGTGAGATTCTACATATGGAGCTCTTTCTATGATCCTGAAGATGAAGCATGGGATGATTACAAGAAAAAGGATTTTTACTACAACATTCGTAGATTGAGCGAAGCTGAATTCCATGCTAAAAGAATTCGCGGTCTAGGAGGAGTCATTCCATCTAGAGACTCTTGGAGTGTAGGTAACTTTTTTATCGACGATAGGCTATTTCACTATTTCATGGTCTACATTATGTTTCTGCGGGCTGGCAACCACTGCACCGTGACTGATTTGGAAATGCAACTGCTATACACAAGGAAAAGAGGTATAAGGTCAATTGGGCACGACTCATAATGACTCATATGCTAAGGTTTGATGCAAAGCCAAAATTCCTACCATATGCTTAATTTATTACTCTAATTATGGAAGAATTTGGAATTGATTTTTCCGGTTTTGAAAGAGTTGATATGGATCCAAATGGTCACAAGATCTCAATCAAAAATGTTGATTCGAGAATGGGAGTTCACTACAATTCGGATACAAAAACACTCACATACATTGGTGAAGATATGGTTGGTGATGAAGGAAACAATCAAGAGGAAGAAAGCGCTGATGCTGCACCTCCTCCACCTACTGCTCCCTCTGGTCCAAGTAATCAAGATTTTATAGATTTTATGACTCAACAATTTTCTTCCATCAACACCAACATCAACCACCAGTGGAATGCCATCAATGACTCCACGACATCTCGCATTAATGATTTTCGCTCAGATGTGAACCAACAATTTTCCTACCTCTACTCTCACCTTCATATACCTCTATATGACCTTAATAATTCTGTTGTACCTCCACCACAATACACAGAACCTCCATTACAACACTAATTCCCCAATCTAGGACCCTTCTTCTATAACAATCGTGACATAAATCAACCTTAAAATTTTGTCCAATTTTGTTATTTCTACTGTTTTTATGTTATGTCCTTGTTACTTTATGCTACGTTTTATTTGTTGCTTTTGAGCTTTCTATGTATTTTTTATTCTACTATGACATGTATGTCTATGACTATGTTTAATTAGTGCATGTTTTGGTTAAGTTTTCAATGTTATCCATTTTTATTGCATCTTTCCCTTCTTTTTGATAATGTCAAAGGGGGAGAAGGATGTGGCACATTATGCTTGTTTATTTCATGTCTTAAACTTCTAAGGTACTCTTCAATAAGATGAACAATTTCAAGAGTTTCCAACCTTCTCATACAAAGGGGGAGTTATACATCTTAGGGGGAGAAGTCTCTTTCCGGAAATAACAAAGCTTCAAGAAAGATTGTTTGTCATCATCAAAAAGGGGGAGAATGTAATATCAAGCTTCTCAAATGATTCTCAATGCACTTTGTTTTGATGAAGACAAACTATATCGGCAAGAAGGAAAAGATTTTGATCAAGCTAAAAGCATCATTGGATAAAAGGCTTTGTCTCAAGTTCTTAGCAAATTTCACAAGGTATAATGACAATACTTACTTTGAACTTAAGTCTTAAATTCTCAATGATCAAAAGAAGTGTTTTATCTTGTCCAAACTTTTTCTCAAGTTTTCTAAGCAAAAAATCAATTTTCACTTATGTGTAATCGATTTGCATGTTGGTGCAATCAATTGCATGCTTCACGTTTTCAAAGTGTTAGCTACTGTTTCTAAGTGTAATCGATTTGCATGTTTGTGCAATCAATTGCTCTCTATCAAATTTTGCTACTATTTTAAAGTGCAATCGATTTACACACATGTGCAATCGATTGCTCACTAAAAATATTTGAATTTCTTTGCTGTTAAAACACATGCAATTGATTTACACAAGGGTGCAATCGATTGCATGCTGAATGTTTTTGAAAATCAGCAGCTTTGAACATACCTTTTCATAACATCATTTCATGGAAACTTTTCATTGAATCTTGGCAATTGTTCATGATTCATTTATAGAAATTTATGTTGTTTCAAAGAGGTGCTATGAACATTTAAATACTGAATTTTATAAATCATTTTGTACCTCTTCCAATCAATAGTTTCTGAATTTTAAAATATTAAAACTCAATCTTTTTCTTCACTTTCATACAAAAAGTTTTTCTGCACATTTTCATATATTGTTAAACAGAAAATATTGAGCATTTATAGTCTTGAGTCATTGTATATTATTGTTATTGGAAGAGAAGATTAAGTCATTGATAAAATCACTCAAAGTGATTATTGCACTACAAACTCTATCAATCAAATATTGCTATACACTTTCTTATATTTTAGGATTGTTGAAAATAAGTCCAAGTGGTTTTGTAATCTTGTTTTTCCAGGATTTTTGGATACAAGTAAGGTCACCTTTAGAGGATTATTCTCATTGTTGACATAGTGAAAATTCAAGAGGGTTGTTCTTGGTCCAAGAGGATTGTTCTTGGTTTTGGTAGTTCTTGTTTTAAGTTTGCCACTATAAGGAAATCTCTTTCATGTTGAAAGGGGACTGGAGTACTCTCAGACTGTGAGGGGAACCAGGATATATCGCTCGTGTCTCTTTATTTTTCTGCATTTTACTCTTTCATAAACACACCATAAACCAGAAAAATATTATCCAACATCACTAAAAACCAAAAAAAATTTAAAGTGCCTAATTCACCCCCCCCCCCCCCCCTCTTAGGCACACTTCGTACTTACAATATCCAGGAAAAGCTAATGCTGTGGCCGATGCTTTAAGCCGAAAAACTTTGCATATGTCGACAATGGTGGTTAAAGAGTTGGAGTTGATTGAGCAATTCTGAGATTTGAGTTTCGTTTGTGAAGTGACACCGCAGAGTGTTTTGTTGGGAATATTAAAGATTAATAATGACTTTCTCAATAATATCAATAAGGCTCAAGAGTTAGATGTGAAGTTGTTGGATATGATGATGGGAATCGATCGATCTGAGAATGATGATTTCAAGATAGATGCGCAAGGTGTGTTGAGATTCTGATATCGTATTTGGGATCTAAGTTGAGGTTGAGTACGGTGTATCATCCTCAGACGGATGGTCAGACCGAGAGGACGATTCAGTCATTGGAGGATTTGTTGAGATCATGTGTTCTTGAGCAGGGAGGTTTCTGGGATACTTATCTTCCATTGATTGAGTTCTTTTACAATAACAGTTACCATTTGAGTATTGGGATGGCACCTTTTGAGGCGTTATATGGTCGGAGGTGTAGGACTCTGTTGTGTTGGCATGAATCTGGTGAAAGTGTGGTACTTGGACCTAAGATTGTTTGAGAGCCTACTGAGAAAATGAAGCTTATCCGAGAGAAGATGAAGGTTTCTCAAAGTAGACAAAAAAGTTACCATGAAAAGAGGAGGAAAGATTTGGAATTCCAAGCTGGTGATCATGTGTTTTTGAGAGTCACACATGTGACTGGTGTTGGGAGAGCTCTGAAGTCTAAGAAGCTCACTCCTTGTTTTATTGGTCCATATCAGATATCAGATCGAGTTGGGAAAGTTTCTTACCGAGTGGCTTTACCGCCAAATCTTGCCAATTTGCACAATGTGTTTCATGTATCGCAACTCCGAAAGTATCTTCCAGATCTGTCTCACGTGATTCAGATGAACGATGTGCAAGTACGGGATAATCTCACGGTGGAGACGATTCCTGTGTGAGTCGCAGATCGAGAGATAAAGATTCTAAGAGGAAAGGAGATTGCATTGGTGAAAGTTGACTGGTTTGGAACTGCTGGAGAAAGTATGACCTGGGAGTTGAAGAGCAAGATGCGAGACTCCTATCCCGACTTATTTGAACCAGGTAAACTTTTATTTTCAAGGACAAAAATATTCTAAGTGGGGGAGTGTTGTAACGCCCCGATAATTAATTATTTATTTAATTAAATATTTTTGAATATTTTATATTAATTCAAATTTTTATTGTCGAAGTCAGAATTATTTTATTTAGTGGCATGATAAATAATCGGATTTAATTTGGTGGAATCAAGTTGAAGTATTATTTTACTATTAATCTTAAATATGATATTGGGCTTAATTTGTGGTGTTGTGAAGTAATAAGGGGGTATGTCACTTAGGCCCATTTAGATTTATTAAGAGAAATAATATTATAGTAGAAATAGAATTAGAGGAGAAAGAGAGTTAGTGTTATCGGGAAAAGAAAGAAAAAGAAGAGAAAGAGGAATAGGGCTTTGAGAGGAGAAGAAGAACAAGAGGAGGTTGTTACTAGTGCCAAATCCCCAGAAATTCCATTGAAGTTTCTTAGAGTTGCACCCAATCCAATGTAAGGGTTGGGTTCTTGCTAAATAAATGGGAGTATGATGAATTTTAATTGGGGTTTAGGGTATTAGTTTCACTACTATGTTGTGCTAAAAATTGGCTGTGTTGCTATTAAAATTAACGATTGATTTGAGTTGTGTTCATTCTGTTTCTTTAAGTGTTATGTATCTATTCTAAACGCATGACAAGTTTATGTGTTTTGTTGAATATGTGACATCCTAATTATATTGGAAATTTTTATACTCTGATTTTCCGATAATTTCTTGGGGTAGAATTGGGGTGTTACAGTATTCAGAGATTCTGCTCTAGTGATCAGTCAAGTCAAAGGAGAATGGGACACTAAGCATCCTAACCTTATTCCTTACAAGGAGCTCGTGTTAACCCTAATACCATACTTCAAGGAGATCACCTTCGAACATTTCCCTAGAGAAGAAAATCAGTTGGCTGACGCCTTGTCAACAATGTCTTCCATGTTCAAAGTCAAATGGGACAACAAAGCTCCGATGATTATAATCGAAAGATTTGACGAACCTGCACACTGCTATGAGGTTGACACTGACAAAGAGAAACCATGGTACCATGAGGTGAGGAGATATCTTTAGGCACAAGAATATCTTGAAGGAGCTTCCATCAATGATAAGAAATTCTTGCAAAGATTTTCAGCCAAATTCTTTCTAAGCAATGGAATCCTATACAAGCGCAACCATGATTCAACTCTACTCCGATGTATGGACAAGAAGGAGGAAGAGAAAATTATGGAAGACATGCATGATGGCCACTTTGGGACCCACTCTAGTGGACACACTATGGCCAATAAAATCCTGATGGCTGGTTACTATTGGTCCACAATGGAAACTGATTGTCATCATCACTCAAGGACTTGCTACAAGTGTCAAATCTATGCTGACAAGGTCCATGTACCTCCTATTCCTCTAAATGTCATGACTGCTCCGTGGCTGTTTGTAATATGGGGAATTGATATGATTGGAGAGATCAAACCTACCGCTTCCAATGGACACCGTTTCATCCTTGTCACCATTGATTACTTTACCAAGTGGGCCGAAGCTGCCTCATACGCCTCAGTTACCAAGAACGTTGTAGCCAAGTATATCAAGCATAACCTCATTTGTCGTTACGATAATCCCGAAAGGATCATCACTGACAATGGAACCAACCTCAACAATGTTATGATTATGAAACTTTGTACCCAGTTCAAAATCAAGCATCACAACTCTTCTCCGTACAAACCCAAGATGAATGGCGCAGTGAAAGCTGCCAATAAAAATATCAAGAAGATTGTGCAAAAGATGGTGGTGACATATAAATACTGGTATGAGATGTTACCGTTTGGTCTCCATGGCTACCACACTTCAGCTCGAACATCAACTGGGGAAACCCCGTTCTCCTTGGTCTATGGCATGGAAGTTCTCCTACCTGTCTAAGTTCAGATTCTTTCTCTAAGGATAATGAAGGAAGAAGATTTAGGCGAAGGCAAATGGATTCAGACTAGGTTGGATCAGTTGAACTTGATTGATAAGAAGAGACAGATTGCTGTCTGTCACGGTCAAATGTATCAAAAAAGTATAATCAAGGCTTTCAACAAAAAGATCAAGCCTCAAGTGTATCAAGCTGGTGACTTAGTAATAAAGTGCATCATTTTCCACAAGGCGACCCCAGGGGAAAATGAACTCCCACTTACGAAGGGCCATTTGTTTTAAAGAAAGTTTTCTCTGGTGATGCCATGATGCTGACTACTATGGATGGCGAAGACTTCCCACATCCTGTAAATGCGAACATAATTAAAAAATACTACACATAAAATGATCTGCTAGGTTGACATACCTAGGCAAAAATAAGGGCATCCCGGTGAACCAACAAGGTTCGGGATAAAGTTAGGGATATATGAAAAATATTATACACCCGACGAGTCAAAAAATTGAAAGGGCGGCTTGGGCAAAAATGGGTATCCTAGTGGGCCGAAAACCCGAAAGGGCAGTCCAAGAAAAAGTTAAGGACTAAAGCGTATGACTATGTCCCATGGGATCTTTACAGCCAACTTTATTACCAAAGTCCAAGTTCCAATGGTCCAAGATCAATCTAATCAACTTCTTTCAACGACAAGAGATGATGTTCAAAGACATAGGGGAAATAATGGAGTTGGAATACAATGAGATCACTTCCACATGGCTATTATTTTTGTTTTGTTTTCCCTTCATTCTTTCGACAATTTCCTCTTACTAGGATCTCTGTCTCTTTATACAAAAACGCCTATTCATGGACAAAACATCAATACAAATATACTTTGAAGTGCAAACTTTTTGTTTTTTTCTTCTTTTGTTTTAAGTGCAAAAGTGTCCAATGACTATAATTGAAGAACATATGAATATGAACATGATTAAACTTTTAGAAAATATATGCTTAAAAAAACAGTGACGAGCATATCCTTAAATGCATTTGAGATATCTCCACAGAGTTATCCCCATAAATTTGGATTCATAAAATCCCCAGACAGAGTTTCAATCTCCGAAAGATCCTCTCTCAGCTGAGTTGGTCTTAAAAAGAAGCCTTATAAAAAGAGACACCTCCCCAGTAGTTCGTCAAATATCCTCTTCAATAGGGTTTATTTCCCCAACAAAAGGAAAATTCCCCAGCTTGAATTTGCCTCTCAGACTATTACAAATCAAGGGACCATAATCCCTTATCCCTAGTGAAGTCTCCAACAAAGTCATTGTTATCCCCAAAAGCTGTTGTAAAACTTGGACCCGACCAGACAACAGGCAACTTCAAGCAAGTTACTACGAAGCCTAGACCCGACCAGATACTAGTTTAACTCCATCAAGTTCAAATTACTGCAAAGCCTGGACCCGACCAGAAAATAGTTTGAGTTGCGGAAACCTACACCCGACCAAATAACATTAAATCTCAATTTTTAGTTGCTAAAGCCTGGATCCGACCAAATAATAGTTTAATTTCATTCCTATCCAAACAAGTTACTACGAAGCCTGGACCCGACCAGATGTTAGTTCAACTTCATCCTACCCTTAATTTACTGTGAAAACTAGACCCAGCCAGAGAACAATTTAAGTTGCTACTGAAGCCTGGACCCGACCAGATAATAGTTAATCTCTTGTAAGTTACTAAAGCTTGGACCCAACCAGATAATAGTTCAACTTCTCAAATCATTACTGAAGCCTGGACCTGACCAGATAATAATTAATCTCAAATTCAAGTTACTAAAGCCTGGACCCGACCAAATGTCATCTCAACTTCATCCTATCCTCAATTTATTGTGAAACCTGGACCCGACCAGATAACAGTTAATCTCAATTTTAAGTTACTAAATCCTGGACCCGACCAGATAATAATTCAACTTCTCCAATTGCTGAAACCTGGACCTGACCGGATAACAGTTAACCGCAAGTTCAAATTACTGCAAAAGATACTAGTTTAACTTCTTCAATCACTAACAAAACTCCTCTTCCCCGATAGAGTTTGCCACTATACCCATCAAGTTGTTGTGAAGTGTGGAAATCTGATCAGATAACAACTAACTTTCAGGAGATAATTCCCCACTAGAGCAGCGGACGACAAGAAATCTCGAGCTCTTTCCCCCAAGCAGAAGTCAATATTCCCCAGTAGAGTTCTTCTTGACAAAGCAGGAATCCCCAGTAAAATAATTTTTAACAAATTGTGAAGATACATATACTCTTCATCTCCAACAGCAGACGGAATTTAACTTCTCACAACTCCCCAATACCTTTCAAGGATACGCTACGACAACATGTCACATTCATACAACATACATAACATATACATACAACATAATCTCATTTATTTTAAGAACATCATTACACCATGCATACATTCACATACAGCTAACCCCTTGTTCTTTGAAGAAAAAAATCATTGGTCCAAAGACCTCTTCTGGATCAGAATTAATTCTTCCAGTTAAGGACAGGCAAGACACCTAGTTTTCAGCACGAATCGACCAAAGATTTATGTTGATGTTTCTCCTAGTTTCTACCATCATCTCTCCAAATGGAATCTATAAGCCCATTCCCGAATCAATACATCATCGAGTGCAAATTTCTGGGCACTTTAGTGTTCAATCATCTTTCACCTTCAAGCCACGAATGGAAGATCAGCCAATCAAACTCTTCAGATTTAATAAGATTGAACATGGGAAGCTGTTTTACCCCAAAATTTTCCCTCTCATTTTCTCAATATTTCACTCACAAGATGTCCACTGGTTCAAGAAGGCACAAGGATGGATCAGCTCAAGACACCTCCTCAAGCATTGATGACTCAAAATTAGGGTTTGAGTTTGCACAAGTACAATTGGAATTTTAAGGCCCCATATGACTTTCATGGATCATTTTGGACTCTCAATATTTCTCATGTCAAGTTTCAAGCTTTGGATCACATTTTTGCTCAATCAATTGATCAGTTGACCTAAAATAAACTATATTGGGCAAAAAGTCAACTGTGGTCACTTTACAGTAAAACTTCATAATTTTTTATCCATATCAATATTTTGAACTCATATATGTCAATAGGTCAAGTTTGGATCACAATTCCTCAAGAAATTTGATCAGATCACCAAAAGAGCAAAATGGTCAAAATTAGGGTTTTTACTAAGAAGGCTCAATTTTTGACTTTTGACCAAATACATGACTTATTGGTTTGAGACATGATATCAAGGATTCAAATGCATCATTATGACCTAATGCCATGGTTTAAAACACTTCTCAAGATCAATTGTTGATAGTTGAAATTTGGTCAACTGATGAAAAGTTAACTGTACACTAAAAAGTCAAACTTTGACTTTTTGATCAAAATCAAGTTTCAAAATCATATTTTATCAAGAAATGTCAAAATATAAATATTGTTCATCGAGAAATCAAAAATTCAAAATCATTTTTGAAAAGTCAAAATTCTAAGACTTAGAAATTTTTCTAAGTGTTGGAAAGTTAACTTTTTTTTCCCACAACTTCATCTCAATTTTTCACCAAAATGCAAGATGATTAAAGGAAAACTTCCAACATGAAAGTTGTAGATCTAAATGAGATCTAAAACATTGTAGCGCATAAATTTTCTATAAATGCTTGTATTTTAAGTTATAAGTTCATAAAGGCATGCACTCTTTTCTTAAACACTTAGTGAAATTTTGTCCTAGTTAGGCAGATTTTTTACCTAACTTCATGGCAAATTTTCACCTAGTTCCAAATTGAATTTTCAAAAATTTCCAACATGAAGGTTGTAGAGGATGTTAAAAGCTTTCTAAAATGTCCAAGAAATCATCAATACCATACTTGAGCTAAGAGAATCGAAGGCAAGAAGTTAGGGTTTCAAATTAATTTTGCAAGGCATATTTTGTGATTTACATGAACCCAATCCATAGCCATGCTGCATAATCCTCACTTTACAAGCCTCAAACTTGTTTGTCACTGTTTACCATGAAAATTGGTAAACAACCGCTGATCTTCCAAAAAGGGTAATTTTTGGTTACTTGCAGGATCAATCAGTTTGATCCCAGGACATATGCTAAATATTTATGTTCATTTGATAAAAATTCTAATTTTAATAAAGAACACATTCGACTGAGAAAGGTAGAGGTTTGAGATAAGTTTAGGTGTAGAAATCTGGTAAAAAGTGCAAGTAAAATGCAAGGGAATATAACCTTTGCAAGTAAGATAAAAGGCTGTAAGCAAGAAAGGAAAGGAATGTATTAAGGAATGTAAAAGACTTTGATTATAAAATGTGGTGTTTCAAACGTACATTCTCAGTATTCTTTCTCACGCAATGGGTACTCGAATAATATTGAGTGACTTCTACAATTAGTTGAACACCCGGAAATCTACATAGAATCCCTATATTTATACTAGAACTAGGTAACCCTCGAGGAGTTGCCTCGCTCTAAGATGAGGATAAGTGTCCTCTACATGCACTTCGACTTCTGTCCTTATGCCATGTTGCTTTCTTCAACTTCCAGGTGAACTGCTTTTCCCTCCTTTCTTTAGATTCAAAATCACTTGTTACTGGTACGAAGTTTCCTGGTCGAAGGGTAAAGGCTTCTTGGTCGAACACCCCTTTAAACTTATAAAATTTATCTAAGTATTTCTTCTCTTCTTAGCATAGCTTCAACACAACTAACATCACGAACTCTTCTGTCGAAGCATCTTTAACTTTAGATTTTTTCAACCTATTCATGGCCAGTAGGACCAACATGTGTACATGTCAAATTTAGGAGCTAACAAATTTCCCCTCAAGAATGTCAATTTCGATGCCAGAAGAAATGGCCATTCTTTATGTTCCCATTGACACATGTCTTCTTTTTGGCCACAAAAGTCAATCGTGCGCTTTTCGCCTTCTACCAACCACTGCTGGTATTCAGAGCCATCATTACCCTTTTCCCAAGATGCCAGTATCATTCAGCCGTGCACGCTGCCATGATGGCCATTATCTCCAAATTAAAGCCAATCTCCCATTTTGATTTAGACTTCTTTATTTTTAAAATGATGTTTATGTAATGACTCTGAGCCATTTTGGATAATTTTAATGCATCTTCCATTTTGGCTACATACTTCGACTAAGATTAAATTCTGACTATTTTGACCTCTTGAAGTGCAGGTTTATACTTTTTCAAATATTTACCATTTAATCTCAAGAGCCTTTGATCTTCTTTTAACTCTTCGATCTCATAGGCACCACCAGACAATGTTTGGATAATCTTAAAAGGTCCTTCCCATTTAGGAGACCATTTTCCCATATTTCTATCCTTTCGATCCATTGGGAGAATTACCTTCCATACCAGATCCTCAGGCAAGAATGTCTTGGGTTTTAATCTTTTATTGTAAGATTTTTCCACTCTTTTCTTCTGATCCTTAAGAGATCTAAAGCTCTCAGTCTTTCTTCGTCCAAATCAACCAATTTGTCTAACATCATATTCCAATAAGCTTCGGAAGGGATATCTTGATGTTTCTGAATTCTTGTTGATTGCAGACAAATTTCTACTGGCAAAATTGTGTCATGGCCATAGGTTAATCAAAATGGTGTCGTTCTGGTAGCTTCCTTAGGAGAAGTTCGACATGCCCATAAGATTTGGTCCAACGTTTTATGCTAATTCTTTGGATTTTTTCCTACATGCTTCTTTATCAAGCCAATTACTACCTTATTTTCCGCTTCAACTTGTCCATTAGCTTGCGCATAGTAAGGCATATATGTTAATAGTTTGAACCCCATTTCTGTAGCAAATTCTTGCACTTTACGACCAGTAAATACTGATCCTTGGTCGATTGTTATTGTCTCAGGGATTCCAAACCTATATATAATGTTCTTTTGAATAAATTCAATGACATTCTCTTGGTCTACATTGACTAAAGGAATTTCTTCAATCCACTTAGTGAAATAGTCAATGCCCACCAGTATATATTTCTGGTTTTTAGACGATGCTGGCCGAATCTCCCCAATAAGATCCAAAGCCCATCCCCCAAAAGGCCAAGGTTTCACAATTGAGTGAAGTTCTCTTGCAGGTACATGCTGGATGCCTGTATGTATTTGACATTCTTGGAAGCCTTTTGCAAACTCCACGCAATCTTTCATCATAGTAGGCCAATATAATCCTTGTCGAAACAACAACCATTACATTTTATGGCCTACTTGATGTGCCCCACATGCCCCAGCATGTGTAGTTGAAAGGGCTATGTATGCCTCTGTTCCACTTAGGAATTTTAGTAGTATTCCTTCAGGCGTCTTTTTGAATAACTCATTTCCCATTAGAATATAACTTAACACCCTGTACTTTATCTTTCGTCCTGTCGAAGCCATTGGATTTTGAAAATAATCTACTATAGGCTTTCTCCAATCCTGTTCTGTTAGATCGTCTATGAACGAAATTTCAAAATTTTCTTGGTCAGCGTACCCCAGTTTTGTTGTTTCCAAATCAGTTGGAGATAACTTGGTTGATGTTACTCTGCCTCTAACTTCGATTGCTTGTTGTAAATTTTCTTTCGAAAATTTATACCTAGATGCAATATGTGCTAAGTCATTAGCCACTTGATTTTCCAATCTTGGTATATGTCGAATGTTGATCCCTTCAAAGTTTTTCAAAAAACGATTGGATATTACAAAATACATAATAAGATTTTCTCTTCTACATTTGTATTCTTTCGTAATTTTCCTTATGATTAACTCTGAGTCTCCCATTATTTTGACTTGAGTGGCCCCCAATTCCAATAAGATTTCAAGTCCTATGATTAGAGCTTCGTACTCAACCTCATTGCTCGATCAAGAACCTTCAATTTTGTACTTGAATGTTGTTGGAATTTTACTTGGAGAAATAATTAGAATTCCTACTCTAGTTCCATCTTCGCCCGGTAGGGAGAAGAGTTATAATGTTGTATCTTGAACTGCTTATAGAGTTCGGTGATCATCGTGTTATTGAGATTCGTACCGTTATCGGTGATAATTATCTCTGGCACACCATACCAGCAGATCAGGTTATGCTTGATAAACCACGCCACAACACTCTTGGTAACAGTAGCAAAAGAGGCCACCTCAACCCATTTCGTGAAGCAATCGATGGCCACCAGGATGAAGCGATGACCATTGGAGGCGGTGGGCCTGATTTCTCCGATCATGTCAATGCCCTACATTGCAAAGGGCCACGGAGCTGTCAAGACATTCAAAGGGGCCGGAGGCACATGCACCTTATCAGTATAAATTTGGCACTTATGACAAATTCGGGAGTGCTGATAACAATCTGCTTCCATAGTGGACCAATAGTATCCTGCCTGTAGGATCTTCTTAGCCATGGTATGTCCATTGGAATGGGTTCCAAAGGTACCTTCATGTAGATCTGTCATGATTCTCTCTACTTCGATCTTGTCTACACACCGTAGTAAGGTAGAGTCATGGTTGCGCTTGTAGAGGATTTCATTATCGAGGAAGAATTTCGTAGCGAACCTTCTCAGAAACTTCTTATCATTAACAGATGCCCCTTCGGGATACTCTTGAGTCTCGAGATACTTATTTACCTCATGAAACCATGGTTTGTCTTCCACTTCTTCAGTATCAATATCACAGCAGTGCGCTGGTTCATCCAACCTTTCAATGGTGACTCGGGGAGCTTTGTTGTCCCACCTAACTTTGAACATAGAAGACATGGTAGCTAGCGCGTCCGCTAACTGATTCTCCTCTCGTGGGAAATGTTCAAAAGTTACCTCATCAAAGTGTGGGAGCAATGTCAGTACGTTCTCTTTTTTATGGGATGAGATTCAGATGCTTCGTATCCCATTCGCCTTTGATCTGACGTATCACCAAGGCTGAATCCCCGAAGATATTTAAGAACTTGAGCCTGAGATCGATTGCGGATTTAAGACCCATGATGTAGGCTTCATACCCTGCCATGTTGTTAGTGCAGTTGAAACATAATCGGGCAGTGAAAGGAGTGTGACAGCCCTCAGGGGATATGATTACAGCGCCAGTGTCATTACCAAGTGCGTTTGAAGCTCCATCAAAGACCATAGTCCACCGGGATTCTTATTCAGGTTCTTCATTTGGTCTATGTTCTTCGTAGTCAGTCACTAACATAATGTTCTCGTCCGGGAACTCAAAATTCATGGACTGGTAGTCATCCACGGCCTGATGAGCCAAATGATCAGCCAATACACTACCCTTGATTGCTTTCTGGGTTGTATATTGTATATCGTATTCGGCGAGCAACATATATTGTCTTAGCCGGAGAGCAGCCCATGCTAAAGTGCAACAAGTTTTCTCGAGAAATGAGTATCTTGTCTCACAGTCGGTAAACTTTTTGATAAGGTAGTATATTGCATGCTCTTTTCGACCAGACTCGTCATGCTGCCCCAGCACACACCCCCATTGAATTGTCTAGCACCATTAAGTATAATATCAAAGGTCTTCCTTCAACCGGAGGCATCAGAATTGGCGGTTCTTGAAGATATTCTTTGATCCTTTTGAAAGCAGTCTGGCATTCGTCATTCCACTTTACCACTTGATCTTTCTTCAGGAGCTTAAAGATGGGCTCACAAGTAGCAGTTAGATGTGAAATGAACCTGGAGATATAATTCAAGCGTCCCAAGAAACCTCTAACTTCCTTCTCAGTACGTGGAGCCGACATCTCTTGTATGGCCTTTACCTTTGCGGGATCTACCTGAATACCTTTGTCACTGACGATGAAACCCAGAAGCTTACCAGACCTTACCCTGAAGGTGCACTTGTTCGGATTCAACCTCAGCTTGTATGTCTTTAACCTGTTGAACAACTTTTGTAGATGATCGAGATGTTCCTCTTTGGTTTGAGACCTGGCTATCATTTCATCAACATAAACCTCGATCTCATGGTGAATCAAATTGTGGAACAAAGCGGCCATGGCTCATTGATAGGTTACCCTAACATTCTTCAACCCAAAAGGCATCACCTTGTAACAAAAGGTTCCCCACTGTGTGACGAACGTCGTCTTCTCCATGTCTTCAGGATCCATCTTAATCTGGTTGTAGCCAGAGAAACCATCCATGAAGGAGAAGACTTTATGTTGCGCGGTGTTGTCAACTAGAACATCAATGTGGGGAAGCGGGAAGTCATCCATGGGACTTGCCCTATTCAGATGCCTGTAATCCACACAATTCAAAACAAATATCCTTGCTATTTAAAAAAAAACAATCACATACACCTTCAAAACACTTTCAAAACACTTTCCAAATGTGAAATATTTTCAAAAGCTCAACACTTTCTATACGTTCTTACGAACGAGAACTATTACAAAGTTTGCCTAAACGATGACACCTTTTCAAAATACTTTCAAAACCATACAAAAGCACATTTTTCAAGAGTTATAATGTTGTATCTTGAACTGCTTGCAGAGCTCAGTGATCATCGTGTTATTGAGATTTGTACCATTGTCCATAATAATTCTCTCTGGCACGCCATACCGACAGATCAAGTTATGCCTGATAAACCGCGCAACAACTTTCTTGGTCACGGTAGCAAAAGAGGCCGCCTCAACCCACTTCATGAAGTAATCAATGGCCACTAGAATGTAGCTATGCCCTTTGGAGGCGGTAGGTCTGATTTCTTCGATCATGTCAACGCCCCACATTACAAAGGGCCAAGGAGCCGTCAAGACATTCAGAGGAACCAGAGGCACATGCACCTTATCAACATAGATTTGGCACTTATGACAGGTTCGAGAGTGCTGATAACAATCTTCTTCCATAGTGGACCAATAGTATCCCGCCCGTAGGATCTTCTTAGCCATGATATGTCCACTTGAATGGGTTCCAAAGGTACCTTCATGTAAATCCGCCATGATTCTCTCTGCTTCGCCCTTGTCTACACACCACAGTAAGGTAGAGTTATGGTTGCGCTTGTAAAGGATTTCATTACTGAGGAAGAACTTTGCAGCGAACCTTCTCAGAAACTTCTTGTCATTGACAGATGCTCCCTCGGGATACTCCTGAACCTCGAGATACCTCTTTACTTCATGAAACCAGGGTTTATCTGCTACCTCTTCAGTATCAATCTCACAGCAGTGTGCTGGTTCATCCAACCTCTCAATGGTGATTCGGGGTGCTTCGTTGTCCCACCTGACTTTGAACATAGAAGAAAGGGTAGCTAGCGCGTCCGCTAACTGGTTCTCCTCTTGTGGGAAATGTTCAAAGGTTACCTCCTCAAAATGTGGGAGCAATGTCAGCACGTGCTCTTTATATTGGATGAGATTCAAATGCTTCATATCCCATTCACCTTTGATCTGACTTATCACCAAAGTTGAATCCCCGAAGACGTCCAAGAACTTGATCCTTAAGTCGATAGCGGCTTTGAGACCCATGATGCAGGCTTCATACTCCGCCATGTTGTTGGTACAGTTGAAACATAATCGGACGGTGAAAGGAGTATGACAGCCTTCTGGAGATATGATTACAGCGCCGATGCCATTACCAAGTGCGTTTAAAGCTCCATTGAAAACCGTAGTCCATCGGGATCCCTCTTCGGGTCCTTCATCCGGTCTAGGTTTTTCACAGTCAGTTACCAACATAATATTCTCATCCGGGAACTCAAAATTCATGGACTGGTAGTCATCCACAACCTGATAAGCCAAATGATCATCCAAAACACTCCCCTTGATTGCTTTTTAGGTTGTATATTGTATATCGTATTCAGTTAAGATCATCTTCCATCTTGCTATTCTTCTAGAGAGAGCGGGTTTTCGAAGATGTATTTGATCGGATCCATCTTAGATATCAACAAAGTAGTGTGGGTCAGCATGTACTGTCTTCGTCAGCGAGCAGCCCATGCCAAAGCGCAGTAAGTTTTATCGAGCAGTGAGTATTGTGTCTCACATTTGGTAAACTTTTTGCTAAGGTAGTATATTGCATGCTCTTTTCGACCAGACTCGTCATGCTGCCCTAGCACACACCCCATTTAATTGTCTAGCACTGTCAAGTATAATATCAAAGGTCTTCCTTCAACTAGAGGCATCAGAATTAGTGGTTCTTGAAGGTATTCTTTGATTCTTTCGAAAGCGGTCTGGCATTCATCATTCCACTTTAACACCTGATATTTCTTCAGAAGCTTGAAGATGGGCTCATTGGTAGCAGTCAGATGCGAAATGGACCCGGCGATATAATTCAAGCATCCTAAGAAACCTCTAACTTCCTTCTCTGTACGAGGAGCTGGAATTTCTTGTATGACCTTTACCTTTGCATGATCTTCTTGGATGCCTTTGTCGTTGACAATGTAACCCAGAAGTTTACCAGACCTTACCCCAAAGGTGCACTTGTTCGGATTCAACCTCAACTTGTATATGTTTAACCTGTCAAACAATTTTTGCAGATGATTAAGGTGCTCTTCTTCGGTTTGATACCTGGCGATCATGTCATCCATATAAACCTCTATCTCATGGTGAATCATATCATGGAACATAGCGACCATAGCACGCTGATAAGTTTCCCCAGCATTCTTCAACCCGAAAGGCATCACCTTGTAACAGAAGGTGCCCCACTGTGTAATGAAGGTTGTCTTCTCCATGTCTTTAGGAGCCATCTTTATCTGGTTGTAGCCATAGAAACCATCCATGAAGGAGAAGATCTTGTGTTGCCCAGTGTTATCAACCAGAACGTCAATGTGCGAAAGTGGGAAATCATCCTTGGGACTGACCCTGTTCAGGTCTCTGTAGTCCACACACATCCGTACCTCACCGTCCTTCTTAGGTATTGGGACGACGTTAGAAACCCATTGTGGGTAGGAAGTGACAGCTAGGAACCCAACATTGAACTACTTCATAACTTCCGCTTTGATCTTCTCTGACATTTTGGGACGCATACGACGGACCTTCTGCTTTACCGGAGGGCAACTTCTTTAGTCGGCAGGCGATGTACCATAATATCAGTGTCCAAACCAGGCATGTCTTCATAGGACCAGGCAAAGATCTCAACATAGTCGTTCAACATCTGTATCAACCTCTGTTTGACTCTAAGCTCCAGATTTGCACCTATTTTAACCTCTTTTCTGTCTTCCTCGGTACCCAAGTTCACTGTCTTAACTGGCTCTTTGTGAGGCTGTATGGCCCTCTCTTCATGTTTTAGTAGTCTAGCAAGCTCCCCAGGCACCTCACAATCTTCCTAACCTTCATCCTCGGCTTGGTTGATCGGATTTTTGAAGTTATAATGAGCAGTAGCAGAACTATTATCAATGGGATCCAGAGTGGATATGGATCTGCTGTTTGATACGTGAGTGTGTGTAAGAGCATAACTATATTTTAAAAAGCAGGAAAGAAAAAATAGGGAGCACAAAATTTGTATGCAAGAACGTCCAATGCTTTATTGATGACTTGTAAAGATGACATATAACAACCCTCACAAATAGAACCATTGTGTCCCGAGCAAGACACAAGGCCGTAAAGTTTATATTGTTTATTACAAGCTCAGAAAACAAATAAGACAATTACTGTGGAATGAAAGAAACTGGTATAAGATCTCTGGCTGTCCAATTACTAGGTCCACCATTGTTAGTCGGGTAGATCCAACTGTCAATGTTACAGTCTTCCTTGTTGTCTTCAATGGCGTTAATTCCATGATTGCTGATGCATAGGGGAGGTCCTCCAGCACGAGCTCGTCGAACAACCATTTGAGCTCTTGAAGTAAAGCCCAAACCAAACTTATCAGTTTTGTGAGTAAAATCGGGGAGTTGCCCCCAATTGGTAGACCCACCTTCTTCAATCACGACTCTCACGTCTTTGAGAGAAGCCATCTTCAGAGGAGGTTCGTTGCCGGTAGTAGCTTCAACCGATGCCAAGATCTGGGGAACCTCTTCAAAATTCTGGCAAGGAGTCTCTATGAATTCCCCATCCATCTCTACGTACTTGAAGGAATTGAGGTGGCTCACCATATACTCCTCCTCACCTCGCACAGTGACAATCTTTCCTCTTACTGGATATTTTAGCATCTGGTGCAGTGTGGAAGTGACTGCCCCAACTTCATGGATCCAAGGACGACCCAACAAACAAGAATATGATGGTCGGATGTCCATTACATAGAAGGTATACTCAAAGGTTTGAGAGCCTACTTTGAAAGGGATGTCCACCTCCCCATGCACCGTTCTCTTTGACACATCAAAAGCCCTCACCACGAGGCTTTAAGGTCAAGCCCTCACAGTCCAACTGATACAACGCCTTCTTAGGAAAGACATTCAGTGGAGACTCAGTATCTACCAGCACATGAGCCATAGTGGTTCCCTTGCACTCAATCGAGACATGCAGAGCATCATTATGCTTCCTCCCTTTCGGTGTCAGGTCCGCATATGAAAAACCCAGCCCATTGTCAGCAGTCAGGATAGCCACACAATCTTTGAATTGATCAACTGAGGTCTCCTGCGGCACATACGCAGTTTTGAGGAATGTAATCAAAGCCTTCGCATGGGCTTCGGAAGATAACAACAGAAACAACATGGATATCTTTGAGGGGGTCTACCCCAGCTGCTCGACCACGTTGTAGTCGCTCTTTTTGATTATTTTCAGTATTTCCTCTATCTCGTGCTTAGAGGCTTCCACGAGAATTTTTCTAGGTGCCTCCGTCAGGGCAGGCTCAACTATAACTTCTTTGCCGCGGGTACCTGACGATTCACCAGCAGGGGTAGTGATTGGAGTAAGAACAGGGGCCATAGTTGATGTACCAACAGGAACAGCAGATGGAATGACAATAGGCTTGTTGACAGTCTTAGGGGAAATCTCGGGAGAGAAGACGCTTCCACTTAGGGTAACCTTGCTGGTCCTGACAATGTTACTGTGATCGGTGGATCTGGAACTGACTGTTTAACGCTGGTTCGCGAAATGTCGCGGAAGCAAGAGTCGCCACCGTCTTTTATTTTCTCCAAATGGAAAGGACAAAAGCACAGAAAAATTCCTTATAGAGATTGCTCTCGGTTCGGGAGGTAGATTATAGAAAGGGAAGGTGTTAGCACCCTTTCTATCCATGGTTATCCATGGGCTCTTAGATACTTGCTCACTTGTGTTTTCAAAAATGGTTTGTTTGCTTTTCAACTGTGGGTTTTAAAAAGTCTTTGAAAATTTCAGTTCGACTCTTGTATCGGTCCTCAAGAGTGTTTGAAAAATTGCTTTCGAAAGCTTTTAAAAATGTGTTGGTGTGAAAAGTATTTTTGATTTGTTTTGAAATTTAGAGCAAGTATCTAGAGTCGTCTACCTACCCTAAGGAATTCGTCTTTGTAAGTGTCCTTTAAAGTAGTGCCATCCCACCATTGAGAGGTAGGTAGCACCACCGTTGGAGGTGTTCGGGTCAATTCGAAGGTTCGGGACATGGTGATCACCAGAGCAATGGGAAGACACCTTAGAAGCTACCCTCATGCCAGGTTCCCGGATCATGAGGACTTACTAAGACGTCCTCTACTCGACGATCACCTTTCGAGGCAAGGCAACAATGAGGCGTACCCTAGGGGTGGTGTGTGGTTTGTGTGTCGTTTTCATTTGTATTTATCTTGTCATGTCAAAGTGATCTATCGTTTGTTTTTATTTATTGTCATTCATTCTTGC
Source organism: Vicia faba (assembly GCA_948472305.1). Lineage (NCBI taxonomy): Eukaryota > Viridiplantae > Streptophyta > Magnoliopsida > Fabales > Fabaceae > Vicia > Vicia faba. The sequence goes on from OX451737.1 coordinate 105,193,873, forward strand.
ATGCCTTGATTAACAGTTAAAAATTGCGAGAAAGTAAAAAGGCTAAACTATTACAAAAGGCGCGGGTCCATATCGCCAAAATTTCCAGAACCCGATTTGACAGGAAAATAAAGAAATTAAAAGTGCGAAAGAATTAAAATGTTACATGGCCTTGGGAGAGATACATAAATATTATAAAGAATAGAAAATAAATATGCGAATTAAGTAAGAATTAAAACGAGGGCGTTGGACCCTTTTTTGCAAAATTAACTTAAATGATGAAATTAATTAATATTAAAAAGGAAAAGGAATTGATTTTGGTATTTTTTGGTATTTTATGATTTTAATGAAAAAAGAATTAATTAAAATAACATGCTAACCCTAATTCTAGTTGTTTTTAATTTATTAAGAAAAGATCAAATTTTAACCTAAAATTAAACCTAATTATTTTACATGCAATTTGATTATAAAAATAAATAATATTTAATTATTATAAAAGAAAATAAAAAGGGATAAAAATTAATTAAACCCTAATTCTACCAATTTTAGATTTTTATTATGAAAATATTACAATTAAACCTAATTTAATAACTAAAATTAATTAATGTGATTTATTTACAAAAATACTAAAATAAAAATATTTATTATTTTTTCTCTTTTTCTGATTTTTTATTGTTTTTGTGTTTTTTGTGAAAATAATTAATTAAGGAATTAAATCAAGAAAACTAATTAAAACAAAAAATAGAAAAATATAAAAAAAGGAATTTAAGAGTGCAAACCATGGGGTTCTGCCCCTAATTTGGGAGGTAAGACTTAGCATTTTAGGCCCATCAAGACCTTGGCCTGTAAGACTTTCATGCCAGCATGCATACGCGTTGACTAGAGTGCACCATATTCTCCAAATTTGTGCCTTTGAATTGATGTAATTGAACGCGTGGACGGCTTGATTTTGAAGGTGTATGATGCGTCTTTACACTGAAACTGCACATGAATATTAAATGAAGAAAAATATGAAAGGGGGTGGGGACCTGGGACTCGAATCCAGGTCCTGAACATTACCAACCAACGCGCTTGCCAACCATGCTGCCTTGTTTTCTTTGTATACTATATAACAAATAAATATAATAAATCAAAATAATGCGTTAGTGCTTTCTGCGCGCGAAATTTCAAACGCTCCAATCGTGGATGGCCACCTAAGCGTCTTCCTCGTTGGCTTATTTTTTTTCCTGAAATACAACAAACATAGGCAACAGTTTTGAACCGTTCTAACAGGCATCATTAGAGAAAATAGCGAATAGCACATGGGCATATATAAATTGTTCGTACTAGGGTCATTAGAATCGTCTCTCTCTCACGATTCCAACGACGTATCTCTCATGGCCTAATTGTTCCAGGTTTGAAAACCCCTAAATCAATTTCCACGGAACCCTAATATGCTCACATGGTGGATTCTTCGTTTTGGCATGAAACTCCAATCAAATTATGCAGTTAGCTTGCAAACATCATTCTAAACACAAAAACAACAATGAAACATGTTAAAAACGCATGAATGATGGAAAACGATTTTGGAATTTTCCTTACCAACTTCAATGGTGATTTCGTGTTTTCTTGAGTATGGGACTTAGGGAATGATTGGAACACGTTCTATGATCCTTAAGGAAGCTAATGGAACAACTATTTGGTCCTGAATCGTCCTAGAACTAGGTTTTCAGATTTGGAGTTTTCTTGAAAAATTCCAAGTTTTCATATGCTTTTTCTGTGCAGTTTTTAGTCAATGAGCACGAGGGTTTTGATCAAGCTTATGTATGGAATGATTAGGTCAAATAAAATTGGTCCAAAATCCATGAATTGATGAATGTAATATTTGATTTTTAAGCCATGATATTTTCTAATCTTTTCATGCAAATTGATATCAAATCATGACAAAACCTTCCAAAAATGATTATGCACGAATCTTGAGTGTCCAATGAGAGTATTTTCTGCACAAAAAGATTTGATTTCATTAGTTTTATATTTTTCATGTATTTTATTTAATTAAATGAATTATTAATAATAAAAAATCCAAATAAATAAATAAAAATGAAGAAAAACTTCCCTTTGGGCCAAATGGTCGTGCACATGCCTTGGATAATGAATTGTGGAAGAAAAAGAGGCCCATTAGCAATTTTAGGTCATTTGAAGTAATGTTGACTTTTCAAAATATCCAAAACTTTCCCAACTTCCACAAGGCATAACTTGCTCAATTTTTAAGCTTTGCTCATGTTCTTTGACATTTTGGAAAGGTCTTTGAGTCCTATAACCAATGTCTTCGGTCCCATGGCATTTTGATTTACCAATCTCAAGTTATGGCCTTTGACTTAAAGTCCCTTTTTGTTGACTTTTGAAAATGACCTATAATGTTGAAATTGATAACTTTTTGTGAGAGCATTACTTGGACTTGAAGTATGAAGAGGAGTTGTAGGAAATGTCTTTCTCTTCAAAATGAGCTTTGGATGGAATTTTTCTGATAATCCATGTGAAAGTTATGCCCTGGTCAATTTACAGTTGACTTTTTCAGCTGTCCAAATAAGGAAACTTTTGCATTTTGATGATTTTTGAGCCAAGCTTTGAGAATCATGATCAAGCATTGATCAAATGATGTTTGTGGCTTCAAAATGAGATGTTGACCAAAAATTTGGACTTTTGACTGTCAAATGACCATTTTGCCCCTATAGTTGACTGTAGTGCAATTAGGGTTTTGACTGTGCAATTTTGTGCTAAAAGTCTTGAAACTTGATATGAGGATGCTTGACCATATTTATAGGCATGTGGGACTTGATTGGACCCTTGGAAGCTTCATTTCCTTGATCAGAACAAAAACCCTAATTTTGACTCTTCAGGAGGCTCTTGAACTGTACAACCCTTGGGGAATTTTGAAGCATGACTTGGCAATTTCTTGAAGAATATGGGAGGGAAAATTTTGGGGTGCAACAGTTGCCCCTGTTCAATCTTCCTAGACCTGAGGATGTAGATTGGCTGACGTGCCTTTCGTAATTCGAGGGTAGAAGATGATTGAACACTAGAGTGCCCAGAAATTTGCGCTCACATAGTAGCAGTGTGATGATGGGAATGGGCTTATAGATGCCATTTGGAGATTGATGGATAGGATGATGGGCTTATAGATGCCATTCTAAGAGGTGATGGGAGGTGGACGGGCTTATAGATGCCATCTGGATGTTGATCGCATAAGAGATTCCTTAGCGAGAACTTGCGTACCTGCAAAAAGAAAATGATTACCTGACCTGTTACGGGGCTGGTCTTCAAACTCTTTGTATAGATGTGTCATGACTGGTTACAGGAGCTGGATCTGGAGCTTCAAAAGATGATGAATGAACCAGGGGTGGTTACTACCTCAGCAGGAACGGTGAGAGAACCTTGGATGACCTTAACCTCAACAGCAATCGTTGAGAAAATCTTGGATAACTTCACTTCAATAGCAATCATTGAGCGAAATCTTGGTGGGAATTACCATCTCCGCAGTATCGGGGAGAGAACCATAGGCGATTACAACCTCAATAGCAATTATTGGGAAAACCTTGGTGGGAATTACCATCTCCGCAGTATCGGGGAGAGAACCATAGGCGATTACAACCTCAATAGCAATTATTGGGAAAACCTTGGTGGGAATTACCATCTCCGCAGTATCGGGGAGAGAACCATAGGCAATTACAGTCTCAATAGCAATCATTGAGAAAACCTGGAATGGAATTATCATCTCCGCAGGATTGGGGAGAGAACCATAGGCAATTATAATCTCAAAAGCAAACATTGAGAAAAACCTGGAATGGAATTATCGTCTCCGCACGATCGGGGAGAGAACCATAGGCAATTATAATCTCAAAAACAATCATTGAGAAAAACCTGGGATCACTTCTACTGAGTCTTCATCAGAAAAATCTGTTTGGGGTCGATTTAGCTGGACTAGAGAAGGCCTTGGACTGGATAAGAAATCTTTGGAGTCGATTAACTGAACCGGTTTAGGTCTTGGAATGTCTTTAACTGGGTAAGAAACTGGGAGATCTTTGGAGTCGATCTGACCGAACCAGAGAAGACCTTTGACTGGATAATAACCAGAGAAATCTTTGGAGTCGATTTAACTGAACCAGATAAGGTCTTAGAGTCTTGAAATATGATTGAGAATTCAACTGAATCTTTCCTGAAAGGTAAAGGTCAGTCATATGCAATGCATGATATGGACCAAGCAATGATGTTCTCAACATAGATGAGATTTGTAAGATATGATGCGTCTATGCATGCTATAATGATGTATGGAAGTGCGATGTTTATGAATGTATTTTTCGTCTAGGAAAGTAAATCCTTGACGGGTGCCAGGAAGTCACTCCTGGGCTGATGTTGGAGAATAGATTTTGCTTTCGCTGGGGATGCTAGTTGCAAGAATACCGGTAGGAGAAGATGACTCCGTTGGGGAATAAACTTGGCGAATGGATAACTCTGCGGGGAGAAAGGTACTCTAACGATCTTGCTGGGAAGAAATAATCTGTGGGGAGAGAGATACTTTGCTGAAATATTGATAATAACTTCGCTAGGGATACCATTGTTGTGTTGGAAGTGTTAATAGACTTCGCTGGGGATAAGAAGACTGCGTTGACGACGATCTTTCCGTGGCTTTTGGCTGAGGATAACCCAGTTATATCCTAGTAAGGAAATAACTCTTTGAATAAAGCCGGACGACGCGTTCGTGCTCTGCGAGGATAAGCTTCCAGAATCTACTGGGGATAAGCTTACTGCTTGGGAGAAACAGATTCCAACTTTCCTGGGGGACTGGATTGGACTCTCCTGGGGAAGTTTTGAATTGTACGGGGAAGTGACTCCAATGAATGTTTGATGGACCGCCGGGGAACAATCTTTAGACCGAGACTGCCGGGGATACTTGTTAGGAATGCATGTATACTGCTGGAGAACAATCTTTAGACCGAGACTGTCGGGGATACTTGTTAAGAATACATATGCTGCTGGGGAATGTTGAGATCTACGGGAATATACCCAACTTCTTTAAGTTCCGATAACTTTGCTTGGAGAAGAGTGCACTGGCTTGTTGGCTCACTCTCTGGGGAATTGAGATATGCCGGTTATGTTTTTTAGCTGAACCTACCTTGGTACCTTGGAGGACAGAGCAATTAGATTGCGTAGACAACTCTTTATTGCCCCTGTTTCTAATGTTACCTGTAATTAATCCTTTGTTTCGTATGAAAATATTTATGAGTTAGCAAATTATTGTCAATGCATATATCACAAATTGAACCTTGGACGTTCTTCGCAAAACAAAACAGAAAAAGAAAAACAATTGGCACTTTTTAACTGAAAAATATATTTGTATTGATTTTTGAATGGCCTGTAAATAGGCGTTTTGTGTACAAGAGGCTGACGTCCTAGTAAGAGAACGCCGCCGAACAAAAGAGTTTATACAAATTTTATACAAAAGAAAATAAAACAGCTGTGTGAAATGAATGATCCCACTGGGTTTCAACTCTGCTATTGCCGTTATATCTCCGAGCGTCTCATCACTTGATGACCTTAGTTGAAGATGAAGCTGACTGATCAATGCCGTCTAAACTTGATGTAGATACCGGATTCTGGATGCAAGGTGATCCAATGAGACATAGTATTACGCTTTATCCCTAACTTTTGCCTGGACCGCCCTTTCGGGTTTTCAGTCCACCGGGATACCCATTTTTGGCCAAGCCGCCTTTTCAGGTTTTCGACTTGCCGGGTGTACAGATTTTTTTCATTTCATCCCTTCATTTTTCCCGAACCCTTTTGGTTCGCCGGGAAGCCCTAATTTTTGCCTAGGCATGTCAGCCTAGCGGGTCTTTTTTCATGCGTAGTATCTTTTTACTATGTCTGCATTGGCGGGGTGAGGAAGGTCGTCACCATCCATATTGGTAAGAATCATGGCTCCTCCTGAGAACACATGTTTAACCATAAATGGCCCTTCGTACGTAGGGGTCCATTTGCCCCTTGGATCACTCTGCGGAAGGATGATTCGCTTGATTACCAGATCCCCAACTTGATATTCCTGTGGTCTGACCTTTTTGTTAAATGCCTGGATCATCCGTTTCTGGTACGTCTGACCATGGCAGATAGCAGCAAGTCTCTTTTCATCAATAAGATTGAGTTGATCAAGTCGTGTCTGGATCTAATCATCCTCGTTCAGATTTGCATCCTTCATTATCCGGAGAGAGGGTATTTGCACTTCGATCGGTAAGACTGCCTCCATACCATAAACCAAAGAGAAAGGAGTTGCCCCGGTCGACGTCCTAGCTGAGGTACGGTACCCATGCAGAGCGAACGGTAACATCTCGTGCCAATCTTTATAAGTAACTGTCATCTTCTGCACGATTTTCTTGATATTTTTATTTGCTGCTTCTACAACCCCATTCATCTTCGGTCTGTAAGGAGAAGAATTGTGGTGCTGTATCTTGAACTGCTCGCAGAGCTCAGTGATCATCTTGTTATTCAGATTGGTACCGTTGTCTGTAATAATTCTTTCTGGGACGCTGTACCGACAGATCAGGTTATGCCGAATGAACCGTGCCACAACAGTCTTGGTTACCGTAGCGTAGGATGCTGCTTCGACCCACTTCGTAAAATAATCAATCGCCACTAGGATGAAGCGATGCCCATTAGATGCCGTAGGTTTAATCTCACTGATCATGTCTATGCCCCACATTGCAAACGGCCAAGGCGCAGTCAGAACATTCAGAGGAACTGGAGGAACATGCACCTTGTCTGCATAAATCTGGCACTTATGGCATGTCCTAGAATGTTGGTAGCAGTCAGCCTCCATTGTGGACCAATAATACCCTGCCCGAAGGATCTTCTTTGCCATTGTATGCCCACTGGAATGTGTACCAAAGGTCCCTTCATGTAGCTCTTCCATGATCCTTTCTGCTTCAGTCTTATCCACACAACGCAGTAAGGTTGAATCATGGTTTCACTTGTACAAGACGCCGTTGCTAAGGAAGAACTTTGCCGCGAACCTTCTCAGGAACTTCTTATCATTGACAGAGGCACCTTCCGGGTATTCCTGAGCTTCCAGATATCTTTTTACCTCATGGTACCAAGGCTTCTCAGTCACCAACTCAGTCTCGAGATCACAATAGTATGCCGGTTCGTCCAGTTTCCAGATGATGATCCGGGGAGCCTCATTATCCCATTTAACCTTGAACATAGAAGACATTGTAGCTAACGCGTCTGCCAACTGATTCTCCTCTCTTGGGAAATGTTCAAAGGTTATTTCTGTGAAGTGGGGGATCAGGGTCAACACACATTCTCTGTAAGGAATCAGGTTTGGATGTTTCGTATCCCACTCTCCTTTGATCTGATTGATCACGAGAGCGGAATCTCCGAAAACACTCAGAAACTTAATCCTTAGGTCGATCGCAGCTTGAAGACCCATGATGCACGCCTCATACTCTGCCATGTTGTTGGTATAGTTAAAACATAGTCGGGCAGTGAGCGGAGTATGAGTACCTTGTGGGGATATGATTATGGCGCCGATACCGTTACCCAAAGCGTTGGAGGCTCCGTCAAAGTGCATAGACCATCGGGATCCTTCCTCAGGTCCTTCATCCGGTCCAGGTACTTCACAATCAGTCACAATCATAATGCTTTCATCTGGAAATTCGAAGTTCATTGACTGATAGTCATCGACTGCCTGATGTGCCAAGTGGTCTGCCAACACACTTCCCTTGATGGCTTTCTGGGTCGTGTACTGAATGTCGTATTCCGTCAAGATCATTTGCCATCTTGCTATTCTCCCAGACAGAGCAGGCTTTTCGAATATGTACTTTATAGGATCCATTTTTGAGATCAACAAGGTAGTGTGAGTCAGCATATACTGTCTCAGCCGGCGAGCAGCCCATACCAAAGCGCAGGAAGGTTTCTCAAGCAGTGAGTATCAAGTCTCACAGTCGGTAAACTTTTTGCTAAGGTAATAAATGGCATGCTCTTTTCGGCCAGACTCGTCATGCTGCCCCAGCACACACCCCATTGAGTTGTCGAGTACTGTCAGGTATAGTATCAGAGGTCTCCCTTCAACCGGTGGCATAAGGATAGGTGGTTCTTGGAGATACTCCTTGATTCTGTCAAAAGCAGCCTAACATTCATCATTCCAACGTACCACCTGATCTTTCTTCAGCAGCTTGAAGATTGGCTCACAGGTAGCAGTCAGGTGTGAGATGAAGCGAGCAATGTAATTCAGGCGTCCTAAAAAGCCTCTGACCTCCTTCTCTGTCCTAGGAACTGGCATCTCTTGAATAGCTTTGACCTTAGCAGGGTCCACTTGAATACCTTTATCGCTGACCAAGAAGCCTAGCAACTTTCCAGATCTTACCCCGAAGGTGCACTTGTTCGGGTTCAACCTCAGCTTGTATAGTTTCAACCGGTCAAACAACTTTTGCAGGTGATCTAGGTGCTCTTCCTCAGTCTGGGACCTTGCGATCTTGTCGTCAACATACACTTCTATCTCATGATGGATCATGTCATGAAATAGAGCAACCATGGCACGCTGGTAAGTTGCCCCAGCGTTCTTTAGTCCAAAAGGCACGACCTTGTAGCAGAAGGTGCCCCACTGAGTAACAAATGTAGTCTTTTCCATGTCTTCAGGTGCCATCTTGATCTGATTGTAACCTGAAAAGCCATCCATGAAAGAGAACACCTTATGCTGAGCAGTATTATCAACAAGGACATCAATGTGAGGTAGAGGGAAGTCATCTTTGGGGCTGGCCCTATTCAGATCCCTGTAATCAACACACATTCTGACCTTACCATCCTTCTTAGGTACCGGCACCACATTAGCAACCCACTGAGGGTAAGAAGTCACTGCAAGGAACCCAGCATCAAACTGTTTCATAACCTCGGCTTTGATCTTCTCAGACATCTCTGGACGCATACGGCGGACTTTTTGCTTCACCGGAGGGCAGCCTTCCTTAGTTGGCAAGTGATGGACTACAATATCGGTATCCAACCCGGGCATGTCTTCGTAGGACCAGGCAAAGATCTCCATATAATCATGCAGCATTTGAGTCAACCGTTGCTTCACGCTGAGCTCTAGGTTGGCACCAATCTTTACCTCTTTCCTGTCTGCCTCAGTACCCAAGTTTATTGTTTCCACTGGCTCTTCATGGGGTTGAATTGCCCTCTCTTCCTGAAGTAACAGTCTTGCAAGCTCTCCAGGCACTTCGCAATCATCTTCACCTTCGTCTTTGGCTAAGTTGATCGGATTTTCGAAGTCATAACTGGCAGTAGCAGAGTCGTTACCAGTGAGATCCATAGTGGATTGAAACCTGTATGAGTGAGTGTGTGTGTAAATACAGCTGTTTTGAAATATATGTAAAGGAAAGAAAGACAGAAAAGGAGCATAAGATTTGTAATGCGAGAAAACGTCCAAGATTTTCATTTATGATATATGAAATGACAATTTATATGCCCTCACAAATAGAACCACGGTGCCTCGGGTAAGACACCGGGCCATAGAGTTTATTATTGTTTATTACAAAATAACAAAACAAGGGAGTTTATTACTGCGTAACGAAAGTAACAGGAGTATGGTCTTTGACAATCCAATTGGTCAATCCGCCTTCGGTTGTCGGGTAGATCCAGCTATTGAACTCAGCTTCATCCACTTCATTGTCTTCCCCAACAGCATTCACTCCTGGATTTGTAATGAGCACCAGAGGTCTTCTAGTCTTCGCCTTCCGCATAGCTTTCTGACCCTCTGCAGTAAAACCCAGCCCAAACTTGTCAGTTTTCTGTGTAAAGTCGGGAAGCCTGCCCCAGTTAGCACAGTCACCTTTTTGAACCACAACCCGGGCATCCTTTAGGGAAGCCATCTTCAAAGGAACATTCTCTTCGACTGTTGTTTCTGCTGCTGCTGAAATTGGAAGCACCTCCTCGAAATGCTGAAAGGGGGTTTCAATAAACTCCCCATCCATCTCAATGTACCTGAAGGAATTCAAGTGGCTCACCATATATTCCTCCTCTCCTTGCACAGTGACGATCTTCCCTCTGACAGGGTATTTCAGCTTCTGGTGCAAGGTAGAGGTCACTGCCCCAGTTTTATGGATCCAAGGTAGACCCAGTAGACAAGAGTACGATGGACGGATATCCATCACATAAAAAGTAGAGTCAAACACCTGAGAGCCCACGCGAATGGGAATGTCAACCTCTCCATGCACCATCCTTTTTGAACCGTCAAAGGCCCTGACGATGATATTGCTGGGTTTCAGTTCCAGGCCTTCACAATCTAAACGGTCTAAAGCCTTCTTGGGTAGCACATTCAAGGACGAACCAGTATCCACCAATACATGTGCCAGAGTAGTGCCCCTGCATTCGATAGAGACATGCAGGGCATCATTGTAGTCTCTTCCTTTCGCAGTCAGGTCAGCATCTGAGAAACCCAAGCCATTGTCTGCTGTCAGATTTGCTACGCAATCAGTGAACTGGACTGCAGATGTCTCCTGTGGCACATGGGCCGTTTTGAGAAACGAGATTAAGGCCTTAGCATGGGCCTCGGAGCACAGCAATAAAGAGAGCATGGAGATTTTGGAGGGCGTGTGCCCCAGCTGTTCCACAACATTGAAGTCACTCTTCTTTATAATTTTTAAGATTTCCTCCATCTCTTGTTGGGAGGCCTCAGCATTTACAGGTATCGGTGCCTCCATCTGGGCAGGCTCAACTTCAATTCCTTTGCCCCGAGCATTGGATGACTCGGCAGCAGGAGAAACAACTTGATCAGCAACAGGAACAGGTACACTTGTAGGTGTTATAAGGAGGGGTCTTCGGGTAACAGGCGGTGCAATGTCAGGCGAGAAGAGCCTGCCACTGCGGGTAACCTTGGCTGGGCCAGTGATATTGCAGATACTGGCGCCAGTGTTGAATTCTTGTTTGATCCCATTCACATACACATCTGCCCCATAGTGCCAGGGGACAGCCTTATCAGATACGTAGGGAAGAGGCCCCGGAACAGTGATAACAACAGGTGCGACAGTCATGATTTGAACAGGCTTCTTCGGGAGAGCCTTGATCGGGTTATTGAAGATGGTAACCACAGAAACTTCTTCTACCGGGACCAACTGAACAGCAGACTTCTTAAACAGAATCTCCTTGCTATCCATTAGGCTTTGGATGCCTAGCTTCAGCAAGGGACAACCAGATAGGGAAACAGCACAGAACAGGCAACCCTCACTGCAACCCGGAAATAAACCGGCCAGCAGCAGGTTCCTCTTGACAGTCTTCAGAGGAGTGGCTAGATCATCCACGGAAACCGCGTAAACATCTTCATCAACGACATTTATCCCATGCTGGGGCATAGGAGCAGTAACCACATTCGGCCTCTCAGGCGCTTCAAACTGTATCTCTTATGCGTCGATAAGGTCTTGCACCTTATTCCTTAATGCCCAACAGTCATCAGTAGAATGCCCCGGGCTATCAGAATGGTACGCACAGCGGGCATTCAGGTTGTACTTGGGGGAGGCAGTGTTTACACCTTTGGGTGCCTCTCTAACAGTCACTAGGTTGGTGGACAGCAACTGTGGCAAGATCTGCGATAAAGTCATGCTCAAACGGGTAAACTCTCTCCGGGGTCTTTCAGCCCTTTGAGGATTGGTTGGCCGAGGAGCGGCAGCAGGCTTAGCAATCATTACCGCACTGACAGATTGGCGGCGCTCAGATCTCTCTGGTATCTTGGAACCATATACAGCACTAGCCTCCTTCTTGAAGGGTTTCTTCTCAGAACTAGACGATGTACCCTTCGGAATCTTTCCAGACTTCAACCCCGCCTCAATTCTCTCTCCAGTCAGAATCAGATCAGTGAACCCTGCAGACGAATTCCCGATAAGATGGTTGAAAAATGGCCCAGATAGGGTCCCCAAGAACATGTCTACCAATTCCCGATCAGTCAACGGTGGCTGCACCCTGCCAGCCAGGTCTCTCCACTTCTGAGCGTACTCTTTAAAACCTTCACTTGAACCTAACGACATACCCTGGAGTTGGGTACGTGTAGGGGCAAGGTCGGCATTATATTGATACTGCTTATAGAAAGCAGTAGCCAACTCCTCCCAGTTACGAACCTTGGTCCCATCCAGCTGATAGAACCATTCGAGATGAGTCCCTGAAAGACTCTCCTAGAAGAAGTGGATCCACAAATTCTTATCCGCTGAGTACGGTTGAATCTTCCGAACATAGGACCTGAGATGTAGCTTGGGACAAGACGCCCCGTCGTACTTAGTGAAAGATGGCGCTTTGAACTTCCGAGGAATGATCACACCAGTAGACAAACCCAGATCTCCGAAATCCAGCCCAGGTACCTGTTGTATCTCCATAGCATTCAACCTATCCTCCAGTTGCTTGTATCTGTCTTCTGCAGGAGGGTACTTCTCTTCATCAAAATCAGTCTCGTTATCGGAGACTACCGTACTAGGACCTTTTTCTGCATGAGGAGTACTCTTGCCAATGGAAGAACCAGCCTCTTCATTCTGCAAAGTGTTGCCAAACCTTCGGCCCGAGCTAAACATAACAGTTCTTCTCTTCTTCTTCTTCTCCTTCTTCAGGAGCAGAGCCTTCAGCTCTTCCTGGCCTTGAGCCAAACCCTTGATTAATTCCTGAAATTGCGCATTCTGCGCCTGAAGAGCTTTGATGGATGTCTCAGTTGATGATGAGTCAGGATTCATGATGCTGAAATAAACAGCGAAGAACGGTAAGCAACCTGAAAAGAAGAAAACCTGCTATGCACATGATGAATGAGATGCGTATGAATTATGTTTTCAAAGACAATCGGGAATCAACTTTGTAAACAAAAAGGAACACACTTCATTAGATTCAACTTTGCAACTGAAATTATTCAACAGATTGCCCTTAGGCGTTACATGAAAGGAAAATACTGAAAAAGGGAAATAAAACTGCAAAAGAACATCCGGAGCTCCTTATTGATCCCATGTCTCCTCTTCTCAGTACGGATGTAGGCATTCAGAGCTCTCTCATTCTCCAACTGCTTTGTCACCTTCTGGATCTTTAATTCCTGCTCGTTGAACTTTTCCCGATAAGAATCCCGCTCTTCTTGCAGTTGCGACCAAGATCTCTTCAATGTCTCATAATCGGTAGGTATCTGAGGAGGAAGGACAGTTGGAGGAACACCATCCTTGTCAAGACACTCAAGAATGACGGGTCTGACGGCTTCGTATGGCATACCTAACTTCTGAGCACGGATGTGAACCCATTTGTAGTAGGCTTCCATAGGTAAAGAAGTCTTTGGCCCTAACTCTTGTGGGTCAGCTTTATGAACTTTGTCCCAAGCCTTGATGAACCTACGACGTAGCTCGTCACTATCCACCTGAAACTCAAAACTGATGTGAGGCACCAACATCTCATGGGGGCCTGCCCTTCTTGCTCTTCCAAACTGACGGAGCGCTAGACATGGATTGTAAGAGATCCCTCCTTGGGTACCAATCAGAGGAACATTAGGGTATTCCCCGCATCGATCAATGACAGCTATCTCATCCAAACCTCTGCAAGTCCAAATGATGTCTTTGTCGGTGAGAGACATTAACCTGTGAGCCCAACCTCTTCCTTCTTGGTTCTTCAGTACGAACTTAGGGAGGTGCGAAATAAACCACCTCACCAACAAAGGGATACAACACCATAGGGTTCCTCGTCTTCGGGTAGTACGAGCATGAAGTTGTTGCAAGATGTCGCCCAAGAGAGTGGGCACAGGATTCTGAGACATAAAGATCCTTATGGCAGTGACATTGATGAAGTTGTCAGGATTAGGAAACAGGACTAACCCATAGATTAGGAGAGCCAAGATGTCTTCATATGCCCTAAAGTCCAGGTCATTCCAGAAACTGTTAGCTTTACCAATCAGAAACTTGGCCAAGAAACCCTTAACTCCGCTTCTAGTCACCCAGTTGTCTGTTACCTCTTGATGGGTCAAAGGAAGAGCTGCAGCAACATCCTCAAGTCTGAGGGTCTTTTCCCAACCAGTAAAGGGAGTCTGATCCAAGATAGGGATACCAAGCAAATCAGAGAACTCTTCCAGGGTAGGGACCAGCTGGAAGTCTTGAAAGGTGAAGCACTGGTACAGAGGGTCATAGAACTGGGTCAGAACACTCATCAACTGTTGATCCCGCTTTGCAGTGACTAAACTGAGAAGAGAACCATGCCTCTGAATGAAGGAAGTGGTATTTGGAATTCTGCTAACTAACTCGTCAAGCAACTCAGGTGAGCGAACAAAGTTGAACCGGATAGTATTCCTTCGCACAGGCATCATAATGTCCTACAAAACAGAGCAAAGGTGAACCCTCTTGTCTTTGAAATGGTCAGTCCTTATGCAGGATGCATGCAATGCTCATGATGTTATGATGTTATGATAAAGCACACCACAAATAGATACAAAGGAAAACATGGTAAGGCACACAAGTCACACAAGGCAAGCCCTTAAAGTTTAGGCCAGCATGGGGTCTGGGTACTACCCTCTTTCAGTTTGTTGGTTCATACCTGTCCTATCAAAGTAACCGGGTTCTTAGAGGATCCCAATATCATTGACCACCCTCAATCGGTCATAACTCCAGCATCGCAATCTTTTCTTGCGGCCAGAACCATCACGAGAGTTTAGCCTCAATGGGCGTAGCATACTGCTACAATTCTAAAGGCCAAGTTGTGTCAATTAAGGTTCTAAGGTTGTTGGTGCTTAATGACTCCTTAGAAGACCCATATTCTCCTCGTTGCAACACAAGGGATATCGGTACAGACCAAGGTGCCACACCAATGTAGCCACTGCTTCACCCGTGTCGGTCTACGCCGGACAGGTCCCTCGCAGCTTATGCTACCTAAACAGGGTATCCCCAGATCCAGGTTAGGATCTATGTAACTCCTATGCAACCCACAAATTTAAAGCAGACAAGTCAATACAATTGAAAACACAGTTATAAACTAACCCTAAGGTACACCTCACTTTATAAGTTTATCCCCAGCAGAGTTGCCAGTTCTGTGATCGGTGGATCTGGAACTGACTGTTTAACGCTGGTTCGCGAAATGTCGCGGAAGCAAGAGTCGCCACCGTCTTTTATTTTCTCCAAATGGAAAGGACAAAAGCACAGAAAAATTCCTTATAGAGATTGCTCTCGGTTCGGGAGGTAGATTATAGAAAGGGAAGGTGTTAGCACCCTTTCTATCCATGGGCTCTTAGATACTTGCTCACTTGTGTTTTCAAAAATGGTTTGTTTGCTTTTCAACTGTGGGTTTTAAAAAGTTTCTTTGAAAATTTCAGTTCGACTCTTGTATCGGTCCTCAAGAGTGTTTGAAAAATTGCTTTCGAAAGCTTTTAAAAATGTGTTGGTGTGAAAAGTATTTTTGATTTGTTTTGAAATTTAGAGCAAGTATCTAGAGTCGTCTACCTACCCTAAGGAATTCGTCTTTGTAAGTGTCCTTTAAAGTAGTGCCATCCCACCATTGAGAGGTAGGTAGCACCACCGTTGGAGGTGTTCGGGTCAATTCGAAGGTTCGGGACATGGTGATCACCAGAGCAATGGGAAGACACCTTAGAAGCTACCCTCATGCCAGGTTCCCGGATCATGAGGACTTACTAAGACGTCCTCTACTCGACGATCACCTTTCGAGGCAAGGCAACAGTGAGGCGTACCCTAGGGGTGGTGTATGGTTTGTGTGTCGTTTTCATTTGTATTTATCTTGTCATGTCAAAGTGATCTATCGTTTGTTTTTATTTATTGTCATTCATTCTTGCATGCCTTGATTAACAGTTAAAAATTGCGAGAAAGTAAAAAGGCTAAACTATTACAAAAGGCGCGGGTCCACATCGCCAAAATTTCCAGAACCCGATTTGACAGGAAAATAAAGAAATTAAAAGTGCGAAAGAATTAAAATGTTACATGGCCTTGGGAGAGATACATAAATATTATAAAGAATAGAAAATAAATATGCGAATTAAGTAAGAATTAAAACGAGGGCGTTGGACCCTTTTTTGCAAAATTAACTTAAATGATGAAATTAATTAATATTAAAAAGGAAAAGGAATTGATTTTGGTATTTTTTGGTATTTTATGATTTTAATGAAAAAAGAATTAATTAAAATAACATGCTAACCCTAATTCTAGTTGTTTTTAATTTATTAAGAAAAGATCAAATTTTAACCTAAAATTAAACCTAATTATTTTACATGCAATTTGATTATAAAAATAAATAATATTTAATTATTATAAAAGAAAATAAAAAGGGATAAAAATTAATTAAACCCTAATTCTACCAATTTTAGATTTTTATTATGAAAATATTACAATTAAACCTAATTTAATAACTAAAATTAATTAATGTGATTTATTTACAAAAATACTAAAATAAAAATATTTATTATTTTTTCTCTTTTTCTGATTTTTTATTGTTTTTGTGTTTTTTGTGAAAATAATTAATTAAGGAATTAAATCAAGAAAACTAATTAAAACAAAAAATAGAAAAATATAAAAAAAGGAATTTAAGAGTGCAAACCATGGGGTTCTGCCCCTAATTTGGGAGGTAAGACTTAGCATTTTAGGCCCATCAAGACCTTGGCCTGTAAGACTTTCATGCCAGCATGCATACGCGTTGACTAGAGTGCACCATATTCTCCAAATCTGTGCCTTTGAATTGATGTAATTGAACGCGTGGACGGCTTGATTTTGAAGGTGTATGATGCGTCTTTACACTGAAACTGCACATGAATATTAAATGAAGAAAAATATGAAAGGGGGTGGGGACCTGGGACTCGAACCCAGGTCCTGAACATTACCAACCAACGCGCTTGCCAACCATGCTGCCTTGTTTTCTTTGTATACTATATAACAAATAAATATAATAAAACAAAATAATGCGTTAGTGCTTTCTGCGCGCGAAATTTCAAACGCTCCAATCGTGGATGGCCACCTAAGCGTCTTCCTCGTTGGCTTGTTTTTTTTCTTTCTGAAATACAACAAACATAGGCAACGGTTTTGAACCGTTCTAACAGGCATCATTAGAGAAAATAGCGAATAACACATGGGCATATATAAATTGTTCGGACTAGGGCCATTAGAATCGCCTCTCTCTCACGATTCCAACGACGTATCTCTCATGGCCTAATTGTTCCAGGTTTGAAAACCCCTAAATCAATTTCCACAGAACCCTAATATGCTCACATGGTGGATTCTTCGTTTTGGCATGAAACTCCAATCAAATTATGCAGTTAGCTTGCAAACATCATTCTAAACACAAAAACAACAATGAAACATGTTAAAAACGCATGAATGATGGAAAACGATTTTGGAATTTTCCTTACCAACTTCAATGGTGATTTCGTGTTTTCTTGAGTATGGGACTTAGGGAATGATTGGAACACGTTCTATGATCCTTAAGGAAGCTAATGGAACAACTATTTGGTCCTGAATCGTCCTAGAACTAGGTTTTCAGATTTGGAGTTTTCTTGAAAAATTACAAGTTTTCATATGCTTTTTCTGCGCAGTTTTTAGTCAATGAGCACGAGGGTTTTGATCAAGCTTATGTATGGAATGATTAGGTCAAATAAAATTGGTCCAAAATCCATGAATTGATGAATGTAATATTTGATTTTTAAGCCATGATATTTTCTAATCTTTTCATGCAAATTGATATCAAATCATGACAAAACCTTCCAAAAATGATTATGCACGAATCTTGAGTGTCCAATGAGAGTATTTTCTGCACAAAAAGATTTGATTTCATTAGTTTTATATTTTTCATGTATTGTATTTAATTAAATGAATTATTAATAATAAAAAATCCAAATAAATAAATAAAAATGAAGAAAAACTTCCCTTTGGGCCAAATGGTCGTGCACATGCCTTGGATAATGAATTGTGGAAGAAAAAGAGGCCCATTAGCAATTTTAGGTCATTTGAAGTAATGTTGACTTTTCAAAATATCCAAAAATTCCCCAACTTCCACAAGGCATAACTTGCTCAATTTTTAAGCTTTGCTCATGTTCTTGGACATTTTGGAAAGGTCTTTGAGTCCTCTAACCAATGTCTTCGGTCCCATGTCATTTTGATTTACCAATCTCAAGTTATGGCCTTTGACTTAAAGTCCCTTTTTGTTGACTTTTGAAAATGACCTATAATGTTGAAATTGATAACTTTTTGTGAGAGCATTTCTTGGACTTGAAGTATGAAGAGGAGTTGTAGGAAATGTCTTTCTATTCAAAATGAGCTTTGGATGGAATTTTTCTGATAATCCATGTGAAAGTTATGCCCTGGTCAATTTACAGTTGACTTTTTCAGCTGTCCAAATAAGGAAACTTTTGCATTTTGATGATTTTTGAGCCAAGCTTTGAGAATCATGATCAAGCATTGATCAAATGATGTTTGTGGCTTCAAAATGAGATGTTGACCAAAAATTTGGACTTTTGACTGTCAAATGACCATTTTGCCCCTACAGTTGACTGTAGTGCAATTAGGGTTTTGACTGTGCAATTTTGTGCTGAAAGTCTTGAAGCTTGATATGAGGATGCTTGACCATATTTATAGGCATGTGGGACTTGATTGGACCCTTGGAAGCTTCATTTCCTTGATCAGAACAAAAACCCTAATTTTGACTCTTCAGGAGGCTCTTGAACTGTGCAACCCTTGGGGAATTTTGAAGCATGACTTGGCAATTTCTTGAAGAATATGGGAGGGTAAATTTTGGGGTGCAACAGTTACCAATATCAAGATCAGCCTCTTCATTTTTCAAATCTTGTTTGATGCCATGATAATACACATTGGCACCATAATTCCATGGGGACAGCTTTGTCCGAGACATACAGGATAGGACCAGGAACAATGATTATTAGCGGAGCGATTCTTGGAGAAGATGTAATCCTAACAGGTCTTCTCGAGGAGACCTTGGAAGGATTGACGGAAATGGTTATAATGGCAATGTCTTCAGATGGAAAAACGGGAACCAAAGTTTTCTCGAACAAAATTTCTTTGCTGCCCATCAGGCGTTGAACACCTGACTTCAGCAAAAGGAAACCAGAAGGTAGAAATGAACACATGTGGCAACCTTCACCACAACCCGGAAATAAACCGGCCAACAACAAATTCTTCTTCAAAGTCATGAGAGGAGTAGAAACTTCATCCACCAAGGCCACAAACAAGTCGGTATCAACAACATTAATTCCACGACTGTGCTTAGGCATGGGAGCAGTTATGACAATGGGATTTTCCGGAGCATCGAACTCAATTTCCTTGGCTTCGATCAGATCTTGTACCTTATTTCTTAGAGCCTAACAGTCATTGGTATCATGGCCTGGACTCTCAGAATGATAGGCACATCAGGCATTTGGATTATATCGGGGAGATGTGGTATTCGGATTCTTGGGAGCCTCTTTCAAGGTTGCCAAGTTGGATCTCAGCAGATGAGGTAGAACATCAGCCAACGTCATATTGATTCGGGGAAACTGCCATTATGGCCTTTCCACCCTTGGTTGATTGTTGCATTGTGGAGTGACTGTAGGCCTAGGTATCATTACAGCACTTACTGTCTGACGATGTTCAACTCTGTTTTGGCCCCTCGGGCTATAGATGGCACTGGCTTCCTTCTTACCAGCAAAAGGCTTCTTTACCGAACTCGAAGAGGAATCCTTCTGTATATTTTCGCTCCAAATCCCAGCTTCTACTCTCTCTCCAATCAGAATCAGCTATGTGAAACCAGCTGATGAGCTGTCGATCAAATGATTAAAGAATGGACCAGATAGCGTCCCCATAAACATATCAACCATCTCCCTATCAGACAACGGGGGTTGGACTCTTCCATCCAAGTCTCTCCACTTCTGTGCATAATCCTTAAAGCCTTCACTCGCCCCCATGGACATACTCTGGAGTTGAGTAGGAGTAAGATCAAGGTCGGTGTTATATTGATACTGCTTATAGAAAGAAACAACCAGATCTTCCCAATTTAGGACATTGGCTCTCTCCAGTTGGTAGAACCATTAAAGCTGAGTCCCTGACAGACTATCTTGAAATAAATGAACCCACAAACTTCTATCAGCAGTGTGGGGCTGGATCTTTCTGACATCAGAGCGGAGATGGGGTTTTAGGCAGGACACCCCATCATACTTTGCAAAAATTGGAGCTTTGAACTTCTGCGGGATGACCACCCCCGACACCAATCCCAATTCTTAGAAATCCAGCCCAGGTATCCTCTGGACTTCCATAGCACTCAAGCGATCTTCCAATTACTTGTATCTATCCTCAGTGGGAGGATACTGCTCATCATTGTAGTCGGTATCATTGTAAGAAACTTCACGACTGGGATCCTTCTCCCTTTTCTCTTCTTCTTGATTCTCCCCTTCCTTGGATGAAGAGGTCAGATCGACTTGTTGCTTCAATGGCCCTCTAAACCTTCTGCCCATATTCAGAATACCGACAGCCTTCTTCTTTTTCTTTTTCTCTTTCAGGATGAGGGCTTTCAGATCCTCCTGCCCTTTTGGCAGATTTATGAACATTTGCTGGAACTGGGCGTTTTGTGCCTAAAGATCCTTAATGCTTTGTTCGAAAGACATTTCTACTGAAATAAGCAGCGAAGAAGATGAGAAACCTATAATGGTACCTGTACATGCAATGCTATGAATGGGATGCATATGCAATGATTTCGAAGACTTTGGGAAATTTAAATTTGTGAACCAAAATGAAACAAAGATTTTATTAGTCTAGTTCAAAGTTTAAATGCCTTTTAGGCGTTACAATTAAAAACAAATCTAAAACTAGAAAAGAAATCAAAATTCCCATGGATGCTTCCTCTTCGTGCCGAGATAAATATTGAGTCCTCTTTCCTCATGGAGATGCTTTGTGAGCTCTAAAACCTTCCTCTTCTGGGCATAGAACTGATCCCTGTAAGTATCTCGCTCTTTCTTCAACTAAATCCAAGACCTCTGTAATTCTCCAATATCAGTGGGCATATAAGGATAGAGAACCGTGTAAGGAATACCCCCTTCAGTAGTGGGTTCCATAATCACTGGTAAAACGACCATATAGGGCATCATAAGTTTCTGGGCGTGAGCTCGTATCCATTGGAGGTAACGTTCCATAGGAATGGAAGCCTTGGCGCCATATCTGTTTACCATGCCCCAAGCTCGTATGAGCCTCCGGCGATACTCTTGAACATCATCCTCATAGTTGAATACAATGCCCTCGATAAGTAACTCATGGGGACCATCTCTTCGAGCGTAACCAAATTGTCGCAGAGCTAAAAAAGGATTGTAGGTTATACCCCCACTGATGCCAAGTAACGGTACATTAGGGTACTCCCCGCAGCAGTCAATAATATTAGTGTTTTCCATAGCTCGGGAACACCAGAGAATATCCATGTGAGCGAGTGACATTATCCTTTGTGACCAACCCACACCTTCTTCATTCTTCAGTATAGACTTAGGGAGGTGAGAGATAAATCACCTCGACATCAATGGCATGCAGCACATAAGAACCCCTCTTCTATTCATGGTACGAGTATGGAGAGTGTGCAAAATATCTCTGAGCAAGGTAGGCACAGGGTTGCGAGAGAGGAAGATCTTGATAGCATTCACATCTATAAATGAGTCTGGATTAGGGAATAGTACTAACCCATAGATTAGAAGAGCCAAGACCTCCTCAAAATTCTGAAAATCCATATCATCCCAAAACTGTTGGGCCTTGTCTATCAGGAACATGGCTAGAAAACCCTTGACTCCGCTTCTTGTTTCCTAATTGGATACCACGTCGGCCCGTTTCAGATGCAAAGTCGGGGAAATAACTTCTGGCTTAGGAACCTCTTCTAGACCTGTGAAGGGCAACTGTTCAAGGATGGGTATATCCAACAGCTGAGAGAATTCTTCCATGGTAGGCACCAACTAATAGTCTGGAAAGGTGAAGCAGTGGTGCTTGGGATCAAAGAAATGAAAGAGTACACTCATCATCTTTTCATCAAAGTTTGAAGTAACCAGGTTCAGAAATCGACCATGTCTCTTAGTGAACACATAAATTTTGGAAACCTTTGATACTAGCTCTTTGAGTTGGGCATGTATCTTCACAAAGCTGATTCAAATAGTGTTTCTACGAACGGAAGCCATGACTTTAAAACAGAACAAAGATAAATTCCCTTGGTCCTTGAAATGGTTAGTGCAATAAGAATGAATGCTATGTTATGATGCATGATGTAATGATAAATCATAGGTAGAGCAAACACAGACAAATCACACCAAGTTCTTAGGTTTAAGGCTTGCATGAGGTTAAAGGTCATACCCTTTTGAAGTTTAGTTGGTTTCAAACCTGTCTTAGAAAAGTAACTGGGTTCTAAAGATTCTCAATATCACCGATCATCCTTTATCGGGCGTTGTTTCAGCTCAAGCAATCTTTTCTTGCGGCCGAAATATCCCGAAAGTATGATCTCAATGAGTGTAGCATCGAGTATCAACCAATCCCCAGCTCTATACCGAGGTTGGCTATCTCACTACTTTCTAATGGCCAAGTTTGTTCAACTAAGGTTCTAAGGTCCGTTAGTGCTTCACAACACCACACGGCGGCCCCGTATTCTCCTCGTTTCCCCATGAAGGATACAAGTACCAACCAAAGTGCCACACCAACAAAATCATCTCTTAAACCATATCGGTCTATACCGTACAGTCTCCACAATCTATTATTGTTTACCTAAAAAGTGCCCCCAGATCCGGGTGCAGGATCTATAGTAACCCAAGCAAAACCCTTTAAGAATAAAGCAAACAAACAAGAAAGCAATTTTGAAATGACCTAGATCCTAAGGTAAACCCCACTTTATTTATTCCCCAGCAGAGTCTCCAGTTCTGGTGATACGGTGGCAGAACCGACTGTTAATACTGGTTTGCATTTTGTATTTGCAAATGTCGCGGTAAGCAAGAGTCGCCACCGAATTTTATTTTATCCAATCAGGAAAAGGAAAAAAGAATAGACAAACCTTTTTCGAGATGTTTCTGAGTACAGAGGGTAGATTATAGAAAGGGAAGGTGTTAGCACCCTTTCTATCCATGGTTTTCCATGGGCTCTTAGGAACTTGCTCATTTTAAAATTTCTTGTGTGTGTGTGCTTGTTTTGAAAAAAAGTTTTACTTTGTGATAACCGTTGTATCAGTCCTCAAGGGTGTGACGAAGTTGTTTTGAAAAAGTGTTTGTATGAAAAGTTTTGTTTGATTGATTGAGCAAGTACTTAAGAGTTAATCTACCTACTCGAAAAAAGTATGTTCATTTTCCTTTTGACAGCGCTATCCCATTATTAAGGAATGGGTAGCACCATCGTTGGAGTTTTAATGGACGTTTAAAGGGACAGATACGATCACAAAAGCAATGTTAAGGAATTTTAGTAACCCTCCTAAAGCCTTAAAGATCTTTTCCGAGGAAACATCCGAATGGGTCATTTTTAGATCTTTCGGGGCTAGAGGATGACCGCTAACAAACCCTATACTTCATGACCATTTAATCAAAGGCAACCGGAGTGGAGTAAACCCTAGAAGTGAGCATGTGCGAGTGAATTTTTTTCCAGTTAATTATCTTTGTACAATTTAGGGTTTTCTACTGTTTTAATTTCTAGTTAATCTTTCCATACAATCCTACTAACATACACCTAGGCAGTTTATAATTTGCGGAAATTAAAATGCGGAAAGTTTAAAGTTTTAGCTATTACATGGCTTTCGCAGATACATAATCATTTTTTACTATAAAATAAAATGCGGAATTAAAACCTAATTAAAGCTATTACAAACTCAGAGCAGTTACAAAAATAATAAAAAAAGTAATTAAAATACGCGCGACGAATTAAATGCGAGGATAATTATAAAACCTAAAAATCTAATTGAGAAAAATATTTAAGTTATTTTTTGAAGAAAAAAATTAATTATATACAAAATTAAACCCTAATTTCTAATTGATTTTAATTACAAAAAAAAGAGTTAAATTATCCTAATTTTTAATTAAATTAATTAAAGAAAATAAACATTTTATGAAAAAATGATTTTTGGTATTTTTTGTGATTTTTGATTTAATAATAAAAAGAAATAATTTGATGTTATTTTAAAAAAAAAGAATAGTTAGAAAAATAATTAAAAGAATTAAAACAAAAAGATAGAATGGGCCTGTTTGCTGAAGGGGGGCGAGTGTATTGTGAAATTATCCAGGCCCATGAAGCCAGCCAGCCCAGTCAATGTTTGATCCCATGTGGTACTGACTTGAGAGTACACCATGATCCTTCGTTGCTGGAGGCGCTGGATCTGGAGAGGTTGTGATCCATTGGCTGGATGGTGATGGCATATGGTAAGCGTTTGGATGAGAGAAGCACATGATCTGCAAAGTGAAATTAAAATTAAGAAAACGCTGGGACCTGGGATCGAACCCAGGTCCTCATACTCACCACCAACGCGCTTTGCCATATGGGCTGTTGTTCTTATTTGTTAACATAATAATAACAAAATATAATATATGAAACAAAGTGGTTAGCTGGAAAGAAGCGCGGAATTCAAATGGTCCAATGGGGTTCAGACACGTTGTCATCTTCCTCCTCATCTGTCGTATAAGGTATCAAGCTTTTTACCTACAGTCAAACATTTGTAGCCATTGCCTTGCCAACTTCAAAAACTCATAAAACGCATGATAAATGAAATTGAAGGCCAGGATTCAAATGGTCTTGATGCCACGATCATCATGGTGCCCTGTTCTTGGTCTAATTATACTTGTGGATAAAAACCCTAAAACAACCACGAAAACCCTAACAATGGCAAACACGCCTACAAGCATCAAAACTTCAATTAAATTATTCAGACATGTTACAAATACATCAATGATCACAAATATGCCATTAAATTATGCTAATGATGCAAGAATTGTCGTAACCAATTTTGAAAAAGCAAGCAAACCGTGTGGGGTTCAGGGATTGATTCTGGATGTGAGGAGGTGTGCAATTGATCCTGTTAGTTCCAGGAGATGTCCAGGAATTGTTTTTAAGCTTTGGAATGGCCTGAATTGGTCTCTATGTTGAAATCTGATTCACCAACTTTTGTCAAAAATTTAAGTTTTTCTTTGTGCTTTCCACGACTGCTAGACCTTTTTTTTCCGTGCTTGTTCATGCTCCATATATATCCTTGAATGAATTAGGGTTATAAAAACAACATGTATCTTTGAAGTTTTTGAAGATTTGATCTCATTCTTCTTTTGTATGATTTATTTCCAAATTAGGCCAAATCATGCCACTCTTGCTCCAATAACCCTTGATACAAATTGATCCTGCTATGCTAGCATAATTAGAATTGGATTCTATCAAAAAATCATATCAAAACAAATCTTTGCTATTATTTGTCATTTATTTGATTTAATTTGAATTTTTAATAATAAAAAATCAAAATAAAATAAATAATGAAGCAAATAACATGTGGGTAAGTAATTGGGTCGTGGACAATGTTATGAGTGAGGTGCAAGCATAAAAAGTTAGGCCCATTTGGCAAAAAAATGCATTTTTGAGCACATTTGACTTTTGGCAATTTTGCAAAAATGGTCAACTTTGACAAGGCATATCTCTTCCAATTTTAACCCTAGAGAGGTGTTCTTGGACTTTTTATAAATCTTAGGATGTCCCCTAAACAAAACTTTTGGTCTCATCTCAATTGGGTCTTCCATGTTCATGTAAGAAGCTTTGACCCAAAAGTGTTTTTTGTTGACCTTTCAAAAGGACCTATAATGTAGAAATTCATATATTTTTATGAGTGCATATTTTGAACTTGAGGGCTGAAGATGAATTGTAAGGAATTGCATCCTCTTTGAAATGAGCCTTAGATGGAAAATTTCTGATAAAGTATGAGGAAGTTATGCTTGGTCAAAGTTTGGTTGACTTTTCCTAAGAAACTCTAATTTAGCAACTCTTGAGTTTTGATGAATTCAGAGCATTCCTTGAGGTATCATGATAAACCCTTGATCAAATGATTAAAGTTACTTCAAAATGTTAATGTTGACAAAAAAAATTGAGGTTTGACTGTCTGTGGGCCACAATTGGCTTTTGACCTAATACAGTCGATTCTCAAGCATTTGAGCAGTTGATTGAGAAAACTTCTTGTGCACGATATGAGATTTGACATGGATGACCTTGAGAGCATATTAGGGCCATGGAAAGAATTTGAGGCCTTTGGAGTACACACATCCTGATGAAAATGGAAACCCTAATTTGAGACACGTTGCCTTAGGAGAGAGTTTGTCTGGTCAACTCTTGGGCAACCTTGAACAAATTGAGGATCTCAATGGGCATGTGCTGAGTAAAATGAGAGGGAAAATTTTGGGGTACAACAACAGTCTTTGGGGAGATCTCAGGAGAAAAAACCCTTCAACTTCTAGTAATCCTGTTGGTCCCGAAAATGTTACTGACATCGGGATCAACCTCTTCACTCTTCAGGTCTTGTTTAACGCCATGATAGTAGATATCGACGCCATAATGCCAAGAGACGGCTTTGTCTGAGGTGTACGGGACAGGACCAATATAGGTGATTATTAATGGAGCAACTCTTAGAGTGGGTGTAATCCTAACAGGTCTTCTCGAGGAGGCCTTGGAAGAATTGGCGGAAATGGTTATAATAGCAACATCTTCGAACGAAACAGCAGGAGTCAAAGTTTTCTCGAACAAAATTTCTCTGCTATCCATCAGGCGTTGAACACCTGTCTTTAGCAGATAGCAACCAGAAGGCAGATATGAACACTTATGGCAACCTTCACCACAATCCAGAAATATACCGGCCAGCAACAAATTCTTCTTAACAGTCATAAAAGGAGTAGAAACTTCATCAACTGAGGTCACAAACCAATTGGTATCAACGGTGTTAACTCCACGGTTATGCCTAGGCATGGGAGCAGTTATGACATTAGACTTCTTCAGAGCATCGAACTCAATCTCCTTGGCTTCAATCAGATCTTGTACTTTATTTCTTAGAGCCCAACAATCATTTGTATCGTGACCAGGACTCTTAGAATGGTAGGCACACCGAGCGTTAGGATTGTACCGAGGAGACGAGGTATTAGGATTCTTGGGAGCCTCTTTCAAATTTGTCAAATTTGATCTCAGCAGATGGGGTAGAACCTCTATCAATGCCATGTTAATCCGGGTAAACTGCCTTTGTGGTCTTTCTACCCTTTGCTGATTGTTGCATTATGGGGCAGCCGCAAGCATAAGTATCATTACAGCACTTACCGTTGGACGGTATTCCGTTTTGCTCTGACCTCTCATACTATAAACGGAACTGGCCTCCTTCTTACCGGTGAAGGGCCTCTTTACTGAACTCGAAGAGGTGTCTTTTTTTATTTTACCGCTCTGGATTCCAGCTTCTACCCTTTCTCCAGTTAATGTCAGCTCCGTAAAACCAGCCGATGAGCTACCGATCAAATGGTTAAAGAATGGACCAGACAACGTCCCAAGAAACATGTCGACCAACTCCGTGTCAGATAAAGGGGGTTGAACTCTCCCAGCCAAGTCTCTCCACTTCTGCGCGTAGTCCTTAAAGCCTTCACCTGCACCCATGGACATACTCTGGAGTTGAGTACGAGTAGGGGCCAGGTCGGCATTGTATTGGTACTACTTGTAAAAAGCAACAGCCAAATCCTCCCAGTTTCGGACATTGGTTCCCTCCAATTGGTAGAACCATTCGAGATGAGTCCCTGACAGGCTCTCTTGAAAGAAGTGAACCCACAAGTTTCTATCAGCGGTATGGGGCTGGATCTTCCTTACATAGGAACGGAGATGAAGCTTTGGGCAAGACACCCCATCATACTTTGCGAAAACTGGAGCCTTAAATTTTTGTGGGATTACCACTCCCGACACCAATCCCAGTTCTTCGAAGTCCAACCCAGGTATTCTCTGGACTTCCATGGCACTCAACCGATATTCTAACTGCTTGTATCTATCCTCAATGGGAGGATATTGCTCATCATTGTAGTCGGTATCATTGTCATATATTTCAGGACTGGGGTCCTCTTCCCTTGTCTTCCTCTCTTGATTCTCCCCTTCTTTGGACAAGGAGGTCAAATCGACTGATTGCTTTAGTGCCCCCTGATCAGTAAAATAGCAAGTGTACTATTTTTACCAATGTAGTAATAAAAGGAAGTTATCCCGTGTATCGATCTCGAGGACTGCGTTAAAATTAACAGTGATGAAAAGGATTCAATTAGACAAAAAGGGCATTGGTGTAGTTTGAGTAAAGGTAAAAAAATCTGCTCTGTAAATCTTAAAACAAAAAGAAAAGAGTAATAACACAACAATGATGAAACATGCTATGATAAGATGTATGAATTACTCCGTAATGAATTAAACTTCTATTTATACTATCTATGCTTACGTAATCCAATACCGATTCTCCAGAGTAGTTTCCCATAATTCCTTAGCCGAAAACCCATGACATAAAATTTTAAAGTCTAATTCCTTAGATATTCAAACATATGTCAATCACACGTAAAAGATCAATAATTTACATTCAAAGCTATTAGATCCTTATTCCTAAGAGAAATTAGCGACAGTATTATACAAGTAGCGATAAAGTGATCAGTCAAACCTACTTTACCCATAGATCAATACCCAATTTTCCAAAAGGATAAGCACTAGGAAATTGCATAATACAGTGAAAACATAAAAACATAGATATAATAAAAGTATGGCAATTTAGTTCATTACAGAAGCAATTCAGGGACACCCCCTAGCATTGGGGGGTTTAGCTTTTCATAATATTCAAAGAAAATACTAATTTAATGTTAAACATTACAAAGGATGGAATTGCTCTGATCTTCAATTGCTTCCGCTTTTGTTGATCTACATCATCCAAACCTTTGATCGTTCTCGTCCTTTTGTTCTCTACTATCCTCTTTTTCCTCAAAAACAAAAAGTACCTTCTACTCCTCAAAACTAGGTCTAAATAGTGTCAGATCACCTAAGAAGTCTGCGTAAAGTCCGAAATAACCTCCAAGAATTTAAATAGAGTGATTTCAAAAAATCACTTTTCTGTCCCACTCTTGCCAACACGGGCCGTGTCATGTGACACAGGCAGCCGTGTTGGCCTTTGAAGTCTCACTCCTGCAAAACATTTTCCAGGTATTCTGACACGGGCCGTGTCATGTGACACGGGCCCCCGTTTCAACTTCTGCGTTGTTCCTTCATCTTGACCGTGCAGCAGTCTCTCTGACACGGGCGCCCGTGTCAGCTTCTGCATTATTCCTTCACCTTTCCCGTGCAGCATTCTTCTGACACGGCCTCCCGTGTCAGCTACTGTATTTTCAAAGGGAACGCTTCTGAACTTGTCAGTTCCACCACTATTCCTGTGCAATTTCGCCCGGACCTGAAAATACAAAAAGAACTACTGGACCAAGATTTTAAAAGTTCTTTATTTAACAAAAATTGAACTGACAAAATGTAAATAAACAAAAATTGAGAAAATTAACATACGCGACGAAAACAGTAAAAAAAACTAGCTAAAGTGTTACCAAAGATGTGGTTTCGTGGCAGATGATAGATAGATAACCAGACAGAAATGTGACCGATCACAACCCCAAACTTATCTCATTGCTTATCCTCAAGCAAAGCTTAAGTCCGCATTATAGGTACCCTCGGAATTTCAACAAACCACGTACCACTGAGATTATTCGCAATTTCTTAACTTTCTTCTAGGCCTTACATGCTTCCCCGACTTACTGCAATCAACTACACTTTCAGAATTTAACACCTCTTCCTCTGTCAGTCTCTCACACTTTCTCCAGATCCCTTGGGTGTAAGTGTTTATACTCTCATTGTCAAGGTATGCACCGTCATCTACTGAGTTTGCACAATATCTGTAAACATAACACAAACACACAAAACATACACTATATGAGGACTTTATAGGTTATAACGGGGCTAAGGGACAAGGTGGAATATGCAAAGAAAAGGAAACAAATGGTTAAATAGCTCATATTCGGTGTTATCTATCACATAATATTCGAGATTTTTCAGTTTCTTCTCCTCAAAAGGGTATTGGAGGAACTATGATACGCTTCTCTCTCTTCTTTTTTTTGAATGCTTCTGTGACGAGTGCATTATCTCAATATTTTTTTTCTTTTGGAGTTCTACATATTTTCTCCTCTTCTTTTTTTTTTACTGCACTCATTTACTCTCCTCTGCAAGTGTCACAACCCCAAACTTAGAGTATTTACACAAACCATAAAATTTCTAACACCTACCTTAGCAAGGTAGGGAAGTGTTTAGGCTAAAGGTTTTATAAAATGCAGGTTTTATTTTTATTTTAATTTTTAATTTTTTTTACGGGGATAAGGCTCAAATTGGGGTAACAAGGGATAATGTAAAAGGGAAGGCTCAACAGGCTCAGGGCTGAATTTTTTTTTTGCCTCAGTGCATGTGTGTGTGCAGTATATATTCACAGATCAATTATGCAAACAAAAAGAGACTAAGTACATACCCAACACTCTCATGGTGCATATGTGTTTGGCTATTTCCGATCCTCACCATGTTGGGTGTACTGACAGTTTCGAAGGTGCCAACTGTGTCATGTAGCGTCATGTAGATTCGGGTATGTCATATTCCGATCTAGTTCCAGTGTTACGGATTGCGTCCAATCTTCTTTTCAATCGTACCAACTTCCGGAGGTTTCCTAGAGTTTAGTGTTGGGATTGATTTGTCTCATCCACTTCTCTCAGATTATCTACTATTTCGGCATAGTCACCACACATCTGAAACACACAAAACATACAGAAACCAAAGATTTAAACTGAAATAACACGCAATAAATAAAAACACACAAAATACTAAATAATAAAAGAAACCCCCTCACACTTGGACTAAACATTAACCTCAATGTTTCAGAACTAAGGATGCAAGGGTCTTACAGAGCTCACTGCGGTGGAGAAGGGTGAGGAAACTGCAACATCAAGTGCTGCATCATTCGTTGTATGCCAGCCAACATCTCTCCTTGCTGAGCTTGTTCGTGTCCTTGACGGAACAACTCGACTCCTTGACGTGTTTGCTCAGCTCATAGATCAGCACATTCTACTTGCAGCCACACCCACTCCTCTTGAGTGAATGATGAGGACCGGCCATCCATCTAAGTCGGCCTTTCAGATGGACTTTCTACTGGCTCTTTAGCATCATCATCCACGAGGTGTTCCTCAACAGGATTGTTAATATCATTCTCAACTTGAAAAGCATCATTAAAAATACCATATTCCCAATTTTGACGATTCAAAATTGATATTTTTCAGGGTTAGGCAGCATCATAATAATCCGCTTAGAAACAATATAACCGAAATGATTACCCAGTACTTAAATCATCCCCTGATTAATTAAGGCATTCATATCTATTTTACTCATACCTGCCACAGGTACATGATTCATTTCCATAGGGTTGTAACCAAAATAAACGGCTATTTGGGTTATCATACTGCCAACAGAAATATCACCCAAAGTTGCTCGTCCCACTTTTCTCAGGTGGTTTGCTGCGAAGGCAGCAACATTGACCGGGGTTGCATTGGCCATAGCATGAAGCAGAAAGAGCTCTGCCTGCGATGCGACTCCTGTACTATCTCCTATACCTAACAAAGTGTAAGCCATCCACTTCTGAGCATACCTGAAGCAAGGGTTTTGAACCTGAGATGCCTTGGCGCTCTTTGCCTCAAAACCACCACAACCAGTGATATCTCCCCAAAATCCCGCTGAATTGAAAGTTTTTGGAATTGCTCCTGGTCCATAAACGGGAAGGTGGAGAATCCCACCCAATTCCTCAAGGGCCAGCTGACGTTCCACATTGAACAGCCTGAATGTTAGAGTACCTGTGTGCATTAGAGTGCTTCCATCCCAAGTTTGTTTCAGCTTACACTCGACAGAGCTCAGAAATTCGAGTGTTATGCACTCAAAAGTGGGCGTTTCATGCTGCATAAATTCCAAAATTCCCAAAACATGCAATATTCTATATAATTCATCAGTTAAACCCAGTTGAGACAAAGTTTGGGAGCACATGTACCTTGTAGGCGTCAACTTACGTCGAATATGATGCGAGTAATGCACTTCATGAGCAG
Organism: Vicia faba; assembly: GCA_948472305.1. NCBI lineage: Eukaryota > Viridiplantae > Streptophyta > Magnoliopsida > Fabales > Fabaceae > Vicia > Vicia faba. The sequence goes on from OX451737.1 coordinate 105,225,971, forward strand.
GATTGTCAAAGAAAATGTCATTAGCGTTAGGTTCCGCCATTTGGTCGCGGCTACTCCTTGGTCTAGACCTCGATGGTTCGCCTGCTGGCTGCTTACCTCTTGCATTACGCTTTGGGGGCATTTTTGGTAAACCTGTAAAATCACACCAAAATGAAACAGAGAGTTAGAGGAAAAAGCTACCGTAGAAAGGTAGAGGGCGAAATTTGGAACAACTTTTGTGAAAGCTGCCAGGTGGGAGCACGAGATCTAAGGAGAAAGACAGGAGTTTTATGAAGAGAGTGGCTATGGAGTTTGAGAGAGATAGAGATAGAAGAAGGGGAGACAAAAGGTTTTTGTGAAATGTGAGAGGGAGAAGTGTGATAAAATGCTGGGCCCATAAGTTTGTTTTTTTAAAATAAAACTCCCAAAATTCCTTTCCCTCTTTATTATTTTATTTTTGAAAAAATAAAAATAAAAAAAAATCTAAAACGCATGACACGACCGTGTCACATGACACGGGCAATTGTGTCAGGGCCTGCTATTCACGCTCCAGGGTTTCTGACACGGGCGTGTCGCCTGACACGGGAACCCGTGTCAGAGACTGAATATGCACTCTCTCTCTTCTTTGGATAACACGGCCGTGTCAGATAACACGGGCGACCATGTCAGATGACACGGGCGACCGTGTCATCACCTGTACTTTCCAAAAACCTCTTTCAATTTTTCTCAAATCTTCTTTCGTCGCCCTGCTCAAAACGCCATTCCTCAAACTCCTCTGCATAAGAGACCCTGAAGTAAGACAATTCAACAACACAAAATAAATCATAAGAAATAAAACACGTGGGTTGCCTCCCACGCAGCGCTTCGTTTAACGTCGCATGGCTCGACGGTTGATCATCTCACCCTGTAAGACGAACAACATGAATCTGACCACCTTATTTCTCAATATAATAGGGTTTTAACCTTTGTCCATTCGCTTTAAAAATGTCACCATTTGCTTGATTTCTCACTTCAATCGCCCCATGAGAAAACACTTTGTGCACTACAAAAGGTCCTGACCATTTGGATCTCAGTTTTCCAGGAAATAACTTCAACCTGGAATTGTATAAGAGGACTAGTTGTCCTTCATGAAACTCTTTCCTCACAATCCTTTTAGCATGCCACTTATTTGTTTGGTCTTTGTAAACCTTTGCATTCTCATAAGCGCGGTTCCAGAATTCCTCCAATTCATGAAGTTGTAGGATTCATGAACTTCCTGACTTAGCCAAATCCATATTCAAAAATTTTGATGCCCAGAATGCCTTGTGCTCCAACTCCAAAGGCAAATGGCATGCTTTTCCATAAACTAGTTGGTACAGCGACATACTGATTGGTGTTTTGAAAGCCGTTCGGTAAGCCCATAAAGCATCATCCAATTTAGCCACCCAATCTTTCCGAGAAGAATTTACTATTTTCTCAAGAATTTGCTTTAGTTGCCTATTTGAAACTTCCACTTGCCCACTAGTTTGAGGGTGATACGGAGTGGAAACCTTATGCTTAACATTGTACTTCTGGAGTAACTTTTCCATGAGGTGATTCAGGAAATGTGTTCCTTCATCACTTATGAGTGCTCTCGATACTCCAAATCTAGCCAAAATGTTTTCTCTCAAAAATTTCACCACCACTTTCGCATCATTAGTTGGTAGAGCCACAACTTCAACCCATTTTGATACATAATCAACCGCCACAAGGATGAGTTCTTCCCAAAAGATGGTGGAAAAGGTCCCATGAAATCGATTCCCCAAACATCAAATAATTCGACTTCCAACATAGAATTACGAGGCATCTAGTTTCTCTTGGAGATATTCCCAGTTCTTTGACATTTATGACACTCTTTTACCATATCTTGGGCATCCTTGAACAACGATGGCCAATACAACCCTGATTGGAGGACCTTAGTCGCAGTTTATCACCACTAAAATATCCTCCGTATTCCGACGCATGGCATGCTTTGAATATGTCTTCCTGCTCTTGCTCATGCACACATCTTCTTATAAGACCATCCACTCCTCTCTTGTATAAAAATGGGTCATCCCACAAATAAAACCTGCAATCATGAACAAACTTTTTTTTCTTCTGTTAGAATCAAAGTCATCAGGGATGATACCTCATACTATATAGTTTGCATAATCTGCGAACCATGGTACACCAATAACAACAAGGATGTGTTCATCAGCAAACTCATCCTTGATTGGCCGCTTAACCTCTGTTTCTTCAATAGGTGACATACGAGAGAGGTGATCATCAACGGTGTTTTCACAGCCTCTCTTATCACGAATCTCCACATCAAACTTCTGAAGAAGTAGAATCCATCTCAGGAGTCTTGGCTTAGAATCCTGTTTAGCGAATAGATACTTCAAAGCAACATGGTCAGTATAAACAATGACCTTAGAACCCAATAGATATTGCCTGAATTTATCGAAGGCGTAAACCACAGCTAACAACTCCTTTTCAGTAGTTGCATAGTTCATTTGTGCAGGGTTCAACACATGACTCGCATAATAAATAACATGCAGCGGTTTTTCTCTACATTGTCCCAGAACTTCCCCTACTACAATATCACTAGCATCACACATGATCTCGAAAGGGAGAGACCAATCAGGGGCTACAACAATTGGTGCCGACACCAATTTACTCTTTAATGTTTCAAAAGCTACGACACACTGTTTATCAAACACAAAATCCCTATCCTTAATCAAAAGGGTCGTTAAAGGTTTTGCTATTTTAGAAAAATCTCTTATGAATCTACGGTAAAAACCCGCATGCCCAAGGAAACTTCTAATACCTTTTTCATTCGTTGGAGGATGAAGCTTTGATATTACTTCGATCTTTGCTTGGTCCACCTCTATTACCTTGTAGGAAATTTTGTGGCCTAAGACTATTCCTTCGTGCACCATGAAGTGGCATTTCTCCCAGTTAAGGATTAGATTACTCTCCTGGCATCTTTCTAAGACAAGAGCAAGGTTACTTAAACAATTATCAAACGACTTACCAAAAACTGAGAAGTCATCCATGAAGACTTCCATATATTTTTCAAGCATATCCGCAAAAATCGACTGCATGCATCTTTGAAAGGTAGCAGGTGCATTGCATAACCCAAATGGCATTCTTCTGTAGGCAAAAATACCAAAAGGGCATGTAAATCCTGTCTTCTCTTGATCTTCTGGTACAACAACTATCTGATTATACCCCGAATAACCATCAAGGAAACAATAGTACTCATGACCGGCCAACCTCTCCAACATCTGGTAGATAAATGGTAACGATAAGTGATCCTTTCTCGTAGTGAGGTTCAATCTTCTATAATCGATACAGACTCGCCATTCGGTAATTGTCCTTGTAGGGATCAACTCATTCTTCTCATTCTTGATCACATGTGTCCCTCCTTTCTTTGGCATGACATGTATAGGACTCACCTAAGAACTGTCAGATATAGGATAAATCATCCCAGCATCTAATAGTTTCACCACTTCTCTTCTGACTACCTCTTTCATTGCGAGATTTAGTCTTCTTTGGGGTTGGACAACCGGTTTATGATCATCTTCCATAAGAATTTTGTGCATGCAAACCGTAGGACTAATCCCCTACAAATCATCAATCGACCACCTGATAGAACTTTTGTGTTTTATTAGAACTTTGACGAGCTTATCCTCTTGGAGAGCTTCAAGATTGGAACTGATTATTGTCGGGCACCTATTGTCGGTGTCGAGGAAAACATACTTGAGGTTCTCAGGTAATTGTTTCAATTCAGCTCCTTCCTTAGATTCATCTTTCTTCTCTTCCGTTGAAGACTGCCTTAAATCCTCCCACCGATTTGGTCGAGTCCCCTTGAATGATAGAATTGCATCCATCATGGCTAATGCTTCCATATCTTTTTCATCCACCTCTTCAGATTCTTCAAAAATTGATAAGCTCAACACTTTTTCCAACGGTAGTTGTTGTGTCTTCAAAGAATTCTCATTAGCAACCACTTGATCAATTACTTTGATATGTTGGCTCGTGGCAATTACATCCTTATACTTCATAGTGTTTCGAACATCAATTTTCAAATCTTCATCATAGACTTTCAGAGTCATGGTACCCTCTTCTATGTCTATCAAACATCTTCCGGTCTCTAAAAATGGCCTTCCAAGAATGAGAGGAATCTCCTCATCTTCCGGCATCTCAAGCACAACAAAATCAACCGGGAATAAGAACTTGTCAATTTTCACCAGGACATCTTCCACTATTCCATAAGGTCTTTTCACCGAATGATTGGCAAACTGAAGTGTCATCCTTGTGTTTTGCACATTACCAATCCCCAATTTCTTGTATATGGAAAGTGGCATGAGACTGACACTTGCTCCCAAATCAATAAGGGCCTTTTTAAAAGATCTATCCCCAATAGTGCAAGGGATAGTAACAGAACCTCGATCCTTCTTCTTTACTAGAATCTTTATACCCTGCAAAATAGCACTACAGGTTTCAATTAGAATAATAGGGTCGGTATCGATGGTTCTTTTCTTTGATATGATATCTTTCATGAACTTGGCATAATTAGGCATCTGCTCGAGTGCCTCCAAGACAGGAATGTTGAGTTCAAGCTTTTTGAACATCTCTAAAATTTTTTTAAAGTTTTTCTCATGTTGCCCCTTCTTCTTGTTTCTTGGACCGTACTCTCATGTATAGTTACTTCTTCATTTTCAACCTCATTTTCTTTAATCTCTAAATCAACTTCAAACAATAGGTCTTCTTCTTCAGAATTTTTCTCCTGCACATCTTTTGCCTTACTGCTCTTAGTGACCACAACATTCACATGATGGTTGTCTCTTGGATTAGTAACTGTGGCACTTGGAAAGCGCCTTGTGGTTGCGAACCTGCAAGTTATTGTGCGATCTGACTCTTCTTGAAATTGAGAACTTTGAGCGGCCACATTTTCAATGGAAATCTCCCAATCATCTTTTCGTGTCCCATGTTGTTGAAATTGTTGTTGAGGTTGGGTGTATGGTTGTTGCTGCTGTGGTCAGTTTTGGGCATTTCCTTGTTGATCCTTCCATGAGAAATTAGGATGATTTTTCAAACCGGATTATATATATTTGAATAAGGGTTGTTTTGCCTGAGAAATTTTATCTCCTCAATTTGTTGTGCAGTGGCAACGCAATGTACAGTAAGATGAGGTCCTCCATAAATTTCATAATTGCTAGCATGCGTGGGTTGAACCGGTTGAACCTGAGCTACAGTTTGTGTATCAATGGCCATCTTCTTCAATCTTCTTTCTACTTCAGCTGTAATTTGGTCTTCCATCTTAACAACTTGATTAGCCAATTTCAAATCAATTATTCCTTCAGGTTGGGACACACTCCGGTCATACAACTCTAAATGCTCATTTGCTGCGATAGCTTCAATTATCTTTTTAATACCAGTGGCTGTTGTAAAGTTAGTTGAGCCACCGACAACTGTGTCGATGAGTTGCTTAGTCTTCATCCTTAGGCCATTTACAAAATTTTGCATTTGTTCAGTTGCATCCATGTTGTGAGTAGGACATGCAACCAACAGTCGTTTAAACCTCTTATACGCATATCCCAGTGATTCTCCTTCCTTCTATTTAAAGTTCACAATGTCATACCTCTTACGAATGTACACAGAAGTAGGAAAATATTCATTGAGAAAGGTAGTCTCCATCTGTTGCCAAGTTATAATGCTTCCATCCGGTAAAGAGTAGAACCGTTCTTCAGCATCCTCTGACAATGTAAAAGGGAACATTACAAATTTTTTTGCTTCTTCAGAATGCCCCTCAATTTTCAAGTTGCCTGATAGTGGAAGGGTGCAACTAAAAGTGGTCGACGCTTACTGGTTGATTGACGATCGTCATCCGGCCCAGAGGGGCATTTACTCCTCCATAGTCGCCCAAAAGTATTTCCACAAGCGGTGGGTCAACAACCATCGCTTCAGACTCTAATTGCACTGAAGGATTTGATTGAACTTCTTATCTCCCCTTCCGACTTTCTTGCCTAGCTTTTCGGATTATCTCTCTCAGTGATCTTTCTGGTTCTGCGTCAAAAAGAAATTCAGCTGAGGCCTTACCTCGCATAAAAAGATTAGACAATAATTAGTTGTGAGCGAATATTACAAAATAGTAAAATAAAATTTTGGTTGCAGAGCAACAAAATCCTAATTGAGTAATTTAAACACAGAAAATTTGGCAGTCCCCGGCAACGGTGCCAAAAACTTGATCGGTAAAATAACAAGTGTACTATTTTTACCAATGTAGTAATAAAAGGAAGTTATCCCGTGTATCGATCTCGAGGACTACGTTAAAATTAACAGTGATGAAAAGGATTCAATTAGACAAAAAGGGCATTGGTGTAGTTTGAGTAAAGGTAAAAAAATCTTCTCTGTAAATCTTAAAACAAAAAGTAAAGAGTAATAACACAACAATGATGAAACATTCTAGGGATAAGATGTATGAATTGCTCCGTAATGAATTGAACTTCTATTTATACTATCTATGCTTACGTAATCCAATACCGATTCTCCAGAGTAGTTTCCCCTAATTCCTTAGCCGAAAACCCATGACATAAAATTTTAAAGTCTAACTCCTTAGATATTCAAACATATGTCAATCGCACGTAAAAGATCAAGAATTTATGGTCAAAGCTATTAGATCCTTATTCCTAAGATAAATTAGCGACGATATTATACAAGTAGCGATAAAGTGATCAGTCAAACCTACTTTACCCATAGATCAATACCCAATTTTCCAAAAGGATAAGCATTAGGAAATTTCATAATACAGTGAAAACATAAAAACATAGATATAATAAAAGTATGGAAATTCAATTCATTACAGAAGCAATTCAGGGACATCCCCTAGCATTGGGGGGTTTAGCTTTTCATAATATTCAAAGAAAATACTAATTTAACGTTAAATATTACAAAGGATGGAATTGCTATGATCTTCAATTGCTTCCGCTTTTGTTGATCTTCGTCATCCAAACCTTTGATCGTTCTCGTCCTCTTGTTCTCTGCTGTCCTCTTTTTCCTCAAAAACAAAAAGTACCCTCTACTCCTCAAAACTAGGTCTAAATAGTGTCGATCACCCAAGAAGTCTGCGCAATGTCCGAAATAACCTCCAAGAATTTTAATAGAGTGATTTCAAAAAATCACTTTTCTGTCCCGCTCTTGCCAACACGGGTCGTGTCATGTGACACGGGCAGCCGTGTTGGCCACTGAAGTCTCACTCCTCCAAAACATTTGCCAGGTATTCTGACACGGGCCGTGTCATGTGACACGGGCGCCCGTGTCAGCTTCTGCCTTGTTCCTTCATCTTGACCGTGCAGCAGTCTCTTTGACACGAGCCATATCAGGTGACACGGGCGCCTGTGTCAGCTTCTGCATTATTCCTTCACCTCGCCCGTGCAGCATTCTTTCTGACACGGGTCGTGTCAAGTGACACGGCCGCCCGTGTCAGCTACTGTATTTTCGAAGGGAACGCTTATGAACTTGTCAGTTCCACCACTATTCCTGTGCAATTTCGCCCGGACCTGAAAATACAAAAATAACTACCAGACCAAGATTTCAAAAGTACTTTATTTAACAAAAATTGAACTGACAAAATGTAAATAAACAAAAATTGAGAAAATTAACATACACGACGAAAACAGTAAAAAAAACTAGCTAAAGTGTTACCAAAGATGTGGTTTCGTGCTAGATAATAGATAGATAACCAGACAGAAATGTGACCGATCACCCCCCCCCCCCAAATCTTATGCCCATATTAAGGATACCAGCGGGTTTCTTCTTCTTCTTCTTCTTCTTCTTCTCCTTCTTCTTCTCTTTCAGGATGAGGGCCTTCAGATCCTCCTGCCCTTTTTCCAGAGTTATGAACATCTGTTGAAATTGGGAATTTTGTGTCTGAAGATCTTTGATGCTTTGTTCATAACGAAGAAGATGAGAAACCTGTAATGGTACCTGTTTATGCAATGTTATGGATGTGATGCGTATGCGATGATTTCAAGGACTTTGGCAAATTTAAACTTTGCAAACCAAAATGAAACAAATATTTTATTAGTAGAATTCAAAGTACAATTGCTTATTAGGCGTTACAAATAAAAAAAAACTAAAAAAAATAAAGTTTCCCATGGATGCTTCCTCTTTGTGCCGAGATAGACATTAAGGCTTCTTTCCTCATGAAGCTGCTTTGTGAGCTCTAAAACCTTCTTCTCCTGGGCATAGAACTGGTCCCTATAAGTATCCTGCTCCTTCTTCAATTGGATCCAAGACCTCTGTAGTTCTTCAAGATCAGTGGGCATATCAGGATGGAGAACCGTGTAGGGAATATCCCCTTCAATAATGGACTCCACAATCACTGGTAAGAATTCTATGTAGGGCATCATAAGTTTCTGAGCGCGAGCTCGTACCCATTGGAGATAAGGTTCCATAGGAACGAAATTCTTCGGCCCCAAAGTCTTGGCGTCAGATCTATTTATCATGCCTCAAGCTCGTATGAGCTGTAGGATCAAGCGTTTACCACTGAGCTAAAAACAATTGCTTGTAGCCAAGGTGCTACTCTATTTCCTTATAGAGAATCTAACAAGGGGCCTACCTGGCCCACCTAACACACTTGTGTAGGCGCCCATGGGGGGATGTTAAGTCCTTCGAATCCCTAAGGTTGACGCTGGATACTTTAATCTAACATAAACCTCTGGTGATACCGTTGAATATCCCCCTCATAGTTAAATACAATGCCCCGGATAAGTAACTCATGAGGACCATCCCTTCGAGCATAACCAAATTGTCATAGATCCAAACAAGGATTGTAAGTTATGCCTCCCCTAATGCCAAGTAGTGGGACGTTAGGGAACTCCACGCAATGGTCAATAATAGGAACATCTCACATAAGTCGGGAATACCAGAGAATATCCGCGTGAGAAAGTGACATTATCCTTTGTGACCAACCAAAACCTTCTTCATTTTTCAGCACTGACTTAGGGAGGTGAGAAATAAACCACCTCGACAGTAATGGCATGCAGCACATAAGGACCCCTCTTCTCTTCATGGTACGAGTATGGAGATAGTGCAAGACATCTCCGAGCACGGTAGGAACAGGGTTGCGAGAGAAGAAAATCTTGATAGCATTCACATCTATGAGTGAGTCTGGATTAGGGAACAATACTAAACCATAGGTTAGGAGGGCCAAGACCTCCTCAAAAGCTTGAAAGTCCAAATCATCCTAAAACAGCCAGGCTCTGTCTATTAGGAACTTGGATAGAAAACCCTTGACTCCGCTTCTTGTTTCCCAATTGGATACCACGTCGCCTGTTTTAGATGCAAAGCTGAGGCAATGACTTCTGGCTTCAGAATCTCTTCTAAACCTGTGAAAGGCACCTGGTCAAGAATGGGTATATTTAATAACTGAGAGAACTATTCCATGGTAGGCACCAACTGATAGTCTGGAAAGGTGAAGCAGTGGTGCTCGGGATCAAAGAACTGAAAGAGTACACCCATCATCTTTTCATCAAAGCTTGAAGTAACCAGGTTGAGAAGTCGACCATGTCTCTTGGTGAACACAGAAGTTTCAGGAACCCTTGATATTAGTTCTTTGAGTTGGGGAGGTGTTCTCACAAAGCTGATTCGAATAATGTTTCTACGAGCGGAAGCGATGATCTGCAAAACAGAACAAAGATAAAATCCCTTGGTCCTTAAAATGGTTAGTGTAATACGAATGGATGCTATGTTATGATGCATGATGTTATGTTCAAACAGAGTAAATCACACACAAGCCAAACACACAATAGTCCTTAGGTTCAAAGGCTTGCATGAGGTTAAAGGTAAGTACCCTCTTGAAGTTTAGTTTGTTTCAAACCTGTCTTAGAAAAGTAAATGGGTTCTAAGGATTCTCAATATCACTGATCATCGTCTATCAGGCATTGTTTCAGCTCAGGCAATCTTTTTTTCCGGCCGAAATATCCCGAAAGTTTGATCTCAATGAGTGTAGCATCGAGTATCAACCAATCCTCAACTTTATACCGAGGTCAGCTATCTCACTACTTTCTAATGGCCAAGTTTGTTCAACTAAGGTTCTAAGGTCCGTTAGTGCTTCAGGACACCATGCGACGGCCCCGTATTCTCTTCGTTTCCACACGAAGGATATTGATACCAACCAAAGTGTCACACCAATACAACCATCGCTTAAACCATATCGGTCTATGCCGTACAGTCTCCACATCCTTTTGATGTTTACCTAATAAGTGTCCCCTAGATCTGGGTGTAGGATCTTTAACAAAACCAAAGCAAAAACCCTTAAATGTAAAGCAAACAAGTCAAACAAAGAAAAGCAAGTAAAGGTGATATAACCGTAAGGTAACCCCACTTTTAAACTCCCCATCAGAGTCGCCAGTTCTATGATACGGTGGGAGAACTGACTTGGGTGTTTTTGTGTTTGATCGCAAATGTTGCAGTTTAGCAAGATTCGCCACCGACTTTTCTTTTATCCAATAAGGAAAGGTGAAAAAGAACAAGAAAGACCTTTAGATATGTTTTCTTGAGTTCATGGGTAGATTATGAAAAGGGAAGGTGTTAGCACCCTTTTCATCCGTAGTTATCTACGGGCTCTTAGTTGTTTGCTAGATCACTTGCTTTTGTTTGAAATGTGCTTTGTGATTTGGGTTTTGAAAGTATTTTGAAAGTGTGACTTTGTAATGATTCTCGTCTCTATAAGAATGTGTACAAAGTGTTGACTTTTGAAAAAATGTTTCAAAATGAGAGTGTTGGTGTATAAAAATGTTTTTGTTGTAAGCAAGTGAGCAACTAGGAGCGAATCTACCTACTCAAAAGGTCTTAGATGTTATTTTCCTCTTCCTTTAGATGTTTCTATCTTACCATTAATTTGGTAGGAATCCCCATCATTGGATGTGAAGGGATGGGCGCGGGACATTTTTGTATAGTCATAGAAGGCAACCCATGGAACGTTTTAGCAATGCCGTGTTAGGGACTAGATCATTTATCGAAGGCAGCATCGAGGGTCATCGAGGGACTATGATCTTTTATCGAGGGTCTTTTGCTAAAACGCCCATGTTCGAGGGACATGACTATTTTTCCGATAGGCAACAAGGTAGGATTACCCTAAGGGTGCTAGTGTGCAAGTGTGTTTGATTGCATGCATTTTAGTCTTGATTAGGGTGATCTATTTGTTGATTTCATATCTTGCCATACACATCCTAATTACTAGCATTTTATATTTGGAAAAGCGTTAAATTGTGGAAATATAAAAGTCCTACGCTATTATAATATTTTATTGATGGGGGGTACATATTTACAAATGGGGGGTTGCAAGAATTTAAATCCTATTTAACTATTACAACCATACTGAAATGTACAATGCAAAAGAGAAAAAGGACTTGTTTAGAAAATGGTTTTTTGTCTTAATGAATTAAGAAAAAGAAATAAATAAATTAATAAAAGAAAATATTTTTATGTCTTTTTTATATTAATAAAAAAAGGGGATTAATATTGAAAATGGTAAAAAAAGAAAATAAATGAAAGATAGAAACAGCGTGCTGCTGCAAGCAAAACAACAAGGATCAAAAGTTCTGAAGCCAGGCGCGTTGTGACTCAGAAAGGAACGCCAGTGGAATCAGAAGTTCTGGATTGATACACTCTAAGGCCCTTTAAGAAACGTCAGAGGGAAAGGAAACAGAGGTTCTGGGTGGTATTCGGACAGTGAACCAAAAGTCAAAAGTTCTGTGTTGTGCTAAGATAGTGAGTGAACATCAGAAATTCAGTGTGTTGTCATCGTGTGAAAAATCAGAAATTCTGAGTGTTAAAACAGCGAGTGGAAGCATTAGAAGTTTAGTGTGCTTAACAGTAAGAAAGCCTAGAAGTTCTGTGTGTTTAACGTAAGGAGAACTCATAAGTTATGTATTGTGCTAACACAGTAAGTGAAAATCAGAGGTTCTATGCCATATTTCAACTCTTTCCTCATATTAATCAGCACATCAACAATTTATTCAGTTCTTAACAAATAGAAAATCAAAAGGATAAAAGCACAACAATTGATAGAAGTTCTAATCCTAATTCTGAGCCTAGCCTTAATCAAGAAGTTCTGATCCATAGTTTTTTCTGCTTATGCAATGATATGGACAACATCAATATTATGACAGTTACATATTTAATGATGTTCTGAATGAAAAGATGCAAAGTCAGAAAGACTTACCTTGAATCTGAAGCGTGTTCCTGGAACTTGAGCTGCTGCCTTCAGATGTTCGGGAGTCAGAAAGAGCAACGGAAGAGAAAATGCCAAGTTCTTTGACTCAAAGGGAAGAACGAAAGTTTGGTTTTCTGTTTGGAAATTCTGGATTTTTACGAAGGTTTCACAATTTTCTTTTCTCTCTTTTGATGATTCTCTCTCTCCAAAATCCAACCCCTTGAAAGTGTGATGGAGCAACTTATTTATAGGTGAATTTGTTATGGTTTTGGGGGAAAACAAATGGGATTTAAACTTTTTTGGTACACTGTTCCATTGCTTTTTTATCACAGCTTTTTGTATTTAGTGCAAATATGGGATATGGGAAAATGCAGGCGTGGACTGGATTAGCTGGTTGTTAGAGTATTGTGCTGTAGAAGTGAAGCAGGTTATTTAAACAAGGTCTTGGGATTTGGTGATGTTCTGATTGCAGAAGACCAAAATGAGACTCAAAGGGTGATGTTATGACCGAAGCGTTGAATGTAGCCTTCATATGTTGAAGAATCATGTTCTGACCAAAGAGCATCGCTTCTACATGTTCTGATTGAAGCATCATGTTCTGAACCGTATTTTCAACTTCTGACTGCACTTGCGTGGAGGCTGGCTCAGAATTTCTGAAGTATCATATTCTCTTGACAATTAGAAAATTTTCTAAATGTTTAGAAATTTGATTTTTTCAAAGTAACTTCTGACTTCTGATTTTTTGATGAACCAATTTTATGTCTTGATGAAATATAATTGTTGAAACTTGATTTTTGATCTAAAATTTCAAGTTTGACTTTTCAATGTGCTTTTTACCATTTTGCCCTTGTGGATGATTTTCTTGAAAAGATGTAATTCAAGACTTGGAACTTGATAGAAGCAAGCCTGAGAGTCCAGGATGATCTTTTGAGAAATGAGAGGGCAAATTTTGAGGTACAACACGAGGCAACAAGTTTGGGTTACCCTAGAGGTGCATGTGTGCAATGTGTTTTGATTTCAAATATTTTGTCTTTGAATTAAGATTTTCTATGGTTTGATTTTAAGTCTTGTCATGCAAATCCTAATTACTAGTAATAATAAGGAAAGCGATAAATTATGGAATATAAATGTCCTATGCTATTACAATGCTTTGGGAATGGGGGCTACAAGTTTGTAAATGAGGGGAGGAAAGCAATAAATCCATAATTACTATTAAAAACCATTGAATATGAATTACAATAATAATACAAAAATATAAAGATGAAGAGGTAAAAAGAAATTATTTTGTTAGGATTCTTTTGATGGAGAAAAAGTTTAATGTTTTAACCTAATTAGACTAATTAATTTTATTCTAAAAAAAGTTAATTAATTATTTAATCAAAACCTAAAATCTAAGTTAATTAAAATAAAATCTAAATCTAATTTAGTTTGTTTAGAAAATAAATATTGTTAATGTTAATTAAAAAAAATATTCTACGATATAAAAGAAATAATAAAATTTAATTTAACAACAATTAAATAAAATATTTAAATTAAAATATTTTTAATTTAAGAAAATATATTTTTTGTATTTTTAGTTTAAATAAAACAAATAAAGAAATAAAAAATAAGAAAATATAAAGAATATGAAAATATTGGAATTGGGAGTTAAAAAGTGAAAATGGGGGTTAAGAATTAGTAAAAAGAGTTAGGCCCAATATGTTTTTGTTTGAAATCAGAAAAATGATAAAATAAAATTAAAAAAGATGTGGGTCTGCGCTACCTTTAGTAAAAGGGGTGGTGAGACTCAGTAAAATCAAAAATAGAATGAGGCCCAAACTTTGAGCCCAACGCCTGTTTTAATCTCATGTTGTTGGCTTATTATGATGTATCATGGACCTACTCATGTGGTGCGTTGGATCTAGTTGCCCAATGATCAGATGGTGTAGAGGAGAGGAACACAATGCGCGCTCTTAGCTTGCTTGTACCTGATTAGTATGAAACAAATGTGAAAATAAAAAAAAGTTCCACGCCTGACTTGAACCCATGACCAGGCGTAGGAAAGCCTTATATGCGTGCAGTCTACCACTGGGGTGGTTGTTACATCCGGTAGTAATGCAACTTGCACTAAATTTAAAATAAACTCAGTCCTAATTACAACTTCATCTTCTTTCTCGCGCCAGCCAACAGAACAACATTTTTGAATTTCAAACTTGCTCATTTCTTAACCAAATCAAAAAATGTAAACATCAAACTTGTTAGAAATTTTATCATGATTCCAACTATGTAAATAACTAAAGCTATAAATTAAAGACGAGCATGAATTTTTCTTGGTACCAAATTTAGACGTAATTTTTCTGTAACTTCAACTTCAAAATTGGCATCACCCAGGCAATATAAATAAAAACTAAAGGCATGGTTAGCTTCAGGGCCATGATGTCTACATTTTTTCTTTACAAAATAACTATTAATGATGCTTGTATGAGGAGTTCAAAATTTAGAAAACTTACCTCAAAATTGGAAATCGTGTTTGAAGTTTGGGCACTTCTGGAGGTGTTGTGATGATCCGAATAGCTTCACTGGACTCCTAGGAAGCTATTCCAATGCTTACTTTGGATTGAAAGTGGTTGAATCTTCCTGTAGAATTCAATGTGCAGAGTTGAGTTTTGAAAATGGTGGATGGTGGTGGAGGTGTTACAAAAATAGTTCAAGTGTTTGGATCACTTCCATATGGTGTATGGATGATGTTTTAATGATTGAAATGGAAAATGCACGAGTGATTTGTGTATTTGGAATTCAAAGTCAGAAATGGCAAGTTATGGAGTGTTTAGTGCAATTTCTGATTTCAGGGAGTTTGAGGGAGTTTTAAGGCTTGTAAAATCATGTGTTAGCTTGCAAAATAGTGTCTTTATTTATAGGGAAAGGTTGGATAAGCTCAAGTTGATCAAAATTCAAAATCACATGTTAAGCTTAACATGTGATTTTCTTGAAAAATCAAATTTCAATGCCTTGTACCTTTGATCATAGAGTGAATAAACACTTTAATCACATTGCTTCTAACCTTTTAGATGGAATGTGACCATAGGGAACAAGTGAGAGGCTCAAGAATTGACTTTGTGCATAAAGCTTGCTTTTCAAGAATGGCAATGTTAACTTTCTCCCAAAAATGGCAAATTCATTTGGACAATGCTTAAACCACTTGGATCATAGCTAAAAAGTTTGTGTAATCCATTAATTATGGGTAGATACACAAGTTACAAGGCCTACAAAGCAAGATTATGCATAATAGCATTGAGATTGAATTATGTGTTCATCAAGAAAATGACTTGTAATTCAAGAATGGATGCCCAACTTCATCTCTTCGAATCTCCTAGCTCAAAACTGATCTATTCAAGTTCTTGGACATTTTGGAAAGCTTAAAACACTTTCTACAACCTTCATGCTGACCACTTTGGCTAAATCAACTTAGAACTAGGTGAAAATTGGTCAAGAAGTTAGGTAAAAAATCTGCCTAAACTTGCCAAAATTTTCACTAAGTGTTTTGTGAAAAATGTCATGACTTTATGAGCTTATATCTTCAAATCTAAGCATTTTTTGGACATGAACCCTAAGAGAAAAAGTTGTAGAGTTCATCAAGATCAACAACTTTCATATTGAATATTTTCCTTGAATCATCTTGCATCTTGGTGAAAAATTGTCATGAAGTAGTGAAATTATCAAGGTTAAAAACACTTAGAAATTTTTCTAAGTCTTGAAATTTTGACCTTTTTATGGACTTTCTTGACTCTCTTGATTCTTGTTGACAAAGTTTGATATTTTTTAGTGTCTTGATGAATATTTATCTTTGAAATTCAATGTTTGACCAAAAAGTCAAAGTTTGATTTTTTGTGTATCAGTTGACTTTTCATCAGTTGATCAAATTTCAACTATCAATCCATTGATCATGAGAAATGATTTGAGCCATGAAATTAGGTCAACATGTTGTGTTTGAGTACTTGAGATCACTTTTCAAGCCATTAGGCCATATACTAGGTCAAAAGTCATTGATCAGTCATTCTCAATCAAAACCCTAATTTTGACAATTTTGCCCTTTTGATGATTTGAGTGCTTTTCTTGAGGCATTGTGATCAAACATTGGTCAATTGATAAATATCACTTCAAAATGTTGATGTTGGCCAAAAATCATGAAGTTTGACTGTATATTGACCATAATTGACTTTTTACCCAATACAGCTGATTTTCAGCTGTCTGAGCAATTAACTGAGCAAATTTGTGATGCAAGGCTTGAAACTTGGTATGAGAAATCTTGAAGATCTATAATGAACCATGAAATTAATTTTAGGCATAAAAATTCCAATTGTCCTTGAGAAAATCAAAACCGTAATTTGGAGGCTCGGTGCTTAGGAGGTGAGCTTATCTGATCAAACCCTTGAGCATTTGGGATCTTTGGTGAGAAATGTATTGAGAAAAGAGAGGGAAAATTTTGGGGTACAATAGTTTCCCCTGTTCAATCTTATTAAACCTGAAGAGTTAGATTTGCTTGTTCGCCATTCGTGACTTAAGGGTAGAAGATGATTGAACACTTAAGTGCCCAAAAATTTGCACTCGCTTGTGCACGAAGTAAAACTGTTTGTTGATTATATCGGGAATGGGCTTAGAGATGACATTTAGAGAGGTGACAAAAAGATGTCAGAGATGGGCTTATATATGCCATCCAAAGTATCTGTTGATAGATAAATTAGACCAAGTCTACACTCGACTTTAACTGGGAGAAGTATCAGAATAAACCTTTGGTCAATTTAATATGAGCCAGAAAAAGGTCTACTGAGAGAAGTATCAGAATAAATCTTTGGTCGATTTAATCTGAGCCAACAGATGTTTGAATATCTTTAATTGAGAGAAGTATTAGAATAAATCTTTGGTCGATTTAATCTGAGCCAAAAAAAGGTCTACTGAGGGGAGTATCAGAATAAATTTTTGATCGATTTAATCTGAGACAGCAGAGGTTCGAAGGGAGTGTTCATCATGTAGATATTTGCTCTATATTTTACAATCTACTTTGTGGATTTATTGATGATATCGGTCTGTTTATTGATCTTTCCTGAAAAGGTAAAGAGTTAGTTGTATGAAATGTCATGATGTATGAAATGCATTGTGTAATGATGTTCTCAAAATAAATGAGATTGTGCTATATGCGTTTCGTATGCATATGTTATGATGTATGAATGTAAAATGTATTTGTAAGCCTGTGTTGTATCTTTGTCTGGGAAATAAATCCCTGACTATTTCTGGGGATGAAGAGTGTGTGTATCTTCAATCTTGTCTAGAATGCTTCCGCTGGGGATTCCTGCTTACTTGTTTGAGGAAACTCTGTTGGGGATGTATTGATTTTTGTTTGGGGAGTAGAGTTTAGGAACCTCGGTCGTCTGTTGCTCTACTGAGGAATTTATTTCTTATATATCCTTACTGGGGATAAAAGAGATGGATAAACTTCTGATTTGTCTGGGGAGGATAATTATTATATGCCCTGATTGGGGATAAAAGAGATGGATAACCTTCCGAATTGTCTGGGGAAGATAAAGCTTGACTAATATCTAGTTCGGTTCCAGGTTTCGTAGCAACTCTCTAGGGATAATAGTGACTTCTCTAGGTAGAGGAATTTTTTCAGTGATTTGTAGTAGTCTGAGAAATAGACTCGAGCTTGGAAATTTGTAGATTGTTGGGGAAATAAACTCTGTTGGGGAAGTAAACTCTATTTGTCGCAGAAGTTCTCTGCTGAGGAATTAAATTCTTTTGGAGGAATTGAATTTTTCTAGAGATAAGAATTATGTAAATTCTTTTTTAGAGGACCAAGCTCAGCTGGGGAAGAGAATTTCCATGAAGTTTACTAATTGGAAACTCCGTAGTTTGGTGGTATTGCCGAGAAAGGGATTATACTCTTTTATTTACTAGAGCGACCTGCCGGGGAGACTGCGGGGAATGTATTCTTATTTGTGAAGATTACTCTGTGGGAGATAATCTCATAGAAGTGGCTCTGGTGACTTCACTGGGGATAACCTTATGAAAGGGATTATGTGGGGATTTATGGACAACTTGAGTGTCATCCCAACTCCTAGAGTTTTGAGTAAATGCTTAGTCTTGCTCTTATGCATATATTTGTTAACAGTTAATCATGGTCATATTCATATGCTCATTCAATTTTAGTCATTGGACGTTTTTACAAGCAAAACAGAAAAAAAAACAAAAATTTTAGACTTTAAAGTATATTTGTATTGATAATTTGCCTATAAACAGACGAGTTTGTATAAAGAGATGGAAATCCTTGTAAGGGGAAGTCGTCGTAAAATGAAAGAGTACAAAGTAAAAATAAAATTTATAGCCATGTGGAAGTGATCTCATTGGGTTCCAAACTCTTCTATAGCCCCTATGTCTTCGAACGTCTTGTCCTTTGCCATTTGAACTTTCGACTTTGGTAATAAATCTTGCATGTAAGTGATCAAATAGGACATAGTCGTATGCTTTTAATCCCTAATTTTTTCCTGGACCGCCTGTGATACGGTGGTAGAACTGACTGTTTTTTATTACTACTGGTTTTGCATTTTTTGTTCGCAAATGTCGCGGTAAGCAAGAGTCGCCACTGACTTTTATTTTATCCAACAAAGGAAAAGGAAAAAGAACAGAAAAAACCTTTTTTCGAGATATTTCTGAGTACGGGGGGGTAGATTATAGAAAGGGAAGGTTTTAGCACCCTTTCTATCCATGGTTTTCCACGAGCTCTTAGGTACTTGGTCATTTTTAAATTGCTTGTGTGTGCTTGTTTTGAAAAGTTTTATTTACTTATTGTATATGTTCTCAAGAGTGTGACGAAGTTGTTTTTGAAAATTGTTTTGAAAGTGTTTGTGTGAAATTTGTTTGTTTGAAAAAGTACCTAGGAACTATCTACCTACTTGAAAAAAGTCTGTTTGTTTTCCTTTAGACAGCGTTATCCTACTATTAAGGAGTAGGTAGCTCCATCGTTGGATTTTTAAAGGGACGTTCGAAGGGACGACATAGTCTCTGAAGGCAACAAGTAAAGATACCTTAGCATTTCGAAGGGACTATCGTCATAAGATCGATTCGTAGGAAACTCGAGGGACAAGTAGGGACTATGATCTTTTATGACGATTTTGAATCGCGGGTCATTGCTAAGGTATCCCTACATTCGAGGGACACGACCATTATTTCTGAGGAAACCAAGTGGGGAAAACCCTAGGAGTGAGCATGTGCAAGTGTGTTTTTTCAGTTAATTATCTTTGCATAATTAGGGTTTTCTACTGTATTAATCCTTTATCTTTTGCATGTAAGCCTATTATCCATACATCTAGCAGTTAAATAGTTGCGAAAATTAAAAGCGAGAAATTAAAACCCTAACTATTATAAGGCTTCGAGGAGGGGATTACATAATCAAAAATCGGGAAAAAATGATAAGCGAAATAATAAACCTAATTAACTATTACAACTTGGGAACAGTTACAATAATTAATAAGAATAGGGAAAGTAAAGACGGGCGCGAAAATTAAAACGAGAATAAATTAGGACCTAAGAAATCTAATTAAAAAATGTTTTTCTTTGTATTTTCTTTATTGAAAAATAGTCGCAATTTGCAAATTAATCCTAATTTCTATAAAAATTTAATTACAAGAAAATGTTTAAGTTAACCTAATTAAACTAATTAATTAAATTCAAATAAATATTTTATGAAAATAATTAACTAAACCTAATATTTTTTGTAATTTTCTGATTTTCTGATTTAAATAAAAATATTTTTTTGTAAAATAATTAAAACAAATGATTTTCTAAAATAATTAAAACAAATGACTTTGTAATATAATTAAAACAAATAAAGAAATAAGAAATTAAAAGAGAATTGAAACTTGGGCCTGTTGCTAGAAGGAATTAAGGGGGTGTGCTGCCAAATTTCTTGTTAGGCCCAAAGCTGGAGGCCCAGAGTCTGCGCCTGATCCAATGCATCCTTCTTCTGATGGTTCATGGTGGACCCCCAAGACAGAGGCGTGAGATCTACATGATGATGGATCCAGAGGACGAGATCAAAGGGCGCGTGGTGGTCCTCAGAACATGACATACACTGGATTTGGAATTGTAGTTTCAGAAAATGCAAAAGCCCTAGACCTGGGATCGAACCCAAGTCCTCCATCTCACATGCCTTCTTCCCTTGCCATCTACGCTAGTTGGTTAGTCGTATACTTAATCAAATAAAATAAATATAATATAAACAAAGTGCTTGACCTAAGAAAACATGCGAATTTCAAATGGACCAGTGGAGCGCTGCCACGCCTTCATCTTCTTCCCAGAAGTGTCATTTTTTATTTTAGACTTTTACCTACGGACGTATTTGTAACTATAAGCTATAGTGACGGTTCTTGTGCGTGGCTACAAACCTGCAATAACTGAAAACGCAACACAAGCTAGATAAATGTAAACCAAAGGTACATTACAGTCAAGAATTATGCCCTAGATTCAATGGTGCCCACGATTTGATCTAATTTCTCCAATACAGGGAAGCCCCAAAATGAAGCTTGGAAACCCTAGTAATGGCTATCTTCCTTCCCTGCACTCAAAACTTAATTAAAGTATTCAGAAAACATCGAATCCTTATGGAAAACCAGAATACATGATTAAACTACATGAACAAAGCCTATATGCACGTTATTGAAATTAAAAAAATGTGTCAAACCGTGATGTGTATGGAGCGTGGTTCTTGATGCTTCAGATCCTTGAAAGGATTAGAAAAGCTTCTAGAGACGTCCAAGAATGGATTGCAATCCTTGAACCTTCTTGAGTGTGGCTGCGATCCGGAATTCCAATTGTGATTTTTTAATAAAAAATACAAGTTGCTCTGGCCGTTTCCCATGATTCTTCTGCCTCTCTATGCTTAGGATATGTTATGTATATGTATCTCTTTGAATTAGGTTAACAAAAAAGCTCCAAATCCTTGCCAATGATTAAGATTTGATTCCATTACAACCTTGCATTATTTCTTTCCAAATCAAGGTAAATCATTTCATTCTCACTCCAATCAACCTTGGTACAATTTGATTTTGTTTGACAGCATCAATGAATTGAGATTCTTTTCAAAATCAAATCAAAAAACAAATCTTCCATATTTTATATCATTTATTTGATTTTTAAATGATTAAAATCAAAATAAATCAAATAAATAAAGTCAATAATAAATGAGAGAGTTCTTGGGTCATGGACATTTCTAGAAGTAAGATGCAAGCATAAAAAGTTAGGCCCATTTGCCAAAAATGCAATTTTGGGCATTGTTGACTTTTGATAATTCTCCAAAAATGGCCAACTTTGACAATGCATGTCTCCTTCAATTTTGACCCGAAGAGGGTGTTCTTGGACTTTTAAGAAAGCTTAGGATGTCCCCTAATCAAAATCTTTTGTTTAATCTCAATTGGATTTTCCATGTTCATGTAAGAAGCCTTGACCCAAAAGGTGTTTTTGTTGACCATTGAAAAGACCTATAATGTCTGAATTTATATCTTTTCATGAGTGCATTTCTTGAACTTGAGGGATGAATAAGAGTTGTAGGGAATTGGATTCTTATCAAAATGAGCCTTGGATTAGAAATTTCTTATAAAGTATGAGGATGTTATGCGTGGTCAAAGTTTGGTTGACATTTCTTGAGAAACCCTAATTTAGCAACTTTTGAGTTTTGATGAATTAGGAATATTCCTTGGGGAATCATGGTCAACCCTTGATCAAATGATGGATATCACTTCAAAATGTTGATGTTGATCAAAAATCTTGAATTTTGACTGTATGTGGGCCACAGTTGACTTTTGACTTAATACAGTTGATTTTCAAGCATCTGAGCAGCTGACTGAGCAAACTTCTTGTGCAAGGCTTGAAACTTGACATGGAGGGTCTTGCGAACACATTAGGAAAATGGAGAGCATATGAGGCATTTGGAGCTCACCCATCTTTATGAATATGGAAACTCTAGTTGGAAGTTCATTGCTTTAGGAGAGAGTTTGTCTAGTCAACTCTTGGGCATCCTTAAGCAAGTTAAGGATCTCAATGAACATATGTTAAGTAAAATGGGAGGGAAAATTTTTGGGTACAACAGTTTCCCCTGTTCAATCTTTTTAAAATTGAGGATGTAGATTGGTCGGTCTGCCTTTCGTGATCTGAAGGTGGAAGATGATTGAACACTAGAGTCTCCAGAAATTTGCACTCGTATGAAGTAATACTGATTGGTGATATCGGGAATGGGCTTACAAACGCCATTTGGAAGTCGACAGAGAATCGTCGGAGATGGGCTTAAAGATGCCATCTAGAAAAGATATCGGTTTCCTAAGAGATTCCTTTGCGAGAATTCCTGTACCTTCCGTTGAGGAATTTTTATTTGTGTCTTGGGATATAGAGTATAGGAGCTTCGGTTGTCCATTTATCTACTGGGGAGATAGCTCCTGATAGAGGAAGTGGAAGCGAACTGCATATCTGGTAAGGTCCAGGCTGCACAGTAACTTACTGGGGAATTTTTGAAATTGACTATATCGGGTCTGGTCCAGGTCTTACAGTGTTGTATACCGTTGTCTGGAGATAAAAGAGAAGGAACCTGGGTCGTAGGGTTTCTTCGGGATTAAAGCCTGGATAGTTGGGCTTATGAGAAAGAACCTGGGTCGTAGGGTTTCTTCGGGATGAAAGCCTAGATAGTAGGGCTTATGAGAAGGAACCTGGGTCGTAGGGTTTTTTCGGGATGAAAACCTGGATTGTAGGGCTTATGAGAAGGAACATGGTTCGTAGGGTTTCTTCGGGATGAAAGCCTGGATAGTAGGGCTTATGAGAAGGAACTTGGATAGTAGGGTTACTTCGGGATGAAAGCCTGGATAGTAGGGCTATGAGAAGGAACCTGGATAGTAGGGCTACTTCAAAATGAAAGCCTGGATAGTAGGGCTTTGAGAAGGAACCTGGATAATAGAGTTACTTCGAGATGAAATCCTGGATAGTAGGGCTTATGGGAAGGAACCTGGATAGTAGGGTTACTTCATTTGGTCGTGTAGCTTAGTTGACCTGTTTGGTTTCGGGAACTAATTTTTTCATTGGCTGGCTGCAGATATGACATGTATAACTACTGGAATTGTTGGTGATAATTGTATTTCCTGAAAAGATAACAGGATTAATTATATGTATGATGCATGAAATGTCGTGTGAGATGATGTTCTCAAAATAAACGAGATTATGATGTATGTGATATGTATGCACATGTCATGTTGTATGTATATGAAATGCTATTAGGGATATGTCCGAGTATGGGAAAATAAATCCCTGACTACTGCTGGAGAGTATAGCATTCCTGACTATTGTAAAGAATTGTCGTTCTTCTACTTCCTCTGGGGATGGTGAATTTAAATGACTGTGCTGAAGATTTAGTCTTTGTTGTTTATGAGTATTCCATCAGGGAGAGACTCTGTTTGAGAGTAGCTCTGCGGGGAATAATTTGGAAAGTGAATTTCCGTAATTGAAGTAATAAGCTCTGTCGGGGACTGAGCTTCTGTATTCAGAGAAATAAACTCTGCTTGGAGAGATAAAAATCATGATGATCCGCTCGCGATTATGAAATTCGGATGGGGGATATAGTTGTCAGGTTTCTGAAAGACCCTGGATGGGGAGATTACTCCCTGTTGTGGGAAAGCTAATATCAATGCTTTAATTGATTTTACTCTGTGGGGAGTAAGATGTTACAAGGTCGTATGTACTGATGACTGTGCTCCAAAGCTGTCTCTGCCCTGGTACCTACTGGACAGAGTAACTGTCGGGTTTGACATTTCTTACCCCTGTTTCTTAAGTTACGAGCGGTTGTCTTTTCGTTTCTTCTGTAAATGTCTATGAGCAACAATCATATTCAAATGCATATGTCAAGAATAAATCATTGGACGTTCTTGCAAAACAAAACAGAAAAGGAAAAACTCATAGTTTCTTGTGAAAATGATTTTATATTGATTTTTTTAAGTTGGCTTGTAATAGGCGTTTTTGTATAAGGAGACTGACGCTCTAGTAAGAGAACGCCGCCGTAAAAATAGAGGCTATACAATTTGTGTACAAAGAAAACAAATATGTGCAACAATCCCGTTGAGTTCTAACTCTGCTATTGCCCCTATGTCTTCGAGCGTCTCATCACTTTTGCTACTTGTCCAAAGTTTATAAGATTTATTGGTGTCGTTCGAGCTTGATAGTCGATAATGAGGTCTGGTCACAAGGTGATCCAATGGAACATAGTGATACGCTTTATATCCCTAACTTTTTCCTGGAATTCCCTTTCGTGTTTTCAGTCCACTGGGATACTCTTTTTTGCCCAAGCCGCCTTTTCAGGTTTTCGACTTGCCGAGTTTACAATTTTTTTCATTTTCATCCCTTACTTTTGCCCGAACCCTTTTGGTTCGCCGGGAAGCCCTTATTTTATCCTAGGACAGTCAACCTAGCGGGTCTTTTATCATGCGTAGTATCTTTTCACTATGTCTGCATTGACAGGGTGAGGAAGGTCGTCACCGTCCATGGTGGTTAGAATCATGGCTCCACCCGAGAAAATGTTTTTAATCACAAATGGCCCTTCATAGGTGGGAGTCCATTTTCCCCTGGGATCACCTTACGGCAGTATGATGCGCTTGATTAACAGATCCATGACTTGATATTCTTGACGTCTGACTTTCTTATTAAAAGCCTTGATCATTCTCTTTTGATACGTCTGACCATGACAAATAGCAGTAAGTCTCTTCTCGTCGATCAGATTTAGTTGATCAAGTCGGGTCTGGATCCAGTCGTCTTCATTCAAACATGTATCTTTCATAATCCTTAAAGAAGGAATCTGGACCTCAACGGGTAGGACTGCCTCCATGCCATATACCAGAGAATAGGGTGTTGCCCCTGCCGACGTATGTGATGAGGTACGGTATCCATGAAGAGCAAATGGTAACATCTCATGCCATTCTTTGTATGTCACTGTCATCTTCTGTACAATCTTATTGATGTTCTTGTTAGCCGCTTCAACAATGCCATTCATCTTCGGCCGGTAGAGAGAGGAGTTATGATGATGTATCTTGAATTGCTTACAGAGCTTGGTGATCATCGTGTTGTTGAGATTTGTACCATTATCATTAATAATTCTCTCTGGCACACCATACCGGCATATCAGATTATGCCGTATAAACCACGCCACAATGTTCTTGGTCACAGTAGCAAAGGAGGCCGCCTCAACCCATTTCGTGAAGTAATCTATCGCCACTAAGATGAAGCGATGTCCATTGAAAGCAGTAGCCCTGATTTCTCCGATCATCTCAATGCCCCACATTTCAAAGGGCCACAGAGCTATCAAGACGTTCAAGGGAACCAGAGGCACATGCACCTTATCAGCGTAGATTTGGCACTTATGACAAGTTCGGGAGTGCTGATAATAATCTGCTTCCATAGTGGACCAGTAGTATCCTGCCCGTAGGATCTTCTTAGCCATGGTATGTCCATTGGAATGGGTTCTGAAGGTACCTTCATGTAGATCCGTCATAATCCTCTCTGCTTCGCTCTTGTCTACACACCACAGTAGGGTAGATTCATGATTGTGCTTGTAGAGGATTCCATTACTGAGGAAGAATTTCGCGGCAAACCTTCTCAGAAACTTCTTATCATTGACAGGTGCCCCTTCGGGATACTCCTGAGTCTCGAGGTGCTTCTTCACTTCATGAAACCAGGGTTTGTCTGCCACCTCTTCGGTATCAATCTCACAACAGTGTGCTGGTTCATCCAACCTCTCAATGGTGATTTGGGCAGCTTCATTATCCCACCTGACTTTGAACATAGAAGATATGGTAGCTAGTGCGTCCGCTAACTGATTCTCCTCTCATGGGAAGTGTTCAAAGGTTACCTCCTCAAAGTGTGGGAGAAATGTCAGCACATGCTCTTTGTATGGGATGAGATTTGAATTCTTCGTATCCCATTCGCCTTTGATCTGACTTATCACTAAGGCTGAATCCCCAAAGACATTTAAGAACTTGATCCCGAGGTCAATAGCAGCTTTGATACCCATGATGCAGGCTTCATACTCTGCCATGTTGTTAGTGCAGTTGAAACATAGCCGAGCAGTGAAAGGAGTATGACAGCCCTCAGGAGATATGATTACTGCGCCAATGCCGTTACCGAGTGCGTTCAAAGCTCCGTCAAAAACCATAGTCCATCGGGATCCTTCTTCAGGTCCTTCATCTGGTCCAGGTTCTTCGTAATCAGTCACCAGCATAATGTTCTCGTCTGGGAACTCAAAATTCATGGACTGGTAGTCATCCACGGCCTAATGAGCCCAATGATCAGCCAATACACTCCCCTTGATTGCTTTATGGGTTGTATATCGTATATCGTGTTCAGTTAAGATCATCTGCCATCTTGCTATTCTTCCGGAGAAAGTGGGCTTCTCGAAGATGTACTTGATTGGATCCATCTTAGATATCAACAAAGTAGTGTGGGTTAACATTTACTAAAGGGCAGCAAGTTTTCTCAAGCAGTGAGTATCGTGTTTCACAGTCGGGAAACTTTTTGCTAAGGTAGTATATTGCATGCTCTTTTCGACCAGAATTGTCATGCTGCCCCAGCACACACCCCATTGAATTGTCTAGCACTGTTAAGTATAGTATCAAAGGTCTTCCTTCAACCAGAGGCATCACAATTGGTGGTTCTTTGAGATATTCTTTGATCCTTTCAAAAGTTGTCTGGCATTCGTCATTCCATTTTACCACTTGATCTTTCTTCAGAAGCTTGAAGAGGGGTCCACAAGTAGCAGTCAGATGTGAACTGAACCTGGCAATATAATTTAAACGTCCCAAGAAACCTCTAACTTCCTTCTCTGTACGGGGGGCCGACATCTCTTTTATGGCCTTTACTTTTGCGGGGTCCACTTGAATACCTTTGTCACTGACAATAAAACCCAGAAGTTTGCCAGACCTTACCCCGAAGGTGCATTTGTTTGGATTCAACCTCAGCTTGTACGTCTTCAACCTATCGAAAAACTTTTGCAGATGATCCAGGTGTTCCTCTTCACTTTGAGATCTGGATATCATGTCATCAACATAAACCTCGATCTCGTGGTGAATCATATCATGGAAAAAGGAGACCATGGCTCACTGATATGTTTCCCCAACATTTTCAACCCAAAATGCATCACCTTGTAACAGAAGGTGCCCTACTGTGTGACGAAGGTTGTCTTCTCCATGTCTTCAAGAGCCATCTTGATCTGGTTGTAGCCAGAGAAACCATCCATGAGTGAGAAGATTTTGTGTTGCACGATGTTGTCAACCAGAACATCAATGTGAGGAAGCGGGAAGTCATCCTTGGGGCTTGCCTTGTTTATATCTCTGTAATCCATGCACATTTGTACCTTGCTATCCTTCTTAGGTACCGAAACGACGTTAGAAACACACTGTGGATAGGAGGTGACAACTAAGAACCCTGCGTCGAACTATTTCATGACCTCTGCCTTGATCTTCTCTGGAATTTCAGGGCGTATACAGCGGACCTTCTGTTTAACTACAGGGAAGTCTTCCTTGGTCGGCAGACGATGTACCATAATATCAGTGTCTAAACCAGGCATGTCTTCATATGACCAGGCGAAGATCTCAACATAGTCGTGCAACATATGTATCAACCACTGTTTGATGTTAGCTTCCAGATTTGCGCCGATCTTGACTTCTTTTCTGTCCACTTCCGTGCCCAAGTTTATCGTCTCGATTGGCTCTTCATGGGGCTGTATAGCCTTCTCCTCTTGCTGTAACAGTCTAGCAAGTTCTCCCAGCACCTCACAATTGTCTTCACCTTCATCCTCGACTTGGTTGTTCGGATTTTCTAAGTCATAACCGGCAGTAGCAGAACTGTTGTCAATGGGATCCAGAGTGGATATGGATCTGCAGTATGAGACGTGAGTGTGTGTAAGAGTATAGTTGTTTTGATAAGGTGAAAGCAGAAAATAAAAAATAAAGAGCGAAAAATTTGTATGCAAGGAACTTCCAATGTTTTATTGATGATATATGAAATGACACATGATATCCCTCCCAAACCAAACCAATGTGCCTCGGGCAAGACACAAGGCTGTAGAGTTTAAATTGTTTATTTTACAATCTTAAAATCAAGTAAGACAATTACTGTGGAATAAAAGAAACTGGTATAAAATCCCTAGCCATCCAGTTACTCAGTCCACCATTGGTAGTTGGGTAGATCCAGCTGTCAATGTCAGAGTCTTCCTCACTGTCTTCAATGGAATTAATTCCCTTATTGCTGATGTGTAGGGGAGGTCGTCCAGCTCGAGCGCGTTAAATAGCCCTTTGAGCTCCTGAAGTAAAGCCCAAACTAAACTTGTCATTTTTGTGAGTAAAATCAGGGAGTTGTCCCCAGTTGGTATACCCACCTTCTTTAACCACTGCTCTGGCGTCTTTGAGAGAAGCCATCTTCAGAGGAGGTTTGTTGCTGGTAGTGGTCTCATTCGATGCCAAGATCTGGGGAACCTCTTCAAAGTTATGGCAAGGAGTCTCTATGAATTCCCCTTCCATCTCTACGTACCTAAAGGAGTTGAGGAGGCTCACCATATACTCCTCTTCGCCACATACAGTGACAACCTTCCCCTTTATTGGATACTTCAGCATTTGGTGCAGTGTAGAAGTAACAGCCCTAGCTCCATGGATCCAAGGACGACCCAACAAACAAGAGTATGGCGATCGGATGTCCATTACATAGAAAATGGACTCAAAGGTCTGAGAACCTACCTTGACAGGGATGTCCACCTCCCCATGCACCATTCTCTTTGACCCATCAAAAGCCCTTACCACAATGTTATTAGGCTTTAAGGTCAAGCCCTCACAATCTAGTCGATCGAGAGCATTCTTTGGCAAGACATTCAGTGAAGACCCAGTATCTACCAGCACATAAGCCATAGTGGTTCCCCTACATTCGATCGATACATGCAGGGCATCATTATGCTTCCTCCCTTTCGGTGTCAAATCGGCATCTGAAAAACCCAGCCCATTGTCAACAGTCAGGTTGGCCATACAGTCCTTGAATTGATCAGCCGAGGTCTCCTGTGGCACGTGCGCAGTCTTGAGGAATGCGATCAAATCCTTCGCATGGGCCTCGGAGCACAACAGTAGAGACAACATGTATATCTTTGAGGGGATCTGCCCCAGCTGCTAGACCACATTGTATTCGCTCTTCTTAATTATTTTTAATATTTCCTCTATCTCTTGCTTAGAGGCTTCTACGACAATTTTTCTAGGTGCCTCCGTCTGGGAAGGCTCACCTATAACTTCTTTGCCTCGGGTACTAGATGACTCGCCGGCAGGGGTAACAATTGGAGTAAGAACAGAAGTAGTAGTTGAAGTATTGGTAGGAATAGCAGGTGAAATAACAACATGCCTATTGACAGTCCTTGGGGAAATCTCGGGAGAGAAAACCCTTCCACTTCTGGTAATCTTACTGGTCCCGACAATGTTACTGACATCGGGATCAGCCTCTTCATTTTTCAGGTCTTGTTTAACGCCATGATAGTATACATCGACACCATAATGCCAAGGGACAACTTTGTCTGAGGCGTATGGGACAGGACCAGGAAGGGTGATTATTAACGGAGCGACTCTTGGAGCAGATGTAATCCTAACAGGTCTTCTCGAGGAGACCTTGGAAGGATTGGCGGAAATGGTTATAATTGCAATATCTTCACATGGAACAGTTGGAATCAAAGTTTTCTCGAACAAAATCTATTTGTTGTCCATCAGGCGTTGGACACCTATTTTCAACAAATGGCAACCCGGAGGCAGAGATGATCACACGTGGCAACCTTCACCACAACCCGGAAATAAACCGGCCAACAACAAATTCTTCTTAATAGTCATAAGAGGAGTAGAAACTACATCAACTGAGGTCACAAACAGATCGGTATCAACATCATTAACTCAACGATTATGCTTAGGCATGGGAGAAGTTATGAATTGGGATTTTCCGGAGCACCAAACTCAATCTCCTTGGCCTCAATCAGATCCTATACCTTATTTCTCAGAGCCCAGCAGTCATTTGTATCGTGGCCAGGACTCTCAGAATGGTAGGCACACCGAGGTTTGGATTATACCGAGGAGATGTGGTATTTGGATTCTTGGGAGCCTCTTTCAAGGTTGCCAAGTTGGATCTTAGCAGATGGGGTAGAACTTCAGCCAACATCATGTTAATCCGAGTAAACTTCCTTTATATTCTTTCCACCCTTTGTTGATTGTTGCATTGTGGAGAAGTCGCAGATCTAGGTATCATCATAGCACTTACTGTCTAACGGTGTTCAGCTCTACTTTGGCCTCTCGGGCAATAGATGGCATTGGCCTCCTTTTTACCAGTGAAAGGCTTCTTTTCCGAACTCGAAGAGGCGTCTTTCTGTATCTTACCGCTCCGAATCCCAGCTTCTACCCTTTCTCCTATTAATATCAGCTCGGTGAAACCAATTGATGAGCTACCAATCAAATGTTTAAAGAAAGGACCAGACAGCGTCCCAAGAAACATATTGACCAACTCCCTGTCAGATAAAGCGGGTTAGACTCTTCCAGCCAAGTCTCTCCACTTCTGCGCATAGTCCTTAAAGCCTTCACCTGCACCCATGGTCATCCTCTAGAGTTGAGTACGAGTGGGGGCAAGGTCGGTGTTGTATTGATACTTCTTATAAAAAGCAACTGCCAAATCTTCCCAGTTTCGGACATTGGTTCTCTCCAGTTGGTATAACCATTCAAGCTGAGTCCCTGATAAACTGTCTTGAAAGAAGTGAACCCACAAGTTTCTATCAGCGGTGTGGGGATGGATCTTCCTTACATAGGAACAGAGATGAAGCTTTGGGCAAGACACCCCATCATACTTTGCGAAAGTTGGAGCCTTAAATTTCTGCGGGATGACCACTCCCGACACCAATCCCAGTTCTTAGAAATCCAACCCATGTATCCTCTAGACTTCCATAGCACTCAAACGATCTTCCAACTGTTTGTATCTATCCTCAGTGGGAGGATACTACTCATCATTGTAGTCTGTATCATTGTCAGAAACTTCAGGACTGGGGTCCTTTTCCCTTGTCTCCCTTTCTTGATTCTCCCCTTCCTTGGATGAGGAGGTTAGATCGTCTGGTTGCTTTAATGGCCCCCTGGACCTTCTACCCACATTCAGAATACCAGAGACCTTCTTCTTTTTCTTCTTCTCCTTCAGGATGAGGGCTTTCAGATCCTCATGTCCTTTTACCAGAGTTATGAACATCTGTTGAAATTGGGCATTTTGTTCCTGAAGATCTTTGATGCTTTGTTCAGAAGACATTTCTGCTGAAATAAACAGCGAAGAAGATGAGAAGCCTGTAATGGTACATGTATATGCAGTGTTTATGGATGGATGCGTATGTAATGATTTCAAAGACTTTGGGAAATTTAAATTTGCGAACAAAAATGAAACAAAGATTTTATTAGTAGAATTCAAAGTTCAATCGCCTTTTAGGCGTTACAATTAAAAACAATTCTAAAAAACTAGAAAAAAAAATCAAATTTCCCATGGATGCTTTCTTTTCGTGCCGAGATAGACATTAAGGCTTCTTTCCTCATGAAGCTGCTGTGTGAGCTCTAAAACCTTCCTTTCCTGGGCATAGAACTGATCCCTATAAGTATCCCACTCTTTCTTCAACTGAATCCAAGACATCAGTAGTTCTTCAAGACCAGTGGGCATATCATGATGGAGAACCGTGTAAGGAATACCCCCTTAAGTAGTGGGTTCCATAATCACTGGTAAAACTGTCGTGTAGGGCATCATAAGTTTCTGGGAGCGAGCTCGTACTCATTGGAGATATGGTTCCATAGGAATGGAAGTCTTCGGCCCCAAAGCCTTGACTCCAGATCTGTTTACCATGCTCCAAGCTCGTATGAACCTCTGGTGATACCCTTGAACATCATCCTCATAGTTAAATATAATGCTCTCGATAAGTAACTCATGGGGACCATCCCTTCGAGCGTAACCAAATTGTCATAGAGCTAAACAAGGATTGTAAGTTATGCCTCCTCTAATGCCATGTAATGGGACATTAGGGTACTCCCCACAACGGTCAATAATAGCAGTATCTCCCATAGCTCGGGAATACCAGAGAATATCCGTGTGAGCGAGTGACATTATCCTTTGCGACTAACCCAAACCTTCTTCATTCCTCAGTACGGACTTAGGGAGGTGAGAAATAAACCACCTCGACAGCAATGGCATGCAGGACATAAGAACCCCTCTTCTCTTCATGATACGAGTATGGGGAGCGTGCAAGATATCTCTGAGCAAGGTAGGCACAGGGTTGCGAGAGAGGAAGATCTTGATAGCATTCACATCTATGAGTGAGTCTGGTATAGGGAATAGTACTAAACCATAGATTAGAAGGGCCAAGACCTCCTCAAAAGCCTGAAAGTCCATATCATCCCAAAATAGTTGGGCCTTGTCTATTAGGAACTTGGCTAGAAAACCCTTGACTCCGCTTCTTTTTTCCCAATTGGATACCACGTCGGCCCGTTTCAGATGTAAGGCTGAGGCAATGACTTCTGGCTTAGGAACTTCTTCCAAAACTGTGAAAGGCAACTGTTCAAGAATGGGTACATCCAATAACGGAGAGAACTCTTTCATGGTAGGCACCAACTGATAGTCTGGGAAGGTGAAGCAGTGGTGCTTGGGATCAAAGAACTGGAAGAGTACACCCATCATCTTTTCATCAAATTTTCAAGTAACCAGGTTGAGAAGTCGATCATGTCTCTTAGTGAACATAGAAGTTTCAGGAACCCTCGATACTAGCTCCTTGAGTTGAGGAGGTGTTCTCACAAAGCTGATTCCGATAGTGTTTCTACGAGCGGAAGCCATGATCTGTAAAACAGAACAGAGATAAATTCCCTTGGTCCTTGAAATTATTAGTGTGATAAGAATGGATGATATGTTATGATGCATGATGTTATGTTCAAACAGAATAAATCACACACACGAAACACACACAATAGACCTTAGGTTCAAAGGCTTGCATGAGGTTAAAGGCAAGTACCCTCTTAAAGTTTAGTTGGTTTCAAACATGTCTTAGAAAAGTAACCGTGTTCTAAAGATTCTCAATATCACTGGTCATCCTTTACCGGGCATTGTTTCAGCTCAGGCAATCTTTTCTTGCAGCCAAAATATCCCAAAAGTCTGATCTCAATGAGTGTAGCATCGAGTATCAACCAATCCTCAACTTTATACCGAGGCCAGCTATCTCACTACTTTCTAATGGCTAAGTTTGTTCAACTAAGGTTCTAAGGTCCGTTAGTGCTTCACAACACCACACGGCGGCCCCGTATTCTCCTCATTTCCACACGAAGGATACCTGTACCAACCAAAGTGTCACACCAACACAACCATCATTTAAACCATATCGGTCTACATCGTACAATCTCCATGATCTATTGTTGTTTACCTAAAAAGTGCACCCAGATCCGGGTGTAGGATCTTCAACAATACCCCAGCAAAACCCTTAAAGATAAAGCAGGCAAAGCAAATAAGAAAGCAATTAAAAAAATGACCTAGATCCTAAGGTAAACCCCACTTTATTAGTTCATCCCCAGCAGAGTCGTCAGTTCTGTGATACAGTGGCAGAACTGACTGTTTTTTGTTACTGCTGGTTTTGCATTTTTTGTTCACAAATGTCGCAGTAAGCAAGAGTCGCCATCGACTTTTATTTCATCTAACAAAGGAAAAGGAAAAAGAACAGAAAAAACCATTTTTCGAGATATTTCTGAGTACGGGGGGTAGATTATAGAAGGGGAAGGTGTTAGCACCCTTTCTATCTGTGGTTTTCCACGGGCTCTTAGGTAGTTGCTCATTTTTAAATTTCTTGTGTGTGCTTGTTTTGAAATTTTTTGTTTACTTCGTGATAACCCTTGTATCTGTCCTCAAGAGTGTGACGAAGTTGCTTTTGAAAATTGTTTTGAAAGTGTTTGTGTGAAATTTTTTTGTTTGAGCAAGTACCTAGGAACTATCTACCTACTCAAAAAAAGTATGTTCATTTTCCTTTAGACAGCGCTATCCTACTATTAAGGAGTAGGTAGCCCCATCGTTGGATTTGTAAAGGGACGTTCGAAGGGACGACATGGTCTCTGAAGGCAACAAGTAAAGATACCTTAGCGTTTCGAAGAGACTATCGTAATAAGATCGATTCGTAGGCAACTCGAGGGACACGTAGGGACTATGATCTTTTATGACGATTTTGAATCGCGGGTCATTGCTAAGGTATCCCTACATTCGAGGGACACAACCATTATTTCCGAGGCAACCAAGTGGGGAAAACCCTAGGAGTGAGCATGTGCAAGTGTGTTTTTTCAGTTAATTATCTTTACACAATTAGGGTTTTCTACTGTATTAATCCTTTATCTTTTGCATGTAAGCCTATTATCCATACATCTATCAGTTAAATAGTTGCGAAAATTAAAAGCGAGAAATTAAAATCCTAACTATTACAAGGCTTCGTGGAGGGGATTACATAATCAAAAACCGGGGAAAATGATAATCGAAATAATAAACCTAATTAACTATTACAACTTGGGAACAATTACAATAATTAATAAGAATAGGGAAAGTAAAGATGCGCGCGAAAATTAAAACGGGAATAAATTAGGACCTAAGAAATCTAATTAAAAAATGTTTTTGTTTGTATTTTCTTTATTGAAAAATAGTCGCAATTTGAAAATTAATCCTAATTTCTATTAAATTTTAATTACAAGAAAATGTTTAAGTTAACCTAATTAAACTAATTAATTAAATGCAAATAAATATTTTATGAAAATAATTAACTAAACCTAATATTTTTTGTAATTTTCTGATTTATTTAAAAAAATATTTTTATTTTAAAATAATTAAAACAAATGATTTTGTAAAATAATTAAAATAAATAAAGAAATAAGAAATTAAAAGAGAATTGAAAATTGGGCCTGTTACTTGAAGGAATTAAGGCGGTGTGCTGCCAAATTTCTTGTTAGGCCCAAAGCTAGAGGCCCGGAGTCTGCGCCTGATCCAATGCATCCTTCTTCTGATGGTTCATGGTGGACCCCCAAGACAGAGGCGTGAGATCTACATGATGATGGATCCAGAGGACGAGATCAAAGGGCGCGTGGTGGTCCTCAGAACATGACATACACTAGATTTGGAATTGTAGTTTCAGAAAATGCAAAAGGCCTGGACCTGGGATCGAACCCAGGTCCTCCCTCTCACATGCCTTCTTCCCTTGCCATTTGCGCTAGTTGGTTAGTTGTATACTTAATCAAATAAAATAAATATAATATAAACATAGTGCTTGACTAAGAAAATGTGCGGATTTCAAATGGACCAGTGGGACGCTGCCACACCTTTATCTTCTTCCCAAAAGTGTCGTTTTTGATTTTAGACTTTTACCTACAGACATATTCGTCACTATAAGCTATAGTGATGGTTCTTGTGCGTGGCTACAAACCTGCAATAACTGAAAATGCAACACAAGCCAGATAAATGTAAACCAAAGGTACAGGACAGTCAGGAATCATGCCCTGGATTAAATGGTGCCCATGATTTGATATAATTTCACCTATACAGGGAAGCCCCAAAATGAAGCTTAGAAACCCTAGTAATGGCTATCTTCCTTCCCTGGACTCAAAACTTAATTAAAGTATTCAGAAAGCATCGAATCCTTGTGGAAAACTAGAATACATGATTAAACTACATGAACAAAGCCTATATGCACGTAATCGAAATAAAAAAATGTGTCAAACCGTGATGTGTATGGAGCGTGGTTCTTGATGCTTAAGAGCCTGGCAAGGATTGGATAAGCTTCCAGAGACATCCAAGAATGGATTGCAACCCTTAAACCTCCTTGAGAGTGGCTATGATCCGGAATTCCAATTGATATTTCTTGATAAAAAACACAAGTTGCTTTGGCCGTTTCCCACGATTCTTCTTCCTCTCTATGCTTGGGATATGTTATGTATAAGTATCTCTTTGAATTAGGTTAACAAAAAATCTCCAAATCCTTGCCAATTATTAAGATTTGATTCCATTCCAACCTTGCATTATTTCTTTCCAAATCAAGGTAAATCATTCCATTCTCACTCCAATCAACTTTGGCACGATTTGATTCTGTTTGACAGCATCAATGAATTGAGATTCTATTCAAAATCAAATCAAAAAACAAATCTTCCATATTTTATATCATTTATTTGATTTAATTTGATTTTTAAATGATTAAAATCAAAATAAATTAAATAAATAAAGTCAATAATATATGAGAGAGTGCTTGGGTCGTGGACATTGCTAGAAGTAAGATTCAAGCATAAAAAGTTAGGCCCATTTGCCAAAAAATGCAATTTTGGGCATGGTTGACTTTTGAGAATTCTCCAAAAATGGCCAACTTTGACAATGCATATATCCTTCAATTTTGACCCTAAGAGGGTGTTCTTGAACTTTTTAGAAAGCTTATGATGTCCCCTAAGCAACCTCTTTGGTTTCATCTCAATTTGAATTTCCATGTTCATGTAAGAAGCCTTGACCCAAAAGGTGTTTTTGTTGACTTTTGAAAAGGACCTATAATGTCTGAATTTATATCTTTTCATGAGTGCATTTCTTGAACTTGAGGGCTGAAGATGAGTTGTAGGGAATTTGATTCTCTTCAAAATGAGCCTTGGATGAGAAATTTCTGATAAAGTATGAGGAAGTTATTCTTGGTCAAAGTTTCGTTGACTTTTCCTGAGAAACCCTAATTTAACAACTTTTGAGTTTTTTATGAATTAGGAGCATTCCTTGGGGAATCATGGTCAACCCTTGATCAAATGATGGATATCACTTCAAAATGTTAATGTTGACCAAAAATCTTTAAGTTTGACTGTATGTGGGCTACAGTTGACTGAGCAAACTTCCTATGCAAGGCTTGAAACTTGACATGGAGGGTCTTGAGAACAAATTAGGACTATGGAGAGCATATGAGGCCTTTGGAGCTCACCCATCTTGATGAAAATGGAAACTCTAGTTGGAGGTTCATTGCTTAGGAGAGAGTTTGTCTGGTCAACTCTTGGGCATCCTTGAGCAAGTTAAGGATATCAATGAACATATGTTGAGTAAAGTGGGAGGGAAAATTTTGGGGTACAACACCAACCTTTCGGGTTTTTAGTCCACCAGGATACCCTTTTTTCCCAAGCCTCCCTTTCAGGTTTTCGACTTGTCGGGTGTACAATCTTTTATATATATCCCTTATTTTGCTCGAACCTTTTTGGTTCATTGGGATGCCTTGATTTTTTCCTAGGTGTGTCAACCTAGCGGGTCATTCTTATGCATAGTATTTTTTGACTATGTCAGTGTTCATAGGGTGCAGGAAATCTTCGCCATCCATAGTGGTTAGCATCATAGCACCGCCCGAGAATACTTTCTTAACAAAAAATGGCCCTTTGTAAGTGGGAGTCTATTTTCCCCTGGGATCTCCTTATGGAAGAATGATGCACTTTATTACCAAGTCACCAGCCTGATATACCCGATGCTTGATCTTTTTGTTGAAAGCTTGGATCATACACTTTTGGTATATCTGACCATGACAGACAACAATCATCCTCTTTTCGTCAATCAATTTCAGCTGATCCAACCTTGTCTGAATCCATTCTTCTTTGCCTAAGTCTGCTTCTTTTATAATCCTTAGAGAAGGAATCTGAACTTCGAAAGGCAGGACAACTTCCATGCATAGACCAAAGAGAAAGGGGTTGCCCCAATTGATGTTAGTGTCGAAGTACGGTGGCCATGAAGAGAAAATGGTAGCATTTCATGCTAGTCTTTATAGGTCACAACCATCTGTTGCACAATATTTTATGTTCTTGTTGGCAGCTTCCAATGCGCCATTCATCTTAGGTCTATATGGAGAAGTGTTGTGATGCTTGATCTTGAACTGCATGCAGAGTTTAGTGATCATGGCATTCTTGAGATTGGTACCATTTTCAGTGATGATCCTCTCAGGGATTCCATACCGATAGGTGAGGTTATGCTTGATAAACCGGGCTACGACGTTCTTGGTTACTAAGGCAAATGAAGTTGCTTCAACCCACTAGGTAAATTAGTCAATGGCGACAAGAACGAAACAATGTCCATTAGAGTCAGTAGGCTTGATTTCTCCGATCATATCAATACCACACATTGCAAATGGCCAAGGATTAGCCATGACATTCAAAGGAACTGGAGGCACGTGAACCTTATCAGCATAAATTTGGCACTTATGGCAAGTCCTCGAGTGGTGATGACAATCAGTTTCCATGGTCGACCAATAGTAACCATCTCTCAGAATCTTCTTGGCCATAATATGTCCGCTAGAATGAGTACCAAAGATACCTTCATGCATATCCTCCATGATCTTCTCAGATTCCTTGTTGTCCACACAACGGAGCAAAATTGAATCATGGTTGTGCTTATATAAGATTCATTGCTCAGGAAGAACTTGGCTGACAACCTCCACAAGAATTTCTTGTCGTTGACTGACGCCCCTTCAGGATACTCTTGAACTTCAAGATATATTTTCACCTCATGAAACCAAGGCTTCTCCTCTACACTATCAGTGTCAATCTCATAGTAGTGTGCTGGTTCGTCAAATCTTTCGACAGTAATTCGGGGAGCTTCGTTGTCCCATATGACCTTGAACATAGAAGACATGGTAGCTAAAGCATCTGCCAACTGATTTTCTTCCCTCGAAATATGTTCAAAGGTAACCTCTTTAAAGTACAAGATCAAGGTTAGCACAAGCTTTTTGTAAGGGATAAGATTTGGATGTTTTGTATCCCACTCCCCTTTAACTTGACTGATCACCAAAGTTGAGTCTCCATATACACTTAAGAATTTAATTCTTAGGTTAACAGCATCCTTGAGACCCAAGATGCATGCTTCGTATTCAGACATATTTTTGGTACAGTCAAAGAAGATTCTGGAAGTGAAAGGAGTATGGCAACTGTTGTACCCCAAAATTTGCCCTCTCAATTCTCAAGGCATTTCTCACAAGGATTTTCAAAGTTCAAGCTTGAACAAGTGCATTTGAATTTTCCAGTACCAAAATTAAAAGGAAACTGCCAAAAATGGAGAAAATAGATAAAAATATTATTTTGACAAAAATTGGAGAAATACAAATGTCCTTCGTTTCAGCTCTTTCGATTGGCCTTTTGGCCTCTTTCGACACAAGCTTGGTTTGCATCCTTCGATTGGCCTTTTGGCCTCTTTCGACACAAGCTTGGTACAAATGCATGCAATAAAACACACTTTGCACACATGCACCCTTAGGGTAATCTCACTTGTTGCCTCGGAATATAGTCATGTCCCTCGAGCATGGGTGTTTTAGCAAAGACCCTCGATAAAATATCGTAGTCCCTCGATGACCCTCGATGTTGCCTTCGGTAAACGATCTAGTCCCTAAAACGACATTGCTAAAACGTCCTATATGTTGCCTTCTATGACTATACAAACATCATGCGCCCGTCCCGTTCAACATCCTAACGCAAGGTTGTTCACCAAATACAATGGTGAAACAACAATGTTAAAAGGGTTAAAAAGCATAAGAAAGATCTTTGAGTAAAATAGGGTAGATAGCTCTTAGTTACTTGATCAAACTTGCAAAACATCCTTGCCATTTTCAAACACACTTCAAAACACAACTTTCAAAAACAACTTTCAAAAAAACATTGAAACATCTTTTCAAAAAGACAAACACCTTTGTAAAACATTCAAACGAATTGTTACAAAGGTTGCCTAGACAAGGCATCTTTTTCAAAACATTTTCAAACCCACACACAGCACCATTTCAAAACAATTGAAAAGCAAAGGCAAGTGATCTAAAACAAGTAACTAAGATCTCATGGATAACCATGGATGAAAAGGGTGTTGGCACCTTCCCTTTTCATAATCTACCCCCCGAACCCACAAAAACATCTCAAAGGTCTTTCCTGTGCTTTTTGACCTTTCCTTAGGATAAATAAAAAGTAGGTGGCGACTCTTGCTAAACCGAACATTTGCGAACACAAACGCAAAATCCCAAGTCAGTTCTCCCACCGTATCACAGCAACCTTCAGGGGAAATGATCACAACACCAATTCTGTTACCAAGTGCATTGGAAGCTCCATCAAAAACCATAGTCCATCAGGATCCTTGTTCGGGTCCTTCATACAATCCAGGTTCTTCATCATCTGTTACTAGCATGATATTCTCGTCCGGGAATTCAAAGTTCATAGATTGGTAGTCATCTACAGCTTGATGTGCCAAATGATCTGCCAACGCACTTCCTTTGATTTATTTTTGTGTAGTGTACTGGATGTCATATTCAGTTAAGATCATTTTCCATCAAGATATTCTTCCGGAGAGAGCTGGCTTCTCAAAGATATACTTGATGGGATCCATCTTAGAGATCAACAGAGTAGTATGAGTCAACATATACTATCTTAGTCGGTGAGAAACCCATTCCAAAGTGCAGTAAGTTTTCTCGAGCGTTGAATATCTTGTTTCACAGTCGGTAAAATTTTTTCTAAGGTAGTATATTGCATGCTCTTTTCGACCAGACTCGTCATACTGCCCCAGCACACACCTTATTGAATTCTCTAACACGGTTAAGTACATGATCAGAGGTCTTCCTTCGATTGGTGGCATCAGGATTAAAGGTTCTTGAAAGTACTCCTTGATTTTGTCAAAAGCTATTTGACAGTCTTCATTCCGTCTTACCACTTGATCTTTCTTTAGTAGCTTGAAGAGTGGCTCAGAAGTAGCAGTCAGGTGAAAAATGAATCGGGCAATGTAGTTTAGTCATCCTAGAAAACCTCTGACCTCCTTCTCAGTACAAGGAGCTGGCATTTCTTGGATATATTTTACTTTGGCAGGATCAACCTTTACTCCTTTGCCACTAACGACGAAGCCTAGGAGCTTTACAGACCTTACCCCGAAGATGCATTTGTTGGGATTCAACCTTAACTTGTATTTCTTCAACCTCTCAAACAGCTTGTGCAGATGATCAAGGTGCTCTTCCTCATTTTGGGATCTTACTATCATGTCATCAACATAGACTTCTATCTTATGATGAATCATATTATGACATAAATCCACCATATCCCATTGATAAGTTGCGCCTGCATAATTCAGCCCAAAAGGCATGACCTTATAACAGAAGGTGCCCATTGTGTGAGTTTTTTCAATGTCCTCAGGCACCATTTTGATTTGGTTATACCCGGACAAGCCATCCATGAAGGAAAATACCTTGTGTTGAGCAGTGTTATCAACCAAGACATCAATATATGGTAGGGGAAGTCGTCTTTGGGGCTTGCCCTATTTAAATCCATGTAGTTTACACACATATGGACCTTACTGTCTTTCTTCTGCACTGGAACAACATTTTCAACCCATTAGGGATACGACGTCACTGCCATGAAACCTACATTGAACTATTTCATTACCTCAGCCTTGATCTTCTCAGACATATCAGGACGCATGCGACGAACCTTTTTTTTATTGGAGAACAACCCTCTTTCATTGGTAGACGATGAACCACAATATCAGTATTGAGTCCTAGCATGTCTTCGTATGACAAA
Organism: Vicia faba; assembly: GCA_948472305.1. Classification (NCBI taxonomy): domain Eukaryota; kingdom Viridiplantae; phylum Streptophyta; class Magnoliopsida; order Fabales; family Fabaceae; genus Vicia; species Vicia faba. Next base: position 105,267,800 of record OX451737.1, read on the forward strand.
GAAAAGACCTCAACATGTTCTTGAAACATATGTACTAATCTGCTCTTGACACTGGCTTCCAAGTTGGCGCCAATCTTGACTTCTTTCTTATCTGCCTCAGTACCCAAGTTTATCACTTCGACCGGTTCTTCGTGCGGTTGGATAGCCTTTTCCTCTTGTATCATAAGCATGGAGAGTTCTTCAAGTATCTCACAATCTTCTTCACCTTCGTCTTCAGATTAATAGATTGGATTTTTGAAGTCATAAACGACAATAGCAGAGTTGTTGCCAATGAGATCCGGAGTGGATGTGGATCTGCAAATGTGTGTGTGCATGTAAGATCACATGGCTATTTGAAATGCAGTAAAGTAAAAGAAAGACAAAGAGCATAAAATTTGAATGCAAAATTGTCCAATGTTTTCATTAAATGAGCATATGATATATATAATGACAAACCCTTAACAAATGGACCATTGTGCCCCGAGCAAGGCACATGGTTTAAAGTCATTGGTTTAAATGAAATTATACAAACAAACTTCTTAAATCAATAAAAATAGGAAATATCAATTACTCCTAGCTGAAGGAGATTGAGATGAAGTCTTTGGCCTTCTAGTTGTTGAGTTCACCATTAGCAGTTGGGAATATCCAATCGTCCAAGTCACCATCACTATCAGTGTCTTCTAGTGCACTAACTTCATTGTTGCTAATATGGAGAGGTGGCCCACCAGCACGAGCATGTCGAACCTCTTTCTGAGCCTTTGAAGTGAAACCCAACCCAAATTTGTCAGATTTGTAGGGGATGTTAGGAAGTTGTCCCCAGATAGTGCAACCTCCATCTTTTACAACAACCCTAACACCCTTTAAAGAGGCCATTCTTGGTGTGCCTTTAGATATTTCAGGAGTAGCAGGAGTAGCGATAACAACCATTGGAGGGATTACCTTAAATTTCTGGCAGGGGGTTTCAATGAGTTTTCCATCCATTTCAACATATTTGAAAGAATTCAAATGACTGACCATATATTCTTCCTCTCCACAGATTGTGAGAACCTTCCCTCTCACTGGGTATTTCAGCATTTGGTGTAATGTATAGGTAACTGTTCCTACCCCATGAATCCATGGGCGTCCGAGAAAGCATGAATAAGCCGGGCGAATATCCATTACATAAAAATTTAAATTGAAGACTTGAGACCCCACCTTGATTATGAGATCAACCTCTCTATGGACCATTATTTTCGAACCATCGAAGGCTCTCACCACAATATCACTGGGTTTCACCACCAGCCCTTCACAGTCCAATCTGTCCAAAGCACCTTTGGGTAAAACATTGAGGGAGGGCCCAATATCTACTAACACATGCGCCAGAGTGGTGCCTTTGCATTCAATAGAAATGTGCAAAGCTTTATTATAATTCTTCTCCGCTGGAGTTAAATCTGCATCAGATAATCCCAAACCATTATCAGCATTTAGGCTTGCAACACAATTCTCAAATTGATCAGTAGTGGTCTCTTGTGGTACATGGGCATTCTTCAGGAACTTCAACAAAGCTTGGGCATGTGCCTCAGAGCATAACAACAAGGACAACATGGATATCTTTGAGGATGTCTTCCCCAGTTGTCCAACTATTTTGTAGTCACTTTTTCAGATGATTTTCATAATTTCTTCCATCTCTTGTCTAGATGGGTCTTCAATTGTCACTTCTTTTGAGGGTGCCTCCGTCAGGGCAGGCTCAGTAACTTTCTCTTTACCTCGGGCATTGGAAGTTGGCCCAGCAACAGGAATGTGAACAGGTGTTGTTGTAGTTGTTGGAGGAGAGATCTCTAGAGAGAAGACCCTTCCTATCCTAGTGACCTTACTAGTTCCAACAATGTTTGTAATTTCAAGCTCTTCATTTTCAATAATCCATGGATCTTGCTTGACACCGTGATAATAAAATTATGCCCCATAGTTCTAAGGCAAAACTTTGTTGGAGGAATAAGGGATTGGTCCCAGTGTAGTGATAATCAGGGGAGCCACTATTGGCTCAGCAGGAATCCTTATAGGGCCTTTAGAGGTGATCCTAATAGGAGTATTGGAAATTGTGATTATGGAAACATCTTGAGGTATACTTTTAGGTAAACTCTTTATGGATGGAGTTTTCTCGAACAAAATTTCATGGCTGTCAATCAGGCATTGGATACCTTTCTACATCCACATACATCCATTTGTTTGGGAAGCACAATGGTAACAATTTTCAAGGCAGCCAGGAAATAAACCGGCTCTCAACATATTCTTCTTAACAGTCAATAATGGAGTAGTCAAATCATCAACGGTGGAGACAAAAGAGGCATCGTCAATAACATTGACACCTTTACCATGACTGGGCATGGAAGCAATAATGATATTAGGGGTTTGTGAAGGGTCAAACTCAATTACTTTTCTATCAATCAAATCTTGGATCTTGCTCTTTAAGGCCCAACAATCATTGGTGTCGTGCCCAGAGCTATTGGAATGATAGGCACATTTTGCATTTAGGTTGTATTTTGGAGATTAAGTATTGGGGTTTTGAGGAGGATTCCTCAGTGTTACCAAATCTGCCTTCAACAGATATTGTAAAGCTTGAGACAGTCGCATGTTGATTCTAGTAAATTTCCTCCTTGGGGCATCGGGCCTTGGTTGATTATTTGATTGTTATGGTCCTTGAACTAGGGTCGGGTTTGAAATCAATACAGCTCCTACCGACTGATGACGGTCATTCTTGACACGGATCCTTTTTCCATAAATAACATTAGTTTCCTTCTTACCAATGAATGGTTTATTCACAACATTAGAGGTTGAGGCCATGGGGATCTTTCCGCTTTTGATTCCACTTTCAACTTGCTCTCCAGTCAAAATCAACTCATTAAACCATGAAGAAGAACTCCCAATCAGAAAATTAAAGAATGGACTAGTCAAGGATCCCATGAACATGTCCACTAATTCTCTTTCAGTTAAAGGGGGTTGCGCCCTTCCAGCCAGATCCCTCCACTTTTGAGCATATCTTTAAAACCTTCGTTTGAACCCATAGTCATATTCTGCAACTGCGCGCGAGTTGGTGCAAGATCAGTGTTGTATTGGTATTGTTTGTAGAAGGCAACAAGTAGATCCTCCCAGGTGCGGATATTAGTCCCCTCAAGTTGATATAACCACTCCAATTGTGTCCCATATAAGCTTTCTTGGAAGAAGTGCATCCATAACTTCCTATAGGCGATGTGTGGTTGAATCTTGTGAACATAAGACCTCATATGCATCTTTGGACAGGAGATCCCATCATATTTGGCAAAGACAGGAACCTTAAATTTTTGGGGAATGACCACCCCAAGGACCACACCTAAGTCTCCAAAGTCCAAACCAAGCAATGTATGGATCTCTGCAGCCTTAAGTCAGTCTTCCAGTTGTTTGTATTTCTTATTTGCCGATGGATACTGCTCCTCGGAGTAGTCTTCATCCTCAATAATCTGATTATTACCACCCCCAGCCATGGTGCTTCTAACATCCTCGTCTTAATTGTCTTCTTCCTCAGAAGAAGCCTCTTCGATTTGAGCCAGTCGGGCGGGTCCCTTGAACCTTCTTCCCATGTTGAGAATAACAGCCCGTTTCTTAGTCTTCTTTTTGGTGGCAAGGAGTGCCATCATCTCTTGCTGACCTTTAGCTAGGTTGAGGAGAGTCTCTTGGAACTGTGTGTGTTGAGTTTCTAGATCTTTGACCATTTTCTCTAGATCCATCTTATACTGAAATAAACAGTAAAAGATGAGGAAACTTGTATCGGAAAACCTTCCTATGGAATGATGCATGCTATGCAGATGTAATGTTTTCAAATACCTTTAAGGAAATTAAATTTTCTATCCAAAAAGGAAACAAAATAGCAATTGCATTAATGAGTTCAAAGATTACAACTGCCCCTTGGGCTTACAATGAAAAAGCAAACAAGTGTCAAAAGACAACAAAATGAACTTCTAAAACAAAAAACTCAAGTCTCCCATGGGCGTTTCCTCTTTGGTGTTACGTATGCATTTAGGCTTTGCTCCTCGTGAAGTTTCCTTGTGAGCTCCAACACTTTCTTCTCGCTTGCGTAGAATCGAGCTTCAAAGGTGTCTAGTTCCCCCTTGAGTTGAATCCACGATCTTTGCAACTCTTCGATATCGGTAGGCATGTCAGGATGGAGAATGGTATAAGGAATATATCCCTCAGTAACAGGCTCCACAAATATTGGTAGGATGGTGGGATATGGCATCATGAGATTTTGAGCGCGAGCCCGCGCCCATTTGAGATAAGGCTCCAAATGGATTCAGTTATTATGCCCCAAAGTCTTGCTATCAACCTTGCTTACCATGCCCCAAGCATGTACAAACCTTCGATGATAACCTTGAACATCATTCTCATAGTCGAAAATAATACCTTGAATGAGTGCATCGTGGGGACCATCTCTTCGAGCATAGCCAAAATATCGTAGATCTAGAGAAGGGTTATAAGTAATACCTCCCATAATGCCCAAAAGTGGAACATTATGGAACTCCCCATAACGGTTAATGATAGTAATGTCCTATTGAGACCAAGAGCACCAATGGATATACGAATGAGAGAGTGACATCAACCTTTGAGACCACCTCAAGCCTTGTTCATTCTTCAATACTGATCGAGGAATGTTCGAAATAAACCACCTAGACAACAAAGGAAAACAACAAATAAGATTCCATCGCTTCCTTATAGTGCGAGTATGAAGAGAGTGCAAAACGTCTTCAAGCAATGTAGGCACAAGGTTACGAGTAAGGAAATTTTTTACAGCATTAAAATCTATGAGTTGGTCAGGGTTAGGAAAAAGCACCAACCCATAGATTAGAAGAGCCAAGACTTCTTCAAAAGCTTGTAAATTCAAAGCATCCAAAAACAAATGAGCCTTCTCCATCAGGAATTTATCCAAAAAGCCTTTGACCCCACTTCTTGTCTCCCAATTAGCTACAATGTCAGAACTCTTCAAGTGTAAGGCTTTGGCAATAACTTTAGGATTTGGAACTTCCTCTAAACCGATGAATGGTAATTGATCAAGGACTGGTACCCCCAATAGTTGAGAGAATTCTTCCATTGTGGGAACTAGTTGATAGTCAGGAAAGGTGAAGCAGTGATGTGCAGGGTCAAAGAACTGAAAGAGCACCTTTATCATGTCTTCTTCAAAGCTTGAGGTAACCAGATTGAGAAGTCGACCATATCTTTTGGTGAACGGAGAATTTTCAGGAACCCTTGACGCTAACTCTTTGAGTTGAAAAGGCACCCTTACGAAGTTGATTCGGATGGTATTTCCGCGAGCGGAAGCCATATCCTACAAAACAGAACAAAGGTAAATCCCTAGGTCCTTGAAATAGTTAGTGAAAATACTATGGCATGATGTCATAATGTCTATGATGTTATGAATAAATAATCATATACACACAACGCACACAAGGCCTTAGGTTTAGGCTTGCATAAGTTTTATAGGTAAGTACCCTCTTGATGTTTAGTTGGTTCAAATTTTCCTAAAAGAAAGTAACCGGGTTCTAAGAAATCTCAATATCACTGATCTTTCTTCATTGGGAATTGTTTTAGCTCAAGCATCCAAACTGCGGCCAAAATATCCCAAAAATATGATCTCAACGAGTGTAGAATAGAGTATCAACCAACTTTAGTCTTGCACCAAATCCCTCTATCTCACTACTTTCTAATGGCCAAGTTGTTCAACTAAGGTTCTACGGCCAGTTAGTGCTTCATGACACCACACACCGGCCTTGTATTCTCCTTGAATGAACTTAAGAGACACTGGTACCAACAAATGTGTCGTACTAACATAGCCATAGATTCAACCATGTCGGTATTACGCCACATAGTTCCCACGATCTATTTCTACTTACTTAATATGCCCCAGATCCGGGTATAGGATCTATAAAGAAAGAAACCCAAGCATAAACCACAAATGTAAAGAAAACAAGGAAAACAAGTAAAATCAATAAAGGTGATCTAGCTCTTATGGTAACCCCACTTTTAGTTATGGTCCTCAGCAGAGTCGCCAGTTCTGTAATACGGTGGGAGAACTGACTTGGGTTTTTTGAGTTTGATCACAAATGTTGCGGATAGCAAGAGTCGCCACCGACTTTTCTTTTATCCAATAAAGGAAAGGGTGAAAAGAACAAGAAAGAACTTTTTGAGAATTTTCTTGAGTTCGGGGGGTAGGTTATGAAAAGGGAAGTTGTTAGCACCATTTTCATCCGTAGTTATCTACGGGCTCTTAATTTCTTGATCACATTGAAATGCTTTTGTGTTTGTGTAAGTTGGAAAGTATTTTGAAAACGCCTAAGTTTGGAAAACTTTGCAATGACTCTCGCATCGTTGAGAATGTATACCAAGTGTTAGTTTTGACAATATTTCTTGAAAAAGAGTGTTTGAAATATGTTTTGAAAATGCCAATGTAAGGCCATTATATAGTGATTCTCGTATCGTTGAGAATGTATACAAAATGTTTGTTTTTGAAAGATGTTTGAAAGTGTGGGGATGTGAATGGTTTTGTTTGTGAGCAAGCAATTACGAGTAATATGCCTACTCAGAAAGTCCATGTTCTTTTCCTCCTCCTTTAAATAATGCTACTTTAACACTGATTGGTAAAGAGCCTCATCATTAGATGTGAGGGACACGCGTGGGTCATCGTACAGTCATAGAAGGAAACTTGTAAGATATTTTAGCAATTGTTGTAAGGGACTAAGATCATTTACCAAAGGCAATATTTGAAGGGACATCGAGGGACTACGATCTTTTAATCAAGGGTCTTTTGCTAAAACATCCCACGTTCGAGGGACATGACTGTTTAAATCCGAGGCAACAAGTGTGGGTTAACCTAGAGGTGCATGTGTGCAAGGTGTTTTGATTTCAAATATTTTTTCTTTGAATTAGGGTTTTCTATGGTTTGATTTTAAGTCTTGTCATGTAAACCCTAATTACTAGCAATAATAAGGAAAGCGATAAATTACGGAATTTAAATGTCCTACGCTATTACAACACTTTGGGAATGGGGGTACAAGTTTGTAAATGAGGGGAGGAAAGCAATAAATCCCTAATTACTATTACAAACCGTTGTACCCCAAAATTTTCCCTCTCACTTATCAAGAATTTTCTCACAAGATCTCATTGGGCTCAAGACTGCACTAGGGTTTTCCCTCTCCTTATGCACTGATGACCAAAATTAGGATTTGAGTTTGAACAAGGATTTTTGAACTATCAATGCTTCATATGACTTGCATGGACCATTATGGACCCCCAAGATTATTCATGTCAAGTTTCAAGCCTTGGATCACACTTTTGATCAGTCAATTGAACAGTTGATCTAAAAATCAGTTGTATTGGGGAAAAAGTCAACCATGGCTAATTTACAGTAAAACTTCATAATTTTTTATCCACATCAACATTTTAGACTCATATGTATCATTTGATCAAGTTTGGACCACAATTCCTCAAGAAATTTGATCAAATCTCCAAAAGGGCAAAATGGTCAAAATTAGGGTTTTGACTGGGAAAGGGCAATTTCTGATTTTTGACCTAGCAAATCGTCAATTGGTTTAAGGCATGATCTCAAGAGTCCAATTTCATCATTTTGACCTAATGACATGATTCAAAACATTGCAAGTCCACTGGATTGACAAATGAATTTTGCAGTCAACTGATCAAAAGTCAACTGTATACTGAAAAGTTAAACTTTGACTTTTTGGTAAAATTCAAGTGCCAAAGATCACAATTCATCAAAACATGTAAAAATAGGAAACTTATTCATCATGAAATCAAGAAATCAAGATTTCATTTTGAAAAGTCAAAATTTCTAAACTTAGAATTTTTTTCTAAGTGTTGAAAATTTCTTATTTTTTCATAACTTTGAGCAATTTATTCATTATGATACAAGATGATTCAAAGGAAACTTCCTACATGAAAGTTGTAGATCTCCATTAAATCTACAACTTTTCTTCACACAACTTCTTACAAAAGTGCTTGGATATCAAGTTATAATTTTGTGAATACATGCTCATGAACTAAAAAAGACTTAGTGAAATTTTGCCCTAGTTAGGCAGATTTTTTACCTAACTTCATGGAAATTTTTCACATAGTTCCAAGGGTAATCTTCAAAAGAAATTAAAATATGGGTTGTAGAGAACATTTCAATCTTTCCAAAATGTCCAATAAATCCTTGAGATTATTCTTGAGCAAGGAGAATCGAAGGGAAGAAGTTAGGGTTTTCAAACTTGAATTACAAGCCATTTTGTGAAGAACACTTGATCCAATCTTCAAGCATGTTGTACAAATCTTGCTTTGCAGGCTTCAAACTTGCTAATCACTCAATAATTTAATGTTTACACAACTTATAGAGCCATTTTCCAAACATTTGAGCCATTATCCAAGTTGCATTTCCATTTTGGGAAGAAAGTCACCACTTCCATTTTGGAAAAGTGACTTTAATCATAATGTCAACTCTTATTGAGCCCATACATTGTTGTTTCTGACTCTAAAACATTTAAAAGAAAGAAGCAACATATCTACATCCTGCTAACCACCCTACAAATCCTTGTACTTCACATTGAAACCATGTTTGTCAACTTTTCTTCAAAATCAAGTAACCAAGCCATAACATGTGATTTCAATTTTTGAGTTGTTTCAAGCCTCAAAACCTCTTGCCTATAAGTACATACACTATTTGAAAGCTAACAGACGAGCTTGAAGATCCTAAAAACTCTCCAAAACACCATTGCTGCACAAAATTTCCCAACTTTACAGTTTTGAGCAAAAACTCATGATCTTCATTTCCACTCGTGCGTTTTGAAAACCAATCATTCAAACACCTTTTATACATCATACCAAAGTAATCCAGGCCCCTGTTTCAAGACTGTAACTCCTCCATCACTATCCATCATTTTCAAAAATCAACCTTGCAGGTTGACTTGAGTAGAGAGATTCAGGGACTTTCAAGGCAAAGTAGGAGTTGGAATACACTCAAGGAAGTCCAGGCAAGCTAAACAGATCCTCGGGCCATCTCAAAAGTTGCTCAAACTCCATTCACGACTTTAGCTGCGAGAGGTAAGTTTTCAAACTCCTATCTCTTTATTCAAGCATCATTTGATCCTGATTTGTGAAGATAAAATATAGATATCTTTGCTCTAAAGCTAACCATGTTCATAGCTCCAATTTATATTGACTGTGTATAGAGAATTTTAGATTTGAAATTTCTGAGAAAATTAGGTTTCAATTTAGGGCCAGAAAAATTAGTTTTCATCTTTGACTTTTAGCTTACATAAGTTATATGGTTGGATTCGTGAGGAAAAATAGCACAACTTTCATGTTTTCATTTTCCATTTTTGTTGAGAAATGAATGAGATACAGGTGGTCCGGCTAGCTGAAGGTTGAAGACAAACGAGAATCAACATCTTTGTATACATTATTACGAATGAGAATCATTACAAAGATTTCCTAAATAAAGGCCTCTCTACAAAATACTTTAAAAAAACACACAAAGCATAATTTCAAACAAAAGCAAGTGATCTAGCAAGTAACTAAGAGCCCATGGAACCATGGGTGAAAAGGGTGCTAATACCTTCCCTTTTCATAATCTACCCCCCGAACTCAAGAAACAATCTCAAAGGTCTTTCCTGTGATTTTTCACCTTTCCTTTTGGATAAAATAAAAGTCGGTGGCGACTTTTGCTAACCGCAACATTTGCGATCAAGCGCAAAACCCTCAAGTCAGTTCTCCCACCGTATCACAAAACTGGAGACTCTGTTGGGGAAAATTCTAAAAGTGGGGTTACCTTAGAGATAGATCACATTTACTTCCTTACATTGTTTGAGTTGTATGCTTTACATTGTGGTTCTTTGTTTGGGTTTGAATCCTCTACCCAGATTTGGGATACTTTATAGGTAAGTAGTAATACATTTTGGAAACAATGGGGGGTATACTGACATGGTCTAAGCAATAGTTATGTTAGTGCGACATATTTTTGGGTACCGATAGCCTTTGAGTTAATCAAAGAGAATATGGGGCCGCTGAGTGATGTCATAAAGCACTAATGAACTTTTAGAACCTTTACTTGACCAACATGGCCTTTAGGATGTAGTGAGATGACTGACTTTGGTGCAATCCAAAGTTTGTATATACTCGATACTACACTCATTGAGGTTTGGTTTCTTGGGATATTTTGGTCGCCATTAAAGAGGCTTGTGCTGAAACAATGACCAAGGAAACAAACCAGTGATATTGAGCTCCTTAGAACCTATTTACTATTACTAGGACAGGTTTGAGCCAACTAAACTTCAAGAGGGTACTTACCTATAAAACTCCATGCAAGCCTAAACCTAAGGACTTGTTTGCTTTGTTTGTATATGCATACTTGTACATAACATCATGAACATCATGAACATCATATACATCCACTAACCATTTCAAGGATTTTGGGATTCATCTTTGTTCCTGTTTTGTAGGATATGGATTCACTTCGCAGGAAAATTATTCAAGTCAACCTTGTAAGGATCCCTCCACAACTCAAGGAGCTAGCTTTAAGGATTCCTGAAAATTCTCCATTTACCGAGAGACATGGTCGCCTACTCAACTTGGTCACCTCCAACACAGATGAGGATATGATGAAGGTGCTCTTTCAGTTCTTTGATCCTTTACACCATCGCTTCACATTTCCCGACTATCAACTGGTGCCTACTTTGGAATAACTCTCCCAACTCTTGAGGATTCTAATTCTTAATCAACTACCCTTCAATGGTACGGAAAGAGACCCAAATCCAGAAGAGATTGCTCAAGCTCTACACTTGCACTCATCTGATACCACAACTCATTGGGAAACAAGGAGTGGTGTCAAAGGTTTCTTAGCAAAGTTCTTGTTTGAGAAAGCCCAAAGTTGTTGGAACTCCTTGGACTTGCAATCCTTTTAGGAAGTTGTGGATCTCCTCATATATGGGATGGTTTTGTTTCCAAATCCTGACAAACTCATAGATATCAATGCCGTCAAAATCTTCATATCCCGCAACCCGGTGCCTACGTTGCTAGGAGATATCCTACACTCTTTTCACACTCGCACAATGAGGAAAAGAGGTGTCCTTATGTGTTGCACTCCTCTCTTGGCAAGATGGTTTATTTCGCATCTTCCCCAATCTGTATTAAAAAATGAGCAAGGTTCAAGGTGGTCACAAAGGTTGATGACGCTCAAACATTCAGACATTCATTGGTGCTTCGATCCAAAGAGAATTTTATCATTGCCAACCATTATGGAGAGTTACCTAATGTCCCTTTACTTGGCATTAGGGGAGGTATCACCTACAACCCATGCTTAGCCTTAAGACAGTTTGGCTACGCCCGAAGGGATGACCCTTACAAGATGCTGATTCAAGGTTTGGTATTTGACTACGACAACGACGATCAAGGTCTTTGCCAGAGATTTATCTGAGCTTGGAGGATGTTAAACAAGGTGGATAGAAATACTTTGGGGAATAAAAATTCCATCCCTCTTGAGCCTTACCTCAAATGGGTACGAACTCGTGCTCAGAGCCTTATGATGTCTTACCCCTCCATTCTCCCGGTAAACATTGAGCCTATCATGGAAGGAGATGTTCCATACACTATCCTACACCCTAATATGCCCACCTCTCTTGAAGACCTACAAAGAGATTGGATACAACTCAAGGGGGAGCGAGATACTTTCGAAGCCTAATTCTACGCAAGCGAGAAGAAGGTTTTGGAACTCACTAGGCTACTTCATGAGGAGCAGACTCCCAATGCCTACATTGCATCAAAGAGGATGCGTACTACCATTATATCTTAGAATTTTTGTATTATTTTGCCCAAGGGGCATTGATGTACTCAATCTTTAATTTATTAATATAACGTGTGTTTCCTTTTTGTCTAAAACAAATCTGAATCTTAAAATCCTTGAAATCATTACATATGCATATACCATTCATCATAACATAAGCAGGTCTTTTGCAACAAGTCTCCTCGTCTCTCTACTGTTTATTTCAGTAAGATGGATCTCGAGCAAACAGTGAAGGACCTCCAAGCTCAGAATACACAATTTCAACAGTTGCTCTTGACCCTAGCTAAAGGACAATAAAAGTTGAAGACTTTGCTAGCTGAGGAGAGGAAAAAGAAGAAAAAAAAAGGTAACCGGAGTCCTAAACATGGGAAGTAGATTTCATGGGAAGACAAGAAGGACCTTAGACTTTGCCACGACATTTGGTGAAAGAGACAACCAAGATGAGAAAGGCAAGGAAACAGTTGTCCCGTCAGAATCAAAAGAGGAAGAGGAAGAGGAAGAAGAAGACTATTCTAAAGAATAATACCCTCCAGTTGATGACAAGTATAAACATCTCGAAGAGTGGTTGAGTGCGATGGAAATCCAAAAAGTGCCTGGTTTAGACTTTGAGGAATTGGGGTTAGTATCGGGAATTGTCATTCCTCCGAAATTCAAAGCACCTGTGTTTGCCAAGTATGACGGAATCTCGTGCCCTAAAATGCATCTCTGGTCCTATGTAAGGAAAATTGAACCCCATACCGCTGAAAAAGACTTATAGGTACATTTCTTCCAAGACAGTCTGTCTGGAACTCAACTTGGCTGGTTTTACCAACTAGAAAGAGCCAACATTCACAATTGGGAAGATCTTGCTGCAGCCTTCTACAAACAATACCAATACAATGTTGATCTTGTGCCTACCTGTACTCAACTCCAGAGTATGTCCATAGTTTCCAATGAAGGTTTCAAGGACTATGCACAAAAATAGAGAGACTTGGCTGGAAGAGTTCAACCCCCTCTATCCGAGAGAGAGTTAGTAGACATGTTCTTGGGCACCTTGTCTGGTCCCTTCTTCAACCATTTAATTGGAAGTTCATCTGCAGGTTTTACTGAACTGATATTGACCGGAGAAAGGGTAGAAGCTGTTATAAGGAAGCCATTTATCGGAAAGAAAGAAGTGGTTTCCATTTATCCTGAAAGAAATCAAGATAGAGCCGAATATCGTCCAATGGTGGGGGTTGTTATGATTCTTAAGCCTATGCCTGATCAGCAAAGAAATAATCAACCGAGGATGGAAAGACCAGTCAGGCAGTTCACCAGAATTAACATGACCCCGTCTCAGGTATTACCGCATCTACTAAGATCCAATTTGGTGACCTTGAAAGAAGCTCTGAAAAACCCCAACACAACATCTCCTCACTATCATCCCAATGCCCGTTGCGCATATTACTCTGAAAGTCCCGGCCATGACACTAATAACTGTTGTGCTCTAAAGAACAAAATACAAGACCTCATTGATGCAAAAGAGATTGAATTCGATGCGCCCGAAAAGCCAAATGTCATTTCTGCCCCTATGCCCAGACAAGGCCATAATACCAATTCCATTGAAGGAGAATTGTTTGTTACTTCAATTGATGAACTTATGACCCCGCTTCTGACTGTTAAAATGAACTTGTTAAATGTCAGTGTGTTCCCGGGCTGTGATGAAGTTTTCCATTTTTGTCTGTCCTCACCAACCAGTTGTCCTTTGTTGAAAGCAAGCGTTTAATGCCTAATAGATAACAAAGAAATCTTGTTTGAAAAGACTTATGCTCCACCTCTTCCTTTTGAAGATGTTTATATCATTACCATTTCCTCTAATTCTTCCAGGGTCTCCATTAAAAGACCCGTTAGATTTACATCAGTTCCGAAAGCAACTCCTTTAATAATCACAATGCCTGGACCAGTCCCATACTCGTCAGACAAAACTATACCATGGAATTATGGAGGGGTGTCTACTACCATGGTATCAAGTAGGACTGGTCAGTCGTCGAAGATTCAAGCTCCGAGAAAATCAACTCCGACATCAGTAATATTGCAGGAACTAGAAAGATTACCCGAAGCGGAAGGATATTCTCTCCAGAAATTGCTCCCCCAAAAGCAGTTTTTGGATCTGTAATCATTCCTATTGTTTCTCCCCCAAAAGTTGTTCCCGGTCCTACAATCATCTCAGCCAGTACTCCAACTAACAAAGCTGTTACAACCCCTGTTATCATTCCTACTGACACTCCTGCTACCGAGTTAATCGAGACTCGAGGTAAAAGTATTCTGATTGAGCCTGTCCGGATGAAGGCTCAGTCATTGGCTATACCTGAGACCTCCCGGAAAGAGATGGAGGAAATTCTAAAAATCATAAAAATAAGCGACTACGATGTAGTTGAACAACTGGGGAAAACCCCCTCTAAAATTTCCATGCTGGCATTACTACTAAGTTCCGGGGCGCATGCAAAAGTCTTGGTAAAATTCCTGAAAACTGCCCATGTACCCCAAGAGACATCTGTCGATCAGTTTCAAGACTGCGTAGCCAACTTGACTGCAGATAATGGTCTAGGTTTTTTGGATGTTGATTTAACACCAAGAGGAAGGAAGCATAATGAGGCATTGCATGTCTCAGTTGAATGTAGGGGCACAACCTTGGCCCATGTTTTGGTGCACACTGGCTCATCTCTGAATGTATTGCCTAAAAAAGCTCTTGATAGGCTTGACTGCGAGGGATTAACATTGAAGCCAAGTAACATAGTGGTAAGGGCTTTTGACGGCTCGAAAAGGATGGTACATGGGGAGGTAGACATTCCCATAAAAATTGGAACACAAACATTTGATTCAACTTTTTATGTAATGGATATCCGTCCCTTATATTCTTGCTTGCTAGGCCGACCATGGATTCACAATGTTGGCGCTGTCACTTCTACGTTGAACCAAATGATAAAATATCCAATTCAAGGGAAGATTATCACTGTTCATGGAGAAGAAGAGTATATGATCAACCATCTCAATTCCTTCATATATGTGGAATTAGATGGTGAATTTATTGAAACTCCATTCCAACACTTTGAAGAGGTCCCGCAAGATATAGCAGTAACCAAGGTTGTTCCCAAGATCACGAGGCCTCCACTCCAGATGTCATCTCTGAAGGATGCCAAAGAAGTGGTAGAAGAAGGTGGTTGCACTATCTGGGGAAAACTCCCAGATATCCCATATAAGTCTGACAAGTTTGGCTTGGGTTTCACTTCAAGTGCTTAGAAGGCTATACGCTGCGCTCGTGCCGGAGGACCACCCCTGAAGATCAGTAACCTTGACGTCAACACCGTAGAAGGAGATGAAGATAGCTATGACATGGAGGATTGGATATTCCCGACTGTCAGTGGAGGGATCACTTTTATCCCACATAAATTTGTATTTATATTTTGTTGGATCTGTAATATTAAAACAATTCGCACTATTAAAATCTTGTGTCTTACCCAAGGCACAATGGTCCATTTGTAAGGGTTATTATCTCATTTTCATATGACATCAATGAATCATGGACGTTTTCGCATACAAACTTTTGTGCTCATTATTTTTCTTTTTACATTTTCATTGCTTTCAAAGATAGTTATATCCTTACACACACTCACACTCACAATGCAGGTATACATCCATTCGGGATCCCATGGGTAACGATTCTGCTATGACCTTTTATAACTCTAAAAATCTAATCTACCAAGCCGAAGACGAAGGTGAGGAAGATTGTGAAGTACCAGGGGAGCTTTCCAGACTACTACAACAAGAAGAGGAAACCATCCAGCCTCACGAGGAACTCGTGGATACAATTAACCTAGGTACCAAAGAAGACAAAAAAGAGGTCAAGGTGGGTGCCAATCTGGAACCCAGCATCAAGGAACGTCTGATTCGGTTGTTACACGATTATGTTGAAGTCTTTTCCTGGTCGTATAAAGACATGCCAGGACTTGATGCAGATATTATGGTACATCGTCTGCCTACAAGAGAGGATTGTCCGCCAATAAAATAAAAGGTTCTCCGCATGAGGCCTGATATGTCAGAAAAAATTAAAGCAGAAGTCATGAAGCAATTCAACGCTGGGTTCTTGGCTATCACCTCTTATCCCCAATGGGTTGCCAATGTTGTTCCCGTGCCCAAAAAGGACGGTAAAGTACGAATGTGTGTGGACTATAGAGATTTGAATAGGGCAAGCCCTAAAGATGATTTTCCACTCCCCCACATTGATATTCTAGTTGACAATACGACACAATACAAAGTGTTTTCCTTCATGGACGGATTCTCAGGTTACAACCAAATCAAAATGGCGCCTGCGGACATGGAGAAAACAACCTTTGTCATGCAGTGGGGCACTTTCTACTATAAGATGATGTCATTCGGACTGAAGAATGTTGGGGCAACCTATCAACGTGCCATGTTAGCTCTATTTCACGACATGATACATCACGAAATAGAGGTCTATATGGAAGAAATGATAGCCAGATCTCAAATAGAAGAAGAGCATCTTGATCACTTACAAAAACTGTTTGAGAGACTGTAGAAGTATAAACTAGGGTTGAATCCAAACAAGTGCATATTTGGGGTACGGTCTGGTAAACTCCTATGCTTTATCGTCAGCAATAAAGGTATTGAAGTAGATCCTGCCAAGGTAAAAGCAATACAAGAGATGCATGTTCCTCGTACTGAGAAGGAAGTCAGAGGGTTCTTGGGACGTTTGAACTACATTGCCAGATTCATCTCTCACTTGACAGCTACTTGTTAACCAATCTTCAAATTGTTGAAGAAAGATCAGGTAGTCAAATGGAATGACGAGTGCCAAGTTGATTTTGACAAAATCAAAGAATACTTACAAGAGCCTCCTGTGTTGATGCCACCAGTCAAGGGAAGACCATTGATCATGTATCTGACTGTTTTAGAAAACTCAATGGGGTGTGTATTGGGGCAGCATGACGAGTCTGGCTGAAAAGAGCATGCTATTTACTACCTGAGCAAAAAGTTTACCGACTGTGAAAACAGATATTCACTGCTCGAGAAAACTTGTTGCACTCTGGCATGGGCTGCTCGTCGGCTAAGACAGTATATGCTGACTCACACTACCTTGTTGATATCTAAAATGGATCCGATAAAATACATCTTCGAGAAGCCTGCTCTTTCTGGGAGAATAGCGAGATGGCAGATAATCCTAACAAAGTACGACATACAATATACTACCCAAAAAGCTATAAAGGGCAGTATACTAGCTGGTCACCTTTCTCACCAAGCGGTAGAAGACTACCAGTCCATGAAGTTCGAATTTCCGAATGAAGACATCATAACGTTAGACAACTGTAAAGAATTCAGGCCATATGACAGACCTGAACAAGGATCCCGATGGACCCTATTCTTTGATGGGGTATCCAATGCACTTGGCAATGGTATCAATGTTGTACTCATATCTCTGGAAGGGTGTCATACTCCCTTTACCGCAAGACTCTGCTTCAATTGTACAAACAACATGGCGGAATACGAAGCATGCATCTTTGGTCTCAAAGCTGCCAAAGACTTGGGGATCAAATCCTTAAATGTATTCGGAGACTCAGCTTTAGTTATCAGCCAGATCAAAGGGTAATGGGACACCAAACACCCAAACCTTATCCCTTACAAAGAACATGTTTTGACATTGCTACCACATTTTGAGAAGATTACCTTCGAGCATTTCCCGCGAGAAGAAAATCAGCTAGCAGACGCTCTAGCCACAATGCCATCTATGTTTAAACTTAATTGGGATAACGAGGCTCCCCAGATCACAATTGAACAAATGGAGGAACCAACATATTGTCACGAGATTAATATTGAAGAAGTAGTGGATCGGCCTTGGTTTCACGAAGTCAAGAAGTATCTTGAGGCTCAAAAATATCCAGAAGGAGCTTCAATCAATGATAAGAAGTTCTTAAGGCGATTCTCTGCTAAATTTTTCCTTAGTAATGGAATCCTGTACAAACGCAATCATGACTCTGTGTTACTTCGGTGCGTAGATAAGGTTGAAGCTGAAAGGATCATGTCTGAATTGTATGAAGGCCCTTTTGGAACCCATTCTAGTGGGCATACTGTGATACGGTGGGAAGAACTGACTGTTTTTTGGAATGCTGGTTTGCGTTTTGCGTTTATGTTCGCAAAATGTCGCGGTAAGCAAGAGTCGCCACCGACTTTTATTTTATCCAACAAGGAAAGGAAAAAAGCACAGAAAAATTCCTTTTTCGAGATATTTCTCGGGTTCGGGGGGTAGATTATAGAAAGGGAAGGTGTTAGCACCCTTTCTATCTGTGGTTATCCACGGGCTCTTAGGTACTTGCTCATATTGTTTTCAAAAATTGCTTTCTTTGTGCTTGTAGGTTTGAAAAAGTTTTTGTTTTTAACTTCGATTTAACTCTTGCTTCTGTCCTCAAGAGTGTAATGAAGTGTTTTTGAAAACATTGTTTGAAAAGGAGTGTAAGTGTGAAAAAGTTGTTTTGTTTTGAATGAGCAAGTATCTAAGAACCATCTACCTACTCGAAAAACGAATCGTTCTATGCTAATGTCCTTTAGACAATGCTATCCTACTATGAATGAGTAGGTAGCATCGCTGTTGGAGTTTGAGGGTCAATTCGAATGAGGAACGTGTGGTCACAAAAGCAATGTTAGGACGTTTTAGCGGTGACCCTAATGTCTTAGATCATTTGTTTGAGGCAACAATATCCGAGGAAACCGTTTCGAGGCAACTATGATCTTTTAGACAAGAGGATGACCTCTAAAACGACCTATACTCAATGACCGTGTACGAAGGCAACCAAGTGGGGTGTACCCTAACAGTGCGCATGTGCGAGTGTGTCGTTTTCAGTTAATTTTACCTTTGTACATGTTAATGGTGATCTAAGTTGATTTTAGGTTAAAACATTCAGTCTTGTCATGCATTCCTATTATCAAACATCTAGCCGTTATAATTTGTGGAAAATAAAATGCGGAATTTAAATTACAAGGCGTCGGGTATTTACATGGCCAAAGACAAACACTTTAAAAATAAATAAAGCGATAAAAATAAATAAAAGTCCTATTAAGCTATTACAAATCAGAGCAAGTACATTATTGAATAAATAAATCGCGTGCGGAAAATTAAATCGAGTGCGAGGTTCTAGGGTATTGACCCTTTTTGAAAGAAGATATCTTTTTTTTATTTTTTTTAATTTAAGAAAGAAATTAATCTAAATTAATTACTAAATTAAATAAAATTAATTAATTAATGAAAAATAAATTATTTTTGGTCTTTTTGTTAGTTTAAGAAAGGAAAATAAAATAATTAATGTTAGTAAAAACCTAATTAACTCTAGTTAATTTTAATTATTTACAAAAAGTTAAAATTATTCTAATTAACCTAAATTAATTTAATTAGTATTAATAAAAATAAAAATTTGAAGTCTAATTAAATATGAAAATATTTTTGTGATTTTGTTTTATGAGAAAAAAGAATTTTTATGATTGGTTAGAAATTAATAAAAATAATTAAATCAATAAAACAAATACTAAATAAAATAAATAAAGAGAAGAGGTTTAGGCCTGATATAGTGGTGTGATTAGAAATCCTGAGGCCCATTTGGATCTGGCCTTGTTGACTTTTCTTGATCCAGCGTGTATGTGCTGACTTGGTCTTTGGTGGTCCATCAATTCTTGGCCATCAGATTTGGCCTTGGGCCATCTGGCAACTGGATATGTGAAGGTGTATGGTATGCTGCGCGCTTGGACTACACACACGATTGTCTGAAAGAAAAAATTAAAGAGAAATTTGGAGGACCTGGGATTCGAACCCAGGTCCTGTAGGTGATTGCCAACGCATGCTTGCCACTGGGACGCTTTGCTTCATTTGTTAGTAATATACAAAAATAATATAATAAAAGAAAACAAATTATATGCCAGAAAAAAACAAGAAAATGCGCGCTATTTGAACAGGCGAATGGCGAAGCGACACGCCATCGTCTTCTTTGTTGAACCGTGGCTAAAACAACTCTGGCCTATACCAACGGACAAAAATCCGTAGCTATAAGTAAAGCATCTCTAAAATCCTATAGGCGCCATGGAAATGTATCCTGAACCCATGGTTGAGTTCGTCTCCCTCTTCTGGTCACATATATAGCCATTATTAAGGCTAATTTTATCTGAAACGAAAAACCCTAAACCAAGATGCAAAACCTAACAATGGTGATTCTACGTTAAAGGTTAGATAAACAAAATTGGATAATGCCAAAAGCTTAGAAACATGGTGAGGATTACGAATATGCAAGTAATTTATACAAAGGATGCAAGAATGGAGAATTAAGATTTCAAGAACAGGGTGGGTTATCGTGACCCTTACCGTGCATTTAAAGGCCTGAGGACGTGTGCTTTTGATCCAGGAAGGTTATGTGATCACCCAAGAATCGATTGGGATCGGTCTCTGCTTCTGAAAACGCCTCTAAGTATGATTTTGATTTCACACTTTTTTGGTGAATTTTGCAACTTTTGTATTGCCTGTTCTTGCAGCCTCCAACCCTTATTTCGTTCATTGTGGCTTGCTTATGTATGATACAATGTGTTAGGGTAACAATTATGGTCCAAATCTTCTCCTATCATGGCTTGCATATTTGATTTGATTCATTCTTTAAAGCTTGCCAAATTTATCAAAAATCAATCTTTTTATACATGATCTTGTTTGATTAGAGTTTGATGATGATCATGGTGATAATTAAGACCTGAAACAACCAAAAAGATCTTTGGTAATCAAAGTTTGGATTTTATATGATTTAATTTGATTTAAAATGAAATAATTCAATAAAAAATCAAATAAAATAATAAAAAGGCAATATGATCTCAAGGCTGAAGCTAGGACACGTGGGCAACTATGCATGCTCAAATCAAGTGGAAAAGAATCGGCCCATTTGACAAAATTTGAAGTTTTGGGGATAGTTGACTTTTGGCAATTTTGCAAAAATGTCCAACTTCAACAATGCATAACTTCTTCAATTTTGAACTTTTGGAAGTGTTCTTGGACTTTTTAGAAAGCTTGAGATGTCCTCTAACCAACCCTTTTCGTTTCATCTCATTTTGATTTTCCATGCTCAAGTTACAAGCTTTGGAAAAAATGTGTTTTTGTTGACTTTCAATAATGACCTATAATGTCCAAATTCATAACTTCTTGTGAGTGCATTTTTTGATCTTAGGGTATGAAGATAGATTGTAGGAAATTTCATCCTATTCAAAATGAGCTTTAGATGGGTCATTTCTCATTAAGTATGAGAAAGTTATTCTTGGTCAAAGTTGAGTTGACTTTTCCTACAAAACCCTAATTTAGCAACTTTTGAGTCTTAATAAATTTTGAGCAATCCTTGATGAATCATGATACAACCTTGATAAAATGATGAAATATCCTTCAAAATGAGAATGTTGACAAAAAATCTTGAAGTTTGACTGTTTATAGGTCACAGTTGACTTTTGCCCTAGCACAATCGATTTTTGGATCCGTTGAGCAATTGACTGAGCAAACTTCCTCTGCAAGGCTTGTAATTTGACATGGATGATCTTATGAGCATATTAGGACATTGGGGAGTACTTTAGGTCATTTGGATTCAAGGATCTTGATGCAACACAAAACCCTAATTTGGGGTTGACTGCCTTAGGAGATAGCTTGACTATCCAACTCTTGAGCAATCTTGAGCCACTTGGAGATTTTCCTTGCAATGTCTTGAGAAATATGAGAGGAAAAATTTTGGGGTACAAAAGCTGCCCATGTTCAATATTCTTAAACCTGAGGATGTAGATTGGCTTTCGTGCCTTTCGTGATCCGAAGGTGGAAGATGATTGAACACTAGAGTGCCCAGAAATTTGCACTCGCATGAAGTGGTATCAGCCTTGTGATGTCGGGAATGGGCTTACATATGCCATTTGGAGGTTGCTGGCGGGAGGATGGGCTTAAAGATGCCATCTGCCTGAGTGTCGATCACATAAGAGATTTCTTAACGAGAACTTGCATACATGTTGTTGTGGAAGATTCTGCTGGGAAAGCCTGGTTTTTGTTGAGATTTAGGAACTTGCCTGTACTTCAACTGAGAGAATGCCTCTGCTGAGTTTTAAGAACTTGTCCGTAATTCAACTGGGGGAAATCTGTCGAGATTTAAGACCTTATCTGTAATTCAACCGAGGATAATTCAGTTGAGATTTAAGAACCGGTCAGTACTTCGACTGAGGAAAATTGTCGAGATTTAGAACCTTATCTGTAATTCAACCAAGAATAATTTAGTTATGATTTAAGAACCGGACAGGTCTTCGACTGAGGGAAACATCTTCATCAAGATCTAGGACTGTCTGGTCTTCAATGGAGTATAATTCTGTTGAGATTTTAGAACTTGTCCACACTACGACGGAGAAAAATTGTCGAGATTGAGAACCTTATCTGTAATTCAACCGAGAATAATTCAGTTGAGATTTAAGAACTGGTCAGGTCTTCGACTGAGGGAAACATCTTCATCAAGATCTAGGACTGTCTGGTCTTCAACGGAGGATAATTCTGTTGAGATTTAAGAACTCGTCCACACTTCGACGGAGGAAAATTGTCGAGATTGAGAACCTTATCTGTAATTCAACCGAGAATGATTCAGTTGAGATTTAAGAACCGGTCAGGTATTCGACTGAGGGAAACATCTTCATCAAGATCTAGGACTGTATGGTCTTCAACGGAGTATAATTCTGTTGAGATTTTAGAACTCGTCCACACTACGACAAAGGAAAATTGTCGAGATTGAGAACCTTATATGTAATTCAACTGAGGATAATTCAGTTGATATTTTAGAGCCGGTCAGGTCTTCGACTGAGGGAAATATATTCATCAAGATCTAGGATTGTCTGGTCTTCAACGGAGGATAATTCTGTTGAGATTTTAGAACTCGTCCACACTTCGACGGAGGAAAACTTTCGAGATTGAGAACCTTATCTGTAATTCAACCGGGGATAATTCAGTTGAGATTTTAGAGCCGGTCAGGTCTTCGACTGAGGGAAACATCTACATCAAGATCTAGGACGGTCTAGTCTTCAACGGAGTATAATTCTGTTGAGATTTTAGAACTCGTCCACACTACGACGGAGGAAAATTGTCGAGATTTAGGACCTTATCTGTAATTCAACCGAGAATAATTCAGTTGAGATTTAAGAACCGGTCAGGTCTTCGACTAAGGGAAACATCTTCATCAAGATCTAGGACTGTCTGGTCTTCAACGGAGTATAATTCTGTTGAGATTTTAGAACTCGTCCACACTACGACGGAGGAAATTGCCGAGATTTAAAACCTTATCTGTAATTCAACCGAGAATAATTCAGTTGACATTCAAGAACCGGTCAGGTCTTTGACTAAGGAAAACATCTTCATCGAGATCTAGGACTGTCTGGTCTTCAACGGAGTATAATTCTGTTGAGATTTTAGAACTCGTCCACACTATGACGGAGGAAAATTGTCGAGATTGAGAACCTTATCTGTAATTCAACTGAGGATAATTCAGTTGAGATTTAAGAACCGGTCAGGTCTTCGACTAAGGGAAACATCTTCATCAATATCTAGGACTGTCTGGTCTTCAATGGAGTATAATTTTGTTGAGATTTTAGAACTCGTCCATACTACGACGGAGGAAAATTGTCGAGATTGAGAACCTTATCTATAATTCAACCGAGGATAATTCAGTTGAGATTTAAGAATCGGTCAGGTCTTCGACTAAGGGAAACATCTTCATCAAGATCTAGGATTGTCTGGTCTTCAACGGAGTATAATTCTGTTGAGATTTTAGAACTCGTCCACACTACGACGGAGGAAAATTGTCGATATTTTGAACCTTATTTGTAATTCAACCGAGAATAATTCAGTTGAGATTTAAGAACCGTTCAGTTCTTCGACATGGTTGAGAACCTTAACTGTATCTTTCCTGAAAGGTAAAGGTCAGTCGTATGCAATGCATGATATATATCAAGCAATGATGTTCTCAAAGCAAATGAGATTGCATTGTATGATGCGTATATGCATGTATCATGATGTATGGAAATGTAATGTTTTTAGCTGGGGAAAATAAATCCCGAATAGCTGCTGGAGAATAGAGTTGAATTCTTTGTTTCCGCTGAGGATAGTGGATGAAGATGTTTGTGAGAATAAACCTGCATGAGAGGATGACTCCGTTGGGGGATAAATTGATGAGGAGATTACTCTGTGGGGAAGAGATGTTATGCTGAGGATTCCACTGATAAATTCCATTGAGGACGAATTACCGTTGCTGGTGATACTGAATCCTGTTGGGGATTGAATTCCTGTTTGTGAAAGGAAAGAACTCTGTTGGGGATGATCTTCAGTTGCGGCTTCACTGGGGATAACCTTTTAGGCTCTAATGGGTATAATCCTTTGAGCTTTGCTGGGGACAATCTTCCTTTGAACTCGGCTGGGGATATTTATTTTTATACTCCGCCGGGGACGAACTTCCAGAGTCTACTGGGGATGATTCTTCAACTCCACTGGGGAAGCTTTTTCAGACTGCGCTGGGAAAATTTTAACTCCACTGGGGATATCTTGTATTCTGCCCGGGAATATTCTTATACTCCGTTGGGGAATATTAAGACTGCCGGGGATATTAAGCCTTTTTAGTGTTGATGGTAGATGAACTCTGCTTGGGGGGGACAATATTACTGACTCATTCATTCACAGTTGCAAGTCTCAGCTGGGGAGAGCTATCATTACTGTCTTACTCCGCGGGGAGTGAAAGTATCTTAGCCATATTCTTCAGCTGAATTTACCGTTGTACTTGGTGGATAGAGCAACTGTACAGTTTGGACAATTCTTATTTGCCCCTGTTTCTGATATTACCAGTAATCGTTTTTTGTTTTGCGAGTAAATATTCATGAGCAGCAATTAATGTCAAATGCATATATCAAAAATGAACATTGGACGTTCTTTGCAAAACAAAACAGATAAAGGAAAAACAGTTTGAAATTTCTTTGAAGATGAATTGTATTGATTTTGAAGTTTGGCCTGTAAGTAGGCGTTTTTGTACGAGAGGCTGACGTCCTAGTAAGAGAACGCCACCGAACAAATAGAATTTACACAATTTGTGAAAAACTAAACAAAACAGCTATGTGAATAATCCCACTGGGTTTCAACTCTGCTATTGCCTTGATGTCCTCGAGCATCTCATCACTTTGCTGCTTGGTTGAAGGTAGATCAGATTGATTAGTGTCGTTCGAGCTTGATAGTCGATACTGAAGTCTGGATGCGAGGTGATCCAATGAGACATAGTGTTACGCTTTGATCCCTAATTTTTGCTTGGACTGCCCCTTCGGGTTTTCAGTCCATCGGGATACCCTTTTTTGCCCAAGTCGCCCTTTCGGGTTTTCGACTTTCCGGGTGTACAGATTTTTTCATTTTCATCCCTTATTTTTTCCCGAACCCTTTTGGTTCGCCGGGAAGCCCTTATTTTTGCCTAGGCCAGCCGACCTAGCGGGTCTTTGATTATGCGTAGTATCTTTTCACTATGTCTGCATTTACTGGGTGAGGAAGGTCGTCACCATCCATGGTGGTTAAAATCATAGCTCCTCCTGAGAAGATGTTCTTAACCACAAATGGCCCTTCGTAAGTAGGGGTCCATTTGCCCCTGGGATCACCTTGAGGTAGTATGATGCGCTTGATAACCAGGTCCCCAACTTGATACTCTTGTCGTCTGACTTTCTTGTTAAATGCCTTGATCATCCATTTTTGGTACGTCTGACCATGACAAATAGCAGTAAGTCTCTTTTCGTCGATTAAGTTCAACTGATCAAGCCGGGTCTGAATCCAGTCATCTTCGCTCAAACCTGTATCCTTCATAATCCGAAGAGAGTTTATCTGAACTTCAATGGGCAAGAATGCCTCCATACCATATACCAAGGAATAGGGTGTTGCCCCTGTTGACGTCCGCGCTGAGGTACGGTACCCATGAAGAGTCAATGGTAACATCTCGTGGCAGTCTTTGTATGTCATCGTCATCTTCTGCACAATCTTCTTAATATTCTTATTGGCCGCTTACACAGCCCCATTTATCTTCGGCTGGTAGGGAGAAGAGTTGTGATGCTGTATCTTGAACTGCTTGTAGAGCTCAGTGATCATCTTATTATTGAGATTTGTATCATTGTCCGTTATGATCCTCTCTGGTACACCATATCGATAGATCAGATTGTTCCGAATGAATCGTGCCACGACGTTCTTGGTTACAGTAGCAAAGGAAACTGCTTCAACCCACTTTGTAAAGTAATCAATCGCTACCAGGAGGAAACGATGGCCATTAGATGTCGTAGGTATGATCTCGCCGATCATATCAATGCCCCACATTGCAAAAGGCCAAGGTGTCGTCAAGACATTTAGAGGTACTGGGGGTATGTGCACCTTATCAGCATAGACTTGGCACTTGTGACAGGTCCGAGAATGTTGATAACAGTCGGCTTCCATAGTGGACCAATAATATCCTGCCCGAAGGATTTTCTTTGCCATGGTATGTCCACTGGAATGAGTACCAAAAGTACCTTCATGTAACTCTGCCATGATCCTTTCTGCTTCATTCTTATCCACACATCGCAGTAAGGTTGAATCATGGTTACACTTGTAAAGAATGCCATTGCTGATGAAGAACTTTGCCGTGAACCTCCTCAGAAACTTCTTATCATTAACAAATGCACCCTCGGGGTATTCCTGAGCCTCAAGGTATCTCTTCACCTCATGAAACCAGGGTTTATCTGCTACCTCTTCAGTCTCAATGTCACAGCAATGTGCAGGTTCGTCCAATCTTTCAATGATAATTCAGGGAGCTTCGTTGTCCCAATTGACCTTAAACATAGAAGACATCGTAGCTAACGCGTCCGCCAACTGATTCTCCTCTCTAGGGAAGTGTTCAAAGGTTATCTCTTAGAAATATGGAAGCAACGTCAATACATACTCCTTGTAAGGAATAAGGTTTGGGTGTTTCGTATCCCACTCGCCTTTGACCTGACTGATCACAAGAGCGGAATCTGCGAAAACACTTAAGAACTTAATCCTTAGGTCAATTGCTGCTAGAAGACCCATAATGCATGCTTCATACTCCGCCATATTGTTGGTGCAATTGAAACATAGTAGGGCGATGAACGGAGTATGAGAGCCTTTAGGAGATATGATCACGGCGCCAATGCCATTTCCCAAAGCGTTTGAAGCTCCATCAAAGTACATAGACCATTGGGATCCTTGCTCAGGTCCTTCATCTGGTCCAGGTTCTTCGTAGTCAGTCACTATCATGATGCTCTCATCCGGGAATTCAAAGTTCATAGACTGGTAATCATCTAAAGCCTGATGTGCCAAATGATCTTCCAACACACTTCCCTTGATTGCCTTTTGGGTCGTATATTGGATGTCATACTCAGTCAAAATCATCTTCCATCTTGCTATTCTTCCGGACAAGGCAGGCTTTTCGAGGATATACTTGATTGGATCCATTTTTGATATCAATAGAGTAGTGTGAGTCAGCATATACTGTCTCAGCCGGCGAGTAGCCCATGCAAAGCGCAGAAAGTTTTCTCAAGCAACGAGTATTGGGTCTCGCAGTTGGTAAACTTTTTGCTAAGGTAATAAATAGTATGTTCTTTTCGGCCAGACTCGTCATGCTGACCCAACACACACCCCATTGAGTTGTCGAGTACTGTCAAGTATAGGATCAGAGGTCTCCTCTCAACTGGCGGCATCAAAATAGGTGGGTCTTGGAGATACTTTTTGATCCTTTCGAAAGCGGCCTGGCATTCATCGTTCCAACGTACTACTTGATCTTTCTTCAATAGCTTGAAGATTGGCTCACAAGTTGCAGTCAGGTGCGAGATGAACCGGGCAATATAGTTCAAACGTCCCAGAAAGCCTCTGACTTCTTTTTCTGTTCTGGGAGCTGGAATTTCCTGTATAGCCTTCACCTTTGCAGGATCCACTTGAATACCTTTATCGCTTACAACGAAACCCAGCAGCTTACCATATCTCACCCCGAAGGTGCACTTTTTCGGGTTTAACCTCAGCTTATACAACCTCAACCTGTCAAATAACTTCTGAAGATGGTCAATATGTTCTTCCTCAGTCTGGGATCTTGCAATCATGTCGTCGACGTATACCTCAATCTCATGATGGATCATGTCATGAAACAAAGCAACCATGGCGCGCTGATACGTTGCCCCAATATTTTTCAGTCCAAAAGGCATGACCTTGTAGCAAAAGGTACCCCATTGAGTAACGAAGGTTATCTTCTCCATGTCTTCGGGAGCCATTTTAATCTGATTATAACTGGAGAAACCATCCATAAAGGAAAAGACCTTATGTTGTGCGGTATTGTCAACCAGAACGTCGATATGAGGTAGAGGGAAATCATCCTTGGGGCTTGCCCTGTTCAGATCCCTATAGTCAACACACATTCTAACCTTACCATCCTTCTTCGGCACCGGAACCACGTTGGCCACCCACTGTGGGTAAGAAGTAACTGCTAGAAAACCGGCGTCAAACTGTTTCATAACCTCAGCCTTGATTTTCTCATACATATCTGGGCGCATTCGGCGAACCTTTTGTTTCACTGGAGGATAGTCTTCCTTGGTAGGCAGGCGGTGAACCACAATATCGGTATCCAACCCAGGCATATCTTCATAAGACCAGGAAAAGATCTCAACGTAGTCACGCAGCATCTGAATTAACCGTTGCTTAACACTAGCTTCTAGATTTTCACCGATCTTGACCTCTTTCTTGTCTACATCTGTACCCAGATTTACTGATTCCACGGGCTCTTCATGTGGCTGAATAACCCTCTCTTCTTGAAGTAACAGTCTAACAAGTTCACCAGGCACTTCGCAATCATCTTCACCTTCGTCTTTGGCTAAGTTGATCGGGCTTTCGAAGTCATAATTGGCAGTAGCAGAGTCGTTACCAGTAGGATCCAGAGTGGATGTAGACCTGTATATGTGAGTGTGTGTAAAATAGTTGTTTTGCAATATATAATAAAAGAAAAATAAGGAGCGCAAGATTTGAAATGCAATAAATGTTTAATGCTTTTATTAATGATATATGTAGATGACACACATAAATCCCTCACAAATGAAGCCACGATGCCCCGGGTAAGACACCGGTCCATAAAGTCTAAAACATTGTCTGTTATAGGTAAAAAACAAAAAGTCTCATTACTGGGTGATAACAGAAACAAACATAGAATCCTTCTCTGTCCAGTTGCTTAGTCCACCATCGGTAGTAGGATAGATCCAACTGTCAATGTCAAACTCTTCATCATCGTCATCCCCGATAGCATTCACTCCCACATCCTGTTTAGGATTTTCCGGTGCTCCGAACTCAATCTCCTTGGCATCAATCAGGTCCTGTACCTTGTTCTTCAAGACCCAGCAGTCATCTGTATCATGCCCCGAACTATCAGAGTGAAAAGCACAGTGGGCATTCGGATCGTACTTCGGTGATGTTGTATTTGGATTCTTCGGGGCTTCCGTTGGAATCACCAGATTGGTCTTTAACAACTGCGGCAGGATCTGAGATAAAGTCATGTTGAGCTGAGTGAATTGTCTTCGAGGTCTCTCGGCCCTTGACTGATTGTTGCACTGAGGAGCAATAACAGGTCTTGAGATAACCACCGCATTAACAGCTTGGCGGCGTTCAGGTCTATTCTGGCTTTTTGAACTGTAAATAGCACTGGACTCTTTCTTAAAAGGATTCTTCTCGGTGCCTGATGAAGCGCCCTTCTGTATTTTACCGGATTTGATACCAGCCTCAATTCTTTCCCCGGTCATGATCAGCTCTGTAAATGCAGACGAAGAACTTTGGATCAGGTCGTTGAAATACGGACCAGACAAGGTCCCCAGAAACATATCCACTAGCTCCCTATCTGCCAAGGGTGGTTTCACTCTGCCAACAAGGTCCCTCCACTTCTGAGCATAATCTTTGAAACCTTCGCCCGCACCCATAGATATACCCTAGAGTTGGGTACGCGTGGGAGCGAGGTCGGCATTGTATTAGTACTGCTTGTAGAAAGCAGCGGCCAAATCTTCCCAATTACAGATACTGGCTCCTTCTAGCTGGTAAAACCATTCAAGCTGAGTCCCTGAGAGACTATCTTGAAAGAAGTGGATCCATAGGTTCTTGTCAATGGTGTATGGCTGAATCTTCCTAACATACGAACAAAGGTGTAGTTTCAGGCAAGAAACTCCGTCGTACTTAGCAAAGGCTGGTGCTTTGAACTTGTGGGGAATCACCACCCAATGACAGACCCAGATCACCAAAGTCCAGACCAGGCACTTTCTGAACTTCCATCGCACTCAAACGATCTTCCAGTTGTTTGTATTTATCCTCGGCCGGAGGATACTGGTCTTTGTCGAAGTCGGTCTCATTGTCTGAAACCACAGGGCTAGGAGCCCTCCTTTCTTCCTGATTATCTTTCCCTCCAGATGAGGGGGTCAAATAAACCTCTTCTCGCAAATTGTTTCCGAATTTGCGACCCATATTGAATAGGACCGTCTTCTTCTTCTTCTTCTCTTTCAGGATAAGGGCCTTCAGATCTTGCTGACCCTTAGCCAGGTTCATGAACAATTCCTGGAACTGGGCATTTTGAGCTTGTAGAGCCTTGATTGCTTGTTCAGTTGAAATTCAAGAAGACATGATGCTGAAATAAACATCGAAGAAGATGAGAAAACCTGTAAGGGTACCTGTTATGAGGTGCATGGAATGAAATGCGTATGATATGATTTCAAAGACGTCGAGAGATTCAAATTCATAAACCAGAAATGAAACACACTTTTATTAAATAAACTTTGAATTCAATTGTTCAACAAAGGCCTTTTAAGGCGTTACAAAAAAGGAAATACTGAAAAGTAAGTAACAACTAGAAATGATCAAAGGACATCAGCGCTCCCATGGCCGTTTCCCTTTGGTGCTGACATAGTCATTGAATATCTTCTCATTCTCCAATTGCCTTGTCAACTTCTGGATCTTTTGTTCCTGCTCGTGATACTTTTCTCGGTAAGTATCCCGCTCTTCCCTCAGCTGCATCCACGATCTCTTCAATGCCCCAATGTCAGTAGGCATGTACGGGTGGAGAATGGTAGGAGGAACCCCTTCTTCATCAGCAACTTCAACAATGATAGGCAAGACGGCTTCGTACGAAATTCCCAGCTTTTGGGCACGGATTCGAACCCATCGAAGATATGGATTCATCGGAAAAGAAGTCTTCGAACCTAGCTCGTGCGGATCAGACCCGTGAACTCTATCCCAGGCTCTTATGAATCTGCGGCGTTGCTCGTTACTATCCCCCTGAAAGTCAAAGACAATACTAGGCATCAGCAGCTCATGAGGTCCTTCTCTTCTAGCTCGCCCAAATTGACGTAAGGCCAAGCATGGATTATAAGTGATTCCTCCATTGGTTCCTATCAGTGGAACATTGGGGTATTCCCCACAGCGATCAATAATATCCACCTCGTCCATACCCTTAATAGTCCAAATGATGTCATTATGAGAGAGAGACATAATCCTGTAGGACCAGCCCATGACTTCCTTGTTCTTCAGAACTGATTTGGGGAGGTGATAAATAAACCACCTCTCCAGCAATGGAACAAAACTCATAAGGGTTCCCTGCTTCTGAGCAGTACGGGCATAAAGAGAATGAAGGATGTCACCTAAGAGAGTGGGCACAGGGTTACCAGAGATGAATATTTTTACCGCATTCACGTCAACAAAGGAGTCGGAGTTAGGAAACAATACCAAGCCATATATCAGAAGAGCCCGAATGTCTTCAAATTCCTGGAAGTCTAGACTGTCCCAGAACTGATTAGCTTTACCAACCAATAATTTAGTCAAGAATCCCTTTGCTCTACTACGAGTTTTCCAGTTTGACATTACCTCGGCCTTTGTTAGATGGAGGGCTGAAGCAATCTCTTCTGGCCTAAGGATCTTCTCCCAACCTGTGAACGGGGTTTGCTCCAGAATAGAGATACCAAGCAGATCAAAGAACTCTTCCAAGGTGGGGACCAACTGGTAGTCCGGAAAAGTAAAGTAATGGTACAGAGGATCAAAAAACTTGACCAAGACACTCATCATCTGTTCATCCAATTTGGAAGTGACCAAACCCAGGAGGTGCCCATGTCTTCTGATGAAGGAGGTAGTATCATACATCTTTGCAACCAATTCTTTAAGCATAGTGGGAACCTGGACAAAGTTGATCCGAATGGTAATCCTACGCATGGGTGCCATGACCTACAAAACAAAACAAAGATGAATCCCTCCTGTCTTTGAAATGGGTTAGTCCAATGCAAGATTAATGCAATGTCATGATGTCATGATAGAAAGCACACCAGAAGTATCCATAAATAGCAAACATGGTAAAGGCACACAAGTCATACAGAGAGCCCTTAGATTTCAGGCTGGCAAGGAGTCTGGGTACTACCCTCTTTCAGTGTAGTTGGTTCAAACCTGTCCTAAAAATAGTAACCGGGTTCTAGAGGATCTCAATATCACTGACTACCCTCGATCAGTCATAATTCCAGTTTAGCAACCTTTTCTTGCAGCCGGAATCATCACGAGAGTTTAGTCTCAATGAGTGTAGCATACTGCTACTGTTTTATGGCCAAGTTGGTCAATTTAAAGGTTCTAAGGTCAGCTGGTGCTTAATGACCCCTTAGCAGACCCATATTCTCCTCGTTGCGCCACAAGGGATATCGGTACATACTAAAGTGCCACACCAACGTAGCTACTATTTCAACCATATTGGTCTACTCCGTACAATTCCCTCACAGTTTATTGCTACTTACCTAAAGGGTATCCCCCAGATCCGGGTTAGGATCTATAGTAACTTCAATACAAGCCCACAAATATAAAGCATACAAGTCAAGCAATTGAAAACAATATGAACTATTCCTAAGGTACACCCCACTTATTAAGCGTCCCCAACAGAGTCTCCAGTTCTGTGATACGGTGGGAAGAACGGACTATTTTTTGGAATGCTGGTTTGCGTTTTGCGTTTATGTTTGCAAAATGTCGCAGTAAGAAAGAGTCGCCACCGACTTTTATCTTATCCAACAAGGAAACGAAAAAAGCACAGAAAAATTCCTTTTTCAAGATATTTCTCAGGTTCTGGGGGTAGATTATAGAAAGGGAATGTGTTATCACCCTTTCTATTCGTGGTTATCTACGGGCTCTTAGGTACTTGCTCATATTGTTTTCAAAAATTGCTTTCTTTGTGCTTATAGGTTTGAAAAAGTTTTTGTTTTTAACTTCGATTTAACTCTTGCTTCTGTCCTCAAGAGTTTAATGAAGTGTTTTTGAAAACTTTGTTTGAAAAGGAGTGTAAGTGTGAAAAAGTTGTTTTGTTTTGAATGAGCTAGTATCTAAGAACCATCTACCTACTCGAAAAAGGAATCGTTCTATGCTAATGTCCTTTAGACAATGCTATCCTACTATGAATGAGTAGGTAGCATCGTCGTTGGAGTTTGAGGGTCAATTCGAATGAGGGACGTGCGGTCACAAAAGCAATGTTAGGACGTTTTAGCGGTGACCCTAATGTCTTAGATCATTTGTTTGAGACAACAATATCCGAGGCAACCGTTTCGAGGTAACTATGATCTTTTAGATAAGAGGACGACCTCTAAAACGACCTATACTCAATGACCGTGTACGAAGGCAACCAAGTGGGGTGTACCCTAAGAGTGCGCATGTGCGAGTGTGTCGTTTTCAGTTAATTTTACCTTTGTACATGTTAATGGTGATCTAAGTTGATTTTAGGTTAAAACATTCAGTCTTGTCATGCATTCCTATTATCAAACATCTAGCAGTTATAATTTGCGGAAAATAAAATACGGAATTTAAATTACAAGGCGTCGGGTATTTACATCGCCAAAGACAAACCCTATAAAAATATATAAAGCGATAAAAAATAAATAAAAGTCCTATTAAGCTATTACAAACCAGAGCAAGTACATTATTGAATAAATAAATCGCATGCGGAAATTTAAATCGAGTGCGAGGTTCTATGGTTTTGACCCATTTTGAAAGAATATATCTTTTTTTTTTGTTATTTTTATTTTAAGGAAGAAATTAATCTAAATTAATTTCTAAATTAAATTAAATAAATTAATTAATGAAAAATAAATTATTGTTGGTCTTTTTGTTATTTTAAGAAAGGAAAATAAAATAATTAATGTTAGTAAAAACCTAATTAACTCTAGTTAATTTTAATTATTTACAAAAAGTTTAAATTATTCTAATTAACCTAAATTAATTTAATTAGTATTAATAAAATAAAAATTTGAAGTCTAATTAAATATGAAAATATTTTTGTGATTTTGTTTTATGAGAAAAAAGAATTTTTATGATTGGTTAGAAATTAATAAAAATAATTAAATCAATAAAACAAATACTAAATAAAATAAATAAAGAGAAGAGGTTTGGGCCTGATATAGTGGTGTGATTAGCAATCCTGAGGCCCATTTGGATCTGGCCTTGTTGACTTTTCTTGATCCAGCGTGCATGTGCTGACTTGGTCTTTGGTGGTCCATCAATTCTTGGCCATCAGATTTGGCCTTGGGCCATCTGGAAACTGGATATGTGAAGGCGTATGGTATGCTGCGCGCTTGGACTACACACACGATTGCCTGAAAGAAAAAATTAAAGAGAAATTTGGAGGACCTGGGATTCGAACCCAGGTCCTGTAGGTGATTGCCAACGCATGCTTTCCACTGGGACGCTTTACTTCATTTGTTAGTAATATACAAAAATAATATAATAAAAGAAAACAAATTATATGCCAGAAAAAAATAAGAAAATGTGCGCGCTATTTGAACAGGCGAATGGCGAAGCGACACGCCATCGTCTTCTTTGTTGAACCGTGGCTAAAACAACTCTGGCCTATACCAACGGACAAAAATCTGTAGCTATAAGTCAAGCATCTCTAAAATCCTATAGGCGCCATGGAAATGCATCCTGAACCCATGGTTTATTTCTTCTCCCTCTTCTGGTCACGTCTATAGCCATTATTAAGGCTAATTTTATCTGAAAAGGAAAAACCCTAAACCAAGATGCAAAACCCTAACAATGGTGATTCTACGTTAAAGGTTAGATAAACAAAATTGGATAATGCTAAAAGCTTAGAAACATGGTGAGGATTACGAATATGCAAGTAATTTGTACAAAGGATGCAAGAATGGAGAATTAAGATTTCAAGAACAGGGCGGGTTATCGTGACCCTTACCATGCGTTTAAAGGCATAAGGACATGTGCTTTTGATCCAGGAAGGTTGTGTGATCACCCAGGAATCGATTGGGATCGGTCTCTGCTTCTGAAAACGCCTCTAAGTATGATTTTGATTTCACACTTTTTAGTGAATTTTGCAACTTTTTTATTGCTTGTTCTTGCAGCCTCCAACCCTTATTTCGTTCCTTGTGGCTTGCTTATGTATGATACAATGTGTTAGGGTAACAATTATGGTCCAAATCTTCTCCCATCATGGCTTGCATATTTGATTTGGTTCATTCTTTAAAGCTTGCCAAATTTATCAAAAATCAATCTTTTTGTACATGATCTTGTTTGATTCGAGTTTGATGATGATCATGGTGATAATTAAGACCTGAAACAACCAAAAAGATCTTAGGTAATCAAAGTTTGGATTTTATATGATTTAATTTGATTTAAAATGAAATAATTATATAAAAAAATCAAATAAAATAATAAAAAGGCAATATGATATCAAGTCTGAATCTAGGACATGTGGGAAACTATGCAAGCTCAAATCAAGTGGAAAAGAATGGGCCCATTTGACAAAATTTGAAGTTTTGAGGATAGTTGACTTTTGGCAATTTTGCAAAAATGTCCAACTTCAACAATGCATAACTTCTTCAATTTTGAACTTATGTAAGTGTTCTTGGACTTCTTAGAAAGCTTGAGATGTCCTCTAACCAACCCTTTTGGTATCATATAATTTTGATGTTCCATGCTCAAGTTACAAGCTTTGGCAAAAAAGGTGTTTTTGTTGACTTTCAACAATGACCTATAATGTCCAAATTCATAACTTCTTGTGAGTGTATTTTTTAATCTTGGGGTATGAATATAGATTGTAGTAAATTGCATCCTCTTAAAAATGAGATTTAGATGGGTCATTTATCATAAAGTATTATAAAGTTATGCTTGGTGAAAGTGGAGTTGACTTTTCCTACAAAACCCTAATTTAACAACTTTTGAATCTTGATGAATTTTGAGCAATCCTTGATGAATCATGATCAACCCTTGATAAAATGATGAAATATCCTTTAAAATGAGAACGTTGACAAAAAATCTTGAAGTTTGACTGTTTATAGGTCACAGTTGACTTTTGCCCTGGCACAGTCGATTTTTGGACCCTTTGAGTAATTGACTGAGCAAACTTCCTCTACAAGGCTTGAAATTTTACATGGATGATCTTGTGAGCATATTAGGACATTGGGGAGTACTTGAGGTCATTTGGATTCAAGGATCTTGATACAACACAAAACCCTAATTTGTGGTTGATTGCCTTAGGAGATAGCTTGATTGTCCAACTCTTGAGCAATCTTGAGCCACTTGGAGATTTTCCTTGCAATGTATTGAGAAATATGAGAGGACAAATTTTGGGGTACAACACATACGATGGAAAAGAAAATCCTACGGGCAGGCTATTACTAGTCTACCATGGAGGCAGATTGCTATCAACACTCTCGAACCTACCATAAATGTCAGATTTATGCTGACAAGATGCACGTACCTCCAGTTCCTCTGAATGTCTTGACGGCTCCTTGGCCCTTTTCTATGTGGGGAATTGATATGATTGGGTAAATCAATCCTATGGCCTCTAATGGACACCGCTCCATCTTAATGGCTATTGATTATTTTACAAAGTGGGTGGAGGCAGCTTCCTTCGCTTCTGTTATCAAGAATGTTGTTGCCCATTTCATCAAGCAAAATCTCATTTGCCAGTATGGTATCCTGAAGAGGATCATCACTGACAATGGTACAAATCTCAACAACACTATGATCACCGCCTTGTGCAAGCAATTCAAGATCCAGCATCACAATTCTTCCCCTTACCGGCCAAAGATGAATGGTGTTGTCGAAGCTGCAAATAAAAACATTAAAAAGATCAAACAGAAAATGATAGTCATATATAAAGACTGGCATGAGATGCTACCATTCTCTCTCCACGGGTATCGTACCACAACTCGTACATCAACCAGGACAATACCCTATTCTTTGGTATACGGCATGGAAGTCGTCTTGCCTATTGAGGTTCAGATCCCCTCTCTAAGAATTATGAAGGATGCAGGTCTGAATGAAGACGATTGGATACAGACTCGACTTGATCAATTGAACTTGATTGATGAGAAAAGACTTACTGTTGTTTGCCATGGTCAAATGTATCAAAAACGGATGATCAAGGCTTTCAACAAAAAGGTCAGACGCCAAGTGTATCAAGTTGGAGATCTGGTGATCAAACGCATCATACTGCCACAAAGGTGATCCTAGGGGCAAATGGACTCCTACCTATGAAAGACCATTTATAATCAAAAACATTTTCTCTGGTGGTGTAATGATCTTAACCACCATGGATGGTGACGACCTGCCGCATCCTGCGAATGCGGACATAATCAAAAGATACTACGCATAAGAGACCAGCTAGGTTGACATACCTATGCAAAACAAGGGCATCCCGATGAACCAAAAGGGTTCGGGCAAAAATTAGGGATAGAACAAAAATCTGTACACCCAGCAAGTTGAAAACCCGAAAGGGCAACTTGGACAAAATAGGGTTTCCTGGTGGACTGAAAACCCGAAAGGGCGGTCCATGCAAAAGTTAGGGAATATAAAGTGTATGACTATGTCCCATTGGGTCACCTTACGGACAACCTTTGGATTCAACTGACAAAATCAGAGGTTCTGATCAATTCAATCATCTTCGGATGAGGCAACAAATAGACAAGATGCTCAGAGATACAAAGGCTATAGCAAAATAGGAATCCCATGGGATTATTACACATAGCTATCTTTTCTTTGTATCAAAATTTTCATTTTTTTACGACAGCATTCTCTTACTAGAATGCTTGTCTCATTGTACAAATACTTACTCAAAGTCAATGCAAAGATACTCCTTTGAAAGTGCAAAACTATCTGTTTTTCTTTACTCTTGTGTTTTGTTTACAAAAATGTCCAATGATTCATTGTTGAACATATGCATTTAAACATAATTATTGTTTACAAATAAACAAAATAAAAGACAATTACTAATTACTTTAAGAGGTAGGGAAATCTCTCTAAGCTATTTCCGTAAATCCCCCACAGTTTGCAGTTTAATTCCCAGCGGAACGTGCTTCCAATTATCAATCCCCAGTAGAATTCGTTCACTTTCTCAGGATTTTGCAACAGGATTTTACAAGCAGTACATGGCATTTCCCTTACAACAGAGTTTATTTCTCTAAGCAGAAATTCATAAACACTTAGACTTCGCAACATGAAGACTTATACTCCATATCCTCAGCAGCAGTCAGGGATTTATTTTCCCCAATCCAATAGCAGTACAGCAAACTGGCCCACATACGCATACATTGCATCCATATATCATAAACATTGATAACACGAATGCATTATATCATACATTTCATACAACATGGCTTTGCATCTTAGCTAACATTTTGCCCTTTTTAGGATAAGATTAACAGCTATCATTAGAAATGTTCAAAAGTTTTCAGATACAGTACAAATACGCTCCAGACACAGATGCCTTTCTGATACTCATTCAGATTCAACTTCTCAGATATTGTTTAGATACGCTCCAGACACGGATGCCATTATGATACTCATTCAGATTCAACTTCTAAGATACAACATAGATATGCTCCAGACACGGATTCCATTCTGATAATCATTCAAATTCAACTCTCAGATACAGTTCGGATACGCTCCAGACACGGATGCCATTCTGATACTCATTTAGATTCAACTTATCAGATACGCTCCAAACACGGATGCCATTCTGATAGTCATTCAAATTTAACTCTCAGATACAGTTCGGATACGCTCCAGACACGGATGCCATTCTGACACTCATTCAAAATTCAACTCTCAGATACAGTTCAGATACGCTCCAGACACGGATGCCATTCTGATACTCATTCAAGTACAACTTTCAGATACAGTTAAGGTACGCCTCAGACACGGATGCTATTCTGATACTCATTCAGAACTAGCTTTCAGATACCGTTCAGATATGCTCTAGACACGGATGTCATTCTGATAATCAGTTAAAATCATCTCCCAGATACAGTTCAGATACGCTCCAGACACGAACGCCATTCTGATGCTCATTCTTTCAGCTTACAAATTACAATACAAACAATCACTTTTAGATGGCATCTTTAAGCCCATTTCCTACAGCTTTCTATTACCTCTCCAAATGTCATCTTTAATCCCATTCCCTCAACCATCGCATCGTCGAGTGCAAATTTCTGGGCACTTTAGTGTCCAATCATCTTCCACCTTCGAGTCACGATTGGAAAAACATGTCAATCTAACTCTTCAGGCTTAAGAAGATTGAACAAGGGCAGTTGTTGTACCCAAAAAATTTGGCTCTCACTTATCAAGAATTTTCTCACAAGATCTCATTGGGCTCAAGACTGCACTAGGGTTTGATCAGCTCAAGACACCTCCTAATGCACTGATGACCAAAATTAGGGTTTGAGTTTTCACAAGGATTTTTGAACTATAAATGCTTAATATGACTTTCATGGATCATTATGGACCCCAAAAATTATTCATGTCAAGTTTCAAGCCTTGGATCACACTTTTGATCAGTCAATTGAACAGTTGACCTAAAAATTAGTTGTATTGGGGGAAAAGTCAACCAGGGCCAATTTACAGTCAAACTTCATAATTTTTTATCCACATGAACATTTTAGACTCATATGTATCATTTGATCAAGTTTGGACAATAATTCCTCAAGAAATTTGATCAAATCTCCAAAAGGGCAAAATGGTCAAAATTAGGGTTTTGACTAGGAAAGGGCAATTTCTGATTTTTGACCTAGAAAATGGTCAATTGGTTTAACGCATGATCTCAAGAGTAAAATAGCATCATTTTGACCTAATTACATGATTCAAAACATTGCAAGTCCATTGGATTGACAGATGAACTTTGCAGTCAACTGATCAAAAGTCAATTGTATACTGAAAAGTCAAACTTTGACTTTTTGGTCAAATTCAAGTGCCAAAGATCACAATTCATCAAAACATGTCAAAATAGGAAACTTATTCATCAAGAAATCAAGAAATCAAGATTTCATTTTGAAAAGTCTAAATTTCTAAACTTAGAAATTTTTTCTAAGTGTTGAAAATTTCTTATTTTTTTCATAACTTTGAGCAATTTTTTCATTATGATAAAAGATGATTCAAAGGAAACTTCCAACATGAAAGTTGTAGATCTCCATGAAATATACAACTTTTCTTCACAAAAATTCTCCCAAAAGTGCTTGAATCTCAAGTTATAATTTTGTGAATACATGCTCATGGAAAATTTTTGACCTAACTTCATGGAAAATTTTCACATAGTTACAAGGGAAATATTCAAAAGCAGTTCAAATATGGGTTGTATAGCACATTGCAAGATTTCCAAAATTTCCAAGAACTCCTTGAGATCATTCTTGAGCAAGGAGAATCGAAGGCAAGAAGTTAGGGTTTTCAAACTTGAATTACAAGCCATTTTGTGAAGAACACTTGATCTAATCTTCAAGTATGTTGTACAAATCTTGCTTTTCAGGCTTCAAACTTTCTAATCACTCAATAATTTAATGTTTACGCAACTGATAGATCCATTGTCCAAACATTTGAGCCATTATCCAAGTTCCATTTCCATTATGGGAAGAAAGTCACCACTTCCATTTTAGAAAAGTGACTTTAATCACAATGTCAACTCTTCTTGAGCCCATACATTGTTGTTTCTGACTCCAAAACATTTAAAAGCAAGAAGCAACATGTCTACAGCCTGCTAACCAACCTACAAATCCTTGTACTTCACATTGAAACCATGTCTGTCAACTTTGCTTAAAAATCAAGTAACCAAGCCATAACATGTGATTTCAATTTCTGAGTTGTTTCAAGCCTCAAAACCTCTTGCCTATAAGTACTTACACTATTTGTAAGCTAACAGACGAGCTTGAAGATCCTAAAAACTCTGCAAAACACCATTGCTACACAAAATTTCCCAACTTGACAGTTTTGAGCAAAAACTCATGATCTTCATTTCCACTTGTGCGTTTTGAAAACCAATCATTTAAACACCTTCTATACATCATACCAAAGTAATCCAGACCACTGTTTCAAGACTGTAACTCCTCCATCACTATCCACCATTTTCAAAAATCAAGCTTGCAGGTTGACTTGAACAGAGAGATTCAGGGACTTTCAAGGCAAATTAGGAGTTGGAATACACTCAAGGAAGTCCAGGCAAGCTAAACAGATCCTCAGGCCATCTCAAAAGTTGCTCAAACTCCATTCACGACTCTAGCTACAAGAGGTAAGTTTTCAAACTCCTATCTCTTCATACAAGCATCATTTGATCCTGATTTGTGAAGATAAAATGTAGATATATTTGCTCTAAAGCTAACCATGTTCATAGTTCCCATTTATATAGACTGTGTATAGAGAATTTTAGATTTGAAATTTCTGAGAAAATTAGGTTTCACTTTAGGGCCAGCAAAATTAGTTTTCATCTTTGACTTTTAGCTTACATAAGTTATATGGTTGGATTCGTGAGAAAAAATAGCACAACTTTCATGTTTTCATTTTCCATTTTTGTTGAGAAATGAATGAGATACAGGTGGTCCGGCTAGCTGAAGGTTGAAGATGAAGTACAGGCTATAGAAACGTTTTACCTTATGTATTTATTCTTTCATTTAAGTTAACGGATGTACAGCCACCCCAGTGGTAAGGCAGCGCTGCCTTTTGATAGAGGTCGTGGGTTCGAACCTCAGCGCTGCCTTTTGCAAATGTTTTTACATTTTATGTCTTTTTTTGGTTCCTTCCAAATACAAAAATGTTGTAACCCCCACTTTTAGAATTTTCCCCAGCAGAGTCGCCAGTTCTGTGAAGATGAAGAGGCAAAAAGATATTGTTTTTTTAGGGTTTTTTTGATGGAGAAAATGTGTAATGTTTTAACCTAATTAGACTAATTAATTTTATTCACAAAAGAAGTTAATTAATTATTTAATTAAAACCTAAAATCTAAGTTAATTAAAATAAAACCAAAATCTAATTTAGTTTGTTTAGAAAATAAATTTTGTTAATGTTAATTAGAAAAAATATTCTACAATATAAAATAAATAATAAAATTTAATTTAACAAAAATAAAATAAAATATTTAAATTAAAATATTTTTAATTTAAGATAATATTTGTTTTGTATTTTTAGTTTAAATAAAACAAATAAAGAAATAAAAAAAATAAGAAAATATAAAGAATATGAAAATATTGGGCTTGGGAGTTAAAAAGTGAAATGGGGGTTAAGAATTAGTAAAAAGAGTTAAGCCCAAGATGTTTTTGTTTGAAATCAGAAAAATGATTAAAAAA
The DNA here is from genome assembly GCA_948472305.1 of Vicia faba. Taxonomy (NCBI): domain Eukaryota; kingdom Viridiplantae; phylum Streptophyta; class Magnoliopsida; order Fabales; family Fabaceae; genus Vicia; species Vicia faba. The sequence continues at coordinate 105,310,272 of OX451737.1, forward strand.
AAAGATGTGGGTTTGCGCTACCTTTAGTAAAAGGGGTGGTGAGACTAAGCAAAAACAAAAACAGAATGAGGCCCAAACTCTTAGCCCAGTGTAACACCCGTAATTTAATTAATTATTTAATTAAATTATTTTTGGAATATTTGTGATGTTGTGTTGTTATGTCAGATATTGTGTTGTGATTAGTTGGATTTAATTATTTTAGTAAGTTGTGGAATAATATTAGAAGAATGATAAGATAATTTAGTGTGGGCTTACTTTAAAAGATAGAAGTAGTAAAGAGGGGGTGTAGTAGTTTTAAGCCCATTAAGGAATAAAGAGTATAATAGGGTTATTTTATTATTGTTAGAAATAATAAAAAAGAGGAAGCAATAAGAAGAATAAGGGTTGGAAGAGAAGAACGTGGAAGTTGCAGAAAAGAAGGAAAAGAAAAGAACGGAAATTCAACTGGAAAGGTTATAGAGCAACCTTCAATCCAAGGTAAGGATGGGGTTCTGACTCTATAATAGGGTTTATGATAATTGGTATGTGGGGTTAGAGGTGAAAGATTATTTGGTTTATGATTGAATTATATATGATGTTGTGTGATGCAAATCGATGATTGAAAGATGAATAATGATGTCCCAATGTTGTTTATTTGATGTAGAATTGTAAGATAATTGTAATTAATGATTATTTATGATTAGATAATGTTTTTAGGGCCTAAAGTATGGAACCCGTAGTGAAAACACAGTGAAATCACAAAAAAAATATTCATGACAGAGCAATATGTGTCGACCCTAAACGTTTTGTGTCGATACAAGAAGGTCTTTAGACTCAGGATGAGTCGATACGAAGGAGTCCTGCATCGACACATGAGGGCTTTTAGACTCAGCATGAGTCGATATGTAGGAGCATGTGTCGATACATGCAGTGTTGCAGACTCAGTATGAGTCGATACAAAGAGAGTATTCATCGAATCATGAAGTGTGCTAAACCCAGTACACGTCGACCAAAGGCATTACGCGTCGACCCATGTTATCTGGTTTTTGACAGATTTGTTTTCTAAAGGCTGTAACTTGAGTTTCGGACTCTGTTTGAGGTGTTGTTCGAAGAGTTGAATAGCTAACGCGATAAACTTCATTCTTAAGGATTAAAATGAATAATAAGAAGGATAATCCTAGTATCTAAATTAGGATTAGAGTTAATTCCCGCGTTGATCGCTATGTTAACTTTTGTGAAGAATGATGAGGATGAGATAATTATAGATGGCTATTTGGTTTGTAACAGTAGGATTAATGATGATAATGATGTAGTATTACAGAATAGTAATATGCAGAGGTTTGGTAATTTAGAAGTAAGCCTTAGATGACTAATTATTTATAGGCAATATTATTGTTGTAGGCCCATGGCCAACGTTGCAAGATTGACGAATTACTGTTGTAATGTTGTTGTGGCTGAGTTGTTGTGAATTATGATGGTAAATGATGTTTTATGCATGATGATAATAAATGATGTTGATGAATGATTTTTATGAAAGATGTTGAGATTCCTCTAATAATTTGCAGCTATTAAGATGTAGGCTTATGGCCAACGATGATGTTGTGTTGAGATGTTGTTAATTATGGTGTTGTCATTACATTCATGATTGCGTCACATACATTGCATTTTAAGATGGAACTTATGCTCGTTCAGATGGCTTGTTTTGTACCCCAAAATTTTCCCTCCCATATTTCTCAAAACATTTCAAGAAAGATCCTCAAGTTGCTCAAGGTAGTCCAAGGGTTGGCCAGACAAGCTCCCTCATAAGGCAGTCTACCTCAAATTAGGGTTTCATGTTGCATCAAGATACTTGAGTCCAAGGGATCCCAAATGTTTACTAATGTCCTAATATGTTCTCAAGATCATCCATGTCAAGTTTCAAGCCTTGCAGAGGAAGTTTGCTCAGTCAATTGCTCAAAGGCCCAAAAATCGACTATGCTAGGGAAAAAGTCAAATGTGGCCTACATACAGTCAAACTTCAAGATTTTTGGTCAACATCCTCATTTTGAAGTATATTTCATCATTTGATCAAGGTTTGATCATTATTCATCAAGGGTTGCTCATAATTCCTCAAGAACCAAAAGTTGTTAAATTAGGGTTTTGCAGGAAAAGTCAACTCAACTTTGACCAAACATAACTTTATCATACTTTATGAGAAATGACCCATCCAAATGTCATTTCTAAGAGGATGAAATTACCCACAATCCATATTCAGCTCCCAAGTTCAAAATACGCACTCACAAGAAGTTATGAATTTGGACATTATAGGTCATTTTGAAAACTCAACAAAAACACCTTTTTTGTCAAAGCTTCATACATGAGCATGGAATATCAAATTGATATGATACCAAAAGGATTTATTAGAGGACATATAATGATTTCTAAAAATTCCAAGAACACCTCCAAAGAGTAAAAATTGAGGAAGTTATGCATTGGTGAAGTTGACCCTTTTTGCAAAATTGCCAAAAGTCAACTATCCCTAAAACTACAAATTTTGCCAAATGGGCCCAATCTTTTTCACTTGTTTTGAGTTGGAAACATAGTCCACGATCTCTAGCCCTTGCCACTTGTCCTTATCATGTTTTTATTATTTATTTTGATTTTTATTTGAATTAATTCAATTTAAATAAAAAAAATCATATAAAATCTAAAATATTGAAAACAAAATATTTTGTGCTTGTTTCAGGTTTTAAATTACAGCTAGCAAATATTCAAATTCGTGTAAAGGCTTGGTGTGCATAAAAAGATTGGATGTAGGCCATTTTTGGAAAGATTTTAAGGTGAATCAAATCAAGATCAAACTCATTGATGGAGGAAGATTGAGTGCATTCTTTCAACCCTAATTCAGTCCTTGATACATATAGAAGCGAGGCAGACCAAAGGGGGCTAGAGAAATAGGCGTATGAACCAGAGCAAAACAAGAAAAAATACCAAGAAAGTGAAAACACGAATTCCTTTTTCTAGGCATCCTCAAGGCCTTCTAGCTATCCCAATCGATTCCTGGGAGTGTAAGCAAGCTAAAGCAATCAAGAACAAAGCCTTTCCAGTACCAAAAAGCGTTGTAAGTCATCCACGACATCCATGAATTTTTGAATTCGGTTTGCATGATTTAGGCATTGTTAGCATGAATTAATCATATATTGTTGATCCATAGAACATTTGCAAGCTTTATGCATCGTTTAATTTAATTTATATGCCATGTACAAGATTTCACCATTACTAGCGTTTCTTGCTTCGATTTGGGAACTCTGCGTGCAGGCAAAATTAGGCCATGAAAAGGCCACCAATATGTTCAGCAAGACTAGACGAAGTTGTCCATGGCTTTCGTTTTTATTTAACATGCTTGTGTTGAGTATTGAGAATGTGCAGGCCTGTAGCTACGGACATATGTCTGTAGGTAAAAGTGTTCCACTTTTACCTACGGTGCAAGGTTGAAGACGCCTGCGTGTCATATTCCTATTAGGACATTCAAACCCTGGCGCGCGTTTTTTTTGACATCCTCCACTATTCTTGTGTTTATATATTATTATTATTATTCAATATATGTACAAACAAATACAAGTGGTGCAGTGGTGAGTGTAGCGTTGGAAATTGCTTCAGGACCTGGGTTCGAATCCTAGGTCCCCCACTTTTCTCATATTATTTTCCTTCAGGCAATCACATGTGTATGCAAAGCCAAGATCCACCATACGTCCTCATAATCCAGGTTGCCAAGTGGCTTGAGATCCAGATCTAATGGCCAGCAATGGAGGAGCACCATGAAGCCTAGTCAACACAATGCACTGGATTCAAGAAGTCAATAATGGATCAAATCTTTTGGGCCAAAAGCTTGCTATCTGCACCCCTCTGATTTACTTTCAGGCCCATTTTTCTTCACCTTTCTTTTTATTTTGCTTAATTAATTTATTTATTTTATTTACTAACAAATAATTATTTTCCTTTTTATCAAAAATCACAAAAATATTATTTTTCATAAATTAGGTCTAGATTTTATTTTTATTAAAAAATTAGTTAATTTAGTTAGATTTTAATTTTAGACAACTTTAATACTTTTTGCACATAATTAAAATTAATTAGAACAAATAGGTTTTATTTCTAATTTAATTATTTTCCTTTCTTAAAATAACAAAACACCAAAAATAGGCCATGTCATTATTTTCATTAATTAATTTAATCATTAATTAATTTATATATTTAATTTTAAAACCTAAATTCTTTTCTTTAAAAAATATTAAAAACAACAAAAACATTTTCTCTTTTAATTAGGATAGAAGGGTCAAAACCCTAATTTCTTCCCGATCTTAATTTTTCTCGCGCGCTTTATTTTTATTATTTATCATATTATTGTAACTGCTCACAAGTTTGTAATAGTTTAATTAGGACTTTTACTTTTCTTTTATTGCTTTATTTTTCAAAGGGTTTGTTTTTGGTTATGTAAATACCTGAAGCCTTGTAATAGCTTAGTTTAATTTCCGCACTTCAAATTCCGCAAAATATAAACTGTTAGATGTATGATATAGGGATGCATGACAAGAATGTAAGTTAAACTTTAAAACAGTTAGATAACCCTAAAATGTGCAAAGATAATAAATCCGAAATTGAATCACTCGCACATGCGCACTCCTAGGGTACACTCCCACTTGGTTTCCTTCGGTAAACGGTCATTGAGTATAGGATGCTTTAGTGGTCGTCCTTTTGTCTAAACAAAGATCAAAGTTGCCTCGGAAAGATTGCCTCGGATATTGTTGCCTCAGATAAATGATCTAAGACATTAGGGTTATTACTAAGACGTCCTAACATTGCTTTAGTGACCGTACGTCCCTTTTCGAATTGACCCTTAAAACTCCAACAACGATGCTACCTACTCACTAATAGTGGGATAGCATTGTCTAAAGGAAACAAACATAGAATGATTCTTTTTTCGAGTAGGTAGATTAGATCTTAAGTACTTGCTCAATCAAAACGAACTTTTTTCACACTTACATTCCTTTACAAACAAAGTTTTCGAAAACACTTCATTACACTCTTGAAAACAGAAGCAAGAGTTAAATCGAAGTCGAAATAAAAACTTTTCAAAGCACACAAACACCAAGAAAACAATTTTGAAAATGATGAGTAAGTACCTAAGAGCCCGTAGATAACTACGGATAGAAAGGGTGCTAATACCTTCCCTTTCTATAATCTACCCCCCGTACTCAGAAATATCTCGAAAAAGGAATTTTTCTGTGCTTTTTTCCTTTCCTTGTTGGATAAAATAAAAGACGGTGGCGACTCTTGCTTACCGCGACATTTTGCAAACACAAACGCAAACCAGCAATTCCTTAAAAAAAGGGAAACACGTCCCAGTTCTGGCCACCGTATCACAAAACTGGCGACTCTGCTGGGGATTTAATAAGTGGGGTGTACCTTAGGATTAGTTCATCATATTGTTTTCAATTGTTTGATTTGTTTGCTTTATTTTTGTGGGCTTTGAATCGGAGTTACTATAGATCCTAACCCGGATCTGGGGATACCTTTTAGGTAAGTAGCAATAGACTGTGAGGGAACTGTACAGTGTAGACTGATACGGTTGAAGTAGTAGCTACGTTGATGTGGCACATTAGTTGGTACCGATATCCCTTGTGGAGGAACAAGGAGAGTTTGGGGCTGCTAATGGGTCATTAAGCATCAACTGACCTTAGAACCTATAATTGACCAACTTGGCCATAGAAAGTAGCAGTATGCTACACTCATTGAGACCATACTCTCGAGATGGTTCCGACTGCGAGAAAAGATTGCGTGTCTGGAATTATGACCGATGGAGGATGGTCAGTGATATTGAGAACCTCTAGAACCCGATTACTATTACTAGGACAAGTTGAACCAACTAAACTGCAAGAGGGTAGTACCTAAACTCCATGCCATCCTGAAATTTAAGGGCTATTGTGTGACTTGTTTGCCCTTACCATGTTTGCTATCTGTGATACCTATGGTGTGTTTTTATCATGACATCATGCATCATGACATCGCATGCATATTTCATTAGACTAACCATTTCAAAGACCGAGGGGATTCATCTTTGTTCTGCTTTGCAGATCATGGCCTCTATGCGCCGAAATACCATTCGAGTCAGCTTCGTGTAGATACCTGCTCAGCTTAGAGAGTTGGTTTCAAAGGTTCCTGATACTTCTTCCTTTCTCAGAAGACATGGTCATCTCCTTATCCTGGTCACTTCCAAGTTGGATGAGCAAATGATGAGTGTGTTGTTCCAGTTCTTTAACCCATTGCATCACTGTTTCACCTTCCCGGACTATCAGTTGGTCCCTACTTTGGAGGAGTTTTCTGATTTACTTGGCATATTTATTCTAGAGCAGACACCCTTTACAGGTTTGGAGATAGCTCCTAGGCCAGAGGATATTGCTTCAGCCCTACATCTGAAAATGGCTGATGTAGTATCTAACTGGGAGATTCAGAGTGGGGTTAAAGGTTTCTTGGCTAAGTTCTTGATCGATCAAGCTCAACAGTTCTGGGATAGTTTGGACTTTCAATATTTTGAAGACATCCTGGCTCTCCTCATCTACGACTTGGTCCTATTCCCGAATCCAGATGCCTTCATAGATGTGAACACAATCAAGATCTTCATGTCTCGTAACCCAGTGCCTACTCTCTTAGGTGACATTCTACATGCTCTTTATACCCGTACTGTTCGGAGAAGGGGAACTCTCATGTGTTGTACACCGCTGCTGGCGAGGTGGTTTATTTCTCACCTTCCCAAATCTGTATTGAAGAATGAGGAAGGTATGGGTTGGGCTTACAGAATCATGTCCCTTGCTCATACGGACATCCTTTGGAGTACTAAAGATATTGAAAGGGTAGCTGTCATTGATCGATGTGGGGAATACCCCAATGTTCCATTGCTTGGAATTAGAGGAGGCATAACCTATAATCCTTGTCTGGCTTTACGACAGTTTGGATGAGCTCGAAGGGACGGTCCTCATGAGCTGCTGCTTACAGGCATTGTCTTTGACTTCAAGGGGGATGTTGAGGGACATCGCCGCAGATTTATACGAGCTTGGGACAGGGTGAACAGGTCTGGTCCACATGAGCTAGGAATGAAGAATTCTCTTCCGATGCAACCATATCTCCAGTGGGTTTGAGCCCGTGCTCAAAAGCTGGGGAGGCCATATGAAGCTGTTTTGCCGGTGATCATAGAGCATACTGATGAAGAAGGGGTTCCTTATACAATCTTCCATCCTTATATGCCTATTGATATTGGGGCATTGAAGAGATCTTGGATCCAGTTAAGGGAAGAATGGGATACCTACAAAGAGAAGTATCATGAGCAGGAACGGAAGATCCTGAGGCTTACAATGCAGCTTGATAATGAGAGGACAATCAACGATTATGTCAGCACGAAAGGAAAACGACCATGGGAATTCTTATGTCTTTTATTGTTTCTAGTTTAGATTTGCTTTTCAGTATTTATTTTGTAACGCCTTAAAGGCATTTGTTAAACATTTGTTACAAGTTTTAATCTAATAAAGTGTGTTTTATTTTGGTTTACAAATTTGAACCTCCCTGAGTCTTTGAAATCATTTCATACGCATTCCATTCCCATGCACCTCATTACAGGTACCATTACAGGTTTCTCATCTTCTTCGTTATTTATTTCAGCACAACATGTCTTTTGAAACACCTACTGATCAAGCGATTAAGGCTCTTCAGGCTCAGAAAGATCAGTTCCAGGAGATGTTCTTGAACTTGGCCAAGAGTCAACAAGATTTGAAGACTCTTATCTTGAAGGACAAGAAGAAGAAGAAGAAGGTGGTCCTGCTGAATATGGGTCACAGATTTGGGAACAGGTTGCAAGAAGAAGTTGATATGTCCCGTTCATCTGGAGGAGGAGAGAATCAAGAGGAAAGGAAGGGTCTGAGCCCTGTGGTTTCTGACAATGACACAGATTTTGATGAAGACCAGTATCCTCCTGCCGAGGATAGGTATAAGCAACTCGAAAACCGGATGAGTGCAATGGAGATCCAGAAGATACCTGGGTTGGACTTCGGAGATTTGGGTTTGGCATCTGGGGTGGTGATCCCACACAAGTTTAAATCTCCTGTCTTTTCTAAACACGATGGGGTATCCTGTCCGAAGCTACACCTCCGCTCGTATGTCAGAAAGATTCAACCATATACTGCTGATAGGAACCTGTGGGTTCATTTCTTTCAAGATAGTTTGTCAGGGACTCAACTTGAATGGTTCTATAAACTGGAAGGAGCTAACATCCGTAACTGGGAGGACCTTGCTGCTGCTTTTTACAAGCAATACCAGTATAATGCCGACCTTGCCCCCACGCGTACTCAACTTCAGGGTATGTCTATGGGTGCGAGCGAAGGTTTTAAGGACTACGCTCAGAAATGGAGAGATCTTTCTGGAAGGGTACAACCCCCTCTGTCTGATATGGAGTTGGTGGATATGTTTCTTGGGACTTTGTCTGGTACATACTTCTATCATTTGATCGGAAGTTCATCATCTGGGTTCACTGAATTGATTTTGACCGGGGAGAGAGTTGAAGCTGGTATTAAAAGCGACAAGATACAGAAAGGTGCTTCGTCAAGTACAGAGAAGAAGCCTTTCAGAATAGAAGCTAGTGCCGTTTATAGCTCGAGAAGCCAAAACCGACCTGAACACCGCCAAGCAGTTAATGCGGTAGTAATATCAAGGCCAATTGTTGCCCCACAACGCAACAATCAGCAAAGAATAGAGAGATCGTAAAGGCAGTATACTCGGCTCAGTGTGACTCTATCTCAAATTCTGCTGCAACTGTTGAAAACCAACTTGGTGACTCTGAAGGAGGCTCCAAAGAATCCCAGTACTATGTCACCACTGTATAATCCGAACGCCCGCTGTGCTTACCACTCCGATAGCCCAGGGCATGATACAAACAACTGCGGGGCTTTGAAGAATAAAGTGCAAGATCTGATTGATGCTAAGGAGATCGAGTTTGAAGCGCCGGAAAAGCCTAATGTCATGACTACTCCTATGCCCAAGCATGGAGTAAATGTTGTGGACGATGATTCGTTTGTAACCTCTATGGAATAAATTTCTACTCCATTGTTGACCGTTAAGAAGAACTTATTGTTGGCCGGTTTATTTCTGGGTTGTGGCGAAGGTTGCCACCTATGCTCCATCCTACCTGCTGGTTGTCATTTGTTGAAATCAGGTGTTCAGCACCTGATGGACAACAAAGAGATCTTGTTTGAGAAAACTTTGGTTCCATTGATTCCTGTTGAAGATGTTTCCATAATCACAATTTCCGCCAATTCTTCCAAGGCTTCCTCGAGAAAGCCTGTTAGAATTACATTTGTTCCAAGAGTTTCTCCATTGATCATTACTATTCCTGGACCTATCCCTTACACGTAGGATAAGGCTGTCTCGTGGCACTATGGGGCCGATGTGTATTATCATTGGATTAAACAAGACTTGAAGGTTGAGGAGGCTGATACTGATGTCAGCAATATCATCGGGTCTAGTAAGGTCACCCGCAGCGGAAGACTTTTCTCTCCTGAGATCTCCCCACCAACTGTTCAGAAGCCTGTTGCTATTACACCTGCCAGTATATCTGCTACTGTCCCTGTTCATGTTCCAATCATTACCCATGTCGCTGAGTCATCTGATGCTCGGGGAAAAGAGATCACCGGTGAGCCTGCCCGGACAGAGGCACCGAAGAAGATTATTGTCGAAACCTCTAGGCAGGAGATAAAGGAGATTTTGAAGATCATCAAGAAAAGCGACTACAACATAGTCGAACAGCTGGGGAAAACCCCGTCAAAGATCTCTATGTTATCTTTATTATTGTGCTCAGAAGCCCATGCAAAGGCTTTAATTTCTTTCCTGAAAACTGTGCATGTGCCGCAGGAAACATCTGCTGATCAATTCAAAGACTGTGTGGCTAGTTTGACAGCTGACAATGGGTTGGGTTTCTCCGATGCAGATTTGACTGCCAAAGGAAAGAATCACAATGACGCTCTGCATGTTTCAATCGAGTGCAGGGGCACTACTCTGGCCCACGTGCTGATGGATACTGGGTCCTCGTTAAATGTTTTACCCAAGAAAGCGTTAGACCAATTGGACTATGAAGGGTTGGTGCTGAAGCCAAGTAATATTGTGGTTAGGGCCTTTGACAGGTCCAAAAGGATGGTACATGGAGAGGTGGATGTTCCAGTTAAGGTTGGTTCTCAGACTTTCGCGTCTACATTCTATGTGATGGACATTCGACCATCTTATTCTTGTTTGATGGGTCGCCCATGGATCCATAAAGCTGGGGCAGTAACTTCTACGCTCCATCAGATGTTAAAATACCCAGTGAAAGGGAAAATTGTTATGGTACGAGGATAAGAGGAGTACGTGGTGAGCCACCTTAACTCTTTTCGGTATGTGGAGATGGATGGGGAGTTCATTGAAACCCTGTGTCAAAACTTTGAAGAAGTCCCCCAGACTCTGGCGTCAACTGAAGCTGTTGCTGGAGATCCTCCAATGAAGATGGCTTCCCTAAAGGATGCCCGAGCTGTTATCAAAAAAGGTGGGTGTGCGAATTGGGGCCAACTCCCTGACTTTGCACACAAGACTGACAAGTTTGGTTTGGGTTTTACTGTAGAAGCTCAAAGGGTTGTTCGGCGTGCGCGGATTGGAAGACCTCCCATGCGTATCAGTAATCCGGAAGTGAATGCGATTGAAGATGATGATGATGATGATGAAGAGTCTGAATTTGACAGCTGGATTTACCCGACTACCGACGGTGGGTTAAGCAATTGGATGGCAAAGGACTTCGTGCCCATTTCTTTTATTACACAGTAATAAGATTTTTGTTTTGAGATTTGTAACAGACAATTTGAAACTTTATGGCCCGGTGTCTTACCTGATACATCGTGGCTTTTCCTTTGAGGGCTTACTATATGTCATTTCCATATATCATCAATAAAAGCATTGGACGTTTTCTTGCATTACAAATTTTGTGCTCCTTGTTTTTCTTTTCTATCTTGCAAAACAGCTATTGTCTTACACACACTCACATATACAGGTCTACATCCACTCTGGATCCCACTGATAACGATTCTGCTACTGCCAATTATGACTTTGAAAGTCCAATCAACAAAGCCGAGGACGAAGGTGAGGATGATTGTGAAGTGCCTGGGGAACTTTCTAGACTGTTACTTCAGGAAGAGAGGGCCATTCAGCTGCATGAAGAGCCAGTGGAAACAGTAAATCTGGGTACCGAGGAAGACAAGAAAGAGGTCAAGATCAATGCAAATCTGGAGTCTAGTGTTAAGCAATGGTTGATTCAAATGTTACGTGATTATGTTGAGATCTTTGCCTGGTCTTATGAAGATATGCCTAGGTTGGATACCGATATTGTGGTTCACCGCCTTCCAACCAAAGAAGATTGTCCTCCAGTGAAACAGAAAGTTCATCGAATGCGCCCAGAGATGTCTGAGAAAATCAAAGCTGAGGTCATGAAACAGTTTGATGCAAGTTTTCTAGCAGTTACTTCATACCCACAGTGGGTTGCCAACGTGGTTCCGGTGTCGAAGAAAGATGGTAAGGTTCGTATGTGTGTGGACTATAGGGATCTAAACAGGGAGAGCCCCAAAGATGATTTCCCCTGCCTCATATCGATGTTCTGGTTGACAACACCGCACAGCATAAGGTCTTCTCTTTTATGGATGGTTTTTCTGGTTACAATCAGATTAAGATGGCTCCCGAGGACATGGAGAAGACAATGTTTGTTACACAGTGGGATACCTTTTGCTACAAGGTAATGCCTTTCGGGTTGAAGAATGTTGGGGCAACGTATCAGCGCGTCATGGTCGCGCTGTTCCACGACGTGATCCATCATGAGATTGAGGTATACGTTGACGACATGATTGCAAGGTCCCAAACTGGGGAAGAACACCTCAACCATCTTCAGAAGCTATTTGACAGGTTGAAGTTGTATAAGCTGAGGTTAAACCCGAACAAGTGCACCTTTGGGGTGAGATATGGTAAGCTGCTAGGTTTCGTCGTTAGTGATAAAGGTATTCAAGTGGATCCTGCAAAGGTGAAGGCTATACAGGAAATGCTAGTTCTTCGAACTGAAAAGGAAGTCAGAGGCTTTTTGGGACGTTTGAATTATATTGCCTGATTCATCTCACACCTGACTGCTACTTGTGAACCAATCTTCAAGCTACTGAAGAAAGATCAAGTGGTAAGATGGAATGATGAATGTCAAGCCGCTTTCTAAAGGATTAAGGAATATCTCCAAGAGCCTCCTATTCTGATGCTATTTATTACCTTAGCAAAAAGTTTACCAACTGCGATACCCGATACTCGTTGCTTGAGAAAACTTGCTGCACTTTGGCATGGGCTTCTCGCCGGATGAGACAGTATATGCTGACTCACACTACCCTATTGATATCTAAGATGGATCCAATCAAGTATATCTTCGAGAAGCCTGCCTTATCCAGAAGAATAGCAAGATGGAAGATGATCTTGACTGAGTATGACATCCAATACACGACCCAAAAGGCAATCAAGGGAAGTGTGTTGGCAGATCATTTGGCACATCAGGCAGTGGACGATTACCAGTCTATGAACTTCGAGTTTCTAGATGAGAGCATCATGTTGGTGACCGACTGTGAAATACCTGGACTGGATGAAGGACCTAAGGAAGGATCCCGATGGTCTATGTACTTTGACAGAGCTTCAAACACGTTGGGTAATGGCATTGGCACCATGATCATATCTCCTGAAGGTTGTCATACTCCGTTCACTGCCTGATTATGTTTTAACTGCACCAACAACATGGCATAGTATGAAGCGTGCATCATGGGCCTTCGAGCAGCTATTGACCTAAGGATTCAATTTTAAGTGTATTTGGAGATTCCGCTCTCGTGATCAGTCAGATCAAAGGCGAGTAGGATACAAAGCACCCAAATCTTATTCCTTACAAAGAGTATGTGTTGACGCTGCTTCCACACTTTGAGGAGATAACCTTTGAACACTTCCCGAGAGAGGAGAATCAGTTGGCAGACGCGCTAGCTACGATGTCTTCTATGTTCAAGGTCAGGTGGGATAATAAGGCTCCCCAGATTACCATTGAGAGGTTGGACGAACCTGCACATTGTTGTGACATTGAGACTGAAGAGGTAGCAGATAAACCCTGGTTTCACGAGGTAAAGAGGTATCTTGAGGCTCAAGAGTACCCCGAGGTTGCATCTGTTAATGATAAGAAGTTTCTGAGGAGGTTCGTGGCGAAGTTCTTTATCAGTAATGGTATCCTTTACAAGCATAACCATGATTCGACCTTACTGCGTTGTATGGATAAGATTGAGGCAAAAAGGATTATGATAGAGTTACATGAAGGTACTTTCGGAACTCATTCTAGTGGACATACCATGGCAAAGAAGATCCTTCGGGTAGGATATTATTGGTCCACTATGGAAGCTGATTGTTATTAGCATTCTCGAACCTGTCATAAGTGCCAAGTCTATGCTGATAAGGTGCACATGCCTCCAGTACCTCTGAACGTCTTGACAGCTCCTTGGCCTTTTGCAATGTAGGGCATCGACATGATCGGCGAGATCAGACCTACTGCGTCCAACGGGCATCATTTCATCCTGGTAGCTATTGATTACTTTTCAAAATAGGTTGAAGCAACTTCCTTTGCTACAGTGACCAAAAACGTCGTGGCACGGTTTATTCGGCACAATCTAATTTGTCGATATGGTGTACCAAAGAGTATCATTATGGACAATGGTATAAATCTCAACAATACGATGATCACCGAGCTCTGCAAGCAGTTCAAGATATAGCATCACAACTCTTCTCCCTATCGACCGAAGATGAATGGGGCTGTTGAAGCGGCTAATAAGAATATCAAGAAGATTGTGCAGAAGATGACGATGACATATAAATATTGGCACAAGATGTTACCATTTGCTCTTCATGGGTACCGTACCTCAGCGCAGACGTCAACAGGGGCAACACCCTATTCCTTGGTATATGGCATGGAGGCCGTCTTGCCCATTGAAGTTCAGATACCCTCTCTTCGGATTATGAAAGACGCAGGTTTGAGTGAAGATGACTGGATTCAGACCCGGCTTGACCAACTGAACTTAATCGATGAAAAGAGGCTAACTGCTATTTGTCATGGTCAAACGTATCAAAAACGGATGATCAAGGCATTTAACAAGAAAGTTAAACGACAAGAGTATCAAGTTGGGGATCTGGTGATCAAGCGCATCATCTTACCGCAAGGTGATCCCAGGGGCAAATGGACTCCCACGTACGAAGGTCCATTTGTGGTTAAGAACATTTTTTCAGGAGGAGCTATGATTCTAACCACCATGGATGGTGACGACCTTCCTCACCCCGTCAATGTAGACATAGTGAAAAAATACTACGCATAATCAAAGACCCGCTAGGTTGACTGGCCTAGGAAAAAATAAGGGCTTCCCGGCGAACCAAAAGGGTTCGGGAAAAAATAAGGGATGAAAGTTAAAAATCTGTACACCCGGCAAGTCGAAAACCTGAAAAGGAGGCTTGGGCAAAAAAGGGTATCCCGGTGGACTGAAAACCCGAAAGGGCAGTCCAGGCAAAAATTAGGGATCAAAGCGTAACACTATGTCTCATTGGATCATCTTGCAACCAGACTTCGGTATCGACTATCAAGCTCAGATGGTGCCAGTCAATCTAATCCACCTTCGACCAAGCAGCAAGGTGATGAGACGCTTGAAGATATAAAGGCAATAGCAAAGTTGAAACTCAATGGGATCGTTCCACATAGTTGTTTTTCTTTCTTTTACACAAATAGTAATTTCTATCTTTCGGCGGTGTTCTCTTACTAGGACGTCAGCCTCTTTGTATCAAAATGCCTATTACAGGACAACTTCAAAAAAATCAATACTATGTCTCATTGGATCACCTTGCAACCAGACTTCGGTATCGACTATCAGGCTCGAACGGCACCAAACAATCTGATCTACCTTCAACCAAGTGGCAAAGTGATGAGATGCTCGAGGATATAAAGGCAATAGCAGAGTTGGAACCCAGTGGGATTAGTCACATAGCTATTTTTCTCTCTTTTACACAAATTGTATAAACTCTATCATTTTGGCGGCGTACTCTTATTAAGATGTCAGCCTCTTGTACAAAAAACTCTTATTTTTAGGCCAACTTCAAAATCAATACAAGTCATTTTCACAAAGAAATTTCGAATCGTTTTCTTTTTTCTGTTTTGTTTTGCAAGAATGTCTAATGTTCATTTTTGATATATGCATTTGACAATAATTTATTCTCATAAATATTTACATGCGAAACAAAAGAGGATTACTTGTAATATCAGAAACAGGGGCAAATAAGAAATGTCCAAACCGTACAATTGCTCTGTCCACCAGGTATAGGGATAGACCTAGTTGGAGGAAACTATTGAAAGTACATTCACTCCCCGCAGAGTAAGAGAAAGACAGTGGTGTTAATTCTCCCCAGCTGAGGCTCGCAACCGTGAATGAACCGACAATATTCTCCCCAAGTAGAGTTTATCTACCATCAGCACTGGAAAATTATCCCCAATGGAGTTTCAAAAATTATCCCCAGTGGACTCTGGAAGATTGTCCCCAGTAAAGTCTAAAAGATTATTCCCAGTGAAGTCGCAACTGGAAAATCATCCCCAGAGGAGTTCATTCCATTTTACAAACAGAAACCCAATCCCCAACAGGGTTCATTATCGCCAACAACGGTAATTCATCCCCATCCGAGGTTATTTCTCCAAATCAACAGGTCCTCTAGCAGAATATGTCCTCCCCGCAGAGTCATTTCCTCGTCAGGTTATTCCCCAGTAGAGTTATCCTCTCCTGCAGGTTTATTCTCACAATCATCTTCATCCACTATCCCCAGTGGAAACGAAGAATTCAACTCTTTTCTCCAGCAGCAATCCGGGATTTATTTTCCCCAGCTAGAGAGCGTCATAAAAACATCACATTTCCATACATCGTGACACATGCATATACACATCAAACAAATACAATCTCATTTATTTTGAGAACATCATTGCTTGATACATATCATGCATTACATACAGCTAACCTTTACCTTTCAGGAAGGATACAATCAAGTTCTCACAAAATTCAAGCTGTGAAGCCCGGGTACGACTGGATAATAGTTTAGTCCCCAGTAAGTCGCTGTAAAGCCTGGATTACGACCAGATAGCAGTCGGTCTTATCACTATGAAGCCTGGACCACGACCAGACAGTAGTCCATTCTCAACTTTCCTCTTCAATAGAGATGATTCCTCAGTCGAATACGGACGGCCGAAGTTCCTAAAATTCAACAAAGATGTTTCCTCAGTCGAATACGGGCGACCAAAGTTCCTAAAATTCAACAGAGATGTTTCCTCAGTCGAATACGGACGAACGAAGTTCCTAAAATTCAACAGAGATGATTCCTCAGTCGAATACGGACGACCGAAGTTCCTAAAATTCAACAGAGATGGTTCCTCAGTCGAATACGGACGATCGAAGTTCCTAAAATTCAACAGAGATGTTTCCTCAGTCGAATACGGACGACCGAAGTTCCTAAAATTCAACAGAGATGATTCCTCAGTCGAATACGGACGACCGGAGTTCCTAAAATTCAACAGAGATGATTCCTCAGTGAAATACGGACGATCGAAGTTCCTAAAATTCAACAGAGATGATTCCTCAGTAGAATACAGACGAACGAAGTTCCTAAAATTCAACAGAGATGTTTCCTCAGTAGAATGCGGATGACCAAAGTTCCTAAAATTCAACAAAGATGTTTCCTCAGTAGAATACGGACGACCGAAGTTCCTAAAATTCAACAGATGTTTCCTAAGTAGAATACGGACGACCGAAGTTCCTAAAATTCAAACAGAGACGACTCACCAGCAGAATAAAGGACGACCGAAGCTCCTAAAATTCTACTTCTCTCAACAAATATTAGCCTTCCCCAGCGGAATCTTCCTCAACGACAAGTATGCAAGCTCTCGCTAAGGAATATCTTATGCGATCGACACTCCTTCAGATGGCATCTTTAAGCCCATCCCCTCATCATCAATTTCCAAATGGCATCTTTAAGCCCATTCCCGACATCACAAGACAATTATCACTTCACGCGAGTACAAATTTCTGGGCACTCTAGTGTTCAATCATCTTCCACCTTCGGATCACGAAAGGCAAGCAAGCCAATCTACATCCTCAGGTTTAAGAAGATAGAACAAGGGCAGCTGTTGTACCCCAAAATTATCCCTCCTATATTTCTTAAAACATTTCAAGAAAGATCCTCAAGTTGCTCAAGGTAGTCCAAGGGTTGGCCAGACAAGCTCCCTCCTAAGGCAGTCTACCTCAAATTAGGTTTTCATGTTGCATCAAGATACTTGAGTCCAAGGGATCCCAAATGCTCACTAATGTCCTAATATGTTCTCAAGATCATCCATGTCAAGTTTCAAGCCTTGCAGAGGAAGTTTGCTCAGTCAATTGCTCAAAGGCCCAAAAATCAACTATGCTAGGGCAAAAGTCAAATGTGGCCTACATACAGTCAAACTTCAAGATTTTTGGTCAACATCCTCATTTTGAAGTATATTTCATAATTTGATCAAGGGTTGATCATGATTCATCAAGGGTTGCTCATAATTCCTCAAGAACCAAAAGTTGCTAAATTAGGGTTTTGTAGGAAAAGTCAACTCAACTTTGACCAAACATAACTTTCTCATACTTTATGATAAATGACCCATACAAATCTCATTTTGAAGAGGATGAAATTCCCTACAATCCATATTCATCTCCCAAGTTCAAAATATGCACTCACAAGAAGTTATGAATTTGGACATTATAGGTCATTTTGAAAAGTCAACAAAAACACGTTTTTTGTAAAAGCTCCATACATGAGCATGGAATATCCAATTGATATGAGACCAAAAGTATTGATTAGAGGACATCTCAAGATTTCTAAAAAGTCCTAGAACACCTCCAAAGAATCAAAATTGAGGAAGTTATGCATTGGTGAAGTTGACCCTTTTTGCAAAATTGCCAAAAGTCAACTATCCCTAAAACTTCAAATTTTGCCAAATGGCCCCAATCTTTTTCACTTGTTTTAAGTTGGCAACATAGTCCACGAGCTCTAGCCCTTTCCACTTGTCCTTATCATGTTTTTATTATTTATTTTGATTTTTATTTGAATTAATTCAATTTAAATCAAAACAAATCATATAAAATCCAAAATATTGAAAACAAAAGATTTTGTGCTTGTTTCAGGTTTTAAATTATAGCTAGCAAATATTCAAATTCGTGTAAAGGCTTGGTGTGCATAAAAAGATTGGATTTAGGCCATTTTTGGAAAGATTTTAAGGTGAATCAAATCAAGATCAAACACATTGATGGAGGAAGATTTAGTGCATTCTTTCAACCCTAATTCAGTCCTTGATACATATAGAAGCGAGGCAGACCAAATGGGGCTAGAGAAAGAGGCGTATGAACCAGAGCAAAACTTGAAAAAATACCAAGAAAGTGCAAACACGGATTCCTATTCCCAGGCATCCTTAAGGCCTTCTAGCTATCCCAATTGATTCATGGGAGTGTAAGCAAGCTAAAGCAATCAAGAACAAAGCCTTTCCAGTACCAAAAAGCGCTGTAAGTCATCCACGACATCCATAAATTTTTGAATTTGGTTTGCATGATTTAGGCATTGTTAGCATGAATTAATAATATATTGTTGATCCATAGAACATTGGCAAGCTTTCTGCATCGTTTAATTTCATTTATATGCCTTGTAAAAGATTTCACAATTACTAGGGTTTCTTGCTTCAATTTGGGAACTTTGTGCAGGCAAAATTAGGCCATGAAAAGGCCACCAATGTGTTCAGCAAGACTAGACTAAGCTGTACATGGCTTTCGTTTTTATTTAACATGCTTGTGTTGAGTTTTGAGAATGTGCAGGCCTGTAGCTACGGACATATGTCCGTAGGTAAAAGTGTTCCACTTTTACCATGGTGCAAGGTTGAAGACGCATGCGTGTCATATTCCTATTGGGACATTCAAACCCTGGCGCGCATTTTTTTGAAATCCTCCACTATTATTGTTTTTATATATTATTATTATTATTCATTATATGTACAAACAAATACAAGTGGTGCATTGGTGAGTGTAGCGTAGGTAATTGCTTCAGGACCTTGGTTCGAATCCCAGGTCCCCCACTTTTCTCATATTATTTTCCTTCAGGAAATCACATGCGTATGCAAAGCCAAGATCCACCATACGTCCTCATAATCCAGGTTTCCAAGTGGCTTGAGATCCAGATCTAATGGCCAGCAATGGAGGAGCACCATGAAGCCTAGTCAACGCAATGCACTAGATTCAAGTCAATAATGGACAAATCTTTTGGGCCAAAAGCTTGCTATCTGCACCCCTCTGATTTACTTTCAGGCCCATTTTTCTTCACCTTTCTTTTTAATTTGCTTAATTTATTTATTTATTTTATTACTAACAAATAATTATTTTCCTTTTTATCAAAAATCACAAAAATATTATTTTTCATAAATTAGGTCTAGATTTTATTTTTATTAAAAAATTAGTTAATTTAATTAGATTTTAATTTTAGACAACTTTAATACTTTTTGCACATAATTAAACTTAATTAGAACAAATAGGTTTTATTTCTAATTTAATTATTTTCCTTTCTTAAAAATAACAAAACACCAAAAATAGGCCATGTCATTATTTTCATTAATTAATTTAATCATTAATTAATTTGTATATTTAATTTTAAAACCTAATTATTTTCTTTAAAAAAATATTAAAAACAACAAAAACATTTTCTCTTTTAATTAGGATAGAAGGGTCAAAACCCTAATTTTTTTCCCGATCTTAATTTTTCTCGCGCGCTTTATTTTTATTATTTATCATATTATTGTAACTGCTCACAAGTTTGTAATAGTTTAATTAGGACTTTTACTTTTATTTTATTGCTTTATTTTTCAAAGGGTTTGTTTTTGGCTATGTAAATACCCGAAGCCTTGTAATAGCTTAGTTTAATTTCCGCACTTTAAATTCCGCAAAATATAAACTGTTAGATGTATGATATAGGGATGCATGACAAGAATGTATGTTAAACTTTAAAACAGTTAGATAACCCTAAAATGTGCAAAGATAATAAATCCGAAATTGAATCACTCGCACATGCGCGCTCCTAGGGTACACTCCCACTTGGTTGCCTTCGGTAAACGGTCATTGAGTATAGGATGCTTTAGTGGTCGTCCTTTTGTCTAAACAAAGATCAAAGTTGCCTCAGAAAGGTTGTCTCGGATATTGTTGCCTCGAATAAATGATCTAATACATTAGGGTTATTACTAAGACGTCCTAACATTGCTTTAGTGACTGTATGTCCCTTTTCGAATTGACCCTTAAAACTCCAACGATGATGCTACCTACTCACTAATAGTGGGATAGCATTGTATAAAGGAAACAAACATATAACGATTCTTTTTTCGAGTAGGTAGATTAGCTCTTAAGTACTTGCTCAATCAAAACGAACTTTTTTCACACTTACACTCCTTTACAA
The DNA here is from genome assembly GCA_948472305.1 of Vicia faba. Taxonomy (NCBI): domain Eukaryota; kingdom Viridiplantae; phylum Streptophyta; class Magnoliopsida; order Fabales; family Fabaceae; genus Vicia; species Vicia faba. Next base: position 105,330,876 of record OX451737.1, read on the forward strand.
ACAAAGTTTTCAAAAACACTTCATTACACTCTTGAAGACAGAAGCAAGAGTTAAATCGAAGTCGATATAAAATATTTTCAAAGCACACAAACACAAAGAAAACAATTTTGAAAATGATGAGCAAGTACCTAAGAGCCCGTAGATAACTACGAATAGAAAGGGTGCTAATACCTTCCCTTTCTATAATCTACCCCCCGTACTCAGAAATATCTTGAAAAAGGAATTTTTCTGTGCTTTTTTACTTTCCTTGTTGGATAAAATAAAAGACGGTGGCGACTCTTGCTTACCGCGACATTTTGCGAACACAAACGCAAAACGCAAACCAGTGATTCCTTAAAAAAAAGGAAACACGTCCCGGTTCTGGCCACCGTATCACAACTTGTATTGGCGAATATTAAGATGAAGGCTTATGCCTTGTTGATGCCTCTATTTATTGGCAGATTTTTAAGATGGGAGTAATGCTCCAACGGTACCACATGCATTTGCATAGTATTGAGTCGCATTATATGATTGCATAAAGAAGTTGTGAATTGATGTGACGAACGTGTGTTATAGTTGGTATTTCTGTGGCGATTATTGTTGTTTATAAGATGAGAAATGGTGATGTTGTGTGATCTAATTTAATATATTAATTATCATACGTTTTATTATATTATTAGATATCTCACTCCCTTCTATTTGAATGTTACCCTTACGTTGGTAACGTGAAGGTAATCGAGAGTGAAGGTTGTATACTTTTAGTCGTTCGAGTCGATGTCATTGCTCTGATATGTAACACTTAGGGGGATGAACGCTTGTTGCTTTTGTTTGTTGATTATTTCAGTTTTTGAACTTTAATTTGATTATTACTAAGTATGTGTTGGTTTGAAGTTATTGCAACGATGGTTAAAGATGTTATTATGAATTCTGCTGCGTAGATGTTTAAATTGTTGAATTAAGAGATTAAAGTATTATACTGATGGATCATCTAAAGTTTTAAAGTGTTATGTATCCACGATGAATGCAATGTGTTTTGAAAGATAAATTTATGGCATCCTAATTCATTTGCATGAATGATTATAACTCTAATTTACATTTATAATTGCCGGGTAGAATTAGGGTGTTACAAAGTTGGTATCAGAGCAAAAGGTTGGTTGGTCCGACCTTATTGTCGAGTCGTAGTTGTCTAACAATCGAGTATTGTTAATTAGAGTTCTAACCGTTGTTTATGTTGTAGTAATAATTTGAGATGGCTGGAAGGAATGATGTTGCACTTGTTGCTGCTTTAGAAGCAATGGCTCATGCGATGGAGAATCAGCCGAATGTTGTCGGGAATGCTGGATCTTGTAGCTTGGCGACTTTCCAGAGAGAGAATCCGCCTACGTTCAAGGGAAAGTATGATCCTAACGGAGCATTGGATTGGTTGAAAGAGATTGAGAGAATCTTCTGTGTGATGGACTGCACTCCAGCGTAGAAGGTTTGATATGGTACTCATATACTAGCAATCGAGGCTGATGACTGGTGGCTAGAGACTTCTCAGAGGTTGGAAGCTGCAGTTGAGAATGTCACTTGGGTTGTGTTCCGTAGGGAATTTTTGAGGAAGTACTTTCCTGAAGATGTCTGTGGTAAGAAGGAGATTGAATTCCTTGAGCTAAAGCAAGGGAATATGTCGGTTGTTAAGTATGCTGCCAAGTTTGTTGAGTTGGCTAAGTTTTATCCGCACTACCTTGATGCAGATGCTGAGTTTTCAAAGTGTATTAAGTTTGAGAACAGGTTGCGCCCAGAGATCAAGAAGGTAGTTTGATACCAGAAGATCTGTGTCTTTGCTGATTTGATTGATAGCTACAGAATTTATAAGGAGGATAATGATGCTCGTTACAAGATTATCAGTGAGAAAAAGGGTAAGCACCAACAGAATCGTGGTAAGCCTTATGATACCCCAGCTGGTAAAGGTAAATAGAAAGATGCTCAGGGTCAGAGGACTAGTGGGGGAGATGCTCCTGCTGGTGTGGTTTTTTTTAAATGTGGGAAACCTGGGCATAAGAGTAATGTGTACTACTGAAGTAAAGAGGTATTTCCATTGTGGTAAGAACAGACATGTTGTATCTGAATGCAAACATAAGGGTGTGATTTATTTCAATTGTAGTAAAGAAGGGCACATTGGCAGTCAGTGTCAGAAACCAAAGAAGGCGCAGACAAGTGGTAAAGTGTTCGCTTTGGTTGAGGATCAGGTAGATACTTAGGACAGACTTATCAGAGGTACATGTTTCATTAATAGTACTCCTTTAATTACTATTATTGATACTGGTGCTACTCATTGTTTTATTGCTGCTGATTATGTTGAAAGATTGGGTCTTATGTTGTCTTCTTTGAACAGAGAAATGGTCGTCGATACTCCAGCCAAGGGGTCGGTGACTACTTCTTTTGTGTGTTTGAAGTGTCCCTTGTTGATCTTCGACAGAGACTTTGCTGTTGATTTGGTTTTTTTACCGTTAAGAGGTTTGGATGTGATTTTGGGTATAATTTGGTTAGAGCATAACTGTGTTCATATTAACTGTTATGATAAGTCTGTGAAGTTTTCTACTCCTGGAGAAGAGGAAGATGGTATGTTGTCTGCTAGACAATTGAGGAAGTTGATGCAAGAGAAAGCATAGATGTTCTCGTTGATGGCGTCGCTATCGGTAGAGACTCAAGCTATAATTGAGGAATTGCATGTGGTGTGTGAATTTCCTAAAGTTTTCCCTGATGAGATTCCTGATGTACCACCGGAGAGGGAAGTTGAATTTTCTATTGATCTTGTGCCTGGTACCAGACCTGTGTCTATGGAACCATACGGGATGTATGCATCTGAATCATCAGAGTTAAAGAAGCAATTGGAAGAGTTACTTGAAAAGAAGTTTGTAAGACCAAGTGTATCTCCATGGGATGCTCCAGTGTTGTTAGTAAAGAAAAAAGATGGAGGTATGAGGCTTTGTGTTGATTATAGACAGTTGAATAAAGTGACAATTAAGAACAAGTATCTGCTTCCAAGAATAGATAACTTGATGGATCAATTGTTGATGCTCATTGTGATCGGTGGATCTAGAACTGACTGTTTAACGCTGGTTCGCGAAATGTCGCGGTAAGCAAGAGTCGCCACCGTCTTTTATTTTCTCCAAATGGAAAGGACAAAAGCACAGAAAAATTCCTTATAGAGATTGCTCTCGGTTCGGGAGGTAGGTTATAGAAAGGGAAGGTGTTAGCACCCTTTCTATCCATGGTTATCCATGGGCTCTTAGATACTTGCTCACTGTGTTTTCAAAAATGGTTTGTTTTCTTTTCAACTGTGGTTTTTAAAAAGTTTCTTTGAAAATTCCAGTTCGACTCTTGTATCAGTCCTCAAGAGTGTTTGAAAAGTTGCTTTCGAAAGCTTTTTGAAAAGGTGTCGGTGTGAAAAGTATTTTTGATTTTGTTTTGAAATTAGAGCAAGTATCTAGAGTCGTCTAGCTACCCTAAGGAATTCGTCTGTGTAAATGTCCTTTAAAGTAGTGCCATCCCACTATTGAGAGGTAGGTAGCACCACCGTTGGAGGTGTTCGGGTCAATTCGAGGTTCGGGACATGGTGATCACCAGAGCAATAGGAAGACACCTTAGAAGCTACCCTCATGCCAGGTTCCCGGATCATGAGGACTTACTAAGACATCCTCTACTCGACGATCACCTTTCGAGGAAAGGCAACAGTGAGGCGTACCCTAGGGGTGGTGTGTGATTTGTGTGTCGTTTTCGGATATTTTTGTCTTTTGTCATGTTATTGGTGATCTAGCGTTTGTTTTTATGTTTATCCATTCATTCTTGCATGCCTTGATTAACAGTCAAAAATTGTGAAAAAGTAAAAGTTCTAAGCTATTACAAAAGGCGCGGGTCCACATCGCCAAAATTTCTTGAACCCGATTTGACAGAAAAATAAAGGAATAAAGAAAAGTAAAGTGCGACAAATTAATTTACAAGGCCTTGGGAGAGATACATCAAAATTATAAGAAATAAAATAAATATGCGAATTAAATAAGAATTAAAAACGAGGGCGTTGGACCCTTTTCGCAAAATTAAATTAAATGATGAAATTAATTAATTAAAAAAAAGAAAAGAAATTGTTTTTGGTATTTTTTGGTATTTTATGATTTTAATGAAAAAAGAATTAATTAAAATGAAATGCTAACCCTAATTCTAGTTGTTTTTAATTTATTAAGAAAAGATTGAATTTTAACCTAAAATTAAACCTAATTATTTACGTGCAATTTAATTACAAAAATAAATATTTTAATATTTAATTATTATGAAAGAAAATAAAAAGGATAAAAAATTACTTAAAACCTAATTCTACCAATTTTAGATTTTTATTATGAAAATATTATAATTAACCCTAATTTAATAACTAAAATTAATTAATGCAATTTATTTACAAAAATACTAAAATAAAATATTTATTATATTTTTTCTCTTTTCTGATTTTTATTGTTTTTTTGTGTTTTTATGAAAATAGTAAATTAATTAAGAAAACAATAACTAAAAGAAAATAGAAATAATGAAAAGAAAGAATGAAAAAAAATGGCAAACCTAGGGGGTCTGCCCCTAATTGTGAGGGTTTTCTTTTAGCAATCTGGGCCCAATAACTTTGGCCACTTTGACTTTTGCCATTAGCGTGCATCAGCGTTGACTAGAGTGCATCCTGTTCTTTAGATCTGAACCCTTGGATGAATGAGATTGACCAAGTGGACGGCTTGATGGAGGGACGTATGATGGTCTTCAGCATATGAAACTGCATAGAAGCATTTATTGAAAAATAACATGGAAAGAGTGAGGACCTGGGGCTCGAACCCAGGTCCTAGAGATTACCAGCGATGCACTCTACCAACTGCTCCACTCAACGCGTTTTGTATATTTGATATCAAACAATTAATATAAAATAAAACCAAACGTTAATGATGTTTTAGCGCGAAATTTTGAACAGACCAACCAACGCTTGCCACTTCATCGTCTTCCTCACGTCTTCGTTCTTCCTGAAATAATAAAAAAGAATGGCAACGGTTTTTCAAACATTCCCATAGGCACCCTATTAAAAAATAGCGATTAGCCCAGGGATGCTCATAAATTGAGCGCGAGGGTGGCCTTGTGATCGTCTAAACGTGCTGAGTTGAATGGCCTTGGTTTCAAGCTCCAATTTTTCCATATTCAAAAACCCCCAATTCGGAGCTTCATGAACCCTAATATGCTCACATGGTGGAATCGTGTACAATGCTCAAAAACACAATTAATTTACATGGTTAGCATTAGAATCTTATAATGAACACAAATCATATATTAAAAATTGCTAAATGCGCATGAATTGAGATGCAAGAGTTTCAAATATTTTCGGTACAGGGTGAGGTCGTGTTACCAATTTAGGGCGTTAGAGTGAATGATTTTGATTGGAAATCCTTCCTTGAAGCCTCAGGAAGCTAATGAGATAAAAATCTTGCCTTGAATCGCCCTGGAAATTGGTTTTCAGATTTCACTTTTTTCACAAAAAAACTCAAGTTTTGTTTCCTATGTATGGCACAGCTTGCAGTCAATGAGCACGAGGGTTTTGATCAGGCTTATGCATGGAATGATTAGGTCAAATAAAATTGGTCCAAAATCCATGAATTGATGAATGTAATATTTGATTTTTAAGCCATGATATTTTCAAATCTTTTCATGCACATTTGCTCTCAATCATATCCAATCCTTCCCTAATTGATCATGCACGAATTTTGAGTGTCCAATGAGAATATTTTCTGCACAAAAAGATTTTATTTCATTAGTTTAGCATTTTTCCATATTTTATTTAGTTTAAATGAATTAATTGTAATAAAAAATTCAAATAAATAAATAAAAATAATAAAAAACTTCCCTTTGGGCCAAATGGTCGTGTGCATGTCTTGGATGATGAATTGTGGAAGGAAAGGAGACCCATTAGCAATTTTAGGTCATTTGAAGCAATGTTGACTTTTCAAAATATCCAAAGATTTCCCAACTTCCACAAGGCATAACTTGCTCAATATTTAAGCTTTGCTCATATTCTTGGGCATTTTGGAAAGGTCTTTGAGTCCTTTAACCAATGTCTTTGGTCCCATGTCATTTTGATATACCAATCTCAAGTTATGGCCTTTGACTTAAAGTCCCTTTTTGTTGACTTTTGAAAATGACCTATAATGTTGAAATTGATAACTTTTTGTGAGAGTATTTCTTGGACTTGAAGTATGAAGAGGAGTTTTAGGGAATGTCTTTCTCTTCAAAATGAGCTTTGGATGGAATTTTTCTGATAATCCATGTGAAAGTTATGCCCTGGTCAATTTACAGTTGACTTTTTCAGCTGTCCAAATAAGGAAGCTTTTGCATCTTGATGATTTTTGAGCCAAGCTTTGATAATCATGATCAAGCATTGATCAAATGATGTTTGTGGCTTCAAAATGAGATTTTGACCAAAAATTTGAACTTTTGACTGTCAAATGACCATTTTGCCCCTACAGTTGATTGTAGTGCAATTAGGGTTTTTGACTGTGCAATTTTGTGCTGAAAGTCTTGAAACTTGGTATGAGGATGCTTGACCATATTTATAGGAATGTGAGACTTGATTGGACCCTTGGAAACTTCATTTTCTTGATCAGAACCAAAACCCTAATTTTGACTGTTTAGGAGGCCCTTGCACTGTGCAACCCTTGGGGATTTTTGAAGCTTGACTTGGCAAATCTTTGGAGAATATGGGAGGGCAAATTTTGGGGTACAACAGTTGCCCCTGTTCAATCTTCTTAGACCTGAGGATGCAGATTGGCTGACGTGCCTTTCGTAATCCGAAGGTGGAAGGTGATTGAACACTAGAGTGCCCAGAAATTTGCGCTCACATAGTAGTGTGATGATGGGAAATGGGCTTACAGATGCCATTTGGAGATTGATGAATAGGATGATGGGCTTATAGATGCCATGCTGAGAGATGATGGAAGGTGGACGGGCTTATAGATGCCATCTGGATGTTGATCGCATAAGAGATTCCTTAGCGAGAACTTGCATACCTGCAAAAAAGAAAATGATTACCTGACCTATTACGGGGCTGGTCTTCAAACTCTTTGTATAGATGTGTCCTGACTGGTTACAGGAGCTGGATCTGGAGCTTCAAAAGATGATGAATGAACCAGGGGTGGTTACTACCTCAGCAGGAACGGTGAGAGAACCTTGGATGACCTTAACCTCAACAACAATCGTTGAGAAAATCTTGGGATTACCACCTCCGCAGGATCGGGAAGAGAACCATAGGCAATTACAATCTCGATAGCAAACATTGAGAAAAACATGGAATGGAATTATCGTCTCCGCAGGACCGGGGAGAGAACCATAGGCAATTATAATCTCAATAGCAAACATTGAGAAAAACCTGGAATGGAATTATCGTCTCCGCAGGATCGGGGAGAGAACCATAGGAAATTATAATCTCAAAAGCAATCATTGAGAAAAACCTGGGATGGAATTATCATCTCCGCAGTATTGGGGAGAGAACCATAGGAAATTATAATCTCGAAAGCAATCATTGAGAAAAACCTGGGATGGAATTATCATCTCTGCAGGATCGGGGAGAGAACCATAGGCAATTATAATCTCAATAGAAAACATTGAGAAAAACCTGGAATGGAATTATCATCTCCGCAGGATCGGGGAGAGAACCATAGGAAATTATAATCTCAAAAGCAATCATTGAGAAAAACCTGGGATGGAATTATCGTCTCCGCAGGATCGGGGAGAGAACCATAGGCAATTATAATCTCAATAGCAAACATTGAGAAAAACCTGGAATGGAATTATCATCTCCGCAGGATCGGGGAGAGAACCATAGGCAATTATAATCTCAAAAGCAAACATTGAGAAAAACCTGGAATGGAATTATCGTCTCCGCAGGATCGGGGAGAGAACCATAGGCAATTATAATCTCAAAAGCAAACATTGAGAAAAACCTGGAATGGAATTATCGTCTCCGCAGGATCGGGGAGAGAACCATAGGCAATTATAATCTCAAAAGCAAACATAGAGAAAAACCTGGAATGGAATTATCGTCTCCGCAGCATTGGGGAGAGAACCATAGGAAATTATAATCTCAAAAGCAAACATTGAGAAAAACCTGGAATGGAATTATCGTCTCTGCAGCATTGGGGAGAGAACCATAGGAAATTATAATCTCAAAAGCAAACATTGAGAAAAACCTGGAATGGAATTATCGTCTCCGCAGCATTGGGGAGAGAACCATAGGAAATTATAATCTCAAAAGCAATCATTGAGAAAAACCTGGAATGGAATTATCGTCTCCGCAGGATCGGGGAGAGAACCATAGGCAATTATAATCTCAAAAGCAAACATTGAGAAAAACCTTTGATAACTTCTACTGAGTCTTCATCAGAAAAATCTGTTTGGGGTCGATTTAGCTGGACTAGAGAAGGCCTTGGACTGGATAAGAAATCTTTGGAGTCGATTAACTGAACCGGTCTAGGTCTTGAAATATGATTGAGAATTTAACCGAATCTTTCCTGAAAGGTAAAGGTCAGTCGTATGCAATGCATGATATGGACCAAGCAATGATGTTCTCAACATAAATGAGATTTGTAAGATATGATGCGTATATGCATGCTATAATGATGTATGTGATGTTTAGGAATGTATGTTTTCGTCTAGGAAAATAGATCCTTGACGGGTGCCGGGAAGTCACTCCTGGGCTGATGTTGGAGAATATATTTTGCTTCCGCTGGGGATGATAACTGCAAGAATACCGGTAGGAGAAGATAACTCCGTTGGGGAATAAACTTGGCGAATGGAATAACTCTGCGGGGAGGAAAGTACTCTAACGATCTTGCTGGGAAGCAATACTCTGTGGGGGGAGAGATACTTTGCTGAGTTGTTGATAATAACTTGCTGGGGATACCATTGTTGTGTTAGAAGCGTTACTAGACTTCGCTGGGGATAAGAAGACTTTGTCTACGACGATCTTTCCATGGCTTTTGGATGAGGATAACCCAGTTATATCCTGGTAAGGAAATAACTCTTTGAATAAAGCCGGACGATGCGTTCGTATTCTGCGAGGATAAGCTTCCAGAATCTACTGGGGATAAGCTTACTGCTTGGGGAGATGAATTCCAACTTTCCTGGGGGACTGGATTGGACTCTCTTGGGGAAGTTTTGAATTGCGTCGAGAAAGTGACTCCACTGAATGTCTGGTATACCGCCGGGGAACAATCTTTAGGCCAAGACTGTCGGGGATGCTTGTTAAGGATATATATGCTGCTGTGGACTGTTGAGATCTGCTGGAGGATACTCAACTTCTTTAAGGTTTGATAACTTTGCTTGGAGAAGAGTGCACTGACTTGCTGGCTCACTCTCTGGGGAATTAAGATGTACTGGTTATGTTTTTTAGCTGAACCTACCTTGATACCTTGGAGGACAGAACAATTAGATTGCTTAGACAACTCTTTTATTGCCCCTGTTTCTAATGTTACCTGTAATTAATCCTTTGTTTCGTATGCAAATATTCATGAGTTAGCAAATTATTGTCAATGCATATATCACAAATTGAACCTTGGACGTTCTTCGCAAAACAAAACAGAAAAAAGAAAAACAATTGGCACTTTTTAACTGAAAGATATATTTGTATTGATTTTTGAATGGCCTGAAAATAGGCGTTTTGTGTACAAGAGGCTGACGTCCTAGTAAGAGAACGCTGCCGAACAAAAGAGTTTATACAAATTTTGTACAAAAGAAAATAAAACAGCTGTGTGAAATGAATGATCCCACTGGGTTTTAACTCTGCTATTGCCTTTATATCTCCGAGCGTCTCATCACTTGATGACCTAAACGAAGCTGAAGCTGACTGATCGATGCCGTCTGAACTTGATGTAGATACCAGATTCTGGATGCAAAGTGATCAATGAGACATAGTATTACGCTTTTATCCCTAATTTTTGCCTGGACAGCCCTTTCGGGTTTTCAGTCCACCGGGATACCCATTTTTGCCCAAGCCGCCTTTTCAGGTTTTCGACTTGTCGGGTGTACAGATTTTTTCATTTCATCCCTTCATTTTTCCCGAACCCTTTTGGTTCGCCGGGAAGCCCTAATTTTTTCATGCGTAGTATCTTTTTACTATGTCTGCATTAGCGGGGTGAGGAAGGTCGTCACCGTCCATGTTGGTTAAAATCATGGCTCCTCCTGAGAACACATGTTTAACCACGAATGGCCCTTCGTACGTAGGGGTCCATTTGCCCCTTGGATCACTCTGAGGAAGGATGATTCGCTTGATTACCAGATCCCCAACTTGATACTCCTGTGGTCTGACCTTTTTGTTAAATGCCCTGATCATCCGTTTCTGATACGTCTGACCATGGCAGATAGCAGCAAGTCTCTTCTCGTCAATAAGGTTGAGCTGATCAAGTTGTGTCTGGATCCAATCATCCTCGTTCAGATTTGCATCCTTCATTATCCGGAGAGATGGTATTTGTACTTCGATCGGCAAGACTGCCTCCATACCATAAACCAAAGAGAAAGGAGTTGCCCCGGTTGACGTCCTAGCTGAGGTACGGTACCCATGTAGAGCGAACGGTAACATCTCGTGCCAATCTTTATAAGTCACTGTCATCTTCTGCACGATTTTCTTAATGTTCTTATTTGCTGCTTCGACAGCCCCATTCATCTTCGGTCTGTAAGGAGAAGAATTGTGGTGCTGTATTTTGAACTGCTCGCAGAGCTCAGTGATCATCTTATTATTCAGATTAGTACCGTTGTCTGTAATAATTCTCTCTGGGACGCCGTACCGACAGATCAGGTTATGCCGAATGAACCGTGCCACAACAGTCTTGGTTACCGTAGCATAGGATGCTGCCTCGACCCACTTCGTGAAATAATCAATCGCTACCAGGATGAAGCGATGCCCATTAGATGCCGTAGGTTTAATCTCACCGATCATGTCTATGCCCCACATTGCAAACGGCCAAGGCGCAGTCAGAACATTCAGAGGAACTGGAGGAACATGCACCTTGTCTGCATAAATCTGGCACTTATGGCATGTCCTGGAATGTTGGTAACAGTCAGCTTCCATTGTGGACCAGTAATACCCTTCCCGAAGGATCTTCTTAGCCATAGTGTGTCCACTGGAATGTGTACCAAAGGTCCCTTCATGTAGCTCTTCCATGATCCTTTCTGCTTCAGTCTTATCCACACAACGCAGTAAGGTTGAATCATGGTTTCGCTTATACAAGATGCCGTTGCTAAGGAAGAACTTTGCCGCGAATCTTCTCAGGAACTTCTTATCATTGACAGATGCACCTTCAGGGTATTCCTGAGCTTCCAAATATCTCTTCACCTCATGGTACCAAGGCTTCTCAGTCACCAATTCAGTCTCGAGATCGCAACAGTATGCCGGTTCGTCCAGTTTCCAGATGATGATCCGGGGAGCCTCATTATCCCATTTAACTTTGAACATAGAAGACATTGTAGCTAACGCGTCCGCCAACTGATTCTCTTCTCTCGGGAAGTGTTCAAAGGTTATCTTCGTGAAGTGGGGGATCAAGGTCAACACACATTCTCTGTAAGGGATAAGATTCGGATGTTTCGTATCCCACTCTCCTTTGATCTGATTGATCACGAGAGTGGAATCTCCGAAGACACTCAGAAACTTAATCCTTAGGTCGATCGCAGCTTGAAGACCCATGATGCACGCCTCATACTCTGCCATGTTGTTGGTACAGTTGAAACATAGTCGGGCAGTGAGCGGAGTATGAGTGCCTTGAGGTGATATGATTATGGCTCCGATACCGTTACCCAAAGCATTGGAGGCTCCGTCAAAGTGCATAGACCATCGGGATCCTTCCTCAGGTCCTTCATCCGGTCCAGGTACTTCACAATCAGTCACAATCATGATGCTTTCGTCCGGAAACTCGAAGTTCATTGACTGATAGTCGTCTACGGCCTGATGTGCCAAGTGGTCTGCCAATACAATCCCCTTGATGGCTTTCTGGGTCGTGTACTGAATGTCGTATTCCGTCAAGATCATTTGCCATCTTGCTATTCTCCCAGACAGAGCAGGCTTTTCGAATATGTACTTTATAGGATCCATCTTTGAGATCAACAAGGTAGTGTGAGTCAGCATATACTGTCTCAGCCGGCGAGCAGCCCATACCAAAGCGCAGCAAGTTTTCTCAAGCAGTGAGTATCGGGTCTCACAGTCGGTAAACTTTTTGCTAAGGTAATAAATGGCATGCTCTTTTCGGCCAGACTCGTCATGCTGCCCCAGCACACACCCCATTGAGTTGTCAAGCACTGTTAGATATAGTATCAGAGGTCTCCCTTCAACCGGTGGCATAAGGATAGGTGGTTCTTGGAGATACTCTTTGATTCTGTCAAAAGCGGCCTGACATTCATCATTCCAATGTACTACCTGATCTTTCTTCAGCAGCTTGAAGATTGGCTCACAGGTAGCAGTTAGGTGTGAGATGAAGCGAGCAATGTAATTCAGGCGTCCTAAAAAGCCTCTGACCTCTTTCTCTGTCTTAGGAACTGGCATCTCTTGAATAGCTTTAACCTTAGCAGGGTCCACTTGAATGCCCTTGTCGCTTACCACGAAGCCTAGCAACTTTCCAGATCTTACCCCGAAGGTGCACTTGTTCGGGTTCAACCTCAGCTTGTATAGTTTCAATCGGTCAAAAAACTTCAGCAGATGATCTAGGTGCTCCTCCTCAGTCTGGGACCTTGCGATCATGTCGTCCACATACACTTCTATCTCATGATGGATCATGTCATGAAATAAAGCAACCATGGCACGCTGGTAGGTTGCCCCAGCGTTCTTCAACCCGAATGGCATGACCTTGTAACAGAAGGTGCCCCACTGAGTAACAAATGTAGTCTTTTCCATGTCTTCAGGTGCCATCTTGATCTGATTGTAACCTGAAAAGCCATCTATGAAAGAGAACACCTTATGCTGAGCTGTATTATCAACAAGGACATCAATGTGAGGTAGAGGGAAGTCATCTTTGGGGCTGGCCCTGTTCAGATCCCTGTAGTCGACACACATTCTGACCTTACCGTCCTTTTTAGGTACCGGCACCACATTAGCAACCCACTGAGGGTAAGAAGTCACTGCAAGAAACCCGACATCAAACTGTTTCATAACCTCGGCTTTGATCTTCTCAGACATCTCTGGGCGCATACGACGGACCTTTTGCTTAACTGGAGGGAAGTCTTCCTTAGTAGGTAAGTGATGGACCACAATATCGGTATCCAACCCGGGCATGTCTTCGTAGGACCAGGCAAAGATCTCCATATAATCATGCAGCATTTGAGTCAACCGTTGCTTCACGCTGAGCTCTAGGTTAGCACCAATCTTTACCTCTTTCATGTCTTCTTCAGTACCCAGGTTTATTGTTTCCACTGGCTCTTCATGGGGTTGAATTGCCCTCTCTTCCTGAAGCAACAGTCTTGCAAGCTCGCCAGGCACTTCGCAATCATCTTCACCTTCGTCTTCGGCTAAGTTGATCGGATTTTCGAAGTCATAACGGGAGGTAGCAGAGTCGTTATCAGTGAGATCCAGAGTGGATTGAAACCTGTATGAGTGAGTGTGTGTGTAAATACAACTGTTTTGAAATATATGTAAAGGAAGAAAAGACAGAAAAGGAGCATAAGATTTGAAATGCAAGAAAACGTCCAAGATTTTCATTCATCATATATGAAATGACAATTTATATGCCCTCACAAATGAAACCACGGTGCCTCGTGTAAGACACCGGGCCATAGAGTTTATTTATTGTTTATTACAAATAACGAAACAAAGAAATTTATTACTGCGTAACAAAGGAAACAGGTAGATTGTCCTTTGCACTCCAATTGTTAAGTCCACTGTCAGTTGCTGGGTAGATCCAGCTATCAAACTCGGCTTCATCCACTTCCTCTTCGTCCCTAATAGCATTCACTCCATGAGCAGGCAAGGGAGCTGTCACTACATTAGGCTTCTCAGATGCCTCAAACTGTACCTCCTTGGCGTCAATAAGATCCTGCAGCTTGCTCCTTAATGCCCAACAGTCATCAGTGGAATGCCCCGGGCTATCAGAATGATAAGCACAACGAGCATTCGGATTGTACTTAGGAGATGTAATATTTGGAAACTTCGGAGCCTCCCTGACGGTTACTAAGTTGGTTGAGAGCAACTGTGGCAAGATTTGGGATAGGGTCATGCTTAACCGGGTAAACTCTCTCCGGGGTCTTTCAGCCCTTTGAGGATTGGTTGGCCGAGGAGCGGTAACAGGCTTAGCAATCGTTACTGCACTGACAGATTGGCGGCGCTCAAATTTCTCTGGTCTCCTAGAGCCATATACAGCACTAGCCTCCTTTTTGAAGGGTTTCTTCTCTGAACTAGATGATGCACCCTTCGGAATCTTTCCAGACTTCAACCCAGCCTCAATTCTCTCTCCAGTCAGAATCAGATCAGTGAACCCTGCAGACGAATTCCCGATAAGATGGTTGAAAAATGGCCCAGATAGGGTCCCCAAGAACATGTCTACCAACTCCCGATCAGTCAACGGAGGCTGCACCCTGCCAGCCAGATCCCTCCACTTCTGAGCGTACTCTTTAAAACCTTCACTTGAACCTAACGACATACCCTGGAGTTGGGTACGCGTAGGGGCAAGGTCGGCATTATATTGATACTGCTTATAGAAAGCAGTAGCCAACTCCTCCCAGTTACGAACCTTGGTCCCATCCAGCTGATAGAACCATTCGAGATAAGTCCCTGAAAGACTCTCCTGGAAGAAGTGGATCCACAAGTTCTTATCCGCTGAGTACGGTTGAATCTTCCGAACATAGGACCTGAGATGTAGCTTGGGACAAGACGCCCCGTCATATTTAGTGAAAGATGGTGCTTTGAACTTCTGAGGAATGATCACACCAGTAGACAAACCCAAATCTCCAAAATCCAGCCCAGGTACCTGTTGTATCTCCATAGCATTCAGCCTGTCTTCCAGCTGCTTGTAACGGTCTTCTGCCGGAGGATATTGCTCTTCATCAAAATCAGTCTCGTTATCGGAGGCTACCGGACTAGGACCCTTTTCTGCTTGAGGAGTACTCTTGCCAATAGAAGAACCAGCCTCTTCATTCTGCAAAGTGTTGCCAAACCTTCGGCCCGAGCTAAATAGAACAGTTCTTCTCTTCTTCTTCTTCTCCTTCTTCAGGAGCAGAGCCTTCAGCTCTTCTTGGCCTTGAGCCAAACCCTTGATTAATTCCTGAAATTGCGCATTCTGCGCCTGAAGAGCTTTGATGGATGTCTCAGTTGATGATGAGTCAGGATTCATGATGCTGAAATAAACAGCGAAGAACGGTAAGCAACCTGAAAAGAAAACCTGCTATGCACATGATGAATGAAATGCGTATGATTTATGTTTTCGAAGACAATCAGGAGTCAACTTTGTAAACAAAAAGGAACACACTTCATTAGATTCAACTTTGAAACTGAAATTATTCAACAGGTTGCCCTTAGGCGTTACATGAAAGGAAATACTGAAAAGGGAAATAAAACTGTAAAAGAACATCTGGAGCTCCTTATTGATCCCATGGTCTCCTCTTCTCAGTACGGATGTAGGCATTCAGAGTTCGCTCATTCTCCAACTGCTTTGTCAGCTTCTGGATCTTTAATTCCTGCTCATTGAACTTTTCCCGGTAAGAATCCCGCTCTTCGCACAGTTGCGACCAAGATCTCTTTAATGTCTCATAATCAGTAGGTATCTGAGGAGGAAGGACAGTTGGAGGAACACCATCCTTGTCAGGACACTCAAGAATGATAGGTCTGACAGCTTCATACGGCATACCTAACTTCTGAGCACGGATGCGAACCCATTTGTAGTAGGCTTCCATAGGTAAAGAAGTCTTTGGCCCTAACTCTTGTGGGTCAGCTTTATGAACTTTGTCCCAAGCCTTGATGAACCTACGACGCAGCTCGTCACTATCCACCTGAAACTCAAAACTGATGTGAGGCACTAACATCTCATGGGGGCCTGCTCTTCTTGCTCTTCCAAACTGACGGAGCGCTAGACATGGATTGTAAGAGATCCCTCCTTGGGTACCAATCAGAGGAACATTAGGGTATTCCCCGTATCGATCAATGACAGCTATCTCATCCAAACCTCTGCAAGTCCAAATGATGTCTTTGTCGGTGAGAGACATTAACCTATGAGCCCAACCTCTTCCCTCTTGATTCTTCAGTACGAACTTGGGGAGGTGCGAAATAAACCACCTCACCAACAAAGGGATACAACACCATAGGGTTCCTCGTCTTCGGGTAGTACGAGCATGAAGTTGTTGCAAGATGTCACCCAAGAGAGTGGGCACAGGATTCTGAGACATAAAGATCCTTATGGCAGTGACATTAATGAAGTTATCAGGATTAGGAAACAAGACTAACCCATAGATTAAGAGAGCCAAGATGTCTTCATATGCCCTAAAGTCCAGATCATTCCAGAAACTGTTAGCTTTACCGATTAGAAACTTGGCCAAGAAACCCTTAACTCCGCTTCTAGTCACCCAGTTGTCCATTACCTCTTGATGTGTCAAGGGAAGAGCTGCAGCAACATCCTCAAGCCTGAGGGTCTTTTCCCAACCAGTAAAGGGAGTCTGATCCAAGATAGGGATACCAAGCAAATCAGAGAACTCTTCCAGGGTAGGGACCATCTGGAAGTCTTGAAAAGTGAAGCACTGGTACAGAGGGTCATAGAACTGGGTCAGAATGCTCATCAACTGTTGATCCCGCTTTGCAGTGACTAAACTGAGAAGAGAACCATGTCTCTGAATGAAAGAAGTGGTATTTGGAATTCTGCTAACCAACTCTTCAAGCAAATCAGGTGAATGAACAAAGTTGAACCGGATAGTATTCCTTCGCACAGGCATTATGATGTCCTACAAAACAGAGCAAAGGTGAAACCCTCTTGTCTTTGAAATGGTCAGTCCTTATGCAGGATGCATGCAATGCTCATGATGTTATGATGTTATGATAAAGCACACCACAAACAGATACAAAGGCAAACATGGTAAGGCACACAAGTCACACAAGGCAAGCCCCTAAAGTTTAGGCCAGCATGAGGTCTAGGTACTACCCTCTTTCAGTTTGTTGGTTCATACCTGTCCTATCAAAGTAACCGGGTTCTTAGAGGATCCCAATATCATTGACCACCCTCAATCGGTCATAACTCCAGCATCGCAATCTTTTCTTGCGGCCAGAACCATCACGAGAGTTTAGCCTCAATGGGCGTAGCATACTGCTACTGTTCTAATGGCCAAGTTGTGTCATTTAAGGTTCTAAGGTTGTTGGTGCTTAATGACTCCTTAGAAGACCCATATTCTCCTCGTTGCAACACAAGGGATATCGGTACAGACCAAGGTACCACACCAACGTAGCCACTGTTTCACCCGTGTCGGTCTACGCCGGACAGGTCCCTCACAGCTTATGCTACCTAAACAGGGTATCCCCGGATCCGGGTTAGGATCTATGTAACTCCGATGCAACCCACAATAGTAAAGCAAGCAAATCAATACAATTGAAAACACAGTTATGAACTAGCCCTAAGGTACACCTCACTTTAAGTTTAATTCCCTAGCAGAGTCGCCAGTTCTGTGATCGGTGGATCTGGAACTGACTGTTTAACGCTGGTTCGCGAAATGTCGCGGTAAGCAAGAGTCGCCACCGTATTTTATTTTATCCAAATGGAAAGGACAAAAGCACAGAAAAATTCCTTATAGAGATTGCTCTCGGTTCGGGAGGTAGGTTATAGAAAGGGAAGGTGTTAGCACCCTTTCTATCCATGGTTATCCATGGGCTCTTAGATACTTACTCACTGTGTTTTCAAAAATGGTTTGTTTGCTTTTCAACTGTGGGTTTTAAAAAGTTTCTTTGAAAATTCCAGTTCGACTCTTGTATCAGTCCTCAAGAGTGTTTGAAAAGTTGCTTTCGAAAGCTTTTTGAAAAGGTGTCAGTGTGAAAAGTATTTTTGATTTTGTTTTGAAATTAGAGCAAGTATCTAGAGTCGTCTACCTACCCTAAGGAATTCGTCTGTGTAAATGTCCTTTAAAGTAGTGCCATCCCACCATTGAGAGGTAGGTAGCACCACCGTTGGAGGTGTTCGGGTCAATTCGAGGTTCGGGACATGGTGATCACCAGAGCAATAGGAAGACACCTTAGAAGCTACCCTCATGCCAGGTTCCCGGATCATGAGGACTTACTAAGACATCCTCTACTCGACGATCACCTTTCGAAGAAAGGCAACAGTGAGGCGTACCCTAGGGGTGGTGTGTGATTTGTGTGTCGTTTTCGGATATTTTTGTCTTTTGTCATGTTATTGGTGATCTAGCGTTTGTTTTTATGTTTATCCATTCATTCTTGCATGCCTTGATTAACAGTCAAAAATTGCGAAAAAGTAAAAGTTCTAAGCTATTACAAAAGGCGCGGGTCCACATCGCCAAAATTTCTTGAACTAGATTTGACAGAAAAATAAAGGAATAAAGAAAAGTAAAGTGCGACAAATTAATTTACAAGGCCTTGGGAGAGATACATCAAAATTATAAGAAATAAAATAAATATGTGAATTAAATAAGAATTAAAAACGAGGGCGTTGGACCCTTTTCGCAAAATTAAATTAAATGATGAAATTAATTAATTAAAAAAAAGAAAAGAAATTGTTTTTGGTATTTTTTGGTATTTTATGATTTTAATGAAAAAAGAATTAATTAAAATGAAATGCTAACCCTAATTCTAGTTGTTTTTAATTTATTAAGAAAAGATTGAATTTTAACCTAAAATTAAACCTAATTATTTACATGCAATTTAATTACAAAAATAAATATTTTAATATTTAATTATTATGAAAGAAAATAAAAAGGATAAAAAAATTACTTAAAACCTAATTCTACCAATTTTAGATTTTTATTATGAAAATATTATAATTAACCCTAATTTAATAACTAAAATTAATTAATGCAATTTATTTACAAAAATACTAAAATAAAATATTTATTATATTTTTTCTCTTTTCTGATTTTTATTGTGTTTTTGTGTTTTTATGAAAATAGTAAATTAATTAAGAAAACAATAACTAAAAGAAAATAGAAATAATGAAAAGAAAGAATGAAAAAAAATGGCAAACCTAGGGGGTCTGCCCCTAATTGTGAGGGTTTTCTTTTAGCAATCTGGGCCCGATAACTTTGGCCACTTTGACTTTTTCCATTAGCGTGCATCAGCGTTGACTAGAGTGCATCCTGTTCTTTAGATCTGAATCCTTGGATGAATGAGATTGACCAAGTGGACGGCTTGATGGAGGGACGTATGATGGTCTTCAGCATATGAAACTGCATAGAAGCATTTATTGAAAAATAACATGGAAAGAGTGAGGACCTGGGGCTCGAACCCAGGTCCTAGAGATTACCAGCGATGCACTCTACCAACTGCTCCACTCAACGCGTTTTGTATATTTGATATCAAACAATTAATATAAAATAAAACCAAACGTTAATGATGTTTTAGCGCGAAATTTTGAACAGACCAACCAACGCTTGCCACTTCATCATCTTCCTCACGTCTTCGTTCTTCCTGAAATAATAAAAAAGAATGGCAACGGTTTTTCAAACATTCCCATAGGCACCCTATTAAAAAATAGCGATTAGCCCAGGGATACTCATAAATTGAGCGCGAGGGTGGCCTTGTGATCGTCTAAACGTGCTGAGTTGAATGGCCTTGGTTTCAAGCTCCAATTTTTCCATATTCAAAAACCCCCAATTCGGAGCTTCATGAACCCTAATATGCTCACATGGTGGAATCGTGTACAATGCTAAAAAACACAATTAATTTACATGGTTAGCATTAGAATCTTATAATGAACACAAATCATATATTAAAAATTGCTAAATGTGCATGAATTGAGATGCAAGAGTTTCAAATATTTTCGGTACAGGGTGAGGTCGTGTTACCAATTTAGGGCGTTAGAGTGAATGATTTTGATTGGAAATCCTTCCTTGAAGCCTCAGGAAGCTAATGAGATAAAAATCTTGCCTTGAATCGCCCTGGAAATTGGTTTTCAGATTTCACTTTTTTCACAAAAAACTCAAGTTTTGTTTCCTATGTATGGCACAGCTTGCAGTCAATGAGCACGAGGGTTTTGATCAGGCTTATGTATGGAATGATTAGGTCAAATAAAATTGGTCCAAAATCCATGAATTGATGAATGTAATATTTGATTTTTAAGCCATGATATTTTCAAATCTTTTTATGCACATTTGCTCTCAATCATATCCAATCCTTCCCTAATTGATCATGCACGAATTTTGAGTGTCCAATGAGAATATTTTCTGCACAAAAAGATTTTATTTCATTAGTTTAGCATTTTTCCATATTTTATTTAGTTTAAATGAATTAATTGTAATAAAAAATTCAAATAAATAAATAAAAATAATAAAAAACTTCCCTTTGGGCCAAATGGTCGTGTGCATGTCTTGGATGATGAATTGTGGAAGGAAAGGAGACCCATTAGCAATTTTAGGTCATTTGAAGCAATGTTGACTTTTCAAAATATCCAAAGATTTCTCAACTTCCACAAGGCATAACTTGCTCAATTTTTAAGCTTTGCTCATATTCTTGGACATTTTGGAAAGGTCTTTGAGTACTCTAATCAATTTCTTTGGTCCCGTGTCATTTTGATTTACCAATCTCAAGTTATGGCCTTTGACTTAAAGTCCCTTTTTGTTGACTTTTGAAAATGACCTATAATGTTGAAATTGATAACTTTTTGTGAGAGTATTTCTTGGACTTGAAGTATGAAGAGGAGTTGTAGGGAATGTATTTCTCTTCAAAATGAGCTTTGGATGGAATTTTTCTGATAATCCATGTGAAAGTTATGCCCTGGTCAATTTATAGTTGACTTTTTCAACTGTCCAAATAAGGAAACTTTTGCATCTTGATGATTTTTGAGCCAAGCTTTGAGAATCATGATCAAGCATTTATCAAATGATGTTTGTGGCTTCAAAATGAGATGTTGACCAAAAATTTGAACTTTTGACTGTCAAATGACCATTTTGCCCCTGCAGTTGATTGTAGTGCAATTAGGGTTTTTGACTGTGCAATTTTGTGCTGAAAGTCTTGAAACTTGGTATGAGGATGCTTGACCATATTTATAGGCATGTGAGACTTGATTGGACCCTTGGAAACTTCATTTTCTTGATCAGAACCAAAACCCTAATTTTGACTGTTTAGGAGGCCCTTGCACTGTGCAACCCTTGGGGAATTTTGAAGCATGACTTGGCAAATCTTTGGAGAATATGGGAGGGAAAATTTTGGGGTACAACACTCATGTGTTTAGTAAGATTGATTTGAGGTCGGGTTACTGTGATGCGGTGGGAGAACTGACTTGAGGTTTTGCGTTTGTGTTCGCAAATGTTGCGGTTAACAAGAGTCGCCACCGAATTTTCTTTTATCCAAAAGGAAAGGTAAAAAATCACAGGAAAGACCTTTGAGATGTTTTCTTGAGTTCGGGGGGTAGATTATGAAAAGGGAAGGTGCTAGCACCCTTTTCATCCATGGTTTTCCATGGGCTCTAAGTTACTTGTTTAGATCACTTGCTTTGCTTTTGAAATTGTTTGAAATGGTGCTTTGTGTGGTTTTGAAAGTATTTTGAAAAGAGGCCTTTGTTTAGGCAATCTTTGTAATGATTCTCGTTCGTAAGAATGTATATAAAGATGTTTGTCTTTTGAAAAATGTTTCAAGGTTTTGAAAGATGTTTGGAAATGTTTTGGAATGTGTGTGTTTGTTTTTGAAAATAGCAAGAATTGTTTTGAAATGATCAAGTAACTAGAAGCTATCTACCTACTCAAATGTCTTTCCTATGTATTTTTATTCCTTTGACATTGTTGATTGCCAATTGATTTGGTAAACAAACCTATCTTTGGATGTTAAACGGGACGGGCGTGGGTCATCGTATGACCATGATAGCAATATTGCCAAGTATCTTAGCAATTTTTGAGGGACCAAGATCATCTTTGTTTAGGCAACCTTTTGATAGCTTCATCGAGGGACTATGATCTTATTTTGTTTTGTTTTACCAAGATACTTCTTATGCATACCATGGCCATTTTTGTTTAGGAAACCAAGTGGGTGAAATCCTAAGGGTGCTTGTGTGCAATGTCTGTAATTTTACATGCATTTTGATTGTCTTGGGTTAGGTCATTCTATTTGTTTGTTTTTTGTCTTATCATGTAAAACCCTAATTTACTACACGAGCATAAATGCGATAAATTGCGTAAAAGTAAACTAAGCTATTACAACAATCATTATGGGAGGGGGGATACAAGTTTTTGAATGGGGATATTGCACAAAAATAAACCCTAAAATACTATTACAACCAAATTGAATTATGTGCGAAATAAATAAATATACAAATATTTAAATATGCAATAAAAATGTATTTATGGAAAAATGTATTGTATTTGATTTTTTGTATGAGAAAATAAATTATTTAAGCCCTAAAAATAAGAGAAAAAATATTATCATTTTTGAAAGGGTGAAACCCTAGTTATTGATTTAAAAGAAAATAATGTTTTCTATCATTTATTTTATCCATTTTTTTTGTACAAGACATAATAAATAATATTATGTACAAATATTAAAAATTAAAATATGTATGAGAATAAATATTTTGTGTGTAAAATAATAAAATAAAAATATTAAGTATTTTTTATTATTTACAAGTTATTTAAGAAAATAAAGTATATTGTCCTAATAAACTATTTTTTATGTCATAAAATAATAAATAAAATAAAATAAAAGTATGAAAATAATAAATTATTTTTGGGATTTTTTTTATCATTAGAAAAAATATATGCAAGCAATAAATATAAAAATATGCAAGAAAATATAAAAATATAAGAAAATAGTCAGGGGGTGTAAAAGCAATACAGGGGGTGTGGAAAACAAAAACAAAAAGGCCAGAAGCAACAAAAAGCCCAAGCCAGCTCATCTTCATCCCTGTCCTTTAGCTTGCGCGCGTTTCATGTACAAACCTGCAACTTGCTCATGCTTGCATAAAAACAAAAACCCATAACATAAAAAATGTAGCTTGTAATCTCACGATTCCAATGATATAAAATTTGTAACTTAACTCTCAAAGATCAGAGAGAATTTAATCAGCCCTAATTTCTGACCTAATTTTTTCAGCGTGTTCAACATTCAAATTCTCTTATCTTAGTTAATATAAATGGTAAGTATGCATATGTACAACTTCACCATGCTAGAGACTACATTTTTGCTTCACAAATCGTGGCTTGAGGATGCCTAAATAGAGAGATAGAGTTTTGAAAAATACCTCCTTCAGCTGGATTTGGATATGGTAATGTAGGGACTTTGAGTGAGGCCTGAGGATCGTGTGAGCTTCCTTGAAGTTCCCTCAAGCTATTCCAATGCTTAGTTGGCTTTGTGGATGGCCGAAACTCTTTGTAGAAGTCAAGTTGCAAGCTTCCAAAGTGAAAATGGCAATGGCTGAAATAGGGGTTACAACAACAATGCAAAGGCTTGGATGGTTTGGATAGGATGTGGAGAAGATGTTTCAAGTGTTAAGAGGCAAAACGCACGAGCAAATAATGAGCTTGCTATGATTTTGCAGAACTGTATGTTTTTTTGGAAGAAAATGGGGTTTTTGTGTTTTGAAGAG
This sequence comes from Vicia faba, assembly GCA_948472305.1. Classification (NCBI taxonomy): domain Eukaryota; kingdom Viridiplantae; phylum Streptophyta; class Magnoliopsida; order Fabales; family Fabaceae; genus Vicia; species Vicia faba. Next base: position 105,354,602 of record OX451737.1, read on the forward strand.
TTTCAGAGGTTATGCCTTTGTGTCCTGGCTTGTGATATGTTTGTCAATATGTATAGAATGATACCAAGTTCAACCTTTCTCAGCTTGTACAAGTTCTGACTTCTTTTGCAACTTTCCTTGTACTTGAAGAAAAGTTGAAGTGACTATGCAAACATGCTTGTACTGCTTGCTTGTGAGTTGCAAAGGGTTCGTAAACATTGCTTGTGACCTGTAGAGATTGCCTGCGCCAAAGGGACAGCTCCAAGGCTCAAGAATTGTAAAGTTACAAAAGCTTGCCTTTATGAAAATGGCAATGTGCCCTTTATGCCATTTATGGATTTATTTCTTGTACAATGCTCCAAAAGCAAAGATAAAGTCATTATCCTTTGAGTTTTCATTTAATTATGGAGTGTAGAATTAGTTTAGGACCTGTAATGCAAGGTACAAGCATCCAAGATCAGATTTGTAACTTGCCACTTTGTGAAAATGGCATGAACAAAAGTGACAAAATGCCAATTTCTCTTCTTCGATTCTCCCTAACCATAAATGATCTTGGAGAGTTCTTGGACATTTAGGAAAGCTTGAAACATGCTCTACAATCCATATTTGAAATGAATTTTTAGATACCTCTTGGAACTAGGTGAAAAATGTCCATGAAGTTGGGTCAAAAACCTGCCTAAATTAGGGCAAATTTTCACTAAGTCATTTAGTTCATGGACCCCTATTCACAAATTCATAACTTGAGATTCAAGCATCTTTTGGGAAAACTTTGTGAAGAAAAGTTGTAGATTTATTGGAGTAATACAACTTTCATGTTGAAAGTTTTCTTTGAATCCAATTGCATCATGGTGAAAAAGTGGTGAAAAGTTGGGAAAAAATAAGAAAATTTCCATAGAAAAATTCTAAGATGAAAATTTTCAAATTCAAAACCCTAATTTTCAAAATTGGTTTTCTTGGTCAACAAGTTTCATGTTTTGATATATCTTGATGAATTATGACCCTTGGCACTTGATTTTGACCAAAAAGTCAAAGTTTGACTTTTCAGTGCACAGTTGACTTTTGATCAGTTGACTGGAAAATTCATCTGTCAATCCTATACATTTGAGATCTTTTGAACCATGTAATTAGGTCAAGATGATGCCATTGAACCCTTGAAATCATGTTTTAACCCAATTGGCCATTGGCTAGGTTAAAAATCAGAAATTGCCCTTTCTCAGTCAAAACCCTAATTTTGACCATTTTGCCCTTTTGATGATTTGATCAAATTTCTTGAGGAGTTTTGATCCAAACTTGATCAAATGGTACATATGAGTCTAAAATGCTGTTGTGAATCAAAAATTATGAAGTTTGACTGTAAATTGGCCATGGTTGACTTTTTCCCAAATACAACTGATTTTTAGGTCAACTGTCCAATTGACTGGGCAAAAATGTGATTCAAGGCTTGAAACTTAACATGAGCAATCTTAGGGGTCCAAGATGGTGTATGAAAGTCACATGAAGAATTTATGGTCCAAAAATCCTTGTGCAAACTCAAACCCTAATTTTGGGGTACCAGTGCAAGATGAGATATCTTGAGCTGACCAAACCCTAATCTTGTCTTGAGTCCAAGAAGTCTTGTGAGAAAAATATTGATAAATGAGAGGGAAAATTTTGGGGTACAACAGCTACCCCTATTCAATCTTCTTGAACCTGAAGAGTTAGATTGGCGAGCTTTGTCGTTCGTGACTCAAAGGTAAAAGATGATTGGACACTAGAGTGCCCATAAATTTGCACTCGACAAAATGTAGTTGAGGGAATAGGCTTAAAGATGCCATTTGGAGAGGTGATAGAATCTTTTTGGAGATGGGCTTGTAGATTCCATCCAAGAATGTTTGTTGAAAGTCAAAAGAATGAGCATCAGAATGGTGTCTGTATCTGGAACATATTTGTACTGTATCTGGGGACTGAATCTGAATGAGAAATGGAATAGCATTCGTATCTGGAGTGTATCCAAGCTGTATCTGAATGTTGAATCTGAATAAGTGATCTGAATGAGTGACAGAATGGCTTCCGTGTCTGGAGCATATCTAAGCTGGGGAAAATCAGAATAAGTGACTGAATGGCATCCGTGTCTGGAGTGTATCTGGACTGTATCTGAAGCTGAATATGAATGAGTATCAGGATGGCATCCTTGTCTGGAGCGTATCTGAACTTGAAATTGAATAAGTGATAGAATGACTTCCGTGTCTGGAGTGTATCTGAACTTGAAATTGAATAAGTGACATAATGACTTCTGTGTCTGGAGTGTATCTGGACTTGAAATTGAATAAGTGACAGAATGACTTTCGTGTCTGGAGTGTATCTGGACTATATCTGAAGTTGAGATCCGAATGAGTATCAGAATGGCACCCTTGTCTGGAGCGTATATGTACTGTATCTGCAATCTTTGAACATTGTTAATGATAATTGTTAATCTTATCCTGAAAAGGGTAAAATGTTAGCTGAAACACAAAGTTATGTTGCATGAAATGTATGATGCAATAAATGTGCTTTATAAATATTTATGATATATGGATATAATGTATGCGCATGTAAGTTGATGTGCTGTATTGCTGAGGAAAATAAATCATTGACTGCTGTCGGGGAAAATAAATCCTTGTCTTCCGAGAGTAAGAAATCCTTGGCAACTGTTGGAGATTAAAAATCCTTGATTGCTGAGGGTAAGAAATCTTTGGCAACTTCTGTGGGAATGTGGGGATCCTTTATGTCTTGAAGTTGGAGTACTGGCAAGAATTCTGCTGCGAGCAATGCCATATACTGCTTGAGAAATCTGCTTGGGAAATCCATAGAACTTTGATGACTTCTACTGGGGATTACACAATGGGAATCCTTGTTCTTCTGGGGAATAGAGAAAGCTCTTGACTTCTGCGGGGAATTAAGAATGAGAATCTTCATTCTGTTGGGGAGCAATGAAAACTCTGTGGGGAAGAAAGCTTATTGTTGGAGAGTTTTGGTCGTCTGTCACTCTACTGGGGAGTTATCCTAGGTTGGGGAGAGACAAAAATTAACTATTATCCGGTCGATTTTCAGACTTCAAGACAACTTGCTGGGGAATTTAGAGAAACGGGATGGTTTCCGCTGGTGATCGATAGTTTGAAACTTTGGCTCCACTGGGGATCGGGAATTTGAAGTCTTAACTCTGATGGGAATTAAGGGTTTGAAATTTTAGCTCCGCTGGGGATCTAGATGATGTACTGTAGGGATTGCTTATGGAATAGCCTAAAGACGTTTTCCTATCCTTTCAGTCTGTCAATAATTGTTCTCTTCCATCTTGTTTATTTGTAAACAGTAATTATGTTCAAATGCATATGTTCATCAATGAATCATTGGACGCTTTTGCAAATAAAAACACAAGTGTAAAGAAAAAGGCAAATATTTTTCTGTACTTTGAAAGAGATATCTTTGTATTTACTTTGAATAAGTGTTTTGTACAAAGGACACAGGCATCCTAGTAAGAGGATGGTGTCATAAAAGTAAGAACATTTATACAAAGATAGCTATGTGTAAAAAAGTCCCATGGGTTTCCCATTCTGCTATAGCCTTCATATCTCTAAATATCTTGTCCATTCGTTGCTTCTTCCAAAGATGATTGGATTGATCAGAAGCTCAGAGTTTGTCTATGAAGAGATTGTCCTTAAAGTGATCCGACGAGACATAGTCATACGCTTTAATTCCCTAACTTTTGCCTGGACCTCCCTTTCGGGTTTTCGATCCACCGGGAAACCCTTTTTTTCCCAAGTCGCCCTTTCGGGTTTTCAACTTGCCGGGTGTACAGATTTTTTTTATTTTATCCCTAATTTTTGCCCGAACCTTTTTGGTTCGCCGGGATGCCCTTGTTTTTCCTAGGTGTGTCAACCTAGCGGGTCTCTTATGCGTAATATCTTTTGACTATGTCTGCATTCGCAGGGTGCAGCAGATCGTCGCCGTCCATGGTGGTTAAAATCAATGGCCCACCAGAAAAGATGTTCTTGATTACAAATGGTCCTTCGTAGGTAGGAGTCCATTTGCCCCTGGGATCACTCTGTGGCAAGATAATGTGCTTGATCACCAGATCTCCAACTTGATATACTTGGCGTCTGACTTTCTTGTTGAAAGCTTTGATCATCTGTTTTTGATACGTCTGACCGTGGCAAACAGCAGTAAGTCTCTTTTCGTTAATTAAGTTCAGTTGATCAAGTCGGGTCTGGATCCAATTGTCTTCACTCAAACCAGCATCTTTCATGATTCTCAAGGAGGGAATCTGAACCTCGATAGGTAAAACAGCCTCCATGCCATATACCAAGGAATAGGGTGTTGCCCCAGTTGATGTGCGAGCCATGGTACGGTACCCGTGGAGAGAAAACGGTAACATCTCATGCCATTCCTTGTAGGTGACCGTCATTTTCTGTATGATCTTTTTAATGTTTTTATTAGCAGCTTCGACTGCACCATTCATCTTTGGTCGATAGGGGGATGAATTGTGATGTTGAATCTTGAACTGCTCGCACAAGGTAGTGATCATAGTATTGTTAAGGATCGTACCGTTATCAGTGATGATCTTTTCGGGGATACCGTACCGGCATATAAGGTTCTGCTTGATGAAGCGGGCAACAACATTCTTAGTAAAGGATGCGAAGGAAGCTGCTTCTACCCACTTGGTGAAATAGTCAATGGCCACCAGAATGAAGCGGTGTCCATTGGATGTTGTAGGCTTGATCTCTCCAATCATGTTGATTCCCCACATAGCCAAGGGCCAAGGAGCTGTTAAGACATTTAGAGGAATTGGAGGCACGTGCACCTTGTCTTCATAGATTTGACATTTATGGCAAGTCCGAGAGTGTTGATAGCAGTCAGCTTCCATGATAGACCAGTAATAGCCTGCCCGTAGAATCTTCTTTGCCATCATATGCCCCCTAGAGTGAGTGCCAAAGGTACCCTCATGCAATTCATCCATGATCTTTTCAGCTTCAATCTTGTCCACACAACGGAGCAGAATAGAATCATAATTGCGCTTGTACATGATGCCATTACTTAGGAAGAACTTAGCCGAGAATCTCCTTAAGAACTTTTTGTCATTGACTGAAGCTCCTTTCGGATATTCGTGAGCCTCGAGATACCTTTTGACTTCATGAAACCACGGCTGGTCCACTACTTCTTCGGTATTAATCTCGTGACAATATACAGGTTCGTCCATCCGTTCAATGGTGATTTGGGGAGCCTCATTATCCCAATTAAGTTTAAACATGGATGACATTGTAGCTAGAGCATCTGCTAGCTGATTTTCTTCTCGCGGGAAGTGCTCGAAGATAATCTGCTCGAAATGTGGTAACAATGTCAAAACATGTTCTTTGTAAGGGATAAGGTTTGGATGCTTAGTGTCCCACTCTCCTTTGATTTGACTGATGACCAAAGCTGAGTCCCCAAACACAATCAAATATTTGATTCCCAAGTCTATGGAAGCCTTGAGACCAAAGATGCATGCCTCGTACTCTGCCATGTTGTTCGTACAGTTGAAGCAGAGTATGGCAGTGAAAGGAGTATGGCATCCTTCCGGAGATATGAGCATAGTGCCAATACCATTACCAAGTGCATTGGATGCCCCATCAAAGTACAGGGTCCATCGGGATCCTTGTTCAGGTCTGTCATATGGTCTGAATTATTCAACGTTGTCCAATGTCATGATGTCTTCGTCAGGGAAGTCAAACTTCATGGAGTGGTAATCTTCTACAGCCTGATGGGCCAGATGATCATCTAGCACACTGCCCTTTATAGCCTTTTGGGTCGTGTACTGTATGTCATATTCCATTAGGATCATCTGCCATCTAGCTATTCTTCCAGACAAAGCAGGCTTTTCAAAGATGTATTTGATCAGATCCATCTTAGATATCAGCAAAGTGGTATGAGTCAACATATACTGCCTTAGCCGGCGAGCAGCCCATACCAAAGTGCAGCAAGTTTTCTCGAGCAGTGAATATCTGGTTTCACAGTCGGTAAACTTTTTTCTAAGGTAATAAATGGCATGCTCTTTTTGGCCATACTCGTCATGCTTCCCCAGTATGCACCCCATTGAATTCTCTAAGACGGTCAGATACATGATTAGCAGTCTTCCTTCAACGGGTGGCATCAAGACAGGAGGTTCTAGACTCCTTGATTTTATCGAAAGAAATTTGACATTCGTCATTCCATCTGACTACCTGATCTTTCTTCAACAGCTTGAAGATTGGTTCACAAGTAGACGTTAGGTGAGAAATGAACCTGGCAATGTAGTTTAGGCGTCCCAAAAAACCTCTGACTTCCTTCTCAGTGCGACGAGCAGGAATTTCTTGTATAGCTTTGACTTTGGCAGGATCAACCTCGATGCCTTTGTTCCTGACAATGAAACCTAAGAGTTTATCGGACCGGACTCCGAATGTGCACTTGTTTGGGTTCAGTCTTAGCTTGTATTCCTTCAACCTGACAAACAACTTTTGCAAGTGATCAAGGTGTTCTTCTTCAGTTTTTGATCGGTCTATCATGTCATCTACGTAGACATCTATCTCATGATGTATCATATCATGAAACAAAGCTACCATGGCGCGTTGATAGGTTTCCCCGTCATTCTTTAGTCCGAATGGCATCACTTTGTAGCAGAACGTACTCCACTGTGTGACAAAAGTAGTTTTATCCATGTCCTCAGGTGCCATTTTGATCTTGTTATAGCCTGAGAATCCGTCCATGAAAGAAAATACTTTGTGTTGAGCTGTGTTGTCAACCAGGATGTCGATGTGCGGAAGTGGAAAGTCATCTTTAGGGATGGACCTGTTTAAATCTCTATAATCCACGCACATTCTCACTTTACCGTCCTTTTTAGGCACATGCACAATGTTAGCAACCCATTGTGGATAGGAAGTTACAACCAGAAATCCAACATTGAACTGCTTCATAACTTCTGCTTTGATCTTTTCTGACATGTCAGGTCTCATGCGGCGGACCTTTTGTTTAACTGGTGGATAGTATTCTCTTATGGGTAGACGGTGTACCACAATGTCTGTATCAAGTCCCAGCATGTCTTCGTATGACCAGGCAAAGATCTCAACATAATCATGCAGTAGCTGAATTAGGCGTTCCTTGACACTCGGCTCTAGATTGGCACTTATTTTGATTTCATTTTTATCTTCCTCAGTACCCAAGTTGATTGTATCCAACTGTTCCTCATGAGGTTGAATTTCTCTTTCCTCTTGCTGTAGTAATCTGGCCAATTCCCCTGGCACCTCACAATCTTCCTCACCTTCATATTCGGCTTGGTAGATCAGATCTTCAGAGTCACTGAAGGCTATAGCAGTATTGTTACCCATGGGATCCGGAATGGAAGGGTACCTGCATTTGTGAGCGTGGGTGTGTGTAAGGGTATAGCCATCTTAAAACAATAAAATGTAAAAGAAAGACAATGAGCATAAAAGGTTTATATGTGAAAAAGCATCCATGATTCATTGAATGACATATGTAGATGAAATAAAAACCCTTACAAATGGACCGATGTGCCTCGGGTAAGACACATGGTTTTTAAAGTACGAATTGTTTGTGAGTTATTACAGTCCAACAGAAATGGAAAAGATAAATTACTGAGATATGAAAGTAATCGGAACAAAGTCTTTTGCTTCCCAGTTGCACAGTCCTCCGCCGACAGTAGGAAATATCCAGTCTTCCAAGCTGCCATCTTCTTCACGGTCCTCTAGTGCATTAACCCCTTGGTGGCTAATCTTCATAGGTGGCCCTCCGGCACGGGCGTGGCGCACAACCTTCTGACCAATCGAAGTAAACCCCAAGCCGAACTTGTCTGATTTGTGAGGAATGTTTGGAAGTTGACCCCAGATTGTGCATCCCCCTTCTTCCACTACTGCCCTTGCATCCTTGAGAGATGACATCCGAGGTGGAGGTCTTGTGATCATAGGAGTTGAGGATACCGCTTTGGTTGCCGCTATTTCTTCAGAGACCTCTTCAAAATGTTGGAAAGGGGTCTATATGAATTCGCCATCTAACTCCACATAACGAAAGGAATTCATATGACTAATCATATATTCCTCTTCCACATGGACAATTGTGATCTTCCCTTGGACGGGGTACTTGAGCATTTGATGCAAGGTGGAGGTGACAGCACCGGCATTGTGGATCCAGGGGCGTCCCAACAGACAGGAATAAGAAGGACGGATGTCCATCACATAGAATGTCGAGTTGAAAACCTAAGTTCCTACCTTGATTGGGATGTCCACCTCCCCATGGACCATCCTCTTAGATCCATCAAAAGCTCTGACCACTATATTGGTGGGTTTTAGAGTCATCCCCTTGCAATCCAACCTATCAAGGGCTTTCTTCGGCAAGAAATTTAAAGACGATCCAGTATCAACCAAAACATGATCTAGGGTTGTTCCTCTGCATTCCACTGATACATGTAGTGCATCATTGTGTTTTCTCCCTCTGGGTGTCAAGTCAGCATCGGAGAAGCCCAGGCCATTATCAGATGTCAAACTGGCCACACAGTCCTGGAACTGGTCAGCCGACGTCTCTTGCAGCACATGAGCTGTATTCAGAAATTTGACTAGAGCCTTGGCATGTGCTTCAGAGCAAAGCAGCAGGGCTAGCATAGATATCTTGGAAAGGGTCTGCCCTAATTGTTCAACCACATCATAATCACTTTTCTTAATTATCCTCAGGATTTCTTCCATCTCCTTCTTGGATGTTTCAGGAATAGCTGGTGACTGAGCCTTCGTCAGGACATGCTCCTCTTGATCATTATTTCCTTTATTCTCGGCAGTGGAAGCAGGGATAGGAATTGTATTGTTTTTGTTGGCGGGTACACTTGCAGGTACAATTACTTGTGTAGGGGTAATCTTCGGAATGGCCACGGGTTCAAAGACTGTTGTTGGAGGAGCAATCTCTGGAGAAAATATCCTACCACTGCAGGTGATCTTTCTTGTTCCAGCAATGTTACTGATGTCGGGATTGTCCTCTTCGGAGCTTTCTTCTTCAGCAGTCTGTTCAATCTGTTTGACACCATGGTAGTAGATTTCTCCACCATAGTTTCATGGTACCGTTTTATCTGATTTGTATGGGGTTGGCCCGGGCATTGTTATCTTCAATGGAGTAGTCATAGGAGCAGATGTAATCCTAACGGGTTTTTTAGGAACCCTGGAAGGATTGGCGTATATGGTTATTATTGAAACTTCTGGAACTGGAATGGGTGAAATATGAGCTTTCTCAAACAAGATTTCTTGGTTATCAATCAATTGTTGGATTCCTTTCTTCAACAGAGGGCAATCAAATGATGAGGATCAGCAAACATGGGAATCTTTGTCACAACCTGGGAACACCCCAGCCTTTAACAAATTCAACTTGATGGTCGAGAGCGGAGTCAACAATTCACCCACGGTGTCAACAAATAAGTCTTCCTTAATAGCATTGGCATTGTGTCCATGCCTAGGCATTGGAGCGGAGATAACATTCGGTTTTTCAGGAGCTTCCAATTCAACTTCCTTTGCGTCTATCAGATCTTGAATCTTATTCTTCAAAGCCCAACAGTTGTTGGTGTCGTGCCCTGGACTTTCAGAATGGTAAGGGCACCTGGCATTCGGATGGTAGTGTGGAGAAGTAGTATTAGGATTTTTTGGGGCCTCTTTCAAAGTGGCCAGATTTAACTTCAAGAGATGTGGTAGCACTTGAGCAGGATTCATGTTAATCTTGGTAAATTGCCGCACTGGCCTTTCTACCCTTTGCTGATTATTTCTCTGCTGGTATGATGCAGGCTTCGGAATCATTACGGCCCCCACTGTTGGTCGGTGCTTGGTTCTTCCCTGATTTCTCTGTAAATAGACAGCAAATACTTCTTTTTTTCCCGTGAAGGGCTTTTTTGCAGCAGTTGAGGCAGACGCGTCCTTCTGAATTTTCCCATTTCTTATACCAGCCTCCACTCTTTCGCCAGTCAGAATCAATTCGGTAAACCCTGCAGAGGAGCTTCCAATCAGATGATTAAAGAAAGGGCCTGACAGAGTCCACAGGAACATGTCCACTAACGCTCTTTCAGATAAAGGTGGTTGCACCCTTCCGGCTAAATCCCTCCACTTTTTGGCGTAGTCTTTGAAGCCCTCATTGGTAGTCATAGCCATACTCTGCAGCTGAGTACGGGTTGGTGCCAAGTCGGCGTTGTATTGATACTGTTTATAGAAGGCAGCTGCCAAGTCTTCCCAATTGTGAACATCTGCTCTCTCCAACTGGTAGAACCAATCAAGTTGCGTTCCCCATAAACTGTCCTGGAAAAAGTGGACCCACAGGTCTTTGTCAGTAGAATGTGGTTGAATCTTCCTGACATAGGATCTGAGGTGCATTTTGGGACAAGACACCCCATCATACTTGGCAAATAGCAGCACTTTAAATTTTGGAGGGATTACAATTCAAAGACACCAGCCCTAACTCCTCAAAGTCCAGCCCTGATACTCTCTATACTTCCATAGCAGCTAGACATTCTTCCAAGTGTTTGTATTTGTCATCGGCCGGAGGGTATTCTTGTTCGGAGTAGTCCTCTTCTTCCTCTTCTTCTGCTTCAGAATCTGATGGCACTGCCGCTCCTTTTCCTTTTCCTTCCCCCTCTTCAGATGTTGATGGGAATTCCAAGGTCCTTCTAGCTTGTCCCTGAAATCTTCTACCCATGATAACCACACCAGTTGGCTTCTTTTTCTTTTTCTCTTTTTCTTTCTCTAGCAGAGTCTTTAGTTCCTCCTGCCCCTTGGCTAGGGTTATGAGCAACTGTTGGAATTGTGAATTCTGAGCTTGTAAGTCTTTGACCGTCTGTTTAATATCCATCTTGCTGAAATAAACAGCAGAGAGATGAGGAAACTTGGTGTGAAGACCTGTTTATGCATATGATGAATGATATGTATTCATGCAATGCTTTCAAGGATTCAAAAACTCAAATTTGTTTTAAACAAAAAAGAAACACACGTCATATTAATAAGATAGAATTGTTAGTACATCAATGCCCCTTGGGCAAAATAATACAAAATTCTAAGGTAAAAAGACGTTGTGCATCCTCTTTGGTGCAATGTAGGTGTTGAGAGTCTGCTCTTCATGAAGTAGCCGAGTGAGTTCTAAAACCTTCTCATCGCTTACGTAGAATTGGGCTTCGAAAGTATCACGCTCTCCCTTGAGCTGTATCCAACTCCTTTGTAGATCTTCAAGTGATGTTGGCATGTCAGGATGTAGGATGGTGTATGGAACCTCTCCTTCCTTAACAGGCTCTATAATCACTGGGAGAATGGAGGTATAAGGCATCATAAGACTTTGGGAGCGGGTTCGTACCCACTTGAGGTAAGGCTCAAGAGGGATGGAATTCTTGTGTCCCAAGGTCTTACTGTCCACCTTGTTGGGCATTCTCCAAGCTCAGATGAATCTCTGACGGAGTCCTTGGTCGTCGTTGTCGAAGTCGAAAACCAATCCTTTAACATGTCATGTGGGCCATCCCTTCGGGCATAACCAAACTGTCTTAGAGCCAAGCAAGGGTTGTAGGTGATGCCTCCCCTAATGCCAAGTAGAGGGACATTAGGGAATTCCCCACAACGGTCAATGATGATAATATTCTCTTTGGATCGAGAACACCAATGAATATCTGAATGGTTAAGTGTCATTAACCGTTGTGACCACCTCAAGCCTTGCTCATTCTTCAAGACTGATTGGGGAAGATGAGAAATAAACCATCTTTCCAGGATAGGAGTGCAACACATGAGAACACCTTTTTTCTTCATTGTACGAGTGTGAAAAGAGTGGAGGATATCCCCAAGCAATGTAGGTACCAGGTTGCGAGTCATGAAGATTTTGACAGCGCTTACATCTATGAGTTGGTCAGGGTTAGGGAACAAGACCACCCCATAGATGAGAATAGCTACAATCTCCTCAAAAGCTTGCAAGTTTAGAGAATTCCAACAGCTTTGGGCCTTCTCAAACAGAAACTTTGACAAGAAGCCTTTGACACCACTTCTAGTTTCCCAATGTGTTGTGACATCAGATGAGTGCAAGTGTAAGGCTTGGGCAATCTCTTCTGGCTTTGGATCTCTTTCCGTACCGTTGAAGGGTAGTTGATTGAGAATAGGAATCCTCAAGAGTTGAAAAAATTCCTCCAAAGTGGGCACAAGTTGATAGTCAGGAAATGTGAAGCAATGATGCAAAGGGTCAAAGAACTAGAAGAGAACTTTCATCATATCCTCCTCTATGTTGGAAGTGACCAAGTTGAGTAGACGACCATGTCTCTCGGTGAATGGATAATTCTCATGAATCCTTGAAGCTAGCTCCTTGAGTTGTGGAGGAATTCTTACAAGGTTGATCTGGATAGTTTTCCTGCGAAGTGAATCCATAACCTACAAAACAGGAACAAAGATGAATCTCCAAAATCCTTGAAATGGTTAGTGGATGCATATGATGTTCATGATGTTATGCACAAGTATATATATGTACAAACAAATCACACCAGTTCTTAGTTTAGGCTTGCATGGGGTTTCATAGGTAAGTACCCTCTTGAAGTTTAGTTGGCTTAACATGTCCTAGAAATAGTAACCGGGTTCTAAGGAGCTCAATATCACTGGATTGTTTCCTTGTTCATTGTTTCAATTCAGCCTCTTTACTGGCGACCGAAATATTCCAAGGAACAAACCCTCAATGAGTGTAGCATCGAGTATCTACCAACTTCGGACTGCACCAAAGCCGGTCATCTCACTACATCCTAAAAGGCCAAGTTGGTCAAGTAAAGGTTCTAGAAGTTCAATAGTGCTTCATGACATCACTCAGCGGCCCCGTATTCTCTTTGATTGACTCAAAGGCTACCAGTACCCACAAATATGTCGCACTAATAGAGCTATTGCTTAGACCATGTCAGTATACCCCACACAGTTTCCATAATGTATTGCTATTTACCTATAATATTCCCAAATCCGGGTAGAGGATTCAAAACCCAAACAATAGAACCAAGATGTAAAGCAAAACAATCAAGCAAAGTAAGCATGTAAATATGATCTAAAACCCTAAGGTAACCCCAATTTTATAATTCTCCCCAGCAGAGTCGCCAGTTCTGTGATGCGGTGGGAGAACTAACTTGAGGTTTTGCGTTTGTGTTTGCAAATGTTGCGGTTAGCAAGAGTCGCCACCGACTTTTCTTTTATCCAAAAGGAAAGGTAAAAAAGCACAGGAAAGACCTTTGACATGTTTTCTTGAGTTCGGGGGGTAGATTATGAAAAGGGAAGGTGCTAGCACCCTTTTCATCCATGGTTTTCCATGGGCTCTTAGTTACTTGTTTAGATCACTTGCTTTGCTTTTGAATTTTTTTGAAATGGTGCTTTGTGTGGTTTTGAAAGTATTTTGAAAAGAGGCCTTTGTTTAGGCAATCTTTGTAATGATTCTCGTTCGTAAGAATGTATACAAAGATGTTTGTCTTTTGAAAAATGTTTCAAGGTTTTGAAAGATGTTTGGAAATGTTTTGGAATGTGTGTGTTTGTTTTTGAAAATAGCAAGGATTGTTTTGAAATGATCAAGTAACTAGAAGCTATCTACCTACTCAAATGTCTTTCCTATGTATTTTTATTCCTTTGACATTGTTGATTTACCATTGATTTGGTAAACAAACCTATCTTTGGATGTTAAACGGGACGGGCATGGGTCATCGTATGACCATGATAGCAATATTGCCAAGTATCTTAGCAAGTTTTGAGGGACCAAGATCATCTTTGTTTAGGCAACCTTTTGATATCGTCATCGAGGGACTATGATCTTATTATGTTTTGTTTTACCAAGATACTTCGCATGCATACCATGTCCATTTTTGTTTAGGCAACCAAGTGGGTGAAACCCTAAGGGTGCTTGTGTGCAATGTGTGTCATTTTACATGCATTTTGATTGTCTTGGGTTAGGTCATTCTATTTGTTTGTTTTTTGTCTTATCATGTAAAACCCTAATTTACTACACAAGTATAAATGCGATAAGTTACGTAAAAGTAAACTAAGCTATTACAACAATCATTATGGGAGGGGCGATACAAGTTTTTGAATGGGGATATTGCACAAAAATAAACCCTAAAATACTATTACAACCCAATTGAATTATGTGCGAAATAAATAAATATACAAATATTTAAATATGCAATAAAAATGTATTTATGGAAAAATGTTTTGTATTAGATTTTTTGTATGAGAAAATAAATTATTTAAGCCCTAAAAATAAGAGAAAAAATATTATCATTTTTGAAAGGGTGAAACCCTAGTTTTTGATTTAAAAGAAAATAATGTTTTCTATCATTTATTTTATCCATTTTTTTTGTACAAGACATAATAAATAATATTATGTACAAATATTAAAAATTAAAATATGTATGAAAATAAATATTTTGTGTGTAAAATAATAAAATAAAAATATTAAGTATTTATTATTATTTACAAGTTATTTAAGAAAATAAAGTATATTGTCCTAATAAACTATTTTTTATGTCAAAAAATAATAAATAAAATAAAATAAAAGTATGAAAATAATAAATTATTTTTGGAATTTTTTTTATCATTAGAAAAAATATATATGCAAGCAATAAATATAAAAATATGCAAGAAAATATAAAAATATAAGAAAATAGTCAGGGGGTGTAAAAGCAATACAGGGGGTGTGAAAAACAAAAACAAAAAGGCCAGAAGCAACAAAAAGCCCAAGCCAGCTCATCTTCATCCCTGTCCTTCAGCTTGCGCGTGTTTCATGTACAAACCTGCAACTTGCTCATGCTTGCATAAAAACAAAAACCCATAACATAAAAAATGTAGCTTGTAATCTCACGATTCCAATGATATAAAATTTGTAACTTAACTCTCAAAGATCAGAGAGAATTTAATCAGCCCTAATTTCTGACCTAATTTTTTCAGCATGTTCAACATTCAAATTCTCTTATCTCAGTTAATATAAATGGAAAGTATGCATATGTACATCTTCACCATGCTAGAGACTACATTTTTGCTTCACAAATTGTGGCTTGAGGATGCCTAAATAGAGAGATAGAGTTTTGAAAAATACCTCCTTCAGCTGGATTTGGATATGGCAATGTAGGGACTTTGAGTGAGGCCTGAGGATCGTGTGAGCTTCCTTGAAGTTCCCTCAAGCTATTCCAATGCTTAGTTGGCTTTGTGGATGGCCAAAACTCTTTGTAAAAGTCAAGTTGCAAGCTTCCAAAGTGAAAATGGCAATGGCTGAAACAGGGGTTACAACAATAATGCATAGGCTTGGATGGTTTGGATAGGATGTGGAGAAGATGTTTCAAGTGTTAAGAGGCAAAACGCACGAGCAAATAATGAGCTTGCTATGATTTTGCAGAACTGTATGTTTTTTTGGCAGAAAAATGGGGTTTTTGTGTTTTGAAGAGTTTCAGAGGTTATGCCTTCGTGTCCTTGCTTGTGATATGTTTGTCAATATGTATAGAGTGATACCAAGTTCAACCTTTCTCAGCTTGTACAAGTTCTGACTTCTTTTGCAACTTTCCTTGTACTTGAAGAAAAGTTGAAGTGACTACGCAAACATGCTTGTACTGCTTGCTTGTGAGTTGCAAAAGGGTTGGTAGACATTGCATGTGACCTTTAGAGGTTGCCTACACCAAAGGGACCGCTCCAAGGCTCAAGAATTGTAAAGTTAGAAAAGCTTGCCTTTATGAAAATGACAATGTGCCCTTTATGCCATTTATGGATTTATTTCTTGTACAATGCTCCAAAAGCAAAGATAAATCCATTATCCTTTGAGTTTTCATTTAATTATGGATTGTAGAATAAGTTTAGGACCTGTAATTCAAGGTACAAGCATCCAAGATCAGATTTGCAACTTGCCACTTTGTGAAAATGGCATGAACAAAAGTGACAAAATGCCAATTTCTCTTCTTCGATTCTCCCTAACTACAAATGATCTTTGAGAGTTTTTGGACATTTTGGAATGCTTGCAACATGCTCTACAATCCATATTTGAAATGAATTTTGAGATACCTCTTGGAACTAGGTTAAAAATGTCCATGAAGTTGGGTCAAAAACCTGCCTAAATTAGGGCAAATTTTCACTAAGTCATTTAGTTCATGGACCCCTATTCACAAATTCATAACTTGAGATCCAAGCATCTTTTTGGAAAAATTTGTGATTAAAAGTTGTAGATTTCATGGAGGACTACAACTTTCATGTTGAAAGTTTTCTTTGAATCCAATTTCATCATGGTGAAAAAGTGGTAAAAAGTTGGGGAAAAATAAGAAAATTTCCATACTTAGAAAAATTCTAAGTTATGAAAATTTTCAAATTCAAAACCCTAATTTTCAAAATTGGTTTTCTTGGTCAAAAAGTTTCATGTTTTTACATATCTTGATTAATTATGACCCTTGGCACTTTATTTTGACCAAAAAGTCAAAGTTTGACTTTTCAGTGCATAGTTGACTTTTGATCAGTTGACTGGAAAATTCATCTGTCAATCTTATGCATTTGAGATCTTTTGAACCATGTAATTAGGTCAAGATGATGCCATTGAACCCTTGAAATCATGTTTGAACCCAATTGGCCATTGGCTAGGTTAAAAATCAGAAATTGCCCTTTCTCAGTCAAAACCCTAATTTTGACCATTTTGCCCTTTTGATGATTTGATCAAATTTCTTGAAGAGTTGTGATCCAAACTTGATCAAATGGTACATATGAGTCTAAAATGTTGTTGTGGATCAAAAATTATGAAGTTTGACTATAAATTAGCCATGGTTGACTGGGCAAAAATGTGATTCAAGGCTTGAAACTTAACATGAACAATCGTAGGGGTCCAAGATGGTGTATGAAAGTCACATGAAGCATTGATGGTCCAAAAATCTTTGTGAAAACTCAAACCATAATTTTGGGGGTACCAGTGCAAGATGAGATATCTTGAGCTGACCAAACCCTAATCTTGTCTTGAGTCCAAGAAGTCTTGTGAGAAAAATCTTGATAAATGAGAGGGCAAATTTTGGGGTACAACAGTTACCATAAGATTAAAGTGAATGATGAAGATATCCAGAAGATGGCTTTCAGAATGTGTTATGGACATTATGAGTATTCAGTGATGCCTTTCGATGTTACTAATGCGTCGGGAGTATTTATGGAATATATGAACCATATCTTTCATACTTATTTGGATCGATTCGTAGTGGTGTTCATTAATGATATTTTGATTTATTCTAAGTCAGAAGAAGAGCATGCAAAACACTTAAGAGTAGTATTGCAAGTTTTGAAAGAGAAGAAGTTGTATGCGAAGCTGTCCAAGTGTGAATTCTGGTTAAAGGAGGTTAGTTTTCTTGGTCGTGTGATCTCAAGTAGTGGCATCGCTGCAGATCCATCGAAGGTTAATGTTGTGTTGCAATGGGAAACTCCGAAGTCAGCTACTAAGATTATAAGCTTTTTGGGATTAACTGGTTATTATAGAAGGGAAGGTTTTTCTAAGTTGGCAATTCCTTTGACTAAGTTGACTTGTAAAGGTAAAGCTTTTGTGTGGGATGTTCAGTGCGAAGAAGTTTTGCAGAATTGAAGAAGAGGTTGACGTCGACTCCGATTTTGACGTTGCCTAATCCAGGAGAGCCTTTTGTGGTGTATTGTGATGCTTCTAAGATGGGTTTAGGAGGTGTGCTTATGAAGAATGGTAAGGTAGTTGCTTATGCGTCAAGGCAGTTGAGGACTCATGAGAAGAACTATCCTACGCGTGATTTAGAGCTTGCTGCAGTTGTCTTTGTGTTGAAGATTTGGAGGCATTATCTTTATGGTTCTAGATTTGAAGTGTTTAGTGACCATAAGAGCTTAAAGTATTTATTCGATCAGAAGGAGTTGAATATGAGGCAACAGATATGGTTGGAATTTTTAAAGGATTATGATTTCGGATTGAATTATCATCCAGGAAAAGCGAATGTGGTAGCTGATGCGTTGAGTCGAAAGACTTTACATATGTCAGCAATGATGGTTAAAGAGTTAGAATTAATTGAGCTGTTCAGAGATATGAGCTTAGTTTGCGAGGTTATGCCAGAGTGTTATATTGGGTATGTTGAAGATTAATAATGAATTTCTAGACAGTATCAGAGAAGCTCAAAAGTTGGATGTGAAACTGATAGATTTGATGGTTGGAATCGATTAGTCTGAGAATAATGATTTTAAGCTAGATGCGCATAGTGTGTTGAGATTTCGTAATCAGATTTGTATTCCTGATGATGCTGAGATGAAGAAGGTGATACTTGAAGAGAGTCACAAAAGTAAGTTGAGTATTCATCCAGGAGCTACAAAGATGTATCAAGATTTGAAAGGTTTGTTTTGGTGGCCTCGAATGAAGAGTGATGTGGCTCGGTTTGTGTATTCATGTTTGACTTGTCAGAAGTCGAAAGTTGAACATCAGAAGCCTGCAAGGTTGATGCAACCGTTAGAAGTTCCAGAATGGAAATGGGATAGCATTTCAATGGACTTTGTGATGGGGTTACCTAATACTATAAGAGGACATGGTTCAATTTGGGTGATTGTTGATAGGCTTACAAAGTCGGCTCATTTTATTCCTATTAACATCTGTTTTCCAGTGTCGAAGTTGGCTGAGATTTAGACTAGTGTGATTGTGAAGCTGCAGTGTGTTCCTTTGTGCATTGTGTCAGATAGAGATCCAAGATTTACTTCTGATTTTTGGAAGAGTTTGCAAGAAGCGTTGGGTTCTAAGTTGAGGTTGAGTTCAGCGTATCATCCTCAGACAGATGGTCAGACTGAACGGACTATCCAATCGTTAGAAGACTTGTTGAGGGCATGTGTTCTTGAGCAGGGAGGTTCGTGGGATACTTATCTTCCGTTGATAGAGTTCACTTATAATAACTGTTACCATTCTAGTATTGGGATGGCGCCTTTTGAAGCGTTGTATGGTCGAAGATGTATAACTCCTTTATGTTGGCATGAATATGGTGAGAGTGTAGTACTTGGACATGAACTTGTTCGTGAGACTACTGAGAAGGTGAAGTTGATTCGAGAAAAGATGAAAGTTTCCCAAAGTAGAAAGAAGAGTTATCATGACAAGTGAAGGAAAGATTTAGAATTTCAAGCAGGTGACCATGTGTTTTAAAGAGTTACACCTATGACTGGTGTTGGGCGAGCATTGAAGTCTAAGAATCTCACTTCTTGTTTTATTGGACCATATCAGATTTTGGAGAGAGTGGGGAATGTTGATTATAGAGTGGCTTTACCGCCTAATCTTTCGAATTTGCATGATGTGTTTCATGTGTTACAACTCCGGAAGTATATTTCAGATCCATCTTATATGATTCATATGGATGATGTGCAAGTACGGGATAATCTTAAGGTGGAGACGATGCTTGTACGGATCGCGGATCGTGAAACAAAGACTTTGAGGGGCAAAGAGATTGCCTTGGTTAAAGTGGTTTGGCTAGGAGCTGTCGGAGAAAGCGGGACTAGGGAGTTGGAGAGAAAGATGCGAGACTCCTATCCTGAGTTGTTTGATTAAGGTAAATTTTCGAGGACGAAAATATTCTAAGTGGGGGAGAGTTGTAACGCCCGTAAGTTAATTAATTATTTAATTAAATTATTTTTGGGATATTTGTGATGTTGCGTTGTTATGTCAGATATTGTGTTGTGATTAGTTAGTTTTAATTATTTTAGTAAGTTGTGGAATAATATTAGAAGAATGATAATATTATTTGGTGTGGGCTTGTTTTAAAAGATAGAAGTAGTAAAGAGGGGGTGTAGTAGTCTTAAGCCCATTAAGGCATAAAGAGTATAATAGGGTTATTTTATTATTGTTAGAAATAATATAAAAGAGTAAGCAATAAGAAGAATAAGGGTTGGAAGAGAAGAACGTGAAAGTTGCAGAAAAGAAGGAAAAGAGCAGAATGGAAATTCAACCGGAAAATTTATATAGCAACATTCAATCCAAGGTAAGGGTAGGGTTCTGACTCTATAATAGGGTTTATGATAATTGGTATGTGGGGTTAGAGGTGAAATATTGTTTGGCTTATGATTGAATTATATATGATGTTGTGTGATGGAAATCAATGATTGAAAGATGAATAATGATGTCCCAATGCTGTTTATTTGATGTAGAATTGTAGGATAATTATAATTGATTATTATCTATGATTAGATGATGTTTTTAGGGCTTAAAGTATGGAACCCGTAGTGAAAACACAATGAAATCGCAGAAAATATTCATGACGGAGCAGTATCTGTCGACCACAAACGTTATGTGTTGATACAAGAAGGCCTTTAGACTCAGGATGAGTCGATACAAAGGAGTCCTGCATCGACACATGAGGGCTTTTAGACTCAGGATGAGTCGATATGTAGGAGCATGTATCGATACATGCAGTGTTGCAGACTCAGTATGAGTCGATACAAAGAGAGTATGCATCGACTCATGCAGTGTGTTAAACCCAGTAAGCGTCGACCCAAGGCATTATGCGTTAACCCATGTTGTCTGGTTTTTGACAGATTCATTTTCCAAAGGATGTAACTTGAGTTTCGGACTCTGTTTGAGGTGTCGTTCGAAGCGTTGAACAGCTAACGCGATGAACTTCATTCTTAAGGATTAAAATGAATAATAGGAAGGATAATCCTAGTATCCAAATTAGGATTAGAGTTAATTCCCACGTTGATCGCTATGTTGATTTTTGTGAAAAATGATGAGGATGAGATGATTACAGATTGTTGTTTGGTTTGTAATAGTAGGATTAATGTTGATAATGATGTAGTATTACAGAATAGTAATATGCAGAGGTTTGGTAATTTAGAAGTAAGCCTTAGATGACTAAGTAGTTATAGGCAATATTATTGTTGTAGGCCCGTGGCCAACGTTGCAAGATTGACGAATTGTTGTTGTAATGTTGTTGTGGCTGAGTTGTTGTCAATTATGATGGTAAATGATGTTTGATGCATGATGATAATAAATGATGTTGATGAATGATGTTGATGAAAGATGTCGAAATGCCTCTAATAATTGGAGGCTATTAAGATGTAGGCTTATGGCCAACGATGATGTTGTGTTGATATGTTGTTAATTATGGTGATGTCATTACATTCATGATTGCGTCGCATACATTGCATTTCAAGATGGAGCTTATGCTCGTTAAGATGGCCTGTATTGGCGAATATTAAGATGAAGGCTTATGCCTTGTTGATGCCTCTATTTATTGGTAGATTTTTAAGATGGGAGTTCTGCTCCAATGGTACCACATGCATTTGCATAATATTGGGTCGTATTATATGATTGCATAGAGAAGTTGTGAATTGATGTGACGAACGTGTGTTATAGTTGGTATTTCTGCGGCGATTATTGTTCTTTATACGATGAGAAGTGGTGATGTTGTGTGATCTAATTTAATATATTAATTATCATACGTTTTATTATATTGTTAGATATCTCACCCCCTTCTGTTTGAATATTACCCTTATGTTGGTAACGTGCAGGTAATCAAGAGTGAAGGTTGTATACCTTTAGTAGTTCGAGTCGGTGTCATTGCTCTGATATGTAACACTCGGGGGGATGAACGCTTGTTGCTTTTATTTGTTGATTATTTCAGTTGTTGAACTTTAATTTGATTATTATTAAGTATGTGTTGTTTTGAAGTTGCCGTAACGATGGTTAAAGATGTTATTATGAATTCCGCTGCGTGGATGTTTAAATTGTTGAATTAAGAGATTAAAGTATTATACTGATGGTTCATCCGAAGTTTTAAAGTGTTATGTATCCACGATGAATGCAATATGTTTTGAAAGATGAATTTGTGGCATCCTGATTCGTTTATATGAATGATTATAACTCTGATTTACATTTATAATTGTCGGGTAGAATTAGGGTGTTACATCCAGCACCTGTTTTGATCTCTTGTTGCTGGCTTATTGTGATGTATCATAGACCTACTCATATGGTGCGTTGGATCTATTTGCCCAATGATCAGATGGTGTAGAGGAGAGGAACACAATGCGGGCTCTTAGCTTGCTTGAACTTGATTAGTATGAAACAAACATGAAAACAAATAAATGTACCACACCTGGCTCGAACCTATGACCAGGCGTAGGAATGCCTTATACGCGCACGCTCTCCCTCTGGGGTGGCTATTATATCCCGTAGTAATGCAACTTGCAATAAATTTAAATAAACTCAAACCTAATTACAACTTCATCTTCTTCCTCGCGCCAGCAAAAAAAACAATATTTTTGAATTTCAAACTTGCTAATTTCCCAACCAAATAAGAAAATGTAAATATCAAACTTGTTAGAAATTTTATCACGATTCCAACCATGTAAATAACTAAAGTTATAGATTAAAGATGCACATTAATTTTTCTTGGTGCCAAATTCAGACCTAATTTTTCTATAACATCAACTTCAAAATTCGCATCACTCAGGCAATATAAATGAATACTAAAGGCATGGTTAACTTCAGGGCAATGATGTCTACATTTTTTCTTTACAAAATAATTATTAATGATGCTTGTATGAGGAGTTCAAAGCAGAGAAAACTTACCTCAAAATTGGAAATCGTGTTTGAAGTTTGAGCACTTCTGGAGGTGTTGTGATGATCTGAATAGCTTCACTAGACTCCGTTGAAGCTATTGCAATGCTTACTTTGGATTGAGAGTGGCTGAATCTTCCTATAGAAGTCAATGTGCAGAGTTGAGTTTTGAAAATGGTGGATGGTGGTAGAGGTGTTACATAAGTGGCTCAAGTGTTTGGATCATTTCTATATGGTGTATGGGCGATGTTTGAATGATTGAAATGGAAAACACACAAGTGGTTTGTGTATTTGGAATTCAAAGTCAGAAATGGCAAGTTATGAAGTGTTTGGTGCAATTTATGATCTCAGGGAGTTTGAGGGAGTTTCAAGGCTTGCAAAATCGTGTGTTAGCTTGCAAAATAGTGTCTCTATTTATAGGTAAAGGTTGGAGAAGCTCAAGTTGATCAGAATTCAAAATCACATGTTAAGCTCAACATGTGATTTTCTTGAAAAATCAAGTTTCAATGCCTTGTACCTTTGATCATAGAGTGGTTAAACACTTTAATCACATTTCTTCTAACCTTGTAGATGGAGTGTGATCAGAGGGAACAAGTGAGAGGCTCAAGAATTGACTTTGTGCATAAAGCTTGCTTTTCAAGAATGGCAATGTTAACTTTCTCCCCAAAAGGGTAAATTGATTTGGACAATGCTTAAACCACTTGGGTCATAGCTCAAAAGTTTTTGTAATCCATTAATTATGGGTAGATACACAAGTTATAAGGCCTTCAAAGCAAGATTATGCATCATAGCATTGAGATTGAATTATGCGTTCATCAAGAAAATGATTTGTAATTCAAGAATGGATGCCTAACTTTATCTCTTCGAATCTCCTAGCTCAAAAATGATCTATTCAAGTTCTTAGACATTTTGGAAAGCTTGAAACATTTTCTACAACCTTCATGTTGACTATTTTGGCTAAATCATCTTGGAACTAAGTCAAAATTGGTCAAGAAGTTAGGTCAAAAATCTGCCTAAACTTGCCAAAATTTTCACTGTTTTATGAAAAATGTCATGAATTTATGAGCTTATATCTTCAAACTAGAGAATTTTTTGGACATGAACCATAAGGGACAAAGTTGTAGGATTCATAAAGATCTACAAATTTCATGTTGAAGGTTTTCCTTGAATCATCCTGCATCTTGGTGAAACATTGTCATGAAGTAGTGAAATTATCAAGGTTAAAAACACTTATAAATTTTTCTACGTCTTGAAACTTTGACTTTTTATGGAATTTCTTGACTTTATTGATTATTGTTGACCAATTTTGATATTTTTGAGTGTCTTGATGAATCTTGATCTTCGAAATTCAATGTTTGACCAAAAAGTCAAAGTTTTACTTTTTGTGTATCAGTTGACTTTTCATCAGCTGATCAAATTTCAACTATCAATCCATTGATCTTGAGAAACGATTTGAGCTATGAAATTAGGTCAACATGTTGTGTTTGAGTCCTTGAGATCATGTTTCAATCCATTAGGCCATTTACTAGGTCAAAAGTCACTGATTAGTCATTCTTAGTCAAAACCCTAATTTTGACAATTTAGCCCTTTTGATGATTTGAGTGCTTTTCTTGAGGCATTGTGATCAAACATTGGTCAATTGATAAATATCACTTAAAAATGTTTATGTTGGCCAAAAATCATGAAGTTTGACTGTATATTGACCATAATTGACTTTTTAACCAATACAGTTGATTTTTAGCCATCTGAGCAATTGACTGAGCAAATTTGTGATGCAAGGCTTGAAAATTGGTATGAGAAATCTTGAAGACCTATAATGAACCATAAAAGTCATTTGAGGCATCAAAAGTCCAATTGTCCTTGAGAAAATCAAAACCCTAATTTGGAGGCTCAGTGCTTAGGAGGTGAGCTTATCTAATCAAACCCTTGAGAACCCTTGAGCATTTGGGATCTTTGGTGAGAAATGTCTTGAGAAAAGAGATGGAAAATTTTTGTGTACAACAATATCAATGTGTTAAGACCCATCTCTGATCCTATAATAAAGCACTATCAACTCTCGTAATACACTCTTTGGATTAGAACCCAACAACCACCATACAAGCACAATACAACATGAAATCAGTGCAAATCAAGCATTAATTTCAATAGCTATTCTCAATTGGACCATTGTCTCATACACACAACAACATAATATTTTTACTTAACATGCTCAATACATCAAATCATATTCACAACTCATACACATACTCGTCATAGCATCATCGCCAATATAACATCGACAATACATATAATTATCATCAATTACTCATGATATCCCAACATATTCAACCCCTAAAAACATTTCCATTTGATGGTAATTCATATTAGCTTTCCAACACTTTGAACTACATCTCGTGTGGGCTTACAGATTAAAATTTATGATCAAAACAATCGGCGAACAAATCAATTGTTGTTGCGGACCAATGTATTGGTCTACACTACTGTTACGTGATTTTTCAAAAAAAAAAATGAGATCCAATAGATTGGTATCATGGTATCAATCGATTGGTCTAAGTGCTTGTATCAAAATTTATCAAATTTATGGAACACCCAATCAATTGCTACATGGATCAATCGATTGTTCCATGCTTCTATTTTACGTTTTTTAACAATTTTGAAGAAGCCAATTGATTGATCTCCCTATACCAATCGATTGGTCTTCGATAATTTCCAAAAAAAAACATGCAATCTCAATTTCTCTCGTATCTTCCAATCCAACCTCTAATCCTCTAAATCAGTCCCAACTGTAACATTCAAAATTACCCCAATTTACATTCAAACAACACGAATACATCTATCCTCCTCTAATGTACATGAACATTTCAAATTTGTTATGAATTAATCACTTAAATTCATACATTGAAACACCCAATTTCAAATCAAAACCCAAGAACATAACCACATTACAATAATATAGCATTATAATTTAAATTAATGTAAATAAAAATATACCCATCATCATATATTCGTTGATATTCATCAAGAATCAATGGTTAAACAAATTTTACTGGAGGTCAAGGACTCCTCTACACTATGTAACACCCTAATTCCCCAATGCTCTAATTAAATAATTCAGAGAAGACTTAAAACAAATTTTAAAACAATTAGAATGTCACCTTATTTCATGACACATGATCACATAATAAGATACACAACACATATACACATTTTACCAGTCTTAAACTTATTGCATTTATTCGCAGCGGAAAACGTCCATAGAATTTATTTTACCAGTCTTAAAATTATTGCATTTACTCGCAGCGGAAAACAACCAATACAAAGGTAACATTCAAACAGAAGGGATGAGATATCATAACAATATCAAAGAAAGCATAATAACTGGTAGATAGATATTTAAGCACACATAATTATACTTATTTACCTCACACCTTTACTTCATTCATCATAACCACAAGGTACAACAATGCACAATCAATAATACAAAAATCACATAATATCCATCATGTCATAACTCATACTTCTTCCATATCAAAAACATCAAATTAATTAAGAGTATAATGCAATATGACTGACTCATGGACTCAATGCATGTGGTACCAACCAACAGAGCATAAGCCCTCACCATAATTCTGAATAATGCAGCAACTGGGCATAAGCCCTCACCATCACACCAATACAGGCCACCAAAAGGGCATAAGCCCTCACCAAATATGCATGCGACACCGACATGCAATAACATAATTATGTGATAACAGAGCATAAGCTCTCAACCTTACGCCATTACAGGCCAACAACAACATCATCATCATACAACATACTATGCAAAACAATGGTATAATTACATACAATCATCTACACACTTACACAAACCTATTGTTATTAAAACTTTACCCGAAAACACATATAGATAGGTGTCAGTTATTGTTGAATATTCATCTACCATACTTCAATTTATTTTATAGGATTGAAAATCATGTTAGCTTCTTACTGATCCAAACGGCGCGTCAAACAGACACCTGAGTCAAAAGTTATGAATTTTACAAGTTTAAAAAAAAATTATCATCTTCAGTGGGAATCGGTTCCCGCCAGGTGGGTACTTGATTCCATCCTCACTGTTTTGCGTCCAGACTCCAAAAATACACTAGGGAATCAATTCCCTCTAAGAGGGTACCTGTTTCCCTCCTCATAATTTGTTTTCCCATACCCAAAAATAGACGTGGGAATCGGTTTCCACAAGGAGGATACCCGATTCTTACTGTTGTAGAGGCCAAAAACCTGCAACTTTTTGCATATGATTTCTAATTTTTCCAACAACCCAAAAACCTGCAACTTTTTGCATACTTACTAGTAGAACATAGTATGATTCTACAACCCTTGTTTAGAGTTTTGATGATAACAAATACAAAGAATAAATAAATACAAAGAATAAATAAATACAAAGAATATATATACAAAGAACAAATATGCTCCTTAAAAAATATGTTTTGTATATGCATAAGTTCTGATCAGATCAGCATCAGAAGATAAGCCTTAAAGTATTACACGCTGAAGCAATCATATTTTACGCTGAAGATTGGTGACAAGAATCTGCGCTCAATTACAATAAACTCTGATTCTGATCAAAGACATATCAACCAAGTCATCAATATTATGAAGCGTCATCAGCAGTTAAGGAAAGAAGACTCTGAAGCGTTACTGAACATTCAAGACAGAATTAATGCCAACGGCTTTCTTCAGACAAGATCTTCTCCAAAAGGAAAGTGTGTTGTTAACATTAAACTTGCTTTATGGACAACGTCTTTGCCTTTCCTATATAAACAAGTCTGCTTGCAAAAAGACGTACGTACGTATGCACACAACAATTTGCTAAGAATTCCAAACCACGCATATTCAAGCTCTAGCAAATTCATTTATATTCTAAGCTTAACCTGTGTAAATTATCACAGTTGTGATAAACTATTTTGTTAGAAAACAACAACATATTTTGTTCAATCATATTGTAAAAGAGTTCCTTGAGATTAACCAGATTATGGTTGTACTCAAGAAGACTTTAACAGTTGTTAAAGTAGCTGTTGTAATCTTTTGAGATTAGTGGATTAAGACCTCTTTGGAGAGAGGCGAAATCACCTTGATGGGTGGACTGGAGTAGTTTGAGATCAAACGAACCAGGATAAAAATACTGTGTCATTAAGCTGTTTTAGTTCAAAGTTTTTCAATTCAACCCCCCCTTCTTGTGTTTTTCACATCTTCACTTACTACCCATAATTATGAAATCAACAAAGCCTCACTCAATACTCAAATGGAAAATATCTCACTTCACTACATATCATAGAAGTATAGTAGCTCGCATCACTACAAGAATTGACAAGAGTCTAATCTTTTGAGAAAATTTTTTAAAGTAAAAAGCCAAAGCGGCAAAAAAAGGTTTGAATGAGGTTAATTGACTTTTAGTATTATCACAAAAAAGTGTCAAAGTATAATTAAGTTGGTTAAAGTTTGATTAAGAACATATTTTTTTAAAATGCATGGACCTAAGTCCAATTTTATTATGAAAGCGGTTCAAGTTAGAAAACAAGAAGAGTTTTGAAAAAGGATGGAGAAGATTTTTGAAATTAAAGAAGATGATAGGAGATGAAGGGAATATCCTAAAGCATAAGGTAAAAGCTAAGGAAAAGAACGATCTAACCAACAAGAAGCCAACACTTAACATAAATAGTCAATGTAGAATTCTCATCGTTTGGATTGAAACCAAGAAAGAAAAAATATTAAACCTCTTAGGAATAACAAACTTCAGATGAATTAAGTCTTCACAAAAATATGGCAGAGTAACAGCTGTATACAGAGGAATTCTCAATCACAGATAAAGCATATAATCAGAATAACCTGCACACAAAGAAAAAACAACTCAATGTCTTAGAGTAAACCCCGAGAACTCCAGAGAAAATAACAACAGAGTCACAAGGTCCTAAGGGTAATCAAAGCTTATAATACTAAGTCCAAGAGGTGCATAACTCCATTATGCCAAGGATAATAACCAAATACTCCGAGTAACCTTAAAGTTTTTTAATGTTTAAGTTGGTTATTAAGTGTCTCCAAAAATAAAAGAAAGATCAAGTGAGCAAAATAAAAAAAAAAGACATACAGATAAATGCTCAAATGAGAAAAGATAAAATGACATAAAGATAAATGCTAAAGTAATCAAATATGAAAATAACATGAAATTTAAATGCTAAAAGTAAATGGTGTATAAAAGTAAAGGCATAAAATAAAGTGCATAAAGTAAAAGCACAAAGTAAAGTCAATTGTTAGTGAATTAGAAGTTAGAGGTTAGTTGAATGACCATCTTAAAACTTGCATTTGAAAACTCATTAGAAGATTGATAATATCAAAGCTTCTTAACAACAAGTTTCATTTGCTTTTTGTCAAGTATATCACACATTTCAAGCACTCAAGGCAAGCATATATGATCAATAATGTTTAAATGACTCACTTAGACCAAAATTCGTGAAAGTTCATTAGAGAATTGATAAGATCAAAGACTCCTAACAATGAACCTCAAGTTTATTGGATCAAAGGTTTCAAAATAAACATACTCGGAATTGCAAACATAGGTTTGGGCCACAAATGATCATTTTTCGAATCGGGACAAATTTAGTGTTATGTTAAGAAATTGTTAGTGGACTTATGTAGAAGTCACACCTATTTTGAGGCCGGTCAATAGAAATCTATGTACCACATGTAAGAGAAATGTTATGTAGAAGATTCTCCAATAACATGTAGCACATGTAGGAAAGGGATAAGATAAAAAGGGAGGGGATGTGTATCAAATGAAATTAGGGTTTCAAATATCATCAACATCATTCATCCATTTTGGTGGATTTAGTTTTTCAACCTATCAACACCCAAGATCCAATGAGGTTGAGGAACTTGTCCAAAAATAACACCCAAATCAGGACCAAAAAAAAATAATAAAATAATACTTAATAAAACAATATTTAAAATGATTAATAAAAGGGAAATAATTGGTAAAATACACAAAGTATATTAAAACACCAAATAAATATCCTTAAAAATAGTCAAAGGTCAAACTTGATTCAATAAGTGTTGATAAAAGTTTTCAGAATTTTTTTAAGTCAAAAACTTTTTTAAAATTTAAAATAAGCAAAATAAACCAATATTTGTGAAAAATAGTAAAATCAGAACTAAAATGAAATGAGCTCATCAATATTTGTCAAGAGGTTATTGGATCCTTCCATAATTTTCTCAGAATTTAAAAATCAAGAAATTATTATTTTTAATAGTAAAACAAGTTAAATAAAGTGAAAAATCATAAAAATATATCAAATCACAAAATAAAACTGTAAAAAAAATAGAAATCAGAAAAAGAAAAATCAAAAGTATTTTTGAGGATTTTTTCATAATTTTTGAAGTTGAAATGAATTTTTTATGAATTTTTGAAGTTTAAAACAATTAAAAATAAAAAACCAGGAAATAAAAACAAAACTAAAAAGATGTAGACCATTGTATTAATGTCAAAACACGTTAGTAATCAAATCCAAGGGATTTGGCATGCTGTACATATCATGGTCATTAGTGAATAAACCACCGGATCATTTATTTTAAATAGATTTTGAAATAAAATAAATGGCGCGATATGATTGGCTGAAGGGAAGACATGTCATCATCTTCAACCTCTAGCCACGCGCGAATTACAGGTTCCAAAAACTATAAAATTAGAGGCTCAGGTCGGTGTCATTCGCTCCGTCTCTTCAAGATGATTTCAATGGTACCCTCGCGAAAAATTTATATAAATTATAGCTAAGTCGATTTAAGAAAAACCAGAAGAAAATAGTTGGAAAGGGATTTGAAAATTCATGAGCCAAACTCACTTCCGGTTAAAAACTAATGATGCAATCAGTATCAGAGTGATGAGAGCTACATTGTAGCAACAAGTTTGGAGAGAATTGATGAAGGAATATACATGTTAAAGTTTAAATTCAGAGCTCTGAAACTTGACTTGGCTAGCACGATTTAGGAAACCTCAAGGCTTGGTTCTTCTTCTATTAGCTTTAGGGAAGTTCAAGGATAAAGATTTAGCAAAGAAATTAGATTGAATGATGCTTTAGAACCAAATTCGAAGTTACAAAATTGAGAGGTATGGAGAAAGTTTAACAGAGGTTCTTTGGCTCTCTTAAGCTTTTCAAATGAGTTGGATATCATCCTCTATTTATAGGGAAGTGAATGATGATGAGAAATGAGAGGAATTATGGTCAAATCGTGCAAACCAAGCCAGTTGTGATCATGCCAAACATGTGACTTGAAATGTCTCAAAACAACCTCATATCAAGTGCAATTCTTGTCAAAACACATCTGGAAAATTAGTTAAACATGTTTAGCAACTAAACCTTGATTAATTTGACATGTAATCCAAGTTTACTCGTGGTAAAAAATTCTGACTTGAAATAAAAACAGATTCCATGGAGCCAACTTCAACAATACATATCTCACTACTCAGGGACCTTTATGGGATGCTTCTTGAAAAATTTGAAAGACAAGGTTACAATCTTTACAATGTACCAAGAAATACATCATTTGGATGCTTGAGCAAAAAGTTATGTCTAATTGAATTTGTGAAAAACACACAGGTGTTTTGTACTTAGAAAAATTCTAAGTGTTGAACATCAAAATGACCAATAATGTTCTTCAAAACTAAATGACACTTTACTTTAAATTTGATCTTGACTTATGAAGATGACATGAAGTGGACCCCTTGAATTGAATTATGGAATTGAGATCACTCAAAAATCATAAAAGTTGAAAGAGTTGTGGTCTTTGGAAGATGATGAACAAATTTGGGGAAAATCACAAAAGACCTATAATATTTTCAATTCTTCAACCACTTTCCAAGAATTCTCAAGTTTTTCATATAAAAACAAAGTTCTAGTAGACATCCCAAATATTACTTTGGAAAAATAATGGGATCAAGGAGATAAAAATTGACCAAGTTATGATCATTTGAAGTCAAACCCTAAAATTCAAATGCTTTTCAAGGAGACTTGTAATCTTTCTCAATCATTAGTGATATTTCATTCAAAAATAGCCTTACATTTCTGAAGAGAGCTTGTTAAGGACCATTTAAAGAGAATCATGTATTTAGAACCAATCAAAAATCTCAAACAATGAGCAAGATATGGTCCTTATAAGTCAACAAACCCTAGCTCAGAGAATGTCAAAATGACTTGAAACCCCTTTCAACTTTTGATGATTTTTCTTAATTAATTGAATCTTGTCATGTGAAGAGAGGTTGTTGTTGATGATGATAATAATACATAGCAAAAAGAACCAACTCAAAATGTTTAAAATTGAGAGAGTTATGCACTTGTGACCACTGAATCTAGCATTTGCTCAATTAGGTCAAACTTGTTGAGCCAACCTTGAATCTCTTTGAACTTTATTGGAAAAATAAAGCCTGATGAATCATAAGAAGCCTTGAAAGGATGTTGTATTGAAGAACACTTAAAGATGGAGCTTAAGTACCAATGAAGCTTGTTGAAGAAGGCATAGAAATAAATGCATGAACTTATGAATCTTCTTGATGAATTCCACCACCAACTTTGAGGAGATCTTGACCTAAATAAAGTGAGAGAGCTCCTTGAACCATAAATCTTTGATTCCTTAGACATGACCTTGAAGATTGAGCTCTTGCAATCCATTAGAGAACCATTTGATTGAGAATCACCCTTAAACCATATATTAGATGGTGAGATGAATGTAATTGTGATCACCTGCAATATGAACATTCAAAGGGACATATATACACATATTGATGTTAGTTAAAAGAACACATGTACAAGATACAGAAATCAAAGTGCTTGGTGATCTCTTAAGAGCAAACTTAAAGATAGGATAAAGAGAGAAACAACCCTAATGTGTGTGTCCTGATGCATTGTGACATGAGATGATGAGAAATATTAGGGGAAAAAATTGGGGTATAACAACTGCTCTTATTTAAGTGTCTTATATCCGGAGATACGAAGGTTAAAATCTTCGTCTCGATGCGATTGAAGACACTTAAATACAAAATAAGCCATGTTTTTGTCCCTAAGATGCCATGAAATGCTTATGACCATGAATTCAACCAAACAACTCCAAAGGTGACACAGAACACCACTGGATAACCATAAGATAAAACAACAGACCAAAAAGAGAGTCCAACCAGAAAAATAAATCGTTGGGGGACATAAGACTCAACTCTACTAGGATAAAGCCTAAAGAGGAGATAAGGCATCACTAACTCAATTAATGAGGAAAAATCAATGGATGACAACGATCGATATATAACTGTAGGGGATAGAAAAAAGAGAGTAACCTCGGGTCATAGAGGATCGAAAATTAACGACCCGAAGGATGCAAATAGATGCCGTAAGATAATATCGGTAAATACCAATATTAAGGTTGGTAACAAATGATTGGCATCAGTACTTATGACTGGAAACATATGATTGACATCAACACTCATGGCTAGTAATAGATCAACTCTTTTAGAGAAAAGTGAATCTGAACAATGAAATATCTCCTGTAGCGAAGAGACTATCGTCTATCAGAGTAAAACCTCAACAACAAACTATCTCCCATAATGACGAGATTACCATCCATCAGAGTAAAACCTCAACAACAAAATATCTTCCATAATGAAGAGACTACCATCCATCGGAGTAAAACCTCAACAAAAAACTATCTCCCATAATGAAGAGACTACCATCCATCAGAGTAAAACCTCAACAATGAACTATCTCCCATAATGAAGAGACTACCATCCATCAGAGTAAAACATCTCAACAACGAACTATCTCCCTTAATGAAGAGACTACCATCCATCAGAGTACAAACCTCAACCACAAACTATCTCCCTTAATGAAGATTATACCATCCGTTGGAGTAAGAGTCTCGACAATGAACTATCTCCCATAATGAAGAGACTACGATCCATCAGAGTAAAATATCTCAACAACAAACTATCTCTCCTAATGAAGAGACTACCATCCATCGGAGTAAAATCTCAACAACAAACTATATCCCTTAACAAAGAGACTACTATCCATTGGAGTAAGAATCTCGACAATAAACTATCTCCCATAATAAAGAGACTATCATCCATCAGAGTAAGAATCTCGACAATAAACTATCTCCCATAATAAAGAGACTATCATCCATCAGAGTAAAACATCTTAACAACGAATTATCTCCCTTAATAAAGAGACTACCATCCATCGGAGTAAAACATCTCAACAACGAACTATCTCTCTTAACAAAGAGACTACCATCCATAGGAGTACAAACCTCAACGGCAAACTATCTCCCATAATGAAGAGACTACCATCCATCGGAGTACAAACCTCAACAATGAACTATCTCCCTTAATGAAGAAACTACCATCCATTGGAGTAAAACCTCAACAACAAACTATCTCCAATAATGAAGAGACTACCATCCATTGGAGTACAAATCTCAATAATGAACTATCTCCCATAATGAAGAGACTACCATCCATCGGAGTAAAAATCTCAACAATGAACTACCTCCCATAATAATGAGACTACCATCCATCGGAGTAAAACATCTTCTTTGGCATTGACATACTTACTGGGGAAGAACAGGTTGCTCAAATAAAGAGACCTGCCACTTGATGTTTATGAAGAGGATTGCGATAACACTGCGGGGGAATAAATCTTGGCTTTCTATGGAAGTGCCAATACATTTCTGCTAAGGAGATAAAGTCTTCACGTGCAAAATAAATGCACATTCTTAATCCAGGGCTCAAATCCTACAAAAATCAAAATAATATTACTGTCGGGGACCACAGATTCAAACCAGTACCAAACCGGAGTTAACAATCAACCAGGACACCATCCAATGAGGAATAAGCTCAAATGGGGATCACATTCATCCACGTAATGAGATAAATAGGAAGGCTAAAGAAAATTCTTCCACAAGGGATAACTCAGTGGGGAAATTTAAAGGATATACACTTTCTTCTTAAGGTTGACAATCTATTAGAGAGAGGGTAACATAACTCTGCAAAGAGGGTAATATACCCACAAAACATAAATGAATGCAAATGAACAATGAATTTTAATTCATCTATGCATGAATTATGTATGAATGTATTAATTTTATCGTGTATATACTGACAAAACAGACATACAACACTGGGAATAACCCGACAATACCAACTTGGGTAAAGACAACACTTGTCTAAATCACATCCAGGATGAAGATTCCATAAGACAGTAAGCACTAACTAAGGAAACAAATTCCTACTTCACAATGTAACTCCACTGGGAAGAAACACGGCTTGAAAATAATCAGAGCACAATCTGGTAGCAATAAACCAATACAATTATAGGGATATAACATCCTCCTCCAAATTTCACCGGGGAATATCATACAGACTTCACTAGGGAAGACAATGCCGCATCATCTAGACTTTAACTGGGGATTCTGTATTGACTTCACTTGGGAAAACAACACCACATCATCGAGGGGAGCCCAAATACATTCTTCAATATCAATAGTAATGGTTGTGAAAACTTCTCTAAGGAGAAATTATGAAACTTAATGGGGATAACAACTTTAGAGAGAAGCATCATCTTTGATTCATGTGGGAATTAAGAATTTAACAACATAGTAGGAATTCAAAACTATCGGGATTTTAAATCAAACTCAACACTTGGCGAGAGAAAACCCAAAAAAAATGATAGTTGTTCCAATACTTCTTATAAAAACTAATGCCCTTGTCTGACTACTTAGGGAGCACATAACAACAACAATGTCGTAACTGGAGGGAGCAATGCTATGCAAGAGATTCCACATCAACTCTCAACACACAAAGGGAGAAAGAATCCAACAAATGAGCAATGGCTTCATAATTTTACAAACTCTTCTTGATCATGAACCAACGGGGGAAAGAATCACACCCATCTAGAGAAGTCTGCAACAAGACCTGACTGGGTAATATGGGATAAAGGTATCAAACAACCCAAAACAACATCATATAAAAACTTGGAGAAAATATAAATCAAGACTTAACTGGGGAAAATGGGATCACAAACCCAACCCCACCACAGCCTAGAGGCAACCCACTAACAGATCAACAATTGTAGGGGAAAGCGTGCACACATCTAAAAGGCAAATCACGATAAATAGTCATGCTTTAGGAAGATTCTTGGCTTGGGGAAAACATAGTAACCATATTTACAAAAATCTAGAGATGCCCTTGGAAATAACTTTGGTGTCCCAATTTTACCGTGCTGATCAAGATAACACTCACAACTTGCCCTAGCCTACATGCATTTAAGATAATTTTCCTGACCAAAGAACTTCTAGAGATTTGTAGAATCTTGACGTAACTGCTCTAGATTGGCTGAATGTTGCATCCTCTTTTCTCAACAACTTCTTCTCGGCGACATGACCTTTGCTGATTCTCAAATGTAAAATTCCATGATATCAAACAGTCATTTTACAAGAAGAAAAATGTTTATTCTAAGAATGGTAATTCTAATGCAACAGTTATGTAAGTCTTGAAGATTTTATT
The DNA here is from genome assembly GCA_948472305.1 of Vicia faba. NCBI lineage: Eukaryota > Viridiplantae > Streptophyta > Magnoliopsida > Fabales > Fabaceae > Vicia > Vicia faba. The sequence goes on from OX451737.1 coordinate 105,390,711, forward strand.
GAAAAAGATATCGCAAAACCTTGTGAATGAATCAATGGCTAGGATGCGACATTAATTAATTAATTTTTTTTGTATGAAAGATGACAAAAGCATATGATACCAAAAAACATATTCAGCAAAACTCATAGGAGTCAGGAAACGCTATCTCGTTGAAGTATGCTTTTTAAATAATCCATGCTTCAATTAGGACTTTTGAGGGTTGTAACGGGGCCTGGTTCACGGTTTTCAGAAAAATATTTTTAGGCTCAAAGTTTATTTATGCCCACCCATTCTTCGCGATGTTCTCCATTCCTACGTTCAGTTAAACCAAAATTAGCACTCATCTCCCAAGAGGATTTATTTGATGGTTGAGTAACCATTGATATTCATTATACACGACAGTCAGTCACTTTTACTTTTGGTGTCTGATCATGCAACTTATTTCTTTGTTGAGGATCTTCATCTCATAATCCTTTTTTCGCCTTTCAGGCTTTCCATTTCTCCCTTGATTTCCCTAACTTTTCCTGGACAAATTCCTTTTAAATTTGACTCTGAAGTCCAGCAGGATGCAATGTGTTGTACCCCAAAATTTTCCCACCTAGTTTATCTCAAGACATTCTCCTAGGGTTCTCAAATGCTCAAGGTGGCTCAAGAATTGATCAGACAAATTCTCCTCCTAAACAATGGGTCTACAACTAGGGTTTCATATTTCTATAGGAAGATTGGGTTTCTAAGGCCTCAAGTGAATTTCATGGTCTCTTATATGTCCTAAATAATGCTCATACCAATTTTCGTGCCTTGCATCACAAGTTTGCTCAGTCAATGGCTTAGATGACTGAAAATCAACTACATTGGACAAAAAGTCAATTGTGGTCAATATACAGTCAAACTTCAAGATATTTGGTCAACGTGAAGTTTTTTAAGTTATATTAATCATTTGATCAAGGGTTGATCATGATTCATCAAAAAAAACTCTCAAATCATCAAAAGTCAAAAGTTGTCAAATTAGGGTTTTCTTCAGGAGAAGTCAACTGAACTTTGACCAAGCATAACTTTCACATGCTTCATCATATATTCCCAAACCAAAGCTCATTTTGAAGTAAATTAAATTCTCTACAACTTTGCCTCTCTAAGCTCCAGTCCAACAAATGCTTCATTTGAGAGATATGGGCCAATATATTATAAGTCATTTAAAAAGTCAACAAAAAGACACTTTTTGTCAAGGCAACTTACATCAAGATAAAGTCTTCAAATACTAAAATTACCAAAATAAAGATTATAAAGGAAATCTTGATCTTTCCAAAAAGTCCAAGATTACCTTCAAATGACAAAGATTGAGAGAGTTATGACTAGTGCAAGTTGGGAAATTTTGAGTAAATGCATGAAGTCCAAATTGAACAAACTTGATTTTTTGATCTAATGGACCTATCTTTTAAGGTCTAAACATGTTCATGAAACCTTATAGGACCTCTAAGTCCATTTACACCTTACCATAATTTTTGTTCCTATTTATTTTAATTTTTATTCAAATAAGTCAAAATAAATTAATCAAATACAAGGTAAATGGATTTAGGCGTGTAAGTCTTATTTTGGATCAGATCAAGAGCCCAAAATCACATATCCAAGCTAGAAAAATCATGTGGAGCTTATTTGAAACAAATCTTGACAAAATTAGAAAGATTTAAGTTGATTTTAAAATCAAATCTTCATACCATGGTTCCATGAGATTTGTTTCACAATTGTTAACCTAATATCTTGTCCTATAAATTCATAACACGTTCAGACCAAGAAAACCATGCATGCTGCCTCCAAAGTGCAACGCTAAAGCTCATAAAAAATTCAAGAACTAAGGAAAACTCAAAACCATATTTTTAGCCATTCTCACTCAAAACCAAAGATCAAATCAGTCCTCTGAGACTTCTAGGAGTTCATCCAAGCCTTTTGCCAAGCCAAATCGTGCCCAAAACAAGCCACCCAAGTCATACCGGTATTGGTAAATTTTTCAAACTCAAACATTTAATTTACGCATTATTGATTGATTTGATGCATATAAACATGTTCACGATGATGTTTGTGACTATTTAGAACCATTAGTTGCAAGCTTTAACGCAGGATTTGAGTTTCACCATGGCTAGGTAGGAAGCTCGTGAATCTTCGTATTCAATGATATATGCCTTTTTAGGTGAAACCAACCTTACTATTGAGTTTTCAGGGTCCAATATAATCGATTTAGGCTTTTTCTTTTTTCTTTTTGATTGATTTTGCAGGGTTTTGAAAAAACACCCCAGCAGATATGATGATGCTTTCCACCCTCCATGGTGGTTTGACTCCTCTGACTCCGTTATCCCTAGGCGTGGAATGTTTCAATTGGCCCATTTGAAATTCTTTGGCCCCACCCTTGTGCGCGTGTTCAAGTTTATTTGATTTCTGCTTTTTTGATTTAATTTAATTTTATATATATTAATAGTCACATGTTTGATGCACAACAACAATTGGCTTAGTGGTGAAGGACATGGCTAGTGATGCTGAAAGCATGGGTTCGATCCCAGCTTTTGACATTTATTTTTTCTGTTTTACAAACTAACACGCAGATCTAGTGTAACGCGCCACGCATCAACCATGCACCTCCTCAATCATCACCATCCGATCATGCTCAGATCCAGATCTGATAGTCCATATCTAGTTTCCACGCTGCACCCTCAATGGCCTCCCACACGAGATCCAACGCTGGTATTTTGGGCCTCTCCTCTTTGGGCCTAACAAATTTCTTCCAGCAGGCCCCTTGTTTGATGATTCTGGCCCAACTCTTTCTTTTTTCTATATATATATTTTTTTTATTTTCTTTAATTTTTTTTATTTAATTAAAATACCAAAAATATTAATTTATCTTAATTAAAATTAATTGAACTCTTTGGTTTTTTAATCAACTTTTTTTAAAAATTAATTATTTAACTAATTAATTTTCTTAATTAAAATTAACTAGATAATTGGGGTTTTTAGGTTTATTAATCACAAATATTTTTTTCATAAAAATCAACAAAGAAACATTTCTTTTTCCTTCAATTCCATCTTTTAGAATGACTGTGCTTTCGTGAACGTTTATTATTCTCACATTTTTTTCTTCTGATTATGTAATTGTTTCCCGGGATGTAATAGTAATTAAGGTTTACTTTTCCGTAATTTCTATTTTTTGTAACTTCCCCGAAGAGATGTAATAGCTTAGGGTTTATTTTCCGCTTTTAATTTCGGCACCTTTACAAATTTTTTATACTTGCCATATTATTGCTTAGTAATTAGGCTTGTATGAAAAGATTAAAAATGAAATGATAGAAAACCCTAACTGCAAGATAAAATAACTGAAACACAAATCACCTTGCACACTCACCCCTCTGGGGTAACCTCCCTTGTTTCTTTTCGATAAAAAAACGGTCATGTCCCTCAAACGTGGGGATGCTTTAGCAAAGTCCCTCGATACAAAGATCATAGTCCCTCGATGACCCTTCGATGTTGCCTTCGGTAAATGATATAGTCCCTTAACGAAAAATTTCTAAAGCGTCTTTACCAGTTGCCTTCGGTGATTTTACGATGACCCACGCCTGTCCCTTCACATCCAACGATAGGGCTTCCTACTAACTAATGGTAGGAAAGCATTATCTAAAGGAGGAGGAAATTACAAGAAAGACTTTGAGTAGGTAGATCGCTGTTAATCGCTTGCTCACAAACATTTCAAAACAAAAACATCTTCCACAAACAGTTTCAAAATATTTTCAAACTAAACGCTTTGTATACACTCTTAACGATATGAGAGTTATTACAAAGTCTGCCTCACAATTGGCAACTTTTTAAAAACATATCTCAAACACACAACACAAAAGCAAATTTACAAGTGATCTAGCGATTAAGAGCCCGCAGATAACTACAGATGAAAAGGGTGTTAACACCTTCTCTTTTCATAACCTACCCCTTGAACTCAAAATCAAAAAAGGTCTTTCTTGTTCTTTTCACCCTTTCCTTATTGGATAAAAGAAAAGTCGGTGATGACTCTTGCTATCTGCAACATTTACGATAAAATGCAAAACCAAGTCAGTTTTTCCATCATATTACACAATGCATATGATTTATTGTGTTTATTCAAGGAACTCAAAGAATTCTAGACAATTGAAAATATTAAAGTACTAACACATTTGGAAATACTAAAAATTTCCTTTTAATAATAACTTCGGACTGGATTACAATTTTTAGTACAAGTTTCAATAATCCTAAGTACAAGAGAGTAAAATAGAGTCTATAAACCTAAGGAGCCAAAGCATATGAAAATCTCTCCACACACTGACATTTTCCCCTGAGTCTTGCTATCTGAGCCTTCAACTTCTTATTCTCTGCTGCATATTTGTCGGCGAGTTCTTTCCAATTACCAGAGTTAGAAAATGAGTGATTGGGACCTGGATGATCTCTAGAGGAAAATAAATCCCCTTGCTTTTGCATCATCACCATAGCATGACTCTCAAGAATCTCGATCAAATCGTCCTTCTCTTTCAATTATGTTGAGTATGACTCCTCCAAAGTCAGGTACTTGTTCTTCCATGCTTCTTTCTCTTGCTGCATCCTAACCAAGGCAAGATGAAATTCTTCCACACCATATAAGAGAAGAGAGGTAGTCCTCATAAAAAAAATCAGGTATAGGTTCTTCCCGAGAATAGGGCATCTTCAACTGAATTTCTCTTGTTTGTACCTAACAGATATGAGGCTCCAAGGAAACAACTCCTCTTGGTCCCAAATATTTTCTACCTTTTCTATGAATATGGAGCCAAGCCTTCTCAATATCTTTCTTAGCTTCCTTATAATCTTCTCCTTCTTTGAGAAATAAACCACTCAGATGAATTTTATTTGGCTTGTCTCTCATTGGACACCCAAGTTGATGACGCGTAAGAACGGGATTGTAGTTAATTCCTCCCTTTGTACCAAGAAGAGGCACATTGGGGAAAGTACCAGAACTATGAATAATATATGCATCATGATAAGCTTGATGATACCAATCAGTGTCAGAATGAGTGAGAGCCATAATCTTCATGGCCCAATGAGGTTCCTTCTTGGTATCCTAGAAAGAAATAGACCGAGGTAAGTAAGAAATAAACCACTGATATAACAACGACGTGCAACGGATGATCACCCCTGCCTGATAGATATTCTAAATATGGATGGAATAATAAGTATCTCCTATCAATGTAGGGACTGGATTCCCAATCAGAAATATCCTAATGGCATTAACATCCAAAAATTTGTCGATGTTAGGAAACAAGAACAACCCATTGGCAAGAAAAGAAAAGATGTCTCAAAAGTAGTTGTACTCTTCATGTTGGCGAAATAACGAGCTTTCTCCAATAAAAAATGAGCAGGTAAACCCTTGATTCCTCCTTTGGTAATCATGTTATCCTCAATCTCATACTTCTTCAAATGATTCATGGTGGCAATCTCATGAGACTTGGGCTCTCCTTCTAAGTTGTTGAAAGGAACACGATCAATAATAGGTGAACCAAGTAAGTAAGAATACTCCTCCAATATGGGAATCCTTTGATAATTAGGGAAAGTAAAACATCGACACAACGAATTATAGAACTGGACCAATGTAGAAAGAACACCCTCCTTCATCTTGAGCTTCATAAGATGAACGATGGATCCATACTTCTTCTGGAAATTTGTAGAGCTCTCAATCTCAGGAATCAAACTCAACAGTTCCTCTATCTTAGGATCCTTGAAACTGTACTTTTGAGTGTTTCTTTTTCCAAAATCCATTGTTAAAAGGTACCTGAGATATTTTCAAAAGTCAACTTTAAGTTCCTTGAAAAACTATTTTAAAAAATGCTCATGGGTACCTGAATGCATGATGATGCAACAATCACACACAAGATCATAAACATGGGGGTTCATAGGCTTGACATCACGAGCATGAAGTCAAATGTACTAACCACAAGGTAAGGACTAATAGTTTATCATCTTCCGAACAAGGTTCTAAAAGTTTCCCAGAGTATGCATCCTTCCTTCGGATATTTCCAACATCCTAGTTAACCCAGTAATCAATAATATTCTCAGGAAAAACTCGTCTAAGTGTAGCATCGCATGACAACCACTTCCAGATTTCTTCATCATAGTTTGTGCACTACACCTAAAATTCCAAGATGGGTTAAGAGTTCTACGGTCATCAGCTTCAACAGACTCTCAGGTTGAAAGCAGCACGTCTTCTCGATTGCTCGGTAAACAAATACTACAGTCAAAGGGGCCTCCATTGAGTGGGGGATCTCATATCTCCTTTTTTGGTATTCCTCCCTCAAAGTTAACATGACTATACTACTCGTCCTATCTTAAGTTTGTCCAAGTCCGGGTATAGGACTTATGAGAAATCACCAAGCACCCTAAAAAACCAGAAAAATCCAAACAAACATATATGCAACACATAATATACAACAAATAATAGCACATACACAATATAAACAAAGATATGCTCAACTCACTTAGAGATGAACCAACATTTGGTCGATCTGTCCCCAGAGAAGTCTCTATTTTTCTGTAGCGGTAGAAATGTTGAGACTAAGCCATTAGATTGACTTAACTCACATAGATCAAATAAAAAATTGCCACCGTACTTTATTGTTTCCAGGGGAATGGGAAAAGAGCGAATAAACACAAAAAGAGAGGAAGAGAAATTAGGTACGAGGGTTGGTTATGAAAAGGGAAGGTGTAACGCCCGTAATTTAATTAATTATTTAATTAAATTATTTTTGGAATATTTGTGATGTTATGTTGTCATGTCAGATATTATGTTGTGATTACTTGGATTTAATTATTTTAGTAAGTTGTGGAATAATATTAGAAGAATGATAATATTATTTGGTGTGGGCTTGTTTTAAAAGATAGAAGTAGTAAAGAGGGGGTGTAGTAGTCTTAAGCCCATTAAGGCATAAAGAGTATAATATGGTTATTTTATTATTGTTAGAAATAATAGAAAAGAGGAAGCAGTAAGAAGAATAAGGGTTGGAAGAGAAGAACGTGAAAGTTGCAGAAAAGAAGGAAAAGAGCAGAATGGAAATTCAACTGGAAAAAGTTATAGAGCAACCTTCAATCCAAGTTAAGGGTGGGGTTCTGACTCTATAATAGGGTTTATGGTAATTGGTATGTGGGGTTAGAGGTGAAAGATTGTTTGGTTTATGATTGAATTATATATGATGTTGTGTGATGGAAATAGATGATAGAAAGATGAATAATGATGTCCCGATGTTGTTTATTTGATGTAGCATTGTAGGATAATTGTAATTGATGATTATCTATGATCAGATGATGTTTTTAGGGCCTAATGTATGGAACCCGTAGTGAAAACGCAGAGAAAATTGCAGAAATTATTCATGACAGAGCAGTATGTGTCGATCCCAAACGATATGTGTCGATACAAGAAGGCCTTTGGACTCAGGATGAGTCGATACAAAGGAGTCTGGCATCGAAACATGGGGGCTTTTAGACTCAGGATGAGTCGATAGTAGGAGTAAATGTCGATACATGCAGTGTTACAGACTCAGTATGAGTCGATACAAAGTGAGTATGTGTTGACTCATGCAGTGTGTTAAACCCAGTAAGCGTCGACCCAAGGCATTACGCGTCGACCCATGTTGTCTGGTTTCTGTCAGATTCATTTTCCAAAGGCTGTGACTTGAGTTTCGGACTCCTATTGAGGTGTCGTTCGAAGCGTTGAATAGCTAACGCGATGAAATTCATTCTTAAGGATTAAAATGAAGAATAGGAAGGATAATCCTAGAATCCAAATTAGGATTAGAGTTAATTCCTGCGTTGATCGCTATGTTGATTTTGGTGAAGAATGATGAGGATGAGATGATTATAGATTGTTGTTTGGTTTGTAATAGTAGGATTAATGATGATAATGATGTAGTATTACAGAATAGTAATATGAAGAGGTTTGGTAATTTATAAGTAAGCCTTAGATGACTAATTAGTTATAGGCAATATTATTGTTGTAGGCCCATGGCCAACGTTGCAAGATTGACGAATTGCTGTTGTAATGTTGTTGTGGTTGAGTTGTTGTGAATTATGATGGTAAATGATGTTTGATGCATTATGATAATAAATGATGTTGATGAAAGATGTTGAGATGCCTCTAATAATTGGTAGCTATTAAGATATATGCTTATGGCCAATGATGATGTTGTATTGAGATGTTGTTATTTATGGTGTTTTCAGTACATCCATGATTGCGTCGCATACATTGCATTTGAAGATGGAGCTTATGCTCGTTAAGATGGCCTGTATTGGCGAATATTAAGATGAAAGCGTATGCCTTGTTGATGCCTCTATTTATTGGCAGATTTTTAAGATGGGAGTTCCGCTCCAATGGTACCACATGCATTTGCATAGTACTGAGTCGCATTATATGATTGCATAAAGAAGTTGTGAATTGATGTGACGAACGTGTGTTATAGTTGGTATTTCTGCGGAGATTATTGTTATTTATAAGATGAGAAGTGGTGATGTTGTGTGATCTAATTTAATATATTAATTATCATACGTTTTATTATATTGTTAGATATCTCACCCATTTTGTTTGAATGTTACCCTTACGTTGGTAACGTGCAGGTAATCGAGAGTGAAGGTTTTATACCTTCAGTAGTTCGAGTCGGTGTCATTGCTCTGACATGTAACACTCGGGGGGGTGAACACTTGTTGCTTTTATTTGTTGATTATTTCAGTTGTTGAACTTTAATTTGATTATAATTAAGTATGTATTATTTTGAAGTTGTTGTAATGATGGTTAAAGATGTTATTATGAATTCCGTTGCGTAGATGTTTAAATTATTGAATTAAGAGATTAAAGTATTATACTGATGGTTCATCCGAAGTTTTAAAGTATTATGTATCCACGATGAATGCAATATGTTTTGAAAGATGAATTTGTGACATCCTGATTCGTTTGTATGAATGATTATAAGTATGATTTACATTTATAATTTCCGGGTAGAATTGAGGTGTTACAGAAGTTATTAGCACTCTAAACATCTACGGTACTCCACAAGAACCTCTTTGGAAATTTGTGTATTTTGGCTATAAATGGTGTATATCAAAATAGATGGTGGAGATGAAAAAAGAAGTATTTTTACAATTTTTCACACACCGCGGTTGTGAACCTTTAGTGCCTACGTACCATCTTCTGTGCAATAGGGGATCAGGGTACTCGTAGTTCACCTCAAAAAATTTAAAACACATGTGTGTTGGTGTATTTTAAGAGACGAGACATCACCGTTATATCCGAGTGGAAGACCATACTTACTACCCACGATTATAAGAAAGAATAATTTGCATCATCTTAAAGTGGAGAGTATAGCTTGGATTTTAAAATCAACAAAGCCCCACTCAATACCCAAATGGAAAATATCTCACTTCACTATATATCGTAGAAGTATAGTAGCTCGCATCACTACAAGAATCGACATGAGTCTAATGTTTTGAGAAATTTTTTTAAGTAAAAAGCCAAAGCAGAAAAATGGTTTGAATGAGGTTAATTGACTTTTAGTCTCCTCACCAAAAAAAATGTCAAAGTATGATTAAGTTGGTTAAAGTTTGATTAAGAAAAGATTTTTTTAAAATTCATGGACCTAAGTCCAAGTTTATTATAAAAGCGGTTCAAGTTAGAAAATAAGAAGAGTTTTGAAAAAGGAGGGAGAAGATTTTTGAAATTAAAGAAGATGGGAGGAGATGAAGGGACTATCCTAATGCATAAGATAAAAGCTAAGGAAAATAACGATCTAACCAATAAGAAGCCAACACTTGACATAAAGAGTCAATGTATAATTCTCATCCTTTGAATTGAAACCAAATAAGAAAAAAATACTAAACCTCTTAGGAATACCAAGCTTCAGATGAATTAAGTCTTCACAAAAATTGGACAGAGTAACGACTGTATACACAGGAATTCTCGATCACAGATAAAGCATATAATCAGAATAACCTGCACACAAATAAAAAACAACCCAATATCTTGGAGTAAACCCCAAGAACTCAAGACAAAATAACAACAGAGTCACAAGGTCCCAAGGGTATACAAGGCTTCTAATCTTAAGTCCAAGAGGTTCATAACTCAGTTATGCCAAGGATAGTAACCAAATAGTCCAAGTAACCTTAAAGTTTTTTAATGTTCAAGTTGGTTATTAAGTATCTTCAAAAAGAAAAGAAAGCTCAAGTGAGCAAAATAAAATAAAAAGACATAAAGATAAATGTTCAAAGCAAACATAAAATGACATAAAGATAAATGCTCAATTGACCAAAGATGAAAATAGCATGAAATATAAATACTAAAAGTAAATGGTGTATTAAAATAAAGGCATAAAATAAAGGGCATAAAGTAAAAGCACAAAGTAAAGTTAATTGTTAGTGAATTAGAAGTTAGATGTTAGTTGAATAACCATCTTGAAACTTGCATTTGAAAACTCATTAGAAGATTGATAAAATCAAAACTTCTTAACAACAAGTTTCATTTGCTTTTTGTCAAGTATATTATTCATTTCAAGAACTCAAGACAAGCATATATGATCAATGATGTTTAAATGATTCACTTAGACCAAAATTCATGAAAGTTCATTAGAGGATTGATAATATCAAAACCTTCTAACAATGAACCTCAATGTTATTGGATCAAAGATTTCAAAATAAACATACTTGGGCTTGCAAATATAGGTTTGTGTCACGGATGATCATTTTATAAACTAGGACAAATTTAGCGTTATGTTAAGCAATCGTAAGTAGAATTATGAAGAAGTCACACATATTTTTAGGTCGGTCAATAGCAATCTATGTACCACATGTTAGAGAAATGATATGTAGATCATTCTCCAAGAACATGCAGCACAAGTAAGAAAAGGATAAGATGAAGAGGGAGGAGATGTATCAAATGAAATTAGGGTTTCAAATATCATCAACATCATTCATCCATTTTGGTGGATTTAGTTTTTCAACATATCAACACCCAAGATCCAATGAGATTGAGGAAAATGTCTCAAAATAACTCCCAAATCAGGATCAAACAAAAATAATAAAATAATACTTAATAAAACAATATATAAAATGATTAATAAAAGGGAAATAATTGGTAAAATACACAAAGTATATTAAAACATCAAATAAAAATCCTAAAAAATAGTTAGAGGTCAAACATGAGTCAATAAGTGTTGACAAATTTTTTTGGAATTTATTAAAGTAAGAAATATTTTTAAAATTTAAAGAAATAAGCAAAATAAACAAAAATTGTGAAAAATAGTAAAATCAGAAATAAAAATGAAATGAGATCACCAATATTTCTCAAGAGGTCATTGGATCCTTCCATAATTTTTTCCGAATTTAAAAATTAAGAAAACAATTTTTAAACATTTAAAACAAGTTAAATAAAGTGTAAAATCATAAAATAAAATAATGAAAAAATAGAAATCAGAAAGAGAAAAATCAAAAGTATTTTTGAGAATTTTTGAGTTGAAATAAATTTTTATGAATTTTTGAAGTTTAAAACAATTAAAATACAAAATCAGGAAATAAAAATACAACCAAAAAAATATAGACCATTGGATCAATTTCAAAATGCATTAGTAATCAAATCTAAGGGGTTTGGCGGCTGTGCATATCATGGTCATTAGTGAATAAACTAGCCGATCATTTATTTAAAACAGATTTTGAAAAAAATTGCGTGACGCGATATGATTGGCTGAAGGAAAGACATGTCATCGTCTTCAACCTCCGGCCTTGCGTGAACTACAGGTTCCATAAACTGTAAAATTAGAGGCTCAGACCGGTGTCATTCGCATCGTCTCTTCAAGACGACTTCAATGGTACCCTCGCGACAAGTTTATATAAACTGTAGCTCAGTCGATTTGATAAAACTCAGAAGAAAAAAGTTGGAAAGGGATTTGAAAATTCATGAACAAAACTCCCTTCCAGTTAAAAACTAATGATGCAATTAGTATCAGAGTGATGAGAGCTACATTGTAGCAACAAGTTTGGATATAATTGATGGAGGAATCTACCCGTTGAAGTTTAAATTCAAAGCTCTGAAACTTGACTTGGCTAGCACGATTCAGAGCACCTCAAGGCTTGGTTCTTCTTCTGTTAGCTTCATGGAAGGTCAAGGATGAAGAATCAACAAAGAAATTGGATTGAATGATGCTTTAGAACCAAATTTGAAGTTGCAGAGTTGAGAGGTATGAAGGAAGTTCAATAGAGGTTCTTTGGCTTTCTAAAGCTTGTCAAATGAGTGGGATACTATCTGAAGATGTGAAAAACACAATAAGGGGGGTTGAATTGTAAAACTTAAAACAAATGCTTAGACAACACTGTATTTTTATCCTGGTTCGTTTGATCTCAAACTACTCCAGTCCACCCGTCAAGGTGATTTCGCCTCTCTCCAACGAGGTCTTAATCCACTATATTAAAAGGATTACAACAGCTACTTTAATAACTGTTAAATCCTTCTTGAGTATAACCATAAACCGGTTTATCTTAAGGAAATCTCTTACAAAATAATTGAACAAGAATATGTTTAACGTTTTCTAATAAAACAATATATCACAACTGTGATAATTACACAATTTAAGCTTGGAATAAACTGAATTTGCTAAATCATTTGAGTAAGCGTGGTTGTGAAGGCTTGGCAAATTTTGTGAGTGCTTGCGTGCGTCTTTTCTCACACAGACTTGTTTAAATAGGCACGACAGAGATACGTTATCCATAAAGCCATTTTAATGATAATAACGCACTTTACTTTTTGAGAAGATCTTGTCTGAATAAAGCCGTTAGCAATTAATTCTGTCTTGAATACTTAATAGCGCTTCAGAGTCTTCTTTGCTTATGGTGACGCTTCAGAGTGTTCTTTGCTTTAACTTATGATGACGCTTCTGAGTGTTGATGACTTGGTAAAGATCTTTGATCAGAGTCAGAGTGTATATGTTTATGCGCAGATTCTGGTTATCAAGCTTCAGCGTATGATCTGGTAGCTTCAGCGTGTAACACATGTTACTGATCTTCTGATGCTGACATATTATTGATCTTCTGATGCTGATTCCATCAGAACTTCTGTATATACAAAACATAATTTTAAGAAGCATATTTGTCTTATATATGAATCTTTACAATTTATTTATTCTTTGTATTTTGTTATCATCAAAACTCTAATTAAGGGTTGTAGAATCAAACTATGTTCTAACAATCTCCCCCTTTTTGATGATGACAAAAACCAGATTTTTTTCAATTAAAAATAAAGAATAAAAAGTATAGAATTAAGAAGAGAAACTCCCCCTGAGTTGATTACTTCCCTTTAATTCCATGAGTCTTTGAGCATCAGAACTTTACTGTATCTTTCATCAGAATTTTGTACCTGTAAGCTTTTCAGAAGAGAGAAATTTAAATAGATCAGAATGTTTGAGACTTATGTCTCAGTAATCCGTTATTGAAAAATATCATTCTTTCTCCCCCTTTTTGTCAGTTATCAAAAAGAGCATAAGATCAGAGCTAAAATGCATTTATATTAAAAACCAGAAGCAATGATAAGTTCAGAACAATGTAAAAATATTACAGATAAACAAGTTATAAAAACAAGGAAATTCTAAGAGGGAGGAGGTAGACGCGTGAACAAGGTTTCCAACAAGCTCTTGATCTGGATGTTGGTTTCCTGTTGCTGGGTTAACATGCTCTTAATTTCCTCAATTTTGTCGTCCTGTTTATCCATTCTTTCATTCATCAACATATCATATCTTTTCAGGTCTTCTAGAGTTTGCTTGTCATAGGAGGAAGCTTGGGGATCTTCAGAAACTGGATGCTTCTTAGAGCTTTCTGCAATATCCTTGTCTTGACCCAGTGCTTCAGCAGGAATCATCTGCTCTAGAGTATCAGTCAGAACTTTGGATGCTGGATGATGTTCAGACCAGGGAGCATTGTCCAGAGGGAGAACTTCTTCCTTAAGCAGCTGGCTTAGAACTGGACCTTCAATTTCTTTCAGCAGATTGCTGAAGTTCTGTTGAGCTTGTCCGTAGCTCTGTTCTTGCAACTTATAAGTTTCAGAGCATACCCATCTTCTGAACTTTGTCCAAAGGTAGTCTGATGCAGCAGGATCAACCAGCTCAAGACTAGCTTGTTTCAAAGAAGTGATCCACTTATGTACTTCTGTTTCAAATGTCAATAAGCTGGTACCAACATCTGGATGTTTTGATTTTAGGATAGCTGTTTTGTGGGTTATGGCAGCAAGACGTTCAAAAACTGTTAAGTCAATGACAATCTTGATGTTGTCTTCTGGATTGTTCTTTGGTGAGGGAGTGGGAGAGTCATGAATTATTATTGGACTTGATGGGGAGTTTGGTGGAGTTGATTCTGGTGAAGAGGGAAGTTGGGGAATATTCACAATGGTACCAAGGGGCATACGAATGGCCAGAGGTTCTGCGATTCCAGGAATAGGAATGGTATCAGAATCAACAGTTTGATTTGATTGATCGTTATGAGGTTCTGGTTCATAGGATTCAGAAGGTTGAGCCTCAGAAGTTTGAACTTTTGGTTGAAATAGTTTAGGTTGTGGAGAAGGTGGATTAATTTCTGGTTGAGGAGATGGAGGTAGTGGGATTTCTGGTAGTGGAGAGAGGGGAATTTCTGGTTGTGGTGAGAGGGGAATTTCTGGTTGTGGTGAGAGGGGAATTTCTGGTTGTGCTTCTGTGGTGGTTTCAAGGTTTGGATTTTTTGGCACGGGAGCAGAAGTATGTTGGTCAAAGGCATCTATATCAGATATAACTTTTGCAAGTTCTTGTTGGGTTGCTTCAATATTTGGATTTTGAGGTTGGGAGCGAGATCTTCTAAGGGTTAAGGATTCAAAGGGGTCAAAATCAATGTCAAAGTCATCAAATGTTTGTGGTGTGGGGTTTTCTGATTGAGTGGGAATTGGGATAGATGTTGATATAGAAATTGAATCTAAAACAGTTAAAGAAGAAGGATTACCTTTCTTTTTAGGAGTCCGCTGGGATGATCCTTCTGCTACATCTTTCCTTTTCTTGGTTTTCTTCAGCATAACTTCTGGAGCCTTCTGCTGCAGATCCTGAATGTTCAAATTTGGTGTTGTACCATCTGCCTTGCAGGCATCCAGATATCTGACTATGATATCAGGTTTAGAATCAATCTCTAAGAACAGAGGAAAGTTATCCAGAGGGACTCTTCTGCTGGAGATTTCTGCAAAAGGAGTGACGCTGGGATCCTTCTTGATGTTCTCAATCAACTTCATTTTCTTCAGATTCTTTGCATTCAACTATTTGCCAACAGTAGCTTCCAAAGAGCTGATTTCCTGAGCCTCTGTAAGATGATCAATCAGCTTATTCTCTGTTAGAATATCTGATATAAGCCTTCCTAGGGGTATCCAGTCCCTTTTTGTGCGCTCCTCTTCTCTGGTTTCCTTGACACTAGTCCTTAGATGGTTAAACAGCAGATGAGCCAGATTTACCTTGATCTTCTAGGAGATGAAGTAGATCAGAAATTGTTGATCAATATTGATGTAGTCAGGAGAGCTGGTAGGCTTCCTGTGGTTTATGCATCCCAGAATGATCTTAGCCCATATTTTGTGATGGTCTTTTAAATCCCTTATCTTGCTGGAGGGAAGCCCGATAGTGAAGATTTCTCTAGCAATTAGGGCAACATCAGCGCATCTTTCGGCCATGTCAATGCAACGTACACCACCACCACTATAGCCTATTAATCTTGTAATGAGGTCCTCAGTAATAACAATCTTCTTCCCCATTATGTATGAAGTAACTTGATGGTTGGAAGATGAAGCATGAATCCAAAATTCCTTTACCAGAATTGGGAATGTTGGACCCACCAGTCGGTCAAAATATCTTTCCCAGCCTTGAGCCTTAACCTCTTCAGAGAGATCAAACCCGTTCTCTTGAAGACTGTTGAAATCCACGATCAATTCTGAAAGAACTTCTAGATTTTTGATGGGTGTGAGAAGAGTTCTGTAGGGTTCTTCGTATTGTTCAGAGGAACCTGTTTTCTGAGAACTGGAAGTGGGGATGCTTGAGGAAGCCATGTTCACACGAAGGTTTTGAAGAAATTTAAATGGTTTTGAGAAAGTATGCAAACTGAAATCAGTAAGATTGAGAGAAAATGAAAGTGAAGGTAAAAGAGTGTAAATGGTGAGAAATGTGTTTAAATAGATTTCTAAACAATTTTGAAAACATAAACGGCAAGAGAGAGAAATTAAATATAATGATTATTAGCATTTAATGATAGCTGATTTTGGGGGATTCAGAAAGATATTGGAACGGTTACCCATGACATGTGTCTCAATGCAACCAATCAGAACTTTTGTCCTTTCAGAAACGTGAACGCGTGTTCAGCCTCAGAAAGTAGCTGATGACTGGATGACACTTGTTTGCTTGAGTGAACTGCACACTTTTATCCCTGATTCTGATACAATCTGTACTTCTAAAGATCTGAAGAAAGATTGATCAGTAGTTCACGAAAAAGTAGACAAAGTTCTGAAGGTTAAGATATGGAATCAAAACAGTTTTATTCTGGGCAGAGCTTCATGCTGAGATGTTTCAGAATGAAGTTGAACCTATCTTCAGAAAGAGGTTTTGTAAAGATATCAGCCCATTGATGGTCTGTGTTAATAAATTTTAAATTTAGAATCCCTTTCTGAATATAGTACCTAATAAAATGATGTTTTATTTCTATATGCTTATCCCTAGAATGCAAAATAGGATTTTTACTGAGACAAATAGAAGAAGTATTGTCACAGAGGATAAGAATGTTACTCTCAAATATCTGGAAGTCCTCCAGTTGACTTTTCATCCAGAGCATTTGTGTGTTGCATCTAGCTGCTGCTATGTATTCAGCTTCTGCTGTTGATAGAGCAATTGTAGATTGTCTTTTGCTGGACCATGAGATCAGATTTTCTCCCAGAAACTGGCAGCTTCCAGAAGTGCTTTTACGTTCTACTCTGTCTCCAGCGAAATCAGCATCACAATATCCTATCAAACTGTAATCACTTGATTTTCTATAAAAAAACCCAGATTAGTAGTACCTTTCAGATACTTGAAAATTCGCTTAACTACTGTTAAGTGAGATTCTCTAGGATCTGATTGGAATCTAGCACAAATGCAAACACTGAATAGAATGTCAGGCCTTGAGGCCGTCAGATAGAGAAGAGAACCAATCATACCTCTGTAGACCTTCTGTTCTACCTTTTTACTTACCTCTTCTCTTTCCAGAATGCACGTGGGATGCATTGGAATCTTTGATGGCTTACATTCTGAGAGATCAAATTTCTTTAGAAGTTCTCTGACATATTTGCTCTGATGAATGTAAGTTCCTTTTGGGGTTTGATTAATCTGAATACCCAGAAAGAATTTTAGTTCCCCCATTAGGCTCATCTCAAATTCTGTTTGCATACATTTAGCAAACTTTCTTCCCAGAGAGGGTTTAGTGGATCCAAATATGATGTCATCAACATAAATCTGACATACTAAAATGTCATTCTTAACTGTCTTACAGAACAAGGTTGTGTCCACTTTCCCTCTGGTGAATTCCTTTTCTAACAGGAAGTTACTTAGTCATTCATACCAAGCTCTGGGAGCTTGTTTCAGACCATAGAGTGATTTCTTTAGTTTAAAAACATATTCTGGATTTTTGGAACTTTCAAAACCAGGGGGTTGGTGCACATATACCTCTTCTTCTATATAGCCAATTAAGAATGCACTCTTAACATCCATCTGATACAGAGTGATGCCTTTATTAACAGCAAATGAAATTAAGAGTCTGATAGATTCTAACCTGGCGACTGGAGCAAAGGTTTCTGTATAGTCTATCCCCTCTTGCTGACTATAACCTTGTGCTACCAGTCGTGCTTTGTTTCTGATGACTTCACCTTGTTCGTTCAGTTTGTTTCTGAACACCCATTTTGTTCCAATGACGTTGAATCCTTTTGGTTTGGGAACTAGATCCCATACGTCATTTCTTGTGAATTGATTTAGCTCCTCCTGCATTGCTATAATCCAGTCATTGTCCAGAAGTGCTTCATCAATAGTTGTTGGTTCAATTAGAGAAACCAGTCCCATGAGGGATTCTTCAGAGTTTCTGAAGCTAGATCTTGTTCTGATTGGATCTTCCTTCCTTCCTAAGATTGTTTCTTCTGGGTGATCCATGCTGCTTCTAGATAGTCTTTTCTGAAGTTGATCAACAAAAGGTGCTGGATTGCTTGCAGTTACTCTTTCTGATGTTGAGGGAGTGTCTTTGTTGAGAGCTTCTGATGACTTGTCTTCAGTACCTATGAGTTCAACTTCCATACCTGCAAGGAATTCATTCTGCTTTGACTTTTGAGAGTCAAGCTTATCATCAAAACGAACACTAATTGACTCTTCCACAATCTGTGTTTCTGTATTGTATACTCTATACCCTCTTGAGCGTTCAGAATATCCTAACATAATACACTTTTGTGCTTTAGAGTCAAACTTGTTCAAATAATTTTTTGTATTCAGAATAAAACATTTACATCCAAATGGGTGAAAATAGGAAATGTTGGGCTTTCTGTTCTTCCACAATTCATATGGAGTCTTTTCCAGAATAGGTCTTATGGAGATTCTATTATGAATGTAACACGCTGTGTTTATTGCCTCTGCCCAGAAGATCTTAGCAACGTTAGTCTCGTTGATCATGGTTCTGGCCATTTCTTGCAATGTTTTGTTCTTTCGTTCTACAACTCCATTTTGCTAGGGAGTTCTAGGGCAAGAGAAATCATGCAGAATGCCTTTATCATTAAAGAATAACTCAAAATCTTTGTTTTCAAATTCTCCACCATGATCACTTCTGACTTTGACGATTCTAAGATCCTTTTCATTCTGAACTTGGTTGCAGAAGGTAACAAACACAGAGTGTGACTCGTCCTTGTTCCTTAAGAACTTTACCCATGTCCATCTGCTATAGTCATCTACGATTACTAACCCATACTTCTTGCCACTGACTGAAGCAGTTTTAACTGGTCCAAATAAGTCAATGTGCAGAAGTTCTAATGGCTTGGAGGTGGAAACAACGTTTTTGGATTTGAAAGCTAGTTTTGCAAACTTGCCTTTCTGACATGCTTCACACAGAGCATCTGAATTGAACTTCAGGTTAGGAATTCCTCTGACCAGATTGGGTTTGTTAATCTGAGATATTCTTCTCATACTAACATGTCCCAATCTTCTGTGCCAGATCCATTGCTCGTTGTTAACAGACAGTAGACATTTTACATTCTGACTTTTTAGTTCAGAAAGTTTTATTTTATAAATGTTGTTTTTCCTCTTTCCATTAAATAGGATAGTCCCATCTTTCTGACTAACATCTTTGCATGAATTTTGATTAAAGATTATATCATAACCGTTATCACTTAATTGACTTATGGATAACAGATTATGCATTAATCCACCAACTAGTAAAACATTACTTATAGAGGGAAGATTTCCATTACCTACTGTTCCAGAGCCAATGATCTTTCCTCTCTGATTGCCTCCAAAGCCTACGTAGCCTCCAGGCTTAAGTTCCAGGCTTTGGAACATATGCCTTCTTCCCGTCATGTGTCGTGAGCAGCCAGAGTCCAGGTACTATGATTGGTGTTTTTGCTTTGTTGCTAAAGATATCTGCCACATGTATTGTTTTATCCTTAGGTACCCACATTTTCTTGGGTCCTGATTTGTTAGTTTTACCAAAACACTGGTTGAATTTTGGTTTGACAGAGTAATCACTACTTGTATATTTTATGTCATGTGTGTGCCCATATATAAAGTATGAATCAAGTGGAGTACGTTTTATAACTAAATCCATGGCATTTTTTTGTGTAGGTACCTTACCTTGATATCTTATCCCTTTTCTGCCATTTCTGCTAACTCCATAGATCATTGAAGCCATTTTGCTTCTGTCTATGTTTTTTGCTAGAAACTTTTGAAAGCTGTGATCATACTCCTTGATGATCTCATCAGCATTGCTGGGAGTTTCAGGGATTGTTTCCTTCTGAGAGTTTTGCAATTGGTTTTGTAATTTTGAAATTTTATCTTTTAACTCAGAATTCTCCAATTTGAGACTCTCAGTCTTATCAGAGTCAGAAGCAAGATTCCTTTTCAGGTTTCTGAATTTGACTCTGATCTGCTGATATCTTTCCAGAATTTCATTAAGGCTTTCAGCTAGTTCAGCCTTAGTAAAGTTTATAGTAAAGTCAGGGAATACCTCTTCTGTATCTGATTCAGATTCTGACTCAGAAGCTTCACTGTCTTCTGTTATGTTTGCCATGAGAGCTATGTTTGTTCTTTCATCATCTGATTCTGAGTCAGCTTCAGATGTGTCGGAATCATCCCATGTAGCCATGAGACTTTTCTTCTTTTCCTTGCCAAACTTCTTTTTGGGCTTTTCCTTCTAAAGCTTTGGGCAATCACTTTTGTAGTGTCCTTGCTCATTACATTCATAGCAGATGATGTCTTTGTTGTTTGGCTTTCTGTTTCCTGAAGAACCTTCAGATCTTCTGTGTCCAGAGGAGGATTCTGACCTTCTGTATCTGGAGAAGGATTCATTCTGATTTTCTGATCTTCTGGGATTCCTGAACTTCCTTTGCCTCTGCTTCCACAATTGGTTCACCCTTCTGGATAGGAGAGATAGTTCATATTCTTCTGATGAGGACCCATCAGAGGTTTCTTCCACAGCCTGCAAAACTTTGGAGTCAGATTTTCTGTTAGATTTTAAAGCTAATGGCTTACCTTGCTTTTGAGGTTCATCTGTTTCTAGCTCTATCTCGTGACTTCTGAGGGAGCTGACAAGTTCCTCCAGAGAGATTTTGTTGAGATCCTTGGCTAGCTTAAGCTCTGTGACCATTGGCCTCCATTGTTTTGGCAAGCATCTGATGATCTTCTTAACGTGATCAGCAGTAGAATACCCTTTGTCAAGAACTTTTAGACCAGCAACAAGAATTTGAAATCTTGAAAACATAGTTTCTATTGATTCATTATCTTCCATCTTGAATGCCTCATACTTCTGAATGAGTGCAAGGGCTTTGGTTTCTTTGACTTGAATGTTTCCTTCACGCGTCATTCTCAGAGAGTCAAACATATTCTTTGCAGTGTCTCTGTTTGATATCTTCTCATATTCTGAATAAGAGATGGCACTGAGAAGAATTGTTCTGGCCTTGTGATGATTTCTGAACTCACGCTTTTGCTGATCAAACATCATTTTCCTGTCAATCTTCTTACCACTTCCATCCAATGGGTGCGTGTATCCATCAGTCATCATGTCCCACAAATCAGCATCATGGGCCAGAAAGAAACTCTCAATTCTGTCTTTCCAGTAGTCAAAGTTCTCTCCATCAAAGACTGGAGGTTTGCCACTGAATCTGTCTCTTTCTTCATTGTTGTCATTATTGATGTTTTGATTTGGTCCTGCCATTGTGTTTTTCTGACACTGGATCTTGTACTGACACGGTTAAGTGTTATAAGCTCAGAACCAGGCGCTCTGATGCCAATTGAAGATGTGAAAAACACAAGAAGGGGGTTGAATTGTAAAACTTAAAACAAATGATTAGACAATACTGTATTTTTATCCTGGTTCGTTTGATCTCAAACTACTCCAGTCCACCCGTCAAGGTGATTTCGCCTTTCTCCAACGAGGTCTTAATCCACTATATTCAAAGGATTACAACAGCTACTTTAACAATTGTTAAAGCCTTCTTGAGTATAACCACAAACCGGTTTATCTCAAGGAAATATTTTACAAAATAATTGAACAAGAATGTGTTTAACGTTTTCTAATAAAACAATATATCACAACTGTGATAATTACACAATTTAAGCTTGGAATAAACTGAATTTGCTAAAGCGTTTGAGTAAGCGTGGTTGTGAAGGCTTGGCAAATTTTGTGAGTGCTTGCATGCGTCTTTTCTCACACAGACTTGTTTAAATAGGCACGGCAGAGATACGTTGTCCATAAAGCCATTTTAATGATAATAACGCACTTTCCTTTTTGAGAAGATCTTGTCTGAATAAAGCCGTTAGCAATTAATTCTGTCTTGAATACTTAATAGCGCTTCAGAGTCTTCTTTTCTTATGGTAACGCTTCAGAGTGTTCTTTGCTTTAACTTATGATGACGCTTCTGAGTGTTGATGACTTGGTAAAGATCTTTGATCAGAGTCAGAGTGTATATGTTTATGTGCAGATTCTGGTCATCAAGCTTCAGCGTATGATCTGGTAGCTTCAGTGTGTAGCACATGTTACTGATCTTCTGATGCTGACATATTATTGATCTTCTGATGCTGATTCCATCAAAACTTCTGTATATACAAAACATAATTTTAAGAAGCATATTTGTCTTATATATGAATCTTTACAATTTATTTATTCTTTGTATTTTGTTATCATCAAAACTCTAATTAAGGGTTGTAGAATCAAACTATGTTCTAACACTATCCTCTATTTATAGGGAATTGAATGATGATGAGAAACGAGAGGAATTATGGGAAAATCGTACAAACCAAGCCAGCTGTGATAATGCTAAATCTGTGACTTGAAATGCCCCAAAACGATATTATATCAAGTGCAATTCTTGTCAAAACGCATCTAGAAAATTAGTTAAACATGTTTAGTAACTAAACCTTGAGTAATTTGACATGTAATCTAAGTTTACTCATGGTAAAGAATTCTGACTTGAAACAAAAACAGATTCCATAGAGCCAACTTCAACAATGCATAGCTCACTACTCATGGACCTTTATGGGATGGTTCTTGAAGCTTTTGAAAGATAAGGTTACAATCTTTATAATGTACCAAGAAATACATCATTTGGATTCTTGAGCAAAAATTTATATCCAATTGAATTTGTGAAAAACACACTGATGTTTTGTACTTAGAAAAATTTTAAGTGTTGAACTTCAAAATGACATATAATGTTCTTCAAAATTTAATGACTATTTACTCAAAATTTGATCTTGGTTTCTGAATATAACATGAAGTAGACCCCTTGAATTAAAGTGTGGAATTTAGATGACTCAAAAATCATAAAAATTGAAAGATTTATGGCCTTTGGAAGATGATGAACAAAATTTGGGAAAATCACAAAAGACCTATAATCTTTTCAATTCTTCAACAACTTTCCAAGCATTCTCAAATCTTGCACATAAAAACAAAGTTGTAGTAGACATCCCAAATATTATTGTGGAAAAAGGAATGGGCTCAAGGAGATGAAAAATTGACCAGATTATGATAATTTGATGTCAAACCCTAAAATTCAAAGGCCTTTCTAGGAGACTTGTAATCTTTCTCAATCATTAGTGATCTTTCATTCAAAATTAGCCTTAAATCTCTTAAGAGAGCTTATTAAGGACCCTTTAAAGAGAATCATGTATTTATAACAAATCAAAAATCTCAAACAATGAGCAAGATATGGTCCTTAGAAGTCAATAAACTCTAGCTTAGAGAGTGTCAAAATGACTTGAAACCCCTTTCAACTTTTGATGATTTTTCTTGCACAATTGGATTTTTTTCATGTGAAGAGAGGTTGTTGATGATGATGATAAGAATCCATAGCAAAAAGAACCAACTCAAAATGTTGAAAATTGAGAGAGTTATGCACTTGTGATCACTGAATCTAACATTTGCTCAATTAGGTCAAACTTGTTGAGCCAACCTTGAATCTCTTTGAGCTTTCTTGGCAAAATAAAGCGCGATGAATCATAAGAGGCCTTGAAATGATGTTGTCTTGAATCACTCTCAAAGATGGAGCTTAAGTTCCAATGAAGCTTGTTGAAGAAGGCATATAAATAAACACATGAATCTATGAATCTTCTTGATGAATTCCACCACCAGCACAGACATGACCTTGAAGATTGAGCTCTTGTAATCCATTAGAGAACCCTAGATTAGATGGTGAGATGAATGCACTTGTGATCACATACAATGTGAACATTCAAAAGGACATATAAACAAATATTGATGTTAGTTAAAAGAATAAATGTACAAGATACACAAATCAAAGTGTTTGGTGATCTCTCAAGAGTAAAATTAAAGATAGGATAAAGAGATATTTTTAATAATATTTGTAGTAATATTTGTATGAGACAAGTTTGTACTCTTGGCATTACTTATGCCTCTTTTATTTAATTCATCTTTTGGCCTTAAAAAAATTCAATAACTAACTAATGAATATATATATTTAATTTATTCTATTATTCTCGGACATCTTCATTTAACTTAAATCACTATTATCTAATTAGGGCCATTTATTTCAATTTTTATAATATTATATATTTTTAAAATACACCGACAAAATTTTTTTATAAATAATTTTTAAATAAAAAATTAGTTTCAATAGTTTTTTATAAAATACTATTTTAGATATTTTATCATTTTACGATAATAATTTTTATATATTAAAATTTTCCATCTTAAAACACTCTGGGTGGATACTACATCAAATTCAAGAAATTTGTGTCAATAAATTTTGAAATTTCTCTGTATATGCGTTGCTTTATTTTTCAAACGGTGCTATGCATGGCACCGTAGTAATACTAGTCACGTAGACAAAATGAATTTATATATTAAAGTAAAATATAAATTTTGAATATTTTATAAGATTAGAGGGATCAATTTAGAATTTTAAATGAGTAGTAAAAATATTTAAGAAATGTAATTGAATGGTTTAAATAATTAAAAAATGTAAAATAATATATTATATTAAATAAGGTTTATTTTAATCATTAAATTGAATGACATAGATGTGGTTTCATTAAATTATAAACACCACTATATCACAGCCAAAGCAAACTACCCAACAGAACAAAAAGAAGACTTTAGATAAGGTCAATGGTGGAACATGAAGATTGTGTCATGAAACTGCAACCCCCGAACCATCAGAACTCTTAATAGGCTAATTTTTCCAACCTTTCTGAATTTTATTTTTCTATGAAACAAAGAAATTTTTGCTAATGATAAAGTCTTTAATCAATTGCTTAGTATTAAAAGTCTCACCAATATTCATTGTATCAACTATCTAATTAAAATTACTTTATCATATTTTTTATCTTCAAAATAAATTTTTTATATTTCGTTTGCAAAGCTTATGCTTTATCTTTTTTTTAATTTTAAAGACTTTTTTTCTTCTTTCTGTAATGCATATTCTATCAAATCGGTTTTTATTATAAATTGATATTTTTTTAATATATTACTTTACTTGTTGTGTTATTTTACTTGGTGGGTTACTTTAATGATTAAGTTCTTGCTTGTTAAAGTTACGTAAAAGCTAATGATGTCTACTATTTAAAGTATATTTGCTTTGAATTTTCTTTTTCACTTCAACAAATAAGTTTATTGTTTGACTCTATGTATATATTTTGTAACGTAGTTTCAGCTTTCTGTAACTTTTAACAACATAACCTTTTCTTCAACAAATTATTTATTTATTTATTTATTATTTTGTGGTTTCTAATGATCTTTTCTCCACCACTTTATTATAACATCTATTTTTTTACATGTTATCTAGAGCTTCATTGATCTTAACGTGTATGTGATAAAAAATCAACAAAAAAATTCACAAAAAATCTTTAAAATTATAAATTGCTTTCAACAGTAGTTCTTTACCTTCGCCTCCTGTGTTTGCAGGAGAAAACTATCATTTATAGGCTGCAAACATGAAAGCTTATTTGAGAGCTCAAAGTTTATGGGATATAGAAAATGGAAGCAACCCACCACCTCTTCCAAATAATCCAACAGTAACTCAAATAAAAAATCACAATGAGGAATTGTCAAAAGAAGGAGGAGCATTTGCCAAAATACATGCAACACTACATGATGATATATTTATCAAGATCTTGAATCTTGAGATTTCAAAAGAAGTTTGGGACAAGTTGAAGGAGGAGTTCTAAGGGAGTGAAAGAACAAAGAAGATGAAAATGTTAAACTTGAGAAGAGAGTTTGAATCACTAAAAATGAAAGAAACCAGAACTGTTAGAGAATTTTCTGACAAAATTTTGAAGGTTGTTTCACAAATCAGATTGCTGGGAGAAGAACTCAATAATTAAAGAGTTGTAGAAAAATTATGGTGTGTCTTCTAGAGAGGTTTGAAGCAAAAAAAAATCTTATCTCAAAGAAACTAAGGATTTTTCTCAAATCACACTTGCA
Source organism: Vicia faba (assembly GCA_948472305.1). Classification (NCBI taxonomy): domain Eukaryota; kingdom Viridiplantae; phylum Streptophyta; class Magnoliopsida; order Fabales; family Fabaceae; genus Vicia; species Vicia faba. Next base: position 105,416,889 of record OX451737.1, read on the forward strand.
AAGCTTGTTAATGCTTTACAAGCTATTGAACAGAGAAGATCCTTAAGGATGAAGAAAATGTTGAAGGTGCTTTTGTGGCCAGCACCAAAGGCAAAAAGAAAAGCTACAATAGTTTTGGGAAAAAAGTATTTTGGCGAGAAGAAAGGAAAAAGAAAAATGGAGGAATTCAACAAGAAAGGATAAAGTTGGAAAAAAAATGTCCACTTTGTCAACATTGTAAAAAGGATCGCATTTAGAGAAATATTGTTGGTACATGCAAGAAGTTATATGTAGAGTCTGCAATCAACTTGGTTATGTGGAGAAGGTTTGTAAAAACAAAGCAAACCAGCAAGGACAACAAGCCCAAGTTATTTAACACCAACAACAAGAGGAGCAATAATTCATGGCTTTTTGCTATTCTGTCAATAGTAGCAAAGAAATATGGCTAATAGATAGTGGATACTCCAATCACATGACTCATAATGTTGGTATTTTTAAGGAACTTGGTAAGTCCTTTTACTCTAAAATTACTATTGGCAATGAAGAACATGTTAATGTCAGAGGAAAAGGTGTTGTAGCTGTTGAAACTCCCTCGGGTATCAAATACATTTCAGATGTTTTATTTGTACCTGAAATAAATCAAAGTCTTTTAAGTGTTGGGAAAAATGATGGGAAAGAACTATTCATTGCATTTCAAAGACATGAGATGCACTATTCTAGATCCTTCTGAATCTAAGTTAATGACGATTGAAATGAGAGGTAAAAGTTTTCCAATAAAATGAAAGCAATCAACCATGCATATTTTCCAAGTACTGGTCATAGAATTGCAGACCCCCAAACCATCATAACTTTCAAAAGGATAATTCTTTCCAACCTTCCCGAAATTATTTTTCTCTACGAAACAAAGAAACTTGCTAATGATAAAGTATATAATCAATTGCTTAGTATTAAAAGTCTCACTAATATTTACTGTATTAGCTCTAATAATTACAAGCAAAAAAATAGTGAATGGTGAAAAATATTATAAAGGAAACAAAACACGTTACTTTCAATTTTTTTATCATTCACCATTTTTGCTGGTAATATAGTTCTTCGGTAAAACCGAGGGAAAAGTCTTTATTTTATTTTATTTTTTAATTTACAATGAAAAAACTTTCCTCTCGATTTAAAAAAATAACTGAATGGTTTAGTTACGCATAAACAACAACGAATTTATGTCCTACATTTATAAAATAATAGTTCTCAAAATATTGCCAACCAGGGTCTTCCCTGTGATTTTGATTGCTCTGTCAAAATTATGATTTTGGTGCCATTTTTCTTAATTCATAATTTATTTACCAGATTTATAAGTCATTTAGTTATAAATATATAATTGTAAAAAAAGTAAAAAATTACATTAATATTAAAAAATTTATATCAAATCAAAACTATAATAAAATTATGACAACGTGGATTATAATATATCTATCAATCTGAACATGTATCAGTAGGATTCCAATTTTCACACTGACTGCAACCTTCGACTATTAATCTTTGAATATCATCCTCCTAGCATTTTTTGCTCCAAAATCACCAATAATCTTATCAGAATAAATATTTTTTAAAAAATCATCTTCAATTGAAATAAAAGCAAGACTATTTAATCTAATATGCGACATTGTCAATCACAAATAAAATTTTAGCAATTTTAATTTTGGAAAACTCCTCTCAACCGATGCAATATGAATAGTTAATATTATTCTGGAAGTTAAGCATACATTAGAAAAACCATTGAATGTCTTAAGAGAACTCAATATCATAAAACTAGATTTTGATTCAACTATTAAAATCTCTTTGATGATTTTTAATTCTTCATATAAAATAAAATCAAAATCATAAGAATTGTCATGTTTTAAATTAGTTTCAAGATTTATCAGATAATTTTAAGTTATCATCAAAAAATGACTTAAGTCTATTAATATTAAACAAAAATTCAAAAATATTTCTACGAATTTGACATTTTTGAGTAAACACTCGTTCAATATCCATTTCATTTGCAATTATTTCAACACTAGCAATAGCCTTAGTAAAACCAGATTCTCTATATTTTTTCAAGTGATTAATCAAACCTTTTACTAACTATATAGCCACATCAATTCACATGTCTTTTTTTTTTGTAAATTTTTGCTAATTTCATTAACAAATAACAACTCAAACCTGATATTCATAGCTAGTAAAAATTCAAAGTTCCCAATTCCATTATGTGCTAAACATTCAGCTTCTCTTAATCTTTGAATCATTATCTTATTCAACTAGTTGAAGTAAAGCTTCTTTCGTGTCTGAAGTTTGAGTTTTAAAGTTTCTTTTCTTATAAACTCTTGAAGATGTTTTTCAATTATTATGCTTTTTTGAAATCTGATTTGTAAGTCAATCCATTCACTTATAAAAGCCACGTGTGTGTGTGTGTACCGCTTGATTCATGTTCTTTAAGCCTAATCATAAGATTTCAGATGTTGAAGCAAAAAAAGAATTTGGAACTTTCACTGACTCCGAGCGTCTCATCGGTGATGTTGATAAGAATCAGGTCGCCATGAACCCTATCAACACGGTCTTCTGTATATTTTCTCGATCTACTCAATATTATACGCATATGATCTTTATGTATATTCAATTTTGTTGCTCATCCGGTGATAATTTTGTTGTGGTTACCGTGCAGAAATGATAACTATGTACCTGCTATCATCATGCTTTTGGAATATAGACCTGCGAGTGCATCGTCAACTTATTGCCTTACAATTTTATTTTTTGACCATATTATGGCCCATGTATAAAAAAAGCATCAACATTTCATTTGTTTGATTTCAATCTTATAGAATGGTAAGATATTCACTTGTCTGAATGAACGTGTAGATACATTTCCTTCTCACTAAGCTTCTTCTACTGATATTGGAATCTGTGAATTTAAGATCAAAAACTGAAAATAAAAATGATGAATCAAAGACATAACCCAAGAGAGAAACCGATTCAAAATAACTAGTTAATTTTAATAAACTACAAGGGTTTGAATTTGATGAAAGATCGATTCAGGACCATATCGATTCAGGACCATAACAACAACAGAAAACTTTGTTAAAGTTGTAATGTCCGTTTTAAATTTAATTAAAATAATCATTTGTGTGTTGTATTATGTTGAATTTGTTGTCGTAGTCGGGTGTGCGTGTAGTATTACCGTCGGGCGAGATTGTCGTTACCGGTTAAATAAATTAATTATCGGAAATAAATATTATTCGTGGAATAAATAGTGAATAAGATTTAATTGGGCCAAATTAGTAATATAATGTAGTAAAATGAGGTGGTGCAAACAGTGATCCCAAAGGAAATTATTACCAAATTAATTAAGTAATTAAAATAAAATATTTATTAAAAATAGAAATTTGGTTTCATTATGTGAAAAACAAAATTAAGGGTTTGAGAAGAGGCAGAAGAGAGAAAGTGGAGTCACGTGGAAATTGGCCGGAAAAACCATAATTAGAGCATTGATCGGAATCGGAATCGAAGAGCGAATTTAGCACCGAAAATCTTAAAGTTGCCTCCAATCCAAAGGTAAGGGGTGGGGTTCAACTTTATAATCGGTTGTATGATAAATATTATATGGGATTGATTAGGGATTAATTTTTCATAGTCGATCGATGATCGTAAATGGTTCTGTCCAAAATTTGAATGAATGTGTTAGTTGCTGTGAAATTGCTGTTGTGTCGTGTGTATATGTGATATCTTCCAATTTCATATTGGTTGCTGTGAATGATTATTCATACGATTGTATTATAAATTATGTTAATTCATTTGTTATGCTGGCCCTGTTAATCGACCATGACTGTGATCGAAACCGAAACGAAAACGGGAGAAAACGAGGAATTCTGGAAGGACTGAAAGTTGGGGCCTTAGTTTAGGAAAATAGCACTGAAGAATTTTAAAGATTAATTACGTAACAGTGGATGAGTGAATAAATGGTGATACCGTAAATCGCTTTTCATACACATGAGATTAAAATTGGATTTGTTGTGGATATGCTTTTATGGTAACTTGACTGTCACAATTTACTGTTCATATTGCAGTGGTATATAGGGATCTAAATAATAATAAAAAAGAGGAACATACAAAAAAAAAAATTAAAGATTCAGAACAACTTGAGTTTAAAGACAGTTGTAAGAACGAAGGAAAAAGTGCTCCCTTAAATAAAGGTAGAGATTTAAATATTAGCATAAGTAATAAACCTCATGTTGATGGAATGTTTTTGACATATTATGTTTTGACATATTTAAATATAAACATAAATAATGAACCTCATAATATATATACATATACCTTGTTTTCTTTCCTATAGTGATTAATGTTAGCTACAGGGTCTTTAATGCAACAAGCAATAGTCTGTATAGAACAAATTGGAAATACCCTATTAGGCATAGTAAGAGTGAGGAACATGAGTAACATTAAGATGAATAAAATTATGAGTTAGAAAACAGTGGCACTCATTGAGTAGTAATAAAATAGTAACAGAACAAAACGATTATAAAACATTGGCGATTAACCGGGACACGATCGAAATGATAGAATATTAGTCTGGTAATAAATTAGTAGTTGTTGTATCAGTGACAAAATAACCCGTAAATGTATCGATGTTGAATGTGTGGAATTAGTTTAAGTCGCCACAAAAACGTTGCTAAATTCTGTTGTTGATAAATATGTTGCTTTGGTTGAATGGTACTGAATTTTTGTTGTTGTTAAATGATTGACTTGCTTGAAATGTGTGCATCTGTTTATGTATGAAAATTGTTGTAGGCCGATGGCTAACGTTGAGTTGTGGAGTTTACGTTGTTGTTGTTGTTTTGTCGAGTCCATAAATGTTTCATTATAGCATAAAATCCACGTTGTGCCCGAGAGGGTGGCCATAAAGGCAAAAATCCATGTTGTGCCCGTAATGGGTGGCCATAAAGGCAAAAATCCATGTTGTGCCCGTAATGGGTGGCCACAAAGGCAAATTTTTACGTTGTGGAGTTCTTCTCCAATGGTACCACATGCATATGCACAGTTGAGTCTCATTACATTGCATTTTTTATTTTTCCTTTTTTACAATTAAATTTAAATATTTTCTATTTTATTTGAATTTCAAAACTAAAATGGTGACAATTTCGCGGTCCAGACCAGTACCCGTGCGGACGCACATATATCCTACTAGTTTTGAATAGATATTGTAGAATGCTTGCTAATTTTTTTCTAGAGCGCCCTTTTGAGATTTAACAACAATTTCAATTCGCTTCTTTCTTTTCCGCTTTTGATGACCAAAAAGTTGTTTTCTAGGTAACATTTCAAAAACTCAAAAAGCCTATAAATATAATGAATAAATAATAGCAATAAATTAATAATATTTACATCTGAATTTTTTATTGTTGGCTCTATACCTCTGCTAGATGTCCCAACGACCAAAACAAACCCACCCATGTACTGTAGATACAAAAAGTATCAACATATGAAGTATAAATTAATAAAGAAATAAACTAACTAACTAAACTACAAAACGTGTATAGTAACATCATGAAACAAATTGATAAAATTACAACTAACGGGATTGATAAAAAAATATATACTCACATAGCCGATAAGAGATATCCTCAAATGAGATAGAAAAGGGAACGAAAGAGGTATATAGTGCAAGGATTTTTTTCTAGAATATTAAAAGCCTAAATGTCATTTTCACTAATTTTAAAGTTTCTACTTTTACAGTGAATTACAGTTATGTGAAGATTTTTTTTTGACACAGTTTATGAGAATTTTTTTTTTGTACAAAATGAGATTGATTTTAATATATTAATAATTAATTTTTTTATTAGATTTTAAGCTTATAAAAAATTGTTAATATATATATAGGAACTAAAATAAAAAACACGCTAACTTATAAGTATGATAAAAATATATAAGTCCGAATTTTTTTCATCCCCAACTTTCATAGAAGCAACCTATAATTAAGGGAATTTTTTTTTGGAATAACTAGGTATTAAAATTTTTTTTCGCAAATAACCATGTTTCGAAAAAAATTATACAAATAACCATTTTCAGATGACTCCCCAAAGGAGGAGCCATCTCACTTGGCGCCTACACCTACTTTTTAAGGGGAGGCGCCATCTCACTTGGCGCCTAGGTGCTTAGGGCTTTCCCTAAGCCAAGTGAGATGGCGCCTTAGTGCATTTGCTAGGGCAATTTTCGCGTTGTTTTTTCAATCTGGTGCATTACGTATTCGATATAGGATTAACAAAATTTACTTTTTATTTACAAAAAATAATTACACCCATAAGTATTACATAAAAAAAACATATTAGATAAAAAAACAGATTGATCAGTGGTCCCCCAGAACCCGGTAATGACCCCCGGTTCCGCATCCCCGTCCTCGCCTTTCCCGTGATGGGTGTCGTCGTGTTTCCTGCTGTGGGAGGGTTGATGGTCCAGCGAAGTCAATGTGTTCCGGATCCATGAAATCAGTCAGATCTCCATATCTAGAAGATCCATTTTGGTACATTCGGTTACCCATACCCTCAAAGTTTGGTCGTGTTGGTGGTGGGTGGGGTTCCATGGTTGGTCTGTAGCATTGATCGTCTGAGTACGGGGTGTAGAAAGGAAATGGATCTTGGGGTGTTTGGTATTGAGGATGTTGGGTGGTCTGGTGATACTGTGGTTGATGGTAAGTTGGGTCAGTTAGTTCATAATCTTCCGACATTCCCAGATCAGGGCTAAGGCTGGATGTTGAGGGGCCCATATTGGGATATACAGAAGACTAAAATTGTGTGTGGGGTATGCAGTTGTGTTGGTAATGTGATTGGAATTGCGGTTGGGTGTGAGGCATATGGGGGTATTGGTACTGAGGTGGTGATTGTGGTTGGTTGTGGGGCATTTGGGTGTAATTGTATTGTGGTGGCGACTGTGGTTGGGTGTTTGTGGTTCTGTTTCGTCTGGGGGGTTGGCGGGAGGTTGATGTGTGTTAGGTTTGTTGTTGGGGAAATGAGGCTTGTGCCTATTGTGTTCGTGGGTCAACCAAATACCTTGGATGAGACACGTGCATTTTAGGGTTACTAAACGACCTGTAGCAAGATAAATACTAATCCGTGTGTCGCATATTACCATGATTGAGGAAAATCGGGAATTGCAAGACATGTCGGTGACGCCTCTGCCACATCTTACACCATTCTGGAGCAAAGTCTTTCCAGTTGGTAAGACCCCATTGGGTGTCGAGCCTTTTGAGATGCCATGAGGACAAACAAGTCGGATCACTGGGTATCTCTTGATGCATTCTGAACTGCATCTTCACACGGTCGCTGTGGTGCATCTCCACTACATTGAACTGTATGATTGTAGTCTCGGCGCTCCAAATTGATGCATCCTAGGGTTTGGTTCATGGCCCAAACCCAAATATAGTCTCCAGACAAACTGCGCATAAAATTAAATCAGGTTAATGAAAATGTAATATATAAATAACTTAAAATTAGAAAAGTTGAAAGGTACGACGTACATCATCCGGGCCTAGGTGATCCAATAGATTGCGGTATAGTGCGACATTGAATCTTGGATTCTTGCCGTAATCCATACCCCTCACGCAATACCTAAAGGAAATGAAAAATATTTTATTTTTATCATATCTTTGGTAAAGAGATGAATAATAATAAATGATATAACTTGATGACTTACTTTGTTGCGTACGGGAAAATGAATGTGTTGTTGTTGACGGGGTTTAGGGACTCCATCCTCCACCAACCCCAGGCTTGAAGTAAAAAAGCGCAGCCATAAAATGTATATTTTTTCTTGATTACATTTTTGCACAAGGAACTGTATAGGTGGGCTAAAACAGCAGAACCCCAACTATACTTTCTAGTTTTTTCGAAGTCTCTAAGTAAATTAAATACATAAAATTTACACTATTTCCCGTACTTTCGGGAAATAAAAAGGTTCCAAATAGTATTATTAGATAAGTTCTAGCTTTTATTACCCTGTCTTTCTCGGAGGAATTTTCGTTTAATTCCAAAGTCGCATAATGATTTTTAAGCTCAGTTAGTAGTATACCCTGACCTCTCGCACCACCACCTTCAACCATATCCCTGCCCAACAATTCTTCACACAGAGAATTGGGTTGTTGAACTGACCCATTAACAGCCTTACCGTTGATAGGGAGACCCAGTAACATGTACACATCCTCTAGCGTGACGGTACATTCACCTATTGGTAGGTGAAATGTATGGGTTTCTGGTCTCCACCTTTCCAACATTGCAAGTATGAACTTTGAATCAATTGTGCAGTTAAAGATCTTTATAACATGTATGAAACCTGCGTATTCCAGATATGGTAAGATAAATGGGTCGGGAGCAAGGTAGTTGTGAGACCGGATTCTGAATCTTTTGGTATCCTGAGTTAATAATGTGAAAGGTGTAAGATTAAGTAAGATGAACAAAGCATTACCAGAAGTATAAAAAATGTATAACTATAAAAGAAACTTACAAATACTGCAATGTTGTCCCTTGTGCCTCTATGAGAATCTCCCATTGTGAGAAGAGCCATTGTTGAAAATGCCTGAGATTATGAAAGACTTAGAAATTGTAAGAGATTATGAAAGAGTTTGTAGCAGAGAGTGAGACGATTGTGGGTGCGAGAGAAGTATGTTATGCTCTGTATTTATAGGCAAAAAAATTTCATAGAGTAAGTGAGGTGGTAGCTGGTGCATGCATGCATAATAAGTGTCACTCTTCTAGTGTAGGCGCAGGCTAGGTGGCAGCCATTGGAGAAGGCATCTCTGCATGCATGTAACACGATTGGACATGAAGGGAGGTGCCATTGGACTTGGAGAAAGAGTACAAAAATGAAAGGTGTCGCCATCCCCATTGGCGAATAAGAGGTGGCATGGGTTGCAGAGTAGGCGCAGGCTAGGTAATAGCCTTGGAGAAGGCATGCCTGAATGCATGTAACACTATTGGACGTGATGAGAGGATACTTACAGGTTACAGTGTAGGTGCAGAGTAGGCGCAGGCTAGGTGGCAGCCATTGGAGAAGGCATCTCTGCATGCATGTAACACGATTGGACATGAAGGGAGGCGCCATTGGACTTGGAGAAAGAGTACAAAAATGAAAGGTGTCGCCATCCCCATTGGCGAATAAGAGGTGGCATGGGTTGCAGAGTAGGCGCAGGCTAGGTAATAGCCTTGGAGAAGGCATGCCTGAATACATGTAACACTATTGGACGTGATGAGAGGAGACTTACAGGTTACAGTGTAGGTACAGAGTAGGCGCAGGCTAGGTGGCAGCCATTGGAGAAGGCATCTCTGCATGCATGTAACACGATTGGACATGAAGGGAGGCGCCATTGGACTTGGAGAAAGAGTACAAAAATGAAAGGTGCCGCCATCCCCATTGGCGAATTAGAGGTGGCATGGGTTGCAGAGTAGGTGCAGGCTAGGTGACAACCTTGGAGAAGGCATGCCAGAATGCATGTAACACTATTGGACGTGAAGGGAGGCGCCATTGGACTTGGCGAAAGAGTACAAAAATGAAAGGTGTCTTCATCCCCATTGGTGAATAAGAGGTATCATGGTTTGCAGAGTAGGCGTAGGCTAGGTGCAAGCCTTGGTAACACTATTGGACGTGATGGGAGGAGCCTTAGAGGTTACAGTCTTAGTTAATTCAAATTCAATATGACCTATTTAGTCTTACATTTATCAAAATACTGATTCACTTAATCTCTCAAACCTTCTAACCTTCAAACCTTCAAACAATCAAACCTTCAAACCTTCAAACAATCAAACCTTCAAACCTTCGAATAACTCATAAACTTCAAACCTTCCAACCTTCAAACCTTCAAACCTTCAAACAATCATACGCAGTGGCCTCTGCACCCCAATATGTCATCAGTGCACATTTCAACGGTGAGACATACATTTGTCCCACCTTTGGGTTTTTGTTTAGAGACACAGACAACATCCGATTTCATTTAAACGGGAAAGCCAATTTCTTGTACTTCAAAAAACGATTGGAGGCCAAACTTGGACGAGGCCCGGTGACACAAATATTTTATCAGAATCCAGTTTTTTTTTGTAACAACCAAATAATATTTCATAAGGTTGAGGTTCAAGATGACGAGGATCTTCAGAATATGTTTTCCAGTCATGTGTATTCCGGGTACGACTCTATTAAGTTGTACATTATGCTGCGAGAGCCTCAGGTGACACAAGTGGTTGATCCTTTGGAGACCGAACAAGCAGAGGTAGATGCCGTTGATGAAGAAGAAGAAGATGACGAGTTAGAGTTTGACAAAATGGTGAATGATGATTCTGAAGATGATGGGATACCTGGTATTCCTGCAAACGAGATCTACACACCACCTCCGCACATGACAAACTTCAACATGGGCGGAGATGAACCGTCTTCTGATTTATTTTTCAATCCGTATATGCAGTCGGATGAAAACTTAAAAGAGAAAGACAAGTTTCGTAACAGAAAAGAATGTATCAGAGCCATAAAAAAATTCCACATGCTCAACTCGGTCGATTTTAAGGTGGACCGTGTAAACCCAGAAAGGTACAAGATCAAGTGTGTCCGCCCTGATTGTATGTTCAAGCTCACTGCATCATACAGATTAAGAGGTGATTGCTGGGTCATAGGTTCCATGTCTACCCACACATGTGTTAGTTCTACTTAACCACGGGACTATCGAAAACTTAATTACGATCTCATTTGTTAAGAAATCCTACCACTCGTCAACAACGATCCATCTTTGAAGGTGAAAACCATCATCTCCCACATCACTATGGTTTTTAACTATACTTTGTCTTATCGTAAGGCGTGGTTAGCAAAGACCAAGGCGATTGAAAAGGTGTACGGAAACTGGGAAGAGTCATACCAAGAACTTCCTCGCTACCTGAATGCAATCCAGACTTATTCTCCGAGTACTGTTTACATTCTGGAAACAGTGCCAGCATACGCCCAAGATGGTAGTCAACTAAACAGAAATGGAATATTCAGTCGAGTGTTTTGGGCATTTCAACCTTGCATCACAGGGTTTGCATCATGCAAACCAATTATATAAATTGGTGGGACTTGGTTGTATGGGAAATACAAAGGCACGCTACTGATGGCAGTTGCACAAGATGGCAACAACAACATTTTCTAAATTGCCTTTGCCCTAGTCGAGGGGGAGACTGGTGGTGGTTGGAGCTTTTTTCTGAAAAACCTGCGAACACACGTGGCTCCTCAACCAGATCTTTGTTTGATCTCGAATAGACATGCATCCATTGAAAGTGCATATAATAATCCTGCAAACGGTTGGCATGACCCTCCTTCGACGCATGTCTATTGCGTTAGACATATCGTCTAAAATTTCACGAGGGAGATCAAGGACAAAACACTAAGGAAAGCGGTTATGAATGCGGGATATGCATTGACGCAACCCACATTCAAATATTACCACAACGAGATCTGTTTGCACTACAAGAAAATTGGCAGATTGCGGCAGGTATTTTTGTAGATTACGACGGTTAAAACCGTCGCAATTTGCTTTCCACGACGGTTGCTTTACCATCGCAGAAGTGTGTGTCCCCAACCTATTTCGCGACGGTTACAAAAACTGTCGTTCAAGTTTACGACGGGTTGATACCGTCGTGACTATCTTTTGAGTTTCTTTTAATTATTGATGGCGACGGTTCGATACTGTCGTGAATATCTTTTGAAATTGATTAAATTGTTTATGGCGACGGTTCGATACCGTCATGACTTTTGTTGATTATTTTTAATTGTTGATTACGACGGTTCGCTACTGTCGCCATGACTTTTGTTTATGTCTTGATTTTTTTTATTTTTCTATTATATATATTTTTTATTTAAATTATTATCTATGTAAAAAATTTTAAATATAGTTTTTTTTTGTGTTATTTTTTTCTTTAAATTATTTCTTCTTTAATATATTTATTTATAGTATTATTTTTTGTTTTATTTTCTATCACTTTGTAATATAGTAAACATAATTTCAATAAAAAATATTTAACATCAAATAAGCATTATAATATCCAAAAAAATGTGTGTTCCATAATCATGTAAAATGCGAGTTCCATAATCATGTCAAGTAGTACAAAAAACCCAAAATATATCAATTCCTAATCTTATAATAATAAGTATCATTATGCCAAAAATACATGAGAAAGTTCACAATCTAATTATCTCGATCATAGCAAAGTCTAATTTGTCCCCCCTGAAGTTCCATTATCTCAAATACGGTAGCTAGACTCAGATGAACGTCTACCATCAGCGGGTGATTCCAATCCCTAAAAAAATGTATTAAAATAATAATCTTTAAAATAATACTCATAAAATTTAACTTTAAATGCGTCAAAATAATACAAGGATATCCCCATATAAATATAAATTAATTAAAGGGGCAAAATGCAGCTCACATTTACTCAAATGGCCAAAAACATTGTTTAAAATAAAGGCAGTAGTAAAAAGTAAAAACTGAAACAAAAGAAAGGAATGCATAATGAAGTGAGATGAAGATTAAAATGGATCCAGAAACACATCATGGATATAAATCTTTTGTGACCCAAAATACAGTAACCAGAACCAGAAGGACACCTGTCATCCTCTTCATCAAACTCGGCGTCAGAATCTGTTGATGTAATTGTCACATCAGGCTTAAGTTGTGCAGATTGAAGCAAGGGAGGCATGACAAATCCCATGTATGGGAGAAAATCCTGCCCAAGGCACTTGCAAAGTCGTGCCCATGCCTGAGAATATAAAATCCAAGTAAAAATCTGAGGTATAAATGTATTTAAACTATAACAAGAGAATATATAAATATATGATCCAAAGTTGATGTCAACAAATGGAAGGAAAAAAAAGGATCATACTTGTAACATGTAACTTGCAGTTGGATCATCAGCATCCAGTTGAGATTGTTGCAGTGACATCAAGACATCCATGACCTAGTCAATGAAGAATGAAAACCATACATTAGCACACAAAAAGTGAATAACAATCAGATTGTATGAAATAAGATATAAAAACTATTTGGATAAAAAAATAAACAAAAAAACATGCTAAAATAAATTTAAATCACCTGCTTGGCATCATCCCTGAACTTCTCCTTTCCAACAGCCATTCCTACCAAACTAATACACTCCATTGCTTTGGCACGAAGCATACGATTAGATTTATCATTTGCATTCAATAAAATAGCTTTTAGATATGGGGTTACAGCATCATAATACTTCTGAAATTTCTCCTGTTGACATGAGATTTAAATTTATTAAAAGACTTAAAAACAATGTGATTCCAATACAGAAGAATTGTTATATAAAGCACCTGTGAAGAATCAGCAACAGATGCTAATGCTGTCAAAGCACCTTCTTGAACCATCTGGTTTCCACCCTATAATTCATGCATGAAAAGAGATGAAATCATATAATTCCAAGTTTATCATCCCAAATCTATAAAATATAAAGCAGCATAACACCTTTGGGATGCAACAATTGATGAAACAAAGTAACATTATACAACAATACTCACAGTCATGAAAGAAAAACTAACAAATTAGGAATCTAAGGCTTCCAAGTATAAAAATTCAAAGATGAGTAAAAAATAGATAGAGTAAATGCAGATCCTCTCAAACGACAAACAAATGAGAATCCATGAAATTTCTTTATTTTCAAACAAAATCAAAAAGTATAATCAAACAAAGACCATATGATCTCCTTCACCAAGATATTATTTAAATATTCTCATACGTTCATGCCTATAAATATCAATAACAAACAAATACCATATGATCTCCTTCACCAAGATATTATTTAAATATTCTCATACGTTCATGCCTATAAATATCAATAACAAACAAATACCTGAAGGAGTACAAGAAGTTTGCTCACAATCCCATCCAAATAAGGTATTAGAATATCTGGGTTACAATTCTCGGTAAAATTTAGCACTGCAGAAGTTGCATGAGCCTGCAATATGATAGTAATAAATTGAATGATAAACATGATTCAGCCCTTCATAAATTCAAATGAGATATCAATAATCAGGAACTTCAAATAACCATATAAGAAATGATAAAATGATGAAAATATATTTAAAATGCATAACTAATAAAATTAGCCCAGCCAGTTTAATACTCTCATGTTAAAATGTCTGATAAGTATGAGAACCCCTCTGCACAAAACCTTTAGAGAACTGAGGATAATTACAAAGGTATACAAACTATGTTAACAGACACTAAAACCTATAAACAATCCATGAGGTAACACGAGATAATAAATACATGAGATTACTTTGACCAAGCACATGCAGAATCAACCAATGCATAGAAAAAAGTTGCTTGTCCCCGGTATAGTATAATACAATACATAATCAAGGGTCAAATGGAAGAACAAGAATGAAATCCAATAAAGCTAGATTATCAAGTCCATCTTAACCTAATATGATTGAGAACATGGAATGGTCAATAAGAACAAATTTAGATGACAATAAATTAAGATAGTTGACAATGTAGTTGGTTGATTTAAAAGTGCAAACCTGTACTCGAGGATTTTGAAAATCATCCATGGCTCCCGCTAATGCAGGAAGCACTAAGTGATGATAGTTAATCTGCAAGTTTGGTCCTAAATCTGTGGACAACTGTCCAATTGCGTTTATAGCCGCCCACCGTACCCGAGGGTTTGGATCAGGAAATGAATTTAACACCATTGACAATACATGCTCCAGATTCTTAGTCATCACCTTCACCACCAAAGATTAGGTTTTAATACACATGCATAAGTTGTTTTTCCACATAATAATCCCAACTATTCACCGAAAATGCAGTCAAACAAAGGTTTAAATTTGAAAAACAACAGAGACAAAACAACAAACAGATGTTGGCCAATTATAATTGTAACTTAAATACAAAGGCATGAACATGTTTTACAAAACAACAATAGAATAATAGTTAATACAATAAATTTAAACAAAATATCATTTATGATGAGCATGGGCTGGTACAAATAAAAGAATACCTTGGAACAACCCTCTGCAATTTGTGCAAAGGCAACGAGTGCAGCATGGCGCTTTTGCCATTCAGGTGCAGACAAGTAAGTTGGCAGCAACTCAGACGCAACTGGAACTATCGTGTTCCCGCCCAAAGAAATTGAAAGTCTATCCAAACATTCTTGTCCAAATCCGTAGTTACTAGTCTCACCAGAATCCTCATCTTCAGACACCACAGCATGCCAAGCAGCATCATCCTCAATATCCAGCAACAAATTCATCAGCACACCAAATAGCTTTTTCACAAACTGTGGCAACTTCCTCATCATCCCAGGAGCATGCTCCCTCGCCTCAGCAAGGGTAATAACAAACTCAATAGCCAAATGGCGAGTCCCTTCTTCCAATGACTCGGCCTCACTGATTTGCAGCATGGCACCAACAACATCAACAATCTGCCTTCGCAAGAAACGTGGCTCAGTCCCTGCAAGCTCAATGAGGAGTTCAAGTGCGTCTTGTGCAATCGCCTCCTGACCAGAATTCAATGCCTTTGTCAATGTCTGCATCATCAGAGGAAGCAAATATTGGAACCTATTATCAGACATGAACCCAAACTTAGTAAGAAGTTTGCCATCAGAACAGATGATTAAGCCAATAACGATAACAGTCTCCCCAACTTCACATATAGAATTCAACATTAATCATAGGTAACTACATATCAACTTTTCACGAAACTTATAAACTAAACTCGTTACAATTTAAGGTGTACAGTATGTTGCTAATTTATGATAGCTTTGCATAACAAACTAAACTCATTCCAATTCAAGGTCTATGTTGTGAATCTATGATAGCTTTGAGTAACATTGATTCCCTAAAATGCTATAGAGGATAGGCGCTATTGTTAAGAGTAAAACCCAATGTACAAAGTAAAAAAAAAATGCACACAATTAAAAAGACCTTTGTACTTAAAGAAACCTAAAGTACATAGCAACAAAACTTAGGCAAACAAGAAGAATAAAATAAAAATTTTTGAGCTCAAGAACATAACATTACTCTTGAATGAGTTTGGATGGAAGCTTATACCCTAGAGAAAAAACCAACTGTTTAAACAAATGAGGAATTTATCCGCAAAATCCCACTAGCTGACCGCAATTTCGCAACAATTAGGAACCGCTGCCCTACTGCTGACCCTACCATTCTGTTCCGCTGCTATTGCATGCTATTGACAACTTAGTTTTAAGGTTCACCCAATTTGGAGAATAATTCAAACTTACCAACACTAATAACTAAGTGCATCTCAATTTTGATATGAAACCTATAAACTCATTCAATATAAGTTAATCCAAATTGGAGCAATGCTAATTCATGCTATTGACAACATAGTTTTAAGGTTAATCCAAATTGGAGCAATGCTAATTCGTTAATCCAAATTGGAGCAATGCTAATTCGTTAATCCAAATTGGAGCAATGCTAATTCGTTAATCCAAATTGGAGCAATGCTAATTCGTTCATCCAAGCAATGCCAATTCGTTCATCCAAGCAATGCCAATTCGTGCTATTGACAACACAGTTTTAAGGTTCATCCAAATTGGAGCATAATTCAGATCTATCAACAATAATCAAAAGGTAAGTCCATCTCAATTTTTATATGAAACCTATAAACTCGTTCAGTTCAAGTTAATCCAAATTGGAGCATAATTCAAATATGCACTGCTATTGCATGCTATTGACAACATAACTAAGTCCATCTCAAGTTTTATATTAAACCTATAAATTCATTCCAAGTTAGTCCAAATTGGAGCATAGTTCAAATCTGCATTATAGACAACATAACTAAACACATCTCAATTTTGGAATGAAACCTATGGATTCGTTCAATTCAAGTTAGTTCAAATAGGAGCATAATTGGAATATGTAATACCTGTCACGGTCAGAGGGATTGGAGAGACACTGAACAAAATTGATGCTGGCAGCAAGAGCAGCGATGCGGACATCTGATGATGATGTAGCAGCGCTAAGGCTGCGGAGGAAAACAGAGTGAAGAGTAGACAATTGAGGAATTAGGGTTTCACCTATGTAATGAGCCAATTGAGCAAACACAAGTATCGAAATCTCCTGAAGCCTAGCGTCAGGTGAAGTAAACAACTGGAAGAGAAGCGGGAGTAGGTCAGGCCACGAAGCAAGGTCTTCGGAGAGAAGTGCAAAAGCAAGTTCAGAAACCGTGTCGCATAGCTTCTTAGCAATGGATTTGACAGGCTCTTGATGGAGAGAGGAGAGGAGGAGGGAACGGAGAGTGGATTGAGTGAAGGCGGTTAGGTGTGGGTAGATGAAGGAGTCGTCGTGGTGGCGCGTGAGGTGGCGGCGGAGGAGGATTGTGGACATGGTGCGGGTTTCAGGGTTCGGGGAAGTGTGGAGAAGTTGGGCGAGTTTGAGGATTAGGGAATCGGGGTAGGTTTGTTTGCATAGGTTGAAGATATTTTCGGCTTGGGAGCGAAGGTCGTTGGAGGAGGACATGAGGTTTGTGATTAGGGATTCTAAGATATTTTATGAGTAAGTTTAACTTTAAAGGTTTTGGGTGCGACGATTGTTTTACCGTCGTGAAATGAATTTTAGGACGGATAATTTTACCGTCGTGAAAGGTTTAAGGGTGCGACGGGTGCTTTACCGTCGTGATATGCCTTTTAGGACAGTTAATTTTACCGTCGTGACTAGTTGTTGGTGAAAAATCAATGTTAAAAGTGTTAAATGGGGGCCGACGGTTGTTTTACCGTCGTAATAATAATATTATGATGGTTAAATATACCGTCGCAAAATAAATATTAGGGACGGTTGGTGTCAACTGTCGTAAACACTGTCTCTATATGTCAATTACGACAGTTATCACATAACTGTCGCAATTTTTGTGTCGTTAAACACTAATTTTCTTGTAGTGTTGTCAAATCCGGAAGCCGGTAGGTGGATCGACAATATTCCAGTAGAAAAATGGACCAGGTCATACGACAATGGCCAAAGATGGGGGAACATCACAACAAATCTAATTGAATCGATGAATGGGGTATTCAAAGGCATACGAAACCTCCCGGTCACTACTTTGGTAAAATCTACGTATTTTAGGATGGCTTCGTTGTTTGCCAAAAGAGGTGAAATATGGAATTCAGTGTTGCAATATGGACAACTATGGAGTGAAAGCTGCATGAAGTACATTAAGGCAGAAAGTGCCAAATCCAACACCCATATGGTTATACGGTTTGACCGACACAACCACAACTTCATTGTGAAAGAGACAATCGACCACAACGAGGGCCTGCCAAGACAAGAATATAGGGTTGTACTACCTTCTCGTTGGTGCGATTGTGGAAAGTTTCAAGCCTTTTTAATGCCTTGATCTCATGTCATTTCCGCGTGTGCTTATACCCATCAAGATACGCTACAACTTCTGTCACACATTTACAAATCTGAAACGTTGCTCAACGTTTACAACAACAGCTTCCCTTTGGTAGCAAAACCAGATTATTGGCCTGCATATGACGGAGAAATATTATGGCACAATGAACAAATGCAAAGGAACAAAAAGGGTCGTCCCAAAAGTAAGCGCATCACAACCGAAATGGACTCCCTTGACAAGCTGGAAAGAAAGTATGGTTTATACCGTCAGGTCGGACACAATCGCAAAAATTATCCGAATCGGGCGTCTGCCTCGACCACATAAAAATTGTATTACATAAAATATTTCCTTAATTATGTTGTAAACATTAGGGTTTTTCGTTAAGAGTATTTGCTACAATAAACATTGCACGTACAAGAAAAAAAACACGATATTTCGTCTACGAAATTACAACTGTTAAAACAATATCATCTGACTCATGCATCATCAACATTACGTCGCTGTCTGTTTTGACTTCCTCCAACCAAACATTAGGTCTTCCTGTCGCATGTGAGGTTGTTGTTCGTCTTTGCTGGATCCTTCTAATTTCCCCCCTCCATGATGTCTCCATCTAGCCATCACAACAACTCCCGCTTCAGACGCTCCATGGAGTGAATGTGCCAAAATTTCATTTTCATCGCAGGTTTTATGGCGGAGAAGATAACGTAACCATCTCTGGTAAAAATCATGGGTGATGTCATGATGCAAATAACAGAGTAAAAAATAAGAAAGTAGTGCGAGAAAGTGTGAGAAATGATGGAGAAACAGACGAATTATTTATAAAAACAATATTTTTTCCTAGGAGCCAAGTGAGATGGCGCCTCCTCTCACTTTTAAAGTGCATGCGCCATCTCAATTGGCTAAAAGAGAGAGGAGGCACCAAGTGAGATGGCGCCTAGGGCAAAAAGCTTGGTGGAGGCGCCAAGTGAGATGGCTCCTCCTTTGGAGAGCCATCTGAAACATGGTTATTTGCGTAATTTTTTCCGAAACGTGGTTATTTGCAAAAAAAATTTTAATACCTGGTTATTCAAAAAAAAAATATAATTAAGGTGCAGAGGAAGAAGAAACATTGCAAAATGAGAAAGAAGAAGTTGAAAAATCATTTGGCTTCAGAACTACAATTGTAATGGTATTGAAGAGAGGAAGAAGAAGAAGGAAATGGTGTTAAAGAGAGAAAGAAGAAGTTGCAATATCATTCAAATTTTAGATTTTATCCCTCATGTTACTTATATCCTTTATATACATATGCATTGCAATTATTAAACAAGGACCACAAGTGGCTTATTGGTAAAAGAAATGTTGCTTGAACCAAAGGGAGTGGGTTTGAATTCAATATTATGAAAAATATTGGTTTTCAACATTTAACATCAAATAATTAAATAATAATTAATGAACCTACATGGAATATATCAAAATTAAAAATTAAAAATTAAATATGTCAACTAAGTAAATGATAGCCACATAATTTTTTTTGTAACATGGACATACAGGGACCTGCACAAAAAAATCTCGCTAACTTACAGGGACGAAAACACTATTTAAGCTTAGTCAGAAATTTGTGTGTGTGCGCATGTATAATAAAAAAAATATTTTGGTGCCCTTAAAAGCGGGTGCCCTATGCCACCGCTTCTCCCGAACACCCTATAGGACCCCCCTGTTACCAACACATCCATCCACAAGAAAATCTCTATATATTTTCCCATAAAGTTAAAATTTGCACTGTTTACCATTTAAAATGCATATCTCTTTCATAAAGTTCTCTTTCTGAACAAAGCATTTTCCATGAAAACATTTGCTCAAGATATTGAAGTCATGTTTGAAACAGATCTCAGAGATGAATTTCAATTGTGGAAAAAAATTCTGATGTTTGGAACAGATAGCTCCTTAGAAATTGAATGCATTTAAATTATTAAACTTGAAAAGAATTGGCGCAAAGGGTATACAACAAAATCTGGATAACAACAAAAGATTTGTTGTTATCCGAGAGGAATATAGCACTTCGATGGAACATATTTCATTGTATTTTTTAGTTAAAATGAAACTCGTTTTACCTCGGGTTTGACTCATAGTCGAGGGGATATATAAGTGTGTTTATTGAGTTTCTTCATCGCTCTTAAACACATCTTTGGTGTTCATTTGATGAGTATTAATGTTCAAGACACGTTTATTAGTGATCCACTTGAAACCTAAAAGACATCCATTATAAAAGCATTCTGAATATACAAAATTTATAATCAAATATTTGACATGAAAGCTTTGAAACATAAAGAAGCATGGTAAAGTTCTCTATGATAGATTATAAGAGTAGAAAATTATTTGAATTCAAGGTTTGTGTTCTTCAATAATCATATAACTGAATATTGATTTTATTTATCTTACCATTTTTTTTATTTTATATCAGAAACAAATGAAATCAAAAGCCATTGAGAATATATTGTATCCAACATTTAATGGTCTCCAATATTTATATGAAACAAGGATCCAAGATTTGTTCTTCACTGACAGTGATGAAGATGAATCTGATTCAAAATTTATTATATATTTTTACTTTAATATTATGTGTAAACAATCTAGTTTCTAAACAATTAGTTTAATAGTATTCTGTATAAACAATGTAATGAGTATTTTAAAATAAGAATTTATGTTTTCCCTCGATTGTAGTCATAAACCAAGAGGTATGTGGTGCTAGTTTTGAAAATATAAATAAAATATTATTAGGAATCGAACCAATCAACATTTCAACTATCCCATTGGTTATTCAAACACCGAGGGGTTAAGTGACAAGTTTTTATGACGCCCTTCGTTACCTAGCTTATGTAACCGAGGTTAAATCAACTTCGCGTCCGAGGTTAAATGTGTTTTTGTAGTAGTGCACCCAAGAGAAAATAAAGGTGACCCAACAAATTGTGAAGCATATCATGAAACCTCAACTAATAATAGACCATCTGAGAGAGAAATCTGGAAGAAGGTACGCATGAACACCTGGACAAAACAAACACGCAGAGAAGCTAATCACCCACCTAACACGTAACCGCCTAGCCACTTAATAGGGTACTGCTCCTAGCCTACAAGAGAAATGACAAAATCAAATGCATGGATATTGTTGTACCCCAAAATTTGCCCTCCCATATTTCTCAAGACATTGCAAGAAAAATCTCCAAGATTGCTCAAGTTTGCTCAAGAGTTGGTCAGACAAGCTATCTCCTAAGGCAGTCTACCCCAAATTAGGGTTTTGTGTTGCATCAAGATCCTTGAGTACAAGTAACCTCAAGTGCTCCCCAATTCCCTAGTATGTTCTCAAGATCATCCATGTGAAATTTCAAGCCTTGCAAAGGAAGTTTGCCCAGTCAATTGCTCAAAGGTCCAAAAGTCGACTGTGTTAGGGCAAAAGTCAACTATTACCCAAATACAGTCAAACGTCAAGTTTTTTTGTCAACATTCTAATTTTGAAGGATATTTCATCATTTGATCAAGGGTTGATCATGATTCATCAAGGATTGCTCACAATTCATCAAGACTCAAAAGTTGCTAAATTAGGGTTTTGTAGGAAAAGTCAACTCAACTTTGACCAAGCATAAATTTCTCATAATTTATGAGAAATGACCCATACAAAGATAATTTTTAATAGGATGCAATTCCCTACAATCCATCTTCATACCCCAAGATCAAAAAATGCACTCACAAGAAGTTATGAATTTGGACATTATAGGTCATTTTTGAAAGTCAACAAAAACACCTTTTTTTCCAAAGCTTATAACTTGAGCATGGAATATAAAAATTATATGAGACCAAAAGGTTTGGTTAGAGGACATATCAAGCTTTCTAGAAAGTCCAAGAACACCTCCAAAAGTTCAAAGTTGAAGAAGTTATGCATTGTTGAAGTTGGACTTTTTTGCAAAATTGCCAAAAGTCAACTATCACCAAAACTTTAAATTTTTCCAAATAGGCCCATTCGTTTCCACTTGATTTGAGTTTGCATCATTGCCCACGTGCCCTAGTTCCAGCCATGTGTCCATATCATTTTTTTATTAATTATTTTGATTTTATTTGAATTAATTTGATTTAAATCAAAATAAATCAAATAAAAATCAAAAGGCATTGATAACCAAGATCTTGTGTTGATTTCAGGCTCCAAATACAGGTATTATCATCATCAAATTCGTATCAAGTGAATCATGTGCAAAAAGATTGAATTAAGAAAATTTGACAAGTTTGTAAATGGAGATCAAATCAAATATCCAAGCCTTAATATGGGAAGATTTGGACAACCAATTGAGACCTAATGCACTGAGTGATACATAAGCAAGCTGAAGGCACGAAAATAAGGGTTGGAAATCGTTGGAAGTGGCAGAACCACTTTGCAAAAATTCACAAAAAAGTTGGAGACCAAAATCAGGGTTAGAGGCGTTTTCAAGGATCAAGAATCGTCCCAATCGATTCCTGGCCATTCACACAAGCTAACTAGATCCAAATCAAGCATTATCAGGTCCTCAAATGCACTGTAAGTCTCACTTTATTCACCCATGTTCTTGATTTTGATTTGAAGCATTCTGGCATCTATTGAACAAACTAATGGCATATTCGTGATCACAAGAACATGTTCAAACTTTTTGCATCATTTAATTTCATTTATACGATCTGTATTACAATCCGCCATAGTTAGGGCTTGCTTGGAGTTTTTGGGATTTTTTGGGAGTTTTTGTTTCAGGAACAATTGACCTCCATGAAGGATATGGTTATGACCGGGAGGTTGAGACGAACACGACCATGCCCTTGAAAATCATTTTTATGGCCTGTAGCGGATTTTGGAGATGGACCTGCTTATAGCTACGGACTTCTGTCCGTTGGTATATGGGTTTGACCTTTTAGCCACAGACGGGAGGTCAGGGATGATGTGTGGCATCCCTCTATTGGACCATTTGAAAATAGCGCGCGTTTTTATTTTTTTCTGACCACTTGATTTCGTTTTACTATATTATATTTTATGCTTATTATTATAACAACTGAAGCAGCTTGGCGTAGTGGTGGACATAGCATGTGTATTCTCTTCAAAACCTGGGTTCGAATCCCAGGTCCCCCTCTTCCTCAATATTATTTCTTTTCAGGTTTTCCAGTACATGCGCCTATCTGCAGTCCACCATACTCCCTCATGATCCAAGCGCCAGATGGCCAAGGGGTCAAATCTGGTGGTCCATGTTGGAAGTCCACCATAAGCCAAGTCAATGCATGTCTACTGGATCAGAGAAAGTCAGACGAGCCAACACTAAATGGACAGCAGATTTGCTACTCACACCCTCCTAATCAGGCCCAACTCCTCTCTCTTTTATTTATTTTGTTTTATTTTATTAATTGTTTTATTTTATTTAATTAATTTTCTAACCAATCACAAAATTCTTTTTTTATCAAATAAAATCACAAAAATATTTTTATTTCAATCAAATTTTAAACTTTTATTTTTCTTAATAAACTTATTAATTGATTATGTTTTTAATTAAAAAACTTTAATTCATTTTTGTAAATGATTAAAATTAATTAGATTTAATTAGGTTTTTAACTACTAATTTAATTAATTTTATTTTCTTTTCTAAAATAACAAAAAAAAACCAAAAATATGTCATAATTTATTTTTCATTAATTAATTTATTTCATAATTAATTTAGTAATTAATTAGGACTTAATCTCTTTTCTCAAATAAAAACAACAAAAAAGCAATTTTCTTTCAAAAGGGTCAAAATCCTAAAATTCGCACTCGATTTAATTTCCCGCGCGCTTTATTTATTTTTATCCAATAATGTACCTGCTTCCGAATCGTAATAGTTAAATAGGACATTTAATTATTTTTTACTGCTTTACTTTATTTTTCAAAGGGTTTGTCTTTGGCGGTGTAAATACCCGACGCCTTGTAATTTAAATTTCGCATTTTATTTCTGCAAATTATAACTGCTAGATGTTTGATAATAGGGTTTGCATGACAAGACTGAATGTTAATCTTAAAATCAAATTAGATCACCTTTAACATGTACAAAGATAAAAATAACTGAAAATGACACATTCGCACATGCACGCTCTTAGGGAACACCCCACTTGGTTGCCTTCGTACACGGTCATTGAGTATAGGTCGCTTTATAGGTCGTCCTCTTGTCTAAAAGATCATAGTTGTCTCGAAACGGTTGCCTCGGATATTGTTGCCTCAAACAAATGATCTAAGACATTAGGGTTACCGCTAAAGCGTCCTAACATTGCTTTAGTGACTGTAAGTCCCTCATTCGAATTGACCCTTAAACTCCAACGACGATGCTACCTACTCATTCATAGTGGGATAACATTTTCTAAAGGACATTAGCATAGAACGATTCTTTTTTCGAGTAGGTAGATGGTTCTTAGATACTTGCTCTTTCAAAAAACAAAACTTTTTTCACACTTACACTCTTTTTCGAACAAAGTTTTCAAAAACACTTCATACGCTCTTGAGGACAGAAGCAAGAGTTAAATCGAAGTTTCAAAACAAAAACTTTTTCAAACCCACAAGCACAAAGAAATCAATTTTGAAAACAATTGAGCAAGTACCTAGGAGTCCGTGGATAACCACGGATAGAAAGGGTGCTAACAGCTTCCCTTTCTATAATCTACCCCCCGAATCCGAGAAATATCTCGAAAAAGGAATTTTTCTGTGTTTTTTTTCTTTCCTTATTGGATAAAATAAAAATCGGTGGCGACTCTTGCTTACCGCGACATTTTGCGAACAAAAAACGCAAACTAGCATTCCAAGAAACCAGTATTTAAATTATAAGTTCTATTATGACATTTTAATATTTGTACTTTTTGAACTATATTCATCTTATTAAGGTTGAGCTTTATGAAAATTTTGGATAGTTAGATAAAATTTACCGATTAAATTACAAGTGTCATAAATTAGAAAAATATTCAAATTAAAAATAAATAAGTCATACAATAAATGTAACATACAACAAAAATTTAAAGTCCATGATATGATCCAAAATAAATAAATAAAAGATAATAGTAATTTTTGTAGTGGTGTGAGAAGTCAGAACTTGACTAGTAAATTACTTGAATTAAAACTTGAGCAATTAATTATCATGTTTAACAAGAATTGTTACTGATGATGAAAAAAAAACAGTAAACAGTAATTGTTACTGATGACATACACAAAAAAAAACTTTGTTTATCATTTCATATAACCTTTTACATGAGAAACTCATGTAAATACATAAAAGTGAAAAGTGAGATTCATTTCTTAATAAAACACGTAGTCATTAAACCATCTAGGTCTTTTGATTTGTCTTTTGGCTAATGTTGTACTCATCTCCTCATTCTTTCTCTTCTTATTGCCCTTCTCCATGCCATGAATTGGGTCCCGAGTTGTCATTTCAGGTTGTTTGTCATTTGTTGGAATTTGTTGTACGTAACATGTTCCTGACATTCTTAACAGGTGACTCCTGGAATTATCAGCGGTTGAAATGGGAATTAGGTCAAAAGCATCCATTATATCAAGAATATCTAGAACAATTTCCTTGACTCCGCCATAGTTACTATCATTCCAAGGAACAAGTGTGATTTCCTCATGTTGTTCGTTTTCCATTCTCAGGAGAATGCGTGATTTTACTGTGGATGAATGAATAAAGAACAAGAACGAGAATTTCAAAAGAAAGTAAAAAGGAGCTATTCAAGATTATTCTATTTTGATGATATTATATGAACAATTTAATATTTAATTAGTATTTTGACCATTAATGATGTTACTATAAAATTGTAACAATATGTATACTAATTA
Organism: Vicia faba; assembly: GCA_948472305.1. Lineage (NCBI taxonomy): Eukaryota > Viridiplantae > Streptophyta > Magnoliopsida > Fabales > Fabaceae > Vicia > Vicia faba. The sequence goes on from OX451737.1 coordinate 105,443,102, forward strand.
ATGAGATGTTTAAACAAAATTTAATATAATATATTTATTAATTATAAGTAAATATAAAAGAGAAAAATTTAACAATATTCCTAAAAAAATAGTGTCTGAATATATAGAATTAGAAGTTAGTGGGATTAGCAAATATAAATTTGAATAATAAAAAAAGATGTACTTAATTTGAAAACGTGGCTTAAGAAAATAAGTTAGTGGAATATTGTTAGTTTTAAGAATTTTTCTTAAAAAAATTAATAAAAAACTAATCCACACATTTAGCTAAAAAGTAGTGAGTTAATACTTTTTAAATTTAAATTAAAATAAATTAATTTTGATAATTTTATTAATTAAAGTTGTTAAGTCTCTTAAAAAAATTTAAAACTAAAATTAATTTAATAATTATTAATATTTTTTTAAGAGATTTAATAACTTTAATTAGTAAGATGGTGCCATAAATACTTCACAAACCTTTTTAATGATGCCGAGCAAATAAGAAAATTTTAATTAATTAATTAATTAATTAATATTTTACGTATCATTATTGTGTATTTTAATTTTTTATAAATAATTTTAAAATTTTATATATTTTTATTTAACAAATATTTATAAAAAAAATTAAATATTTTGTTTGAATAATTTCTCATAAATTTAAATCTATTTTAAATAGTTTTTTATAAAAAATAATTTTTAAAAAAAATTGATTTTAACTATATTTTAATCTGATTAATATATATTCATATTACTAGATTTCAAAATTAATAAAAGAGATTGTAAATTTAAAGTATGATTTTATCGTTTTGTTACTATAGTGAAGTGGACTATATAATATAACATGTTATAGTAAATAATTATTAAAAATATAGCAATTTAAACCATAATTTTACTGTTACTATAGTGAAGTGGACTATCAAATATAACATGTTAGTAAAAAATTATTCAAAAAATATAGCAATATAAATAAAGAAATATAATAATTTTTATAAATTTGAGAAGAAATTAAAAATATAAAAATAATAAATTAGTGGAAAATTTTAGAATTTAAGGTTTACAGTTTAAGAACTGTTTTTGAAAATATAATAAAATAATAAGTTAATGAAATATAGTTAGTTTTAAGAAATTTTTTTATAAAAAATAATAAAATTAGAAGTTAGTGGGATTAGTAAATATAAATTTGAATAATAAAAAAAGATGTACTTAATTTGAAAACGTGGCTTAAGAAAATAAGTTAGTGGAATATAGTTAGTTTTAAGAATTTTTCTTACAACAAATAATAAAAAACTAATCCGTACATTTAGCTAAAAAGTAGTGAATTAATACTTTTTAAATTAAAATTAAAATAAATTAATATTGATAATTTTATTAATTAAAGTTGTTAAGTCTTTTAAAAAAAATTTAAAGCTAAAACTAAGATTAATTTTATAATTATTAATATTTTCTTAAGAAATTTAACAACTTTAATTAATAAGATGGTGCCATAAATATTTCACAAACCGTTTTAATGATGCCGAGCAAATAAGAAAATTTTAATTAATTAATTAATATTTTACGTATCATTATTGTGTATTTTAATTTTTTATAAATAATTTTAAAATTTTATATATTTTTATTTAACAAATATTTATAAAAAAATTTAAATATTTTGTTTGAACAATTTCTCATAAATTTAAATCTATTTTAAATAGTTTCTCATAAAAATAATTTTTTTTTAAAAAAAATTGATTTTAACTATATTTTAATCTTATTAATATATATTCATATTACTAGATTTCAAAATTAATTTTTTAATTAATAAATTTTTTTAAATATTTTATAAATATTTTAAAATGTGCTTAAATAAAAAAATTATCTTTTTAAAATGAAAAAAAAAAGTGTCTGTATCCAATCTAATAAGATTTGATATTATTGTTTAACTTGACCTAAGATTCAATGTCAATTAACCATTTCTACTAATAATAAATTATATTTAATTTAAATTTTAATTTTTAATTTATTTATATAAGTGTTTTTATGCATCAAAAGTTTATTTCTTCACTTCTCCAATAGTATTGCATCAAAAGTCTGATAACAAATTAGCTAAAACTTCGAGACTAACATAATGAATTGTATTGTAGATTTGCACATTTATTATAACTTGAGGGATAAATAATGTGGTTCGATGTTTGAATTTGACATTTGAAAGTTTTGAAAATTGAATAACTAGGTCACAAATTGAATAAAAATATCAAGAAAATCATCTTGATATTTTTATTGGCATCTTCAATGGCTCCGTTCATATTAGGTCGGCAAGGTGAGGAGTTATGATGTTCGATCTTGAAGTCATCGCATAACTCCTTCATCATTTTGTTGTTCATGTTTGACCCGTTGTCTGTAATAATTCTGCGAGGAACCCCATACTTGCATATGATGTTCTGTTTGATAAATTGAGTGACCACTTACTTTGTGACATTTACATAAGACACAACTTCTACCCACTTGGTGAAATAATCAATGGCAACTAGTATGAATCGATGTCCATTAGAAGCCTTTGGTTCGATCATTCCTATCATATCAATCCCCCACATTGAGAACGACCATGGTGAACTTAGGACATTCATAGGAGTTGGTGGTACATGCACCTTGTCAACGTAGATTTAGCACTTGTGGCATGTATTCGTATAATGGTAATAGTCAACTTCCATTGTCAATTAATAATACTCCGCTCTTAAGATTTTCCTAGCATGGAATGTACATTTTATGAGTCCCTAAGGTTCCTTCATGGATCTATTTCATGAGTGTATCTGCTTTGTGTTTTTCCATGCACCTGAGTAGAATCATATCGTGGTTTCTTTTGTACAGTAAATCCCCATTTAAGAAGAACTTCGCAGCTAGCTTTCGTAGAGTTCACTTTTCTACTATTGAGGTACCTTCTGGATATTCTTGATTTTCTAGATACCTTTTGATGTCGTAGAACCAAGGCTTGTTATCCGACCCTTATTCAACTGCGAGGCAATGTGCAGGCTCTTTGAAATGTATGATCGTGATGCTTGGTTCATGATTAGGCCAAGTTACTTTGAACATGGTTGACAAATTTGCTAAGGCATCTGCCATCTGATTTTCTTCTCGGGGAATGTGAGTGAAAGTAATCTCTGTAAAATTTATATCTAGCTCCAAAACATAATTCTGATATGGATTAATTTGGGATTTCGGGTGTCCCATTCATTGTTAACTTGATATATGACTAACGGTTAGTCTTCTTATACTTTGTATTCAACAATATTGTTGGTGTAATAAAAACATAACCTCACAGTATAAGGTTAATGAAAGTTCTTTGGAGAAGTCAACATTGTCCCAATTCTATGTCCTAGTGCATTTGAAGCATCATCAAACACGAGTGTCCATCGTGCCCCTGGTTCAAGTCCTTCGTTAGGTCCTGGTATTTCGTAGTCACCTATAACCATGATGTCTTAGTCTGGAAAGTCAAACTTCATTGACTGATATTCTGCCAATGGTTGATGAGCTAGGTGATCAGCTAGTACACTGCCTTTGATTTCCTTTTGAGTAACATATTGGATGTCATATTCAGATAACAACATCTGCCATCTGGAAATTCTTCCCGTGAGAGTTGGCTTCTCGAACACATACTTTAAAGGATCCATTCTTGCTATTAACCACGTGTTGTGAGTTAACATATATTGTCTCAAGGAATGAGTACTGAGTTTCACAGTCAGTAAATTTCTTGCTTAGGTAGTGGATAACATGTTATTTTCTACCTGTTTCATCTTGTTGAACCAACACACATCCCATAAATCCTTCGAGAACTGCCAAGTCCATGATAAGTGGTCTTCCAGGAACATGTGGCATTAAAATCAATGGTTCTTGTAAATATTGCTTTATTTTTTCAACGGCTGTTTGACAATCTTCATTCTAATCCACTGATTGATCCTTTCTGAGTAGTTTGAATATAGACTCGCAAGTGGCAGTTAGGTGCGATATGAACATCGAAAATTAATTCAATCATCCTAAGAAGCCACAAACTTATTTTTCTATTCTCGGAGCTAGCATTTCTTTTATGGCCCTCACTTTGTCGGGATCCACCTCAATTCCTTGTTGGATTACAATAAAACCCAATAGTTTTCCTGACCTGACACCAAATGTACATTTGTTCGGATTCAAAGAATCCCATTTGTACATTTGTTCGGATTCAAATAATGAGTGCATCTCATGTAACAAAAGATACCGACTCCTTTGTTACATGAGCTTCACTCATTATTTTCATCAAAGAATCTTGGTGTGTATTGTACCCCAAAATTTGCCCTCCCATTTTTCATAGAAGACACAACCCTAGGGTTTCTCGGATATTCAAGTTGGTTCAGAAATCGACCAGACAAATTCTCTTCTGGGGCAATAAACCAGCAATTAGTTTTTTTTGCAATTCTCAAAAGAAAATAAGTTTTCAAAGATCCAATTGGCCTTCATAGGTCTTCATGCTTCCTCAAGGTTGTATTTATGATTTCTTCAAGCTATAAGATTTTGAGACAATTATGTCTGCTCATGGTCACATGTGATATCTCTCAAGGGTTTATCTTCAAAGAATCGGAAGAAATTTGAGTTTGGAAAACTTTAAAATTATCAAATCATCACAAGGCATTTGGTTGATTTTGAATTTTCTTAAAAAACAATTTACTGAAAGGATAATGTTTGTTCTCAGAGCATGATTTGTTTGGGACAAGAGATGGAAGTTAAGACTGTCATTTAGGACAATCATGATTTTGGGGATCCAGGTTGACCAGATGATTTACATCCTTAAAATGTTTGTTTTGTTAGGAAATGGAGTACACAGTGCGTTCCTGTTTGAAATGCAGTTACAAAGTTATTGGGTTTATTTGGAATTTAAGTTACCAGACTGGAGCATTTTATTTTAAATATCCTGATTGGGAATTTCAAAAGTCAATTAGGATGCGAAGAGAAATTACAAATTGTTGTTGATAAAGGATTTCAAGTTATAAAATGACACCAGAATACTTCATTCTACAACTCAAGATTTTCTCCAATTTCACACACTGTCCAAGATTGTTACAAAAAACAATTTATTTCTTTTAATACTTTATGTTTTACAACTTATTGTATTTAAAAGATAAATTTTTACAACTATTGGATACAATACATCAAAATACAAGAATGATCTTTCTAAGTTACAAAGAAAATCCAAATGAATGTTTGGCCTAGGAGAACTAATCTATGTCTAAGTTGTTTGAAGATTGAATTCGTATCAAATTCCTTTGCTTATCTCCAAGACTTCCATGCTTGCCACAGATTCTTGCGTTCTTTGCTTTGTCATCTCCAATTTTGCTCACATGAAAACAAGAAAAAGAAAACATGATTAGTACAAAATTATATGGGCATGAACAAGAAATTTTCCAAAAGGTATTCATCATTAAGTTTTGCAATGTGGAATCATAATTCTATTTAATTCATCACCACCTATTTCCCCTAGTTGCAAATCACAAGAATGTTTCCCTTCTTGGTTCACAAAAAGAAAGAAGAAGAGAAATTTGCGAGCATGCTACAAGAACAAAATGCTACAACTGTCCAAACAAACAACATCACAAACTGAACCAAACAAACAGCATTACAAACTGTCCAAACAACAAACAACATCATAAACTGAGCCAAACAAACAACATCGCAAACTGAACCAAACAAACAACATTACAAACTGCCCAAACAACAAACATCACAATGTTATCATACAATGATTGATCTTATGTGTGATACTGCGGGAGAACTGACTTGGGATGTTTTGCATTTTATCGTAAATATTACGGTTAGCAAGAGTCGCCACCGACTTTTCTTTTATCCAAAAGGAAAGGCTGAAAAGAACAGGAAAGACCTTTGAGATTATTTCTTGAGTTCGGGGGGTAGATTATGAAAAGGGAAGGTGTTAGCACCCTTTTCATCCATAGTTATCTATGGGCTCTTAGTTTCTTGCTAGATCACTTTCTTTTGTTTGAAAATGTGTTTTGTGATGGTTTTGAAAATATTTTGAAAAGGCGCCTTCGTTTAGGAAAACTTTGTAATAGTTCTCATCCGTAAGAATGTATACAAAGTGTTGGACTTTTGAATATGTTTCATGTTTGGAAAGTGTTTTAAAAGTGTTTGTTTTAAAAGTGTTGGTGTTTATTTTGAAAATAAGCAAGGGTGTTTAATTTGAAAATGAGCAAGCAACTAGGAACAATCTACCTACTCAAAAGTCTTTGTTTATTTCTTCCTTTCATTTGATATTGCTATCTTACCATTAATTTGGTAAGAAGCCTTATATTTGGATGTAAAGGGACGGGCGTGGGTCATCGTATAGTCATGATAGCAATGTTGTGAGATGTCTTAGCATTTCTCTTTGAGGGATTAAGATCATTTTGAAAGGCAACATTTTGTAGCGTCATCGAGGGACTATGATCTTGTATTTTTGATTGTTTTTGCTAAGATATCCCACATGCATAACATGGCCATTTTTATAAGGCAGCAAGTGGAATTACCCTAAGGGTGCAAGTGTGCAAGTGTGTTTGATTTACATGCATTGTTTATCTTGAATTAGGGTTTGCTAATTGTTGATTTTAGTCTTTCCATACAAACTCTAATTACTAGCATTTATGAAAGCGATAAATTGCGGAAAGTAAAATTACTATGCTATTACATCATTAGGGGAGGGGTATACAAATTTACAAATGGGGATTGCAAGAAAATTAAACCTAATTATCTATTACAACCATATTGAATAATGTACAAGAATTGAAAATATAATGTACAAATGAAAATGGAAAAAAGAAATGATTTGTGTTTGGTTTTAATGAAAGGGGTTTATTTTTGACCTAATTAAGAAAATGATTAATAAAAATTAAATAAAATTAAACCTAAACTAATTAAGAAAATAAATTAAGTTAAAAAGCATTTTTAGGGTTTTTTATGAAAAGGTTCTAAATTTAATAAAAATAATATGAAAATTAATTAAATAAAAGAAAACTGAATTCTAAGTTGAAATTAATTAAAAAAGGAAACATAATTAAATTTAAACGTAATTATTAATTTATTAAAAAGGAATTAAATTTGTTAAGAAAATGTTTTTTATCTTTTTGTTTTATAAAGAAAATAAACATATAAATAAAATATTTTTGGATTTTTTTATTAATAAAAATAATAATAATGATAATAATAATAATAATAGTAATACAAATAATAAAGAAAAATGAAACAAAAAATAAAAAGAAAATGAAATGATAAAAAATAAATGGGTCAGGTGCAAAAGTAAATGCAGGGGTTAGAAGAAGCAAAAAATGGAAGGCCCGGTATTGGAGGCCCAACGCACCTGTTTGTAAAAAAAAAAGAGAAAAAATGTGGAAAAATATGAAAAGTGGCAGCGCTGGGGCTTGAACCCACGCCCTGAGCATGAAACGCGCGTTGCCTTACCACTGAGGTGGCTATACATCCGTTAACATAAATGAAATAATAAATACATAACATAAGTCATGTCCTGAATATGACTTCATCTTCAACCTCCATCCTGAACATCTGCAACTTCACCATTTCTCATCCATTTGCAAAAATGTAAACATCAAACTTATTCCAAATTTCACAATGATTCCAGAAATGTAAATTACTAAAACTATAAATCAAAGATGAGCATGAATTTTGAATGATACCAAATTCTGACCTGACTTTTTCAGAAAGTTCAAACTCAAAATTCTCACTACTTAAGCAATATAAATGAAATCTATGGACATGTACAGTTTCAGGGAAATGATGTCTACATTTTATCTTCACTAATGCAAGCCTAACAATGCCTAAATGAAAAGATAGAAGTTTAGAAATGATACCTCAAAACTGGAAATAGTGAAATGCAAATGAGCTTGATTCAAGGTGCTGCAATGATCAGGTTAACTTCCTCAAGTTCCCAGGAAGCTAATGCAATGATTAGCTTGAGCAATGGATGACTGGAATGGCCTAGAGAAGTTAACTTACAGTGCTCTATTTTTGGTTATGGAGGATGATGGAAATGGAATTACAGTTATGAAACAGGGACATGGATAGGTTATATTTGACATGTAGGAGCTTTAGGAACCAAAAGGCCAAGAAACACACGAGTAGATTCTGAGTTTCAAGTTCAAAGTCAGAACCTGTGCATCAATGGAGTTTTTGGATAATTTCTGGCTTGAGGGAGTTTGGGAGAGTTTCAGGATGCTTAAGCTCGTGTGTTAGCTTTCAAATAGGGCCTCTATTTATAAGCAACAAGTTTGGATGCTTGTATTTGATTAGAATTCAAAATCACATGTTTAAACTCAACATGTGATTTTCTTGAAAAATCAAGTTTCAATGCCTTTGTACTTGTTAATGTAGAGTGGTTATGCTTTAAAAAAACTTGATTCTGACTTTGTAGATGGAGTGTGATAATAGGGAACAAGTGAGAGGCTCAAGAATTGACTTTGTGCATAAAGCTTGCTTTTTTAAGAATGGCATTGTCAACTTTCTTCCCAAAATGGAAATTTGAATTGGACAATGCTTAAACCACTTGGATTATAGATAAAAAGTTTGTGTAATCCATTAATGATGGATAGATACACAAGTTAGAAGGCCTGAAAAGCAAGATTATGCAGCCTAACATTGAGTTGGATTATGTGTTCAACAAAAAATGACTTGTAATTCAAGAATGAAACCTTAACTTCTTGCCTTCGATTCTCCTTGCTCAAGTATGATCTCAATGAGTTCTTGGACATTTTGGAAAGCTTGTAACATCCTATACAACCTATATGTTGGATATTTTTGAAGATTCATCTTGGAACTATATGAAAAATTTCCATGAAGTTAGGTCAAAATCCTGCCTAAACTAGGGCAAAATTTCACTAAGTTTTTCAAGTTTCATGAACATGTCTTCACAAAATCATAACTTGAAATATATGTATTTCTAGAAAAAGTTATGTTCTACAATGTCTTAGATATCATTGATATCTACAACTTTCATGTTGGAAGTTTCCTTTGAATCATCTTGCATCATGGTGAAAATTTGGTTCAAAGTTATGAAAAAATATGAATTTTCCAACACTTAGAAAAATTTCTAAGTTTAGAAATTTTGAAAACGTGGGATTAGCAAATATAAATTTGAATAATAAAAAAAGATGTACTTAATTTGAAAACGTGGCTTAAGAAAATAAGTTAGTGGAATATAGTTAGTTTTAAGAATTTCTCTTACAACAAATAATAAAAAACTAATCCGTACATTTAGCTAAAAAGCAGTGAATTAATACTTTTTAAATTAAAATTAAAATAAATTAATATTGATAATTTTATTAATTAAGCTTGTTAAGTCTTTTAAAAAAAATTTAAAGCTAAAACTAAGATTAATTTAATAATTATTAATATTTTCTTAAGAGATTTAACAATTTTAATTAATAAGATGGTGTCATAAATATTTCACAAACCATTTTAATGATACGGAGCAAATAAGAAAATTTTAATTAATTAATTAATTAATTAATATTTTACGTGTATTTTAATTTCTTATAAATAATTTTAAAATTTTATATATTTTTATTTAAGAAATATTTATAAAAAAAATTTAAATATTTTGTTTGAATAATTTCTCATAATTTTAAAATTTTATATATTTTGTGTTTAACTCTCACTACGCCAAAAAAGACCTACGAAAGCGCTCTTTTTGGCCTTTAAAAGCGCTTTCTAAGGTGGCGCTGCTAAAGGTTTTAGCAGCGCTTTTTGTTTGGAGAAAAGCGCTCTCATAGGTCTACTTATGACAGCGCTTTTTCTAAAAAGCGCTCTCTTAAGTACCCTTATGGTAGCGCTTTTTCCAAAAAGCGCTCTCTTAAGTAGGCTTTTGGCAGCGCTTTTTCTAAAAAGCGCTCTCTTAAGTAGGCTTTTGGCAGCGCTTTTTTATGAAAAAGCGCTTTCATTGGTGGCGCTTTTTTTGGAAAAAAGCTTCCATAGGTTGTCTTTTAGCAGCGCTTTTTCTTGGAAAAGCGATGTCATAGGTCTACCTATGAAAGCGCTTTATGTGAAAAAGCGCTGTCATAGGTCTACCTATGAAAGCGCTTTTCTCCAAAAAGCGCTTTCATAGGGTGTTTTTTTTTAGAGGTATTATTTATATCATTCATATACCTGCATTGTTTGCCATAACCTGTAATTCATATATAGCGGTAATGCATTGTAATTCCGATACCTCGTTCTCGTACTCTTTCGACAATCGATTGGAATACAACCGTGTCTTATCCATGGTTTACGGTTTCTGAGTCAAAACCAATACTCAATATAACAAAACTAATACTCAATACTTTTCACTAAATTCATTTTATTCTATCAACTACTTTAGTACACAAGTATAACACAAGAAACCATAAACAAGAAACTATCATTGCTCAAAATCAATCATAAATTATGTTTGTATCTCAAATTATATATAAACCATTGTTATCTGTATTCTAACTCAAAGTCAGTATTACAAAATCAATTCTAACAACAACTAAACCAGTCCTTATATTATTCTCTGCTCAATAAAATATTGACACAACTCCTCTTTGGTTTCTTCCAACTGAAGTTTCGTGTAATATGCACATTTGTACTCATCGAAGTACTACATAAGAAAACATACACTATGCCAGAAATAACCTACGAAAACGCTTTTTTTGGGCTTTAAAAGCGCTTAAAAGCGCTCTCGTAGGTGGCGCTGCTAAAGGTTTTAGCAGCGCTTTTTGTTCATAAAAAAGCGCTCTCGTAGGCCTACCTATGAAAGCGCTTTTTGGTAAAAAGCGCTTTCATAGGTAGGCCTACGAGAGCGCTTTTTTCTGAAAAAGCGCTTTCATAGGTGTATTCAGAATGCGTGTCAGGCAATCTAACGTAGGCCTATAAGAGCGCTTTTTGTTCAGAAAAAAGCGCTCTCGTAGGCCTACCTATGAAAGCGCTTTTAATCAAAAAGCGCTTTCAAAGGTAGGCCTACGAGAGTGCTTTTTTCTTAAAAGCGCTTTCATAGGTTTTCTACTGAAAAATCTAAAATTTAAAAAATTTCTAAACCTGCATTTTTTTGTAGCAAACCTGTAATTCTTAAACCGGTATTTTACAATCTAATCTAGAAATACCAATATATATTAGTTTTAATCCAAATACCAAATGTAATTCAAATACCAAATATTATATATATATATATACAAATACCATTATAATCAATTCATATCCAAAATATATATACACCATGGTAATTCAATATTAACATGTTTTTAAACGTAACAAAATACACCCTAAGAAATCAGCTATATAACACTAAGTAAATCAATCCTAATCTACATATATATCCAAGGTCCTGATCCTGCAATATGAACATAATAACACGGTCAGTGTTGTATACACAAAACAATATATTCATAATTAACCAATTTTCACACAACAATGTATTTGTACCTTATTATAAGAGTCTTAGCTCAATAAAATATTGGCACAACTCCTCTTTGAGTTCTTCCAATTGACGTGGCGAGTAATATGGACAATTGTATTGATCAAAATACTACATTACAAAACAAAATATATGCATGATTTAGTTTAATGTAATAAATTATATGCAAAATCCGATAAGTAATAAAACAAAGTATAAATCCATACCGTGATTGGAATCTCGATTTCATTCATTTGAATGATTTCTTTGATAAACTTCAAAACGAAGTATCCGCAATCTATGCCGTTTTGTTGTTGAGGGCACTACATAGAAAAACAAATAAGATTATACACATCTATTGATTTATCAAGTAGCATAAATATTATAAGCAAAATTGTTGTTGACATGTAAAAAATTCCATATAGCAAAAAAATGAAATGACGTATATTTAAATTTTACTGGATGATATAGGCTATATATATTATACTATAATGAAAAAAATGAAATGATATAGGCTATATATATTATACTATAATGAAAAAAATGAAATGGCATATATATATATATATATATATATATATATATATATATATATATATATATATATATATATATATATATATACATTTTATTGAATGACATTGTCTATAATATATACTATTACCTTTTTCACTAACATCTCTTTCTTTTCTTGGTAGGAATATGTTCTACTCGTCTCTTAACAACGCGGACGGTTGGATTGATCCAAATACCCTCATTATGATCATTTCTAATGCATGATTCATTCTCATTTTGATCATTTCTGGTAAAAGATTCAATGTCAACACCAGTATCGCCTTGGTCTCCAATCTTTTCATCAATTACTTTGTTAGAGAAAAGCACTATAGACCATTTCGTACTTGTCGGATCAGTGACATAGAACACTTGTTTAGCTTGAGAGGCTAGAATGAAAGGCTCATCTTTGTACCCCGCCCTGTTAAGATCCACTTGCAAAAATCCTGACTTATCCATCCGTATACCATTATTATTTTCAACCCACTTGCAACCGAATATAGGAATCTGAAATTTCTCGTAATCAAAGACCCAAATGCGCTCGATAACCCCAAAATACGACAGATTTGCAAATTTCGGGTTTAAGTCCTTCACACTAGATATGTGCATTGCTTCAGCTACCAAGGTGACACCACTATTTTGCACAGTACTTTTATCATCTTGTTCTTTGGTATAAAATGTGTATCCATTAATTGCGTATGCGCTATAAGAAAACGCAACCAAACTTGGACCATATGCTAAACATCTCAACCTTTCTGTCACTGAGGCAGGATTTGAACGATACTTTGAATAAATATGTTCCTTAAACCATGGTATGAAACTTCGATTATGCTCTCGTACAATCCAATTCTCATTTCTATTCGAATTTAAACCTCGAAGAACACCCTTGTGTATTTCAACATACGGCTCAACCTCAATCTCATTGTGCAGAACATACAAATGCACTTGATCCCGTTCGACCCTTGATACTGTCACAACTTTATTTCCAATTAGCTTCTTACCTTCTTTTTTTCAACAACATGAGATTTGGGGAGTCCAATTGATTGAACATTTTACAAATATTCAGTACAAAACTCAACCGCTTCTTCAACAATGTATCTTTCGGCAATACAACCCTCTGGTCAACTCCGATTTTTCACATACCCTTTTAATATTTTCATATAACGTTCAGCAGGGTACATCCATCTCATATAAGCTGGTCCGCACAATTGTGTCTCTTTCACAAGATGAACGACAAGATGAACCATTATGTCAAAAAACGAGGGAGGAAAATACATTTCAAGCTCACACAAAGTAACAACTATTTCTTTTTGCAATGTTGGCAAGATCTCAGGATCGATCACCTTACTGCAAATTGACTTGAAGAAAAAACACAATTTAGTTATTGTGCTTCTTACCTTTTCTGGCAGAATAGAACGTATACCTATCGGTAGAAAATGTTCCATTATAACATGGCAATCATGCGTCTTTAAACTCTTTAACTTGAGGTCTTTCATAGACACAAGTCTTCTAATATCTGATGAGTAGCCTTCTGGAACTTTAACTTCACTCAGAAACTTACACAATATTTTTTTCTCCTTTCTAGATAGAGTGTAAACAGCAGGTGGTAGGTATGTCCGTCTTCCTTTCTTCACGGGTCCCAGTTCAGTTCTTATTCCCATGTCTACCATGTCCTCCCTTGATTTAAGGCCATCCTTAGACTTCCCTTTTATATTGAGTAACGTACCAATAACACTGTCAAATACATTTTTTTCAATATGCATCACATCAAGAAAATGTCTTACGTACAAAGATTTCCAATATGGCAATTCAAAAAAAATCGACCTCTTCTTCCACCCACCTGTGACAACTTTATGTGCAAAAGGCTTGCCAAACTGAATATTCACATCTTTCACCTTTTCAAAAATTTGATCACCTGTCAAACCAGGCAGAGCTCTACGTTGTTCGGTATCTCCGTTGAACGCTTTTCTCCATCCACGATACTGATGTTTAGAAGTTAAGAATCTACGATGACCGAGAAAGACATTTATCTGACAAAGTTTCAATCGCATGGTATCGGTTACGTCTTCATAAACAGGACACGCTTTTTCACCTTTAATGCTATACCCGGATAGATTGCCGTATGCTGGAAAATCGTTAATTGTTCCAAACAACATCGCCCTCAAGTTGAAACTTTCTTTCCTATAACCATCATAAACCTCCACACCGTTCTCCCACAAAATCTTCAAATCTTCGATTAATGGTTCCAAGTATACGTCTATGTCATTTCCTGGTTGTTTAGGCCCAGAAATTAACATAGACATCATCATGTACTTACGCTTCATACATAGCCATAGAGGTAGGTTATAAATCATAAGAATCACATGCCATGTGCTATGCGAGATACTTTGAATACCGTGTGGGTTCATTCCATCATTAGACAATGCCAAGCGAAGGTTTCTTGCTTCTTTTCCAAATTCAGGATAATCATTATCAATTTTCATCCACTATGGAGAATCTGCCGGATGTCGAAATTTTCCATCAATAATTCTTTCATCTGAATGCCAAGTCAAGTGTCTTGAATCGGTTTCACTACGATACATCCGTCTAAATCTCGGGATTATAGGAAAATACCATAAGACTTTTGCCGGAGACAACTTTTTCTTATATCGAGGGGCACCGCATTTAGGACACTCATTTAACGATGCATACTCGTTTCGAAACAAAACGCAATCTTTTGGACACGCATGTATCTTATCATAGCTCATTCCAATGGAGTACAACATCTTTTTGGCCTCATACGTTCGATTGGGAAGAACATTATCCTCTGGTAGCATATCTTTCATAAGGGCTAATAACTCTGTGAAACTTTTATCCGACCATCCATTGCCGGCTTTTAAGTTGTACAACTTTAACACCGCAGACAATCTTGTGAATTTTGTACAATTATTATACAACGGTTTCTCTGCATCGCTTACCAACCTCTCGAACATTTTGGGACAATCGTTAAGATCTTCTTCAAGCGCTTCTGTAATTTCTTCGACTCGATCATAATCGTATGTATCTGTGCAATCATCATTTGAAACATAGGTCCTTGCATACCCCGATTCAACATTCCCGTTACTTTTCTCACCATGCATATTCCAACATGTATAACTCCTATCAATTCCATACCGAATTAAATGTGATGCCAACTGAACTGCGTCAACCCGGTTCCCATAACAGCAATACAAACAGGGACATGTCATACGACTGGGGTCTTTGGCGTGCGCAACAACAAACTTAACAAACTCGGAAACACCATTCTCGTAGTCTTTCGACAATCGATTGGAATACATCCATGTCTTATCCATATCAACTAATTAGTGCACAAAACAGTAGTATACTGCGTTTCTGTCAAAACGCAAAGTATACACGGAATGAATCCGTATCAAGAAAATGCAACATACGAAAGACAATTTAAGAAAAATTCATCACAATATATACCAGTAATTTGAGGAAGAAAGTTACCTCTCAGATGTTTCGAACTCTAAGAAACGCGGAGAATGAGCGTCGTACGTCGAACTAGGCCGGGAAACGCTGCGAGGAAGAAGAATGGAAATTCTTAGTTTAATTCACAAAAAATGTAGTGGTTATAGTTTTACACATTAGGTGAGTTGTGAACTCATTCTCATATATATTATTTGACGCCATTCGGTTTTTGTAGGTGAATCTCATACATAGGTAGAATAACTTCTGATTTCTAAAGTTGGAATTCTACTCATTCTTATTTCTTTTTCTCTTCTTCATTTACAGCCTTTCACAACCTTTATTTTCTGCTCAATATATTCACAAGTTAATTTTCAATTTTTTTTCTCTATAATTTGCTTGTTAATATATTATCATCATGATGTTAATTAGAATAATATAAACATGATGGATCAATTAAATTGTTAATTGTTATTATTATTTTCTTTAAGAATTTAATTTAAAAACTTGTCATTCTAGTTTAAATTGTTGGTACTGTGATATCATTGATGGGAGAGTCCAGCTACTAACAGTCCAGCTATTTATTATTAACAATCCAACTACTAACAATCCAACTATTAACAGTCCAACTATTTAACTACTAACAAAGTTTTAACTTATTGCCAAAGCCAATTTAACTACTAACAGCCCAACTATTCACTCTAACAGAAAATTAACTAATTGTTCTCAATTTCATAACTAACATCAACACTTCAACATAATTTGAACACCGATATTAGCCAAACTCTATTATTCAAAACCAATACGGATAAAGTGACATCGACATCAAAATATCACTCGAGTTAAACTCAAACTTTATGGTATTGAAACAAAAAACTCACTCAAATTAATTCAAATCAAGTAGTATTTCTCATAAGAAAAATAGCACACAAAATACTCCTAAGAATGGTGCTGACATCATAAGATATCACCTAAAGCCCGCATTCTAATAGGAAACAAACTTCCATACACAGATGGAGATTATTTCAAAAACAATTTGAAATCAGATTAACACAATTACTATTCAGAATCTCATTCATATTCACACAACCATAAAAGAAAATACTAACACCGATATGAGTATCAATCATATTTAACACCAATAACAACAATGTTAGCAACAAGTCCTCATTCAGGAAAATAACATGGCTTACATTAAACTATTAACCTAATTTCATTATTTCTAATTCAACATTAACACCTTAAAACAAAATCAGCACCAACAGTATCATGAAAATACCAAAAGAAACTCAAAAGAAAGATGATAGTGATGCTTACAACGACTGGTGTCACGGTGAAGATTGTTGGCTAGAGCAGGAATCCAGGATGGAGCTAGTTGTATGTTGTGACGAAAGAAGCACGGAGGGAGTACGTCATCGCTGAATGGTGTGTTGGTTGTTGTTCGTGAACAGATAATGGAAGAAGAAACGAACGAATAGGAACAGGAACGGCGGCAGGAATGAGAGAACGGCGGCAGGAACAGGAACAGGAACGGCGGCAAGAAACGAACGAACAGGAACAGGAAGACGAAGAAATGAACAAGTGAGGGCAAATTTCGTATTTAGGGAAACAACCTACGAAAGCGCTTCTAAAAGCGCTTTCTAAGACCCATATATGAGAGCGTTTCTGAGGTAAAAAGCGCTTTCGTATGTCCCCCATATAAGAGCGCTTTAGAAAGCGCTTTCGTAGGTCCCCCTTTTAGAGCGCTTTTCAAAAGCGCTTTTATAGGGCCACCTATAAGAGCGCTTTTCAAAAGCGCTTTCGTAGGTTAGATATTTCAAATACCTATGAAAGCGCTTTCTGAAAAGCACTTTCGTAGGAAACCCTATAAAAGCGCTTTTTTTAAGAGATTTTTTTTAAAGGCTACGAAAGCGCTTTCTCTTAAAAGATCTTTCGTAGATGCGCTGCCAAAAATTGTTTTTTTCGTAGTGATAATATGCATGATTTAGTTAAAAGTAAAAAATTATATGGAATATCCGAGAAATAATAAAACAAATTCTAAGTTATAAATTCATACTGTGACTGGAATCTCTATTTGATTCAGTTGAATGATTTCTTTGATAAACCGCATAACGAAGTATCCGCAATCTATACCGTTTTGTTGTTGAGGACACTACATAGAAAAACAAATAAGAATATATAGTTGTATTGTTTTATCAAATAGCGTAAATATTATAATCAAAATAGTGGAAATTAATATACCTGCACTTTGATCCAATTAATGTTGTTTGCTTTAGACCGTCGTATCCGAGCTTCTCTTTGACACCGGAATACTTGTATCGCTCTAACAAAATTAAAAATATATATTTAGAACAATGTTACAGAAATAATTAAATACATAAATACACATAAATATTTAGAATAATCTCACTTACGTATCAATCATTAACTTCATATCCGGATAATTGGTCCAATCACCGTCAACCGAATTCAGATAATAGACCACTTCTTTTACTGGATCGATAGCAACCAACAACCAGTGACGTCTATAAATTAAAACAACAGTTTAGAAGAAATTTTTCTACGCAAAAATTACAAATATTAAAATGAATTTAGAATGAAAATCTAACCCTGTAGGAATAGTATTATACGCCCAAAGATATAAGCTTTCTGTACTGCCAGTTGCCATGAATCTTTCGACTAAGTAATCTCTTACTGAATCCGGTTCCCTACCAATTGTCGCTCCGCTGACACGGGAGGAAGACACAAAATGGAATTTGTTTGACAATTGATTCCCGCGCATCAATTTGTCATATAACAGCCTTAAATAGAAACATAATTAATATTAGAGTATATTCATTGAAAATGTTTAAAAAAGATTTCAGCTAATTACATAATATAAAGATGGGGTTACCGGATGTATGCGTGCATAATACTGACGCCCAATTCTTTATGACGGAAAATCTGTTCCACGTCCTCATGTCCAATTATTTCTGTGCAAGGAAAACCAAAAATACCTTGATCCATATCAATTTGACGAATACCACCATCCATCAAATTTGTTGTTCCCACTATTGTTTCCAGGCACTGCCGGTATCGAGGGAAAAATCTAGTAGGCACCCTTTTCTTGGGTGGTACGCCAACGATTTTCTGGCTCACTTGTTGTGAACCATGAAAAGGTACCTAAAAATCATATAAACTCGGTTAAATTAAAAAATTATGTAGTTTTTTATTCGGATCATATAATTAACGCTTTAAACGTACCTCTTTTGGTGATACGTCAGACTCGTCGTGCCGCAAAATCCCTTTACCCTTAGATGCGGGTGTTGTAGGAGTCTATAATTACCGTGGAAATAACTGAGGTCAGAACTGACAGTTGAAGACTTAAAGATTCATAATTGTTTTCAACATACCTGATCATCTATGAAAATGAGGTCGGATGGCCATGCAACAAAAGATCCAATTGCATCTTGCAGCAATGTGGTCTCAGCAACAATGTCAGGTACCGGCAGCAATGCATCCATATCTAAAGCAATGTCAACCGATACTTTCATGTGACCATCCGGAAGCGGTCTATTATGAAGTAAATCTCCCGAACTGTTATGGACTTTTCCCTTGACAACTAGTCGATAAGTCGGTGACGATAGGTAGAGCTGGCAAGATGAAATGCCCTAAACCAATAATAACCGTTAGAAGTGACTAAAAATATTCTATAGTAATAACGGATATATATTGAAAATTACCTCAGGAAATTTATGCTGAAAGTTGATACTAGCTTTGTCACTAGTTTCTTTCAAGTGTGAACTGCTCTTTTCCGCCATATATCTCTCTTTATCCTTCTGCAATTCACGAACTTGAGCTTGTAAATCCTGCAATGTTTGCATCACTTCTGCATTGCTAGGATTTCTTCTCCTTGGATGCTTATACAAAGAGGTTGGAGTCACACCATGACCTTTACCCCTCATCCGACCCGGATACTCAGCAATATTTAGTGCTCGACTAAGTACGCTCCTGGTATCGTGAGGATCCTCACCTGGGGATACCGATTGGGACAAGGTCTCATGTAATTCAATTACATATAAAAAATTATTAGTGGAGATAAAAAATTACTTAAATATTAATAAACATTAATTGATTTAACTAAAGACACAATCTTATACTTACACATTCATCATACACATGTTGAATATCGGGATTAACAGCTTGATCCTTGCCCACACGGGCTTCCTTCCACAACAAATGTGCCGGTAGTGATGTTGCGTCACTTTTCGTCTCTTCTAACTACACAATGACGTAGGTCTTAAGATCATCAACTATATAACACATTGAGAGAATTAATAAGATCGTAGAGTTTATATTTACTTACAATTTTTTCCTCTAAGCGAGCATATCCCAAACGCCCTTTTTTGTATGGATATGCGGGTTTTGACGCTCTCTCGCGATTTATAGCACTCACTTTCTTGAAATTCTCATCTCTTCTTTGGCCTACAAAACCAACCCATTCTTCAGGTGTAATGAAGTTCTCATACTTCTTTGGACGTTCCGGATCCTCTTCAAGAAAATTTCCTTCATCATCTTTAAGATACTTGTTGGTTAAAAATATTCTCCACCCTCTGTGTCTTTTTCCAGCCAAACCCATCATATAATTTTTACGGGTATCTTCAATGTTAAAAGACCTCTACAAAAAAACATACGCATAAAGTGTGTTAGTAAAAGAAATTTAAACACATATTATCGTCAAGATAAAGCAAATAACAAAAACCATATATGTACCTTTATCTCAGTCCAAACTTTCTCCTTAGCCTCATCCAACTCTCCTCTTTTCCATCTAGGAGTGGTGATCGGAATGTGTATACGAACAAGCGTACCAATGTAGCTTGTCAACTTTGCAGCATTAGACCCAATTAATTGGTCATTGTCATTCCATTCTACATTATAGGTTACTCCTCTATCTCTATCACGTATGATTCCCCTCATAATAGTAATACCTCGTGTAATATCTTTTTCTGAAGTATTTTCTTGAGTATTTTCAGGAGCATTTTCAGGAGCATTTGCATTATCTTGATTACTAGCCATTTGACCTGTAATAATGAAAAAAAATAAACATGAAATGTCAAATAAAAATGAAATGACAAATATAAAAAAGAAATGACAAATAAAAATGAAATGGCAAATTAAAATGAAATGACAAATATAAATGAAATAGCAAATAAAAATGAAATGACAAATATAAAAATGAAATGACAAATAAAAATGAAATGGCAAATTAAAATGAAATGACAAATATAAAAAAGAAATGACAAATAAAAATGAAATTGCAAATTAGAATGAAATGACAAATATAAATGAAATAGCAAATAAAAATGAAATGACAAATATAAAAATGAAATGACAAATTAAAATGAAATGACAAATATAAAAATGAAATGGCAAGTTATATATACTATTACCCTTTTCACTAAGTTCTCTTTCTTTTCTTGGTAGGAATGTGTTCTACTCGTCTCTTAACAACGCGGACAGTTGGATTGATCCAAATACCCTCATTATGATCGTTTCTAATACATGATTCATTATCATTTTGATCAGTTATGGTTAAAGATTCAATGTCAACACCAATATCACTTTGATCTCCAATGCTTTCATCAATTACTTTGTTAGATAGTAGCACTATAGACCATTTCATACTTGTCGGATCATTGACATAGAACATTTGTTTAGCTTGAGAGGCTAGAATGAAAGGCTCATCTTTGTACCCCACCCTATTAAGATCCACATGCAAAAAACCTGACTTATCCATTCGTATGCCATTATTATTTTCAACCCACTTGCAACCAAATATAGGAATCTGAAACTTCTCGTAATCAAACATCCAAATGCGCTCGATAACCCCAAAATATGACAGGTTTGCAAATTTTGGGTTTAAGTCCTTCACACTTGATATATGCATTGCTTCAGCGATCAAGGTGACACCACTATTTTGCATAGTACTTTTGTCATCCTGTTTGTTGTACCCCAAAATTTGCCCTCCCATATCCTTCAAGAATTGCAAAGAGCATGCTTCAAAATCTCCCCAAGGGTTGCACAGTTCAAGGGCCTCCTAACAGTCAAAAATTAGGGTTTTGGTTCTGACAAAGAAAATGAAGTTTCCAAGGGTCCAATCAAGTCCCATATGCCTATAAACATGGTCAAGCATCCTCATACCAGGTTTCAAGATTTACAGCACAAAATTGCACAGTCAAAAACCCTAATTGCACTACAGTCAATTGTAGGGGCAAAATGGTCATTTGACAGTCAAAAGTTCAAATTTTTGGTCAACACCTCATTTTGAAGCCACAAACATCATTTGATCAATGCTTGATCATGATTCTCAAAGCTTGGCTCAAAAAGTCTCAAGATGCAAAAGTTTCCATATTTGGACAGTTGAAAAAGTTAACTGTAACTTTACCAGGGCATAACTTCCACATGGTTTATCAGAAAAATTCCATCCAAAGCTCATATTTAAGAGAAAGACATTTCATACAACTCCTCTTCACACTTCAAGTCCAAGAAATTCTCCCACAAAAAGTTATCAATTTCAACATTATAGGTCATTTTCAAAAGTCAACAAAAAGGGACTTTAAGTCAAAGGCCATAACTTGAGATTGGTAAATCAAAATGACATGGGACCAAAGGAATTGGTTAGAGAACTCAAAGACCTTTCCAAAATGTCCAAGAACATGAGCAAAGCTTAAAAATTGAGCAAATTATGCCTTGTGGAAGTTGGGAAATTTTTGGATATTTTGAAAAGTCAACATTGCTTCAAAAGTCTTAAAAATGCTAATGGGCCTCTTTTTCTTCCAAAATCCATCATCCAAGGCATGTGCACGACCATTTGGCCCAAAGGGAAGTTTTTCATCATTTTTTATTTATTTATTTGGATTTTCAATGACTAATAATTCATTTAATTAAAATAAATATGTGGAAAATACTAAACCTAACTTTTTAAATCTTTTTATGCATGGAATACACTCAATATTTCGTGCATGATCAGATTTGGAAAGAATCTTGATAATTGGACATGATTTGAAGCAAATTTGCATGAAAAAGATTGAAAATATTTGCCATAAAAATCCAATATCCATTCCATCAATGCTTTGATCCTTTGGCTCAGATTTTTTACCCTAATCATTCTATACATAAGCCTAATGCAAACCCTAATGTCAATAACCAAAAAGCTGCGCCAGAAATCCATAATCAAGTTTGAGTTTTTGACAAGAAATTCCAAAACTGAAAACTAGGTTCTAGTGCGATTCAAGCCAAAATAATTGTTCCATTGTCTTGCTGAGACATCAAGGAAGGTGCCTGGATCAATATCATAGCCTGAAACATCAAGAATTGGTAATTATGAGTCAAACTTGTCACGAAAATATCCATAATTGTATCATGAATTACATGCATTTTTCGTGTGTTTTCTTTACTGATTTACATTGATTGATTGATTCTAAAGCTAACTGCATACTTTAATTGAGTTTTTGTGCCAAATTAGAGGATTCACCATTGATACAGGCTAGGGTTCTTCAAGCTTCGAATTAGGTACTTTTGAACACTGTAAAATTGGGACTTCCCAATACCATGATCAAAATCAGGACACTTGAACGAATCGATTGCCATAGTCGCGCCTAATTTATGTGATACCATGGCCTATTCGCTATTTTAGAAAACTGCATATTTTGGGGGGGTTTAAAACCCCCGCTAACCCTTTTATGTTTCAGAAAAAAAAGCAAAACGAGGAAGAAGAAGAGTAGGTGGCACCATCTGATTGAGTGGTTTGAATTTCGCGCGAAAAGAGCACTAACTCTTGTTTTACCTTATATTTATTGTTGGTTATATAATTAACAAAACGCGCTCACAGCTCCATTGGCAAGGCACTTGATTGGTAATCCCTGGGACCTGGGTTCGAATCCTAGGTCCCCCTCCCTTTCAATAATGTTTTTCCTAACTTGATCCCATGCAGATTCAATTCCTGGGTGCACCATACGTCCCTCATATCCAGCTTGCCACATGGTCTATGATATCAATCCAATGGTCCAGAATCAAGGTCTATGGAACGCTGCAGTCAATGCCTACACATGGTCCCATGAAAAGTCAGAAAGGGCCTTAATCCCTGGGCCTAATTACTACAATTACACCTCCAATTGGGGACAGAACCCCCCAAGGTTTGCTATTTCTTTTATATTTTTCACTTTTTTATTTGATTCAATTATTTCTTTTTTTAATTAATTTCTTTAATTTAGTTTATTTTCATAAAAATATAAAAACAATAGAAAAATCAGAAAAGACAAAAAAATTAAATATATTTTATTTAACTAATATTTTTGTAAATAAATCTCACTAATCAACTAGATTTAAATTTAGGGTCAATTTTAATATATTTTCTTAATAAATTAAAAATTGGTAGAATTAGGGTTTCAAGTAATTTTCCATTCCTTTTTTTCTTTTTTCTCCCCATAATTAATTATTTAATATTATTTTTGTAAATATTTGCAATTAATTAATTAGGTTCAATTTTAGGTTAAAGTTTAATATTTTCTTAATAAATAAAAAAAACTAGAATTAGGGTTAATTAGTTAATTTCATTTAATTCACATAAAAAACCATAAATCCAAAAAATCTCAAAATAATTTCTTTTTTCATTTTAAATTTAATTAATTTAATAATTTAATTTTATTTCATTAAAAAAGGGTCCAACGCCCCCGCTTCCAATTTTAATTCCAATTTGCGCATTTTATTTATTTCTTATAATATTAATGTAATTCTCCCAAAGCCTTGTAAACTCAGACATTTTATTTCTCGCGCTTTATTTACTTTCTGTTAAATCGGGTCCTGGATTAAATTTGGCGATGTGGACCCGCGCCTTTGTAATAGTTTAGGAACTTTTATTTCTCGCAATTTTTTAACTGTTAATAATGGCATGCAAGAATGAATGACAAAAATAAAAACAAACGCGTAGATCACCCATGACATGACAAGACAAAATATCTGAAAACGACACACAAATCACACACCACCCCTAGGGTACGCCTCACTGTTGCCTTGCCTCGAAAGGTGATCGTCGAGTAGAGGATGTCTTAGTAAGTCCTCATGATCCGGGAACCTGGCATGAGGGTAGCTTCTAAGGTGTCTTCCTATTGCTCTGGTGATCACCATGTCCCGAACCTCGAATTGACCCTAACACCTCCAACGGTGGTGCTACCTACCTCTCAATGGTGGGATGGCACTACTGTAAAGGACATCTACACAGACGAATTCCTTAGGGTAGGTAGACGACTCTAGATACTTGCTCTAATTTCAAACAAAATTCAAAAATACTTTTCACACCGACACCTTTTCAAAAAGCTTTCGAAAGCAATTTTTCAAACACTCTTGAGGACCGATACAAGAGTCGAACTGAAATTTTCAAAGAAACTTTTTTAAAACCTACAGTTGAAAAGCAAACAAACCACTTTTGAAAACACAAATGAGCAAGTATCTAAGAGCCCATGGATAACCATGGATGGAAAGGGTGCTAACACCTTCCCTTTCTATAACCTACCTCCCGAACCGAGAGCAATCTCTATAAGGAATTTTTCTGTGCTTTTGTCCTTTCCATTTGGAGAAAATAAAAGACGGTGGCGACTCTTGCTTCCGCGACATTTCGCGAACCAGCGTTAAACAGTCAGTTCCAGATCCACCGATCATAGAACTGGCGACTCTGCTGGGGAAACAAACTTAAAGTGAGGTGTACCTTAGGGTTAGTTCATAACTGTGTTTTCAATTGTATTGACTTGTCTGCTTTAAATTTGTGGGTTGCATGGGAGTTACATAGATCCTAACCCGGATCTGGGGATACCCTGTTTAGGTAGCATAAGCTGTGAGGGACCTGTCCGGCGTAGATCGACACGGGTGAAACAGTGGCTACATTGGTGTGGCACCTTGGTCTGTACCGATATCCCTTGTGTTGCAACGAGGAGAATATGGGTCTTCTGAGGAGTCATTAAGCACCAACAACCTTAGAACCTTAAATGACACAACTTGGCCATTAGAACAGTAGCAGTATGCTACGCCCATTGAGGCTAAACTCTCGTGATGGTTCTGGCCGCAAGAAAATATTGCGATGCTGGAGTTATGACCGATTGAGGGTAGTCAATGATATTGGGATCCTCTAAGAACCCGGTTACTTTGATAGGACAGGTATGAACCAACAAATTGAAAGAGGATAGTACCTAGACCTCATGCTGGCCTAAACTTTAAGGGCTTGCCTTGTGTGACTTGTGTGCCTTATCATGTTTGCCTTTGTACCTATTTGTGGTGTGCTTTATCATAACATCATAACATCATGAGCATTGCATGCATCCTGCATAAGGACTGACCATTTCAAAGACAAGAGGGTTTCAACTTTGCTCTGTTTTGTAGGACACCATGATGCCTGTGCGAAGGAATACTATCCGGTTCAACTTTGTTCACTCACCTGAGTTGCTTGAAGAGTTGGTTAGCAGAATTCCAAATACCACTTCCTTCATTCAGAGGCATGGTTCTCTTCTCAGTTTAGTCACTGCAAAGCGGGATCAACAGTTGATGAGTGTTCTGACCCAGTTCTATGACCCTCTGTACCAGTGCTTCACCTTTCAAGACTTCCAGCTGGTCCCTACCCTGGAAGAGTTCTCTGATTTGCTTGGTATCCCTATCTTGGATCAGACTCCCTTTACTGGTTGGGAAAAGACCCTCAGGCTTGAGGATGTTGTTGCAGCTCTTCCCTTGACACATCAAGAAGTAATGGACAACTGGGTAACTAGAAGCGGAGTTAAGGGTTTCTTGGCCAGGTTTCTGATTGGCAAAGCTAACAGCTTTTGGAATGACCTGGACTTTAGGGCATATGAAGACATCTTGGCTCTCTTAATCTATGGGTTAGTCTTGTTTCCTAATCCTGACAACTTCATCAATGTCACTGCCATAAGGATCTTTATGTCTCAGAATCCTGTGCCCACTCTCTTGGGTGACATCTTGCAACAACTTCATGCTCGTACTACCCGAAGACGAGGAACTCTATGGTGTTGTATCCCTTTGTTGGTGAGGTGGTTTATTTCGCACCTCCCCAAGTTCATGCTGAAGAACCAAGAAGGAAGAGGTTGGGCTCATAGGTTAGTGTCTCTCACCGACAAAGACATCATTTGGACTTGCAGAGGTTTGGATGATATAGCTGTTATTGATCGATGCGGGGAATACCCTAATGTTCCTCTGATTGGTACCCAAGGAGGAATCTCTTACAATCCATGTCTAGCGCTCCGACAGTTTGGAAGAGCCAGAAGAGCAGGCCCCCATGAGATGTTGGTGCCTCACATCAGTTTTGAGTTTCAGGTGGATAGTGACGAGCTGCGTCGTAGGTTCATCAAGGCTTGGGACAAAGTTCATAAAGCTGACCCACAAGAGTTGGGGCCAAAGACTTCTTTACCTATGGAAGCCTACTACAAATGGGTTCGCATCCGTGCTCAGAAGTTAGGTATGCCATACGAAGCCGTCAGACCTATCATTCTTGAGTCTCCTGACAAAGATGGTGTTCCTCCAACTGTCCTTCCTCCTCAGATACCTACTGATTATGAGACATTAAAGAGATCTTGGTCGCAACTGCGAGAAGAGCGGGATTCTTACCGGGAAAAGTTCAACGAGCAGGAATTGAAGATCCAGAAGCTGACAAAGAAATTGGAGAATGAGCGAGCTCTGAATGCTTACATCCGTACTGAGAAGAGGAGACCATGGGATCAATAAGGAGCTCTGGATGTTCTTTTACAGTTTTATTTCCCTTTTCAGTATTTCCTTTCATGTAACGCCTAAGGGCAACCTGTTGAACAATTTAAGTTTCAAAGTTGAATCTAATGAAGTGTGTTCCTTTTTGTTTACAAAGTTGATTCCCGATTGTCTTTGAAAACATAAATCATACGCATTCCATTCATCATGTGCATAGCAGGTTTTCTTCTTTTTAGGTTGCTTACCGTTCTTCGCTGTTTATTTCAGAATCATGAATCCCGACTCATCATCAACTGAGATGTCCATCAAAGCGCTTCAGGCGCAGAATGCGCAATTTCAAGAACTAATCATGGGTTTGGCTCAGGGCCAAGAAGAGCTGAAGGCTCTGCTCCTGAAGAAAGAGAAGAAGAAGAAGAGAAGGACTGTTCTTTTCAACTCGGGCCGAAGGTTTGGCAATACTCTGCAGAATGAAGAGGCTGGTTCTTCTATAGGCAAGGGTACCCCCCAAGGGGAAAAAGGTCCTAGTCCGGTAGTCTCCGACAATGAGACTGATTTTGATGAGGAACAGTATCCTCCTACAGAAGACAGATATAAGCAATTGGAGGACAAATTGAATGCTATGGAGATCCAACAAGTGCCTGGGCTGGATTTTGGAGATTTGGGTTTGTCTACTGGTGTGGTCATTCCTCATAAGTTCAAAGCACCATCTTTCACCAAATATGAAGGTGCGTCTTGTCCCAAGCTACACCTCAGGTCCTACGTGCGGAAGATTCAACCGTACTCAGTGGACAAGAACTTGTGGATCCACTTCTTCCAGGAGAGTCTTTCAGGGACTCATCTCGAATGGTTCTATCAGCTGGATAGGACCAAGGTTCGTAACTGGGAGGAGTTGGCTACTGCTTTCTATAAGCAGTATCAATATAATGCCGACCTTGCCTCTACACGTACCTAACTCCAGGGTATGTCGCTAGGTTCAAGCGAAGGTTTTAAAGAGTACGCTCAGAAGTGGAGGGATCTGGCTGGCAGGGTGCAGCCTCTGTTGACTGATCGGGAGTTGGTAGACATGTTCTTGGGGACCCTATCTGGGCCATTTTTCAACCATCTTATCGGTAACTCATCTGCAGGGTTTACTGATCTTATTCTGACTGGAGAAAGAATTGAGGCTGGGTTGAAGTCTGGTAAAATTCAAAAGGGTGCATCGTCAAGTTCTGAGAAGAAACCCTTCAAGAAGGAGGCTAGTGCTGTATATGGCTCCAGACGACAAGAGAAATCTGAGCGCCGCCAATCTGTCAGTGCGGTAATGATTGCTAAGCCTGCTGCCGCTCCTCGGCAAACCAATCCACCAAGGGCTGAAAGACCCCGGAGAGAGTTTACCCGTTTGAGCATGACTTTGTCGCAGAACTTGCCACAGTTGCTATCCACCAATTTAGTGACTGTCAGGGAGGCCCCAAAGGTTGTGAACACTGCCTCCCAGAAATACAACCCAAATGGCCGCTGTGCTTATCACTCCGATAGCCCGGGGCATTCCACTGATGACTGTTGGGCATTAAGGAATAAGGTGCAAGACCTTATCGACGCAAAAGAGATACAGTTTGAAGCGCCTGAGAGGCCGAATGTGGTAACTGCTCCTATGCCCCAGCATGGAGTAAATGCTGTTGATGAAGATGTATACGCCGTTTCTGTGGATGATGTAGCTACTCCTTTGAAGACTGTCAAGAGGAACCTACTGCTGGCCGGTTTATTTCCGGGTTGTAGTGAGGGTTACCTGTTCTGTGCTGTTTCCCTATCTGGTTGTCCTTTGCTGAAGTTGGGCATCCAAAGCCTAATGGACAACAAAGAGATTCTGTTTAAGAAGTCCGATGTTCAGTTGGTTCCGGTAGAAGAAGTTGTTGTTGTTACAATCTTCAATAATCCAATCAAGGCTCTCCCGAGGAAGCCTGTTCAAATCATGACTGTCGCACCTGTTGTTATTACTGTTCCGGGGCCTCTCCCCTACGAATCTGATAAGGCTATCCCCTGGCACTATGGGGCAGATGTGTATGTGAATGGAATCAAGCAAGAGTTCAACACTGTCACCAGTATTAGCAATATTACTGGTCCAGCCAAGGTTACCCGCAGTGGCAGGCTCTTCTCGCCTGACATTGCGCCACCCGCTGCTCGAAGACCCCTCACAATAACCCCTACAAGTATACCTGCTCTGGTTTCTGATCAAGTTGTTTCCCCTGCTGCCGAGTCATCCAATGCTCGGGGCAAAGGGATTGAAGACGAGCCTGCCCGGACGGAGGCACCAATACCTATAAATGCTGAGGCCTCCCAACAAGAGATGGAGGAAATTCTGAAAATAATAAAGAGTGACTTTAACGTTGTCGAGCAGCTGGGGCATACGCCCTCCAAGATCTCAATGCTCTCCTTATTACTGTGCTCAGAGGCCTATGCTAAGGCCTTGATATCATTTCTCAAGACGGCCCATGTGCCACAGGAGACATCTGCAGTCCAGTTCACTGATTGCGTAGCAAATCTGACAGCGGATAATGGTTTGGGTTTCTCAGATGCTAACCTTACTGCTAAAGGAAGGGACCACAATGACGCCATGCATGTCTCTATTGAATGCAGGGGCACTACTTTGGCGCATGTGTTGGTGGACACTGGTTCTTCCTTGAATGTGCTACCCAAGAAGGCCTTGGACCGTTTGGATTGTGAAGGCCTGGAACTAAAACCTAGCAATATTATCGTCAGAGCCTTCGACGGTTCCAAGAGGATGGTTCATGGAGAGGTTGACATTCCTATTCGGGTGGGTTCTCAGGTGTTCGACTCTACTTTCTATGTGATGGATATCCGTCCATCGTATTCTTGTCTACTGGGTCGACCTTGGATCCACAAAGCTGGGGCAGTAACCTCTACCTTGCACCAGAAGCTAAAGTACCCTGTCAGAGGGAAGATCGTCACTGTACAGGGAGAGGAGGAGTATATGGTGAGCCATTTGAATTCCTTCAGGTACATTGAGATGGACGGGGAGTTTATTGAAACCCCCTTTCAGCATTTCGAAGAGGTACTTCCAATTTCAGCAGCAGCAGAAATAGCGGTCGAAGAAGATGTTCCTTTGAAGATGGCTTCCCTAAAGGATGCCCGGGCTGTGATTCAGAAAGGTGAATGTGCTAACTTGGGTAGGCTTCCCGACTTTACACATAAAACTGACAAGTTTGGGCTGGGTTTTACCGCAGAGGGACAGAAAGCTATGCGGAAAGCAAAGACCAGAAGACCTCCTGTGCTTATTACCAATCCAGGAGTGAATGATGTTGGAGAGGATAATGAAGTGGATGAAGCTGAGTTCAATAGCTGGATCTACCCGACGACTGAATGCGGATTGACCAATTGGATTGCCAAAGACCATACTCCTGTTACTTTTGTTACGCAGTAATAAACTTCTTTGTTTGGTTATTTGTAATAAACAATTAAAACACTATGGCCCGATGTCTTACCCGAGGCACCGTGGCTTCATTTGTGAGGGCATATAAATTGTCATTTCATATATCATAAATAAAGATCTTGGACGTTTTCTCGCATTTCAAATCTTATGCTCCTTTTCTGTCTTTCCTTCCTTTATATATTTCAAAACAGCTGTATTTACACACACTCACTCATACAGGTTTCAATCCACTCTGGATCTCACTGGTAACGACTCTGCTACTGCCAGTTATGACTTCGAAAATCCGATCAACTTAGCCGAAGACGAAGGTGAAGATGATTGTGAAGTGCCTGGCGAGCTTGCAAGACTGTTACTTCAGGAAGAGAGGGTAATTCAACCACATGAAGAGCCAGTGGAGACCATAAATCTGGGTACTGAGGCAGACAGGAAAGAGGTAAAGATTGGTGCCAACCTAGAGCTCAGCGTGAAGCAATGGTTGACTCAGATGCTACATGATTATGTGGAGATCTTTGCCTGGTCCTACGAATATATGCCCGGGTTGGATGCTGACATTGTGGTCCATCATTTGCCTACCAAGGAAGACTGCCCTCCGGTAAAGCAAAAGGTCCGCCGTATGCGTCCAGAGATATCTGAGAAGATCAAAGCCGAAGTTATGAAACAGTTTGATGCCGGGTTCCTTGCAGTGACTTCTTACCCTCAGTGGGTTGCTAATGTGGTGCTGGTACCTAAGAAAGACGGTAAGGTCAGAATGTGTGTTGACTATAGGGATCTGAACAGGGCCAGCCCCAAAGATGACTTCCCCCTACCTCACATTGATGTCCTTGTTGATAATACAGCTCAGCATAAGGTGTTCTCTTTCATGGATGGTTTTTCAGGTTACAATCAGATCAAGATGGCACCTGAAGACATGGAAAAGACTACCTTCGTTACTCAGTGGGGCACTTTCTGCTACAAGGTCATGCCTTTTGGGCTGAAGAACGCTGGGGCAACCTACCAACGTGCCATGGTTGCTTTATTTCATGACATGATCCATCATGAGATAGAAGTGTATGTTGACGACATGATTGCAAGGTCCCAGACTGAGGAAGAACACCTTGATCATCTACAGAAATTGTTCGACCGACTGAAACTGTACAAGCTGAGGTTGAACCCGAACAAGTGCACCTTCGGGGTAAGGTCCGGGAAGTTGCTAGGCTTCGTTGTCAGTGATAAGGGTATTCAAGTGGACCCTGCCAAGGTAAAAGCTATTCAAGAGATGCCTGTTCCTAAGACAGAGAAAGAGGTCAGAGGCTTTCTAGGACGCCTGAATTACATTGCTCGATTCATCTCACACCTGACTGCTACCTGTGAGCCAATCTTCAAGCTGCTGAAGAAAGATCAGGTAGTACATTGGAACGATGAATGTCAGGCTTCTTTTGACAGAATCAAGGAGTATCTCCAAGAACCACCCATTCTTATGCCACCGGTTAAAGGGAGACCTCTGATACTATACCTGACAGTGCTTGATAACTCAATGGGGTGTGTGCTGGGGCAGCATGACGAGTCTGGCCGAAAAGAGCATGCCATTTATTACCTTAGCAAAAAGTTTACCGACTGTGAGACCCGATACTCACTGCTCGAGAAAACTTGCTGCGCTTTGGTATGGGCTGCTCGCCGGCTGAGACAGTATATGCTGACTCACACTACTTTGTTGATCTCAAAGATGGATCCTATAAAGTACATATTCGAAAAGCCTGCTCTGTCTGGGAGAATAGCAAGATGGCAAATGATCTTGACGGAATACGACATTCAATACACGACTCAGAAAGCCATCAAGGGAAGTGTGTTGGCAGACCACTTGGCACATCAGGCAGTAGACGACTATCAGTCAATGAACTTCGAGTTTCCTGACGAAAGCATCATGATTGTGACTGATTGTGAAGTACCTGGACCGGATGAAGGACCTGAGGAAGGATCCCGATGGTCTATGCACTTTGACGGAGCCTCCAATGCTTTGGGTAACGGTATCGGCGCCATAATCATATCCCCTCAAGGCACTCATACTCCACTCACTGCCCGGCTATGTTTCAACTGTACCAACAACATGGCGGAGTATGAGGCATGCATCATGGGTCTTCAAGCTGCGATCGACTTAAGGATCAAGTTTCTGAGTGTCTTCGGAGATTCCGCTATTGTGATCAATCAGATCAAAGGAGAGTGGGATACGAAACATCCAAATCTTATTCCTCACAGAGAATGTGTGTTGACCTTGATCCCCCACTTCACAAAGATAACCTTTGAACATTTCTCGAGAGAGGAGAATCAGTTAGCGGACGCGTTAGCTACAATGTCTTCTATGTTCAAGGTCAAGTGGGACAATGAGCCACCCCGGATCATCATCTGGAAACTGGATGAACCGGCATACTGTTGTGATCTCGAGACTGAATTGGTAACTGAGAAGCCTTGGTACCATGAGGTGAAGAGATATTTGGAAGCTCAGGAATACCCAGAAGGTGCGTCTATCAACGATAAGAATTTTCTGAGAAGGTTCGCAGCGAAGTTCTTCCTTAGCAATGGCATCTTGTATAAGCGAAACCATGATTCGACCTTACTGCGTTGTGTGGATAAAACAGAAGCAGAAAGGATCATGGAAGAGTTACATGAAGGGACCTTCGGAACACATTCCAGTGGACACACTATGGCAAAGAAGATCCTTCGTGTAGGGTATTTCTGGTCCACCAAGGAAGCTGACTGCTACCAACACTCCCGGACATGCCATAAATTCCAGATATATGCAGACAAGGTGCATGTTCCTCCAGTTCCCCTAAATGTTCTGACTGCGCCTTGGCCGTTTGCAATGTGGGGCATAGACATGATCGGTGAGATTAAACCTACGGCATCCAATGGGCATCGCTTCATCCTGGTAGCGATTGACTATTTCACAAAGTGGGTTAAGGAAGCTTCCTATGCTACGGTAACCAAGACCGTTGTGGCACGGTTCATTCGGCATAATCTGATCTGTCGATACGGCGTCCCAGAAAGGATTATTACAGACAACGGTACCAATCTCAATAACAAGATGATCACTGAGCTCTGCGAGCAGTTCAAGATACATCACCATAACTCTTCTCCTTACAGACCGAAGATGAATGGGGATGTAGAAGCCGCAAATAAGAACATTAAGAAAATCGTGCAGAAGATGACAGTGACCTATAAAGATTGGCACGAGATGTTACCGTTTTCTCTACATGGGTACCGTACCTCAGCCAAGACGTCAACCGGGGCAACTCCTTTCTCCTTGGTTTATGGTATGGAGGCAGTCTTACCAATCGAAGTGCAAATACCCTCTCTCCGGATAATGAAGGATGCAAATCTAAACGAAGATGATTGGATCCAGACACGACTTGATAAATTAAACCTCATTGACGAAAAGAGACTTGTTGCTATCTGTCATGGTCAGACGTACCAAAAATGAATGATCAGGGCATTTAACAAAAAGGTCAGACCACAAGAATATCAAGTTGGGGATCTGGTAATCAAGCGAATCATCCTTCCTCAGAGTGATCCAAGGGGAAAATGGACCCCTACATACGAAGGGCCATTTGTGGTTAAGCATGTGTTCTCAGGAGGAGCCATGATTCTAACCAACATGGATGGTGACGACCTTCCTCACCCCGCCAATGTAGACATAGTAAAAAGATACTACGCATGAAAAAGACCCGCTAGGCTGACATGCCTAGGCAAAAGTTAGGGCTTCCCGGCGAACCAAAAGGGTTCGGGCAAAATGAAGGGATGAAATATAAAAAAATCTGTACACCCGGCAAGTCGAAAACCTGAAAAGGCGGCTTGGGCAAAAATGGGTATCCCGGTGGACTGAAAACCCGAAAGGGCGGTCCAGGAAAAAGTTAGGGATAAAGCGTAATACTATGTCTCATTGGATCACTTTGCATCCAGAATCCGGTATCTACATCAAGTTCAGACGGCATCGATCAGTCAGCTTCATCTTCAACTAAGGTCATCAAGTGATGAGACGCTCGGAGATATAAGGGCGATAGCAGAGTTGGAACCCAGTGGGATCATTCATTTCACACAGCTGTTTTATTTTCTCTTGTACAAATTTGTATAAACTCTTTTGTTCGGTGGCGTTCTCTTACTAGGACGTCAACCTCTTGTACATAAACGCCTATTTTACAGGCAAATTCAAAAATCAATACAAACATACTTTTCAGTTAAAATTGCCAATGTGTTTTTCCTTTTCTGTTTTGTTTTGCGAAGAACGTCCAAGTTTCAATTTGTGATATATGCATTGACAATAATTTGCTAACTCATGAATATTTGCATACGAAACAAAGGATTAATTACAGGTAACATTAGAAATAGGGGCAATAAAGAGTTGTTTAAGCAATCTAATTGTTCTATCCTCCAAGGTACCAAGGTAGGTTCAGCTAAAGAACGTAACTAGATATCTTAATTCCCCAGAGAGTGAAACAGCAAATCAATGCACTCTCCCCAAGCAAAGTTATCAAATCTTAAAGAGGTTGGGTATCCTCCAGCAGATCTCAACATTCCCCGGCAGTATATACGGTCTTAACAAGCATCCCCGGCAATCTTGGTCTAAAGATTGTTCCCCGGCGGTATACCAGACATTCAATGGAGTCATTTCCCCGATACAGCTCAAAACTTCCCCAGGAGAGTCCAATCTAGTTCCCCAGGAAAGTTGGAACCCATCTCCCCAAGCAGTAAGCTTATCCCTAGTAGATTCTGGAAGCTTATCCTCGCAGAACACGAACGCGTCTCCCAGCTTTATTCAAGAGTTATTTCCTTACCAGGATATAACTGGGTTATCCTCAGCCAAAAGCCACGGAAAGAGCGTCCTCGACGAAGTCTTCTTATCCCCAACGAAGTCTCTTAACACTTCCAACACAACAAGGGTATCCCCAGCAAGTTATTATCAACAACTCAACAAAGTACCTCTCTCCCCACAGAGTATTGCTTCCCAGCAAGATCGCTAGAGTACTTTCCTCCCCGCAGAATAACTCATTCGCCAAGTTTATTCCACAACGGAGTCATCTTCTCCTATCGGTATGCTTGCAACTATCATCCCCAGCGGAGGCAAAAATATATTCTCCAACATCATCCCAGGAGTGACTTCCCGGCACCCGTCAAGGATTTACTTTCCTAGATGACAAACACATATTCATAAACATCGCACTTCCATACATCATTATAGCATGCATATACGCATCATATCTTACAAATCTCATTTATGTTGAGAACATCATTGCTTGATCCATGTCATGCATTGCATATGACTGACCTTTACCTTTCAGGAAAGATTCAGTTAAGTTCTCAGCTATATTTCAAGACCTTGACTGGTTCAGTTAAGTCGACCCTAAGACTTCTCTATTTCTTATCCAGTCAAAGGCCTTCTCTGGTTCAGTCAGATCGACCCTAAGATCTCCCTGTTTCTTATCCAGTTGAAGACATTTCAAGACCTAGACCGGTTCAGTTAAATCGACCCTAAGATTTTACTGTTTCTTATCCAGTCAAAGGCCTTCTCTGGTTCAGTCAGATCGACCCTAAGATCTCCCTGTTTCTCATCCAGTTGAAGATTTCAAGACCTAGACCGGTTCAGTTAAATCGACCCTAAGATTTTCCTGTTTCTTATCCAGTCAAAGGCCTTCTCTAGTCCAGCTAAATCGACCCCTAACAGATTTTCCTGATGAAGACTCAGTAGAAGATATCCAAGATTCTCTCAATGATTACTGTTGAGGTTGTAGTCGCCTGTGGTTCTCTCCCTGTTACTGCGGAGGTAGTAATCGCCCCAAGATTCTCTCAATGATTACTGTTGAGTAGAAGTCGTCCAAGATTCTCTCAATGATTACTGTTGAGGTAGAAGTCGCCCAATATTCTCTCAATGATTACTGTTGAGTAGAAGTCGTCCAAGATTCTCTCAATGATTACTGTTGAGGTTGAAGTCGCCCAAGATTCTCTCAGCGTTACTGTTGAGGTTGTAATCGCCCCAAGATTCTCTCAATGATTACTGTTGAGTAGAAGTCGTCCAAGATTCTCTCAATGATTACTGTTGAGGTTGAAGTCGCCTATGGTTCTCTCCCCGTTACTGCGGAGGTAGTAATCGTCCCCAGATTCTCTCAATGATTACTGTTGAGATAGCAATCATCCAAGGTTCTCTCACCGTTCCTGTTGAGGTAGTAACCATCCCTGGTTCATTCATCACCTTTTGAAGATCCAGATCCAGCTCCTGTAACCAGTCAAGACACATCTATACAAAGAATCTGAAGACCAGCTCCGGTAACAGGTCAGGTAATCATTTTCTTTTGCAGGTATGCAAGTTCTCGCTAAGGAATCTCTTATGCGATAAACATCCAGATGGCATCTATAAGCCCATCCACCTCCCATCATCTCTTAGCATGGCATCTATAAGCCCATCACCCTATCCGTCAATCTCCAAACGGCATCTATAAGCCCATTCCCCACCATCACATTACTATGTGAGCGCAAATTTCTGGGCACTCTAGTGTTCAATCATCTTCCACCTTCGAATTACGAAAGGCACGTCAGCCAATCTGCATCCTCAGGTCTAAGAAGATTGAACAGGGGCAACTGTTGTACCCCAAAATTTTCCCTCCCATATCCTTCAAGAATTGCAAAGAGCATGCTTCAAAATCTCCCCAAGGGTTGCACAGTTCAAGGGCCTCCTAACAGTCAAAAATTAGGGTTTTGGTTCTGACAAAGAAAATAAAGTTTCCAAGGGTCCAATCAAGTCCCATATGCCTATAAACATGGTCAAGCATCCTCATACCAGGTTTCAAGACTTACAGCACAAAATTGCACAGTCAAAAACCCTAATTGCACTACAGTCAACTGTAGGGGCAAAATGGTCATTTGACAGTCAAAAGTTCAAATTTTTGGTCAACACCTCATTTTGAAGCCACAAACATCATTTGATCAATGCTTGATCATGATTCTCAAAGCTTGGCTCAAAAAGTCTCAAGATGCAAAAGTTTCCATATTTGGACAGTTGAAAAAGTCAACTGTAACTTGACCAGGGCATAACTTCCACATGGTTTATCAGAAAAATTCCATCCAAAGCTCATATTGAAGAGAAAGACATTTCCTACAACTCCTCTTCACACTTCAAGTCCAAGAAATGCTCCCACAAAAAGTTATCAATTTCAACATTATAGGTCATTTTCAAAAGTCAACAAAAAGGGACTTTAAGTCAAAGGCCATAACTTGATATTGGTACATCAAAATGACATGGGACCAAAGGAATTGGTTAGAGAACTCAAAGACCTTTCCAAAATGTCCAAGAACATGAGCAAAGCTTAAAAATTGAGCAAGTTATGCCTTGTGGAAGTTGGGAAATTTTTGGATATTTTGAAAAGTCAACATTGCTTCAAAAGTCTTAAAAATGCTAATGGGCCTCTTTTTCTTCCAAAATCCATCATCCAAGGCATGTGCACGACCATTTGGCCCAAAGGGAAGTTTTTCATCATTTTTTATTTATTTATTTGGATTTTCAATGACTAATAATTCATTTAATTAAAATAAATATGTGGAAAATACTAAACCTAACTTTTTAAATCTTTTTATGCATGGAATACACTCAATATTTCGTGCATGATCAGATTTGGAAAGAATCTTGATAATTGGACATGATTTGAAGCAAATTTGCATGAAAAAGATTGAAAATATTTGCCATGAAAATCCAATATCCATTCCATCAATGCTTTGATCCTTTGGCTCAGATTTTTTACCCTAATCATTCTATACATAAGCCTAATGCAAACCCTAATGCCAATAACCAAAAAGCTGCGCCAGAAATCCATAATCAAGTTTGAGTTTTTGACAAGAAATTCCAAAACTGAAAACTAGGTTCTAGTGCGATTCAAGCCAAAATAATTGTTCCATTGTCTTGCTGAGACATCAAGGAAGGTGCCTGGATCAATATCATAGCC
Organism: Vicia faba; assembly: GCA_948472305.1. Taxonomy (NCBI): domain Eukaryota; kingdom Viridiplantae; phylum Streptophyta; class Magnoliopsida; order Fabales; family Fabaceae; genus Vicia; species Vicia faba. Next base: position 105,481,614 of record OX451737.1, read on the forward strand.
TGAAACATCAAGAATTGGTAATTATGAGTCAAACTTGTCACGAAAATATCCATAATCGTATCATGAATTACATGCATTTTTCGTGTGTTTTCTTTACTGATTTACATTGATTGATTGATTCTAAAGCTAACTGCATACTTTAATTGAGTTTTTGTGCCAAATTAGAGGATTCACCATTGATACAGGCTAGGGTTCTTCAAGCTTCGAATTAGGTACTTTTGAACACTGTAAAATTGGGACTTCCCAATACCATGATCAAAATCAGGACACTTGAACGAATCGATTGCCATAGTCGCGCCTAATTTATGTGATACCATGGCCTATTCGCTATTTTAGAAAACTGCATATTTTGGGGGGGTTTAAAACCCCCGCTAACCCTTTTATGTTTCAGAAAAAAAAGCAAAACGAGGAAGAAGAAGAGTAGGTGGCACCATCTGATTGAGTGGTTTGAATTTCGCGCGAAAAGAGCACTAACTCTTGTTTTACCTTATATTTATTGTTGGTTATATAATTAACAAAACGCGCTCACAGCTCCATTGGCAAGGCACTTGGTTGGTAATCCCTGGGACCTGGGTTCGAATCCCAGGTCCCCCTCCCTTTCAATAATGTTTTTCCTAACTTGATCCCATGCAGATTCAATTCCTGGGTGCACCATACGTCCCTCATATCCAGCTTGCCACATGGTCTATGATATCAATCCAATGGTCCAGAATCAAGGTCTATGGAACGCTGCAGTCAATGCCTACACATGGTCCCATGAAAAGTCAGAAAGGGCCTTAATCCCTGGGCCTAATTACTACAATTACACCTCCAATTGGGGACAGAACCCCCCGAGGTTTGCTATTTCTTTTATATTTTTCACTTTTTTATTTGATTCAATTATTTCTTTTTTTAATTAATTTCTTTAATTTAGTTTATTTTCATAAAAATATAAAAACAATAGAAAAATCAGAAAAGACAAAAAAATTAAATATATTTTATTTAACTAATATTTTTGTAAATAAATCTCACTAATCAACTAGATTTAAATTTAGGGTCAATTTTAATATATTTTCTTAATAAATTAAAAATTGGTAGAATTAGGGTTTCAAGTAATTTTCCATTCCTTTTTTTCTTTTTTCTCCCCATAATTAATTATTTAATATTATTTTTGTAAATATTTGCAATTAATTAATTAGGTTCAATTTTAGGTTAAAGTTTAATATTTTCTTAATAAATAAAAAAAACTAGAATTAGGGTTAATTAGTTAATTTCATTTAATTCACATAAAAAACCATAAATCCAAAAAATGTCAAAATAATTTCTTTTTTCATTTTAAATTTAATTAATTTAATAATTTAATTTAATTTCATTAAAAAAGGGTCCAACGCCCTCGCTTCCAATTTTAATTCCAATTTGCGCATTTTATTTATTTCTTATAATATTAATGTAATTCTCCCAAAGCCTTGTAAACTCAGACATTTTATTTCTCGCGCTTTATTTACTTTCTGTTAAATCGGGTCCTGGATTAAATTTGGCGATGTGGACCCGCGCCTTTGTAATAGTTTAGGAACTTTTATTTCTCGCAATTTTTTAACTGTTAATAATGGCATGCAAGAATGAATGACAAAAATAAAAACAAACGCGTAGATCACCCATGACATGACAAGACAAAATATCTGAAAACGACACACAAATCACACACCACCCCTAGGGTACGCCTCACTGTTGCCTTGCCTCGAAAGGTGATCGTCGAGTAGAGGATGTCTTAGTAAGTCCTCATGATTCGGGAACCTGGCATGAGGGTAGCTTCTAAGGTGTCTTCCTATTGCTCTGGTGATCACCATGTCCCGAACCTCGAATTGACCCTAACACCTCCAACGGTGGTGCTACCTACCTCTCAATGGTGGGATGGCACTACTGTAAAGGACATCTACACAGACGAATTCCTTAGGGTAGGTAGATGACTCTAAATACTTGCTCTAATTTCAAACAAAATTCAAAAATACTTTTCACACCGACACCTTTTCAAAAAGCTTTCGAAAGCAATTTTTCAAACACTCTTGAGGACCGATACAAGAGTCGAACTGAAATTTTCAAAGAAACTTTTTTAAAACCCACAGTTGAAAAGCAAACAAACCACTTTTGAAAACACAAATGAGCAAGTATCTAAGAGCCCATGGATAACCATGGATGGAAAGGGTGCTAACACCTTCCCTTTCTATAACCTACCTCCCGAACCGAGAGCAATCTCTATACGGAATTTTTCTGTGCTTTTGTCCTTTCCATTTGGAGAAAATAAAAGACGGTGGCGACTCTTGCTTCCGCGACATTTCGCGAACCAGCGTTAAACAGTCAGTTCCAGATCCACCGATCACACTGTTCTTTGGTATAAAATGTGTATCCATTAATTGCATATGCGCTATAAGAAAACACAATTAAACTTAGACCGTATGCTAAACATCTCAATATTTCTGTTACTGAATCATGATCTGAATGATACTTTGAATAAATATGTTCCTTAAACCATGGTATGAAACTTCGATTGTGCTTTCGTACAATCCAATTCTCATTTCTATTCAGATTTAAACCTCGAAGAACACCCTCGTGAATTTCAACATACGGCTCAACTTCAAGCTCATTATGCAGAACATACAAATGCACTTGATCCCGTTCGACCATTGATACTGTCACAACTTTATTTCCAATTAGCTTCTTACCTTCTTTTTTTTCAACAATGTGAGATTTGGGGAGTCCAATTGATTGAACATTTGACAGATATTCAGTACAAAACTCAATCGCTTCTTCAACAATATATCGTTCAGCAATACAACCCTCTGGTCGACTTCGGTTTTTCACATACCCTTTTAATATTTTCATATAACGTTCAGTAGGGTACATCCATCTTATATAAGCTGGTCCGCACAGTTGTGTCTCTTTGACAAGATGAACGACAAGATGAACCATTATGTCAAAAAACGAGGGAGGGAAATACATTTCAAGATCACACAAAGTAACAACTATTTCTTTTTGCAATGTTGGTAAGATCTCAGGATCGATCACCTTGCTGCAAATTGACTTGAAGAAAAAACACAGTTTAGTTATTGCGCTTCTTACTTTTTCTGGAAGAATAGAACGTATACCTATCGGTAGAAAATGTTCCATTATAACATGGCAATCATGCGTCTTTAAACTCTTTAACTTGAGGTCTTGCATAGACACAAGTCTTCTAATATCTAATGAGTAGCCTTCTGGAACTTTAACCTCACTTAAGAACTTACACAATATTTTTTTCTCCTTTCTGGATAGAGTGTAAACAGCAGGTGGTAGATATGTTCGTGTTCCTTTTTTCACGGGTCCCAATTCAGTTCTTATTCCCATCTCTACCATGTCCTCCCTTTCTTTAAGACCATCCTTAGACTTCCCTTTTATATTGAGTAACGTACCAATAACACTGTCAAATACATTTTTTTCAATATGCATAACATCAAGAAAATGTCTTACGTACAAAGATTTCCAATATGGCAATTCAAAAAAAATTTACCTCTTCTTCCACCCACCTGTAACAACTTTATGTGCAAAAGGCTTGCCAAACTGAATACTCACATCTTTCACCTTTTCAAATAATTGATCACCTGTCAATCCAGGCGGAGCTCTACGTTGTTCGGTATCTCCGTTGAACGCTTTTCTCCATCCACGATATTGATGTTTAGAATTTAAGAATCTACGATGACCGAGAAAGACATTCTTCTGACAAAGTTTCAATCGCATCGTATCAGTTACATCTTCACAGATAGGACACGCTTTTTCACCTTTAATGCTATACCCGGATAGATTTCCATAGGCTGGAAAATCGTTAATTGTTCCAAACAACATCGCCCTCAAGTTGAAACTTTCTTTCCTATACCCATCATAAACCTCCACACCGTTCTCCCACAAAATCTTCAAATCTTCGATTAAAGGTTCCAAATATACGTCTATGTCATTTCCTGGTTGTTTAGGCCCAGAAATTAACATAGATAACATCATGTACTTACGCTTCATACATAGCCAAGGAGGTAGGTTATAAATCATAAGAATTACAGGCCATGTGCTATGCGAGATACTTTGAATACCGTGTGGGTTCATTCCATCAGTAGACAATGCCAAGCGAAGGTTTCTTGCGTCTTTTCCAAATTCAGGATAATCATTATCAATTTTCATCCACTGTGGTGAATCTGCCGGATGTCGAAACTTTCCATCAACAATTCTTTCATCTGCATGCCAAGTTAAATGTCTTGAATCGGTTTCACTACGATACGTTCGTCTAAATCTCGGAATTATAGGAAAATACCATAAGACTTTTGCCGGAGACAACTTTTTCTTATATCGAGGGGCACCGCATTTAGGACACTCATTTAACGATGCATACTCGTTTCGAAACAAAACACAATCTTTTGGACAGGCATGTATCTTGTCATAGCTCATGCCAATAGAGTACAACATCTTTTTGGCCTCATACGTTCGATTGGGGAGAACATTATCTTCTGGTAGCATATCTTTCATAAGGGCTAATAACTCTGTGAAACTTTTATCCGACCATCCATTGCCCGCCTTTAAGTTGTACAACTTTAATACCGCAGACAATCTTGTGAATTTTGTACAACCATTATACAAGGGTTTCTCTGCATCGCTTACCAACCTCTCGAACATTTTGGGACAATCATTAAGATCTTCTTCAAGCGCTTCTTCAATCTCTTCAACTCGATCATAATCGTATGTATCTGTGCCATTGTCGTTTGAAGCATAGGTCCTATTATCCCCTGATTCATCATTCCCATCACTTTTCTCACCATGCATATTCCAATATGTATAACTTCTATCAATTCCATACCGTATTAGATGCGATGCCAACTGAATCGCATCAACCCGATTCCCATAACAGCAACACAAACAAGGACATGTCATTCGACCGGGGTCTTCGGCGTGCGCAACAACAAACTTAACGAATTCCGATACCCCGTTCTCGTACTCTTTCGACAATCGATTGGAATACATCCATGTCTTATCCATGGTTTACGGTTTCTGAGTCAATCTGAGCTAAACAAAAACTTAACTTAATCAATTTGTCGAACACTTGGTGTGTAATCAATTTTAATCAGATTTTTCTTTGGTTTTGTTGATATGAAAAATCAATTGCAATTTTATAGATTACAATCAACTCAACAAAAAATTGTTTAAAATATTATTGATAAGAAAATTATCTCAATATGTTGATTGCACAATCAATGAATTCACAATTTACAATAAAAATGAGTGAAAGAGAAGGAGAGATAAATTTGTTTAAGGAGTTCTCCTATCGATCTAAGGGCACACCTTCCCTTAATTTCAATGAAATTGAGATAATAACTTAAATGAAATTTCTACGACGATTTTTGCGGCCGTAAGAGCCAACCGTCATCAATTTTTTGGTTATGTAAAGGCAAAATATATAGAATCCCTTTGGTGGAAGGTACAAGTCACATTTCATGTCTTACGGCGGTCATAAGAACCGACCTCGCTCAAATTCCACGACCGTTCTCCACCAGCCACCATGTTCCTATATACCCATTTTCCAATTTACGCGGCTATGTTTTCCAAATTCTATCGCGTTTTCATTTTCTTTCAGAATCGTAAACCCTTGTACTTTTTCCATCCAAACTGAACCGTATTCCATTTTCCTAACCTAAAATTTCAAAAATTTCTTGATCTATCTAATAATATCAAATCTGCAGAATCATTTTTCTCTCACATCTCATGTACAAAGAAATTCAGTGAAGGTAAAAAGATGCAACTTTATTATATTAATTCATTGACAAAGTATAAAATTGGTAACTTTCCTAAGTGTCTAATCAATTGAAGAAAATATTTTGTATAGATTGAAAAGAAGAAACAATCACCTGACGGTTCTCTTGTTTTCTGACGATTTGACACGTTTGAGTTCTCCGGTGAGATATGTTGCTCTGAATCGGAAGGTCCTGAAGAAGTTAAAGAAACCGATTAATTTCCAAAACACATTAAACAAACATCAAAAGACAGAGAGCCTTAATCGGGAATCACAATTACCTGCCGTCCAACTAGTGCCTGCTAATCAATAATAAAAACAAGAATTCTTTGGTCTTGAGAAACACTAACTGTGCCTGCTAATCAATGAAACAAGAATTTTGTATGTCACTATGGCTTCCAAGAATATATTCCGTGCCCGATTATTCAATAAATGCTCAATAACTTTTAAAACATAATCACCTAACGGGAACAAAAAATTCAACCAATACCTGCTTATTTGAAAAAAAACAACAAGAATGGCACTACAAACCCATTCTACAAACCCACAAACCTCAATGGATTTCATGTAACCTACAAACCCAATCAGCTCTAAAGAGATTTACTATCCTTAATCACATTTTAATGGCACTACATTCATGTCTTCGATAAAGGAAATAACAGACAAAGCATTTACCGTTTCAACATACACAAGCAATACACTGTAAATGAGAAGAAAATAATAATCAACGAACCTTGTGAAGAGATGGACGACTCGTGCGGCAGCGATGAGGGTTGACGATGGTGGCTGTGATCGGTGGATCTGGAACTGACTGTTTTTAAGCTGGTTTCGCGAAATGTCGCGGAAGCAAGAGTCGCCACCGTCTTTTATTTTCTCCAAATGGAAAGGACAAAAGCACAGAAAAATTCCTTATTGAGATTAGTTCTCGGTTCGGGAGGTAGATTTATAGAAAGGGAAGGTGTTAGCACCCTTTCTATCCATGGTTATCCATGGGCTCTTAGATACTTGCTCATTTGTGTTTTCAAAATGTTTGTTTGCTTTTCAAGGTGAGTGGGTTTGAAAAAGTTTCTTTGAAAGTTTCAGATTGACTCTTGTATCAGTCCTCAAGAGTGTTTGAAAAATTGTTTTTGAAAGCTTTTTGAAAAGTGTCGGTGTGAAAAGAAGTTTTTGTTTTGTTTTAAATTAGAGCAAGTATCTACGAGTCATCTACCTACCCTAAGGAATTAGTCTGTGTAGATGTCCTTGAGGTAGTGCTATCCCACCATTGAGGGGTAGGTAGCACCACCATTGGAGGTGTTCGGGTCAATTCGAGGGTTAGGGACAATGTGGTCACCGGGCAATAGTAAGATACCTTAGAAGCTACCCTTATGCCATTTGATATTTTTATTCCGAGGCGACCGTTCCGAGGAAACTTATTCGAGGCAACTAGATCAATGGAACATAAGGACTCACTAAGACGTCCTATACTCGACGACCACATTTCGAGGGGCAAGGCAACAGTGTGATCACCAGAGCAACAGTAGGACACCTTAGAAGCTACCCTTATGCCATGTTCATGGACATAAGGACTTACTAAAACGTCCTATACTCGATGACCACCTTTCGAGGGGCAAGGCAACAGTGAGGCGTACCCTAAGGGTGGTGTGTGAATTGTGTGTCATTTTCAGTTATTATTTGTTTGTCATGCATTTGGTGATCTACGCTTTGATTTTATTTGGGCATTCATTCTTTCATGTGATTAACAATTTAAAGGGTGCAGAAATTAAAATGCGGAAAAATAAAAGTCCTACGCTATTACAAGGCGCGGGTCTACATCGCCAAATTAAACAAAGACCTGATTTGAATAAATAAAATGCGGAAAGTAAATGTCCTAATTATCTATTACAAGGCCTTGGGGCAATTACATAAGATTACAAAAAGAAATAAAAATAAATGCGAAAAGAAATAAGAATCGAGAATGCGAGGGCGTTGGACCCTTTAAAGAAATTAAATATTGAAATTGAAAATTAATTAAAGAAAAGAACTTATTTTTTTTGATGTTTTTGTATTTAATGGACATAAAGGAAATTAATGGGATTTTGAAATTAAATAAAAAAAACCTAGTTCTAAATTGTTTTTAATTATTAAAGAAAATATTTAAGTTTAAACCTAATTTACTAATTGTTTAATTACAAGAGTATTTACAAAAATAATTAATAATTAATAATGATAAGAATGAAAAGGGAAAAGAAATAAAAATACTAAAACCTTAATTTCTATATTTTTTAGTTATTAAGAAAATATTAAAATTGAAAACCTAAATTAAACTAATTAGATTATTAAGATTTATTTACAAAATAATATTAAATAAAACATTTTTTTTATTTTTATGATTTCCTGATTTTTTTGGATTTTTATATTAAAAATTAATTTAGTGAGTTAAAAGAAAAGAAATTAAAATATTTAAAATAGGTAAAAGAAAAGAATAAAAGAGAGAAAGAAAATGCAAACATAGGGGGTGTTGACCCAATTGAGGAGGTGGTTTGAGGAATTTAGGCCCAACAGGAGGAGGCCTTTTTTGAGTTTCCCTATTTACGTGCAGATCCATTGACTAAGGTGTATGATGGAATTCACATGATGCCCCTCAGATTGAGGCTTCTGGGCGCGTGGTAAGCAGGAGCTGGAGTTGTATGGTGGTCCTTAGGTGAGAAGCTGCATGGAAACGCATTAAGAAAAGTAATATTGAGGGAGTGGGGGACCTGGGAATCGAACCCAGGTCCCAATGCCTTACCAGCGAATGCCTTGACCAACTGAGCCATTGGTGCGCTTTGTATATGAAATGGAAAATAAATAATATAAAACAAAATCAAAATCAATGTTATAAAATAAAAAAAACGCGCTGAAATTCAAACCCTCCATTCACGTCTCGCTACGCAATCATCTTCTCCGTTCGTTCCTGTAACAAAAAAAAGATAGCGGGGGTTTTAAACCCCTCCCAAAACACAGGCTTATGGATAATAGTGATTAGGCCATGTTTAATCATAAATTGAGCGCGATGAGTGATTTGGAATCATTGGAATGTCACGAGTGCATTGGTCTAGGTCTCATGGCCTAATTTTTCCTCATGAAGAAGTCCCTAATTCCAAGCTCCTGAAACCCTAGAAAATTTCCATGGCAAATTCTCATACATGCAATATTAACTCAATTAAAATACATCAATAGCTTCAGAGAGTTTATATTAGTATAAATCCATATTCAAAATGTATAAAAAATATATGTATATTGAAACACGATTATGAGAAAAGTTTGAGAAAGTTTGACTTCAATATACCAATTCCTTGCGCGTGGAGGGTTGATTTTGATTGGGATAACTTCCTGGTAGTGTCAGGAATGTATTGGAAATGTTATTTGGCCTTGAAACACCTTGTATCAATGAAAATAGTTTTCAAGTTTTTTTAGAAAAAATGCAAAGTTGTTTCTGAGTTTGGGCGCAGCTTTGGTCGTGTATGTGCTTGTGTTTACTTGCATATAGGCTATGTAATGAGTTTTGATAAGAATTATGGCCAATAATGCCTTGCATTCATGCTTAAGATTTTGCTATAAACTCCATTAAAACACCTTCCACTTTTGAGCCAAATTTGAATTCTTGCTAGCTTTAGCCTTTTGCACGAATTTGGGATGTGTATAATGGTGGTTCAAAGCTAATCAAAGCAAGATATGTCCCTTAATTAATCTTTTTGATTTTCATTTGATTTTAAAAGATTTAAAATGAATTAAATCCAATAAAATCAAATAAAAATGAAAAAATTAATTTTAAATATTGAAATAAAAGGTGGGACACGTGGGAAGCATGGCCAAGCTGATTCAAGTGGAAAAAGTGGGCCCCTTTTGTCAAAAATGAATTTTCAAGGATAATTGATTTTGGCCATTTCACAAAAAATTTCCAACTTCTCCAATGCATATCTTGCTCAATTTTGAAGTTATGAACATGTTTTTGGACATTTTGGAAAGGTCTTGAAGTCCTCTAACCAATGTCTTTGGTCCCATGTCATTTTGATTTACCAATCTCATGTTATGGTGTTTGACTTAAAGTCCCTTTCTGTTGACTTTTGAAAATGACCTATAATGTTGAAATTGATAACTTTTTGTGAGAGCATTTCTTGGACTTAGAATGTGAAGATGAGTTGTAGGAAATGTCATCCCCTTCAAAATGAGCTTTGGATGGGATTTTTATGATGAACCATGAAAAAGTTATGCCTTGGTCAAGTTACAGTTGACTTTTCAACTGTCCAAAAATAGAAATTTTTGCATCTTGGGTCTTTTTGAGCCATACTTTGAGAATCATGATCAAGAATTGATCAAATGATGTTTGTGGCTTCAAAATAAGATGTTGACCAAAATTTTTGACTTTTGACTGCCAAATGACCATTTTGCCCCTGCAGTTGACTGTGGAGCAATTAGGGTTTTTGACTGTGCAACTTGACCTTGTGAGCCTTGAAACTTAACATGTAGGTGCTTGACAATGTGTATGGGCATATGTGACTTGATTGAGCCCTTGAAAACTTCAACTTCCTTGCAAGAACCAAAACCCTAGTTTGACTGGCTTAGGAGGATGGTTGACTGTGTAGCCCTTGAGAGATTTTGAAGCATGATCTTAGCAAATCTTGAAGAATATGGGAGGGAAAATTTTGGGGTACAACAGTTGCCCCTGTTCAATCTTCTTAGACCTGAGGATGTAGATTGGTTGGCGTGTCTTTCGTAGTCCGAAGGTGGAAGATGATTGAACACTAGAGTGCCCAGACATTTGCACTCACATAGTAGAGTGTCAGCAGTATGATGGTGGGAATGGGCTTACAGATGCCATTTGGAGATTGATGGATAGGAATATGGGCTTATAGATGCAATCTAGAAGTGTGGCTGAACTTTGTCGGGAATGGGCTTATAGATGCCATTTGGATATTGGTGGTATGTGTAGAGATGGGCTTATAGATGCCATCGGGAGGTTGTCGATCGCGTAAGAGACTCCTTAGCGAGAACTTGCGTACCTGAAAAAGAAAGATAATTACCTGGCCTGTTACAGGAGTTGATCTTTTAAACTCTTTCTGTAGATGTGCCCTGGCTAGATGCAGGAATCGAATCTTTAAACTCTTCAGACGTGCCCTGGCAAGATACAGGAATCGAGTCCGGAGAATATAGTCGTCAACAGATACACCCTGGCGAGATACATGAATCGGATCTTCGAACTCTTCATACGTGCACTGGCAGGATACAAGAATCGAGTTTGGTACTGTAGTCGTCAACAGATACACCCTGGCAGGATACAAGAATCAGATCTTCGAACTCTTCAGACGTGCCCTGGCAGGATACAGGAATCGAGTCTGGTACTTCAAAAGGTTTTTGTTGATAATGATGTGACGAATGAGTCAGGGACGGTTACTACCTCAACGGGACGATGAGAGAACCTTGGGCGATTACTACCTCAGCGGGACGATGAGAGAACATTGGGTGATTACTACCTCAACGGGACGATGAGAGAACCTTGGACGATTACTACCTCAACGGGACGATGAGAGAACCTTGGACGATTACTACCTCAATGGGACGATGAGAGAACCTTGGATGATTACTACCTCAACGGGACGATGAGAGAACCTTGGATGATTACTACCTCAACAGTAACGATGAGAGAACCTTGGGAGATTACTACCTCAACAGTAACGATGAGAGAACCTTGGGCGATTACTACCTCAACAGTAACGATGAGAGAACCTTGGGCGATTATTACCTCAACAGTAACGATGAGAGAACCTTGGGCGATTACTACCTCAAAAGTAACGATGAGAGAACCTTGGGCGATTACTACCTCAACAGTAACGATGAGAGAACCTTGGACGATTACTACCTCAACGGGACGATGAGAGAACCTTGGATGATTACTACCTCAACAGTAACGATGAGAGAACCTTGGGAGATTACTACCTCAACAGTAACGATGAGAGAACCTTGGGCGATTACTACCTCAACAGTAACGATGAGAGAACCTTGGGCGATTACTACCTCAATAGTAACGATGAAAGAATCTGGGGCGATTACTACCTCAACAGTAACGATGAGAGAATCTGGGGCGATTACTACCTCAACAGTAACGATGAGAGAACTTGGGGCGATTACTACCTCAACAGTAACGATGAGAGAATCTGGGGCGATTACTACCTCAACAGTAACGATGAGAGAATCTGGGGCGATTACTACCTCAACAGTAACGATGAGAGAATCTGGGGCGATTACTACCTCAACAGTAACGGTGAGAGAATATGGGGAAATTACTACCTCAACAGTAACGATGAGAGAATCTTGGATGTCTTCTACTGAGTCTTCATCAGGAAAATCTTTAGGAATCGATTTAAGTGGACCAGAGAAGGCCTTTGACTGGATCAACATCAGAAAAATCTTTAGGAGTCGATTTAACTGAACCAGAGAAGGTCTTGGATTAACTTTGACTGGATAAGAATCAGAAAAATCTTAGGGTCGATTTAACTGAACCAGACGAAAGTCTTGGAATATCTTTGACTGGATAAGAATCAGGGAGATCTTAGGGTCGATCTGACTGAACCAGACGAAAGTCTTGGATTAGCTTTGACTGGATAAGAATCAGAAAAATCTTAGAATCGATTTAACTGAACCAGACTAAAGTCTTGGACATAGCTGAGAACTTAACTGGATCTTTCCTGAAGGGTAAAGGTCAGTCATATGCAATGCATGATATGGATCGAGCAATGATGTTCTCAACATAAATGAGATTGTAAGATATGATGCGTATATGCATGCTATAACGTATGGAAATGCGATGTTTATGAATGTATGTTTTTGTCTAGGAAAGTAAATCCTTGACGGGTGCCGGGAAGTCACATCCTGGGCTGATGTTGAAGAAGAGTGCTTTGTTGTTTCCGCTGGGGATGATGGTTGCAAGAATACCGGTAGGAGAAGATAACTCCGTCGGGGAATAAACTTGGCGAATGGATTACTCTGCGGGGAAAAATTACTCTAGCTACCTTGCTGGGGAACAGTACTCTGTGGGAAGTTGATGATAACTTCGCTGGGGATACCATTGATGTGTTATGTTGGAAGCTTTAATAGACTTCACTGGGGATAAGGAGACTTTGACGAGGACGATCTTTCCGTGGCTTTTGGCTGAGGATAACCCAGTTAGATCCTGGTAGGGAAATGACCTTTGAATAAAGCCGGGGGACGCGTTCGTGCTCTGCAGGGGATAAGCTTCCAGAATCTACTGGGGATAAGCTTACTGCTGGGGAGATGATTCAAACTGTCCTGGGGAAATCTTGAACTATGCTGGACTCTCCCGGGGAAATTTTGTACTGGAAGTGACTCCACTGAATGTCTGGTATACCGCCGGGGAACAATCTTAGATCAAGACTGTCGGGGATGCTTGTTAAGAATGTCTGTATAATGTGCTGGGGAATGTTGAGTTCTGCTGGGGATACCCAACTTCCTTAAGGCTGATAGGATAGTTCTGCTTGGGGAGAGTGCATTGACTTGCTGGCTCACTCTCTGGGGAATTAAGGTATATTGGTTATGTTCTTCGGCTGAACTTACCTTGGTACCTTGATGGACAGAGCAATTAGATCGTTTAGACCACTCATTATTGCCCCTGTTTCAATGGGGGAAGGCACCTGTGGGGGTAATTGACAAATCTTCTGGTAGACAGGTGACTAGATGCCGGGACATAGTCGTACGCTTAAATCCCTAATTTTTGCCTGGACCGCCCTTTCGGGTTTTTAGTCCACCGGGATACCCATTTTTGCCCAAGCCGCCTTTTCAGGTTTTCGACTTGCCGGGTGTACAGATTTTTTCTTTTCATCCCTTATTTTTGCCCGAACCTTTTTGGTTCGCCGGGAAGCCCTTATTTTTGCCTAGGTGTGTCAACCTAGCGGGTCTTTGATTTTGCGTAGTATTTTTTCGACTATGTCCACGCTCTCAGGATGTAGGGAGTTGTCACTGTTAGTAGCGTTGTGTTTCCATACTACCAGAAGATCTTCATTTGATCGTCCAACGCTCCAAGTGATCCCGATGGAGATTTGCCCCAGGCTGGTTGGCCTTTTGAGAGATTCTCCGAATCTTGACTCAACTGCCCCAGATGATGGACAATGATCGTGTCTGCCCCTTGATTGGAGGTGCTTTTGTTCACTAGACATTCTTCGTGCGAACTTCTATGTTGTTCAAACAAAAAGTCATATGCAAACAAAGTTATGTCAAAAATGCAAAGCTTATGTCTGTCTTGAAGTTTTTGAGAAATGAATTTTTAGTAAAACAAGCAAGTTTTGTAAATTGTGATGTCAACTCGTTATTTTACCGCAAACCTTAAGGAGTCAGGATACTTTTCGTAACAGTATGCTTTCGAACTAACCCATGCTTCAGCTAGGACTTTTAAGGGTTATAACGTGGCCTGGTTCATGGTTTAAGAAACAAAGGATAAAGGCTCAAATTATTTGTACCCACCCGTTCTTCGTGATGTTCTTCAAACCTAAGCTCAGTTGATCGTGCGTTAGACCTTGTTTGAGTCTTTGTCCTGATATTCCCGTGATGGTTCGAATGTTGATAGTTTATTTTGAGTAGGCAGTCATTCCTTTTTGCTATCGAGGGTTTGTGTGACCTCTTTCTTTTTGATTTCGCTATCCCTAAATTTTGCCTGAACTGTTTCTTTTGTGATTACAGTCAGCGGGATGCCCCCAGTTTTGTAAGTCTCCTTCATAGGTTTTGACTTATTGGGTTTTCATTTTTTTATAGATATAATGACTGCCTATCCTTATGATTGTTCGGAACCATCACTGTCTTTTGTTTTGTAAGGACCTCTTTGGTGCCATTCGTTATGCACTTGCATCAACTGAGAGACTACCCTGCCCCAGGTTATGATTAAGGGTTTTAAATTTCGAAAAGAAAAACTCCTACTTCTTTGGCTCAGAGGGGTTGACGAGGGATTATCTTCCTTATAACTCCAGTGTTTAGGAATTGAAACATTGCCTGTACCTCATCAGCGGGGTCTGTTCAAAAGCATACTGTAGATTGCGGTATCATTTTCGTCATCCTCCCTCAAGAGGCTTAGAATTATTAATCGAGCGTTGATCATCAGAAAAAATATGAAAATAATTTGCATATAGTGAATACGAATATATTGCTTCAAAACAGACGTATGCGATGCATTAATGGAATAACAACGTTTAACATGAGTAAATGTTTGAACAAAAGAAAATTACAACTTGAAAATCCTAATGAACAAAAGTCTTTTCATCTTCAGGGCTTGTTACTTCAACTGATGAATCTTGTAGGGATGGCAGGAGCATTCAGCCTGGCCCATCTGGGTGAAATCCACAACTCTTTCATTAATCAGATCTTGGATCTTATTCTTCAGAGCCCAGCAGTCGTCGGTGTCATGTCCTGGACTGTCAGAGTGGTATGCACATCTTTCCTCAGGATTGTATTTTAGGGAGGTTGTGTTGAGATTCTCAGGAGGGTCCCTTAACGTCACCAGATTCAACCTCAACAATTGTTGTAAAGCTTGAGACGGTGACACGTTGAGCTTGGTGAACTGCCTTTTAGGCTTGTCTGGCCTGCTCTGGTCAGCCCGTTGTTCTTGGCGAGGTCGTTGTTGGGCCTGCAAAGTAGTAGCAGCTTGGAGAGGCCCGTTCATTAAACCAAACCTTTGACTTCTTGGAGGCTGATTAATGACTTGGTCTCTGACTTGGACTGGTTGCTTCATGTCTTGATGAAGCTGACTGATCATGGCCCTCAACTCTCTTTTCTCCCGAGCTAAACCTTGGATGAGATCCCTTTGCCCCAGCATCTGGGTTTTCAATGTGTCTACCTCAGCTTGTAGACGTTTCAGTCGTTCGTCCTTGCCATCCTCAGCATTGTTCTTGGCCAAATTCCCCATGAGGAGCGTTCTCAACTCTTCCTGCCCCTTGGATAGGTTTAAGAAGATCTCTCTGAACTGAGTCTCTTGAGTAGGGAACTCCTGGTTGTTTTGTTGGGAAGCCATTGCTGAAATAAACAGCGGAGATGGTAAGTGACCTGTCAAAAGGGTACCTGTTATGCAATGATATGTATGTATATATATGCAATGTTTTCAAGGATCTCGCGGGGTAAACAAGAAAATTGTTAGAGTTGGAAACTGGTAACTTGATTGAAGGGACTTCATGTTGTTGAGAGTCCTTCTTCAAGGGTCAAGGCTCACCATATCTAGTGGGTCATAGCCCCTGACAACCTTGGCTAGAGGAAAATAAATCCCCTTTGCCCCTTGCCAGACATGTTGGTTCATCATGACCTGCATCACCAGCCCTTGAGATCCTTGAAATGGATTAGTCCTTATGTAGGGGGTATGCAATGGTATGATGTTATGCTATGCATGGGGTAATGTAGGTAAACCCTGTTATGAGTCCCAGTTAAGGACTGTAAACAAAACCTGCAAGAAATTCAGTAAACCCTGTTAGGAGTCCCAATTAAGGACTATAAACAAAACCTGCAAGAAGCTTAGTAAACCCTGTTATGAGTCCCAGTTAAGGACTATAAACAAAACCTGCAATGAACTCAAGTGTCAGATAACAAGCATGCAAATAGTCAAATTGGAAGGCACACAAGTCACACAAGAGAAACCCTTAGAGTTTAGGCCAACATGGGGTCTAGGTATTACCCTCTTTCAGTTGGTGGGCTCAACCTGTCCTATCAGAAGTAACCGGGTTCTAAGGGTCCCAATATCACTGGATTGCTTTCATTGTTCATCGTTTCGATTTAGCCACTGAACTGGCGACCGAAATATTCCAGGAAAGCAACCCTCAATTGAGTGTAGTATCAAGTATCAACCAACCTCGGACTGCACCAAAGTCAGTTATCTCACTACCCTAAAGAGGCCAAGATGGTTCAATTAAGGTTCCTAAGGTCAGTTGATGCTTCACGACACCACGCGGAGGCCCCGTACTCTCCTTGACTGAACTCAAGGGTTACCGGTACACACCAAAGTGCCACATCAACGTAGCAGACTGTTTCAACCATGTCGGTATACCCTGCACAGTTCCCTCACAGCCTTGTTGCTACTTTCTAAGAAGGTATCCCCAGATCCGGGTTAGGATCTATAGAACTCCTAAGACAGTCCCACAATTTAAAGCAAACAAGTCAAAGCAATTGAAAACACAGTGATCTTAGTCCTAAGGTACACCTCACTTTTATAAGTATCCCCAGCAGAGTCGCCAGTTCTGTGATCGGTGGATCTGGAACTGACTGTTTTTAAGCTGGTTTCACGAAATGTCGCGGAAGCAAGAGTCTCCTCCGTCTTTTATTTTCTCCAAATGGAAAGGACAAAAGCACAGAAAAATTCCTTATTGAGATTAGTTCTCGGTTCGGGAGGTAGATTTATAGAAAGGGAAGGTGTTAGCACCCTTTCTATCCATGGTTATCCATGGGCTCTTAGATACTTGCTCATTTGTGTTTTCAAAATGTTTGTTTGCTTTTCAAGGTGAGTGGGTTTGAAAAAGTTTCTTTGAAAGTTTCAGATTGACTCTTGTATCAGTCCTCAAGAGTGTTTGAAAAATTGTTTTTGAAAGCTTTTTGAAAAGTGTCGGTGTGAAAAGAAGTTTTTGTTTTGTTTTAAATTAGAGCAAGTATCTACGAGTCATCTACCTACCCTAAGGAATTAGTCTGTGTAGATGTCCTTGAGGTAGTGCTATCCCACCATTGAGGGGTAGGTAGCACCACCATTGGAGGTGTTCGGGTCAATTCGAGGGTTAGGGACAGTGTGGTCACCGGGAAATAGTAAGATACCTTAGAAGCTACCCTTATGCCATTTGATCTTTTTATTTCGAGGCGACCGTTCCGAGGCAACTTATTCGAGGCAACTAGATCAATGGAACATAAGGACTCACTAAGACGTCCTATACTCGACGACCACATTTCGAGGGGCAAGGCAACAGTGTGATCACCAGAGCAACAGTAGGACACCTTAGAAGCTACCCTTATGCCATGTTCATGGACATAAGGACTTACTAAAACGTCCTATACTCGATGACCACCTTTCGAGGGGCAAGGCAACAGTGATGCGTACCCTAAGGGTGGTGTGTGAATTGTGTGTCATTTTCAGTTATTATTTGTTTGTCATGCATTTGGTGATCTACGCTTTGATTTTATTTGGGCATTCATTCTTTCATGTGATTAACAGTTTAAAGGGTGCAGAAATTAAAATGCGGAAAAATAAAAGTCCTACGCTATTACAAGGCGCGGGTCTACATCGCCAAATTAAACAAAGACCCGATTTGAATAAATAAAATGCGGAAAGTAAATGTCCTAATTATCTATTACAAGGCCTTGGGGCAATTACATAAGATTACAAAAAGAAATAAAAATAAATGCGAAAAGAAATAAGAATCGAGAATGCGAGGGCGTTGGACCCTTTAAAGAAATTAAATATTGAAATTGAAAATTCACTACAAGAAAATTGGCAGATTGCGACAGGTATTTTTGTAGATTACGACGGTTAAAACCGTCGCAATTTGCTTTCCACGACGGTTGCTTTACCGTCGCAGAAGTGTGTGTCCCCAACCTATTTCGCGACGGTTACAAAAACTGTCGTTCAAGTTTACGACGGGTTGATACCGTCGTGACTATCTTTTGAGTTTCTTTTAATTATTGATGGCGACGGTTCGATACTGTCGTGAATATCTTTTGAAATTGATTAAATTGTTTTTGGCGACGGTTCGATACCGTCATGACTTTTGTTGATTACGACGGTTCGGTACTGTCGCCATGACTTTTGTTTATGTCTTGATTTTTTTTTATTTTTCTATTATATATATTTTTTATTTAAATTATTATCTATGTAAAAAATTTTAAATATAGTTTTTTTTTTGTGTTATTTTTTTCTTTAAATTATTTCTTCTTTAATGTTATTTATTCCTGGAATCAACTCTACTGTAATTAAATATGGAGAACATAACACAACAAATTTGCGATTAAATATAGAGAAGAATACAACATCCTCTATTTATTTCAAACTAAGGGCCCATCAAAGTACATTTATAATCAATGAACATAAAATGTACCAAAAAGAAAACACAACAGCATACAAACTAAAACAAACGAAAGATCTACACAAAACACGACACTTTACGAAACAAGATGAGAAACCCAACAACTGAATCACCATCAACAGATCAGAGGCCATCGAAGAGAAACACTCCCCAAGCACAATAGTACCGATAGTAAAATCAGTTGGAGTTATAAAAGGCTATCATGGGATCATAAAGGACTTGTTTAGCATCAATAGCCATAATAAAATCCACATGTGCATATTCATCTTTATACAATACCACAAGCTTGTTAGCATCATGATTTCTAAGATCATTGAGTAAAATCTTCACATCTTGTACATCAGACAGATAATCTTTCCCTCCATAGCTGATAAAAAGTGGGAATTCTTTTGGGATTTTAGTCATGTCATAAGTTGGAGGAACCAATTGTCCATAGTGTAGTATATTGCGTAATCCATAATCATACTTTGCTATTTGTCCTGTTCTGATCACTAAAATTCCATATTGTAAAACTATTAGTCTTAATTTTTTTTCAAATCAAATGACACCACAAAAATAAAAATGAAAAATATTTCTGCTTATTAGACTTACTTTGGGATAGATGGATCAGGTTCTTTGTTGCTGTTGGTTGTGGTTCATGGTCAACATAGACATCAAGTCTGGAAGAATTTATGCAGCAATTCGGACCTATATTATTTAAGTTTCAGGAATACAAAAATAATATCAATAATAATTATGATTACAACTCGTGAAATTTATCATAATTTAATTAGTAAAAAAATACCTGTGAAAAATGTGATTAAGTTTAAGCAGGGCTAGTTTAGAGTGAAACATATTCCAACCACAAATTTTGCTACATTATTCCTAATCATCAGAAAACATATGATATATTAACTATTTTTTTTTTCAAATCTTTTTCAATTTACAGAGATAAAACATAGGATAATTTATTCTCTTACGTATGAGGAATGAATTCGCGGAGACCTAACCAGTACACGTCCTGTAGTATGAGCAGAAAAATTGATATTTTCGTAAGTGTTATTACGATGAAAGATGAAATTTGATCGAATATTTACGTGCATAAAAATTAATTTATCATTTTTCACGTGACTCACATTAGCTAAAAAGAATTGTGCAGCAAGTTTTGTTGGTGGTGAAGCAAGTTGATTCATATGAGCAATTGGACTTAGTAATGCAGCTGATCTCAACATATTCAAAAGCTTCCCTTGAGATAAATTAACAAAAGCCACTAAAGTTCCCTGAAATGATTAGATAAATTAACTATTTTTAACAAACTAATTAAAGATATCAAAAATAAATAATCAATTAGGGTTAACTTAAGTCACCTGAGAATGACCTGTATAGTGTGTTTTTTAACCAATATGATTGAACACATATTCCACTGATGCAGGAAGATCATAATTAGCTAATTCTTCCCATGACCAATCCCAATAAGCCTAATAATACATATATTGAATTTAATAAAAAATCAATTAAAAATTCTATATCAAATATTTACAAATTTGAAAACCAAAACTATTCTATATATAATTCATAAGGACCATGTCATAAGTAGTTAGTGACGTGTGTCCGGTGCTATATTTTGTGCCACGGCCATTAACAAGCCACACATCAAATCCACTGTCTGCTAAAATAAACCCTAATGATTCTTCTGGAGAATCAAACAACCATATTGCAGCATCCTGAAATAAATCATAAAACTTAAATTAACATGATATTAGCAAACAGCAATAGTACTAGTATCCCAAAAATAACTGATAATTACAAAGTAGACAAGTGCTTACGCATAATGATTCAGAGTTCAACAAAGCACACTGTGCTTCAGCTTCTTCAATCCTGCATTTTCGAAAAAGGGCAAGATGCTATTCAATGGATTTTGGGGTTTGGGCGAAGCATGATCTTGGGTATCAATGCTTGAGGTTTCTAGGGAACAACTTGAAGAGGCTTAACGACTAAAGGTCTAAATTCAGAAGCATCAAATTTAGAGCATGAGCTTGAGCTTGATTTATATCTAGAGACCTCTATTGGTGATTTAACCATAATGTTCATGGGATTTTGGCATTCATAATCAGAAATACATGCC
Organism: Vicia faba; assembly: GCA_948472305.1. Lineage (NCBI taxonomy): Eukaryota > Viridiplantae > Streptophyta > Magnoliopsida > Fabales > Fabaceae > Vicia > Vicia faba. Next base: position 105,502,570 of record OX451737.1, read on the forward strand.
AACTGGTTCTTCTCATTAGGTAACTCATAAACTAGGTGACTTGATAGTTCCTTATATTCTTTGGGATAATTATGAGAATCTGAAGCAAGGTATTTTGATCTTGAGGTTGGTTTAGGAGAGAGCATGACAAAATATGTATGTAGGTTCTTATCATGTTTGAGTGAGGGTGTCTATTCTGGTGAATTTACAGATTGAGGTGGGGTGAGTTTTAGAGACATTCTCATCATACATGAGTTGGAAGAATCTAAGACATTATTAGAGACAAGGTTCAGAGGTATACCTGTGTCATTAACTTTTTCAACTTTTGGTGCAACATGTTCTTCTTCAATAATGGTTTCAAGGGCATGAGAAACAACTTCTTCTGACATGAGAACAACTTCAGCATCTGAAATTCCCTCAGCATCCTTCAGCACAACTTTTGCTATAGTTTTCCCTTCCACTCACTTCTAAAGAGCATAAAAATGAAAGGATTATAACCAAAACCAACTATTTTTCTACAACAATATTATAAATCAATTACAAACAAAATCCAAAATTATACAGAAAACTAAATCAAATCTTTCTTTTTACAATCCAGCCCAGAAATATAATTAACAGAACCAAATCATATAATATTAAATCCAAACTCAGGAAATAATACAGAATCTTCATCCAATTCAATCTCTATTACATAAATCCATATATTACAACAAATCAAAATCAATTACAGTAGTGAATCAAATCCCTAATTGGTTCTAAAATCTCTAATTTATGCTAATCCAATTTGTAACAGCAAATTGATCTAAAACCATAAAATCTAAAGCCTATAAATACAGAAGAAGAATTAACAGAGGGGGGACTGAAGACAGAAAGGGGTCGATTACAATGAAGAAGAAAATCGAAAAAACGGACGAGAATACAGAGATAGAGGGAGAGAAAACAGAGAACTTGAAGAACGCGAAGAAGGAGATACCAGCGTTGTCGTTGAAGACGAAAAGAGAAAGAGCAATTAGGATTTAAAAATCTAAAACCCTAATTGCTAATCACCGTAGCTTCGCCGCCGCTATTCCATTCGAACTCGCCAGAATCTACAAAGCAAGAGAGAAAGAAGATCAGAACAAATCGGACAGAAAGTCATAAAGCAATCGCGAAAGGGGTAAGATCTTTAGCTTTTTGTTTGTTTTTGGTGGTTGGGTTTTGATTGAGGGAGAACTGGGTACACCGTCGTCGCGAAGAGGATATGACGCTAGGGTTTGAAGGTTGGGGGGTGAGAGGCTGCGCGGGAGAGAGATGAAGGGTTCACTGTAAAAATAAAATTGTAACAAGAATAATGAAATGAATAAGAGCTTTTTAAGAGCTTTTTAAGAGCTTTTTAACTTTTTTACGGCGACGGGTGTTTTACCGTCGTGCCCATGAGAATTTTTAAAGGTTTTGGGTGCGACGGTTGTTTTACCGTCGTGAAATGAATTTTAGGACGGATAATTTTACCGTCGTGAAAGGTTTAAGGGTGCGACGGGTGCTTTACCGTCGTGATATGCCTTTTAGGACGGTTAATTTTACCGTCGTGACTAGTTGTTGGTGAAAAATCAATGTTAAAAGTGTTAAATGGGGGCCGACGGTTGTTTTACCGTCGTAATAATAATATTATGATGGTTAAATATACCGTCGCAAAATAAATATTAGGGACGGTTGGTGTCAACTGTCGTGAACACTGTCTCTATATGTCAATTACGACAGTTATCACATAACTGTCGCAATTTTTGTGTCGTTAAACACTAATTTTCTTGTAGTGATTAATTAAAGAAAAGAACTTATTTTTTTTGATGTTTTTGTATTTAATGGACATAAAGGAAATTAATTGGATTTTGAAATTAAATAAAAAAAACCTAGTTCTAAATTGTTTTTAATTATTAAAGAAAATATTTAAGTTTAAACCTAATTTACTAATTGTTTAATTACAAGAGTATTTACAAAAATAATTAATAATTAATAATGATAAGAATGAAAAGGGAAAAGAAATAAAAATACTAAAACCTTAATTTCTATATTTTTTAGTTATTAAGAAAATATTAAAATTGAAAACCTAAATTAAACTAAATAGATTATTAAGATTTATTTACAAAATAATATTAAATAAAACATTTTTTTTTTTTATGATTTCCTGATTTTTTTGGATTTTTATATTAAAAATTAATTTAGTGAGTTAAAAGAAAAGAAATTAAAATATTTAAAATAGGTAAAAGAAAATAATAAAAGAGAGAAAGAAAATGCAAACATAGGGGGTGTTGACCCAATTGAGGAGGTGGTTTGAGGAATTTAGGCCCAACAGGAGGAGGCCTTTTTTGACTTTCCCTATTCACGTGCAGATCCATTGACTAAGGTGTATGATGGAATTCACATGATGCCCCTCAGATTGAGGCTTCTGGGCGCGTGGCAAGAAGGAGCTGGAGTTGTATGGTGGTCCTTAGGTGAGAAGCTGCATGGAAACGCATTAAGAAAAGTAATATTGAGGGAGTGGGGGACCTGGGAATCGAACCCAGGTCCCAATGCCTTACCAGCGAATGCCTTAACCAACTGAGCCATTGGTGCGCTTTGTATATGAAATGGAAAATAAATAATATAAAACAAAATCAAAATCAATGTTATAAAATAAAAAAAAAACACGCTGGAATTCAAACCCTCCATTCACGTCTCGCTACGCAATCATCTTCTCCGTTCGTTCCTGTAACAAAAAAAAGATAGCGGGGGTTTTAAACCCCCCCAAAACACAGGCTTATGGATAATAGCGATTAGGCCATGTTTAATCATAAATTGAGCGCGATGAGTGATTTGGAATCGTTGGAATGTCACGAGTGCATTGGTCTAGGTCTCATGGCCTAATTTTTCCTCATGAAGAAGTCCCTAATTCCAAGCTCCTGAAACCCTAGAAAATTTCCATGGCAACTTCTCATACATGCAATATTAACTCAATTTAAATACATCAATAGCTTCAGAGAGTTTATATTAGTATAAATCCATATTCAAAATGTATAAAAAATGTATGTATATTGAAACACGATTATGAGAAAAGTTTGAGAAAGTTTGACTTCAATATACCAATTCCTTGCGCGTGGAGGGTTGATTTTGATTGGGATAGCTTCCTGGTAGTGTCAGGAATGTATTGGAAATGTTATTTGGCCTTGAAACACCTTGTATCAATGAAAACAGTTTTCATGTTTTTTTAGAAAACATGCAAAGTTGTTTCTGAGTTTGGGCGCAGCTTCGGTCGTGTATGTGCTTGTGTTTACTTGCATATAGGCTATGTAATGAGTTTTGATAAGAATTATGGCCAATAATGCCTTGCATTCATGCTTAAGATTTTGCTATAAACTCCATTAAAACACCTTCCACTTTTGAGCCAAATTTGAATTCTTTCTAGCTTTAGCCTTTTGCACGAATTTGGGATGTGTATAATGGTGGTTCAAAGCTAATCAAAGCAAGATATGTCCCTTAATTAATCTTTTTGATTTTCATTTGATTTTAAAAGATTTAAAATGAATTAAATCCAATAAAATCAAATAAAAATGAAAAAATTAATTTTAAATATTGAAATAAAAGGTGGGACACGTGGGAAGCATGGCCAAGCTGATTCAAGTGGAAAAAGTGGGCCCCTTTTGTCAAAAATGAATTTTCAAGGATAATTGATTTTAGCCATTTCACAAAAATTTCCCAACTTCTCCAATGCATATCTTGCTCAATTTTGAAGTTATGAACATGTTCTTGGACATTTTGGAAAGGTCTTTAATTCCTCTAACCAATTTCTTTGGTCCCATGTCATTTTGATTTACCAATCTCATGTTATGGTGTTTGACTTAAAGTCCCTTTTTGTTGACTTTTGAAAATGACCTATAATGTTGAAATTGATAACTTTTTGTGAGAGCATTTCTTGGACTTGGAATGTGAAGATGAGTTGTAGGAAATGTCATCCCCTTCAAAATGAGCTTTGGATGGGATTTTTTTGATGAACCATGAAAAAGTTATGCCTTGGTCAAGTTACAGTTGACTTTTCAGCTGTCCAAAAATAGAAATTTTTGCATCTTGAGTCTTTTTGAGCCATACTTTGAGAATCATGATCAAGAATTGATCAAATGATGTTTGTGGCTTCAAAATAAGATGTTGACCAAAATTTTTGACTTTTTACTGCCAAATGACCATTTTGCCCCTGCAGTTGACTGTGGAGCAATTAGGGTTTTTGACTGTGCAACTTGACCTTGTGAGCCTTGAAACTTGACATGTAGGTGCTTGACAATGTGTATGAGCATATGTGACTTGATTTAGTCCTTGAAAACTTCAACTTCCTTGCAAGAACCAAAACCCTAGTTTGACTGGCTTAGGAGGATGGTTGACTGTGTAGCCCTTGAGAGATTTTGAAGCATGATCTTAGCAAATCTTGAAGAATATGGGAGGGCAAATTTTGGGGTACAACAGTGGCTACCGTGAAAAATCGCTTTGGACGAAGAAGGAACAGTAACGAAAAATCGCTTTGGGACGTTGAAGAGTGGAGGAAACACAAGAGTCACGTACAGTACCAACACAAAGCTTTAATCAAAAACATTAAAATTTATTATAAAACAACCTACGAAAGCTCTTTCAAAAGCGCTTTCTAATGGTCATGTATAACAACGCTTTTTCATAAAAAAGCGCTTTCGTAGCATACCCTATAGTAGCGCTTTTAAAAGCGCTTTCTAAAGGCCAGATTTAGCAGCGCTTTTGAAAAGCGCTTTCTAAGGCTGACCTTTAGCAGCGCTTTTGAAAAGCGCTTTCTTAGGTTCCCTCTGAAAGGCACCCTTTAGCAGCGCTTCTCAAAAAGCGTTGTCTAAGGGTGACCTTTAGCAGCGCTTTTGAAAAGCGCTTTCTTAAGGTACCCTATGAAAGCGCTTTTTTTAAGCGAATTTTTTTTAATACCTACAACAGCGCTTTTTCCTAAAAGCGCTTTCGTATGTGTGATGCTAAAGCTTATTTTTGGCGTAGTGTCTTGTATCGGTCCTCAAGAATGTTAACAAAGCAAATGTTTTGAAATTGTTTTTGAAAAGTGGTTTTCTGTGTAAGTGCAAAAAAAGTATTTTTTTGAGCAAACTTCTATCAACTATCTACTTTATTACTAGAAAAGGGTTATTCTCTTTCTCTTTTCCTTTAGACAGCGCTATCCTACTATTAGTGAGTAGGTAGCCTTGTCGTTGGATGTTTTGAGGGACAATCAAAGGGACGTTACAGTCACGAAGGCAATTATGGAGATGCTTTAGCAATTCTGTTTTTAGGGACTAGATCATTTACCGAGAAGACAACTGTAGGGTCATCGAGGGACTATGATCTTTTGATTTTTACGGGTCATTACTAAAGCATTCCTACCTCATGACTGATTTTTAAAGGCAACCAGAATGGACATACCTTAGAGGTGTATATGTGCAAGTGTGTTGTATTTCAGTTATTTTCTCTTTAAACATTTAGGTGTTCTACCGTTTGTTTTCAGATTTTGTCATGCATGTCTAATTATTAGCAGTTAATATAAAAAGCAGTAAAAAGAAAGTGCAGAAAATATAGGTCATACGCTATTACAATGCTTCGAGGAGGGGATTTACATTATACAAGGATAATGGGGAATAAAAGCAATAAATATTCTAATTTATCTATTGCATCTGGTATACAGATACAATAATAGTAAAAATACAAAAATCAAATAAACGTGTGCAAAATAAAAGAAAATATTTTTATTGTTTTTTTTTTCGGTATAAAAGAAAATAAGACCTAAGTCTATTTAATTTTAATTTTAACAAAAAAAGATGTTAAAAATAATTAACTAATTTATTTTAAAAAAATAATTAATTGAAAAAAATAACTAGCCTAATATTTTTGTGATTTTAATTTTAATGTTAATTAAAAAGATAAATAGAAGTCAATGAAAACAAAAATAAAATGCAAGAGGGATCCTTCGATCCAGGGAAAAAAAGGAGCTTCGACCCAGGGAGAGAATGAAAGCTTCGATCCAGAGAGGGTCGTGATCCTTTCGATTGGGCCAGGAAGTGGACATGAACAACCTTCGATCCAGGGAAGGGGATTGCCCTCCGATCCTGGGAAAGATGAACAACATGTGTAAGGTTTTATGCAAAAACTGCAGGATGTCTTTCGTTGATTTTCTAGGAAATACTAAAGTATACATTAATGCAGTTATTGATTAGATTTAGACTTTTAAGAAAACAAGAGTTGTAATTGTTAGTTTGACTGAGGTTGTATTGAATCCTTTGAGACACTAAACTTAACCTTTTTACACTTTTGTTGCACTGGTTTTCATGGTCTTGGTATTTTTTATTGCCTTACAAGCAATTTAAGATCAAAACGTGAACCAAAAAATGACGAATCAAAGACATAACTCAAGAGAGAAACTGATTCAAAATAACCAATTAATTTTAATAAACTACAAGGGTTTGAATTTGATGAAAGATCGATACAGGACCATAACAATAACAAAAAACTTTGTTAAATTCGTATTGTATTAATCACTATGGAATTGATAGTTCTGTAACAATATATAGAAATAAGGGTGGAAAATAATCAACACACTTTCAATTTCTCTTCGGGAAACAAGTGCAATGAATAATTTATTGAAGTGTTTGATATATAGTGGTTTGGTTCATAAATTAAAGAGAACTAAATAATTACCAATAATGATTCATCTACTAGCCCTGACAAGAAATTTTATTGGTCAAAAAGTTGTTTGATTGACTTGTAGCAAAAGGTAGTAGAAGCAACTCCTATTTTCTGTGAAATACAGTCTGAAGTTTCAGTTTCCAAGAATCCAATTTAATGGAAGATCAAAGCACACTTAAAAACTACTACAAAAGTTCAATGATACTAAAAATTATAAGGGTTTGTTGGATGATATTAAACAATTTTTCATGTCCATGAGTTCATTTATGTATAAGCAGGTTATTACGTTCGTTCATGTGTCTACAAGATCTAGAGAATTCATTTAATATTTTTTGATACACCATTTATTTAATGCAATTCTTTATGCATATATAAAGGTTACGTGTATTAAGAACAATATAGCTCTAAACAGAACCATCACTTCTTTTGTCGCCAACATATTGGAATACATAGACATAAATCAAGAGCAAATAATAATAAGTAATATAAATTCTAATTCTAAGAGATACACTAATATAATCTCAAATACATTTTCTAATATCCCAATAATTTGATCGACTAAAAGTTACTGTTAGTGGCTGAGTACCCTAATAAAGTTCAACTGATAAAGTTTTTCCTTATTGAAACTCATGACAACTTGCTTGTGTTTATACATGCATCACAATGAACATCTGAATGATAGTTCAAAATAGGAAACTCTTTAACATAATTAAACTTCAAAGTTCAACTATTAGAAGTTATGTTAGTTGCTGAGTACCCTAATAAATTTCATCTTATTTCCCTTTTAAACATGCATCACAATGAACATCTAAATAATACTTCAAAATAGGAAATTCTTTGACATAATTAAACTTGATAACCTTAGAGATTAATCTATAGATGGCATGCCTTAATACCATTGCCAATGATTCTACCTTTCTAATTTCCTACAAAAGTCATGTTTCTTCAATCCTTGAGCATTATACTTTTAAACTTATGCTTTTGTACCATAATATGATGTGAACATCCATTGTCAAGTGGTTGTTTTTTATAAGAAATATATTATTGATAAGGGAAGTAAATGGGTACTCCAACTTCTTTGGCTTGAAGGGGTTGACGAGGGATTATCTTCCTTATAACTCCAGTGTTTAGGAATTGAAACAATGCTTGTACCTCATCAGCGGGGTTTATTCAAAAGCATACTGTAGATTATGGTATCGTTCTCGTCGTCCTCCCTCAAGAGGCTTAGAATTTAATCGAGAGTTGACATAAAAAATGAAAGCAGTTTGAATATAGCGAATGCGAATATATTGATTCAAAACAGACATATGCGATGCATTGATAAAGTAAAAGAGTTTGACATGAACAAATGTTTGAACAAGCAAAGAAAACTACAACTCGAAACTTCCAATGAACAAAAGGTCTTCTCGTCTAGGGATAGTAGAAGAATTCGACCTGGCCATCTTGGGTGAATTCCACTGCTCCTTCATCAATCAGGTCCTGGATCTTGTTCTGTAGAGTCCAACAGTCGTCTGTAGCATGCCCCGGGCTGTCAGAATGATAAGCGCAGCGGGTGTTGGGGTTGTACCTTAAAGGTGTCTTGTTGGGATTCTTAGGAGGGTCCCTTAGTGTGATCAGATTCAATCTCAACAGGCGTTGTAAGGCTTGAAACAGTGACATGTTGAGCTGGGTGAATTGCCTCTTAGGCTTGTCTGGCTTGCTCTGATCAACCCGTTGTTCTTGGTGAGGTCGTTGTTGGACCTGTAAAGTAGTAGCAGCTTGGAGAGTTCTATTCATCAAACCAAACCTTTGACTTCTTGGGGGCTGATTACCAGTTTGGTCCCCAACCTTGACTACTTGCTTCATACTGTCTCGCTGAAGCTGGTTGATCACCATTCTCAACTCTTCTTGTTCCCGAGCTAAGCCTTGGATAAGGGCCATTTGCCCCAGCATCTGGGTTCTCATTGTATCTACCTCAGCTTGCATATGTTTCAGCCGTTCATCCTTACTGTCTTCTGGACTGTTCTTGACCAAATTCCCCATGAGGAGCGTTCTCAATTCTTCCTGCCCTTTGGATAGGCTTAGGAAGATTTCCCTGAACTGAGTCTCTTGAGTACGGAGATCCTGGTTGTCTGATTGGGAATCCATTGCTGAAATAAACAGCAAAGAAGGTAAGTGACCTGTAACAAGGATACCTGTTATGCAATGATGTGTATGTATGCATGCAATGTTTTCAAGGATCTCGCGAGGTAAACAAGAAAATTGTTAGAATCTGGTAGCTTGATTGAAGGAACTTCATGTTGTTGAGAGTCCTTCTTCAAGAGTCAAAGCTCACCATATCGAGTGGGTCATAGCCCCTGACTCAAGTCATTAACCTTGGCTAGAGGAAAATAAATCCCCTTTGCCCCTTGCTAGACATTTGATTCATCATAACCTGCATCACAAACCCTTGAGATCCTTGAAATGGATTAGTCCTTATGCAGGATGTATGCAATGTTATGATGTTATGATGTTATGATGTCATGGTAAAGGCACACCACAAATATTCACAAAGGCAAACATGATAAGGCACACAAGTCACACAAGACATCCCTTAGAGTTTAGGCCAGCATGGGGTCTAGGTACTACCCTCTTGAAGTTGGTGGGCTCAAAACCTGTCCTATCAAAAGTAACCGGGTTCTAAGGATCTCAATATCATTGGGTTGTTTTCTGTGTTCATCGTTTTGATTTAGCCACTAGACTGGCGATCAAAATATTCCAAGAAAACAACCCTCAATGAGTGTAGTATCGAGTATCTACCAACTTCGAACTGCACCAAAGTAGGTCATCTCACTACCCTAAAGAGGCCAAGATGGTTAAGTAAGGTTCCTAAGGTCAGTTGATGCTTCACGACACCACGCGGCGGCCCCGTACTCTCCTTGACTTGACTCAAGGGTCACCGGTACTCACCAAAGTGCCACATCAACGTAGCAACTGCTTCAACCGTGTCAGTATACCCCACACAGTTCCCTCACAGTTTGTTGCTACCTAAAAGGTTTCCCCCATATCCGGGTTAGGATCTATAGAACTCCCAAAACAGGCCCACAATATTAAAGCAATCAAAACAGGCAATTGAAAACATAAGTATGATCTAATCCTAAGGTACACCTCACTTTATAAGTGTCCCCAGTAGAGTCGCCAGTTCTGTGATCGGTGGAAATAAAACTGACTGTTTTTTAAGCTGGTTCGCGAAATGTCACGGTAAGCAAGAGTCGCCACCGTCTTTTATTTTCTCCAACAAGGAAAGGACAAAAGCACAACAAAATTCCTTTTCGAGATGTTTCTCGGTTCGGGAGGTAGATTTATAGAAAGGGAAGGTATTAGCACCCTTTCTATCCGTGGTTATCCACGGTGTTGTACCCCAAAATTTGCCCTCCCATATTCTTCAAAAATTGCAAAGAGCATGCTTCAAAATCTCCCCAAGGGTTGCACAGTTCAAGGGCCTCCTAACAGTCAAAAACTAGGGTTTTGGTTCTGGCAAAGAAAATGAAGTTTCCAAGGGTCCAATCAAGTCCCACATGCCTATAAACATGGTCAAGCATCCTCATACCAAGTTTCAAGACTTACAGTACAAAATTGCACAGTCAAAAACCCTAATTGCCCTACAGTCAACTGTAGGGGCAAAATGGTCATTTGACAGTCAAAAGTTCAAATTTTTGGTCAACATCTCATTTTGAAGCCATAAACATCATTTGATCAATTCTTGATCATGATTCTCAAAGCATGGCTCAAAAAGTCTCAAGATGCAAAAGTTTCCATATTTGGACAGTTGAAAAAGTCAACTGTAACTTGATCAAGGCATAATTTCCACATGGTTCATCAGAAAAATTCCATCCAAAGCTCATTTTGAAGAGAAAGACATTTCCTACAACTCCTCTTCACACTTCAAGTCCAAGAAATGCTCTCACAAAAAGTTATCAATTTCAACATTATAGGTCATTTTCAAAAGTCAACAAAAAGGGACTTTAAGTCAAAGGCCATAACTTGAGATTGGTAAATCAAAATGATATGGGACCAAAGGAATTGGTTAAAGGACTTCAAGACCTTTCCAAAATGTCAAAGAACATGATCAAAGCTTATAAATTGAGTAATATGTGCCTTGTGGAAGTTGGGAAAGTTTTGGGAATTTTGAAAAGTCAACTTTACTTCAAATGCCTCAAAATTGCTAATGGGCCACATTTTCTTCCAAGATTCATCATCCAAAGGCTATGCACGACCATTTGGCCCAAGGGGAGTTATTTCATCATTTTTTATTATTTATTTGAATTTTTAATCACCGTTAATTCATTTAATTAAATAAAATATGAAAAAAAATACTCATCCATGCTTTTCAAATCTTTTTGTGCATAGAATACCTTCAAGATTTCGTGCACTATGCAATATGGAAAGAATCAAGGTGATTGGCCATGATTAGTACCAAAAACACATGGAAAAGATTGAAAAAAATATGCCATTAAAATCAAATATTTGATCCATGATTACAAGGATTTTTGGACTCAAAATTCAACCCTAATTCATCCCTCATATAAGTCAGAAGCTAACCCTAAAGCTCAGAACCTGGAATCTGCGCCTCACATCAAAGACAACTTTGCATATTTTTTCCAAAAATTCAAAAGCTGAAAACTGCATTCTAGTACGTTTCTAAGCAAGATAACTATTACATTGCACTCCCAAGGCATCAAGGAACGTTTCTGGATCAAAACCACTGCTTCTAACGCGAAGAACTGGTAGAACCATGTCTCACTTTTCATGAAAATACTCATAATCGCATCTCGAATTCCCTGCATTTTTCATGTGTTTTTGATATTGATTTATACTAATGTGCATCTCTTGAAACTAATGGTATACTTTAATTGAGTTTTCATGCCCAATATGTGAATCCACCATTGAAGCTTGCTAGGGTTTCAGAACTGTAAATTTGGGGCTTCCTTGTTCTGGAAAAATTGAGACATGAGACTTGTACCATCAGAACCAGAAGCTTCACACGAATCCAGTCATCCTATCGCGCCTAATTTATGAACCACGATGGCCTATTCGCTATTTTTATGTTCACCATTTAGTGGGGGTTTAAAACCCCCGCTATTTAGTTTGTTTTTTCAGGCAAAATGCAGAACGAGTGGAGAAGAAGGCGTGTTGTCAACCAGTGATTGGACAATTCAAGTTTTAGCACGTTTTTTTGAATTAACATCCTTAGCGTGTTTTTGTTCATATATTATTTATTTTCTATCATAATAACAATGAAAACGCCTGGCACAGTTGGTTGATGCGTTGTCCAATAGGTACTGGGACCTGGGTTCGATTCCCAGGTCCCCTCCCTTTCTCAATATATTTTGTCTTAATGTGATTCTATGCAGCATGCCTCCCAATGACCATCATGTGTCCCCATAATCTGACGTGCCACGCGCCCAATAATCCCAATCCAAAAGTCAAGATTTGAAGAACACCATGGGCACCAGTCAAAGCACACGCACGTGGCCAGAAAAGTCAAAAGAGGCCTCCAATAAATGGGCCTAATTACTGGGACAAACCTCCAAACTGGGGTCAACACCCCCATTGGTTTGCTTTCTTTCATTCTTTTTATCTTTTTTCTATTTTATTTGTTTTGTTTAATTTTAATTTAATCCTTTAAATTAATTTGTTTTCTTTAACATAAAAAATACCAAAAAAAATCAGAAAAGACAAAATATAAATATATTTCATTTAAATTCATTTTTGTAAATAAGTTTTATTCATTAATTTAGTTTTTAATTCTAGGGTTAATTTCAATATTTTCTTGAATAAATTAAAAAAATGTAGAATTAGGGTTTTAAATACTTTTATCTTTTTTTTCTCTTTTCTTTCACCCTTATTAATAATTAATTATTTATTTTTGTAAATAAATTTGCCATTAAATAATTAAGTTAATTCTAGGTTTAATTTTAACTTTTTTTTAATAAATTAAAAATAGTTAGAATTAGGTTTTAATTCCATTAATTCTCATTAAAATCCATAAATACAAAAAACTCAAAAATAATTTCCTTTCACATTTAATCTAATTAATTTCGTAATTTTAATTCAATTCCTTTAAAAGGGTCCAACGCCCTCGCATTCCCGATTTTAATTCTCTTCGCCTTTTTATTTCTTTTTGTGAATATAATGTAATTCTCCCAAAGCCATGTAATAGACTAAATAGGGTATTTATTTTTCGCATTTTGTTTTTATTTCAAATCGGGTCTTGGATTAATTTGGCGATGTGGACCCGCGCCTTTGTAATAGCGTAGGACTTTTACCTTCTCGCATCTTTTTTAACTGTTAATAATTTGCATGAAAGAATGAATGCTCAAAATAAAAGTAACGCGTAGATCACCAATGCATGAACAAGACAAAAGTAAATGAACATGACACACAAACCACACACCACCCCTAGGGTACGCCTCATTGTTGCCTTGCCGCTCGAAAGGTGGTCGTCGAGTAGAGGATGTTTTAGTAAGTCCTCATGTCCATGAACATGGCATGAGGAAAGCTTCTAAGGTATCTTCCCATTGCTCTGGTGATCACCATGTCCCGAACCCTCGAATTGACCCGAACACCTCCAACGGTGGTGCCACCTACCCCTCAATGGTGGGATGGAACTACTTCAAGGGACATTTACACAGACGAATTCCTTAGGGTAGGTAGACGACTCTAGATACTTGCTCTAATTTCAAAACAAATCAGAAAATACTTTTCACACCGACACCTTTTCAAAAAGCTTTCGAAAGCAACTTTTCAAACACTCTTGAGGACTGATACAAGAGTCGAACTGAAATTTTCAAAGAAACTTTTTCAAACCCACAGTTGAAAAGAAAACAAACAATTTTTGAAAACACAAATGAGCAAGTATCTAAGAGCCCGTGGATAACCATGGATAGAAAGGGTGCTAACACCTTCCCTTTCTATAAATCTACCTCCTGAACCGAGAGCAATCTCTATAAGGAATTTTTCTGTGCTTTTGTCCTTTCCATTTGGAGAAAATAAAAGACGGTGGCGACTCTTGCTTCCGCGACATTTCGCGAACCAGCGTTAAACAGTCAGTTCTAGATCCACCGATCACAGAACTGGCGACTCTGCTGGGGAATCTTTATAAAGTGAGGTGTACCTTAGGATTAGTTCATAACTGTGTTTTCAATTGTATTGATTTGCTTGCTTTAAATTGTGGGACTGTCTTGGGAGTTCTATAGATCCTAACCCGGATCTGGGGGATACCTTCTTAGAAAGTAGCAACAAGGCTGTGAGGGAACTATGCGGGGTATACCGACATGGTTGAAATAGTCTGCTACGTTGATGTGGCACTTTGGTGTGTACCGGTAACCCTTGAGTTCAGTCAAGGAGAGTACGGGGCCTCCGCGTGGTGTCGTGAAGCATCAACTGACCTTAGGAACCTTAATTGAACTATCTTGGCCTCTTTAGGGTAGTGAGATAACTGACTTTGGTGCAGTCCGAGGTTGGTTGATACTCGATACTACACTCAATTGAGGGTTGCTTTCCTGGAATATTTCGGTCGCCAGTTCAGTGGCTAAATCGAAACGATGAACAATGAAAGCAATCCGGTGATATTGGGACCCTTAGAACCCGGTTACTTCTAATAGGACAGGTTGAGCCCACCAACTTCAAGAGGGTAATACCCAGACCCCATGCTGGCCTAAACTCTAAAGGGCTTGTTTTGTGTGACTTGTGTGCCTTACATGTTTGCCTTTGTAAATATCTGTAGTGTGTTTAATCATAGCATCATGACATCATAAAACATCATATGCATTGACTAACCATTTCAGAGGTTCGAATCTTCATCTTTGTTCTTGTTTTGTAGGACATGGAAATTGTTCGCAGAAAGACAATTCAAATTAGCCTTGTAAGGATCCCTCCTCAGCTTAAGGAGCTTATATCCAGGATTCCCGAGAGCTCTTCATTCAGTGAAAGACATGGAAGACTCATCAGCTTGGTCAATACCAACATTGAGAAAGATATGATAAAGGTCCTATTCCAGTTCTTTGACCCTCTTCATCACTGTTTCACTTTCCTGGATTATCAGCTGGTACCTACATTGGAGGAGTTCTCCCGGCTTCTGAAGATCCCTATCCTTGATCAACTACCCTACAACGGTACGGAAAAGGAACCCAAGCTTGAAGAGATTGCTAAAGCCTTACACCTACGATCATCTGACCTCAATGGACATTGGGAAGTCAGAAGTGGTATCAAAGGGTTCTTAGCCAGGTTTCTGTTTGAAAAGGCCCATGAATGTTGGAACTCCCTTGACTTACAAGCTTTTGAAGAAGTTGTGGCCCTCCTTGTCTATGGTTTGGTGTTGTTCCCTAACCCAGATCAGCTTATAGATATCAGTGCTGTCCAGATCTTCATGTCCAGGAATCCCATACCTACGTTGCTGGGGGACATCCTTCACTCATGTTACACTCGAACCATGAGAAAAAGAGGTGTCCTTATGTGCTGCACTTCTCTCCTAGGAAGGTGGTTTATTTCGCACCTTCCACAATCAGTTTTGAAGAACGAGCGGGGTTTGAGATGGTCACAATGGTTGATGACTCTTACACATGCAGATATACATTGGTGCCCTCGGTCTAGAGAGGATGTCACTATCATTGATCGTTGCGGGGAGTACCCTAATGTTCCTTTACTTGGAATCAGAGGAGGTATTACTTACAACCCATGCCTGGCTTGGAGACAGTTTGGTTATGCTCGGAGGGACGGCCCTCATGACATGTTAATTCCTGACATAGTTTTTGACTTCGACAACGATGCACAAGGACTTCGCCAGAGATTTATCAGAGCTTGGAGGATGCCAAGTAGGATAGACAGCAAGACACTGGGGCATAGGAACTCCATCCCGTTGGAACCTTATCTCAAGTGGGTACGCGCCCGCTCCCAGAAGTTAATAATGCCTTATCCTCATGTGCTCCCTGTGATCAAAGAGCCAGTCTTGGAAGGAGAGGTGTCCTACACCATTCAACATCCTGATATGCCCACGTCCTGGGAAGAGATGCAGAAGAGCTGGATCCAGCTTAAGGAAGAACGGAATTCTCTTGAGACCAGTCTACATGCTAGTGAAAAGAAGGTCTTGGAGCTCACCCGCCTATTGCACGAGGAGAGGAATCTCAACACCTATATAGCTCCAAAGAGGATGCGTAGTGTCTTTTGGGATTGATTTACTTTGTAATATGTGCCCATGAGGCTTTGATGTACTGAACAATTATTTCCTTAATGATAACATGTGTTCCTTTTTGTCTACAACAAATTTGAACTTTCGAACCCTTGAATGCATTGCATAAACACATATCATTCATCATGTGCATAGCAGGTTTTCTTCTTTTCAGGTTGCTTACTGTTCTTCGCTGTTAATTTCAGCATCATGAATCTTGACTCATCATCAACCGAGATGTCTATCAAGGCTCTTCAGGCGCAGAACGCGCAATTTCAGGAACTGATCATGGGTTTGGCTCAAGGCCAAGAAGAGCTGAAGGCTTTGCTCCTGAAGAAGGAGAAGAAGAAGAAGAAGAGAACTGTTCTTTTCAAGTCGGGCCGAAGGTTTGGCAATACTCTGCAGAATGAGGAAGCTGGTTCTTCTATAGGCAAGAGAAGTCCCCAAGGGGGAAAAGGTCCTAGTCCGGTAGTCTCTGACAACGAGACTGATTTTAATGAGGAACAGTATCCTCCGGCAGAAGACCGGTATAAGCAGTTGGAAGACAGACTGAATGCTATGGAGATCCAACATGTGCCTGGGCTGGATTTCGGAGACTTGGGCTTATCTACTGGTGTGATTATTCCTCACAAGTTTAAGGCACCATCTTTCACCAAGTATGATGGGGCGTCTTGTCCCAAGCTACACCTCAGATCTTATGTGCGGAAGATTCAACCGTACTCAGTGGACAAGAACTTGTGGATCCACTTCTTCTAGGAGAGTCTTTCAGGGACTCATCTCGAATGGTTCTATCAGCTGGATGGAACCAAGGTTCGTAACTGGGAGGAGTTGGCTACTGCTTTTTATAAGCAGTATCAATATAATGCCGACCTTGCCCCTACACGTACCCAACTCCAGGGTATGTCACTAGGGTCAAGCGAAGGTTTTAAAGAGTATGCACAGAAGTGGAGGGATCTGGCTGGCAGGGTGCAGCCTCCGTTAACTGACCGGGAGTTGGTAGATATGTTCTTGGGGACCCTATCTGGGCCATTTTTCAATCATCTTATCGGTAACTCGTCTGCAGGGTTTATTGATCTTATTCTGACTGGAGAGAGAATAGAGGCTGGAATGAAGTCTGGTAAAATTCAGAAGGGTACATCTGCAAATTCTGAGAAGAAGCCCTTTAAGAAGGAGGCCAGTGCGGTATATGGGTCTAGAAGACAAGAGAAACCTGAGCGCCGTCAGTCTGTCAACGCGGTGATGATTACTAAGCCTGCTGCCGCTCCTCGGCAAACCAATCCTTAAAGGGCTGAAAGACCCAGAAGGGAGTTCACCCGGCTGAGTATGACCTTGTCACAAATCTTGCCGCAGTTGCTGTCCACCAACTTAGTGACTGTCAGGGAAGCCCCGAAAGTTGTAAACACTGCCTCTCCCAAGTACAACCCAAATGCCCGCTGTGCTTATCACTCCGATAGCCCGGGGCATTCCACTGATGACTGTTGGGCCTTAAGAAATAAAGTGCAGGATCTTATTGACGCCAAGGAGGTACAATTTAAGGCACCTAAGAAGCCCAATGTGGTGACTGCTCCTATGCCTAACCATGGAGTAAATGCTATCAGGGAGGATGATGAAGTGGATGAAGCTGAGTTTGACAGCTGGATTTACCCGGCAACTGACAGTGGACCTAGCAATTGGATTGCAAAAGACAACCTACTTGTTTCTCTTGTTACTGAGTAATGAATTCTTTTTGTTTTGTTATCTGTAATAAACAATGAATTAAAACTCTATGGCCCGGTGTCTTACCCGAGGCACCGTTGGCTTCATTTGTGAGGGTATATTAATTGTCATCTCATATATCATGAATAAAGATCTTGGACGTTTTCTCGCATTTCAAATCTTATGCTCCTTTTCTTTCTTTCCTTTCTTTATATATTGCAAAACAGCTGTATTTACACACACTCACTCATACAGGTTTCAATCCACTCTGGATCTCACTGGTAACGACTCTGCTACTGCTAGTTATGACTTCGAAAATCCGATCAACTTAGCCGAAGACGAAGGTGAAGATGATTGCGAAGTGCCTGGCGAGCTTGCAAGACTGTTACTCCAGGAAGAGAGGGCAATTCAACCACATGAAGAGCCAGTGGAAACGATAAATCTGGGTATTGATACAGACAGAAAGGAGGTAAAGATTGGTGCCAACCTAGAGCTCAGTGTGAAGCAACGGTTGACTCAAATGTTACATGATTATATGGAGATCTTTGCCTGGTCCTACGAAGACATGCCCGGGTTGGATACCGATATTGTGGTCCATCATTTTCCTACCAAGGAAGGTTGCCCTCCGATCAAGCAAAAGGTTCGCCGTATGCGTCCAGAGATGTCTGAGAAGATCAAAGCCGAGGTTATGAAACAGTATGATGCTGGGTTCCTTGCAGTGACTTCTTACCCTCAGTGGGTTGCTAATGTGGTGCCAGTACCTAAGAAAGATGGAATGGTCAGAATGTGTGTTGACTACAGGGATCTGAACAGGGCCAGCCCCAAGCATGACTTCCCTCTACCTCACATTGATGTCCTGGTTGACAATACTGCTCAGCACAAGGTGTTCTCTTTCATGGACGGTTTTTCAGGGTATAATCAGATCAAGATGGCTCTGGAAGACATGGAAAAGACTACATTTGTTACTCAGTGGGGCACCTTCTGCTACAAGGTCATGCCTTTTGGACTGAAGAACGCTGGGGAAACCTACCAACGTGCCATGGTTGCTTTATTTCATGACATGATCCATCATGAGATAGAAGTGTATGTTGACGACATGATTGCAAGGTCCCAAACTGAGGAAGAGCACCTAGATCATCTGCAGAAATTGTTTGACCGTCTGAAACTGTACAAGCTGAGGTTGAACCCGAATAAGTGCACCTTCGGGGTAAGATCTGGAAAGTTGCTAGGCTTCGTTGTGAGTGATAAGGGTATTCAAGTGGACCCTGCCAAGGTTAAAGCCATTCAAAAGATGCCAGTTCCTAAGACAGAAAAGGAGGTCAGAGGCTTTTTAGGACGCCTGAATTACATTGCTCGGTTCATCTCACATCTGACTGTCACCTGTGAAACAATCTTCAAGCTGCTAAAGAAAGATCAGGTAGTACGTTAGAATGATAAATGTCAGGCTGCGTTTGACAGAATCAAAGAGTATCTCCAAGAACCACCCATCCTTATGCCATCGGTTGAAGGGAGACCTCTGATACTATACCTGACAGTACTTGACAACTCAATGGGGTGTGTGCTGGGGCAGCATGACGAGTCTGGCCGAAAAGAGCATGCCATTTATTACCTTAGCAAAAAGTTTACCGACTGTGAGACCCGATACTCACTGCTTGAGAAAACTTGCTACGCTTTGGTATGGGTTGCTCGCCGGCTGAGACAGTATATGCTGACTCACACTACCTTGTTGATCTCAAAGATGGATCCTATAAAGTACATATTTGAAAAGCCTGCTCTGTCTGGGAGAATAGCAAGATGGCAGATGATCTTGACAGAATACGACATTCAATACACAACCCAGAAAGCCATCAAAGGAAGTGTATTGGCAGACCATTTGCACATCAGGCAGTAGATGACTATCAGTCAATGAACTTCGAGTTTCCAGACGAGAGCATCATGATAGTGACTGATTGTGAAGTACCTGGACCGGATGAAGGACCTGAGGAAGGATCCCGATGGTCTATGCACTTTGACGGAGCCTCCAATGCTTTGGGTAATGGTATCGGCGCTGTGATCATATCCCCCCAAGGCACTCATACTCCACTCACTGCCCGGCTATGTTTCAACTGCACCAACAATATGGCGGAGTATGAGGCATGCATCATGGGTCTCCAAGCTGCGATCGACTTAAGGATCAAGTTTCTGAGTGTCTTCGGAGATTTCGCTCTCGTGATCAATCAGATCAAAGGAGAGTGGGATACGAAACATCCGAATCTTATTCCTTACAGAGAATGTGTGTTGACATTGATCCCCCACTTCACAGAGATAACCTTTGAACACTTTCCGAGAGAGGAGAATCAGTTAGCGGACGCGTTAGCTACGATGTCTTCTATGTTCAAGGTCAAATGGGACAATGAGGCTCCCCGGATCATCATCTGGAAATTGGACGAACCGGCATACTGTTGTGATCTTGAGACTGAGTTGGTGACTGAGAAACCTTGGTACCATGAGGTAAAGAGATATCTGGAAGCTCAGGAATACCCTGAAGGTGCATCTGTCAATGATAAGAAGTTTCTGAGAAGGTTCGCAGCAAAGTTCTTCCTTAGCAACGGCATCCTGTACAAGCGAAACCATGATTCGACCTTACTGTGTTGTGTGGATAAGACTGAAGCAGAAAGGATCATGGAAGAGTTACATGAAGGGACTTTCGGGTTACATTCCAGTGGACACACCATGGCAAAGAAAATCCTTCGGGCAGGGTATTTCTGGTCTACAATGGAAGCTGATTGTTACCAACATTCTCGGACGTGTCACAAGTGCCAGATTTATGCAGACAAGGTGCATGTTCCTCCAGTTCCTCTAAATGTTCTGACTGGGCCTTGGCCGTTTGCGATGTGGGGCATAGATATGATCGGTGAGATTAAACCTACGGCATCCAATGGACATCCCTTCATCCTAGTGGCGATTGATTACTTCACAAAGTGGGTTGAAGCAGCCTCCTACGCTACGGTAACCAAGAATATTGTGGCACGGTTCATTCGGCACAATCTGATCTGTCGATACGGGGTCCCTGAAAGAAACATTACAGACAACGGTACCAATCTCAATAACAAGATGATCACTGAGCTCTGCGAGCAGTTTAAGATACAGCACCACAACTCTTCTCCTTACATACCGAAGATGAATGGGGTTGTAGAAGCAGCGAATAAGAACATTAAGAAAATTGTGCAGAAGATGACAGTGACTTATAAAGATTGGCACGAGATGTTACCGTTTGCTCTACATGGGTACCGTACATCAGCAAGGACGTCAACCGGGGCAACTCCTTTCTCCTTGGTCTACGGTATGGAGGCAGTCTTACCAATCGAAGTGCAGATACCCTCTCTCCGGATAATGAAGGATGCAGATCTGAGCGAAGATGATTGGATCCAGACACGACTTGATCAGCTAAACCTTATTGATGAAAAGAGACTTGCTGCTAATTGTCATGGTCAGACGTACCAGAAACGGATGATCAGGGCATTTAATAAAAAGGTCAGACCACAGGAATATCAAGTCGGGGATCTGGTAATCAAGCGAATCATCCTTCCTCAGAGTGATCCAAGGGGCAAATGGACCCCTACGTATGAAGGGCCATTTGTGGTTAAACATGTGTTCTCAGGAGGAGCCATGATTCTAACCAACATGGATGGTGACGACCTTCCTCACCCCGCCAATGCAGACATAGTAAAAAGATACTACACATGATAAAGACCCACTAGGTTGACATACCTAGGCAAAAATTAGGGCTTCCCGGCGAACCAAAAGGGTTCGGGAAAAATGAAGGGATGAAATGAAAAAAATCTGTACACCCGGCAAGTCGAAAACCTGAAAAGGCGGCTTGGGCAAAAATGGGTATCCCGGTGGACTGAAAACCCGAAAGGGAGGTCCAGGCAAAAGTTAGGGATAAAGCGTAATACTATGTCTCATTGGATCACCTTGCATCCAGAATCCGGTATCTACATCAAGTTCAGACGGCATCGATCAGTCAGCTTCATCTTCAACTAAGGTCATCAAGTGATGAGACGCTCGGAGATATAAAGGCAATAGCAGAGTTGAAACCCAGTGGATCATTCATTTCACACAGCTGTTTTATTTTCTCTTGTACAAATTTGTATAAACTCTTTTGTTCGGCGGCGTTCTCTTACTAGGACGTCAGCCTCTTGTACATAAACGCCTATTTACAGGAAAATTCAAAAAAATCAATACAAAAATCACTTTTCAGTTAAAATTGCCATCTGTTTTTCCTTTTCTGTTTTGTTTTGCGAAGGACGTCCAAGGTTCAATTTGTGATATATGCATTGACAATAATTTGCTAACTCATGAATATTTGCATACGAAACAAAGGATTAATTACAAGTAACATTAGAAACAGGGGCAATAAAGAGTTGTCTAAGCAAGCTAATTGTTCTCTCCTCCAAGGTATCAAGGTAGGTTCAGCTGAAGAACATAACCAGCATACCTTAATTCCTCAGAGAGTGAGCCAGCAAGTCAGTGCACTCTCCCCAAGCAAAGCTACTATCAACCTTAAGGAAGTTGGGTACCCTCCAGCAGATCTCAACATTCCCCAGCAATATACAGGCATTCTTAACAAGCATCCCCGGAAGTCTTAGTCTAAAGATTGTTCCCCGACGGTATATCAGGCAGTCAATGGAGTCACTTCCCCAATACAGTTCAAAACTTCCCCAGGAGAACCCAATCCAGATTTCCCCAGGAAAGTTGGAATCCACCTCCCCAAGCAGTAAGCTTATCCCCAGTAGATTCTGGAAGCTTATCCTCGCAGAGCACGAACGCGTCTCCCGGCTTTATTCAAGAGTTATTTCCTTACCAGGATATAACTGGGTTATCCTCAGCCAAAAGTCATGAGAAGATCGTCCTCAGTGAAGTCTTCTTATCCCCAGCGGAGTCTATTAACACTTCCAACACAACAATGGTATCCCCAGCGGAGTTATCATCAACATCCCAGCAAGTACCTCTCTCCCCCACAGAGTAGTGCTCCCCAGCAAGATCGTCAGAATACTTTTCTCCCCGCAGAGTAATCCATTCGCCAAGTTTATTCCCCAACGGAGTTATCTTCTCCTACCGATATGCTTGCAATTGTCATCCCCAGCGGAAGCAAAGATCTATTCTCCAACATCAGTCTAGGAATTGACTTCCCGGCACCCGTCAAGGATTTATCTTCCTAAGACGAAAATATACATTCATAAACATCACATTTTCATATAGCATGCATATACGCATCATATCCTACAAATCTCATTTATGTTGAGAACATCATCGCTTGATTCATATCATGCATGACATATGACTGACCTTAACCTTTCAAGAAAGATCCAGTTAAGTTCTCAACTATATTTCAAGACCTTGTCCGGTTCAGTTAAATCGACCCTAAGATTTTCCTGATGCTTATCCTGTCAAAGGCCTTCTCTGGTTCAGTCAGATCGACCCTAAGATCTCCCTGATTCTTATCCAGTTGAAGATTTCAAGACCTTGTCCGGTTCAGTTAAATTGACCCTAAGATTTTCCTGATGCTTATCCAGTCAAAGGCCTTCTCTGGTTCAGTCAGATCGACCCTAAGATCTCCCTGATTCTTATCCAGTTGAAGATTCCAAGACCTAGACCGGTTCAGTTAAATCGACCCTAAGATTTTACTGTTTCTTATCCAGTCAAAGGCCTTCTCTGGTTCAGTCAGATCGACCCTAAGATCTCCCTGATTCTTATCCAGTTGAAGATTCCAAGACCTAGACCGGTTCAGTTAAATCGACCCTAAGATTTTACTGTTTCTTATCCAGTTAAAGGCCTCCTCTGGTTCAGTCAGATCGACACTAAGATCTCCCTGATTCTTATCCAGTTGAAGATTCAAAGACCTAGACCGGTTCAGTTAAATCGACCATAATATTTTCCTGTTTCTTATCCAGTCAAAGGCCTTCTCTGGTTCAGTCAGATCGCCCCTAAGATCTCCCTGTTTCTTATTCAGTTGAAGACACCCAAGATTCTCTCAGCGTTACTGTCGAGGTTGAAGTCGCCTATGATTCTCTCAGCGTTCCTGTTGAGGTAGTAATCACCCCAAGATTCTCTCAGCGTTCCTGTTGAGGTAGCAATCGCCCCAAGATTCTTTCAGCGTCCCTGTTGAGGTAGTAATCATCCGAGGTTCTCTCACCGTCCCGTTGAGGTAGTAACCATCCCTGGTTCATTCATCACCATTTGAAGTTCCAGACCCAACTCCTGTAACCAGTCAGGGCACATCTACAAAGAGTTTGAAGACCAGCTCCTGTTACAGGTCAGGTAATCATTTTCTTTTTCAGGTACGCAAGCTCTCGCTAAGGAATCTCTTACGCGATCGACATCCAGATGGCATCTATAAGCCCATCCACATATCCATCACCTCTCAGCATGGCATCTATAAGCCCATCATCCTATCCATCAATCTCCAAATGGCATCTGTAAGCCCATTCTCACCATCACATTACTATGTGAGCGCAAATTTTTGGGCACTCTAGTGTTCAATCATCTTCCACCTTCGGATTACGAAAGGCACGTCAGCCAATCTGCATCCTCAGGTCTAAGAAGATTGAACAGGGGCAACTGTTGTACCCCAAAATTTTCCCTCCCATATTTTTCAAAAATTGCAAAGAGCATGCTTCAAAATCTCCCCAAGGGTTGCACAGTTCAAGGGCCTCCTAACAATCAAAAACTAGGGTTTTGGTTCTGGCAAAGAAAATGAAGTTTCCAAGGGTCCAATCAAGTCCCACATGCCTATAAACATGGTCAAGCATCCTCATACCAAGTTTCAAGACTTACAGTCCAAAATTGCACAGTCAAAAACCCTAATTGCCCTACAGTCAACTGCAGGGGCAAAATGGTCATTTGACAGTCAAAAGTTCAAATTTTTGGTCAACATCTCATTTTGAAGCCACAAACATCATTTGATCAATTCTTGATCATGATTCTCAAAGCATGGCTCAAAAAGTCTCAAGATGCAAAAGTTTCCATATTTGGACAGTTGAAAAAGTCAACTGTAACTTGACCAAGGCATAATTTCCACATGGTTCATCAGAAAAATTCCATCCAAAGCTCATTTTGAAGAGAAAGACATTTCCTACAACTCATCTTCACACTTCAAGTCCAAGAAATGCTCTCACAAAAAGTTATCAATTTCAACATTATAGGTCATTTTCAAAAGTCAACAAAAAGGGACTTTAAGTCAAAGGCCATAACTTGAGATTGGTAAATCAAAATGACATGGGACAAAAGGAATTGGTTAAAGGACTTCAAGACCTTTCCAAAATGTCCAAGAACATGATCAAAGCTTAAAAATTGAGAAAGATGTGCCTTGTGGAAGTTGGGAAATGTTTGGGAATTTTGAAAAGTCAACTTTACTTCAAATGCCTCAAAATTGCTAATGGGCCACATTTTCTTCCAAGATTCATCATCCAAAGGCTATGCACGACCATTTGGCCCAAGGGGAGTTATTTCATCATTTTTTATTATTTATTTGAATTTTTAATCACCATTAATTCATTTAATTAAATAAAATATGAAAAAAATACTCATCCATGCTTTTCAAATCTTTTTGTGCATAGAATACCTTCAAGATTTCGTGCACTATGCAATATGGAAAGAATCAAGGTGATTGGCCATGATTAGTACCAAAAACACATGGAAAAGATTGAAAAAAATATGCCATTAAAATTAAATATTTGATCCATGATTACAAGGATTTTTGGACTCAAAATTCAACCCTAATTCATCCCTCATATAAGTCAGAAGCTAACCCTAAAGCTCAGAACCTGGAAGCTGCGCCTCACATCAAAGACAACTTTGCATATTTTTTCCAAAAATTCAAAAGCTGAAAACTGCATTCTAGTACGTTTCTAAGCAAGATAACTATTCCATTGCACTCCCAAGGCATCAAGGAACGTTTCTGGATCAAAACCACTGCTTCTAACGCGAAGAACTGGTAGAACCATGTCTCACTTTTCATGAAAATACTCATAATCGCATCTCGAATTCCCTGCATTTTTCATGTGTTTTTGATATTGATTTATACTAATGTGCATCTCTTGAAACTAATGGTATACTTTAATTGAGTTTTCATGCCCAATATGTGAATCCACCATTGAAGCTTGCTAGGGTTTCAGAACTGTAAATTTGGGGCTTCCTTATTCTGGAAAAATTGAGACATGAGACTTGTACCATCAGAACCAGAAGCTTCACACGAATCCAGTCATCCTATCGCGCCTAATTTATGAACCACGATGGCCTATTCGCTATTTTTATGTTCACCATTTAGTGGGGGTTTAAAACCCCCGCTATTTAGTTTGTTTTTTCAGGCAAAATGCAGAACGAGTGGAGAAGAAGGCGTGTTGTCAACCAGTGATTGGACAATTCAAGTTTTAGCGCGTTTTTTTGAATTAACATCCTTAGCGTGTTTTTGTTCATATATTATTTATTTTCTATCATAATAACAATGAAAACGCCTGGCACAGTTGGTTGATGCGTTGTCCAATAGGTACTGGGACCTGGGTTCGATTCCCAGGTCCCCTCCCTTTCTCAATATATTTTGTCTTAATGTGATTCTATGCAGCATGCCTCCCAATGACCATCATGTGTCCCCATAATCTGACGTGCCACGCGCCCAATAATCCCAATCCAAAAGTCAAGATTTGAAGAACACCATGGGCACCAGTCAAAGCACACGCACGTGGCCAGAAAAGTCAAAAGAGGCCTCCAATAAATGGGCCTAATTACTGGGACAAACCTCCAAACTGGGGTCAACACCCCCATTGGTTTGCTTTCTTTCATTCTTTTTATCTTTTTTCTATTTTATTTGTTTTGTTTAATTTTAATTTAATCCTTTAAATTAATTTGTTTTCTTTAACATAAAAAATACCAAAAAAAATCAGAAAAGACAAAATATAAATATATTTCATTTAAATTCATTTTTGTAAATAAGTTTTATTCATTAATTTAGTTTTTAATTCTAGGGTTAATTTCAATATTTTCTTGAATAAATTAAAAAAATGTAGAATTAGGGTTTTAAATACTTTTATCTTTTTTTTCTCTTTTCTTTCACCCTTATTAATAATTAATTATTTATTTTTGTAAATAAATTTGCCATTAAATAATTAAGTTAATTCTAGGTTTAATTTTAACTTTTTTTTTAATAAATTAAAAATAGTTAGAATTAGGTTTTAATTCCATTAATTCTCATTAAAATCCATAAATACAAAAAACTCAAAAATAATTTCCTTTCACATTTAATCTATTTAATTTCGTAATTTTAATTCAATTCCTTTAAAAGGGTCCAACGCCCTTGCATTCCCGATTTTAATTATCTTCGCCTTTTTATTTCTTTTTATGAATATAATGTAATTCTCCCAAAGCCATGTAATAGACTAAATAGGGTATTTATTTTTCGCATTTTGTTTTTATTTCAAATCGGGTCTTGGATTAATTTGGCGATGTGGACCCGCGCATTTGTAATAGCGTAGGACTTTTACCTTCTCGTATCTTTTTTAACTGTTAATAATTTGCATGAAAGAATGAATGCTCAAAATAAAAGTAACGCGTAGATCACCAATGCATGAAGAAGACAAAAGTAAATGAACATGACACACAAACCACACACCACCCCTAGGGTACGCCTCATTGTTGCCTTGCCGCTCGAAAGGTGGTCGTCGAGTAGAGGATGTTTTAGTAAGTCCTCATGTCCATGAACATGGCATGAGGGTAGCTTCTAAGGTGTCTTCCCTAATTTCAAAGCAAATCCGAAAATACTTTTCACACCGACACCTTTTCAAAAAGCTTTTGAAAGCAACTTTTCAAACACTCTTGAGGACTGATACAAGAGTCGAACTGAAATTTTCAAAGAAACTTTTTCAAACCCACAGTTGAAAAGCAAACAAATAATTTTTGAAAACACAAATGAGCAAGTATCTAAGAGCCCGTGGATAACCATGGATAGAAAGGGTGCTAACACCTTCCCTTTCTATAAATCTACCTCCCGAACCGAGAGCAATCTCTATAAGGAATTTTTCTGTGCTTTTGTCCTTTCCATTTGGAGAAAATAAAAGACGGTGGTGACTCTTGCTTCCGCGACATTTCGCGAACCAGCGTTAAACAGTCAGTTCCAGATCCACCGATCACACACGGGCTCTTAGGTACTTGCTCTTATGTTTTCAAAAATTTGTTTGCTTTTCAAGTGTGTGTGGGTTTTGAAAAAGTTTTGTTTGAAAAATTTCTAGGTAACTCTTGTATCTGTCCTCAAGAGTGTATGAAAAATTTGTTTTGAAAACCTTTGAAAGTGTCAGTGTGAAAAGATGGTTTTGTTTGTTTGAAAAGAGCAAGTACCCATGAGATCTACCTACCCTAAGGAATTAGGCTGTGTAAGAGTCCTTAAGATAGTGTCATCCCATCATTGAGAGATAGGTAGCATCATCGTTGGAGGTATTCGGGTCAATTCGATTATTAGGGACAATGTGGTCACCGAAGCAATAGTAGGACACCTTAGCGGTAACCCTAATGTCCTAGATCCTTTTTATCCGAGGCAACCGTTTTGAAGCAACTGGATCTTAGACAGGAAGGCGGCCTCTAAAACACCCTATACTTGACGACCACATTCGAGGCAACCAGTGAGGCGTACCCTAGGGGTGGCATGTGCATGTGTGTTGTTTTCATGTTATATTATCTTTTATATGTATCATGGTGATCTACGAGTTGATTTTATTTGTCATAAAAATCCTGTCATGCATAATTAACAGTTTAATAATTTGCAGGAAGTAAATTGCGGGAAATTAAATCTAAGCTATTACAAGGCGTCGGGTATTTACATCGCCAAAACACAAACCCTTTAATTTAAATTGCGGAAAGTAAAATAAAGCAGTAAATAATTAAAGTCCTAATAAAAGCTATTACATTCCGGGAAACAGATACAATAATATGATAAAATGGATCGCGTGCGAGAAATTAAATCGGATGCGAGTTTTTTGGGTTTTGACCCTTTTTTTGAAAGGAAGTGATTTTTTGGTTATTTTTGGATTAAAAGAAATTAAATTAAGTTAACAATTAAATTAATAAACTAATTAATTAATTAAAATATTTTTGGATTTTTGAGTTTTTAAAGAAATAAAATAAATTGAATTAATGCTAATAAAAACCTAATATTCTAAATTGATTTTAAATATTGCAAAAAATATTAAAAGTTAAATCTAATTAAAGCTAAATTGATTAAATTAATTTATTTACAAAAATAAAAGTGATGAAGTTAATTTTAATAAATAAAATATTTTTTTGTGTTTTTTATTTTATTAGGAAAAAATGTTAATTGGTTAGTGATTAATAAAAATAATAACGATTAATTAATTAAAGGAACATAATACAAATAGAGAGAGAGAGTTTAGGAGTATACGAGCCTGATTGGCGTCATGTGTTATTGGCGTCATGTGTAAACTGTTTTGTTTTGGCTATTTGTGTTTTGGCTTTTGGCCATTTATGTTCTGGCCTCAACGTTCCTTAACATTCTCAAGATGTCTGCCTCGCCATGTATTGGTGTCATGTGTAAGCTGTTCTGTTTTGGCCATTTGGCTTTTGGCTTTTGGCCATTTGAGTTTTGGCCTCAACGTTCCTTAATGAACCTGCATGAGATCCTGTCTAAAATCTGCAGTGTTGAATCTCATGAACACATTAAATAAAATCATAAAATGCAAATAAAGCCAATATATGAAGAAATTTAATGTTTAGGCACAATATGGCATGTATGAATAATTATACCCTTTTGATCATGGAGATCAAATCAATCTTACCCTTACTGGAAAAGTAGTGACATGAATGCTTTTATGCCCTTTTGATCATGTAGATCAAGCCAGCCTTACCCTTACTGAAGAAATAGTGAGATGTTGGTTTGTAACTGAGATGGCTTGTTTGTAGTGAGAGAGGGATTTGTAATAAGGATTTCAAGGTTTTAGGGTTCTTGAAAGAATTTGATATTCTAACAGTGTTGTGGCAAAGTTTTTTTTCTCTTTTTTCTCCTCTCTTGTTTGTGTGAAAAGAAGGTGATTATATAATGGAAATTAGGGTAAAGAAAATGGGCTTTGAATGTGCAATTGGGCCTCCAATGTTCACTTGAGTTCATCACTTTCCAGGCTAAATCGCAGGGACTTAAGTGCAATTTTTGAAGTTGAAATGTAAAAACAAAATGTAGCCGATATCGAGAACTAACTCCTGTCCGAAAATCGGCTCAATCGGATAAACGGTGAATTAGTTATGAATTTTTGAAGTTTCAGCTCAGACAAACTTATTTTGGGCTCCAGTGTCGACTCTGACACGTTCTTCAATAAAAAACTGGTATTGATCGGAGCATAATCCGGTCTCGACTTTTGAATCAAAGTTGTAGATCTATGAGTCAGTGACCTTGTGTAAAAATATGAGCCCAATCCGATAAAAATTGACCGAGTTATGAATTTTTGAAGTTTCGGCCCAGATGAAATAATATTCGGCATTCAGGATTTTCAGCGTGTCACGCACTCTGAGCAAAAAACGAAGGCCTTTTGAATACCGTTTGAACTCAATACCTTATTTGAAAATGTAGCCAACTCAATTTGTAAAATTTTGACGCCGGAACCAGCTCGATACGATGAAAATCGACCAAGTTATGATTTTCTGAACATGACGCAATAAACTTCTGTCACAAATTTTCTGTATGAAAATACTTGATAAATCCACATTTTTGAAGACCTTCTGGTCGAAATTGGCTTCCAGCCATGAGAGATGAAAACGCAGATAATGTCAAGACGGAATTTTGGCCACTGAAACGGGTTCAAAACGAGCCACGATCTTCAAGTTATGAATTTTTTAGCGCGTAAAAACTGCACTTTCAGCACACTTTTTTCACCATATTTCTTCGAGAAAACTCACACATTCGGATACCTTCTTTAAAGAATTGACTCTTAAGCCGAACCTGAATTTGAGAATATGTTATCAGAGATATCTTGGCGAAAGAACACCATAATATGACGCGCCGGGTTGGACTTGTGAATTTTTCTTGAAATGTTTTGAGAAATTTGGGAGGACAAATTTTGGGGTACAACAAGGACCATAACAACAACAAAAAACTTTGTTAAATTAGTATTGTAGTAATCACTATGGAATTGATAGTTCTGTAACAATATATAGAAATAAGAGTGGAAAATAATCAACACACTTTCAATTTCTCTTCGGGAAACAAGTGCACTGAATAATTTATTGAAGTGTTTGATATATAGTGGTTTGGTTCATAAATCAAAGAGAACTAAATAATTACCAATAATGATTCATCTACTAGCCTTGACAAGAAATTTTATTGGTCAAAAAGTTGTTTGACTGACTTGTAGCAAAAGGTAGTAGAAGCAACTCCTATTTTCTGTGAAATACAGTCTGAAGTTTCAGTTTCCATGAATCCAGTTTAATGGAAGATCAAAGAACAATTAAAAGCTACTACAAAAGTTCAAAGATACTAAAAATTATAAGGGGGTGATGGATGATATTAAACAATTTTTCATGTTCATGAGTTCATTTATGTATCAGCGGGTCATTAAGTTCTTTCATGTGTCTACAAGATCTAGAGAATTCATTTAATATTTTTGGATACACCATTTATTTAATGCAATTCTTTATGCATATATAGACGTTCCGTGTATTAAGAACAATATAGATCTAAATAGAACCATCACTTCTTTTGTCGCCAACATATTGGAGTACATAGACATAAATCAAGAGCAAATAATAATAAGTAATATAAATTATAATTCTAAGAGATACACTAATATAATCTCAAATACATTTTCTAATATCCCAATAATTTTATGAACTAAAAGTTACTGTTAGTGGCTGAGTACCCTAATAAAGTTCAACTGATAAAGCTTTTCCTTATTGAAACTCATGACAACTTGCTTGTGTTTATACATGCATCACAATGAACATCTGAATGATAGTTCAAAATAGGAAACTCTTTAACATAATTAAACTTCAAAGTTCAACTATTAGAAGTTATGTTAGTAGCTGAGTACCCTAATAAATTTCAATTTATTTCCCTTTTAAACATGCATCACAATGAACATCTAAATACTACTTCAAAATAGGAAATTCTTTGACATAATTAAACTTGATAACCTTAGAGATTAATCTATAGCTGGCATGCCTTAATACCATTGCCAATGATTCTACCTTTCTAATTTCCTACAAAAGTCATGTTTCTTCAATCCTTGAGCATTATACTTTTAAACTTATGCTTTTGTACCATAATATGATGTGAACATCCATTGTCAAGTGGTTGTTTTTTATAAGAAATATATTATTGATAAGGGAAGTAAATGGGTACTCCAACCCTTAGAAATAACGAGAGATCACTAGAGAGATGCCAAACACGAGAAAATAAAAATAATGTATGAATTCAAACACGAGAAAAATGAGTAGTTTTTAAATTATATTTTAAGTATAAAAACGTGTGTACCACACCAGTCCGCATGTGAATGCAAGGTAACATATCACTACCGTGTGAACACACGAGTAACCAGGTCAAAATCTGTGTGAATGCATGAGTAACAAACAAGTAACGTGTGAATGCATGGGTATCCAGGCTAAAATCCTTGTGGACGTACGAGTAACACACTAATATCGTGTGAATGCACGGGTAACCAGACCAAAATCTGTGTGAACGCACGAAATATTACATTTTTGTACAATTCGGGAAAATAAAAGTAAATATATTTAAAATAATATATGAATTCAAACATGAGAAAAATATGTTGTTTTTTTATTTATGTATCTAATATTTTTATTTTGAAATTATTTTTAATTTCAAATACAATTATTTTTAAGATAATATATGAATAATATATATATATATATATATATATATATATATATATATATATATATATATATATATATATATATATATATATATATATATATATATATATATATATATATATTATTGATGTCTTTTTGAAAAAAATTTAGAAAATTGATACAGTTATGTTTTTATTTCAAAAAATGTCTATCATTTAAATATTTATCTTTGATTAACTTATATGTTTATCTTTGACTGATTTTTTTATTTTTCCTTTTTTACAATTAAATTTAAATATTTTCTATTTTATTTGAATTTCAAAACCAAAATGATGACAATTCAGCGGTCCAAACCAGTACCCGTATGGACGCACATATATTCTACTAGTTTTTAATAGATATTATAGAATGCTTGCTAATTTTTTCTAAAGCGTCCTTTTGAGATTTAACAACAATTTCAATTCGCTTCTTTCTTTTCTACTTTTGATGACCAGAAAGTTGTTTTCTAGACAACGTTTCAAAAACTTAAAAAGCACAAACAAAAATCCTATAAATATAATGAATAAATAATAGCAATAAGTTAGAAATATTTACACCTGAATTTTTTATTGTTGGCTCTAAATCTCTACTAGATGCCCCAACGACCAAAATAAGCCCACCCATATACAGTAGATACAAAAAATATCAACATATGAAGTATAAATTAATAAAGAAATAAACTAACTAACTAAACTACAAAACGTATATAGTAGCATCATGAAACAAATTGATAAAATTACAACTAACGAGATTGATAAAAAAATACTCACATAGCAGATAAGGGATATCCTCAAATGTAGATAGAAAAGAGAACGAAAGAGGCAAATAGTGCAAGGATTTTTTTCCAGAAAATTAAAAGCCTAAATGTCATTTTCACTAATTTTTAATTTTCTACTTTTATAGTAAATTACAGTTATGTGAAGAATTTTTTTTAACACAGTTTATGAGATTTTTTTTTTTTGTACAAAATGAGAATGATTTCAATATATTAATAATTAATTTTTTATTAGATTTTAAGCTTATAAAAAATTGTTTATATATATATATATATATATATATATATATATATATATATATATATATATATATATATATATATATATATATATATATATATATATATATATATATATATATATATATATATATATATATATATATATATATATATATATATATATATATATATATATATATATATATATATATATATATATATATATATATATATATATAGGGACTAAAATAAAAAACACGCTAATTTACAAGGATGATAAAAATATATAAGCCCAAAATTTTGTCATCCCCAACCTTCATAGAAGCAACCCAGAATTAAAGTGCAGAGGAAGAAGAAAAATTGCAAAAGGAGGAAGAAGAAGTTGCAAAATCATTTGGCTTCAGAACTACAATTGCAATGGTATTGAAGAGAGGAAGAAGAAGGAAATGGTGTTAAAGAGAGAAAGAAGAAGTTACAATATCATTCAAATTTTGGATATCATCTCTCATGTTACTTATATCCATTATATACATATGCATTACAATTATTAAACAATGAACACAAGTGACTTATTGGTAAAAGCAATGTTGCTTGAACCAAAGGGAGTAGGTTTGAATTCCATATTATGCAAAAATATTGATTTTCAACATTTTAACATTCAAACAATTAAATAATAATAAATGAACCTAGGTAGAATATATCAAATAAAAATTAAATATTAAACATGTCAACTAAGTAAACGTTAGTCGACATATAGGGATCTACACAAAAGAATCTCGCTCCCTTATAAGGATGAAAATACTATTTAAGCTTAGTCAAAAATGTGTGTGTGTGTGTATTAAAAAAAAATATTTGGTGCCCTTAAAAGCGGATGCCCTATGCCATCGCTCCTCCCAAACACCCTTTAGGACCCCCCCCCCCTGTTGCCAACACATCCATCCACAAGAAGCTCTCTATATATTTTCCCATAAAGTTAAAATTTGCAATATATACCATTTAAAATGCATATCTCTTTCATAAAGTTCTCTTTCTGAAGAAAGCATTATCCATGAAAACATTTCCTCAAGATATTGAAGTCATGTTTGAAACAGATCTTTGAGATGAATTTCAAGTGCAGGATTTTTTTTTTTTGATGTTTGAAACAAATAGCTCCTTAGAAATTGAATGCATGTAAATTATTAAACTTGAAAAGAATTGACGCAAAGGGTATCACTACGCCAAAAATAAGCTTTAGCATCACACATACGGAAGCGCTTTTAGGAAAAAGCGCTGCTATAGCTATTAAAAAAAATTCGCTTAAAAAAAGCGCTTTCTAAGGGTACCTTAAGAAAGCGCTTTTCAAAAGCGCTGCTAAAGGTCACCCTTAGAAAGCGCTTTTTGAGAAGCGCTGCTATAGGGTGCCTTTCAGAGGGAACCTAAGAAAGCGCTTTTCAAAAGCGCTGCTAAAGGTCAGCCTTAGAAAGCGCTTTTCAAAAGCGCTGCTAAATCTGGCCTTTAGAAAGCGCTTTTAAAAGCGCTGCTATAGGGTATGATACGAAAGCGCTTTTTTATGAAAAAGCGCTGTTATACATGACCATTAGAAAGCGCTTTTAAAAGCGCTTTCGTAGGTTGTTTTATAATAAAATTTTAATGTTTTTGATTAAAGCTGTGTGTTCGTACTGTACGTGGCTCTTGTGTTTCCTCCTCTCTTCCAACGTCCCAAACCCTTTCGCTCCTGTTCCTTCTTCGTCCAAAGCGATTTTTCACGGTAGCCACCATCGTCAACTCTCATCGCCGCCGCACGAGTCGTCCCTCTCTTCACAAGGTTCGTTGATTATTATTTTCTTCTCATTTACAGTGTATTGGGAGTTGTTGTTTGTTTGATGATTTTTGATGATTATTTTCTTCTCATTTACAGTGTATTTTCTTCTCGTTGATTATTAATATGTTATGTTCATTTTGAGTTAATCTTGAATGAATTAAACTTGGTGTTGATTTTGATTGTTCCTAATTTTGTTTTAAAACATGTTGGCTTTGAATTTGTGATGACATTGTGTGATTTGGTTTTGAATGACGAACTCGGTTATGGTATTGTTGTTTATCGTGTTCACATGGAACACTTGTTTGAGATGAGTTTTATTGAGCATTATTAGGATTACATAGTTGTTTCCCGGAATTTGGTTCGGTTGATTTTAGCTTACTTTGAGCTTGATTTTTCATATCATGACCTTGAATTGGATAAGAGCTTGAATTTTTGGTTCCCGTTAGGTGATTATGTTTTAAAAGTTATTGAGCGTTTATTGAATAATCGGGCACGGAATATATTCTTGGAAGCCATAGTGACATACAAAATTCTTGTTTCATTGATTAGCAGGCACAATTAGTGTTTCTCATTCACACTAGTTGGACGGCAGGTAATTGTTATTCCCGATTAAGGCTCTCTGTCTTTTGATGTTTGTTTAATGTGTTTTGGAAATTAATCGGTTTCTTTAACTTCTTCAGGACCTTCCGATTCAGAGCAACATATCTCACCGGAGAACTCAAACGTGTCAAATCTTCAGAAAACAAGAGAACCGTTAGGTGATTGTTTCTTCTTTTCAATCTATACAAAATATTTTCTTCAATTGATTAGACACTTAATAATGAGTTCAATACCAAAGACAGTAGCACAAAATAGAAGGAAATGTAAGAAACCTTCATGTATGAATGCACTTAAATCGACAGTACAAATGAACGTTGTTGTCGTGTATTGCAATTGAAAGCACCAATAGATATTGTAGAGGTATTGTAGAGGTATTGTAGAGGTTTTACGAATTAATACAATAAAGTTGCATCTACGAAAGATATTATTGTATAAAATCTTTTTACCTTGTCAATGAATTAACATAATAAAGTTGCATCTTTTTACCTTCACTGAATTTCTTTGTACATGAGATGTGAGAGAAAAATGATTCTGCAGATTTGATATTATTAGATAGATCAAGAAATTTTTGCAATTTTAGGTTAGGAAAATGGAATACGGTTCAGTTTGGATGGAAAAATTACAAGGGTACGATTCTGAAAGAAAATGAAAACGCGATAGAATTTGGAAAATGGGTATATAGGAACATGGTGGCTGGTGGAGAACGGTCGTGGAATTTGAGCGAGGTCGGTTCTTATGACCGTCGTAAGACATGAAATGTGACTTGTACCTTCCGCCCAAGGGATTCTATATATTTTGCCTTTACATAACCAAAAAATTGACGACGGTTGGCTCTTACGGCCGCAAAAATCATCGTAGATAATGGATTAGGGCACTTTTTCAATAAATGTCGCAAATTATGTGTAAATTCAATTTTTTTCTTTTAAGTTAATTTTTATTATCTCAATTTCATTGAAATTAAGGGAAGGTGTGCCCTTAGATCGATAGGAGAACTCCTTAAACAAATTTATCTCTCCTTCTCTTTCACTCATTTTTATTGTAAATTGTGAATTCATTGATTGTGCAATCAACATATTGAGATAATTTTCTTATCAATAATATTTTAAACAATTTTTTGTTGATTTGATTGTAATCTATAAAATTGAAATTGATTTTTCATAACAACAAAACCAAAGAAAAATCTGATTAAAATTGATTTCACACCAAGTGTTCGACAAATTGATTAAGTTAAGTTTTTGTTTAGCTCAGATTGACTCAGAAACCGTAAACCATGGATAAGACATGGATGTATTCCAATCGATTGTCGAAAGAGTACGAGAACGGGGTATCGGAATTCGTTAAGTTGCTGTTGCGCACGCCGAAGACCCCGGTCGAATGACATGTCCTTGTTTGTGTTACTGTTATGGGAATCGAGTTGACGCGGTTCAGTTGGCATCGCATCTAATACGGTATGAAATTGATAGAAGTTATACATGTTGGAATATGCATGGTGAGAAAAGTGACGGGAATGATGAATCGGGGGATAATATGACTTATGCTTCAAACGACAATGGCACAGATACATACGATTATGATCGAGTTGAAGAGATTGCAGAAGCGCTTGAAGAAGATCTTAATGATTGTCCCAAAATGTTCGAGAGGTTGGTA
Organism: Vicia faba; assembly: GCA_948472305.1. NCBI lineage: Eukaryota > Viridiplantae > Streptophyta > Magnoliopsida > Fabales > Fabaceae > Vicia > Vicia faba. The sequence goes on from OX451737.1 coordinate 105,540,046, forward strand.
AGCGATGCAGAGAAACCGTTGTATAATGGTTGTACAAAATTCACAAGATTGTATGCGGTATTAAAGTTGTACAACTTAAAGGCGGGCAATGGATGGTCGGATAAAAGTTTCACAGAGTTATTAGCCCTTATGAAAGATATGCTACCAGAGGCTAATGTTCTCCCCAATCGAACGTATGAGGCCAAAAAGATGTTGTACTCTATTGGCATGAGCTATGACAAGATACATGCCTGTCCAAAAGATTGTGTTTTGTTTCGAAACGAGTATGCATCGTTAAATGAGTGTCCTAAATGCGGTGCCCCTCGATATAAGAAAAAGTTGTCTCCGGCAAAAGTCTTATGGTATTTTCCTATAATTCCGAGATTTAGACGGATGTATCATAGTGAAACCGATTCAAGACATTTAACTTGGCATGCAGATGAAATATTTGTTGATGGAAAGTTTCGACATCCGGCAGATTCACCACAGTGGATGAAAATTGATAATGATTATCCTGAATTTGGAAAAGACGCAAGAAACCTTCGCTTGGCATTGTCTACTGATGGAATGAACCCACACGGTATTCAAAGTATCTCGCATAGCACATGGCCTGTAATTCTTATGATTTATAACCTACCTCCGTGGCTATGTATGAAGCGTAAGTACATGATGTTATCTATGTTAATTTCTGGGCCTAAACAACCAGGAAATGACATAGACATATATTTGGAACCTTTAATCAAAGATTTGAAGATTTTTTGGGAGAACGGTGTGGAGGTTTATGATGGGTATAGGAAAGAAAGTTTCAACTTGAGGGCGATGTTGTTTGGAACAATTAACGATTTTCCAGCCTACGGAAATCTATCCGGGTATAGCATTAAAGGTGAAAAAGTGTGTCCTATCTGTGAAGATGGAACCGATACGATGCGATTGAAACTTTGTCAGAAGAATGTCTTTCTCGGTCATCGTAGATTCTTAAATTCTAAACATCAATATCATGGATGGAGAAAAGCGTTCAAAGGAGATACCGAACAACGTAGAGCTCCGCCTGGATTGACAGGTGATCAATTATTTGAAAAGGTGAAAGATGTGAGTATTCAGTTTGGCAAGCCTTTTGCACATAAAGTTGTTACAGGTGGGTGGAAGAAGTGGTCGATTTTTTTTGAATTGCCATATTGGAAATCTTTGTACGTAAGACATTTTCTTGATGTTATGCATATTGAAAAAAATGTATTTGACAGTGTTATTGGTACGTTACTCAATATAAAAGGGAAGTCTAAGGATGGTCTTAAAGCAAGGGAGGACATGGTAGAGATGGGAATAAGAACTGAATTGGGACCCGTGAAAAAAGGAACACGAACATATCTACCACCTGTTGTTTACACTCTATCCAGAAAGGAGAAAAAAATATTGTGTAAGTTCCTAAGTGAGGTTAAAGTTCCAGAAGGCTACTCATCAGATATTAGAAGACTTGTGTCTATGCAAGACCTCAAGTTAAAGAGTTTAAAGACGCATGATTGCCATGTTATAATGGAACATTTTCTACCGATAGGTATACGTTCTATTCTTCCAGAAAAAGTAAGAAGTGCAATAACTAAACTGTGTTTTTTCTTCAAGTCAATTTACAGCAAGGTGATCGATCCTGAGATCTTACCAACATTGCAAAAAGAAATAGTTGTTACTTTGTGTGATCTTGAAATGTATTTCCCTCCCTCATTTTTTGACATAATGGTTCATCTTGTCGTTCATCTTGTCAAAGAGACACAACTGTGCGGACCAGCTTATATGAGATGGATGTACCCTACTGAACGTTATATGAAAATATTAAAAGGGTATGTGAAAAACCGAAGTCGACCAGAGGGTTGTATTGCTGAACGATATATTGTTGAAGAAGCGATTGAGTTTTGTACTGAATATCTGTCAAATGTTCAATCAATTGGACTCCCCAAATCTCACATTGTTGAAAAAAAAGAAGGTAAGAAGCTAATTGGAAATAAAGTTGTGACAGTATCAATGGTCGAACGGGATCAAGTGCATTTGTATGTTCTGCATAATGAGCTTGAAGTTGAGCCGTATGTTGAAATTCACAAGGGTGTTCTTCGAGGTTTAAATCCGAATAGAAATGAGAATTGGATTGTACGAGAGCACAATCGAAGTTTCATACCATGGTTTAAGGAACATATGTATTCAAAGTATCGTTCAGATCATGCTTCAGTAACAGAAAGATTGAGATGTTTAGCATACGGTCCAAGTTTAATTGTGTTTTCTTATAGCGCATATGCAATTAATGGATACACATTTTATACCAAAGAACAGGATGACAAAAGTACTATGCAAAATAGTGGTGTCACCTTGATCGCTGAAGCAATGCATATATCAAGTGTGAAGGACTTAAACCCAAAATTTGCAAACCTATCATATTTTGGGGTTATCGAGCGCATTTGGATGTTTGATTACGAGAAGTTTCAGATTCCTATATTTGGTTGCAAGTGGGTTGAAAATAATAATGGCATACGAATGGATAAGTCAGGTTTTTTGCAAGTGGATCTTAATAGGGTGGGTTACAAAGATGAGCCTTTCATTCTAGCCTCTCAAGCTAAACAAGTGTTCTATGTCAATGATCCGACAAGTACGAAATGGTCTATAGTGCTACTATCTAACAAAGTAATTGATGAAAGCATTGGAGATCAAAGTGATATTGGTGTTGACATTGAATCTTTAACCATAACTGATCAAAATGATAATGAATCATGTATTAGAAACGATCATAATGAGGGTATTTGGATCAATCCAACTGTCCGCGTTGTTAAGAGACGAGTAGAACACATTCCTACCAAGAAAAGAAAGAGACCTTAGTGAAAAGGATAATAGTATATATATAACTTGCCATTTCATTTTTATATTTGTCATTTAATTTTAATTTTCCATTTCATTTTTATTTGTCATTTCATTTTTATATTTGTCATTTCATTTTTATTTGCTATTTCATTTATATTTGTCATTTCATTTTAATTTGCCATTTCATTTTTATTTGTCATTTCTTTTTTATATTTGTCATTTCATTTTAATTTGCCATTTCATTTTTATTTGTCATTTTATTTTTATATTTGTCATTTCATTTTTATTTGACATTTCATGTTTATTTTTTTTCATTATTACAGGTTAAATGGCTAGTAATCAAGATAATGCAAATGCTCCTGAAAATGCTCCTGAAAATACTCAAGAAAATACTTCAGAAAAAGATATTACACGAGGTATTACTATTATGAGGGGAATCATACGTGATAGAGATAGAGGAGTAACCTATAATGTAGAATGGAATGATAATGACCAATTAATTGGGTCTAATGCTGCAAAGTTGACAAGCTACATTGGTACGCTTGTTCGTATACACATTCCGATCACCACTCCTAGATGGAAAAGAGGAGAGTTGGATGAGGCTAAGGAGAAAGTTTGGACTGAGATAAAGGTACATATATGGTTTTTGTTATTTGCTTTATCTTGACGATAATATGTGTTTAAATTTCTTTTACTAACACACTTTATGCGTATGTTTTTTTGTAGAGGTCTTTTAACATTGAAGATACCCGTAAAAAGTATATAACGGGTTTGGCTGGAAAAAGACACAGAGGGTGGAGAACATTTTTAACCAACAAGTATCTTAAAGATGATGAAGGAAATTTTCTTGAAGAGGATCAGGAACGTCCAAAGAAGTATGAGAACTTCATTACACCTGAAGAATGGGTTGGTTTTGTAGGCCAAAGAAGAGATGAGAATTTCAAGAAAGTGAGTGCTATAAATCGCGAGAGAGCGTCAAAACCCGCATATCCATACAAAAAAGGGCGTTTGGGATATGCTCGCTTAGAGGAAAAAATTGTAAGTAAATATAAACTCTACGATCTTATTAATTTTCTCAATGTGTTATATAGTTGATGATCTTAAGACCTCCGTCATTGTGTAGTTAGAAGAGACGAAAAGTGACGCAACATTACTACCGGCACATTTGTTGTGGAAGGAAGCTCGTGTGGGCAAGGATCAAGCTGTTAATCCCGATATTCAACATGTGTATGATGAATGTGTAAGTATAAGATTGTGTCTTTAGTTAAATCAATTAATGTTTATTAATATTTAAGTAATTTTTTATCTCCACTAATAATTTTTTATATGTAATTGAATTACAGGAGACCTTGTCCCAATCGGTATCCCCAGGTGAGGATCCTCACGATACCAGGAGCGTACTTAGTCGAGCACTAAATATTGCTGAGTATCCGGGTCAGGTGAGGGGTAAAGGTCATGGTGTGACTCCAACCTCTTTGTATAAGCATCCAAGGAGAAGAAATTCTAGCAATGCAGAAGTGATGCAAACATTGCAGGATTTACAAGCTCAATTTCGTGAATTGCAGAAGGATAAAGAGAGATATATGGCGGAAAAGAGCAGTTCACACTTGAAAGAAACTAGTGACAAAGCTAGTATCAACTTTCAGCATAAATTTCCCGAGGTAATTTTCAATATATATCCGTTATTACTATAGAATATTTTTAGTCACTTCTAACGGTTATTATTGGTTTAGGGCATTTCATCTTGCCAGCTCTACCTATCGTCACTGACTTATCGACTAGTTGGCAAGGGAAAAGTCCATAACAGTTCGGGAGATTTACTTCATAATAGACCGCTTTCGGATGGTCACATGAAAGTATCAGTTGACATTGCTTTAGATATGGATGCATTGCTGCCGGTACCTGACATTGTTGCTGAGACTACATTGCTGTGAGATGCAATTGGATCTTTTGTTGCATGGCCATCTAACCTCATTTTCATAGATGATCAGGTATGTTGAAAACAATTATGAATCTTTAAGTCTTCAACTGTCAGTTCTGACCTCAGTTATTTCCACGGTAATTATAGACTCCTACAACACCCGCATCTAAGGGTAAAGGGATTTTGCGGCACGACGAGTCTGACGTATCACCAAAAGAGGTACGTTTAAAGTGTTAATTATTAGATCCGAATAAAAAACTGCATAATTTTATAATTTAACCGAGTTTATATGATTTTTAGGTACCTTTTCATGGGTCACAACAAGTGAGCCAGAAAATCATTGGCGTACCACCCAAGAAAAGGGTGCCTACTAGATTTTTCCCTCGATACCGGCAGTGTTTTGAAACAATAGTGGGAGCAACAAATTTGATGGATGGTGGTATTCGTCAAATTGATATGGATCAAGGTATTTTTGGTTTTCCTTGCACAGAAATAATTGGACATGAGGACGTGGAACAGATTTTCCGTCATAAAGAATTGGGGGTCAGTATTATGCATGCATACATCCGGTAACCCCATCTTTATATTATGTAATTAGCTGAAATCTTTTTTAAACATTTTCAATGAATATACTCTAATATTAATTATGTTTCTATTTAAGGTTGTTATATGACAAATTGATGCGCGGGAATCAATTGTCAAACAGATTCCATTTTGTGTCTTTCTCCCGTGTCAGCGGAGCGACAATTGGTAGGGAACCGGATTCAGTAAGAGAGCACTTAGTCAAAAGATTCATGGCAACTGGCAGTACAGAAAGCTTATATCTTTGGGCGTATAATACTATTCCTACATGGTTAGATTTTCATTCTAAATTCATTTTAATATTTGTAATTTTTGCGTAGAAAAATTTCTTCTAAACTGTTGTTTTAATTTATAGACGTCACTGGTTGTTGGTTGCTATCGATCCTATAAAAGAAGTGGTCTATTATCTGAATTCGGTTGACGGTGATTGGACAAATTATCCAGATATGAAATTAATGATTGATACGTAAGTGAGATTATTCTAAATATTTATGTGTATTTATGTATTTAATTATTTCTGTGACATTGTTCTAAATATATATTTTTAATTTTGTTAGAGCGATACAAGTATTCCGGTGTCAAAGAGAAGCTCGGGTACGACGGTCTAAATCAAACAACATTAATTGGATCAAAGTGCAGGTATATTAATTTCCACTATTTTGATTATAATATTTACGCTATTTGATAAAACAATACAACTATATATTCTTATTTGTTTTTCTATGTAGTGTCCTCAACAACAAAACGGTATAGATTGCGGATACTTCGTTATGCGGTTTATCAAAGAAATCATTCAACTGAATCAAATAGAGATTCCAGTCACGGTATGAATTTATAACTTAGAATTTGTTTTATTATTTCTCGGATATTCCATATAATTTTTTACTTTTAACTAAATCATGCATATTATGTTTTCTTATGTAGTACTTCGATGAGTACAAATGTGCATATTACACGAAACTTCAGTTGGAAGAAACCAAAGTGGAGTTGTGTCAATATTTTATTGAGCAGAGAATAATATAAGGACTGGTTTAGTTATTGTTAGAGTTGATTTTGTAATACTGACTTTGAGTTAGAATACAGATAACAATGGTTTATATATAATTTGAGATACAAACATAATTTATGATTGATTTTGAGCAATGATAGTTTCTTGTTTATGGTTTCTTGTGTTATACTTGTGTACTAAAGTAGTTGATAGAATAAAATGAATTTAGTGAAAAGTATTGAGTATTGGTTTTGTTATATTGAGTATTGGTTTTGACTCAGAAACCGTAAACCATGGATAAGACACGATTGTATTCCAATCGATTGTCGAAAGAGTACGAGAACAGGGTATCGGAATTACAATGCATTACCGCTATTTATGAATTACAGGTTATGGCAAACAATGCAGGGATATAAATGATATAAATAATACCTCTAAAAAAAACACCTTATGAAAGCGCTTTTTGGAGAAAAGCGCTTTCATAGGTAGACCTATGACAGCGCTTTTTCACATAAAGCGCTTTCATAGGTAGACCTATGACAGCGCTTTTCCAAGAAAAAGCGCTGCTAAAAGACAACCTATGGAAGCTTTTTTCCAGAAAAAGCGCCACCAATGAAAGCCCTTTTTCATAAAAAAGCGCTGCCAAAAGCCTACTTAAGAGAGCGCTTTTTAGAAAAAGCGCTTCCAAAAGCCTACTTAAGAGAGCGCTTTTTGGAAAAAGCGCTGCCATAAGGGTACTTAAGAGAGCGCTTTTTAGAAAAAGCACTGTCATAAGTAGACCTATGAGAGCGCTTTTCATTAAACAAAAAGCGCTGCTAAAACCTTTAGCAGTGCCACCTTAGAAAGCGTTTTTAAGCGGTTTTAAAGGCAAAAAAAAGCGCTTTCGTAGGTCTTTTTTGGCGTAGTGTATACAACAAAATCTGGATAGCAACAAAAGATTTGTTGTTCTCCGAGAGGAATATATCACTTCGATGGAACATATTTCATTGTATTTTTTAGTTAAAATGAAACTCGTTTTACCTCAGGTTTGACTCATAGTCGAGGGGATATATAAGTGTGTTTATTGAGTTTCTTCATCGCTCTTAAACACATCTTTGATGTTCATTTAATGAGTATTAATGTTCAAGACACGTTTATTAGTGATCCACGTGAAACCTAAAAGACATCCACTATAAAAGCATTCTGAATATACAAAATTTACAATCAAATATTTGACATGAAAGCTTTGAAACATAGAGAAGCATGGTAAAGTTCTCTATGATGGATTGTAAGAGTAGAAAATTATTTGGATTCAAGGTTTGTGTTCTTCAATAATCATATAACTGAATATTAATTTTATTTATCTTTCCATTTTTTTATTTTATATCAGAAACAAATGAAATCAAAAGCCATTGAGAATATATTATATACAACATTTAATGGTCTCAAAAGCCATTGAGAATATATTATATACAACATTTAATGGTCTCTAATATTTATATGAAACAAGGATCCAAGATTTGTTCTTCACTGACAGTGATGAAGATGAATCTGATTCAAAATTTATTATATATTTTTACTTTAATGTTATGTGTAAACAATCTAGTTTCTAAACAATTAATTTAATAATATTCTGTGTAAACAATGTAATGAGTATTTTAAAATAAGAATTTATGTTTTTCCTCAGTTGTAGTCATAAACCGAGAGGTATGTGGTGCTAGTTTTGAAAATATAAAAAAAAGATTGTTGGGAATCGAACCCATGACCATTTCAACTATCCCATTGGTTATTCAAACACCGAGGGGTTAAGTGACAAGTTTTCATGACACCCTTCATTACCTAGCTTATGTAACCGAGGTTAAATCAACTTCGCGTCCGAGGTTAATTGTGTTTTTGTAGTAGTGCACCCAAGAGAAAATAAAAGTGACCCAACAAATTGTGAAGCATATCATGAAACCTCAACTCAAAATAGACCATTTGAGAGAGAAATCTGGAAGAAGGTACACATGAACACGTGGACAAAACAAACATGGAGAGAAGCTAATCACACACCTAACACCTAACCGCCTAGCCACTTAATAAGGTCCTGCTCCTAACCTACAAGAGAAATGACAAAATCAAATGCATGGACATGAACCCAATTCCAAGTCAAACTAATAATCATAGACATCCAATGATTAATCGTCAAACTTTCCCTACAAAAAATAACTTGTATCAACATTTTCTAAATAATCCAAACCACAAAATGCGAGATCGAGATTGAGCCTATAGGTGATTGTCTTCCAAGACTAAAACTTTGGAACAACTTAAAACCCCTAAAATTGAGTTTAAAAGAGGCCTCAGCTTCCCAAACGACTTTAAAACTCTATAATAGATGGCAAAAACAATCTCAATAAAAACAAAAATTGGGCCTATTGACTCCACATGCCCAACAAACCATACGCACCACACTTCTAGGTCCCGACACAATTTAGCACTTTAAAATATTTTGCCTATTAGGAAGCTTATTCTTAATGAGCTATCAAGAGATATCACAAATTTAGACGGCACCCAAATCATCCAAATGTTAGATAATTATAACACTATCCTCTAAGACAAACGTTCCCCGACCCCGAACAAAGCCAAAAGGTTACCATAAGAAGAACTAACAAAGAAAATCCTAATCTTGTCGGGCTTCCATACCCAAGCGTCATCTCGGCCATAACTAATATACCCCTAGATAAGGGCAATAAAACTCTCAAGTCCCTTCCTTCTTCTGGTTCGCATCTACCGGAAGCCCAAGATATTAATTGGGAAGGGACCCCCACCTTCCAATGTAAAAAGCTTATGCTAAATAATAAAAAAGCCTCCGCACATTCACCTCAAATAGAAAGCTCTTAGCAAAGTTCACTTTGAGATCCTAAGCTAGCTCAACACTTCTAAAAACAATCTTAATAGTTAAAAGATTATCAACAGAAAGCACCTTACCAACATTGTGTCATGAACATACTGGAGGTGAGACACATGTATCTCATTCGTATCCACCTTGAACCCTTCGAATACACCAACAAAGACCACTCATTTTAGAGATGCACGAAGACCGTCCACCACTAGAAGAAAAATAAAAGGGGTCAAAGAATTTTCTTGCTTCAAACCCTTAAAAATACTAATCTCCTCAGTCAGACAGATGTTCACCAACACTGAGAGACTACACAAAAAAACACAAGTTCAAATCCAAGATCTCATACAATCATTAGACCCAAATCTTCTCAACATATAGTCCAATGATGGTCAACTAATAGAGTCATCAGACTTCTCAAAATCCATTTTAAACAACAAGCATTCACACTTAGACCTCTTAGCAAGGTCTACCATCTCGTTAAGAACAACTTCTCCTTCCACCAACTCCCTCCCCTTGATAAAAGTCGATTGCTCTAGTGAGATTAACTTCTCCTTCCAACTTCTCCTCATGCCTTGCCGCCACCTATTCCCCATGCAGCAGGAGTAGCTGTATCCTGGACCCCACACTCTCCTTTAGTGCAACCAGCTGGATCCACGGTTCATTTCCCAAATCCTGGGACTGTTGGGCCTTCAAATTGGGCCACCGGGTTTAATTCTCAATGCTTCAAACCCATCCTTGAGGACAAGGACGTTTTTGGGCCGGTGAGTAGTGATAGAAGACCCACCAGAATTGCAGCCAAGCCCAAATATTTAAAAGATTTTATTCTCAACTAGTTAATTTTATTTTGTTAATTTTGGACTTTTATATTTCTCTTGGGCCTGGCCCATAGTTGAGACCCTTTAGGGTTATTCTGTTTGTATTTAAGCTGGTGGCTGCATAAATAAAGGATGGAAAAAAATTAACACAAATTTATTTCTCCTTGTATTTTCTTAGCAATTTAGTTTTGTGTTTGTCCTTGGTTACACCCTAGATCTAGGAATCAATAGTTGTGGAACCTCTTTCTATCAACCCTTGAAATAAGAGCAACAAAAAAAGATGTCAAACTCTTATACAACACGTCATTCTTTAGAATTGGTCAAACATGGACATAAACCTCCTCCTAGATTAACTCCCAGAATTTCTTATAGAAAGAAAAATTGAAACTATTAAATCCTTGAACTCATTAATGTCCGCAACCACAACATCCACTTTAAGTGCATATATAATCATCCATTTTGAGAGAGGAAAAAATTATAAGTTCTATTATGACATTTTAATATTTGTACTTTTTGAACTATATTCATCTTATTAAGGTTGAGCTTTATGAAAATTTTGGATAGTTAGATAAAATTTAGCGATTAAATTACAAGTGTCATAAATTAGAAAAATATTCAAATTAAAAATAAATAAGTCATAGAATAAATGTCACATACAACAAAAATTTAAAGTCCATGATATGATCCAAAATAAATAAATAAAAGATAATAGTAATTTTTGTAGTGGTGTGAGAAGTCAGAACTTGACTAGTAAATTACTTGAATTAAAACTTGAGCAATTAATTATCATGTTTAACAAGAATTGTTACTGATGATGAAAAAAAAACAGTAAACAGTAATTGTTAGTGATGACATACACAAAATAAAACTTTGTTTATCATTTCATATAACCTTTTACATGAGAAACTCATGTAAATACATAAAAGTGAAAAGTGAGATTCATTTCTTAATAAAAGACGTAGTCATTAAACCATCTAGGTCTTTTGATTTGTCTTTTGGCTAATGTTGTACTCATCTCCTCATTCTTTCTCTTCTTATTGCCCTTCTCCATGCCATGAATTGGGTCCCGAGTTGTCATTTCAGGTTGTTTGTCATTTGTTGGAATTTGTTGTACGTAACATGTTCCTGACATTCTTAACAGGTGACTCCTGGAATTATCAGCGGTTGAAATGGGAATTAGGTCAAAAGCATCCATTATATCAAGAATATCTAGAACAATTTCCTTGACTCCGCCATAGTTACTATCATTCCAAGGAACAAGTGTGATTTCCTCATGTTGTTCGTTTTCCATTCTCAGGAGAATGCGTGATTTTACTGTGGATGAATGAATAAAGAACAAGAACGAGAATTTCAAAAGAAAGTAAAAAGGAGCTATTCAAGATAATTCTATTTTTTGATAATATTATATGAAGAATTGCTAATAAGATTTAAATATTTAATTAGTATTTTGACCATTAATGATGTTACTATAAAATTGTAACAATATGTATACTAATTAATGAGATGTTTAAACAAAATTTAATATAATATATTTATTAATTAAAAAGTAAATATAAAAGACACAAATTTAACAATATTCCTAAAAAATAGTGTGTGAATATATAGAATTAGAAGTTTGTGGGATTAGCAAATTTAAATTTGAATAATAAAAAAAGAAGTACTTAATTTGAAAACGTGGCTTAATAAAATAAGTTAGTGGAATATAGTTAGTTTTAAGAATTTTTCTTTAAAAAATTAATAAAAAACTAATCCACACATTTAGCTAAAAAGTAGTGAGTTAATACTTTTTAAATTAAAATTAAAATAAATTAATTTTGATAATTTTATTAATTAAAGTTGTTAAGTCTCTTAAAAAAATTTAAAACTAAAATTAAGATTAATTTAATAATTATTAATATATTCTTAAGAGATTTAACGACTTTAATTAATAAGATGGTGTCATAAATATTTCACAAACCGTTTTAATGATGCCGAGCAAATAAGAAAATTTTAATTAATTAATTAATTAATGTTTTACGTAACATTATTGTGTATTTTAATTTTTAATAAATAATTTTAAATTTTTTATATATTTTTATTAACAAATATTTATAAAAAAAATTTAAATATTTTGTTTGAATAATTTATCATAAATTTAAATCTATTTTAAATACTTTTTCATAAAAAATAATTTTTTTAAATTTTTTTAAAAAATTGATTTTAACTATATTTTAATCTTATTAATATATATTCATATTACTAGATTTCAAAATTAATTTTTTTAATTAATAAATTTTTTTTTAATATTTTAAAAATATTTTTAAAATGTGCTTAAATAAAAAAATTATCTTTTTAAAATGAAAAAAAAAAAGTGTCCGTATCCAATCTAATAAGATTTAATATTATTGTTTAACTTGACCAAACATTCAGTGTCAATTAACCATTTCTACTAATAATAAATTATATTTAGTTTAAATTTTTTATATATTTTTATTTATTTAAGTGCTTTTATGCATCAAAAGTTTATTTTTTCACTTCTCCAATAGTATTTGATCAAAAGTCTGATAACAAATTAGCTAAAACTTTGAGACTGACATAACGAATTATATTGTAGACTTGCACATTTATTACAACTTAGGAGATAAATAATGTGGGTTCTATATTTGAATTTGAAAATTGAATAACTAGGTCACAAATATGATTCGCAGATATGCCGTCTAGTGTAATTCTTGGTTCGCAATATCTCTATATGTTGTATATGTTCTCAACCGATGTTTTTTGTAATAGTGTGAAAAATGCTGATTCAAATTTTCTATTTACACAGATGTTTTAGCTGGTAATAGGCCCCAAGATATTTCACATTATTCCTGGCCTAAGAAGTTTGCGATGCGATGTATAATTAATATGTATATGTATGATGTCCAATGGAAATTTTGTTGATATGATATCCAATGATAATGCTATTGATATGTATTTCATATGTAAATGCACCAAATGTTCGTGAATGCTTTGATAATTGTCTCCTTTCAGACCATCGAGTTCTTTGAGTCACTGACTTCCCGATGTTGTTTGTTGTTTTGTTGCGGTATCTCCAAGTTGACTTGTATTTTGATATGTTGATGTGAGCAATGTAAATGTGATGTTTGATGATTGTACCGTAGGCGCAGGCGTAGATGTAAGCGTAGGAGTAGGCGTGGATTTCTTTTGATATTTTTCTAACCAAAGCGCTTTTTTAGTATTCTATCAAATAATTTTATCTATTGTCAAATCCCTAAAATAATTTCGATAGGGTTTACAACAAATAATCACAGTATTTTGCAAACAAGTCGGAAAAAGAAAAGCACAATTGAAAAAGATTTGAAAATAAATTGTTTTATTAACGAAAACTATCTCTCTATAGGCCAAAATATAAGTTGCAATTCCTAGGAAGAGGTAATTACAAAAAAAATTAAACTGAAAATAGAAAATGACAATGAAAATGATAATCGATAATGCTATTTCTCCAATGTCCTTTGATAACTCCAATCTCCTTTCCTCTGAGAAAAATAACTGGATTAATTCTCCTCCTTCGTAGTCGTAGTAATGAATTCTCGAATTGTCGTCTATTTGTTTGTTTTTTGAATAAAAACCCTAAATTTTGTTTGGATCGCCCTTTCGGGTTTTTAATCCACCGGGATGATAATTTTGTTTATATGTCCCTAATTTTTGCCTGGATCGCCCTTTCGGGTTTTCAATCCACCAGGACACCCCTTTTTGCCTAAGTCGCCCGTTCAAGTTTTCGACTTAACGAGTTTTTTATACATAGTATTTTTTTACTGCATCGAAATTCAACAAATGTCGTAGTTCTTCTCCATCCATTGTTGTGAGGATAATAGCTCATCCTAAGAATGTTGTTTTAACCACATATGGACCTTTATAGTTAGATTTCCATTTACCATGAGAATCTAGACGAGGTAGCAGAATCTTCTTGAGAACCAGATCTCCTTCTTAGAACGCTCAAGGTCGAACCTTTTTATCGAATGCTTTCTTCATCCTCTTTTGATATATTTGACAGTAGCAAAAAGCTGTTAAGCGTTTTTCTTCAATGAGGTTGAGCTGATCAAGCCGTGTCTGGACCCATTCTGATTCTTCAAGCTTAGTTTCCATGAGAACTCCTAGTGATGGAATCTCTACTTCAATAGGGAGTACAACCTCCATGCCATAAATAAGAGAGAAAGGAGTTGCACCTGTCGAAGTACGCACTGAGGGATGGTAACCATGTAATGCAAAGGGAAGCATTTTGTGCCAATCCTTATATGTCTTCACCATTTTCTAGATGATTTTCTTGATGTTTTTATTGGCATCTTCAATGGCCCCGTTCATATCTGTAACCAAAATCACAAACAATAATCACATAAGAATGAAATTAGAATAACAGTTTAAAATTCAACAAGCTATGAAAATGAACGAACCATTTTGGAGCGGCTTCACGGGATGCTGTGAGAAACGAAGATGAGCGGCTATACTGCAAATGGTTTCCAACAAGGGTTTCTGTTGAATAACTTATAATAATAATTCGGGTATGGGCTTAACTAATGGGCTTAGAAAAGCGATACGAATTGTGTTTTGATATTTATTATAAAACTACCTACGAAAGCGCTTTTAAAAGCGCTTTCTAAAGTTCATCTATAACAACGCTTTTACATCAAAAATCACTTTCGTAACATATCCTATAGCAGCGCTTTTAAAAGCGCTTTCTAAAGGCCAGCTCTAGTAGCACTTTGGAAAAGCGCTTTCTAAGGCTGACCTTTAGCAGCGCTTTTGAAAAGCGCTTTCTTAAGGTACCCTCTGAAAGGCCAGCTTTAGCAGCGTTTCCCAAAAAGTGCTTTCTAAGGGTGACCTTTAGAAGCGCTTTTGAAAAGCGCTTTCTTAAGGCACCCTTTGAAAGCGCTTTTTTAAGTGATTTTTTTTAAAAAACCTACAGCAGCGCTTTTTTCCAAAAGCGCTTTCTTTTATGTGCTTCTAAAACTTATTTTTGGCGTAGTGACTACAATTGCAATGGTATTGAAGAGAGGAAGAAGAAGGAAATGGTGTTAAAGAGAGAAAGAAGAAGTTGCAATATCATTCAAATTTTGGATTTTATCTCTCATGTTACTTATATCCATTATATACATATGCATTGCAATTATTAAACAAGGACCACAAGTGGCTTATTGGTAAAAGAAATGTTGCTTGAACCAAAGGGAGTGGGTTTGAATTCCATATTATGCAAAAATATTGGTTTTCAAAATTTAACACTCAAATAATTAAATAATAATAAATGAACCTACGTGGAATATATCAAAAATAAAAATTAAAAATTAAATATGTCAACTAAGTAAACGTTAGCCACATAAGGGTTTTTGTAACATGGACATATAGAGACTTGCACAAAAAAATCTCGCTAACTTACAGGGACAAAAACACTATTTAAGCTTAGTCAGAAATATGTGTGTGTGTGTATAGTAAAAACAATATTTGGTGACCTTAAAAGCGGGTTCCCTATGCCACCGCTCCTCCCGAACATCCTATAGGACCCCCCTGTTACCAACACATCCATCCACAAGAAACTCTCTATATATTTTTCCATAAAGTTAAAATTTGCACTATATACCATTTAAAATGCATATGTCTTTCATAAAGTTCTCTTTCTGAAGAAAGCATTTTCCATGAAAATATTTGCTCAAGATATTGAAGTCATGTTTGAAACAGATCTCTGAGATGAATTTCAATTGCAGAAAAAAATTTCGATGTTTGGAACAGATAGCTCCTTAGAAATTGAATGCATGTAAATTATTAAACTTTAAAAGAATTGGCGCAAAGGGTATACAACAAAATTTGGATAACAACAAAAAATTTGTTGTTATCCGAGAGGAATATAGCACTTCGATGAAACATATTTCATTGTATTTTTTAGTTAAAATGAAACTAGTTTTACCTCGGGTTTGACTCATAGTCGAGGGGATATATAAGTGTGTTTACTGAGTTTATTCATCGCTCTTAAACACATCTTTGGTGTTCATTTAATGAGTATTAATGTTCAAGACATGTTTATTAGTGATCCACGTGAAACCTAAAAGACATCCATTATAAAAGCATTCTGTATATACAAAATTTATAATCAAATATTTGACATGAAAGCTTTGAAATATAAAGAAGCATGGTAAAGTTCTCAATGATGGATTGTAAGAGTAGAAAATTATTTGAATTCAAGGTTTGTGTTCTTCAATAATCATATAACTGAATATTGATTTTATTTATCTTGCCATTTTTTTTTATTTTATATCAGAAACAAATGAAATCAAAAGCCATTGAGAATATATTGTATCCAACATTTAATGGTCTCCAATATTTATATGAAACAAGGATCCAAGATTTGTTCTTCACTGACAGTGATGAAGATGAATCTGATTCAAAATTTATTATATATTTTTACTTTAATATTATGTGTAAACAATCTAGTTTCTAAAAAATTAGTTTAATAATATTCTGTATAAACAATGTAATGAGTATTTTAAAATAAGAATTTATGTTTTCCCTCGGTTGTAGTCATAAACCAAGAGGTATGTGGTGCTAGTTTTGAAAATATAAATAAAATATTGTTGGGAATCGAACCCATTAACATTTCAACTATCCCATTGGTTATTCAAACACCGAGGGATTAAGTGACAAGTTTTCATGACGCCCTTCATTACCTAGCTTATGTAACCGAGGTTAAATCAACTTCACGTCCGAGGTTAAATGTGTTTTTGTAGTAGTGTGCCCAAGAGAAAATAAAAGTGACCCATCAAATTGTGAAGCATATCATGAAACCTCAACTCAAAATAGACCATCTGAGAGAGAAATCTGGAAGAAGGTACGCATGAACACCTGGACAAAACAAACAGAGAGAAGCTAATCACCCACCTAACATGTAACCGCCTAGCCACTTAATAGGGTCCTGCTCCTAGCCTACAAGAGAAATGACAAAATCAAATGCATGGACATGAACCCAGTTCCAAGTCAAACTAATAATCATAGACATCCAATGATTAATCGTCAAACTTTCCCTACAAAAAATAACTTGTACCAACATTTTCTAAATAATCCAAACCACAAAATGCGAGATCGAGATTGAGCCTATAGGCGATTGTCTTCCAAGACTAAAACTTTGGAACAACTTAAAACCCCTAAAGTTGAGTTTAAAAGAGGCCTCAGCTTCCCAAACGACTTTAAAACTCTATAATAGATGGCAAAAACAATCTCAATAAAAACAAAAATTGGGCCTATTGACTCCACATGCCCAACAAACCATACGCACCCCGCTTCTAGGTCCCGACACAATTTAGCACTTTAAAAGATTTTGCCTATTAGGAAGCTTATTCTTAATGAGCTATCAAGAGATATCACAAATTTAGACGGCACCCAAATCATCCAAATGTTAGATAATTATAACACTATCCTCTAAGAAAAACGTTCCCCGACCCCGAACAAAGCCAAAAGGTTACCATAAGAAGAATTAACAAAGAAAATCCTAATCTTGTCGGGCTTCCATACCCAAGCGTCATCTCGGCCATAACTAATATACCCCTAGATAAGGGCAATAAAACTCTCAAGTCCATTCCTTCTTCTGGTTCGCATCTACCGGAAGCCCAAGATATTTATTG
Source organism: Vicia faba (assembly GCA_948472305.1). NCBI lineage: Eukaryota > Viridiplantae > Streptophyta > Magnoliopsida > Fabales > Fabaceae > Vicia > Vicia faba. The sequence continues at coordinate 105,557,672 of OX451737.1, forward strand.
GGAAGGGACCCCCACCTTCCAATGTAAAAAGCGTATGCTAAATAATAAAAAAGCCTCCCCACATTCACCTCAAATAGAAAGCTCTTAGCAAAGTTCACTTTGAGATCCTAAGCTAGCTCAACACTTCTAAAAACAATCTTAATAGTTAAAAGATTATCAACAGAAAGCACCTTACCAACATTGTGTCATGAACATACTGGAGGTGAGACACATGTATCTCATTCGTATCCACCTTGAACCCTTCGAATACACCAACAAAGACCACTCATTTTAGAGATGCACGTAGACCATCCACCACTAGAAGAAAAAGAAAAGGGGTCAAAGAATTTTCTTGCTTCAAACCCTTAAAAATACTAATCTCCTCAGTCAGACAGATGTTCACCAACACTGAGAGACTACACAAAAAAACACAAGTTCAAATCCAAGATCTCATACAATCATTAGACCCAAATCTTCTCAACATATAGTCCAATGATGGTCAACTAATAGAGTCATCGAACTTCTCAAAATCCATTTTAAACAACAAGCATTCACACTTAGACCTCTTAGCAAGGTCTACCATCTCGTTAAGAACAACTTCTCCTTCCACCAACTCCCTCCCCTTGATAAAAGTCGATTGCTCTAGTGAGATTAACTTCCCCTTAACTCTGCCTAGCCTTGAAGCCAACACCTTATAGCCACCAACTAATACAAAAATTCAAGAAGGAAAATTGGTCTAAAATCTCTCAGCTTCAAATATGAATCCACCCTTGAAATAAGAGCAACAAAAAAAGATGTCAAACTCTTATGCAACACGTCATTCTTTAGAATTGGTCAAACATGGACATAAACCTCCTCCTAGATTAACTCCCAGAATTTCTTATAGAAAGAAAAATTGAAACTATTAAATCCTTGAACTCATTAATGTCCGCAACCACAACATCCACTTTAAGTGCATATATAATCATCCATTTTGAGTGAGGAAAAAATTATAAGTTCTATTATGACATTTTAATATTTGTACTTTTTGAACTATATTCATATTATTAAGGTTGAGCTTTATGAAAATTTTGGATAGTTAGATAAAATTTAGCGATTAAATTACAAGTGTCATAAATTAGAAAAATATTCAAATTAAAAATAAATAAGTCATAGAATAAATGTCACATACAACAAAAATTTAAAGTCCATGATATGATCCAAAATAAATAAATAAAAGATAATAGTAATTTTTGTAGTGGTGTGAGAAGTCAGAACTTGACTAGTAAATTACTTGAATTAAAACTTGAGCAATTAATTATCATGTTTAACAAGAATTGTTACTGATGATGAAAAAAAAACAGTAAACAGTAATTGTTAGTGATGACATACACAAAATAAAACTTTGTTTATCATTTCATATAACCTTTTACATGAGAAACTCATGTAAATACATAAAAGTGAAAAGTGAGATTCATTTCTTAATAAAAGACGTAGTCATTAAACCATCTAGGTCTTTTGATTTGTCTTTTGGCTAATGTTGTACTCATCTCCTCATTCTTTCTCTTCTTATTGCCCTTCTCCATGCCATGAATTGGGTCCCGAGTTGTCATTTCAGGTTGTTTGTCATTTGTTGGAATTTGTTGTACGTAACATGTTCCTGACATTCTTAACAGGTGACTCCTGGAATTATCAGCGGTTGAAATGGGAATTAGGTCAAAAGCATCCATTATATCAAGAATATCTAGAACAATTTCCTTGACTCCGCCATAGTTACTATCATTCCAAGGAACAAGTGTGATTTCCTCATGTTGTTCGTTTTCCATTCTCAGGAGAATGCGTGATTTTACTGTGGATGAATGAATAAAGAACAAGAACGAGAATTTCAAAAGAAAGTAAAAAGGAGCTATTCAAGATAATTCTATTTTGATGATATTATATGAACAATTGCTAATAAGATTTTAATATTTAATTACTATTTTGACCATTAATGATGTTACTATAAAATTGTAATGAGATGTTTAAACAAAATTTAATATAATATATTTATTAATTAAAAAGTAAATATAAAAGACAAAAATTTAACAATATTCCTAAAAAATAGTGTGTGAATATATAGAATTAGAAGTTAGTGGGATTAGCAAATATAAATTTGAATAATAAAAAAAAGAAGTACTTAATTTGAAAACGTGGCTTAAGAAAATAAGTTAGTGGAATATAGTTAGTTTTAAGAATTTTTCTTAAAAAAATTAATAAAAAACTAATCCACACATTTAGCTAAAAAGTAGTGAGTTAATACTTTTTAAATTAAAATTAAAATAAATTAATTTTGATAATTTTATTAATTAAAGTTGTTAAGTCTCTTAAAAAAAATTTAAAACTAAAACTATGATTAATTTAATAATTATTAATATGTTCTTAAGAGATTTAACAACTTTAATTAATAAGATGGTGTCATAAATATTTCACAAACTGTTTTAATGATGCCGAGCAAATAAGAAAATTTTAATTAATTAATTAATTAATGTTTTACGTAACATTATTGTGTATTTTAATTAATTAATTAATTAATGTTTTACGTAACATATATTTATAAAAAAAATTTAAATATTTTGTTTGAATAATTTATCATAAATTTAAATCTATTTTAAATACTTTTTCATAAAAAAAAATATTTTTCATAAATTTAAAAAAAAAATGATTTTAACTATATTTTAATCTTATTAATATATATTCATATTACTAGATTTCAAAATTAATCAGTGGGATTAGCAAATATAAATTTGAATAATAAAAAAAGATGTACTTAATTTGAAAACGTGGCTTAAGAAAATAAGTTAGTGGAATATAGTTAGTTTTAAGAATTTTTCTTACAACAAATAATAAAAAAACTAATCCGTACATTTAGCTAAAAAGCAGTGAATTAATACTTTTTAAATTAAAATTAAAATAAATTAATATTGATAATTTTATTAATTAAGTTTGTTAAGTCTTTTAAAAAAAATTTAAAGCTAAAACTAAGATTAATTTAATAATTATTAATATTTTATTAAGAGATTTAACAATTTTAATTAATAAGATGGTGCCATAAATATTTCACAAACCGTTTTAATGATGCCGAGCAAATAAGGAAATTTTAATTAATTAATTAATTAATTAATTAATATTTTACGTGTATTTTAATTTTTTATAAATAATTTTAAAATTTTATATATTTTTATTTAACAAATATTTATAAAAAAAATTTAAATATTTTGTTTGAATAATTTCTCATAATTTTAAAATTTTATATATTTTGTGTTTAACTCTTGTATCGGTCCTCAAGAATGTTAACAAAGCAAATGTTTTGAAATTGTTTTTGAAAAGTGGTTTTCTGTGTAAGTGCAAAAAAAGTATTTTTTTTGAACAAACTTCTATCAGTTATCTATTTTATTACTCGAAAAGGGTTATTCTCTTCCTCTTTTCCTTTAGGCAGTGATATCCTACTATTAGTGAGTAGGTAGCCTTGTCGTTGGATATTTTGAGGGACAATCGAAGGGACGTTACAGTCACGAAGGCAATTATGGAGATGCTTTAGCAATTCTGTTTTTAGGGACTAGATCATTTACCGAGAAGGAAATTGTAGGGTCATCGAGGGACTATGATCTTTTGATTTTTACGGGTCTTTGCTAAAGCGTTCCTGCCTCATGACTGTTTTTTAAAGGCAACTAAAGTGGGCGTACCTTAGAGGTGTATATGTGCAAGTGTGTTGTGTTTCAGTTATTTTATCTTTAAACATTTAGGTGTTCTACCGTTTGTTTTCAGATTTTGTCATGCATGTCTAATTATTAGCAGTTAATATGAAAAGCAGTAAAAAGAAAGTGCAGAAAATAGAGGTCATACGCTATTACAATGCTTCGAGGAGGGGATTTACATTATACAAGGATAATAGAGGAATAAAAGCAATAAATATTCTAATTTATCTATTACATCCGGTATGCAGATACAATAATAGTAAAAATACAAAAATCAAATAAACGCGGGCAAAATAAAAGAAAATATTTTTGTTGTTTTTTTTCGGTATAAAAGAAAATAAGACCTAAGTCTATTTAATTTTAATTTTAACAAAAAAAGATGTTAAAAATAATTAACTAATTTATTTACAAAAATTAATTTAATTGGAAAAAACAACTAGCCTAATATTTTTGTGATTTTAATTTTAATGTTAATTAAAAAGATAAATAGAAGTCAATGAAAACAAAAATAAAATGCAAGAGGGATCCTTCGATCCAGGGGAAAAAAGGAGCTTCGACCCAGGGAGGAAATGGAAGCTTCGATCCAGAGAGGGTCGTGGTCCTTTCGATTGGACCAGGAAGTGGACATGAACAACCTTCGATCCAGGGAAGGGAATTGCCCTCCGATCCTGGGAAAGATGAACAACATGTGTAAGGTTTTATGCAAAAACTGCAGGATGTCTTTCGTTGATTTTCTAGGAAATACTAAAGTATACATTAGTGCAGTTATTGATTAGATTTAGACTTTTAAGAACACTAGAGTTGTAATTGTTAGTTTGACTGAGGTTGTATTGAATCCTTTGAGACGCGAAACTTAACTTTTTTACGCTTTTGTTTCACTTGTTTTCATGGTCTTGGTATTTTTTATTGCCTTACAAGCAATTTAAGATCAAAACGTGAACCAAAAAATGATGAATCAAAGACAGAACTCAAGAGAGAAACTGATTCAAAATAACTAATTAATTTTAATAAACTACAAGGGTTTGAATTTGATGAAAGCTAGATACAGGACCATAACAACAACATAAAACTTTGTTAAATTAGTATTGTAGTAATCACTATGGAATTGATAGTTATGTAACAATATATAGAAATAAGAGTGGAAAATAATCAACACACTTTCAATTTCTCTTCGGGAAACAAGTGCACTGAATAATTTATTGAAGTGTTTGATATATAGTGGTTTGGTTCATAAATCAAAGAGAACTAAATAATTACCAATAATGATTCATCTACTAGCCTTGACAAGAAATTTTATTGGTCAAAAAGTTGTTTGACTGACTTGTAGCAAAAGGTAGTAGAAGCAACTCCTATTTTCTGTGAAATACAGTCTGAAGTTTCAGTTTCCATGAATCCCGTTTAATGGAAGATCAAAGAACAATTAAAAGCTACTACAAAAGTTCAAAGATACTAAAAATTATAAGGGGGTGATGGATGATATTAAACAATTTTTCATGTTCATGAGTTCATTTATGTATCAGCGGGTCATTAAGTTCTTTCATGTGTCTACAAGATCTAGAGAATTCATTTAATATTTTTGGATACACCATTTATTTAATGCAATTCTTTATGCATATATAGACGTTCCGTGTAATAAGAACAATATAGATCTAAATAGAACCATCACTTCTTTTGTCGCCAACATATTGGAATACATAGACATAAATCAAGAGCAAATAATAATAAGTAATATAAATTATAATTCTAAGAGATACACTAATATAATCTCAAATACATTTTCTAATATCCCAATAATTTTATGAACTAAAAGTTACTGTTAATGGCTGAGTATCCTAATAAAGTTCAACTGATAAAGCTTTTCCTTATTGAAACTCATGACAACTTGCTTGTGTTTATACATGCATCACAATGAACATTTGAATGATAGTTCAAAATAGGAAACTCTTTAACATAATTAAACTTCAAAGTTCAACTATTAGAAGTTATGTTAGTAGCTGAGTACTGTAACACCCCTTCTAATTACCCCAAATAAAAGGCAAGAATTGAAATCAGAGAAAATAAATTTGCACGGAAGGGATGTCACAACACACATCACATTCCAAAATTTTAAAGAAAAACGGACAGGGTACGTTTGTAAATTTAAGCATATCAACACAAAACAAACATACATAAATATTTAACTTCTTTCTCTCGTGCAAACACAACGGAGTTTCAATATTTAACTTCATCTCCATTCATGGAGGAATCAAAACATAATTCAAGGCATCAAGCCATGATAATTCACATAAAGCATATGTTATCAAGTCTCACATACACAAAATAATATACACAAAGTAAGGATTATATACATCATAATCCGAATACAAAATAGACGAGTTCGACACGAAATATACCCCCCCCCCCAGGTGTTACTACCAGAGCATCGACTCAACTCTAATCAAAATAAAACAGATTGCAATCCAATGCATCCGCTAACTAGCGCCTCGCGCTACCATCCTCGGTACCTGAACAATGCCATCAAAAGCATTTTCAAACAGAAGGGTAAGAATTCCAATAATCATATAACGGGTAATTAAGATAAAGCAATGGCAATAAATAAAGCAATACATCATGATCATATTCATTTTATCACATATAGTATCCGTACTCAAGGAAGTCATTTGCAACATATTAACCATATAAACCAATTATCTGAATACTCACACCATTGGCACATAACCATAATTCAAACAACAACAATATTGGCACACAACCAAACACATCAACACACATACACAATATACACAATTATGCATGTGACTCACAACACGACTCAACATATGCGAATGCGGTACCGACTTGTGGACCCGAAGTTCCACCGCTTATTTTTCCACATAGGATCAAAGCCACTACGTCTATTTCCACTATATGATCAACGTCTATTTTTGTGAACCCATGTTTCACCGCCTATGTTCCCTTTCCGGGTCAAAGCCACTACGGCTATTTCTATTCAAGGATCAACGTCTATAAAATATGAACCCACTGTTTCACCGTCTCTATTTCAAGACCAACCATGCCATGCAGTGTACAACCAACAACTCGTATGCAATTAAGACCACTTCCGACCTTAACATACACATACCACATATTCCAACACAATGAAATACCAACCATTGTACATGCATTGCAAATATAATTCACAAATCAAGTAATGTACAAGTTTAAACAATGTTACTTCCATGATTTATTCAAATCAAACACAATTTCATAAACCGGAAGCATTCAACTTAATTCGACTTCACCTGCAAAATTTCACATTTTTCAACAAAAATGCCACCAACAGATCAACCAAAATTACTACCATAAACCGCATAATAATTCGGACTATTTGGGCTAAAATCGCTTAATTAATTATCTGCCAAAAATTCTATTATTTCTATTTATAAATCCTACAAAATTATTTATTAAAGATATTAAATCATTATTATTATTATTATTATTATTATTATTATTATTATTATTATTATTATTAATAATTAGTATAATATATTGTTATAACAATAAAGTATTATATAAATAGTATATGAGTAAGCAATGTTACTAAACTGAAATTTTAAATGTCGTTACAGTGCTATTGTCGTTCATACTAGTGAAGCACTACAGTTTATATTGAAGTAAATTATTCTTCTATGTTACAGCATAATGGTTTTCTAATGTTATTTCTGTGCCGCCCTATAGTATGTCCAAGCATAAAGCCACTTTTATTTCACTACAGTAGATATCACTTTGTTAGCAAAGTATCAAATAAGTCATTTTATATCTATTAAGAACATGGTCGCTACAGTAATAAATGGTTCTGCCATATCAAAATTATCAATTACATGACCCTACTTTCTAACTTTTATTCTTAAGTATATCAGATAGTAAAATAAAACTTCAATATATTAATTCCAAAACACAAATAATCATCACAAATTAATTACTAAAACTATACTAAACAACCTGTTTTAACAAACTTTCACAAATTTGTTTCCATAACCCACAAATTTCTAAGCTGCTGAAACCAAAACTATACCAGGTCATCATGTTATCATGTTTATATGCACAAGACAAAACAAAACTAAACACTGTTAATGTTATCAAAGCCATAAACCCTAATTTTTTTCATGTATAAGAATCAAAATAAAAAATAGAACATACAGTGAAAGGTTAGATCGAGGCTGCGGTGCTTTTCGAAATGGCCGGCGATGGTGTCACGGAATCGACAGACGACGGCGGTGCGGTGCTCTCCGGGTTCTCAACTTCGCAACTTCTTCTTTTTTTTTGTTATGCTTTCTCTTCTTACCCACCCCCCCTTACTAACTCTCCTTTTCTATTTTATAAAACTATCCTTCTACTACTAACTTTCCTCCCTCTATCTTTCTAAAATTATAATTTGGCCCCAACAATTATTTAATTCAAATTATAATATATAACTCTACTAAAACAATATTACACTAAATAATATTTATTCTATATAAACCTAATCATGCCAATTAATCAAACAAAGTCAAATATTACTACACACCAAATTAATATTATTCAAAATAATATTTCGACATAATAAATATTTTTATTTCATATTACCCAATTAATATTTCAATCGATCTCAATTGAATATATTTCTCAAAATAGATATAATTTAATAGTTTTGGAAAATAATTAATGAAATAACATTTAAATATAAACGGCGTGTTACAACTCTCCCCCACTTAAAAGATTTTCGGCCTCGGAAATTACCTCTAAATGAACAATTCGGGATAGGAATCCTGCATCCGACTTTCAAGCTCCCACGTCACATTACCATTCGCCGAACCACCCCATGCAACTTTAACCAAAGCAATCTCTCTTCCTCTTAGTTGTTTCACCTTTCTATCTTCAATCCTCACCGGTAAAACCTCAACCGTCAAACTGTCTCTTACTTCCAAATCATCCGCTTGAATAACATGAGACGGATCCGCAATATACTTTCGTAATTGCGAAACGTGAAACACATCATGCAAATTTGAAAGTGATGGCGGCAATGCAATCCGATAAGCCATACTTCCAATCCGCTCTGAAATCTGATAAGGACCAATAAACCGAGGTGTTAACTTCCGCGATTTAAGCGCCCTTCCAACACCCGTAGTTGGATTCACCTTCAAAAACACATGTTCATCCTTCTTGAACTCAAGAGGTTTCCTCCTCTTGTCATAGTAACTCTTTTGGCGATTCTGAGACACTTTCATCTTCTCTCTTATCAATTTGATCTTTTCCGTAGCCTCTTGAACCAATTTCGGACCAACTATAGCACTTTCTCCCGTCTCGTACCAACACAAAGGTGTCCTACACCGTCTTCCATACAATGCCTCAAAAGGAGCCATGCCAATGCTAGAATGAAAACTATTATTATAAGTAAACTCAATCAAAGGCAAATGACTCTCCCATGAACCTCCTTGATCCAAAACACAAGCACGCAACAAATCCTCAAGTGACTGAATTGTTCTCTCCGTTTGACCATCCGTCTGAGGATGATAAGCGGAACTCAATCTCAGCTTAGTACCCAAGGCTCTTTGTAAACCTTCCCAAAATCTTGAAGTGAAACGCGGATCTCTATCTGAAACAATACATGTAGGAATACCATGTAAACAAACAATCCGTTCCACATACAACTTAGCAAGCTTCTCCATAGTGTAATCTATCCTAATCGGAATAAAGTGTGCAGATTTAGTCAATCTATCCACTATGACCCAAATAGCCTCATGGTTACTCGGAGTCCTCGGCAAACCAGAAACAAAATCCATCGAGATACTATCCCACTTCCACTCGGGAATAGACAACGGTTGCAACAAACCCGAAGGCTTCTGATGTTCAATCTTAGACTTTTGGCAAACCAAACAAGCATACACAAACTCAGCAATTTCTTTCTTCATACAAGGCCACCAAAACAGCTTCTTTAAATCTTGATACATCTTCTTAGCACCAGGGTGAATACTTAACCCACTTCTATGACCTTCCTCAAGAATCCTCTTTTTCACATCCCCCACATCGGGAACGCAAACTCTATCATGACATCTCAAAATTCCATTCTCATCAATTCTGAACTCTCCACCTTGACCTTGATTCACCAAAGTAAACTTGTCAACCAAAACCAAATCTGACTTATGCCCATCTCTAATATCTTCCAAGACACCACTAGTAAGCTTCATCATACCAAGCTTCACGCCAAAATAAGTCTCTTCACACACCAAACTCAAATCTCGAAATTGCTCCAACAATTCCCATTCTTTAACCATCAACATAGACATGTGTAAAGACTTTCGGCTCAAAGCATCTGCAACCACGTTTGCCTTACCAGGATGGTAATTCAAACTGAAGTCATAATCTTTAAGAAACTCTAGCCACCTTCTTTGCCTCATATTCAACTCTTTTTGATCAAACAGATATTTCAAACTCTTATGATCGCTAAAGACGTCGAATCTCGACCCAAACAAATAATGCCTCCAAATCTTTAATACAAAAACCGCCGCTGCCAACTCCAAGTCATGAGTTGGATAATTCCTCTCATGCCCCTTGAGTTGCCTCGAAGCATACGCCACAACCTGCCCATTTTGCATTAACACACCTCCTAAACCCATCAAAGAAGCATCGCAATAGACCGTAAACGGTTCAGATGGTTTAGGCAAAATCAAAACTGGCGCAGTTGTCAACCTTCGCTTCAACTCTTGGAAACTATCTTCACACTGCGGAGTCCACACGAACGCTTGACTCTTCCTAGTCAATTGTGTCAACGGTAAAGCTAGCTTGGAAAAGCCTTCAATGAACTTACAGTAATAACCCGCTAAACCAAGAAAGCTTCGAATCTCAAAAACTGACTTTGGAGATTCCCATTCTGACACGGCTTCTAACTTCGAAGGATCCACAGCAATACCTCCACGAGATATCACGTGACCAAGGAAACTCACTTGTTCTAACCAGAATTCGCACTTCGAAAGTTTAGCAAACAAATGATTTTCCTTCAGAATTGACAAAACAATTCCGAAGTGTTCGGCATGCTCTGCTTCACTCTTGGAATAATTCAAAATGTCATCGATGAACACCACCACAAACTTATCCAGAAACTCATGAAAGATTCTGTTCATATACTCCATGAACACACCAGGTGCATTCGTAACACCAAAAGGCATCACCGAATACTCATGATGTCCATAACGAGTTCTGAACGCAGTTTTCTGAATATCACCCGCTTTCACGCGAATCTGATGATAGCCTGACCTCAAGTTAATCTTGTTAAACACACACGCACCCACCAGTTGATCCATTAAATCATCAATCCTTGGCAAAGGATACTTGTTCTTAATGGTCACTTTGTTTAGCTGCCTATAATCCACGCAAAGTCTCATTGTTCCGTCTTTCTTCTTCACAAGTAAAACTGGAGCACCCCACGGACTCACACTAGGACGAATAAACCTTTTGTCAAGCAACTCTTCCAGCTGACTCTTCAGTTCCACTAGTTCCGACGGTGACATCCTATAAGGAGCCATCGAAACAGGACTAGTACCAGGAATTAAGTCGATGGAAAACTCTACTTCGCGCTCAGGAGGTAAATCCATAATCTCTTCAGGAAACACTTCAGGAAATTCGCATACCACAGGATAATCCTTTCTTACTCTACCATCTTCCAAAACCATACTCGCCATAAGCATAAACAACCCATCTCCATTCTTCACACTCTTCTCAACTTGCTGTGTAGACAAGAAAACCACACCATCTTTCTCGGACTCGAGAAAAAGAACAGCCTTAGTAAAACAGTTGATATAGACATGGTTGGCTTTCAACCAGTCCATACCCAGAATCACATCTATCTGATGCAAAGGAAGACACACGAGATCAACTTCGAAATCTCTTCCGCACATGCACAAAGGACACTTCAAACAAACAACTGAAGTAGAAACTGAACCCATCGCAGATGTATCTACCTCCATACTTCGATCCAAAGTAGACAAGACAAGGCCCAATCTCTTGGCACAATCTAAAGCAAAAAACAAATGCGTCGCACCCGTATCAATAATAGCAACCAAAGACACATTAGAGATAAAGCATGTACCTCTGATTAGACGTTCCTCAGCAGAAGTCTCTGCTCCAGATAAAGCGAATACTTTTCCAACTTCTTTCTTTGGCTTTGGACATTTGGTACTTATGTGGCCTCACTCACCATAATTAAAGCAAGTTACACTCACACCAACTCTACAATCCACCGCTTTGTGACCCACCCTGTCACACTTGAAACACTTAACTATCCCCTGGCGACATTCCATAGCACGATGTCCCTCTTTACCACATTTAAAACATTTGATTGGAGTAGTCACTCCCCCACTCGGACTCTTTCCACTACTTATTGGTCTCTTTCCTCTTCCATCATAAGGCTTAGGACGCATTTGTCCCTTACCTCTTTTCTCACTCAAGCTCTTGTAATAAGCAGTGCTATCCCGACTGTCTTCGTCGTAGATACGACTCTTATTAACCAACTCAGAGAATCTTGTAATCTGCTGATACCCAATCGCCTTCTTTATATCCGGCCTCAAACCATTAACAAACTTAAGGCACTTCGACCTCTCAGCATTAACAGTGTTGTAGTGAGGACAGTATTTGATCAAATCTTGAAATTTAGCCGCATAGTCAGCTACCGAACCACTACCTTGTTTCAATTCCAGGAATTCAACTTCCTTTTTACCACGAACATCCTCCGGAAAATAATTCTCCAAGAATGCATCTCGGAAAATTTCCCAAGTCACCACAACCTGCTCCTCCTCATACCTCTGACTAGCGTTGATCCACCAGTCTTCGGCCTCTTTAATCAGCATGTGTGTTCCGAATTGCACTTTCTGAGCGTCGGTGCAATTCATCACACGAAAGATTTTCTCAATTGCTTTTAACCATTCTTGAGCTTCCACCGGAGCATGCTCTCCCTTGAAAGTAGGCGGGTTGTTCTTTTGGAACTTCCCAAGAGCACGGAAAGCATCTTCAGTACCATCATGTGGCGCTTGAGTCGTTTGCGGCATCTGATTTATTGACCCCGCAAGCAACCTCAATGCCTCAGCTAAAGCATCATCATTCCTTCTACCAGCCATCTTCTCTCTACAACACAAAATATTGATCGCGTCAGCCACACGATCAAATACAAGGGATTAACAAAATAAGACCTGACAACTGACCGACTATGCTCTGATACGACTATTGTAACACCCCTTCTAATTACCCCAAATAAAAGGCAAGAATTGAAATCAGAGAAAATAAATTTGCACGGAAGGGATGTCACAACACACATCACATTCCAAAATTTTAAAGAAAAACAGACAGGGTACGTTTGTAAATTTAAGCATATCAACACAAAACAAACATACATAAATATTTAACTTCTTTCTCTCGTGCAAACGCAACGGAGTTTCAATATTTAACTTCATCTCCATTCATGGAGGAATCAAAACATAATTCAAGGCATCAAGCCATGATAATTCACATAAAGCATATGTTATCAAGTCTCACATACACAAAATAATATACACAAAGTAAGGATTATATACATCATAATCCGAATACAAAATAGACGAGTTCGACACGAAATATACCTCCCCCCCCAAGTGTTACTACCAGAGCATCGACTCAACTCTAATCAAAATAAAACAGATTGCAATCCAATGCATCCTCTAACTAGCGCCTCGCGCTACCATCCTCGGTACATGAACAATGCCATCAAAAGCATTTTCTAACAGAAGGGTAAGAATTCCAATAATCATATAACGTGTAATTAAGATAAAGCAATGGCAATAAATAAAGCAATACATCATGATCATATTCATTTTATCACATATAGTATCCGTACTCAAGGAAGTCATTTCCAACACATTAACCATATAAACCAATTATCCGAATACTCACACCATTGGCACATAACCATAATTCAAGCAACAACAATATTGGCACACAACCAAACACATCAACACACATACACAATATACACAATTATGCATGTGACTCACAACACGACTCAACATATGCGAATGCGGTACCGACTTGTGGACCCAAAGTTCCACCGCTTATTTTTCCACATAGGACCAAAGCCACTACGTCTATTTCCACTATAGGATCAACGTCTATTTTTATGAACCCATGTTTCACCGCCTATGTTCCCTTTCCGGGTCAAAGCCACTACGGCTATTTCCATTCAAGGATCAACGTCTATAAAATATGAACCCACTGTTTCACCGTCTCTATTTCAAGACCAACCATGCCATGCAATGTACAACCAACAACTCGTATGCAATTAAGACCACTTCCGACCTTAACATACACATACCACATATTCCAACACAATGAAATACCAACCATTGTACATGCATTGCAAATATAATTCACAAATCAAGTAATGTACAAGTTTAAACAATGTTACTTCCATGATTTATTCAAATCAAACACAATTTCATAAACCGGAAGCATTCAACTTAATTCGACTTCACCTGCAAAAATTCACATTTTTCAACAAAAATGCCACCAACAGATCAACCAAAATTACTACCATAAACCGCATAATAATTCGGACTATTTGGGCTAAAATCGCTTAATTAATTATCTGCCAAAAATTCTATTATTTCTATTTATAAATCCTACAAAATTATTTATTAAAGATATTAAATCATTATTATTATTATTATTATTATTATTAATTAGTATAATATATTGTTATAACAATAAAGTATTATGTAAATAGTATATGAGTAAGCAATGTTACTAAACTGAAATTCTAAATGTCGTTACAGTGCTATTGTCGTTCATACTAGTGAAGCACTACAGTTTATATTGAAGTAAATTATTCCTCTATGTTACAGCATAATGGTTTTCTAATGTTATTTCTGTGCCGCCCTATAGTATGTCCAAGCATAAAGCCACTTTTATTTCACTACAGTAGATATCACTTTGTTAGCAAAGTATCAAATAAGTCATTTTATATCTATTAGGAACATGGTCGCTACAGTAATAAATGGTTCTGCCATATCAAAATTATCAATTACATGACCCTACTTTCTAACTTTTATTCTTAAGTATATCAGATAGTAAAATAAAACTTCAATATATTAATTCCAAAACACAAATAATCATCACAAATTAATTACTAAAACTATACTAAACAACCTGTTTTAACAAACTTTCACAAATTTGTTTCCATAACCCACAAATTTCTAAGTTGCTGAAACCAAAACTATACCAGGTCATCATGTTGTCATGTTTATATGCACAAGACAAAACAAAGCTAAACACCGTTAATGTTATCAAAGCCATAAACCCTAATTTTTTTCATGTATAAGAATCAAAATAAAAAATAGAACATACAGTGAAAGGTTAGATGGAGGTTGCGGTGCTTTTCGAAATGGCCGGCGATGGTGTCACGGAATCGGCAGACGACGGCGGTGCGGTGCTCTCCGGGTTCTCAACTTCGCAACTTCTTCTTTTTTTTTGTTCTGCTTTCTCTTCTTACCCACCCCCCCTTACTAACTCTCATTTTCTATTTTATAAAACTATCCTTCTACTACTAACTTTCCTCCCTCTATCTTTCTAAAATTATAATTTGGCCCCAACAATTATTTAATTCAAATTATAATATATAACTCTACTAAAACAATATTACACTAAATAATATTTATTCTATATAAACCTAATCATGCCAATTAATCAAACAAAGTCAAATATTACTACACACCAAATTAATATTATTCAAAATAATATTTCGACATAATAAATATTTTTATTTCATATTACCCAATTAATATTTTAATCGACCTCAATTGAATATATTTCTCAAAATAGATATAATTTAATAGTTTTGGAAAATAATTAATGAAATAACATTTAAATATAAACGGCGTGTTACAAGTACCCTAATAAATTTCAATTTATTTCCCTTTTAAACATGCATCACAATGAACATCTAAATAATACTTCAAAATAGGAAATTCTTTGACATAATTAAACTTGATAACCTTAGAGATTAATCTATAGCTGGCATGCCTTAATACCATTGCCAATGATTCTAACTTTCTAATTTCCTACAAAAGTCATGTTTCTTCAATCCTTGAGTATTATACTTTTAAACTTATGCTTTTGTACCATAATATGATGTGAACATCCATTGTCAAGTGGTTGTTTTTTATAAGAAATATATTATTGATAAGGGAAGTAAAGGGGTACTCCAACCCTTAGAAATAACGAGAGATCACTAGAGAGATGCCAAACACGAGAAAATAAAAATAATGTATGAATTCAAACACGAGAAAAATGAGTAGTTTTTAAATTATATTTTGAGTATAAAAACGTGTGTACCACACACGTCCGCATGTGAATGCAAGGTAACATATTACTACCGTGTGAACACACGAGTAACCAGGTCAAAATCTGTGTGAATGCATGAGTAACAAACCAGTAATGTGTGAATGCATGAGTATCCAGGCTAAAATCCTTGTGGACGTATGAGTAACACACCAATATCGTGTGAGTGCACGGATAACCCAACCAAAATTTGTGTGAACGCGCGAAATATTACATTTTTGTACAATTCGGGAAAATAAAAGTAAATATATTTAAAATAATATATGAATTCAAACATGAGAAAAATATGTTGTTTTTTTATTTATGTATCTAATATTTTTATTTTGAAATTATTTTTAATTTCAAATACAATTATTTTAAAGATAATATATGAATAATTAATATATATATATATATATATATATATATATATATATATATATATATATATATATATATATATATTATTGATGTCTTTTAAAAAAAAAGGAAAATTAATGCAATTTTCTTTTTATTTAAAAAAAATGTCTATCATTTAAATATTTATCTTTGATTAACTTATATATTTATCTTTGACTGATTTTTTTATTTTTCCTTTTTTACAATTAAATTTAAATATTTTCTAGTTTATTTGAATTTCAAAACCAAAATGGTGACAATTCAGTGGTCAAAACCAGTACTCGTGCGGACGCACATATATCCTACTAGTTTTGAATATATATTGTAGAATGCTTGCTAATTTTTTTTCTAAAGCGCCCTTTTGAGATTTAACAACAATTTCAATTCGCTTCTTTCTTTTCCGCTTTTGATGACCAAAAAGTTGTTTTCTAAGCAACGTTTCAAAAACTTAAAAAGCACAAACAAAAATCCTATAAATATAATGAAATAAATAATAGCAATAAATTCGAAATATTTACACCTGAATTTTTTATTGTTGGCTCTAAACCTCTACTAGATGCCCCAACGACCAAAACAAACTCACCCCTATACAGTAGATACAAAAAGTATCAACATATGAAGTATAAATTAATAAAGAAATAAACTAACTAACTAAACTACAAAACGTATATAGTAGCATCATGAAACAAATTGATAAAATTACAACTAACGGGATTGATAAAAAAATACTCACATAGCAGATAAGGGATATCCTCAAATTTAGATAGAAAAGAGAACGAAAGAGGCCGATAGTGCAAGGATTTTTTTTCCAGAAAATTAAAAGCCTAAATGTCATTTTCACTAATTTTAAATTTTCTACTTTAATAGTAAATTACAGTTATGTGAAGAATTTTTTTTTTAACACAGTTTATGAGAATATTTTTTTTTGTAGAAAATGAGAATGATTTCAATATATTAATAATTAATTTTTTTTATTAGATTTTAAGCTTATAAAAAATTGTTAATATATATATATATATATATATATATATATATATATATATATATATATATATATATATATATATATATATATATATATATATATATATATATATATATATATATATATATATATATATATATATATATATATATATATATATATATATATATATATATATATATATATATATATATATATATATATATATATATATATATATATATATATATATATATATATATATATATATATATAAGGACTAAAATAAAAAGCACGCTAACTTACAAGGATGATAAAAATATATAAGCCTGAAATTTTGTCATCCCCAACCTTCATAGAAGCAACCCAGAATTAAGGTGCAGAGGAAGAAGAAAAATTGCAAAAGGAGGAAGAAGTTGCAAAATCATTTGGCTTCAGAATTACAATTGCAATGGTATTGAAGAGAGGAAGAAGAAGGAAATGGTGTTAAAGAGAGAAAGAAGAAGTTACAATATCATTCAAATTTTGGATATCATCTCTCATGTTACTTATATCCATTATATACATATGCATTGCAATTATTAAACAATGACACAAGTGACTTATTGGTAAAAGCAATGTTGCTTGAAACAAAGGGAGTAGGTTTGAATTCCATATTATGCAAAAATATTGATTTTCAACATTTTAACATTCAAACAATTAAATAATAATAAATGAACCTAGGTGGAATATATCATAAATAAAAATTAAATATTAAACATGTCAACTAAGTAAACGTTAGCCGACATATAGGGATCTACACAAAAGAATCTCGCTCCCTTATAAGGATGAAAATACTATTTAAGCTTAGTCAAAAATGTGTGTGTGTGTGTGTATAGTAAAAAAAAATATTTGGTGCCCTTAAAAGCGGATGCCCTATGCCATCGCTCCTCCCAAACACCCTCTAGGACCCCCCCTGTTGCCAACACATCCATCCGCAAGAAGCTCTCTATATATTTTCCCATAAAGTTAAAATTTGCAATATATACCATTTAAAATGCATATCTCTTTCATAAAGTTCTCTTTCTGAAGAAAGCATTATCCATGAAAACATTTCCTCAAGATATTGAAGTCATGTTTGAAACAGATCTTTGAGATGAATTTCAAGCGCATAATTTTTTTTTGATGTTTGGAACAAATAGCTCCTTAGAAATTGAATGCATGTAAATTATTAAACTTGAAAAGAATTGACGCAAAGGGTATACAACAAAATCTGGATAGCAACAAAAGATTTGTTGTTCTCCGAGAGGAATATATCACTTCGATGGAACATATTTCATTGTATTTTTTAGTTAAAATGAAACTCGTTTTACCTCAGGTTTGACTCATAGTCGAGGGGATATATAAGTGTGTTTATTGAGTTTCTTCATCGCTCTTAAACACATCTTTGATGTTCATTTAATGAGTGTTAATGTTCAAGACACGTTTATTAGTGATCCACGTGAAACCTAAAAGACATTCGTTATAAAAGCATTCTGAATATACAAAATTTACAATCAAATATTTGACATGAAAGCTTTGAAACATAGAGAAGCATGGTAAAGTTCTCTATGATGGATTGTAAGAGTAGAAAATTATTTGGATTCAAGGTTTGTGTTCTTCAATAATCATATAACTGAATATTAATTTTATTTATCTTTCCATTTTTTTATTTTATATCAGAAACAAATAAAATCAAAAGCCATTGAGAATATATTATATACAACATTTAATGGTCTCCAATATTTATATGAAACAAGGATCCAAGATTTGTTCTTCACTGACAGTGATGAAGATGAATCTGATTCAAAATTT
Organism: Vicia faba; assembly: GCA_948472305.1. Classification (NCBI taxonomy): domain Eukaryota; kingdom Viridiplantae; phylum Streptophyta; class Magnoliopsida; order Fabales; family Fabaceae; genus Vicia; species Vicia faba. Next base: position 105,576,917 of record OX451737.1, read on the forward strand.
ATTATATATTTTTACTTTAATGTTATGTGTAAACAATCTAGTTTCTAAACAATTAATTTAATAGTATTCTGTATAAACAATGTAATGAGTATTTTAAAATAAGAATTTATGTTTTCCCTCGATTGTAGTCATAAACCAAGAGGTATGTGGTGCTAGTTTTGAAAATATAAATAAAATATTATTAGGAATTGAACCAATCAACATTTCAACTATCCCATTGGTTATTCAAACACCGAGGGGTTAAGTGACAAGTTTTTATGACGCCCTTCGTTACCTAGCTTATGTAACCGAGGTTAAATCAACTTCGCGTCTGAGGTTAAATGTGTTTTTGTAGTAGTGCACCCAAGAGAAAATAAAAGTGACCCAACAAATTGAGAAGCATATCATGAAACCTCAACTAATAATAGACCATCTGAGAGAGAAATCTGGAAGAAGGTACGCATTAACACCTGGACAAAACAAACACGCAGAGAAGCTAATCACCCACCTAACACGTAACCACCTAGCCACTTAATAGGGTACTGCTCCTAGCCTACAAGAGAAATGAAAAAATCAAATGCATGGAAATTGTTGTACCCCAAAAGGTTTGGTTAGAGGACATATCAAGCTTTCTAGAAAGTCCAAGAACACCTCCAAAAGTTCAGAGTTGAAGAAGTTATGCATTGTTGAAGTTGGACTTTTTTGCAAAATTGCCAAAAGTCAACTATCACCAAAACTTTAAATTTTTCCAAATGGGCCCATTCGTTTCCACTTGATTTGAGTTTGCATCATTGCCCACGTGCCCTAGTTCCAGCCATGTGTCCATATCATTTTTTTATTAATTATTTTGATTTTATTTGAATTAATTTGATTTAAATCAAAATAAATCAAATAAAAATCAAAAGGCATTGATAACCAAGATCTTGTGTTGATTTCAGGCTCCAAATACAGGTATTATTGTAACACCCTCTAAAACCCCGAACGAATTTTCACAATTATTAAAAGCATATTATCAGAGTACATGTACAATCGAGGATGCTACAATTCTCTTTTAATAAAACAAATTCCCGTCATGCATAATCTTAGTAGTAACTCATACATGTTTACACAGCGGAATAATTTATTTAATAAAACCAAAGTTATAATATTCTCAATCATCAGGGATTAACACCTGGAATATATCAACATCATATTATAACCAAATACTAAGGAAATAAACGAGTCTGACTAAAGCAGCTCGACAAACAAACATTCCCGGAGTTACAACTATCAGAGCATGACCCAGACAATACTAAAACGAAAAATAAACTAGAACGACAAGCCTTCGCCAAGCACCTGAACGAAGCTCCTCAATCTGAAATATTCAACAGTAAGGGTGAGCATCTCAATTATACATTTGATTATACGTTCATAACAATCAATTCAGGAAATCATAAGCATCACCCAATAATTAGCATATTTCATAGTTTACAAAAACCTTTACAATTCATATACCCATAATATATTGCTTTTCATATTTGCAATTAACGTCAAACATCGTCGACCATTTAGCAACCATACGTGCATACAACAATCAAATACAACATTGGAAAAATCATCCATTCATGTTATATTCAAGGTAATGCAACACACCCATGCATGTGGTACCACTTTACCGCCCCATTAAATCTCGGGTCACGGATAACTCACCGTTCCATTATATCGCGGACACGGCTACCACCTCAACGTTCCATTAAATCGCGGACACGTATATTGGCCACCATGTTAATTCCACACAATGGGAATTAACAAATGCAACATGATATGTAAGTATGTAACACTCAGCATACTATGAACATCAATCAACATATCATGCAATATCAACAACATCAACTCATAACAAGATATGGATAGCATGTAATCACTCAGCATACTATTTAAACATCAATCATATCAAGTCATGTCATAATTCATGCTCGATAACATTATCCAAAAGCACGACAATAAAATCCGCAATAACGCACAAAACCAAAATTCAGAAAAATCAACACAGCAGAGCAACACGGGTGCCCGTGTTGTGCAACACGGCCCGTGTCTCTGAACACGTCCAGAAAACACACATTTTTCTTTTCTCATTACAGGGGACCTAACACGGGTACCCGTGTTGTGCAACACGGCCCGTGTTGTGCAACCAGAAGCACACCATCTCCCAACACAGAAGAGCAACACGGGTGCCCGTGTTGTGCAACACGGCCCGTGTTGCTGAGCGCGTACAGGATTTTCCTGAACCTGCAGCAGCTCAGAAACAGCAGCCAAACGCGGGAAAATGCCGGCTAAACGCGCATTTCGGTACTTAACGACATCGATATTTCACAACTCAAAACAACACATCCATTTCATAATTACCAACAATTATTATAGTAACCTTAACAGTGATTACTCGTCCCTTTCTGGGGAAGTTCTGACAACATTAAGGTTATCCCTAAACCTCTAAGGTAAATTCACGATCATACAGATATACTCCCAATCCACCATTTGGAACCTAAAATTCCTAATCGATTCATAAAAATTGGGGACCTAACCATTTTCTAACAAGGTTCAATCCTAAGGGTATCGATTCCTATTACATCTAACAATTGGGGTTTTTCCCTACGACTACCCAAATCAACCGTACATAAACCCATAAACAAAGGTAAACCGAGTAATAGCCCCCCTTACCTTATCAATTAGCAGCTTTGAACTTTTTGAGCGATGTTCTTCGTTCTTCGTTCTTCGTACCTTCAGAGCTCTATTTCCCCAAATTCCCAACTTCTGTTTATCGTGAAAAATGAGAAAACTAACTTGAGTTCCAAAACATATCTTTACTTCTTTTGCACTCCCACTCTTTACTAACAACATCCAAGCCCAATAACTTAAAACTCAGTATTTTTCTTATTTCTTTTATTTTCCTCCATATTTCAAAATAAATAATTCCTTTTTATTTTATTAATTCTAATAAAATGATTTCCCAATTTAATTAAATCAAAAAAAAAATGAAACTGGGGTGTTACAATTATCATCATCAAATTCGTATCAAGTGAATCATGTGCAAAAAGATTGAATTAATAAAATTTGGCAAGTTTGTAAATGGAGATCAAATCAAATATCCAAGCCTTAATATGGGAAGATTTGAACAACCAATTGAGACCTAATGCACTGAGTTATACATAAGCAAGCTGGAGGCACGAAAATAAGGGTTGGAAATCGTTGGAAGAGGCAGAACCACTTTGCAAAAATTCACAAAAAAGTTGGAGACCAAAATCAGGGTTAGAGGCGTTTTCAAGGATCAAGAATCGTCCCAATCGATTCCTGGCCATTCACACAAGCTAACTGGATCCAAACCAAGCATTATCAGGTCCTCAAACGCACTGTAAGTCTCACTTTATTCACCCATGTTCTTGATTTTTATTTGAAGCATTCTGGCATCTATTGAACAAACTAATGGCATATTCGTGATCACAAGAACATGTTCAAACTTTTTGCATCATTTAATTTCATTTATATGATCTGTATTGCAATCCGCCATAGTTAAGGCTTGCTTGGAGTTTTTGGGAGTTTTTGGGAGTTTTTGTTTCAGGAACAATTGACCTCCATGAAGGATATGGTTATGACCGGGAGGTTGAGACGAACACGACCATGCCCTTGAAAATCATTTTTATGGCCTGTAGCGGATTTTGGAGATGGACCTGCTTATAGCTACGGACTTTTGTCCGTTGGTATATGGGTTTGACCTTTTAGCCACATACGGGAGGTCAGGGATGATGTGTGGCATCCCTCTATTGGACCATTCGAAAATAGCGCGCGTTTTTATTTTTTTCTGACCACTTGATTTCGTTTTACTATATTATATTTTATGCATATTATTATAACAACTGAAGCAGCTTGGCATAGTGGTGGACATAGCATGTTGTTATACCCCAAAATTTGCCCTCCCATATTCTTCAAGAAATTGCCAAGCCAAGCTACAAAATTCCCCAAGAGTTGCACAATGCAAAGGCCTCCATACAGTCAAAACTAGGGTTTGTGTGTTGATCAAGAAAAGGAAGTGTTCAAAGGTCCAATCAAGTCTCATATGCTTACAAAGAGGGTCAAGCATCCTCATATCAAGTTTCAAGGCATTCAGCTCAAGATTGCACAGTCAAAACCCTAAATTGCACTACAGTCAACTGTAGGGGCAAAATGGTCATTTGACAGTCAAAAGTTCAAATTCTTGGTCAACATATCATTTTGAAGTCACAAACATCATTTGATCAATGCTTGATCATGATTCTCAAAATTTGGCTCAGAAATCATCAAAGATGCAAAAGTTGCTATATTTGGACAGCTGAAAAAGTCAACTGAAATTGACCAGGGCATAACTTTCACATGGATTATCAGAAAAATTCCATCCAAAGCTCATTTTGAAGAGAAAGACATTTCCTACAACTCATCTTCATATTTCAAGTCCAAGAAGTGCTCTCACAAAAAGTTATCAATTTCAACATTATAGGTCATTTTCAAAAGTCAACAAAAGGGGACTTTAAGTCAAAGGCCATAACTTGAGATTGGAAAATCAAAATGACATGGGACCAAAAACATTGGTTAAAGGACGCAAAGACCTTTCCAAAATGTCCAAGAACATGTGAAAAGCTTAAAAATTGAGCAAGTTATGCCTTGTAGAAGTTGGGAAATTTTTGTGAAATGGCAAAAGTCAACTATCTTTGAAAATCCAATTTTTGACAAAAGGGCCCCATTTTTTCCACTTGGTTCATCCTTGTCATGCCACACACGTGTCCCATGATTAGTTTCAAGACCAAATATTGATTTTTTTATTTTATTTAATTTTTGATGATTTAATTCATTTTTAATCTTTGAAAATTCAAATAAAATTCAAAAACCAATGGAATAGTGTCATGTGAACTTGGACAATTTCTATGTATCATGAACCAACTCAAGAAATCAGGCTAGGGTTCATTTGCACACTAAGTCTAGGTTTTGGCTAAAAAGAAGGAAACTTGGTTAATGGAAGAAACCCTAAGACCAATTCTCTCACAAGCTTGAATTAAGGTGAGTTAGCAAGCCAATTCCACTCCAGCATAATCACTAAGTCAAACCCTAGGCTGAGGACATAAGAAGCGGCGCCCAAACAAGCTTTTGAATAAAAAAAATTTCTCCTTAAAACACAAATCTGAAATCATTGCTAGGGGATCTTTCAAGCCTTAATTCTTTGTCCATTAGCATCCTGAGGCATTTCTGAACACATCCCAATTCCTAACATCAATCAAAACACGCAGAAGCAATAGCTACAACTCAAGCTGTACATAAAATTTTTTGAAATCGTATTCTTAATTCTAAGCATCTTCATTGCATTTCAATGGGATATTCTTGTTCCATGTGATGTTTCCAAGCTATTCATGATGTTTAATTTCATTTTTCTTGATCATATGAGATTTTACCATTTTCGAATGTTAGGGTTACAGGTTCTTTAATTTAGGGCTTTCAAAAATAGGCAAAATCAAAGCTCAAGACCATTGTCATTAAAACCAGCATGTTCCAACGAGCAAGAAACAACCATCGCGAACAATTTATGTAGCCTATATGGCTATTCGCTATTTTTCCATAGCATGTTTAAAACAACGTTTCAAAACCGTTGCTGTTGTGTTTTTGTTTCAGGGCACGCGAGGAAGAAGAAGTCGTGTCAGCTGGTGATTGATCAGTTCAAATCTCGCGCGCAGTTCAAATAGCACTAGCCTTTTGCTTTTATAATGTTTGTTGATTAATATATATTAAATGAATTCAAAGTGGCTCAGTGGCCAGGGACACGCGCATGTAACCTCAATGACCTGGGTTCAAGTCCCAGGTCTGGCAAAATTCATATTATTTTTCAAAACAAAATTCTATGCTTTACTAACTTCCAGGTACACCATATGCCTCCGTCCTCAAGACATACACGTGTCCCAGATGATCATCCAAGGGCTCAGAGTCAAGGTGCACCATGAACAAAAGTCAATGCACTGATACACAAGCCAAAAGGTCAATGGACTTCAAAGTCTAATGGGCCAAATTCCAGGCCTGGACCCTCCAAATTGGGGTTACCCCCCCCCTGGTTTGCATGTTTTATATTTTTCTTCTTACCTTTATTTTTGCTATTTTATTTATTTTATTGTTTCAACATAATTAGTTTATTTTTACTATAAAATATAAAAACATTCAAAAAATCAGAAAAGTCAAAAATTTTAATAATTATTTTATTTTAAATATTGTTTTTTTTTTGTATAAATAATAACATGTAAAATGTTTAGTTTTAATTAAGTTTTCAACTTTAATTCCTTTTAATAAAAATCAAAAACAAAAACATAGAATTAGGTTAATGACTTTTTCCTTTTAACTTTCCTTGTTTTTTGCCATAGTATTAGTGTTTTTCATAATTAAACTAGGGTTGCATTTTAGGTTAGATTTTAATTCTTTTAATAACTAAAATCCAAAAAAATAGAGTTTAGGTTTAATAACTTTTTATTTTCTTTTTTTTTAATAATAATATTATTTATTTATTTAATGCACATAAATTAATTTAGAATTAAATTAGGTTAAAAGTCAATATTTTCATAATAAACTTAAAAGACATTAGAACTAGGATTTTAATTTTAATTAACTTTTCTTTTTTTTCTTTTAAATCTAAAAAACACCAAAATACTATTTTTCATTTAATTTTAATTTTAGATTCCTTGATTAATTTTAATTGTTTGTAAAAGGGTCCAACGCCTTAGTTTTGTTTAATCTCTTTATTTCGCGCATTTATTTTGTATTGTTTAAATAATTCTGTATATGCCCCAAAGCCATGTAATTAAAATTCTCGCACTTTTATTTATTCGCTTTATTTATTTTCAGTCAAATCGGGTTCGGTTTTTTTTGGCGATGTGGACCCGCGCCGGTTGTAATAATTTAGGTTTATTTTCTTGCAAATATATAACTGTTAATAAATATGCATGAAAGAATGTATGGACCCAAAAATAAAATCAAGCGTAGATCACAACAAACATGACAAGACAAAATGATTGAAACATGACACACAATTTGCACACACCACCCCTAGGGTACGCCTCACTGTTGCCTTTCGAAAGGTGATCGTCGAGTAGAGGACGTTTTAGTAAGTCCTTATGTTCCATTGATCTAGTCGCCTCGAATAAGCTGCCTCGGAATAAAAGATCAATGGCATAAGGGTAGCTTCTAAGGTGTCTTCCCATTGCTTCGGTGATCACCACGTCCCTAAAACCCGGATTGACCCGAACACCTCCAACGGTGGTGCTACCTACCTCTCAATGGTGGGATGGCACTACTTTAAAGGACTCTTACGCAGACGAATTCCTTAGGGTAGGTAGGTTCTCGTAGGTACTTGCTCTCTTCAAAAACAAAACAACTAATATTTTTCACACTAACACTTTCAAAAACTTTCAAAACAAACTTTTCAAAACACTCTGACGTACGAGTTAAACTGAAACTTTTCAAAGAATATTTTTTGAACCCACATTGAAAAGCAAGCAAACATTTTTGAAAACACATTGAGCAAGTATCTAAGAGCCCATGGATAACCATGGATAGAAAGGGTGCTAACACCTTCCCTTTCTATAACCTACCTCCCGAACTGAGAGCAATCTCTATAAGGAATTTTTCTGTGCTTTTGTCCTTTCCATTTGGAGAAAATAAAAGACGGTGGCGACTCTTGCTTCCGCGACATTTCGCGAACCAGCTTTAAAACAGTCAGTTCCAGATCCACCGATCACAGAACTGGCGACTCTGCTGGGGAGTAAAACTTAAAGTGGGGTGTACCTTAGGATTAAGATCACTGTGTTTTCAATTGCTTTCTTTGCTTGCTTTATTATTGTGGGTTGCTTGGGAGTTATAGATCCTAACCCGGATCTGGGGATACCTTCTTAGAAAGTAGCAACAAGGCTGTGAGGGAACTGTGCGGGGTATACCGACATGGTTGAAACAGCCTGCTACGTTGATGTGGCACTTTGGTGTGTACCGGTAACCCTTGAGTCAGTCAAGGAGAGTACGGGGCCTCCATGTGGTGTCATGAAGCATCAACAGACCTTAGGAACCTTAATTGAACCATCTTGGCCTCTTTAGGGTAGTGAGATAACTGACTTTGGTGCAGTCCGAGGTTGGTTGATACTCGATACTACACTCAATTGAGGGTTGCTTTCCTGGAATATTTCGGTCGCCAGTTCAGTGGCTAAATCGAAACGATGAACAATGAAAGCAATCCCGTGATATTGGGAACCTTAGAACCCGGTTACTTTGATTAGGACAGGTTGAACCCACCAACTTCAAGAGGGTACTACCCAGACCCCATGCTGGCCTAAACCTAAGGGCTCTCTCTTGTGTGACTTGTGTGCCTTAGTACTTGACTATCTGCATGCTTGTGATCTAACACTTGTTTCTTGCAGGTTTGTTTCAGTCCTTAATTAGGACTCATAATAGGGTTACTGACATCACCCCATGCATACCATGACATCATACCATTGCATACATCCTAACCCATTTCAAGGATCTCAAGGGCTTGTGATGCAGGTCAGGACGAATCAACTGTCCCAGCAAGGGGCAAAGAGGATTTATTTTCCTCTAGACCAGGTTGTCAGGGGCTATGACCCACTTGATATGGTGAGCTTTTGACCCTTGGAGAAGGACTCTCAACAATATGAAGTACCTTCAATCAAGCCACCAGTTTCCAATGCTAACTATTTTCTTGTTTACCCCACGAGATTCTTGAAATCATTGCATGCAGGTCATACATCTCGTTGCATTACAGGTATCCCCTTGACAGGTTGCTTACTGTTCTTCGCTGTTTATTTCAGCACTATGAACCCTGAATCATCAACCGAGGCATCTATCAAGGCTCTTCAGGCGCAGAACGCCCAATTTCAGGCGCAGAACGCCCAATTTCAGGAGCTGATCAAGGGCTTGGCTCAGGGTCAACAAGAGTTGAAGACCATGCTGCTGAAGAAGACTAAGAAGAAGAGGAGGACTGTGCTATTTAACACTGGGCGCAGACTCGGGAACACTTTGGTTGAAGCTGAAAGGACTCCTCCATCTGTGACGGAAGGTAGTCACCAAGAAAGGGAGGTCCCTACTCCCGTGGGCTCTGATACTGAAACAGACTTCAACGACGAACAGTACCCTCCTGCTGAAGACCGGTACAAACAGCTGGAAGACAGATTAAAGGCTATGGAGGTTCAGCAAGTGCCTGGACTGGATTTCGGAGACTTGGGGTTATCTACTGGGGTGGTGATTCCACACAAGTTCAAGGCACCTGCCTTTGTGAAGTATGACGGGGCCTCCTGTCCCAAGATGCACCTCCGTTCTTATGTAAGGAAGATCCAGCCTTACACAGCAGACAAGAACCTTTGGATCCATTTCTTCCAGGAGAGTCTTTCAGGGACTCACCTCGATTGGTTCTATCAGCTGGATGGAATCAGCATTCGTAACTGGGAGGATCTGGCCACTGCTTTTTACAAGCAGTATCAATATAATGCCGACCTTGCCCCCACACGTACCCAACTTCAGGGTATGTCGTTAGGTGCAAGTGAAGGTTTTAAAGAGTACGCTCAGAGGTGGAGAGACCTAGCTGGCAGAGTGCAGCCACCGTTGACTGATCGGGAGTTGGTAGACACGTTCTTGGGGACCCTGTCTGGTCCATTCTTCAACCACTTGATTGGGAATTCTGCTGCTGGGTTTACAGATCTAATCTTGACCGGAGAAAGAATCGAAGCGGGCATCAAGTCAGGGAAAATACAGAATGGTGACTCCTCGAACACTGAAAAGAAATCATCCAGGAGGGAATCTAGTGCTGTCAACGCATTAGCTATCGCAAAACCGGCCGGTGCTCCTCAGCGTCACCATCAACAAAGGGAAGAGAGACCTAAGAGGCAATTTACTCCCCTCGGCATGACCTTGTCACAAATATTGCCACAGTTGCTGGAAACCAAGTTGGTAACCCTCATGGACCCTCCAAAGAATCCTAACAGGACACCCTCGAGGTACAATCCCAATGCTCGCTGCGCCTATCATTCCGACAGCCCGGGGCATGCTACAGATGACTGTTGGACTTTGAGAAACAGGGTTCAAGATCTGATTGACGCAAAGGAAGTCCAGCTCGACTCTCCAGAGGCTCCCAATATGATCACTGCTCCCTTGCCAAGACATGGCTAGGATTAGTTTTTGTTCATTCAAATATTCAAGTTGTAATTTTCTTTCAATTGTTCAAACATTTTATTTCATGTCAAACTTGGTTATTTCATTAATGCGTTACACATGTCTGTTTTGAAGTAATTATTTCATATTCACTATGTGCAAATTATTTTCATATTTTTTTTCTGATGATCAACGTTCGACTAATAATTCTAAGCCTCTTGAGGGAGGATGACGAAAACGATACCACGATTTACAGTATGCTTTTGAACAGACCCCGCTGATGAGGTACAGGCATTGTTTCAACCCCTAAACACTGGAGTTATAAGGATGATAATCCCTCGCCAACCCATCAGAGCCAAAGGAGTAGGAGTTTTATTTTCGAAAATCAAAACCCTTAATCATAACCTGGGGCAGGGTAGTTCTCTCAGTTGATCCAAGTGCACAATGAATGGCACCAAATGAGTTTTTTTCAAAAACAAAAGACAGTGATGGTTCCGAACAATCATAAGGACAGGCAGTCATTATCAAAAAAAAAATCATAAACGAAAAGCCCAAGAAGTCAAAACCTATGAAAAGAGACTTACGAAACTGGGGCATCCCGCTGACTGTAATTCCAAAAAGGAAACAGTTCAGGCAAAAAAAGAAAGGGATAACAAAAATCAAGAAAGAGGTCTCACAAACCCTCAACAAAAAGTGACTGCCTAGTCAGAATAAATCATCAATGTTTGGACCATCACCGGAAAATCAGAGCAAAGACTCAAACAAGGTCTAACGTATGATCAACTGAGTTTAGGGTTGGAGAACACCACGAAAGAGCGGGTGGGTACAAATAGTTTGGGCCTTTATCCTTTGTTTCTTAAACCGTGAACCAGGCCACGATATAACCCTTAAAAGTCCTAGCTGAAGCATGGGTTAGTTCGAAAGCATACTGTTACGAAGGTATCCTGACTCCTGAAGGTTTGCTGTAAAATCTTGAGTTGACACCGTATTGTATTACAACAAAATGCATTTTTAAAATATTCAAGACAGACATAGACTTTTGCATTCTTAAAATAACTTTGTTTGCATATGAATTTTTGTCTGAACAGCAGGGAAATTCGCACGATGAATATCTTGTGAACAGAAGTACCTCCAATCAAGAGGCACAGTAGGAGCATTGCCCATTATCTGGGGCATGACAAAGTATTTCCAACAGGGGCAACTCCCCACATTCTGAGAAATATGGGCATAGTCGAAAGAATACTACGCAAAATCAAAGACCCGCTAGGTTGACACACCTAGGCAAAAATAAGGGATTCCCGGCGAACCAAAAGGGTTCGGGCAAAAATAAGGGATGAAATGAAAAAAATCTGTACACCCGGCAAGTCGAAAACCTGAAAAGGTGGCTTGGGCAAAAATGGGTATCCCGGTGGACTGAAAACCCGAAAAGGCGGTCCAGGCAAAAGTTAGGGATCAAAGCGTACGAGTATGTCCCAGCATCTCGGCACCTGCCTACCAGAAGACTCGTCAAGTACTCCCACAAGTGCCTCCTCCCACTGAAACTGGGGCAATAAGGAGTTGTCTAAAAGATCCGGTTGCTCTGTCCATCATAGGTTCGGCTAAAGAATGCGACCCAGATATTTTCACTCCCCGCAGAACACGAACGCGTCGTCCGGCTTTATTCAAAGAGTTATTTCCTTAATAAGATATAACTGGGTTATCCTCAGCCAATAGCCACGGAAAAGACCGTCCTCAGTAAAGTCTTATCATCCCCAGCGGAAGCAAAAGCTTATTCTCCAACATCAGCCCAGGAGTGACTTCCCGGCACCCGTCAAGGATTTATTTTCCTAGACGAAAGCATACAGTCATAAACATCACATTTTCGTACATCATGACACATGCATGTACGCATCATGTCATACAATTGCATTTATGCCGTTGCTTGATTCATATCACGTACTGCATATAACTGACCTTTACCTTTCAGGAAGGATACAGTTGAATGATCAGCTATGTCAAAATAGACAAAACACCGTCAGAAAAGACAAATCCCGTCATAAGAGACAAATCCGGTCAAAGAATACAAATCTAGTTTAAATCAATGCCTAAAGATTCCTCTGATACAACTCGTCGTGATAGACACTCGTCGTGATAGACACTCGTCGTGATAGACACTCGTCGTGATAGACACTCGTCGTGATAGACACTCGTCGTGATAGACACTCGTCGTGATAGACACTCGTCGTGATAGACACTCGTCGTGATAGACACTCGTCGTGATAGACACTCGTCGTGATAGACACTCGTCGTGATAGACACTCGTCGTGATAGACATTCGTCGTGATAGACACTCGTCGTGATAGACACTCGTCGTGATAGACACTCGTCGTGATAGACACTCGTCGTGATAGACACTCGTCGTGATAGACACTCGTCGTGATAGACACTCGTCGTGATAGACACTCGTTGTGATAGACACTCGTCGTGATAGACACTCGTCGTGATAGACGCTCGTCGTGATAGACACTCGTCAGTGTAGACACTTGTCGTTATAGACATTCGTCATAGACACTAGTCGCTATAGACACCCATCGTTAAAGACCACTCGTCCTTGGAAACAACCTGTCAGTAGAGACAACTTCATCACCGTTTGAAGATCCAGACCCAGCTCCTGTAACCAGTCAGGACATATCTATACCAAGCATCTGAAAACCAGCTCCTGCGACGTGTCAGGTACTCATTTTCTTTTGCAGGTATGCAGGTTCTCGCTAAGGAATATCTTACGCGATCAACATCCAGATGGCATCTATAAGCCCATCATCCTACCCATCAATCTCTAAATGGCATCTATAAGCCCATTCCACCATCATTGCTAACATGTGAGCGCAAATTTCCGGGCACTCTAGTGTCCAATCATCTTCTACCCTCGGATTACGAAAGGCACGTCAGCCAATCTACATCCTCAGGTCTAAGAAGATTGAACAGGGGCAACTGTTATACCCCAAAATTTGCCCTCCCATATTCTTCAAGAAATTGCCAAGCCAAGCTACAAAATTCCCCAAGAGTTGCACAATGCAAAGGCCTCCATACAGTCAAAACTAGGGTTTGTGTGTTGATCAAGAAAAGGAAGTGTTCAAAGGTCCAATCAAGTCTCATATGCTTACAAAGAGGGTCAAGCATCCTCATATCAAGTTTCAAGGCATTCAGCTCAAGATTGCACAGTCAAAACCCTAAATTGCACTACAGTCAACTGTAGGGGCAAAATGGTCATTTGACAGTCAAAAGTTCAAATTCTTGGTCAACATATCATTTTGAAGTCACAAACATCATTTGATCAATGCTTGATCATGATTCTCAAAATTTGGCTCAGAAATCATCAAAGATGCAAAAGTTGCTATATTTGGACAGCTGAAAAAGTCAACTGAAATTGACCAGGGCATAACTTTCACATGGATTATCAGAAAAATTCCATCCAAAGCTCATTTTGAAGAGAAAGACATTTCCTACAACTCATCTTCATATTTCAAGTCCAAGAAGTGCTCTCACAAAAAGTTATCAATTTCAACATTATAGGTCATTTTCAAAAGTCAACAAAAGGGGACTTTAAGTCAAAGGCCATAACTTGAGATTGGAAAATCAAAATGACATGGGACCAAAGACATTGGTTAAAGGACGCAAAGACCTTTCCAAAATGTCCAAGAACATGTGAAAAGCTTAAAAATTGAGCAAGTTATGCCTTGTAGAAGTTGGGAAATTTTTGTGAAATGGCAAAAGTCAACTATCTTTGAAAATCCAATTTTTGACAAAAGGGCCCCATTTTTTCCACTTGGTTCATCCTTGTCATGCCACACACGTGTCCCATGATTAGTTTCAAGACCAAATATTGATTTTTTTATTTTATTTAATTTTTGATGATTTAATTCATTTTTAATCTTTGAAAATTCAAATAAAATTCAAAAACCAATGGAATAGTGTCATGTGAACTTGGACAATTTCTATGTATCATGAACCAACTCAAGAAATCAGGCTAGGGTTCATTTGCACACTAAGTCTAGGTTTTGGCTAAAAAGAAGGAAACTTGGTTAATGGAAGAAACCCTAAGACCAATTCTCTCACAAGCTTGAATTAAGGTGAGTTAGCAAGCCAATTCCACTCCAGCATAATCACTAAGTCAAACCCTAGGCTGAGGACATAAGAAGCGGCGCCCAAACAAGCTTTTGAATAAAAAAAATTTCTCCTTAAAACACAAATCTGAAATCATTGCTAGGGGATCTTTCAAGCCTTAATTCTTTGTCCATTAGCATCCTGAGGCATTTCTGAACACATCCCAATTCCTAACATCAATCAAAACACGCAGAAGCAATAGCTACAACTCAAGCTGTACATAAAATTTTTTGAAATCGTATTCTTAATTCTAAGCATCTTCATTGCATTTCAATGGGATATTCTTGTTCCATGTGATGTTTCCAAGCTATTCATGATGTTTAATTTCATTTTTCTTGATCATATGAGATTTTACCATTTTCGAATGTTAGGGTTACAGGTTCTTTAATTTAGGGCTTTCAAAAATAGGCAAAATCAAAGCTCAAGACCATTGTCATTAAAACCAGCATGTTCCAACGAGCAAGAAACAACCATCGCGAACAATTTATGTAGCCTATATGGCTATTCGCTATTTTTCCATAGCATGTTTAAAACAACGTTTCAAAACCGTTGCTGTTGTGTTTTTGTTTCAGGGCACGCGAGGAAGAAGAAGTCGTGTCAGCTGGTGATTGATCAGTTCAAATCTCGCGCGCAGTTCAAATAGCACTAGCCTTTTGCTTTTATAATGTTTGTTGATTAATATATATTAAATGAATTCAAAGTGGCTCAGTGGCCAGGGACACGCGCATGTAACCTCAATGACCTGGGTTCAAGTCCCAGGTCTGGCAAAATTCATATTATTTTTCAAAACAAAATTCTATGCTTTACTAACTTCCAGGTACACCATATGCCTCCGTCCTCAAGACATACACGTGTCCCAGATGATCATCCAAGGGCTCAGAGTCAAGGTGCACCATGAACAAAAGTCAATGCACTGATACACAAGCCAAAAGGTCAATGGACTTCAAAGTCTAATGGGCCAAATTCCAGGCCTGGACCCTCCAAATTGGGGTTACCCCCCCCCCTGGTTTGCATGTTTTATATTTTTCTTCTTACCTTTATTTTTGCTATTTTATTTATTTTATTGTTTCAACATAATTAGTTTATTTTTACTATAAAATATAAAAACATTCAAAAAATCAGAAAAGTCAAAAATTTTAATAATTATTTTATTTTAAATATTGTTTTTTTTTGTATAAATAATAACATGTAAAATGTTTAGTTTTAATTAAGTTTTCAACTTTAATTCCTTTTAATAAAAATCAAAAACAAAAACATAGAATTAGGTTAATGACTTTTTCCTTTTAACTTTCCTTGTTTTTTGCCATAGTATTAGTGTTTTTCATAATTAAACTAGGGTTGCATTTTAGGTTAGATTTTAATTCTTTTAATAACTAAAATCCAAAAAAATAGAGTTTAGGTTTAATAACTTTTTATTTTCTTTTTTTTTAATAATAATATTATTTATTTATTTAATGCACATAAATTAATTTAGAATTAAATTAGGTTAAAAGTCAATATTTTCATAATAAACTTAAAAGACATTAGAACTAGGATTTTAATTTTAATTAACTTTTCTTTTTTTTCTTTTAAATCTAAAAAACACCAAAATACTATTTTTCATTTAATTTTAATTTTAGATTCCTTGATTAATTTTAATTGTTTGTAAAAGGGTCCAACGCCTTAGTTTTGTTTAATCTCTTTATTTCGCGCATTTATTTTGTATTGTTTAAATAATTCTGTATATGCCCCAAAGCCATGTAATTAAAATTCTCGCACTTTTATTTATTCGCTTTATTTATTTTCAGTCAAATCGGGTTCGGTTTTTTTTGGCGATGTGGACCCGCGCCGGTTGTAATAATTTAGGTTTATTTTCTTGCAAATATATAACTGTTAATAAATATGCATGAAAGAATGTATGGACCCAAAAATAAAATCAAGCGTAGATCACAACAAACATGACAAGACAAAATGATTGAAACATGACACACAATTTGCACACACCACCCCTAGGGTACGCCTCACTGTTGCCTTTCGAAAGGTGATCGTCGAGTAGAGGACGTTTTAGTAAGTCCTTATGTTCCATTGATCTAGTCGCCTCGAATAAGCTGCCTCGGAATAAAAGATCAATGGCATAAGGGTAGCTTCTAAGGTGTCTTCCCATTGCTTCGGTGATCACCACGTCCCTAAAACCCGGATTGACCCGAACACCTCCAACGGTGGTGCTACCTACCTCTCAATGGTGGGATGGCACTACTTTAAAGGACTCTTACGCAGACGAATTCCTTAGGGTAGGTAGGTTCTCGTAGGTACTTGCTCTCTTCAAAAACAAAACAACTAATATTTTTCACACTAACACTTTCAAAAACTTTCAAAACAAACTTTTCAAAACACTCTGACGTACGAGTTAAACTGAAACTTTTCAAAGAATATTTTTTGAACCCACATTGAAAAGCAAGCAAACATTTTTGAAAACACATTGAGCAAGTATCTAAGAGCCCATGGATAACCATGGATAGAAAGGGTGCTAACACCTTCCCTTTCTATAACCTACCTCCCGAACCGAGAGCAATCTCTATAAGGAATTTTTCTGTGCTTTTGTCCTTTCCATTTGGAGAAAATAAAAGATGGTGGCGACTCTTGCTTCCGCGACATTTCGCGAACCAGCTTTAAAACAGTCAGTTCCAGATCCACCGATCACACATGTGTATTCCCTTTAAGACCTGGGTTCGAATCCCAGGTCCCCCTCTTCCTCAATATTATTTCTTTTCAGGTTTTCCAGTACATGCGCCTATCTGCAGTCCACCATACTCCCTCATGATCCAAGTGCCAGATGGCCAAGGGGCCAAATCTGGTGGTCCATGTTGGACGTCCACCATAAGTCAGGTCAATGCATGTCTACTGGATCAGAGAAAGTCAGACGAGCCAGCACTAAATGGCCAGCAGATTTGCTACTCACACCCTCCTAATCAGGCCCAACTCCTCTCTCTTTTATTTATTTTGTTTTATTTTATTAATTGTTTTATTTTATTTAATTAATTTTCTAACCAATCACAAAATTCCTTTTTTATCAAATAAAATCACAAAAATATTTTTATTTCAATCAAATTTTAAACTTTTATTTTTCTTAATAAACTTATTAATTGATTATGTTTTTAATTAGAAAACTTTAATTCATTTTTGTAAATGATTAAAATTAATTAGATTTAATTAGGTTTTTACCTACTAATTTAATTAATTTTATTTTCTTTCCTAAAATAACAAAAAAAACCAAAAATATGTCATAATTTATTTTTCATTAATTAATTTATTTCATAATTAATTTAGTAATTAATTTAGGACTTAATCTCTTTTCTCAAATAAAAACAACAAAAAAGCAATTTTCTTTCAAAAGGGTCAAAATCCTAAAATTCACACTCGATTTAATTTCCTACGCGCTTTATTTATTTTTATCCAATAATGTACCTGCTTCCGAATTGTAATAGTTAAATAGGACATTTAATTATTTTTACTGCTTTACTTTATTTTTCAAAGGGTTTGTCTTTGGCGGTGTAAATACCCGACGCCTTGTAATTTAAATTTCGCATTTTATTTCTGCAAATTATAACTGCAAGATGTTTGATAATAGGGTTTGCATGACAAGACTGAATGTTGATAACGCGAAATCATATCATATATTTCCCATAAAATTTATCCGTTTTATGTCGTATTTACCCGATTAACTCTCGAATATTCCGAGTTCTGTATGGTTTTATGCAGGTACAACATATCTCATCTCAAACTAAGAAGAAACGTGAAATGCGCGAGATTGCGGCCAAAGACCAAAGAGAAAAGATAAATCTGTCAAGAAATCCATTTTCTGCTGATGTTACGGTCGTCACACCGCTGCCACGACCGTAAGACGCTTCAGAAGAGTGTGACGGTCGTCACACCCCTACCACGACCGTAACGCGCTATTTCATGCAAATTGCTCTAACGCCCCAGCCACGCCCGTAACAAGCTTATATGTATTAAATTCTGAACGTGGTCAAGCAACAGAACGTGGTAAAGCAAAATGAAGTGGTCAAGCAAAGCATGCATACGTGCCTAAATTCTCTCCAACTTCCGAGGCCACTTTCTCCTCATTTTTCTCATTAAGACCAAGAATCTAAGAACTCAAATATTTTTCCAACTGTACTTTTACTCTCTATATATAGCTTAGACTTATAAAGAAATAGGGAGGAGTTTAGTTCACAAAACCCTTACGGAAGCTCTGCCGATTTTTATTCTCGATTTTATTTCCGAATTTCGTCCATTTAAGTTTTCATTCCGACGTTCCAATCTTGCCGGCTTGTGGAAGAAGGATCTCAGATTTTATTGCTTTTCAGGTTTTTATTGTATTTGACATAATTGCAATTTTATTTATTTATGTTATATTTCTATTCTTTATTTATGATGCATGCGCTATTGTTTTCTGAATTTATTCCCTGTTTTTTAATTCCTAGTACTATGAGTAGCTAAGTACCCGTAGTCGGGGTGTGATGAAATAACCGAATAAATTAATGTTTTTCTAAGCTAAAACCTTAATCAACTTAATTTCTGGCCGTGACTTTTTATAATTAAAATTAAGCTTTTTATTACGAGAGTAAAGAAAGTGAAATAGAGAGAAATCAAGACCACGAGAGTGTGAGGTTTTAACCGGATAGCTAAAGTTAGGCATTCGATTTAAATACAGCGAGAGCGCTTTAAAACGAATTAGACCTATTTAGTTTTCAAAAAGATGCTTTCTAAACACTTATGGACTAGCGAGAGCAGACATTTGGCTTTAGGAGTATGATCCGAGGTAAGACCACGAGAGTGTGAATCGAGGGTTTTTAAACTGATAAGTACTACAGAACAATTAAGTTAAATATTTTTATATGCTTAGGTACAACTTAATTCGCATAGGTTCAAATCATTACACTCCGACCACTTTAATATTAATTCCCTTAATTGAATTTAGTTTCCCTTTAATTTTAAACTTCTAAAAAAACCAACGTGACAATTTCCGCCTTAGCTAAACTAACCTGTTTTACAACACTAGAGTGATTACGAAGTCCCTGTGGGTTCGACATCCTTTTATTACTACCGCGATAGACTGTGCACTTACAGTTAAGATACCGTTATACATTAGGTCGATCGCAGACACATCAAGTTTTTGGCGCCGTTGCCGGGGACTTTAGTTTAGTCACTAGTGTATTCTAAAATCAACGCTGTCTAGACTAAGGCAACTTTTTATATTTCCCTCTGTTTTATGCCAAACACTCGTTCTCAAAACGAGCCTTTGCATTTACAAATTAACGATATCGAGCGTTACTTAAGATTAAGACGCCGAATTCAAGAATACCGATCTCTCAACAATCTTCCTCCGACTAAAATTCCTGATATCCCGTTATCAGAATCTACCGAAGAATTGACAATGGCTGACGTACCAAATCCGCCTCGCGCTCTTAAGGACTACGCAGTTCCTTCGCAAGCGGAGCCTCACAACAGCATTTCCGCCCCTTCTATCGCTCGAAACGATTTCGAGCTAAAACCTTTGCTTCTATCCGCCGTTCAGCAGAACCAATTTTCTGGATCCCCTACTGACGACCGTAACCTACATCTGTCAGTATTTGTGCAGTACGCAGACACTGTAAAAGCGAATGGTGTAAACCCCGAGGTGATACGATTGCGCCTATTTCCTTTTTCTTTAAGAGACAGAGCCCGAGCCTGGCTCCAATCTCTTCCTTCAAATTCAATCACCACATGGGATGAATTGAAAAAAGTCTTCTTGGCTAGATATTTTCCACCAAGAAAAACTGCTATGCTTAGAGCTAACATCAACGGTTTTAGACAAAGAGATAACGAATCACTTTTCGAAGCATGGGAACGTTACAAGGATATGATTAGACTTTGTCCTCATCATGGTTTAGAAGAATGGCTAATCATTCATACGTTTTATAACGTTCTCTTGTATAACACAAGAATGACTATAGACGCCGCTGCTGGTGGCGCACTGATGGATAAACCATATGCCGAAGCAAATCAACTTATCGAAAGTATGGCCCAAAACCACTATCAATGGGGAAGCGAAATAGCTAATGTGGAGAAATCCCAAACCAAAGGTGGAATGTCTGAAGTGAATATCCTGGGCCAAGTCAATGCTAAAGTGGAAGCTCTTACCCAAAAGCTAGAAAACCTTACCACTACTCCTGCAGCTACCGTGGCTGCAGTTGTCCAAACTTGCGATCTATGTGGTCTTCAATCACATCTTGCTCCAGAATGCCCACTTCTAACAGGAGTTCCAGCTGAACAAGCAAATTACGTACAAGGGAACCCTTATAGAAATACATATAACCCTGGCTGGAAAAATCATCTGAATTTTTCATACAAAAGTAACAACGCGTTATACGCGCCTGGACAAGCTCCTGCCACACCACCCGGTTATCCAAAAGCTACCCCAAATCATCCTGGTAATGGACCTAATGCTCCTAGGAAATCTAACCTAGAAATCATGATGGAGCACTTCATTGCTTCCCAAGCTCAGACTAATAAAGACGTTATGAATCAAAATTTACATACTAATGAGCAGATAAAACAATTAACTAGCAAAGTTGATGCTTTAGCCACCCATAACAAGATGCTTGAGACGCAAATTTCACAGGTAGCTCAACAACAAGCACCTACTGCAGCACCGGCTGGAATTTTTCCTGGTCAACCACAGCCCAACCCAAAAGGACATGCTAATGCTGTGATACTGAGAAGTGGAAAAGAACTCGACGGACCTGTTGACCCGAGACTAGAAAATCCAGCCATGTACCAAAAACAGAGCGAGCCGACTGAAAAAGCCAATGAACCTAGAGAAAAAGAAAAGGAAAGCGAAACGCAAGAGACAGTGGAGCAAGAGAAGCCTTATGTACCTCCACCACCTTATAAACCACCAGTCCCGTATCCTCAGAGACTTACAAATTCCAAAACGATGGGCCAATTCAAGAAATTTGTTGAACTTCTGAAACATCTCAATATAACAATACCTTTTACAGAATCCATCACTCAGATGCCCTCGTACGCTAAATTTCTTAAGGAAATCCTATCCAACAAGAAGAAGATAGAGGATAACGAAACAGTTACACTCACTGTCGAGTGTAGCGCGATCATTCAAAACAATATGCCTCCTAAGCTAAAAGACCCAGGTAGTTTCTCTATACCTTGTAATATTGGAAAATTTGTCATAGACAAAGCTCTATGTGA
Organism: Vicia faba; assembly: GCA_948472305.1. NCBI lineage: Eukaryota > Viridiplantae > Streptophyta > Magnoliopsida > Fabales > Fabaceae > Vicia > Vicia faba. The sequence continues at coordinate 105,598,460 of OX451737.1, forward strand.
CTTAGGAGCAAGCATTAGTGTCATGCCCTTATCTATCTGCAAAAAGCTGAAGATGGGATAACTCAGACCCACGAAAATGTCCGTCTAATTAGCCGACCGATCGGTTAAATACCCTGTAGGTATACTGGAAAATGTTCCAGTTAGAATAGGTCAATTCTATATCCCGATCGATTTCATCATCATGGACATAACCGAGGACTCAGTTACCCCTATCATACTAGGAAGACCCTTCCTAGCCACCGCCAGAGCTATAATTGATGTAAAGAAGGGCAGACTAACGTTCGAAGTTGGGGAAGAAAAAGTGGAATTCATCCTTACTCAATTCTTACAAGCACCAGCCATGAACGACACATGCCATCTTATAGATGTCATAGACGAGTGCGTAAGGGAAATGGAAGCAGAACAGACAAAATATTCTGAGATAATGGAAATCCAAACCTCTCCAATATTCGAAAACGATGACAGTCTAAACGAAAGCTTAGCACTCACACCCGATCATACGCCATGCACGAAGAACCCCAGTGTAGAATTCAAAATTTTACCTAAGAATCTAAGATACGAATTCCTTGATACCGAACACACGCGACCAGTAATAGTAAACTCCAACTTAGGAAAGCTCGAAACTGAAAAACTTTTGGGCGTCCTAAGAAGGTATCCAACCGCACTAGGGTATAACATATCTGATTTGAAAGGAATATGTCCTTCAATTTGTATGCACCGTATTTTGCTAGAAGAGGATTGTAAAACCTCTAGAGAACCTCAAAGAAGGATTAACCCGATTCTTAGCACTGTAGTCAGAGATGAAATTACAAAGCTTATGGAAGCTGGAATTATATACCCGATCTCTGATAGTAAGTGGGTGAGCCCAGTACACGTGGTGCCCAAGAAAGGAGGTATCACCGTTGTTAAGAACGCGAAAGGCGAACCAATAACTCAAAGAGTAGTCAATGGGCATAGAGTGTGTATAGATTATAGAAAACTAAACAAAGCCACTCAAAAAGACCATTTTCCTCTACCCTTCATAGATCAAATGCTAGAACGGTTAGCCAAACATTCCTATTTCTGCTATCTAGACGGTTACTCCGGATTCTTTCAAATCCCTATTCACCCTGACGACCAAGAAAAGACTACCTTCACGTGTCCGTATGGAACATTCGCATATAGACGAATGCCCTTCGGATTGTGTAATGCCCCAGCTACCTTCCAACGATGTATGATGTCAATCTTTGCAGATTTTATAGACAACATCATGGAGGTGTTCATGGATGATTTCTCAGTGTGTGGGGGAAGTTTCGAAGGATGTCTGTCAAACCTAGAGAAAGTCTTAGAAAGGTGCGTAAAAGTAAACCTCGTGCTCAATTGGGAAAAATGCCATTTCATGGTCCGAGAAGGAATCGTGCTAGGACAAGTCATATCTAATAAAGGGATTGAAGTTGACAAAGCCAAAATAGAAGTCATAAAAGAACTCCGACCACCTAAGACCATTAGAGAAATACGAAGCTTTTTAGGACACGCCGGTTTTTACCGGCGATTCATTAAAGATTTCTCAAAAATTACTAAACCACTTACCGGTCTGTTAATGAAAGACAATGAGTTCATATTCGACGATGATTGTCATAAAGCGTTTGAAACTCTAAAATCAGCCCTTATCACCGCACCAATCATGCAACCGCCCGATTGGAATTTACCCTTCGAAATCATGTGCGACGCGAGTGATTACGCCGTAGGCGCAGTTCTTGGACAGAGGAAAGACAAGAAACTACACGCTATTTACTACGCTAGCAGAACGCTAGACCAAGCCCAAATGAAGTACGCCACGACTGAGAAAGAGCTATTAGCAGTCGTCTTCGCGCTTGACAAATTCTATTCCTATCTAGTAGGAGCGAAAATCATCATCTACACGGACCACACTGCTATAAGATATCTATTAAATAAGAAAGATGCAAAACCAAGGCTCCTCAGATGGATCCTTCTTTTGCAAGAATTTGACTTGGAAATTAAGGATAAAAAGGGGACCGAAAACGTCGTAGCGGATCACTTGTCAAGATTGGAAGATATAAAACCCGAACAAGTGCCGATTAACGACGATTTTCCATATGAGCATCTGATAACCCAAATAAGGAACGACCTGGCTCAGTTAAACCTAAACGAACCAAAACCCAAGGAAGCCGTAGAAGCCATTTACGCAACCATGGGACTGCCATGGTATGCCGATATAGTTAACTATCTAGCTGCAAACGCGCTCCCACCAGATCTTACTTACCAACAGAAAAAGAAATTCTTCCACGATCTCAAACACTACTATTGGGACGAGCCCTTACTGTTTAAAAGAGGACTAGACAGAATCTTCCGTCGATGCATACCCGAGGAAGAAATAGAAGATGTCATTTCCCACTGTCATTCATCTCCTTACGGGGGACAAGCAAGCATTTCCAAAACTTGTGCAAAGATCTTACAAGCTGGCCTATTCTGGCCTAATCTGTGGAAAGACATCCACATCGCTGTTAGAAATTGCGATCGGTGTCAACGCACTGGCAATATTTCAAGACGCGATGAAATGCCTCAAAGGGGAATACTAGAAGTAGAAATCTTCGACGTATGGGGAATCGATTTCATGGGACCCTTCCCATCTTCTTTTGGAAACAAATATATACTCGTCGCGGTTGATTATGTCTCAAAATGGATCGAGGTCATAGCCTCTCCTACAAATGACACCCGAGTAGTAATCAAACTCTTTAGAAACATAATTTTTCCAAGATTCTGCATACCAAGACTCGTCATCAGTGACGGAGGCTCCAATTTCATCTCAAAGATATTCGACAAATTACTTTTTAAGTATGGAGTAAAACATCGTATAGCGACACCATACCACCCACAAACCAGTGGACAAGTCGAAGTATCGAACAGAGAAATTAAGCAGATCTTAGAAAAAACTGTAGCCACAACCAGGAAGGATTGGTCATCAAAGCTCAACGAAGCTTTATGGGCCTATAGGACGGCCTACAAGACCCCTATAGGAACTACACCCTTCAAGCTCGTATACGGAAAATCCTGTCACCTCCCAGTAGAATTAGAACACAAAGCATATTGGGCAATTAAAACGCTCAACATGAACTACACTGCTGCGGGAGAAAAACGAGTCCTGGATCTAAATGAATTAGAAGAGTTAAGATTAGATGCTTACGAGAATGCTAAAATATACAAAGAAAGAACTAAAAAATGGCATGATAAGCGTTTAGCTAGGAAAGAATTTAGTGTGGGAGATGTCGTGCTATTATTTAACTCAAGACTTAGGCTTTTCCCTGGTAAATTAAAATCTAGATGGTCAGGTCCATATGAAGTTACAAGAGTGTTTCATAGCGGAGCGATAGAAATTAAGGGTAGAAATACTGACCCGTTTATAGTAAACGGGCAGCGGTTAAAAATATACAACAACATTGAAAATAGAGACTATACGAATAGTCTAAGACTTTTAAAATTACCCGATATTTCACCCGAATAAATCTGCTAGGCACTATGTCAGGCTTTTGACATTAAAAACAGCGCTGAGTGGGAGGCAACCCACCTATTTGTTAATTATTATTTATTCTACTTTTCATTTCTGCATTTATTTCTATTTAAGTTTCATTTTCATTTTCTCTTTTCTGTTATAATTTTCATGAAAACTGCTGCTAATTTCAAAAATAATTTTACTTGCCACAGGATTTCTGAAAAGTTTTTGTTTCTCTTGTACCTTCTCTTATGACTAGTTTCCCTAACAATATCCATGGAACCAAAGCCACATAATTTCTTAGAAACCACCTTTAGGGGTATAAATCAGAAAAGAAAATTCGAGGAATTATCTAAAAGAAACATTGGCATAACACTTTATCATGATGAGCCCACTATGAATGCCCTAGGTATATTGGATAGTGTTATGTACTTGTTTAACCAGTTGAGATGGGAAAAAGCCCTTATTAAGACTAGGTTTGCCACCTACCGTGAGCTCACATTTGAATTTTTAAGCTCCCTAGTCCATTTACCAGAACACGGGAAAGGAACCCGTAAAGGATTCATAAGTTTCCGTCTCTTCGGCATTAATTTTGTTTACAATCATAAGGACCTAGCTGACCTGTTAGGATTTCCTAGCGGCCCTTTTGCCTTTTCCACTACCCAGGTTGAGCTGATGGATATTGAGCTAGACTACTTTTGGGGAACTTTGACTGGTAATTATCACCCCGATCCGGATAACATGGATAATGATGAAATTCATAACCGTGCTATCCGCTATTTCCATAAGATGCTAGCCCATACTGTATTTGGGAAAGAGGAGAACCAGACTACAGTGTCTAAAGACGAGATATTTTTACTGTATTGTATGCACCAAGGCCACCCCGTTAATGCCGTACCCTTCCTGATGCAAACCTTTTACCGCATTATAGATAACCCTGATGAACCAATCATCATAGGTGGCCTGGTCACAATGATTGCACATGCCCTCGGCTTAAGACACCAGCTGAATAGGTGCCCGCATTTCGGTACGATTCATCCCATGAATCTTGCTTTTTGCTTTAACCGCCGTATGATAGCAAACCATGCTTACCCACCTTATGGTTATCTGATAAGAGATGAAGTTGTAAACTTATTTACCCTTCCGAATCATGACAAAGTGAGCGTCCATAACCGTGACAACTGGCTTTATGAGCTAAACCCGCCCGACCAACCTCCTACACCTGAGACACCGCAAGATTACCAAACTTTTGATGATATTATGTCCGATATGGGTGACCCGGAGACTCCTCCTGGTTATTACGAAAATGTCAACATGGCGGAAGCCCATGCAGCCCCTGAAACAACAAAGACGGATAACACTGATAACCTTAATAAAATTGTTACCACCCTTAACACCTACCAGACTAACATTAATGGATTAAAAGATGAAATAAAAAGCATGCGTCTGGAGATAATGGGATTAACCGACATAACAGTGGAGCAATTTTATTATATTCATAATTCACTCGAAGAAATCAAAGCAAAGCTTGGATGAAGTCACGAATGGCAGCTGCAGTTTTATATTTCATTTTGTTCTGTTTCTAGGAAGTTTCCAATTTCTGCACATTTTCGGTTTCGTTCCAATTTAGAACAATTTTATCTTTATGTTATTTTTGAGTTTATGTTGTTGAACATGCAGTTTTACGAAATCATCGTTTCAGTTGTTTAATACTCGTTTGCTAGATTCCTCTGCACGAATTATAATGCTTTACATATATTGCGAGTTTTTACTCTAATTACTGATGGTGTGATGTTTTGGAACATATATGCCTGCATTTTCTTGGTATACCATTGAATTTATATTGCTATTAAAATGCCTCTGTGTAGAGATAGAATGTTGCAGACTTGATACAACACAGTCTGTTAAGAAATTGCACATTTTGCAGTTGTTACGACCGTCACAACCCTCTTACGCTCGTCACACGCCTTTTAGCGTGTTACGATCGTCATCCCTGTGTTACGACCATAACACGGGTTACATCAGTGACCCTTGTAGCAGACAGTAGCGCTTCTTCTGCAACCTTCCCTCTTCCCCACTATTTCAAAACCTTCACACTCCCTCCATAAATCCCCACTCACACCACTTAACTCACATTAATTTTCATCCTTCCCAATATTTTCCCTCATCATTATCTCCATCTCACAACCGATACCTCACAAACTCCATCCCACAACCCAAACCCACTATCTCTAACGCTTTAGCATTCTAAAATGGCAAACATCAACCAACAAATCCCAGGCATCTACCTACGCGATGGTGAAGCAGGTGAAACCCAGCGCACGAGGTTCCTGAAGTTCCAACGCCGAGGAATCCATCCCACGAGGTTCGTCGACATTGACTGCCTCCGAGACCTCGGGCTACTTGAAAGTGTCCAACACCTCCTACAGAATGTCAACCTTTGGACCCTATGTAGCCAGCCCCAACCAACGTACGAGAATCTCACCCTCGAGTTCCTCAGTTCATTCTGCTACATCACTCCGAATGGTCCGAGAAATCAACTTACCGGTGTGGTAATTAAGGTTCCGCATTTTCGGCATCGAATACGACTTCTCTCAGAATGCATTCAATCGCCTACTCGACTTCTGTACTGATGAAGGCGCTCACCTACGTGTGCCTGACACCTTCCATGAGGAATCCTTCAACCTTTGGCATAGCCTGGCCAATAATCGGGCTAACTCCTACGATCACCTCAATGCTACCCAAATCCATAACCCCGCCATTCGCTACTTCCATCGCATCTTATCCAACACCATTTTCGCAAGGGATAGTAACCACAAGCTTAACTCCAAAGAGCTGTTCTTCATGCAATGTGCGTTTACTAATCAGAAAATCAATGCCGCACCATTCCTCTTGGCCCATATTCATTCTATTTGCACTCGCGGTGGCAAACCCTTCTATTTCGGAGGGCTTGTCACTTCTATTGCATTAGCCCTGAATCATGGCGACACCCTTGCCCATCTGCCCTCCAGAGCACCGGTCTTGCTTACTTTAGACCATTGCAAATCGGCTCATCTCATTTACCAACGGGACGACGGTCGGTTCCATCCAGTGATCCGTAACGTTGTTTATTCTAACATTGTTTTGCCTTGCAGGGACCGTATCGATCCGCATAACCGAGCCAATTGGCTATTTGATGCCCCTGACAGCCATGCTCCCGTGCATGATGCCCAGCCAGCTGCTCCAACTGACGAGATCCAGGAGGAATTGGATCGCGAAACACCTGCTCCCGACATTCCAGAGTCCTCTTCTGCACCACCTCCTTTTACTATGGAGGACGTCCTCAGAGCCCTCCATCAGCAAAATCAGATGGCTGTCGCTCTTGAAAGAAAGCATCAGGAGCAGTATGACACTCTACATGCGCAAAACGTCCAAATCCTGAGCGGCCAGCGCAACGTCAACGAGAAGCTGGACGAGGTTTTCTCCGAGCTAAACGCCTTACGCATGGACGTCACCGCTCTCGGCTCGCATGATACCGACCTCGAGGCCACACCTACCCGACGCTCCTGCACACGTAGCAGAGGCAGAGGCCACCAGTAGATTTCTTTTGTTTCTGTATTCCATTCATTTACTTTTACATCAGTTCTTCTATTTGTATTCCTTCCTATCTTATATCATGCCATTGAGACAATGTCTGATATAGTGTGGGAGAGACGTTATATTTCCTTCATGTTGCAGTAAATTTATGGTTATTCTATGATATTTTCAAGTTTTTCAAGTTTTCCCCGTATTTTAAGCCATACCAAAAAATTCTCCGCTCGCATAGCTCGACATACCTGCCTTAAAAATGGACACCTAGCTAGGTAGACGAGAACGAGTAAACAAAATCAATACGACTATGACACCGTGAACATCCTACTTATGCAACCCGTTTATACGAGACGTTATATGTACACCTCGATTTTTAAGTTCTGAAGTAACCCCTAGTAGTTTATACTAGCAGTCAGCACCGTCTGGACACAAACCACGTGGGGAGTCGATGAATATAAGTGTTTGATGCCTAATCTTCTCATCTCGATGCTAAACAAAGAAAATCTTGTGCCATAAGACAAAGATCGCATACGAGACATAAGTATAAGAGAAGTAGTCCATTGAAGGTTGGTTCAGAGGTATCTGGTTCTGAACTTGGTAGGGCGTGCTACGGCTCGATCCCCCACAACCTCCAATTTGGATAAATCCAGGGTAACCACATCCGTGTACCAGACCCCGCGACAAAAATAGGATCAAAGTCACTAACCGGCTACTCCACTACGCGCGTGAAAAGACAAAGGACTTAATGTGATTGCGCCAAAATGAAACCGGACGAAAAAGCACGCGAGGATCGAGGTTTAAATATGACGAAACAATTAAGCGGTTTGTTAAGATGGAAATACGCGACTCAATTGTGTCATTGGCATATCACTGACGTTTTACTCAAGTACCGGCCGACTGACGATTGGTTTCCTGTGTTTTATCTTGAAAACAAAAGGGTATGTCGTGCACGTGCGCCTGGCGAACACTTGTCCGAATTTTTTACCACTATTCGCTTGAGGACAAGCAAAGGTTTAAGTATGGGAGAATTTGATAACGCGAAATCATATCATATATTTACCATAAAATTTATCCGTTTTATGTCGTATTTACCCGATTAACTCTCGAATATTCCGAGTTCTGTATGGTTTTATGCAGGTACAACATATCTCAGCTCAAACTAAGAAGAAACGTGAAATGCGCGAGATTGCGGCCAAAGACCAAAGAGAAAAGATAAATCTGTCAAGAAATCCATTTTCTGCTGATGTTACGGTCGTCACACCGCTGCCACGACCGTAAGACGCTTCAGAAGAGTGTGACGATCGTCACACCCCTGCCACGACCGTAACGCGCTATTTCATGCAAATTACGTGTAACGCCCCAGCCACGCCCGTAACAAGCTTATATGTATTAAATTTTGAACGTGGTCAAGCAACAGAACGTGGTAAAGCAAAATGAAGTGGTCAAGCAAAGCATGCACACGTGCCTAAATTCTCTCCAACTTCCGAGGCCACTTTCTCCTCATTTTTCTCAGTAAGACCAAGAATCTAGGAACTCAAATATTTTTCCAACCGTACTTTTACTCTCTATATATAGCTTAGACTTAGAAAGAAATAGGGAGGAGTTTAGTTCACAAAAACCTTGCGGAAGCTCTGCCGATTTTTATTCTCGATTTTATTTCCGAATTTCGTCCATTTAAGTTTTCATTCCGACGTTCCAATCTTGCCGGCTTGTGGAAGAAGGATCTCAGATTTTATTGCTTTTCAGGTTTTTATTGTATTTGACATAATTGCAATTTTATTTATTTATGTTATATTTCTATTCTTTATTTATGATGCATGCGCTATTGTTTTCTGAATTTATTCCCTGCTTTTTAATTCCTAGTACTATGAGTAGCTAAATACCCGTAGTCGGGGTGTGATGAAATAACCGAATAAATTAATGTTTTTCTAAGCTAAAACCTTAATCAACTTAATTTCTGGCCGTGACTTTTTATAATTAAAATTAAGCTTTTTATTACGAGAGTAAAGAAAGTGAAATAGGGAGAAATCAAGACCACGAGAGTGTGAGGTTTTAACCGGATAACTAAAGTTAGGCATTCGATTGAAATACAGCGAGAGCGCTTTAAAACGAATTAGACCTATTTAGTTTTCAAAAAGATGCTTTCTAAACACTTATGGACTAGCGAGAGCAGACATTTAGCTTTAGGAGTATGATCCGAGGTAAGACCACGAGAGTGCGAATCGAGGGTTTTTAAACTGATAAGTACTACAGAACAATTAAGTTAAATATTTTTATATGCTTAGGTACAACTTAATTCGCATAGGTTCAAATCATTACACTCCGACCACTTTAATATTAATTCCCTTAATTGAATTTAGTTTCCCTTTAGTTTTAAACTTCTAAAAAAACCAACGTGACAATTTCCGCCTTAGCTAAACTAACCTATTTTACAACACTAGAGTGATTACGAAGTCCCTGTGGGTTCGACATCCTTTTATTACTACCGCGATAGACTGTGCACTTGCAGTTAAGATACCGTTAGACATTAGGTCGATCGCAGACACATCAAATGTTAATCTTAAAATCAAATTAGATCACCTTTAACATGTACAAAGATAAAAATAACTGAAAACGGCACACTCGCACATGCACACTCTTAGGGAACACCCCACTTGGTTGCCTTCGTCCACGGTCATTGAGTATAGGTCGCTTTATAGGTCGTCCTCTTGTCTAAAAGATCATAGTTTCCTCAAATCAGTATTTAAATTATAAGTTCTATTATGACATTTTAATATTTGTACTTTTTGAACTATATTCATCTTATTAAGGTTGAGCTTTATGAAAATTTTGGATAGTTAGATAAAATTTACCGATTAAATTACAAGTGTCATAAATTAGAAAAATATTCAAATTAAAAATAAATAAGTCATACAATAAATGTAACATACAACAAAAATTTAAAGTCCATGATATGATCCAAAATAAATAAATAAAAGATAGTAGTAATTTTTGTAGTGGTGTGAGAAGTCAGAACTTGACTAGTAAATTACTTCAATTAAAACTTGAGCAATTAATTATCATGTTTAACAAGAATTGTTACTGATGATGAAAAAAAAACAGTAAACAGTAATTGTTACTGATGACATACACAAAAAAAAACTTTGTTTATCATTTCATATAACCTTTTACATGAGAAACTCATGTAAATACATAAAAGTGAAAAGTGAGATTCATTTCTTAATAAAACACGTAGTCATTAAACCATCTAGGTCTTTTGATTTGTCTTTTGGCTAATGTTGTACTCATCTCCTCATTCTTTCTCTTCTTATTGCCCTTCTCCATGCCATGAATTGGGTCCCGAGTTGTCATTTCAGGTTGTTTGTCATTTGTTGGAATTTGTTGTACGTAACATGTTCCTGACATTCTTAACAGGTGACTCCTGGAATTATCAGCGGTTGAAATGGGAATTAGGTCAAAAGCATCCATTATATCAAGAATATCTAGAACAATTTCCTTGACTCCGCCATAGTTACTATCATTCCAAGGAACAAGTGTGATTTCCTGATGTTGTTCGTTTTCCAAGGAACAATTTAAATATTTTGTTTGAATAATTTATCATAAATTTAAATCTATTTTAAATACTTTTTCATAAAAAATAATTTTTTTAAATTTAAAAAAAAAGTTGATTTTAACTATATTTTAATCTTATTAATATATATTCATATTACTAGATTTCAAAATTAATTAGTGGGATTAGCAAATATAAATTTGAATAATAAAAAAAGATGTACTTAATTTGAAAACGTGGCTTAAGAAAATAAGTTAGTGGAATATAGTTAGTTTTAAGAATTTTTCTTACAACAAATAATAAAAAACTAATCCGTACATTTAGCTAAAAAGCAGTGAATTAATACTTTTTAAATTAAAATTAAAATAAATTAATATTGATAATTTTATTAATTAAGCTTGTTAAGTCTTTTAAAAAAAATTTAAAGCTAAAACTAAGATTAATTTAATAATTATTAATATTTTCTTAAGAGATTTAACAATTTTAATTAATAAGATGGTGCCATAACTATTTCACAAACCGTTTTAATGATACGGAGCAAATAAGAAAATTTTAATTAATTAATTAATTAATTAATTAATATTTTACGTGTATTTTAATTTCTTATAAATAATTTTAAAATTTTATATATTTTTATTTAAGAAATATTTATAAAAAAAATTTAAATATTTTGTTTGAATAATTTCTCATAATTTTAAAATTTTATATATTTTGTGTTTAACTCTTGTATCGGTCCTCAAGAATGTTGACAAAGCAAATGTTTTGAAATTGTTTTTGAAAAGTGGTTTTCTGTGTAAGTGCAAAAAAAGTATTTTTTTGAGCAAACTTCTATCAGCTATCTACTTTATTACTCGAAAAGGGTTATTCTCTTTCTCTTTTCCTTTAGACAGCGCTATCCTACTATTAGTGAGTAGGTAGCCTTGTCGTTGGATGTTTTGAGGGACAATCAAAGGGACGTTACAGTCACGAAGGCAATTATGGAGATGCTTTAGCAATTCTGTTTTTAGGGACTAGATAATTTACCGAGAAGACAACTGTAGGGTCATCGAGGGACTATGATCTTTTGATTTTTACGGGTCTTTACTAAAGCATTCCTACCTCATGACTGATTTTTAAAGGCCACCAGAATGGACATACCTTAGAGGTGTATATGTGCAAGTGTGTTGTATTTCAGTTATTTTCTCTTTAAACATTTAGGTGTTCTACCATTTGTTTTCAGATTTTGTCATGCATGTCTAATTATTAGCAGTTAATATAAAAAGCAGTAAAAAGAAAGTGCAGAAAATAGAGGTCATACGCTATTACAATACTTCGAGGAGGGGATTTACATTATACAAGGATAATGGGGAATAAAAGCAATAAATATTCTAATTTATCTATTGCATCTGGTATACAGATACAATAATAGTAAAAATACAAAAATCAAATAAACGTGTGCAAAATAAAAGAAAATATTTTTATTGTTTTTTATTTCGGTATAAAAGAAAATAAAACCTAAGTCTATTTAATTTTAATTTTAACAAAAAAAGATGTTAAAAATAATTAACTAATTTATTTAAAAATAATAATTTAATTGAAAAAAATAACTAGCCTAATATTTTTGTGATTTTAATTTTAATGTTAATTAAAAAGATAAATAGAAGTCAATGAAAACAAAAATAAAATGCAAGAGGGATCCTTCGATCCAGGGAAAAAAAGGAGCTTCGACCCAGGGAGGGAATGAAAGCTTCGATCCAGAGAGGGTCGTAATCCTTTCGATTGGGCCAGGAAGTGGACATGAACAACCTTCGATCCAGGGAAGGGGATTGCCCTCCGATCCTGGGAAAGATGAACAACATGTGTAAGGTTTTATGCAAAAACTGCAGGATGTCTTTCGTTGATTTTCTAGGAAATACTAAAGTATACATTAGTGCAGTTATTGATTAGATTTAGACTTTTAAGAAAACAAGAGTTGTAATTGTTAGTTTGACTGAGGTTGTATTGAATCCTTTGAGACACTAAACTTAACCTTTTTACGCTTTTGTTTCACTGGTTTTCATGGTCTTGGTATTTTTTATTGCCTTACAAGCAATTTAAGATCAAAACGTGAACAAAAAAATGACGAATCAAAGACATAACTCAAGAGAGAAACTGATTCAAAATAACCAATTAATTTTAATAAACTACAAGGGTTTGAATTTGATGAAAGATCGATACAGGACCATAACAATAACAAAAAACTTTGTTAAATTCGTATTGTAGTAATCACTATGGAATTGATAGTTCTGTAACAATATATAGAAATAAGGGTGGAAAATAATCAACACACTTTCAATTTCTCTTCGTGAAACAAGTGCAATGAATAATTTATTGAAGTGTTTGATATATAGTGGTTTGGTTCAAAAATTAAAGAGAACTAAATAATTACCAATAATGATTCATCTACTAGCCCTGACAAGAAATTTTATTGGTCAAAAAGTTGTTTGATTGACTTGTAGCAAAAGGTAGTAGAAGCAACTCCTATTTTCTGTGAAATACAGTCTGAAGTTTCAGTTTCCAAGAATCCAATTTAATGGAAGATCAAAGCACACTTAAAAACTACTACAAAAGTTCAAAGATACTAAAAATTATAAGGGTGTGTTGGATGATATTAAACAATTTTTCATGTCCATGAGTTCATTTATGTATAAGCAGGTTATTACGTTCGTTCATGTGTCTACAAGATCTAGAGAATTCATTTAATATTTTTGGATACACCATTTATTTAATGCAATTCTTTATGCATATATAAAGGTTACGTGTATTAAGAACAATATAGCTCTAAACAGAACCATCACTTCTTTTGTCGCCAACATATTGGAATACATAGACATAAATCAAGAGCAAACAATAATAAGTAATATAAATTCTAATTCTAAGAGATACACTAATATAATCTCAAATACATTTTCTAATATCCCAATAATTTGATCAACTAAAAGTTATTGTTAGTGGCTGAGTACCCTAATAAAGTTCAACTGATAAAGTTTTTCCTTATTGAAACTCATGACAACTTGCTTGTGTTTATACATGCATCACAATGAACATCTGAATGATAGTTCAAAATAGGAAACTCTTTAACATAATTAAACTTCAAAGTTCAACTATTAGAAGTTATGTTAGTAGATGAGTACCCTAATAAATTTCAATTTATTTCCCTTTTAAACATGCATCACAATGAACATCTAAATAATACTTCAAAATAGGAAATTCTTTGACATAATTAAACTTGATAACCTTAGAGATTAATATATAGCTGGCATGCCTTAATACCATTGCCAATGATTCTACCTTTCTAATTTCCTACAAAAGTCATGTTTCTTCAATCCTTGAGCATTATACTTTTAAACTTATGCTTTTGTACCATAATATGATGTGAACATCCATTGTCAAGTGGTTGTTTTTTATAAGAAATATAATATTGATAAGGGAAGTAAATGGGTACTCCAACTTCTTTGGCTTGAAGGGGTTGACGAGGGATTATCTTCCTTATAACTCCAGTGTTTAGGAATTGAAACAATGCATGTACCTCATCAGCGGGGTTTGTTCAAAAGCATACTGTAGATTGTGGTATCGTTCTTGTAATCCTCCCTCAAGAGGCTTAGAATTTAATCGAGAGTTGACATAAAAAATGAAAGCAGTTTGAATATAGCGAATGCGAATATATTGATTCAAAACAGACATATGCGATGCATTGATAAAGTAAAAGAGTTTGACATGAACAAATGTTTGAACAAGCAAAGAAAACTAAAACTCGAAACTTCCAATGAACAAAAGGTCTTCTCGTCTAGGGATAGTAGAAGAATTCGACCTGGCCATCTTGGGTGAATTCCACTGCTCCTTCATCAATCAGGTCCTGGATCTTGTTCTGCAGAGTCCAACAGTCGTCTGTAGCATGCCCCGGGCTGTTAGAATGATAAGCGCAGCGGGTGTTGGGGTTGTACCTTAAAGGTGTCTTGTTGGGATTCTTAGGAGGGTCCCTTAGTGTGATCAGATTCAATCTCAACAGGCGTTGTAAGGCTTGAAACAGCGATATGTTGAGCTGGGTGAATTGCCTCTTAGGCTTGTCTGGCTTGCTCTGATCAACCCGTTGTTCTTGGTGAGGTCGTTGTTGGACCTGTGAAGTAGTAGCAGCTTGGAGAGTTCTATTCATCAAACCAAACCTTTGACTTCTTGGGGGCTGATTACCGGTTTGGTCCCCAGCCTTGACTACTTGCTTCATACTGTCTCGCTGAAGCTGGTTGATCACCGTTCTCAACTCTTCTTGTTCCCGAGCTAAGCCTTGGATAAGGGCCATTTGCCCCAGCATCTGGGTTCTCATTGTATCTACCTCAGCTTGCATACGTTTCAACCGTTCATCCTTACTGTCTTCTGGACTGTTCTTGACCAAATTCCCCATGAGGAGCGTTCTCAATTCTTCCTGCCCCTTGGATAGGCTTAGGAAGATTTCCCTGAACTGAGTCTCTTGAGTACGGAGATCCTGGTTGTCTGATTGGGAAGCCATTGTTGAAATAAACAGCGAAGAAGGTAAGTGACCTGTAACAAGGATACCTGTTATACAATGATGTGTATGTATGCATGCAATGTTTTCAAGGATCTCGCAAGGTAAACAAGAAAATTGTTAGAATCTGGTAGCTTGATTGAAGGAACTTCATGTTGTTGAGAGTCCTTCTTCAAGAGTCAAAGCTCACCATATCGAGTGGGTCATAGCCCCTGACTCAAGTCATTAACCTTGGCTAGAGGAAAATAAATCCCCTTTGCCCCTTGCTAGACATTTGATTCATCATGACCTGCATCACAAACCCTTGAGATCCTTGAAATGGATTAGTCCTTATGCAGGATGTATGCAATGTTATGATGTTATGATGTTATGATGTTATGATGTCATGGTAAAGGCACACCACAAATATTCACAAAGGAAAACATGATAAGGCACACAAGTCACACAAGACAGCCCTTAGAGTTTAGGCCAGCATGGGGTCTAGGTACTACCCTCTTGAAGTTGGTGGGCTCAAAACCCGTCCTATCAAAAGTAACCGGGTTCTAAGGATCTCAATATCATTGGATTGTTTTCTGTGTTCATCGTTTTGATTTAGCCACTGGACTGGCGATCAAAATATTCCAAGAAAACAACCCTCAATGAGTGTAGTATCGAGTATCTACCAACTTCGGACTGCACCAAAGTCGGTCATCTCACTACCCTAAAGAGGCCAGGATGGTCAAGTAAGGTTCCTAAGGTCAGTTGATGCTTCACGACACCACGCGGCAGCCCCGTACTCTCCTTGACTTGACTCAAGGGTTACCGGTACTCACCAAAGTGCCACATCAACGTAGCAACTGCTTCAACCGTGTCGGTATACCCCGCACAGTTCCCTCACAGTTTTTTGCTACCTAAAAGGTTTCCCCCAGATCCGGGTTAGGATCTATAGAACTCCCAAAACAGGCCCACAATATTAAAGCAATCAAAACAGGAAATTGAAAACATAAGTATGATCTAATCCTAAGGTACACCTCACTTTATAAGTGTCCCCAGCAGAGTCGCCAGTTCTGTGATCGGTGGAAATAGAACTGACTGTTTTTAAGCTGGTTCGCGAAATGTCGCGGTAAGCAAGAGTCGCCACCGTCTTTTATTTTCTCCAACAAGGAAAGGACAAAAGCACAGCAAAATTCCTTTTCGAGATGTTTCTCGGTTCGGGAGGTAGATTTATAGAAAGGGAAGGTATTAGCACCCTTTCTATTCGTGGTTATCCACAGGCTCTTAGGTACTTGCTCTTATGTTTTCAAAAATTTGTTTGCTTTTCAAGTGTGTGTGGGTTTTGAAAAAGTTTCATTTGAAAAATTTCTAGGTAACTCTTGTATCTGTCCTCAAGAGTGTATGAAAAATTTGTTTTGAAAACCTTTGAAAGTGTCAGTGTGAAAAGATGGTTTTGTTTGTTTGAAAAGAGCAAGTACCCATGAGATCTACCTACCCTAAGGAATTAGGTTGTGTAAGAGTCCTTAAGATAGTGCCATCCCACCATTGAGAGGTAGGTAGCACCATCGTTGGAGGTATTCGGGTCAATTCGATTATTAGGGACAATGTGGTCACCGAAGCAATAGTAGGACACCTTAGCGGTAACCTTAATGTCCTAGATCCTTTTTATCCGAGGCAACCGTTTTGAGGAAACTGGATCTTAAACAGGAGGCGACCTCTAAAACACCCTATACTTGACGACCACGTTCGAGGCAACCAGTGAGGCGTACCCTAGGGGTGGCATGTGCATGTGTGTTGTTTTCATGTTATATTATCTTGTATATGTATCATGGTGATCTACGAGTTGATTTTATTTGTCATACAAATCTTGTCATGCATAATTAACAGTTTAATAATTTGCGGGAAGTAAATTGCGGGAAATTAAATCTAAGCTATTACAAGGCGTCGGGTATTTACATCGCCAAAAACAAACCCTTTAATTTAAATTGCGGAAAGTAAAATAAAGCGGTAAATAATTAAAGTCCTAATTAAAAGCTATTACATTCCGGGAAACAGATACAATAATATGATAAAATGGATCGCGTGCGAGAAATTAAATCGGATGCGAGTTTTTTGGGTTTTGACCCTTTTTTTGAAAGGAAGTGATTTTTTGGTTATTTTTGGATTAAAAGAAATTAAATTAAGTTAACAATTAAATTAATAAACTAATTAATTAATTAAAATATTTTTGGATTTTTGAGTTTTTAAAGAAATAAAGTAAATTGAATTAATGCTAATAAAAACCTAATATTCTAAATTGATTTTAAATATTGCAAAAAATATTAAAAGTTAAATCTAATTAAAGCTAAATTGATTAAATTAATTTATTTACAAAAATAAAAGTGATGAAGTTAATTTTAATAAATAAAATATTTTTTTGTGTTTTTGATTTTATTAGGAAAAAATGTTAATTGGTTAGTGATTAATAAAAATAATAACGATTAATTAATTAAAGGAACATAATACAAATAGAGGGAGAGTTTAGGAGTATACGAGCCTGATTGGAGGGGTGAAATAGTTATTGGCGTTATGTGTAAACTATTTTGTTTTGGCCATTTGTGTTTTGCCTTTTGGCCATTTATGTTCTGGCCTCAACGTTCCTTAACATTCTCAAGATGTCTGCCTCGCCTCGCCTTTGGCCATTTGAGTTTTGGCCTCAACGTTCCTTAATGAACGTGCATGGGATCCTGTCTAAAATCTGCAGTGTTGAATCTCATGAACACATTAAATAAAATCATAAAATGCAAATAAAGTCAATATATAAAAAAATTTAATGTTTAGGCACAATATGGCATGTATGAATAATTATACCCTTTTGATCATGGAGATCAAATCAATCTTACCCTTACTGGAAAAGTAGTGACATGAATGCTTTTATGCCCTTTTGATCATGGAGATCAAGCCAGCCTTACCCTTACTGAAGAAATAGTGAGATGTTGGTTTGTAACTGAGATGGCTTGTTTGTAGTGAGAGAGGGATTTGTAATAAGGATTTCAAGGTTTTAGGGTTCTTGAAAGAATTTGATATTCTAACAGTGTTGTGGCAAAGTTTTTCTCTCTTTTTTCTCCTCTCTTGTTTGTGTGAAAAGAAGGTGATTATATATTGGAAATTAGGGTAAAGAAAATGGGCTTTGAATGTGCAATTGGGCCTCCAATGTTCACTTGAGTTCGACACTTTCCAGGCTAAATCGCAGGGACTTAAGTGCAATTTTTGAAGTTGAAATGTAAAAACAAAATGTAGCCGATATCGAGAACTAACTCCTGTCCGAAAATCGGCTCAATCGGATAAACGGTGAATTAGTTATGAATTTTTGAAGTTTCAACTCAGACAAACTTATTTTGGGCTCTAGTGTCGACTCTGACACGTTCTTCAATAAAAAACTGGTATTGATCGGAGCATAATCCGGTCTCGACTTTTGAAGCAAAGTTGTAGATCTATGAGTCAGTGACCTTGTGTAAAAATATGAGCCCAATCCGATAAAAATTGACCGAGTTATGAATTTTCGAAGTTTCGGCCCAGATGAAATAATATTCAGCATTCAGGATTTTCAGCGTGTCACGCACTCTGAGCAAAAAACGAAGGCCTTTTGAATACTGTTTGAACTCAATACCTTCTGTGAAAATGTAGCCAACTCAATTTGTGAAATTTTGGCGCCGGAACCAGCTCGATACGATTAAAATCGACCAAGTTATGATTTTCTGAACATGACGCAATAAACTTCTGTCACAAATTTTCTGTATGAAAATACTTGATAAATCCACATTTTTGAAGACCTTCTGATCGAAATTGGCTTCCAGCCATGAGAGATGAAAACGCAGATAATGTCAAGACGGAATTTTGGCCACCGGAATGGGTTCAAAACGAGCCACGATCTTCAAGTTATGAATTTTTTAGCGTGTAAAAACTGCACTTTCAACACACTTTTTTCACCATATTTCTTCGAGAAAACTCACACATTCGGATACCTTCTTTAAAGAATTGACTCTTAAGCCGAACCTGAATTTGAGAATACGTTATCAGAGATATCTTCACGAAAGAACACCTGAATATGACGCGCCGGGTTGGACTTGTGAATTTTTCTTGAAATGTTTTGAGAAATTTGGGAGGACAAATTTTGGGGTACAACAAGGACCATAACAACAACAGAAAACTTTGTTAAATTAGTATTGTAGTAATCACTATGGAATTGATAGTTCTGTAACAATATATAGAAATAAGAGTGGAAAATAATCAACACACTTTCAATTTCTCTTCGGGAAACAAGTGCACTGAATAATTTATTGAAGTGTTTGATATATAGTGGTTTGGTTCATAAATCAAAGAGAACTAAATAATTACCAATAATGATTCATCTACTAGCCTTGACAAGAAATTTTATTGGTCAAAAAGTTGTTTGACTGACTTGTAGCAAAAGATAGTAGAAGCAACTCCTATTTTCTGTGAAATACAGTCTGAAGTTTCAGTTTCCATGAATCCAGTTTAATGGAAGATCAAAGAACAATTAAAAGCTACTACAAAAGTTCAAAGATACTAAAAATTATAAGGGGGTGATGGATGATATTAAACAATTTTTCATGTTCATGAGTTCATTTATGTATCAGTGGGTCATTAAGTTCTTTCATGTGTCTACAAGATCTAGAGAATTCATTTAATATTTTTGGATACACCATTTATTTAATGCAATTCTTTATGCATATATAGACGTTCCGTGTATTAAGAACAATATAGATCTAAATAGAATCATCACTTCTTTTGTCGCCAACATATTGGAATACATAGACATAAATCAAGAGCAAATAATAATAAGTAATATAAATTATAATTCTAAGAGATACACTAATATAATCTCAAATACATTTTCTAATATCCCAATAATTTTATGAACTAAAAGTTACTGTTAGTGGCTGAGTTACTGTTACTCATGACAACTTGCTTGTGTTTATACATGCATCACAATGAACATCTGAATGATAGTTCAAAATAGGAAACTCTTTAACATAATTAAACTTCAAAGTTCAACTATTAGAAGTTATGTTAGTAGCTGAGTACCCTAATAAATTTCAATTTATTTCCCTTTTAAACATGCATCACAATGAACATCTAAATACTACTACAGAATAGGAAATTCTTTGACATAATTAAACTTGATAACCTTAGAGATTAATCTATAGCTGGCATGCCTTAATACCATTGCCAATGATTCTAACTTTCTAATTTCCTACAAAAGTCATGTTTCTTCAATCCTTGAGCATTATACTTTTAAACTTATGCTTTTGTACCATAATATGATGTGAACATCCATTGTCAAGTGGTTGTTTTTTATAAGAAATATATTATTGATAAGGGAGGTAAAGGGGTACTCCAACCCTTAGAAATAACGAGAGATCACTAGAGAGATGCCAAACACGAGAAAATAAAAATAATGTATGAATTCAAACACGAGAAAAATGAGTAGTTTTTAAATTATATTTTGAGTATAAAAACGTGTGTATCACACACGTTCGCATGTGAATGCAAGGTAACATATTACTACCGTGTGAACAGACGAGTAACCAGGTCAAAATCTGTGTGAATCGATGAGTAACAAAACCAGTAACGTGTGAATGCATGAGTATCCAGGCTAAAATCCTTGTGAACGTACGAGTAACACACCAATATCGTGTGAGTGCACGGGTAAACCGACCAAAATTTGTGTGAACGCGCGAAATATTACATTTTTGTACAATTCGGGAAAATAAAAGTAAATATATTTAAAATAATATATGAATTCAAACATGAGAAAAATATGTTGTTTTTTTATTTATGTATCTAATATTTTTATTTTGAAATTATTTTTAATTTCAAATACAATTATTTTTAAGATAATATATATATATATATATATATATATATATATATATATATATATATATATATATATATATATATATATATATATATATATATATATATATATATATATATATATATATATATATATATATATATATATATATATATATATATATATATATATATATATATATATATATATATATATATATATATATATATATATATATATATATATATATATATATATATATATATATATATATATATATATATATATATATATATATATATATATATATATTATTGATGTCTTTTAAAAAAAAATTGGAAAATTAATGCAATTTTCTTTTTATTTAAAAAAATGTCTATCATTTAAATATTTATCTTTGACTGATTTTTTTATTTTTCCTTTTTTACAATTAAATTTAAATATTTTCTAGTTTATTTGAATTTCAAAACCAAAATGGTGACAATTCAGTGGTCAAAACCAGTACCCGTGCGGACGCACATATATCCTACTAATTTTGAATATATATTGTAGAATGCTTGCTAATTTTTTTCTAAAGCGCCCTTTTGAGATTTAACAACAATTTCAATTCACTTCTTT
This sequence comes from Vicia faba, assembly GCA_948472305.1. Taxonomy (NCBI): domain Eukaryota; kingdom Viridiplantae; phylum Streptophyta; class Magnoliopsida; order Fabales; family Fabaceae; genus Vicia; species Vicia faba. The sequence continues at coordinate 105,620,043 of OX451737.1, forward strand.
CTTTTCCGCTTTTGATGACCAGAAAGTTGTTTTCTAAGCAACGTTTCAAAAACTTAAAAAGCACAAACAAAAATCCTATAACTATAATGAATAAATAATAGCAATAAAAAGCACGCTAACTTACAAGGATGATAAAAATATATAAGCCCGAAATTTTGTCATCCCCAACCTTCATAGAAGCAACCCAGAATTAAGGTGCAGAGGAAGAAGAAAAATTGCAAAAGGAGGAAGAAGAAGTTGCAAAATCATTTGGCTTCAGAACTACAGTTGCAATGGTATTGAAGAGAGGAAGAAGAAGGAAATGGTGTTAAAGAGAGAAAGAAGAAGTTACAATATCATTCAAATTTTGGATATCATCTCTCATGTTACTTATATTCATTATATACATATGCATTGCAATTATTAAACAATGAACACAAGTGACTTATTGGTAAAAGCAATGTTGCTTGAACCAAAGGGAGTAGGTTTGAATTCCATATTATGCAAAAATATTGATTTTCGACATTTTAACATTCAAACAATTAAATAATAATAAATGAACCTAGGTGGAATATATCAAATAAAAATTAAATATTAAACATGTCAACTAAGTAAACGTTAGCCGACATATAGGGATCTACACAAAAGAATCTCGCTCCCTTATAAGGATGAAAATACTATTTAAGCTTAGTCAAAAATGTGTGTGTGTGTGTAGTAAAAAAAATATTTGGTGCCCTTAAAAGTGGATGCCCTATGCCATCGCTCCTCCCAAACACCCTTTAGGACCCCCCCTATTGCCAACACATCCATCCACAAGAAGCTCTCTATATATTTTCCCATAAAGTTAAAATTTTCAATATATACCATTTAAAATGCATATCTCTTTCATAAAGTTCTCTTTCTGAAGAAAGCATTATCCATGAAAACATTTCCTCAAGATATTAAAGTCATGTTTGAAACAGATCTTTGAGATGAATTTCAAGTGCAGGATTTTTTTTTTGATGTTTGGAACAAATAGCTCCTTAGAAATTGAATGCATGTAAATTATTAAACTTGAAAAGAATTGACGCAAAGGGTATACAACAAAATCTGGATAGCAACAAAAGATTTGTTGTTCTCCGAGAGGAATATATCACTTCGATGGAACATATTTCATTGTATTTTTTAGTTAAAATGAAACTCGTTTTACCTCAGGTTTGACTCATAGTCGAGGGGATATATAAGTGTGTTTATTGAGTTTCTTCATCGCTCTTAAACACATCTTTGATGTTCATTTAATGAGTATTAATGTTCAAGACACGTTTATTAGTGATCCACGTAAAACCTAAAAGACATCCATTATAAAAGCATTCTGAATATACAAAATTTACAATCAAATATTTGACATGAAAGCTTTGAAACATAGAGAAGCATGGTAAAGTTCTCTATGATGGATTGTAAGAGTAGAAAATTATTTGGATTCAAGGTTTGTGTTCTTCAATAATCATATAACTGAATATTAATTTTATTTATCTTTCCATTTTTTTATTTTATATCAGAAACAAATGAAATCAAAAGCCATTGAGAATATATTATATACAACATTTAATGGTCTCAAAAGCCATTGAGAATATATTATATACAACATTTAATGGTCTCCAATATTTATATGAAACAAGGATCCAAGATTTGTTCTTCACTGACAGTGATGAAGATGAATCTGATTCAAAATTTATTATATATTTTTACTTTAATGTTATGTGTAAACAATCTAGTTTCTAAACAATTAATTTAATAATATTCTGTGTAAACAATGTAATGAGTATTTTAAAATAAGAATTTATGTTTTTCCTCAGTTGTAGTCATAAACCGAGAGGTATGTGGTGCTAGTTTTGAAAATATAAAAAAAAAAGATTGTTGGGAATCGAACCCATGACCATTTCAACTATCCCATTGGTTATTCAAACACCGAGGGGTTAAGTGACAAGTTTTCATGACACCCTTCATTACCTAGCTTATGTAACCGAGGTTAAATCAACTTCGCGTCCGAGGTTAATTGTGTTTTTGTAGTAGTGCACCCAAGAGAAAATAAAAGTGACCCAACAAATTGTGAAGCATATCATGAAACCTCAACTCAAAATAGACCATTTGAGAGAGAAATCTGGAAGAAGGTACACATGAACACGTGGACAAAACAAACATGGAGAGAAGCTAATCACACACCTAACACCTAACCGCCTAGCCACTTAATAAGGTCCTGCTCCTAACCTACAAGAGAAATGACAAAATCAAATGCATGGACATGAACCCAGTTCCAAGTCAAACTAATAATCATAGACATCCAATGATTAATCGTCACACTACGAAAAAAACAATTTTTGGCAGCGCATCTTGAAAGCGCTTTTAAGAGAAAGCGCTTTCGTAGCCTTTAAAAAAAATTCGCTTAAAAAAAGCGCTTTTATAGGGTTTCCTACGAAAGCGCTTTTCAGAAAGCGCTTTCATAGGTATTTGAAATATCTAACCTACGAAAGCGCTTTTGAAAAGCGCTCTTATAGGTGGCCCTATAAAAGCGCTTTTGAAAAGCGCTCTGAAAGGGGGACCTACGAAAGCGCTTTCTAAAGCGCTCTTATATGGGGGACATACGAAAGCGCTTTTTACCTCAGAAACGCTCTCATATATGGGTCTTAGAAAGAGCTTTTAAAAGCGCTTTCGTAGCCTATATCCCTAAATACGAAATTTGCCCTCACTTGTTCATTTCTTCGTCTTCTTCATTTCTTCTTCCTTGCCGCCGTCGTTACCGTTCGTTTCTCTCATTCCTGCCGCCGTTCCTGTTCCTGTTCGTTTGTTTTTCGCCGTTACTGTTCGTCTTCCTTGCATTCTGTTCCTGTTCCTGTTCGTGTTCGTCCCATTGCTGCGTTCGTTCACTGCTGCTTCGTCTTCCTTCGTCGTCGCCGTTCTTCCCTCTTCTTCAGTCGTCGCCGCCGTTCACTGCGTTCTTGTCCATCTTGGTAAGTTTCTTCTTCTTCCATTATCTGTTCCGTTATTTGACCGTTTAGTTATGCATGTTCTGGCCTGTTCCGATTTCTTCTTCCATTATCTGAGTATTTCTAGGGATAGATAATGTTGTTAGTATATGTTTGGATTCTTGTTGGAAAACACCAACGTTATGATACAGGAAGAAACTTACGCACATTTTACTTGTTGTGCTACAGTATGTTTAATATTGGTTACTCTGGATTGTTTGTAGTTGATGACACTCCAAAGATGTTATGTGGCCTATCTTGATTCCATATACCGATTTTTAAACGCACCCGTGTCATTCATTATATATTCTTGCATGTTTACCCAATTTGGCTAACTTTTGAAGATGATACACAATGGTTTTATAACTTCTTAAAGATGATAATTAGAGAAACTGAAAATATGAGTTAAATTTTAAGTACTTTCTTGACTTTGGCCCTACACCCTTCACAGTTCATATTAGTTTTACCTTCAACTTTTTTAGTTTGGTCATCAAATGACACTTGTAGTCTTTGAATGTACTTAAGTTACAAAGTTGTTCCCGTAAGTTTGAATTACATTCATTTTTTAGTTTGGTCATCAAATGCCTCCGGAGATTGTAAGGTAAAAAAACATATGAAAATGGATATAAAAGTCCCTTACATGGCATCTTTTCAAATATATTTTAGTTATAATTGTTATTTCCCTTTTTTGTAATGCTTTGTATTTATAGAATTATGTATATAGAATTATGTATATTTCCCTTTTTTCAAATATCTTTTAATTATGTATTTACAAATCTAACACTATCCTTTTTCTACTTATTTTTTGTTTATATGTTTCTTATTTGTGGGTTGATGTATGTTTTATTTCTCCGGGTGCATGCTACATAATTTTGGTGGTAACATTGAAATGGTTTGTGTTTTGGATTATATTTGTGGGTTTACGTTGACTTTGTGAATTCACTATTTCTAATAGTTGTGTTGTATTATTGTCATAGCTTTCCCAAACATTGAAAATATATATGTGACATTTATTGTGAACCTTTATGTTAAAATAGTATATATCTTTCGACAATCGATCCGAAATATTGAATAACATTCTATGAATTTGCAGCGTTTCCCGGCCTAGTTCGACGTACGACGCTCATTCTCCGTGTTTCTTAGAGTTCGAAACATCTGAGAGGTAACTTTCTTCCTCAAATTACTGGTATATATTGTGATGAATTTTTCTTAAATTGTCTTTCGTATGTTGCATTTTCTTGATACGGATTCATTCCGTGTATACTTTGTGTTTTGACAGAAACGCAGTATACTACTGTTTTGTGCACTAATTAGTTGATATGGATAAGACATGGATGTATTCCAATCGATTGTCGAAAGACTACGAGAATGGTGTTTCCGAGTTTGTTAAGTTTGCTGTTGCGCACGCCAAAGACCCCAGTCGTATGACATGTCCCTGTTTGTATTGCTGTTATGGGAACCGAGTTGACGCAGTTCAGTTGGCATCGCATTTAATTCGGTATGGAATTGATAGGAGTTATACATGTTGGAATATGCATGGTGAGAAAAGTAACGGGAATGTTGAATCGGGGTATGCAAGGACCTATGTTTCAAATGATGATTGCACAGATACATACGATTATGATCGAGTCGAAGAAATTGCAGAAGCGCTTGAAGAAGATCTTAACGATTGTCCCAAAATGTTCGAGAGGTTGGTAAGCGATGCAGAGAAACCGTTGTATAATGGTTGTACAAAATTCACAAGATTGTCTGCGGTGTTAAAGTTGTACAACTTAAAAGCCGGCAATGGATGGTCGGATAAAAGTTTCACAGAGTTATTAGCCCTTATGAAAGATATGCTACCAGAGGATAATGTTCTTCCCAATCGAACGTATGAGGCCAAAAAGATGTTGTACTCCATTGGCATGAGCTATGATAAGATACATGCGTGTCCAAAAGATTGCGTTTTGTTTCGAAACGAGTATGCATCGTTAAATGAGTGTCCTAAATGCGGTGCCCCTCGATATAAGAAAAAGTTGTCTCCGACAAAAGTCTTATGGTATTTTCCTATAATCCTGAGATTTAGACGGATGTATCATAGTGAAACCAATTCAAGACACTTGACTTGGCATTCAGATGAAAGAATTATTGATGGAAAATTTCGACATCCGGCAGATTCTCCACAGTGGATGAAAATTGATAATGATTATCCTGAATTTGGAAAAGAAGCAAGAAACCTTCGCTTGGCATTGTCTACTGATGGAATGAACCCACACGGTATTCAAAGTATCTCGCATAGCACATGGCCTGTGATTCTTATGATTTATAACCTACCTCCATGGCTATGTATGAAGCGTAAGTACATGATGCTGTCTATGTTAATTTCTGGGCCTAAACAACCAGGAAATGACATAGACGTATACTTGGAACCATTAATCGAAGATTTGAAGATTTTGTGGGAGAACGGTGTGGAGGTTTATGATGGTTATAGGAAAGAAAGTTTCAACTTGAGGGCGATGTTGTTTGGAACAATTAACGATTTTCCAGCATACGGCAATCTATCCGGGTATAGCATTAAAGGTGAAAAAGCGTGTCCTGTTTGTGAAGACGGAACCGATACCATGCGATTGAAACTTTGTCAGAAGAATGTCTTTCTCGGTCATCGTAGATTCTTAACTTCTAAACATCAGTATCGTGGATGGAGAAAAGCGTTCAACGGAGATACCGAACAACATAGAGCTCCGCCTGGTTTGACAGGTGATCAAATTTTTGAAAAGGTGAAAGATGTGAATATTCAGTTTGGCAAGCCTTTTGCACATAAAGTTGTCACAGGTGGGTGGAAGAAGAGGTCGATTTGTTTTGAATTGCCATATTGGAAATCTTTGTACGTAAGACATTTTCTTGATGTGATGCATATTGAAAAAAATGTATTTGACAGTGTTATTAGTACGTTACTCAATATAAAAAGGGAAGTCTAAGGATGGCCTTAAATCAAGGGAGGACATGGTAGACATGGGAATAAGAACTGAACTGGGACCCGTGAAGAAAGGAAGACGGACATACCTACCACCTGTTGTTTACACTCTATCTAGAAAGGAGAAAAAAATATTGTGTAAGTTTCTGAGTGAAGTTAAAGTTCCAGAAGGCTACTCATCAGATATTAGAAGACTTGTGTCTATGAAAGACCTCAAGTTAAAGAGTTTAAAGACGCATGATTGCCATGTTATAATGGAACATTTTCTACCGATAGGTATACGTTCTATTCTGCCAGAAAAGGTAAGAAGCGCAATAACTAAATTATGTTTTTTCTTCAAGTCAATTTGCAGTAAGGTGATCGATCCTGAGATCTTTCCAACATTGCAAAAAGAAATAGTTGTTACTTTGTGTGAGCTTGAAATGTATTTTCCTCCCTCGTTTTTTGACATAATGGTTCATCTTGTCGTTCATCTTGTGAAAGAGACACAATTGTGCGGACCAGCTTATATGAGATGGATGTACCCTGCTGAACGTTATATGAAAATATTAAAAGGGTATGTGAAAAATCGGAGTCGACCAGAGGGTTGTATTGCCGAAAGATACATTATTGAAGAAGCGGTTGAGTTTTGTACTGAATATTTGTCAAATGTTCAATCAATTGGACTCCCCAAATCTCATGTTGTTGAAAAAAAAGAAGGTAAGAAGCTAATTGGAAATAAAGTTGTGACAGTATCAAGGGTCGAACGGGATCAAGTGCATTTGTATGTTCTGCACAATGAGATTGAGGTTGAGCCGTATGTTGAAATACACAAGGGTGTTCTTCGAGGTTTAAATTCGAATAGAAATGAGAATTGGATTGTACGAGAGCACAATCGAAGTTTCATACCATGGTTTAAGGAACATATTTATTCAAAGTATCGTTCAGATCCCGCCTCAGTGACAGAAAGGTTGAGATGTTTAGCATATGGTCCAAGTTTGGTTGCGTTTTCTTATAGCGCATACGCAATTAATGGATACACATTTTATACCAAAGAACAAGATGATAAAAGTACTGTGCAAAATAGTGGTGTCACCTTGGTAGCTGAAGCAATGCACATATCTAGTGTGAAGGACTTAAACCCGAAATTTGCAAATCTGTCGTATTTTGGGGTTATCGAGCGCATTTGGGTCTTTGATTACGAGAAATTTCAGATTCCTATATTCGGTTGCAAGTGGGTTGAAAATAATAATGGTATACGGATGGATAAGTCGGGATTTTTGCAAGTGGATCTTAACAGGGCGGGATACAAAGATGAGCCTTTCATTCTAGCCTCTTAAGCTAAACAAGTGTTCTATGTCACTGATCCGACAAGTACGAAATGGTCTATAGTGCTTTTCTCTAACAAAGTAATTGATGAAAAGATTGGAGACCAAGGCGATACTGGTGTTGACATTGAATCTTTTACCAGAAATGATCAAAATGAGAATGAATCATGCATTAGAAATGATCATAATGAGGATATTTGGATCAATCCAACCGTCCGCGTTGTTAAGAGACGAGTAGAACATATTCCTACCAAGAAAAGAAAGAGATGTTAGTGAAAAAGGTAATAGTATATATAATTATAGACAATGTCATTCAATAAAATGTATATATATGCCATTTCATTTTTTTCATTATAGTATAATATATATAGCCTATATCATTTCATTTTTTTCATTATAGTATAATATATATAGCCTATATCATTTCATTTTTTTCATTATAGTATAATATATATAGCCTATATCATCCAGTAAAATTTAAATATACGTCATTTCATTTTTTTGCTATATGGAATTTTATACATGTCATTTAATTTAATCTAATTTTTATTTATTACAGGTCAAATGGCTAGTAACCAAGATAATTCAGAAAATGTTCCACAAGGAGATGTTCCACAAGATAATGTTCCACAAGACACTTCAGATAAGGACATCACACGAGGCATAACTATCATGCGGGGAATCATCCGTGATAGAGATAGAGGTATTATGTATAATGTAGATTGGAATAATGATGACCAACTAATTGGGCCTAATTCTGCAAAGCTGATAAGCTACATCGGTACGCTTGTTCGTATGCACATTCCGATCACCACTCCTAGCTGGAAAAAAGGAGAGTTGGATGCTAAAGAAAGAATTTGGACCGAGATAAAGGTATCATATATGGTTGTTGTTATTTGCTTTATTTTGACGAAAATATTGTTTTTAAATTACATATACTAACACCCTCTATGCGTATGTTTTTTTGTAGAGGTCTTTTAACATTGAAGATGCCCGCAAAAAGTATATAATGGGCTTGGCCGGAAAAAGACATAGAGGGTGGAGAAATTTTTTGACAAATAAGTTTCTTAAAGACGATGAAGGAAATTTTGTTGAAGAGGATCCTGAACGACCAAATAAATATGAGAGCTTCATTACACCCGAAGAATGGGTTGCTTTTGTGGGCCAAAGAAGAGACGAGAATTTCAAGAAAGTGAGTGCTGCAAATCGGGAGAGAGCGTCAAAACCCGCATATCCATATAAAAAAGGTCGTTTGGGATATGCACGCTTAAAGGAAAAAATTGTAAGTAAATCTCAATTCTACGATCTTATTAATTATCTCAATGTGTATTATTAATTTGTAACAATGTGTATTGATGATTTTATTATTTGTAACAATGCGTAGTTGGAGGAGACGCAGAGTGACGAAACATCACTACCTGCACATGTGCTGTGGAAGGAAGCTCGTGTTGGCAGAGATCAAGTTGTTAACCCCGATCTGCAACATATTTATGATGAGTGTGTAAGTATACCATTATGTCTTTAATTAATATATAATTAACGTTGTGTCTTTAATTATCGATATTTAAATGAATTACAGGAGACTATATCGCAATCGGTATCCACGGGTGATGACCGGAATATCAGGAGCGTACTCAGTCGAGCACTATGTGTTGCTGAGTATCCGGGATGAGTAAGGGGTAAAGGCCATGGTGTGAATCCTACCTCTCTGTATAACAATCCAAGAAAAAGAAATCCTAGCAATGCAGAAGTGATGCAAACATTGCAGGATTTACAAGCACAAGTCCGTGAACTGTAGAGGGACAAAGAGAGATATATGGCAGAAAGGAGCAGTTCACAGTTGAAAGAAACTAGTGACAAGGCTAGTATCAACTGTCAACAAAATTTTCCCGAGGTAATTAAGATGATAATCCATTATATTTAGAGAAAGTATAATTATAACGGTTATTATTGTCAACATTAAAGGAAGTCTAACGGTTATTATTGGTTTAGGGCATTTCATGTTGTCAATTGTATCTAGCGTCTCCGACTTATCGGGTAGTTGGCAAGGGAAAAGTGCACAACACCTCGGGAGATTTAATTCACCATAGACCGCTCCCGGATGGCCACATGAAGGTATCGGTTGATGTTGTTTTAGATATGAATGTATTGCTACCGGTACCTGACATTGTTGCGGAGACCACATTGCTGCGAGATGTAGTAGGATCTTTTGTGGCATGGCCATCAGACCTCATCTGCATAGATGATCAGGTATGTTGAAAACCATTATGAATCTTTAAGTATTCAACTGACAGTTCTGACCTGAATTTTATACATGGTAATTTTAGACTCCTACAAAACCCGCATCTAAGGATAAAGGGATTTTGCAGTGCGGCGAGTCTATTGCATCGCAAAGACAGGTACTTTTAAAGTGTTTCATTTATGATCGGAATAAAAAACTGCATAACTTTGTATCTTACATAATTCTATATGATTTCTAAGGTACCTTCTCAAGATCAGTCACAGCAGGTGAGCCAGAAAGTTAGTAGGGTTCCACCTAAGAAGAAGGTTCCTGTCCGTAAATTTGTGCCTAGGTATCGACAGTGTCTGGCGACACTAGTTGGCACATCAGATTTGATGAATGATGGAATTCGTCAAATCGATGTGGATGAAATTGTCTTTGGTTTTCCATGTACCGAAACAATTGGATTAGAGGACATGGAACAAATCTTTCATCATCGAGAGTTAGGCATCAGTGTGATGCACTCGTACATCCGGTAACCCGATCAATATATTATTTAATTGGTTGAACATTTTTTTAAACATTTAATTGAAATAGTCTAATATTAATTATGTTTTTATTTAAGGATGTTATTTGACAAATTGATGCGCGAGAATCAATTGTCAAATAGATTCCGTTTCGTGTCTTCCTCCCGTGTCAGCGGAGCAACAATTTCTAGGGAACCTGATTCAGTAAGAGAACACTTGGTCGAAAGATTCATGACAACTGCCAGTACAGAGAGCTTGTATCTTTTGCCTTATAATACAGGGTTAGATTTTCATTCTAAGCTCCTTTTAATATTTGTATTTTTTACATTAAAATTCGCTTCTAAATTGTTGCTTTAATTTATAGATGTCACTGGTTGTTGCTTGCAATCAATCCCATAAAAGAAGTGGTCTATTACCTGAATTCGGTTGACGGTGATTGGACAAATTATCCGGAAATGAAGCTAGTGATTGATACGTAAGTGACATTATTCTAAATATTCGTTTGTGTTTATATATTTAATTATTTCAATGTCATTGTTCTAAATAAATATTTTAATTTTGTCATCAGTTCAATACAAGTATTCCGATGTCAAAGGGAAGCACGAGTACCATGGTCTAAATCAAACAACATTAATTGGATCAAAGTACAGGTATATAAATTTCAACAATTTTGCTTATAATATTTATGCTACTTGATAAATCAATAGATGTGTATAATCTTATTTGTTTTTCTATGTAGTACCCTCAACAACAAAACGACATAGATTGCGGATACTTCGTTTTGAAGTTTATCAAAGAAATCATTCAAATGAATGAAATCGAGATTCCAATCACGGTATGGATTTATACTTTGTTTTATTACTTATCGGATTTTGCATATAATTTATTACATTAAACTAAATCATGCATATATTTTGTTTTGTAATGTAGTATTTTGATCAATACAATTGTCCATATTACTCGCCACGTCAAGTGGAAGAACTCAAAGAGGAGTTGTGCCAATATTTTATTGAGCTAAGAATCTTATAATAAGGTACGAATACATTGTTGTGTGAAAAGTGGTTAATTATGAATATATTGTTTTGTGTATACAACACTGACCGTGTTATTATGTTCATATTGCAGGATCAGGACCTTGGATATATATGTAGATTATGATTGATTTACTTAGTGTTATATAGCTGATTTCTTAGGGTGTATTTTGTTACGTTTAAAAACATGTTAATATTGAATTACCATGGTGTATATATATTTTGGATATGAATTGATTATAATGGTATTTGTATATATATATAATATTTGGTATTTGAATTATATTTGGTATTTGGATTAAAACTAATATATATTGGTATTTCTAGATTAGATTGTAAAATACCGGTTTAAGAATTACAGGTTTGCTGCAAAAAAATGCAAGTTTAGAAATTTTTAAAATTTTAGACTTTTCAGTAGAAAACCTATGAAAGCGCTTTTAAGAAAAAAGCGCTCTCGTAGGCCTACCTATGAAAGCGCTTTTTGATTAAAAGCGCTTTCATAGGTAGGCCTACGAGAGCGTTTTTTTCTGAACAAAAAGCGCTCTTATAGGCCTACTTTAGATTGCCTGACACGCATTCTGAATACACCTATGAAAGCGCTTTTTCAGAAAAAAGCGCTCTCGTAGACCTACCTATGAAAGCGCTTTTTTTACCAAAAAGCGCTTTCATAGGTAGGCCTACGAGAGCGCTTTTTTCTGAACAAAAAGCGCTGCTAAAACCTTTAGCAGCGCCACCTACGAGAGCGCTTTTAAGCGCTTTTAAAGCCCAAAAAAAGCGCTTTCGTAGGTTATTTCTGGCATAGTGTCAAACTTTCCCTACAAAAAATAACTTGTATCAACATTTTCTAAATAATCCAAACCACAAAATGCGAGATCGAGATTGAGCCTATAGGCGATTGTCTTCCAAGACTAAAACTTTGGAACAACTTAAAACCCCTAAAATTGAGTTTAAAAGAGGCCTCAGCTTCCCAAACGACTTTAAAACTCTATAATAGATGGCAAAAACAATCTCAATAAAAACAAAATTTGGGCCTATTGACTCCACATGCCCAACAAACCATACGCACCCCGCTTCTAGGTCCCGACACAATTTAGCACTTTAAAAGATTTTGCCTATTAGGAAGCTTATTCTTAATGAGCTATCAAGAGATATCACAAATTTAGACGGCACCCAAATCATCCAAATGTTAGATAATTATAACACTATCCTCTAAGACAAATGTTCCCCGACCCCGAACAAAGCCAAAAGGTTACCATAAGAAGAACTAACAAAGAAAATCCTAATCTTGTCGGGCTTCCATACCCAAGCGTCATCTCGGCCATAACTAATATACCCCTAGATAAGGGCAATAAAACTCTCAAGTCCCTTCCTTCTTCTGGTTCGCATCTACCGGAAGCCCAAGATATTAATTGGGAAGGGACCCCCACCTTCCAATGTAAAAAGCTTATGCTAAATAATAAAAAAGCCTCCCCACATTCACCTCAAATAGAAAGCTCTTAGAAAAGTTCACTTTGAGATCCTAAGCTAGCTCAACACTTCTAAAAACAATCTTAATAGTTAAAAGATTATCAACAGAAAGCACCTTATCAACATTGTGTCATGAACATAATGGAGGTGAGACACATGTATCTCATTCGTATCCACCTTGAACCCTTCGAATACACCAACAAAGACCACTCATTTTAGAGATGCACGAAGACCATCCACCACTAGAAGAAAAAGAAAAGGGGTCAAAGAATTTTCTTGCTTCAAACCCTTAAAAATACTAATCTCCTCAGTCAGACAGATGTTCACCAACACTGAGAGACTACACAAAAAAACACAAGTTCAAATCCAAGATCTCATACAATCATTAGACCCAAATCTTCTCAACATATAGTCCAATGATGGTCAACTAATAGAGTAATCAGACTTCTCAAAATCCATTTTAAACAACAAGCATTCACACTTAGACCTCTTAGCAAGGTCTACCATCTCGTTAAGAACAACTTCTCCTTCCACCAACTCCCTCTCCTTGATAAAAGTCGATTGCTCTAGTGAGATTAACTTCCCCTTAACTCTGCCTAGCCTTGAAGCCAACACCTTATAGCCACCAACTAATACAAAAATTCAAGAAGGAAAATTGGTCTAAAATCTCTCAGCTTCAAATATGAATCCACCCTTGAAATAAGAGCAACAAAAAAAGATGTCAAACTCTTATGCAACACGTCATTCTTTAGAATTGGTCAAACATGGACATAAACCTCCTCCTAGATTAACTCCCAGAATTTCTTATAGAAAGAAAAATTGAAACTATTAAATCCTTGAACTCATTAATGTCCGCAACCACAACATCCACTTTAAGTGCATATATAATCATCCATTTTGAGTGAGGAAAAAATTATAAGTTCTATTATGACATTTTAATATTTGTACTTTTTGAACTATATTCATCTTATTAAGGTTGAGCTTTATGAAAATTTTGGATAGTTAGATAAAATTTACCGATTAAATTACAAGTGTCATAAATTAGAAAAATATTCAAATTAAAAATAAATAAGTCATACAATAAATGTAACATACAACAAAAATTTAAAGTCCATGATATGATCCAAAATAAATAAATAAAAGATAATAGTAATATTTGTAGTGGTGTGAGAAGTCAGAACTTGACTAGTAAATTACTTGAATTAAAACTTGAGCAATTAATTATCATGTTTAACAAGAATTGTTACTGATGATGAAAAAAAAACAGTAAACAGTAATTGTTACTGATGACATACACAAAATAAAACTTTGTTTATCATTTCATATAACCTTTTACATGAGAAACTCATGTAAATACATAAAAGTGAAAAGTGAGATTCATTTCTTAATAAAAGACGTAGTCATTAAACCATCTAGGTCTTTTGATTTGTCTTTTGGCTAATGTTGTACTCATCTCCTCATTCTTTCTCTTCTTATTGCCCTTCTCCATGCCATGAATTGGGTCCCGAGTTGTCATTTCAGGTTGTTTGTCATTTGTTGGAATTTGTTGTACGTAACATGTTCCTGACATTCTTAACAGGTGACTCCTGGAATTATCAGCGGTTGAAATGGGAATTAGGTCAAAAGCATCCATTATATCAAGAATATCTAGAACAATTTCCTTGACTCCGCCATAGTTACTATCATTCCAAGGAACAAGTGTGATTTCCTCATGTTGTTCGTTTTCCAAGGAACAATTTAAATATTTTGTTTGAATAATTTATCATAAATTTAAATCTATTTTAAATACTTTTTCATAAAAAATAATTTTTTTAAATTTAAAAAAAAAGTTGATTTTAACTATATTTTAATCTTATTAATATATATTCATATTACTAGATTTCAAAATTAATTAGTGGGATTAGCAAATATAAATTTGAATAATAAAAAAAGATGTACTTAATTTGAAAACGTGGCTTAAGAAAATAAGTTAGTGGAATATAGTTAGTTTTAAGAATTTTTCTTACAACAAATAATAAAAAACTAATCCGTACATTTAGCTAAAAAGCAGTGAATTAATACTTTTTAAATTAAAATTAAAATAAATTAATATTGATAATTTTATTAATTAAGCTTGTTAAGTCTTTTAAAAAAAATTTAAAGCTAAAACTAAGATTAATTTAATAATTATTAATATTTTCTTAAGAGATTTAACAATTTTAATTAATAAGATGGTGCCATAACTATTTCACAAACCGTTTTAATGATACGGAGCAAATAAGAAAATTTTAATTAATTAATTAATTAATTAATTAATATTTTACGTGTATTTTAATTTCTTATAAATAATTTTAAAATTTTATATATTTTTATTTAAGAAATATTTATAAAAAAAATTTAAATATTTTGTTTGAATAATTTCTCATAATTTTAAAATTTTATATATTTTGTGTTTAACTCTTGTATCGGTCCTCAAGAATGTTGACAAAGCAAATGTTTTGAAATTGTTTTTGAAAAGTGGTTTTCTGTGTAAGTGCAAAAAAAGTATTTTTTTGAGCAAACTTCTATCAGCTATCTACTTTATTACTCGAAAAGGGTTATTCTCTTTCTCTTTTCCTTTAGACAGCGCTATCCTACTATTAGTGAGTAGGTAGCCTTGTCGTTGGATGTTTTGAGGGACAATCAAAGGGACGTTACAGTCACGAAGGCAATTATGGAGATGCTTTAGCAATTCTGTTTTTAGGGACTAGATAATTTACCGAGAAGACAACTGTAGGGTCATCGAGGGACTATGATCTTTTGATTTTTACGGGTCTTTACTAAAGCATTCCTACCTCATGACTGATTTTTAAAGGCCACCAGAATGGACATACCTTAGAGGTGTATATGTGCAAGTGTGTTGTATTTCAGTTATTTTCTCTTTAAACATTTAGGTGTTCTACCATTTGTTTTCAGATTTTGTCATGCATGTCTAATTATTAGCAGTTAATATAAAAAGCAGTAAAAAGAAAGTGCAGAAAATAGAGGTCATACGCTATTACAATACTTCGAGGAGGGGATTTACATTATACAAGGATAATGGGGAATAAAAGCAATAAATATTCTAATTTATCTATTGCATCTGGTATACAGATACAATAATAGTAAAAATACAAAAATCAAATAAACGTGTGCAAAATAAAAGAAAATATTTTTATTGTTTTTTATTTCGGTATAAAAGAAAATAAAACCTAAGTCTATTTAATTTTAATTTTAACAAAAAAAGATGTTAAAAATAATTAACTAATTTATTTAAAAATAATAATTTAATTGAAAAAAATAACTAGCCTAATATTTTTGTGATTTTAATTTTAATGTTAATTAAAAAGATAAATAGAAGTCAATGAAAACAAAAATAAAATGCAAGAGGGATCCTTCGATCCAGGGAAAAAAAGGAGCTTCGACCCAGGGAGGGAATGAAAGCTTCGATCCAGAGAGGGTCGTAATCCTTTCGATTGGGCCAGGAAGTGGACATGAACAACCTTCGATCCAGGGAAGGGGATTGCCCTCCGATCCTGGGAAAGATGAACAACATGTGTAAGGTTTTATGCAAAAACTGCAGGATGTCTTTCGTTGATTTTCTAGGAAATACTAAAGTATACATTAGTGCAGTTATTGATTAGATTTAGACTTTTAAGAAAACAAGAGTTGTAATTGTTAGTTTGACTGAGGTTGTATTGAATCCTTTGAGACACTAAACTTAACCTTTTTACGCTTTTGTTTCACTGGTTTTCATGGTCTTGGTATTTTTTATTGCCTTACAAGCAATTTAAGATCAAAACGTGAACAAAAAAATGACGAATCAAAGACATAACTCAAGAGAGAAACTGATTCAAAATAACCAATTAATTTTAATAAACTACAAGGGTTTGAATTTGATGAAAGATCGATACAGGACCATAACAATAACAAAAAACTTTGTTAAATTCGTATTGTAGTAATCACTATGGAATTGATAGTTCTGTAACAATATATAGAAATAAGGGTGGAAAATAATCAACACACTTTCAATTTCTCTTCGTGAAACAAGTGCAATGAATAATTTATTGAAGTGTTTGATATATAGTGGTTTGGTTCAAAAATTAAAGAGAACTAAATAATTACCAATAATGATTCATCTACTAGCCCTGACAAGAAATTTTATTGGTCAAAAAGTTGTTTGATTGACTTGTAGCAAAAGGTAGTAGAAGCAACTCCTATTTTCTGTGAAATACAGTCTGAAGTTTCAGTTTCCAAGAATCCAATTTAATGGAAGATCAAAGCACACTTAAAAACTACTACAAAAGTTCAAAGATACTAAAAATTATAAGGGTGTGTTGGATGATATTAAACAATTTTTCATGTCCATGAGTTCATTTATGTATAAGCAGGTTATTACGTTCGTTCATGTGTCTACAAGATCTAGAGAATTCATTTAATATTTTTGGATACACCATTTATTTAATGCAATTCTTTATGCATATATAAAGGTTACGTGTATTAAGAACAATATAGCTCTAAACAGAACCATCACTTCTTTTGTCGCCAACATATTGGAATACATAGACATAAATCAAGAGCAAACAATAATAAGTAATATAAATTCTAATTCTAAGAGATACACTAATATAATCTCAAATACATTTTCTAATATCCCAATAATTTGATCAACTAAAAGTTATTGTTAGTGGCTGAGTACCCTAATAAAGTTCAACTGATAAAGTTTTTCCTTATTGAAACTCATGACAACTTGCTTGTGTTTATACATGCATCACAATGAACATCTGAATGATAGTTCAAAATAGGAAACTCTTTAACATAATTAAACTTCAAAGTTCAACTATTAGAAGTTATGTTAGTAGATGAGTACCCTAATAAATTTCAATTTATTTCCCTTTTAAACATGCATCACAATGAACATCTAAATAATACTTCAAAATAGGAAATTCTTTGACATAATTAAACTTGATAACCTTAGAGATTAATCTATAGCTGGCATGCCTTAATACCATTGCCAATGATTCTACCTTTCTAATTTCCTACAAAAGTCATGTTTCTTCAATCCTTGAGCATTATACTTTTAAACTTATGCTTTTGTACCATAATATGATGTGAACATCCATTGTCAAGTGGTTGTTTTTTATAAGAAATATAATATTGATAAGGGAAGTAAATGGGTACTCCAACTTCTTTGGCTTGAAGGGGTTGACGAGGGATTATCTTCCTTATAACTCCAGTGTTTAGGAATTGAAACAATGCCTGTACCTCATCAGCGGGGTTTGTTCAAAAGCATACTGTAGATTATGGTATCGTTCTCGTCATCCTCCCTCAAGAGGCTTAGAATTTAATCGAGAGTTGACATAAAAAATGAAAGCAGTTTGAATATAGCGAATGCGAATATATTGATTCAAAACAGACATATGCGATGCATTGATAAAGTAAAAGAGTTTGACATAAACAAATGTTTGAACAAGCAAAGAAAACTACAACTCGAAACTTCCAATGAACAAAAGGTCTTCTCGTCTAAGGATAGTAGAAGAATTCGACCTGGCCATCTTGGGTGAATTCCACTGCTCCTTCATCAATCAGGTCCTGGATCTTGTTCTGCAGAGTCCAACAGTCGTCTGTAGCATGCCCCGGGCTGTCAGAATGATAAGCGCAGCGGGTGTTGGGGTTGTACCTTAAAGGTGTCTTGTTGGGATTCTTAGGAGGGTCCCTTAGTGTGATCAGATTCAATCTCAACAGGCGTTGTAAGGCTTGAAACAGCGACATGTTGAGCTGGGTGAGTTGCCTCTTAGGCTTGTCTGGCTTGCTCTGATCAACCCGTTGTTCTTGGTGAGGTCGTTGTTGGACCTGTGAAGTAGTAGCAACTTGGAGAGTTCTATTCATCAAACCAAACCTTTGACTTCTTGGGGGCTGATTACCGGTTTGGTCCCCAGCCTTGACTACTTGCTTCATACTGTCTCGCTGAAGCTGGTTGATCACCGTTCTCAACTCTTCTTGTTCCCGAGCTAAGCCTTGGATAAGGGCCATTTGCCCCAGCATCTGGGTTCTCATTGTATCTACCTCAGCTTGCATACATTTCAGCCGTTCATCCTTACTGTCTTCTGGACTGTTCTTGACCAAATTCCCCATGTGGAGCGTTCTCAATTCTTCCTGCCCCTTGGATAGGCTTAGGAAGATTTCCCTGAACTGAGTCTCTTGAGTACGGAGATCCTTGTTGTCTGATTGGGAAGCCATTGCTGAAATAAACAGCGAAGAAGGTAAGTGACCTGTAACAAGGATACCTGTTATGCAATGATGTGTATGTATACATGCAATGTTTTCAAGGATCTCGCGAGGTAAACAAGAAAATTGGTAGAATCTGGTAGCTTGATTGAAGGAACTTCATGTTGTTGAGAGTCCTTCTTCAAGAGTCAAAGCTCACCATATCGAGTGGGTCATAGCCCCTAACTCAAGTCATTAACCTTGGCTAGAGGAAAATAAATCCCCTTTGCCCCTTGCTAGACATTTGATTCATCATGACCTGCATCACAAACCCTTGAGATCCTTGAAATGGATTAGTCCTTATGCAGGATGTATGCAATGTTATGATGTTATGATGTTATGATGTCATGGTAAAGGCACACCACAAATATTCACAAAGGCAAACATGATAAGGCACACAAGTCACACAAGACAGCCCTTAGAGTTTAGGCCAGCATGGGGTCTAGGTACTACCCTCTTGAAGTTGGTGGGCTAAAAACCTGTCCTATGAAAAGTAA
Organism: Vicia faba; assembly: GCA_948472305.1. NCBI lineage: Eukaryota > Viridiplantae > Streptophyta > Magnoliopsida > Fabales > Fabaceae > Vicia > Vicia faba. The sequence goes on from OX451737.1 coordinate 105,639,291, forward strand.
CCGGGTTCTAAGGATCTCAATATCATTGGGTTGTTTTCTGTGTTCATCGTTTTGATTTAGCCAATGGACTGGCGATCAAAATATTCCAAGAAAACAACCCTCAATGAGTGTAGTATCGAGTATCTACCAACTTCGGACTGCACCAAAGTCGGTAATCTCACTACCCTAAAGAGGCCAGGATGGTCAAGTAAGGTTCCTAAGGTCAGTTGATGCTTCACGACACCACGCGGCGGCCCCGTACTCTCCTTGACTTGACTCAAGGGTTACCGGTACTCACCAAAGTGCCACATCAACGTAGCAACTGCTTCAACCGTGTCGGTATACCCCGCACAGTTCCCTCACAGTTTGTTGCTACCTAAAAGGTTTCCCCCAGATCCGGGTTAGGATCTATAGAACTCCCAAAACAGGCCCACAATATTAAAGCAATCAAAACAGGCAATTGAAAACATAAGTATGATCTAATCCTAAGGTACACCTCACTTTATAAGTGTCCCCAGCAGAGTCGCCAGTTCTGTGATCGGTGGAAATAGAATTGACTGTTTTTTAAGCTGGTTCACGAAATGTCGCGGTAAGTAAGAGTCGCCACCGTCTTTTATTTTCTCCAACAAGGAAAGGACAAAAGCACAGGAAAATTCCTTTTCGAGATGTTTCTCGGTTCGGGAGGTAGATTTATAGAAAGGGAAGGTATTAGCACCCTTTCTATCCGTGGTTATCCACGGGCTCTTAGGTACTTGCTCTTATATTTTCAAAAAGTTGTTTGCTTTTCAAGTGTGTGTGGGTTTTGAAAAAGTTTCGTTTGAAAAATTTCTAGGTAACTCTTGTATCTGTCCTCAAGAGTGTATGAAAAATTTGTTTTGAAAACCTTTGAAAGTGTCAGTGTGAAAAGATGGTTTTGTTTGTTTGAAAAGAGCAAGTACCCATGAGATCTACCTACCCTAAGGAATTAGGCTGTGTAAGAGTCCTTAAGATAGTGCCATCCCACCATTGAGAGGTAGGTAGCACCATCGTTGGAGGTATTCGGGTCAATTCGATTATTAGGGACAATGTGGTCACCGAAGCAATAGTAGGACACCTTAGAGGTAACCCTAATATCCTAGATCATTTTTATCCGAGGCAACCGTTTTGAGGCAACTGGATCTTAGACAGGAGGGCGACCTCTAAAACACCCTATACTTGACGACCACGTTCGAGGCAACCAGTGAGGCGTACCCTAGGGGTGGCATGTGCATGTGTGTTGTTTTCATGTTATATTATCTTGTATATGTATCATGGTGATCTACGAGTTGATTTTATTTGTCATACAAATCTTGTCATGCATAATTAACAGTTTAATAATTTGCGGGAAGTAAATTGCGGGAAATTAAATCTAAGCTATTACAAGGCGTCGGGTATTTACATCGCCAAAACACAAACTCTTTAATTTAAATTGCGGAAAGTAAAATAAAACGGTAAATAATTAAAGTCCTAATTAAAAGCTATTACATTTCGGGAAACAGATACAATAATATGATAAAATGGATCGCGTGCGAGAAATTAAATCGGATGCGAGTTTTTTGGGTTTTGACCCTTTTTTTGAAAGGAAGTGATTTTTTGGTTATTTTTGGATTAAAAGAAATTAAATTAAGTTAACTATTAAATTAATAAACTAATTAATTAATTAAAATATTTTTGGATTTTTGAGTTTTTAAAGAAATAAAATAAATTGAATCAATGCTAATAAAAACCCAATATTCTAAATTGATTTTAAATATTGCAAAAAATATTAAAAGTTAAATCTAATTAAAGCTAAATTGATTAAATTAATTTATTTACAAAAATAAAAGTGATGAAGTTAATTTTAATAAATAAAATATTTTTTTGTGTTTTTGATTTTATTAGGAAAAAATATTAATTGGTTAGTGATTAATAAAAATAATAACGATTAATTAATTAAAGGAACATAATACAAATAGAGGGAGAGTTTAGGAGTATACGAGCCTGATTGGAGTGGTGAAACAGTTATTGGCGTCATGTGTAAACTGTTTTGTTTTGGTCATTTGTGTTTTGGCTTTTGGCCATTTATGTTCTGGCCTCAACGTTCCTTAACATTCTCAAGATGTCTGCCTCGCCATGTATTGGTGTCATGTGTAAGCTGTTCTGTTTTGGCCATTTGGCTTTTGGCTTTTGGCCATTTGAGTTTCGGCATCAACGTTCCTTAATGAACCTGCATGGGATCCTGTCTAAAATCTGCAGTGTTGAATCTCATGAACACATTAAATAAAATCATAAAATGCAAATAAAGCCAATATATGAAGAAATTTAATGTTTAGGCACAATATGACATGTATGAATAATTATATCCTTTTGATCATGGAGATAAAATCAATCTTACCCTTACTGGAAAAGTAGTGACATGAATGCTTTTATGCCATTTTGATCATGGAGATCAAGCCAGCCTTACCCTTACTGAAGAAATAGTGAGATGTTGGTTTGTAACTGAGATGACTTGTTTGTAGTGAGAGAGGGATTTGTAATAAGGATTTCAAGGTTTTAGAATTCTTGAAAGAATTTGATATTCTAACAGTGTTGTGGCAAAGTTTTTTTCTCTTTTTTCTCCTCTCTTGTTTGTGTGAAAAGAAGGTGATTATATAATGTAAATAAGGGTAAAAAAAATGGGCTTTGAATGTGCAATTGGGCCTCCAATGTTCACTTGAGTTCGTCACTTTCCAGGCTAAATCGCAGGGACTTAAGTGAAATTTTTGAAGTTAAAATGTAAAAACAAAATGTAGCCAATATCGAGAACTAACTCCTGTCCGAAAATCGGCTCAATCGGATAAACGGTGAATTAGTTATGAATTTTTGAAGTTTCAGCTCAGACAAACTTATTTTGGGCTCCAGTGTCGACTCTGACACGTTCTTCAATAAAAAACTGGTATTGATCGGAGCATAATCCGGTCTCGTCTTTTGAAGCAAAGTTGTGGATATATGAGTCAGTGACCTTGTGTAAAAATATGAGCCCAATCCGATAAAAATTGACCGAGTTATGAATTTTCGAAGTTTCGGCCCAGATGAAATAATATTCAGCATTCAGGATTTTCAGCGTGTCATGCACTCTGAGCAAAAAACGAAGGCCTTTTGAATACCGTTTGAACTCAATACCTTCTGTGAAAATGTAGCCAACTCAATTTGTGAAATTTTGGCGCCGGAACCAGCTCGATACGATGAAAATCGACCAAGTTATTATTTTCTGAACATGACGCAATAAACTTCTGTCACAAATTTTCTGTATGAAAATACTTGATAAATCCACATTTTTGAAGACCTTCTGATCGAAATTGGCTTCCAGCCATGAGAGATGAAAACGCAGATAATGTCAAGACGGAATTTTGGCCACCGGAACGGGTTCAAAACGAGCCACGATCTTCAAGTTATGAATTTTTTAGCGCGTAAAAACTGCACTTTCAGCACACTTTTTTCACCATATTTCTTCGAGAAAACTCACACATTCGGATACCTTCTTTAAAGAATTGACTCTTAAGTCGAACCTGAATTTGAGAATACGTTATCAGAGATATCTTGGCGAAAGAACACCTGAATATGACGCGCTGGGTTGGACTTGTGAATTTTTCTTGAAATGTTTTGAGAAATTTGGGAGGGCAAATTTTGGGGTACAACAAGGACCATAACAACAACAGAAAACTTTGTTAAATTAGTATTGTAGTAATCACTATGGAATTGATAGTTCTGTAACAATATATAGAAATAAGAGTGGAAAATAATCAACACACTTTCAATTTCTCTTCGGGAAACAAGTGCACTGATTAATTTATTGAAGTGTTTGATATATAGTGGTTTGGTTCATAAATCAAAGAGAACTAAATAATTACCAATAATGATTCATCTACTAGCCTTGACAAGAAATTTTATTGGTCAAAAATTTGTTTGACTGACTTGTAGCAAAAGGTAGTAGAAGCAACTCTTATTTTCTGTGAAATACAGTCTGAAGTTTCAGTTTCCATGAATCCAGTTTAATGGAAGATCAAAGAACAATTAAAAGCTACTACAAAAGTTCAAAGATACTAAAAATTATAAGGGGGTGATGGATGATTTTAAACAATTTTTCATGTTCATGAGTTCATTTATGTATCAGCGGGTCATTAAGTTCTTTCATGTGTCTACAAGATCTAGAGAATTCATTTAATATTTTTGGATACACCATTTATTTAATGCAATTCTTTATGCATATATAGATGTTCCGTGTATTAAGAACAATATAGATCTAAATAGAACCATCACTTCTTTTGTCGCCAACATATTGGAATACATAGACATAAATCAAGAGCAAATAATAATAAGTAATATAAATTATAATTCTAAGAGATACACTAATATAATCTCAAATACATTTTCTAATATCCCAAATATTTTATGAACTAAAAGTTACTGTTAGTGGCTGAGTACCCTAATAAAGTTCAACTGATAAAGCTTTTCCTTATTGAAACTCATGACAACTTGCTTGTGTTTATACATGCATCACAATGAACATCTGAATGATAGTTCAAAATAGGAAACTCTTTAACATAATTAAACTTCAAAGTTCAACTATTAGAAGTTATGTTAGTAGCTGAGTACCCTAATAAATTTCAATTTATTTCCCTTTTAAACATGCATCACAATGAACATCTAAATACTACTTCAAAATAGGAAATTCTTTGACATAATTAAACTTGATAACCTTAGAGATTAATCTATAGCTGGCATGCCTTAATACCATTGCCAATGATTCTACCTTTCTAATTTCCTACAAAAGTCATGTTTCTTCAATCCTTGAGCATTATACTTTTAAACTTATGCTTTTGTACCATAATATGATGTGAACATCCATTGTCAAGTGGTTGTTTTTTATAAGAAATATATTATTGATAAGGGAAGTAAATGGGTACTCCAACCCTTAGAAATAACGAGAGATCACTAGAGAGATGCCAAACACGAGAAAATAAAAATAATGTATGAATTCAAACACGAGAAAAATGAGTAGTTTTTAAATTATATTTTAAGTATAAAAACGTGTGTACCACACCAGTCCGCATGTGAATGCAAGGTAACATATCACTACCGTGTGAACACACGAGTAACCAGGTCAAAATCTGTGTGAATGCATGAGTAACAAACAAGTAACGTGTGAATGCATGGGTATCCAGGCTAAAATCCTTGTGGACGTACGAGTAACACATTAATATCGTGTGAATGCAAGGGTAACCAGACCAAAATCTGTGTGAACGCACGAAATATTACATTTTTGTACAATTCGGGAAAATAAAAGTAAATATATTTAAAATAATATATGAATTCAAACATGAGAAAAATATGTTGTTTTTTTATTTATGTATCTAATATTTTTATTTTGAAATTATTTTTAATTTCAAATACAATTATTTTTAAGATAATATATGAATAATATATATATATATATATATATATATATATATATATATATATATATATATATATATATATATATATATATATATATATATATATATATATATATATATATATATATATATATATATATATATATATATATATATATATATATATATATATATATATATATATATATTATTGATGTCTTTTTGAAAAAAATTTAGAAAATTGATACAATTATGTTTTTATTTCAAAAAATGTCTATCATTTAAATATTTATCTTTGATTAACTTATATGTTTATCTTTGACTGATTTTTTTTATTTTTCCTTTTTTACAATTAAATTTAAATATTTTCTATTTTATTTGAATTTCAAAACCAAAATGGTGACAATTCAGCGGTCCAAACCAGTACCCGTGTGGACGCACATATATTCTACTAGTTTTTAATAGATATTATAGAATGCTTGCTAATTTTTTCTAAAGCGTCCTTTTGAGATTTAACAACAATTTCAATTCGCTTCTTTCTTTTCTACTTTTGATGACCAGAAAGTTGTTTTCTAGACAACGTTTCAAAAACTTAAAAAGCACCAACAAAAATCCTATAAATATAATGAATAAATAATAGCAATAAGTTAGAAATATTTACACCTGAATTTTTTATTGTTGGCTCTAAATCTCTACTAGATGCCCCAATGACCAAAATAAACCCACCCATATACAGTAGATACAAAAAATATCAACATATGAAGTATAAATTAATAAAGAAATAAACTAACTAACTAAACTACAAAACGTATATAGTAGCATCATGAAACAAATTGATAAAATTACAACTAACGGGATTGATAAAAAAATACTCACATAGCAGATAAGGGATATCCTCAAATGTAGATAGAAAAGAGAACGAAAGAGGCAAATAGTGCAAGGATTTTTTTCCAGAAAATTAAAAGCCTAAATGTCATTTTCACAAATTTTTAATTTTCTACTTTTATAGTAAATTACAGTTATGTGAAGAATTTTTTTTAACACAGTTTATGAGAATTTTTTTTTTGTACAAAATGAGAATGATTTCAATATATTAATAATTAATTTTTTATTAGATTTTAAGCTTATAAAAAATTGTTTATATATATATATATATATATATATTATATATATATATATATATATATATATATATATATATATATATATATATATATATAATATATATATATATATATATATATATATATATATATATATATATATATATATATATATATATATATATATATATATATATATATATATATATATATATATATATATATATATATATATATAGGGACTAAAATAAAAAACACGCTAATTTACAAGGATGATAAAAATATATAAGCCCAAAATTTTTTCATCCCCAACCTTCATAGAAGCAACCAGAATTAAGGTGCAGAGGAAGAAGAAACATTGCAAAAGGAGGAAGAAGAAGTTGTAAAATCATTTGGCTTCAGAACTACAATTGCAATGGTATTGAAGAGAGGAAGAAGAAGGAAATGGTGTTAAAGATAGAAAGAAGAAGTTACAATATCATTCAAATTTTGGATTTCATCTTACATGTTACTTATATCCATTATATACATATTGTTGTACCCCAAAATTTCCCTCTCAATTCTCAAGGCATCTCTCACAATGATTCTCAAAATTCAAGCTTGCACAAGTACATTGGGATTTTCCAGCACCAGAATTAAAAGGAAACTATCAAAAAGGGAGAGAACAGATAAAAATAAAATTTTGACAAATTTGGAGGAAAATAGGTCTCCTTCGATTCAGTCCCCTTCGATTGGACTTTGCACCTTCTTCGATTGCTCAAAAGTTGCTTCTAACGTGCCTCTTTCGTCTGGGCATGTGACTTCTTGTTGTAGGCTTCGTTTGTGTCTTCCACTGCCTGCATGTTTGTTTCATTTGGACAAGCTTCGATGGGATAAAATAACCATCTCTATGCATCCTTCGAATCCACTTACACCAAGGGCCTCTTGCAGACTTTTCCTCTCACAAGTTTTGTTTGAGCCAAGAGATATCTTCATACAAGATTTGACTAAGTTCTTGCTTCCTTTGAAAGAACACCCTTCGAATCAGAAATCAGGAACTTCCCTCATGCTAAAAGGAAATGACTCCCCCTTATGTTTGTTTCGATCCACATGCTTCGCTTAGGAAACATGCTTCCTTCCAACACGAGCTTTCGATTGGGCGATATGTTTTCTTCAATCCAAGCTTCGATTGGGAATTAGCTTCATTCGAGTAAGCTTGTTTCGACCACAAGCTTCGATTGAGGCAAAGGCTTCCTTCGAACAAATGCGTTTCGATCTCATTCTCCTGCATACAAGCCTTCGTTTGGGAATTCATCTCTGGTCATGCCTGCATGCAAGCTTCAGTTGAGCAAGGGCTTCATGCCACTTGGGTTACATCTTTCGTTTGGATATTGAAAGCTTCCTTCGATTCAGAAGGAAATGATCTTCATACAACTTCAATTGAGTTTTTGTTCCCTTTGAAACAGTGTCCCTTGAATCAGGAAGTAAAGGTCTCCTTTTGGTTTTCTTCAATTTAAAAGTCAATGATCTTCTGAAAGCTTCCTTCGATTCTGAAGTTAATAACCTTCTGAAAAGTGTCATTCGATTGCACCATTCGCCCCTCAATTGTTTGCCTTGGATTCATAAGTTTTCGATTGGATGAATGGCTACCTTCCTGTGACTTTCAAATTCATCTTCATGTATGATTCGAATGCGCCTTCATATCACCTTCGAATCCATCTGTAAACCCTTCAATACGCCATAGTCCTACATTATGACACACAAATTGGTGGTCCATTCGAAGGACTTGCCATAGTTGGTGAATAATTGTTCTCTTACTTTGGAGTCTGGTCAAAGGTTTGGGCCTAAGTTATTAAAGCAAGAAGACTCAAAATGGCATATTCAGCTAAAAAGGGCCATTCGAAGACACACAGTTGGTTCATTCGAAGGATACAACTGGTGAAAACGAATGTTGTGTTGTTCTAGTCTGGTCGAAAGGTTGTAGAAAGATGGAGGATTCGACTCAAAAGACCAAGTTGAACATTTAGACCCATATTCTAGGCTACGTGTTTTCCCTTTTCAGGCCTCAAATCTATGACTGACCATTATACTTAATTGTTTATGCAAGCTAAAATAGGCCTTTACCCATTTGTTATCCAAGACCACTTGCACTTAATAGCATAATACTACCTTTTTGAAAAGTTTGTCTTGAGTCTTGCGCTGTTTTTCCATCAGAATGAAGCAACCCATCTGAACCATTCATCTTGCTTTTATGGCACAAGTGGACACTTACTTTCCAGCTGAGCCTTATTTATTATTATTTCTCCCCAAGCTTCCCAAAATCCTTTCTCTATAAATAGAGAGTTCATTTGCACAAAGAAATGATAGGGAGAGAATAGGAGGGGAATGTATCTTAAAAATTCTCACACACCATAAAATTCTCAAACACTTCAACACTTGTGAAATCACAAAAAACCAGAATCATTGTTACCTCCTTCAATTCTGAAGAACAACACATTCCAGGTTCCTTCGACTCAAGGAGCATCCCACTTGTTCTTTCCTTTGAATCCAACAAAGAAGAATATTTCACTTGTTTTGCTCTTTCGAATCCAGTGTCGAAGGACTACCCCGGGTCTTTTCCTTCGAATCCAGAGGCATTCAAAGCACCGCTTCAAAGTCCAGAACACGCTCCAACCTCCAGCAAGGTAGGTCATTTTTAACCTTTGTCCCTTCGTTTCCATCATAGCATGTAAATAAGTTTTATTTTTTCATTTAAAACATGTACATACTATTTTCTTCTTTTTGTTTTGCTTTCACTCTCTTAATATGTGTCATGGTTAACAATCTTCTTGGCTTTTGCTCTTGGTACATTTAAATACGCTTTAAAGAACTAATCTAGTCTTAAGGTGATGTTGGCATGGCCTTGGGTCATATTGCTATTCAAACTCAAATGAAAGAAACAGGAGACAAAAAAGTTAGAAACGAAGCCTCTGGCTTCCATACTAACCTTCAGACCAAATGAAAGAGCCAGTCGAAATCCAAAATATGCTGGCTTCCAGGCCCCAGTCGAAAGCCAAACTATGTTGGCTTCTAGGCCCCAATCTAAACTCATTCTTTCACCCCTTTTCAGGCAAAGTCGAAGAGAGCCAGAAATGGAAGAATCGAAGGGTTTGCTGCCCTAAGTCGAAAGATCCATTTTCTTCTTGCTTTTACCTTATTTTTGCTTTTATATTTTCATGCAATTAAATATGGTTGTAATAGTGTAGGATTTATTTTTTGCACTCTTTTATTACCTTCATATAAATGTTAAGTAAATTAGGTGTGTATGGCAAGATAAAATCAACAAGTAGACAACCCAAAAATCAAAGACAAAATGCATGCAATCAAATACACTTGCACACATGCACCCTTAGGGAAATTCCACTTGTTGCCTTACAAAAATGGCCATGTTATGCATGTGGGGTGTCTTAGCACAAACAAATCGAAAAAGATCATAGTCCCTCGATGACGCTATCAAAGTTGCCTTTCAAAAGGATCTTAGTCCCTACAGAAAAGTGCTAAGTCATTTCACAACATTGCTATCATGACTATACGATGACCCACGTCTTTCCCTTCACATCCAACGATGAGGCTTCTTATCAAATCAATGGTAAGGTAGCAACATCTAAAGGAGGAGGAAAAACACATCTAAAACCTTTTGAGTAGGTAGATTACTTTTAGTTACTTGCTCAATTTCAAAACAAACATCCTTGCTATTTTTTAAAACAATCACATACACTTTCCAAAACATCTTCAAAACACTTTCCAAACATTGAAATATTTTCAAAAGCTCAACACTTTGCATACATTCTTACGAACGGGAATCATTGCAAAGTTCGCCTAAACGATGACACCTTTTCAAAATACTTTCAAAACCACACAAAAGCATAATTTTCAAACAAAAGCAAGTGATCTAACAAGTAACTAAGAGCCCATGGAAAACCATGGATGGAAAGGGTGCTAATACCTTCCATTTTCATAATCTACCCCCCGAACTCATGAAAAACATCTCAAAAGGTCTTTCCTGTGCTTTTTCCACCTTTGCTTATTAGATAAAAGAAAATTCGGTAGCGACTCTTGCTAAATCGCGACATTTGCAAACACAAAATGCAAAACCCCAAGTCAGTTCTCCCACCGTTTCACAGAACTGGCGACTCTGTTGGGGAATTTCTTCAAAAGTGGGGTTACCTTAGGGTTAGATCACATTTACTTGCTTACATTGTTTGATTTGCTTGCTTTACATTTTGGTTTTTTGTTTGAGTTTTTTTTAAAATCCTACACCCAGATTTGGGGACACCTTTTAGGTAAGTAGCAATAAACTGTGAGGGAACTGTGCGGGGTATACCGACATGGTTGAAGTAGTAGCTACGTTGATGTGGCACTTTGGTTGGTACCGGTAACCCTTGAGTCAGTCAAAGAGAGTACGGGGCCGCCGTGTGGTGTAATAAAGCATCAACTAATCTTAGAACCTTACTTGACCAACTTGGCCATTAGGACGTAGTGAGATGATCGGCTTTGGTGCAATCCGAAGTTGGTTGATACTCGATGCTACGCTCATTGAGGTTTGACTCTTGAGTTTTGTTTGGTTGCGAGTCAGTCGCTTATTGAACGAAACTTGGGGAAAAGATCAGTGATATTGAGATCCCTTAGAACCCGGTTACTTTTAACTAGGACAGATTGAGCCAACTAAAACTTCAAGAGGGTACTTACCTACAAACTCCATGCAAGCCTAAAACTAAGGATTTGTTTGCTTTGTGTGAATATGATTAATATAAATTTGCTTACCTCCCATATCTGTTCATAACATCATAACATCATACCATAGCATCTTCAATACCCATTTCAAGGATCTTGAGGGTTTTTGATGTAGGGTCACGTTGAACTAGACGTCTCGCAAGGGGCAAGAGGATTTATTTTCCTCTAACCAAACGACGTAAAAGATCAAGTACAACAACTTGAGTCAAGGGCTATGACCCACTTGACATGGTGAGCTTAATTCTCGTGGAAAGACATCCACCGACACAAAGTTCTCTAATCAAAGTTGTTGATCAAAGTTCAATCTTTAACTTTTTCTTGTGTTTACCACGTGAGATCCTTGAAAACATGCATCCCCATATCATGCATCATATCATGACATGTTTCTTCCATACAGGTCTCTTTATCTTTCTACTGTTTATTTCAGTAAGATGGATATGGAACAAACGGTGAAAGATCTCCAAGCACAAAATGCTCAATTCCAACAAATGTTTCTAACTATAGCTAAGGGGCAAGAGGACATGAAGACTCTTCTTCTCAAAGACAAGAAGAAAGTAATTACTAATAAAAAATGAGAGATGATGATGGAGTTAGTGGGATGAAGTTAGTGAATTTATTATTAATTTTAATTTAATATTAATTTATTATTATATTTTTTAATAATTGTGTGGAAGTTATAAATCTTAATTTAAAAATATTTTAGAAAAATATAATCGATGTAGTTTATACTTTATTAAAATTTTCTTATAAAATAAAGCATTAAATTACTAAAATTTATTAAATTTAATAAAATAAATAAAAAATTTGTGGAAGTAAAATAAAAGAGATTGTAAATTTAAACTATGATTTTACCGTTTTGTTACTACAGTGAAGTGGACTATATAATATAACATGTTATAGTAAATAATTATTAAAAATATAGCAATTTAAACCATAATTAATTAATATTTTACGTATCATTATTGTGTATTTTAATTTTTTATAAATAATTTTAAAATTTTATATATTTTTATTTAACGAATATTTATAAAAAAAATTTAAATATTTTGTTTGAATAATTTCTCATAAATTTAAATCTATTTTAAATACTTTTTCATAAAAAATAATTTTTTTAAATTTTTTTAAAAAAATGATTTTAACTATATTTTAATCTTATTAATATATATTCATATTACTAGATTTCAAATTTAATTTTTTAATTAATAATTTTTTAAAAAATATTTTTAAATATTTTATGAATATTTTAAAATGTGCTTAAATAAAAAAGTTATCATTTTAAAATGAAAAAAAAAGTGTCCATATCCAATCTAATAAGATTTGATATTATTGTTTAACTTGACACAACATTCAGTGTCAATTAACCATTTCTACTAGTAATAAATTATATTTAATTTAAATTTTTAATTTTTATTTATTTATTTAAGTGCTTTTATGCATCAAAAGTTTATTTCTTCACTTCTTCAATAGTATTGCATCAAAAGTCTGATAACAAATTAGCTAAAACTTCGAGACTAACATAACGAATTGTATGGTAGACTTGCACATTTATTACAACTTAGGGGATAAATAATGTGGTTCGATGTTTGAATTTGAAATTTGAAAGTTTTGAAATTTGAAAGTTTTGAAAATTGAATAACTAGGTCACAAATATGATTCGCAGACATACCGCCTAGTGTAATTCTTGGTTCACAATATCTCTATATATTATGTATGTTCTCAACCGATGTTTTTTGTAATAGTGTAAAAAATGCTAAGATTCAAATTTTCGATTCACACAGATGTTTTAGCAGGTAATAGCCCCAGGATATTTCACATTATTCCTGGCCTATGAAGTTTGCGATACCATGTATAATTGATATGTATATGTATGATGTTTAATGGAAATTTTGTTGATATGATACATGTTTTACAGTGACAGAACCGACTGTTTAATATGCTGGTTTTTGTATTTTTTGTTCGCAAATGTCACGGTAAGCAAGAGTCGCCACCGTCTTTTCTTTTATCCAACAAAGGAAAGGGTGAAAAGAACAGAAAAAGACCTTTTCGAGATGTTTTCTGAGTAAGGGGGTAGATTATGGAAAGGGAAGGTGTTAGCACCCTTTCCATCTGTGGTTTTCCACGGGCTCTTAGAGGTTTGCTCATTTTTCAAAATGCTTTTGTGCTTTGTATTTGAAAATGTTTAGAAAGATGCCTTTGTGCGGCGATTTGCTTTGTGTTTAACTCTTGTATCGGTCCCCAAGAATGTTAACAAAGCAAATGTTTTAAAATTGTTTTTGAAAAGTGGTTTTCTGTGTAAGTGCAAAAAAAGTATTTTTTTTGAGCAAGCTTCTATCAGTTATCTATTTTATTACTCGAAAAGGGTTATTCTCTTCCTCTTTTCCTTTAGACAGTGATATCCTACTATTAGTGAGTAGGTAGCCTTGTCGTTCGATGTTTTGAGGAACAATCGAAGGGATGTTATAGTCACGAAGGCAATTATGGAGATGCTTTAGCAATTCTGTTTTTAGGGACTAGATCATTTACCGAGAAGGAAATTGTAGGGTCATCGAGGGACTATGATCTTTTGATTTTTACGGGTCTTTGCTAAAGCATTCCTGCCTCATGACTGTTTTTTAAAGGCAACTAAAGTGGGCGTACCTTAGAGGTGTATATGTGCAAGTGTGTTGTGTTTAAGTTATTTTATCTTTAAACATTTAGGTGTTCTACCGTTTGTTTTCAGATTTTGTCATGCATGTCTAATTATTAGTAGTTAATATGAAAAGAAGTAAAAAGAAAGTGCAGAAAATAGAGGTCATACGCTATTACAATGCTTCGAGGAGGGGATTTACATTATACAAGGATAATGGGGGAATAAAAGCAATAAATATTCTAATTTATCTATTACAACCGGTATGCAGATACAATAATAGTAAAAATACAAAAATCAAATAAACGCGCGCAAAATAAAAGAAAATATTTTTGTTGTTTTTTTCTCGGTATAAAAGAAAATAAGACCTAAGTCTATTTAATTTTAATTTTAACAAAAAAAAGATGTTAAAAATAATTAACTAATTTATTTAAAAAAATTAATTTAATTGGAAAAAACAACTAGCCTAATATTTTTGTGATTTTAATTTTAATGTTAATTAAAAAGATAAATAGAAGTCAATGAAAACAAAAATAAAATGCAAGAGGGATCCTTCGATCCAGGGGAAAAAAGGAGCTTCGACCCAGGGAGGGAATGGAAGCTTCGATCCAGAGAGGGTCGTGGTCCTTTCGATTGGGCCAGGAAGTGGACATGAATAACCTTCGATCCAGGGAGGGGGATTGCCCTCCGATCCTGGGAAAGATGAACAACATGTGTAAGGTTTTATGCAAAAACTGCAGGATGTCTTTCGTTGATTTTCTAGGAAATACTAAAGTATACATTAGTGCAGTTATTGATTAGATTTAGACTTTTAAGAAAACTGGAGTTGTAATTGTTAGTTTGACTGAGGTTGTATTGAATCCTTTGAGACACGAAACTTAACTTTTTTACGCTTTTGTTTCACTTGTTTTCATGGTCTTGGTATTTTTTATTGCCTTACAAGCAATTTAAGATCAAAACGTGAACCAAAAAATGATTAATCAAAGACAGAACTCAAGAGAGAAACTGATTCAAAATAACCAATTAATTTTAATAAACTACAAGGGTTTGAATTTGATGAAAGCTCGATACAAGACCATAACAACAACAGAAAACTTTGTTAAATTAGTATTGTAGTAATCACTATGGAATTGATAGTTCTGTAACAATATATAGAAATAAGTGTGGAAAATAATCAACACACTTTCAATTTCTCTTCGGGAAACAAGTGCACTAAATAATTTATTGAAGTGTTTGATATATAGTGGTTTGGTTCATAAATCAAAGAGAACTAAATAATTACCAATAATGATTCATCTACTAGCCTTGACAAGAAATTTTATTGGTCAAAAAGTTGTTTGACTGACTTGTAGCAAAAGGTAGTAGAAGCAACTCCTATTTTCTGTGAAATACAGTCTGAAGTTTCAGTTTCCATGAATCCAGTTTAATGGAAGATCAAAGAAAAATTAAAAGCTACTACAAAAGTTCAAAGATACTAAAAATTATAAGGGGGTGATGGATGATATTAAACAATTTTTCATGTTCATGAGTTCATTTATGTATCAGCGGGTCATTAAGTTCTTTCATGTGTCTACAAGATCTAGAGAATTCATTTAATATTTTTGGATACACCATTTATTTAATGCAATTCTTTATGCATATATAGACGTTCCGTGTATTAAGAACAATATAGATCTAAATAGAACCATCACTTCTTTTGTCGCCAACATATTGGAATACATAGACATAAATCAAGAGCAAATAATAATAAGTAATATAAATTATAATTCTAAGAGATACACTAATATAATCTCAAATACATTTTCTAATATCCCAATAATTTTATGAACTAAAAGTTACTGTTAGTGGCTGAGTACCCTAATAAAGTTCAACTGATAAAGCTTTTCCTTATTGAAACTCATGACAACTTGCTTGTGTTTATACATGCATCACAATGAACATTTGAATGATAGTTCAAAATAGGAAACTCTTTAACATAATTAAACTTCAAATTTCAACTATTAGAAGTTATGTTAGTAGCTGAGTACCCTAATAAATTTCAATTTATTTCCCTTTTAAACATGCATCACAATGAACATCTAAATACTACTTCAAAATAGGAAATTCTTTGACATAATTAAACTTGATAACCTTAGAGATTAATCTATAGCTGGCATGCCTTAATACCATTGCCAATGATTCTAACTTTCTAATTTCCTACAAAAGTCATGTTTCTTCAATCCTTGAGCATTATACTTTTAAACTTATGCTTTTGTACCATAATATGATGTGAACATCCATTGTCAAGTGGTTGTTTTTTATAAGAAATATATTATTGATAAGGGAAGTAAAGGGGTACTCCAACCCTTAGAAATAACGAGAGATCACTAGAGAGATGCCAAACACGAGAAAATAAAAATAATGTATGAATTCAAACACGAGAAAAATGAGTAGTTTTTAAATTATATTTTGAGTATAAAAACGTGTGTACCACACACGTTCGCATGTGAATGCAAGGTAACATATTACTACCGTGTGAACAGACGAGTAACCAGGTCAAAATCTGTGTGAATGCATGAGTAACAAACCAGTAACGTGTGAATGCATGAGTATCCAGGCTAAAATCCTTGTGGACGTACGAGTAACACACCAATATCGTGTGAGTGCACGGGTAACCCGACCAAAATTTATGTGAACGCGCGAAATATTACATATATGAATTCAAACATGAGAAAAATATGTTGTTTTTTTATTTATGTATCTAATATTTTTATTTTGAAATTATTTTTAATTTCAAATACAATTATTTTTAAGATAATATATGAATAATATATATATATATATATATATATATATATATATATATATATATATATATATATATATATATATATATATATATATATATATATATATATATATATATATATATATATATATATATATATATATATATATATATATATATATATATATATATATATATATATATATATATATATATATATATATATATATATATATATATATATATATATATATATATATATATATATATATATATATATATATATATATATATATATATATATATATATATATATATATTTGATGTCTTTTAAAAAAAAATTGGAAAATTAATGCAATTTTCTTTTTATTTAAAAAAATGTCTATCATTTAAATATTTATCTTTGATTAACTTATATATTTATCTTTGACTGATTTTTTTATTTTTCCTTTTTTACAATTAAATTTAAATATTTTCTAGTTTATTTGAATTTCAAAACCAAAATGGTGACAATTCAGTGGTCAAAACCAGTACCCGTGCGGACGCACATATATCCTACTAGTTTTGAATATATATTGTAGAATGCTTGCTAATTTTTTTCTAAAGCGCCCTTTTGAGATTTAACAACAATTTCAATTCGCTTCTTTCTTTTCCGCTTTTGATGACCAGAAAGTTGTTTTCTAAGCAACGTTTCAAAAACTTAAAAAGCACAAACAAAAATCCTATAAATATAATGAATAAATAATAGCAATAAATTCGAAATATTTACACCTGAATTTTTTATTGTTGGCTCTAAACCTCTACTAGATGCCGCAACGACCAAAACAAACTCACCCCTATACAGTAGATACAAAAAGTATCAACATATGAAGTATAAATTAATAAAGAAATAAACTAACTAACTAAACTACAAAACGTATATAGTAGCATCATGAAACAAATTGATAAAATTACAACTAACGGGATTGATAAAAAAAATACTCACATAGCAGATAAGGAATATCCTCAAATTTAGATAGAAAAGAGAACGAAAGAGGCAGATAGTGCAAGGATTTTTTTTCCAGAAAATTAAAAGCCTAAATGTCATTTTCACTAATTTTAAATTTTCTACTTTTATAGTAAATTACAGTTATGTGAAGAATTTTTTTTTTAACACAGTTTATGAGAATATTTTTTTTTTACAAAATGAGAATGATTTCAATATATTAATAATTAATTTTTTTTATTAGATTTTAAGCTTATAAAAAATTGTTAATATATATATATATATATATATATATATATATATATATATATATATATATATATATATATATATATATATATATATATATATATATATATATATATATATATATATATATATATATATATATATATATATATATATATATATATATATATATATATATATATATATATATATATATATATATATATATATATATATATATATATATATATATATATAGGGACTAAAATAAAAAACACGCTAATTTACAAGGATGATAAAAATATATAAGCCCAAAATTTTGTCATCCCCAACCTTCATAGAAGCAACCCAGAATTAAGGTGCAGAGGAAGAAGAAAAATTGCAAAAGGAGGAAGAAGAAGTTGCAAAATCATTTGGCTTCAGAACTACAATTGCAATGGTATTGAAGAGAGGAAGAAGAAGGAAATGGTGTTAAAGAGAGAAAGAAGAAGTTACAATATCATTCAAATTTTGGATATCATCTCTCATGTTACTTATATCCATTATATACATATGCATTACAATTATTAAACAATGAACACAAGTGACTTATTGGTAAAAGCAATGTTGCTTGAACCAAAGAGAGTAGGTTTGAATTCCATATTATGCAAAAATATTGATTTTCAACATTTTAACATTCAAACAATTAAATAATAATAAATGAACCTAGGTAGAATATATCAAATAAAAATTAAATATTAAACATGTCAACTAAGTAAACGTTAGTCGACATATAGGGATCTACACAAAAGAATCTCGCTCCCTTATAAGGATGAAAATACTATTTAAGCTTAGTCAAAAATGTGTGTGTGTGTGTATTAAAAAAAAATATTTGGTGCCCTTAAAAGCGGATGCCCTATGCCATCGCTCCTCCCAAACACCCTCTAGGACCCCCCCTGTTGCCAACACATCCATCCACAAGAAGCTCTCTATATATTTTCCCATAAAGTTAAAATTTGCAATATATACCATTTAAAATGCATATCTCTTTCATAAAGTTCTCTTTCTGAAGAAAGCATTATCCATGAAAACATTTCCTCAAGATATTGAAGTCATGTTTGAAACAGATCTTTGAGATGAATTTCAAGTGCAGGATTTTTTTTTTGATGTTTGAAACAAATAGCTCCTTAGAAATTGAATGCATGTAAATTATTAAACTTGAAAAGAATTGACGCAAAGGGTATCACTACGCCAAAAATAAGCTTTAGCATCACACATACGAAAGCGCTTTTAGGAAAAAGCGCTGCTATAGCTATTAAAAAAAATTCGCTTAAAAAAAGCGCTTTCTAAGGGTACCTTAAGAAAGCGCTTTTCAAAAGCGCTGCTAAAGGTCACCCTTAGAAAGCGCTTTTTGAGAAGCGCTGCTATAGGGTGCCTTTCAGAGGGAACCTAAGAAAGCGCTTTTCAAAAGCGCTGCTAAAGGTCAGCCTTAGAAAGCGCTTTTCAAAAGCGCTGCTAAATCTGGCCTTTAGAAAGCGCTTTTAAAAGCGCTGCTATAGGGTATGATACGAAAGCGCTTTTTTATGAAAAAGCGCTGTTATACATGACCATTAGAAAGCGCTTTTAAAAGCGCTTTCGTAGGTTGTTTTATAATAAAATTTTAATGTTTTTGATTAAAGCTGTGTGTTCGTACTGTACGTGGCTCTTGTGTTTCCTCCTCTCTTCCAACGTCCCAAACCCTTTCGCTCCTGTTCCTTCTTCGTCCAAAGCAATTTTTCACGGTAGCCACCATCGTCAACTCTCATCGCCGCCGCACGAGTCGTCCCTCTCTTCACAAGGTTCGTTGATTATTATTTTCTTCTCATTTACAGTGTATTGGGAGTTGTTGTTTGTTTGATGATTTTTGATGATTATTTTCTTCTCATTTACAGTGTATTTTCTTCTCGTTGATTATTAATATGTTATGTTCATTTTGAGTTAATCTTGAATGAATTAAACTTGGTGTTGATTTTGATTGTTCCTAATTTTGTTTTAAAACATGTTGGCTTTGAATTTGTGATGACATTGTGTGATTTGGTTTTGAATGACGAACTCGGTTATGGTATTGTTGTTTATCGTGTGCACATGGAACACTTGTTTGAGATGAGTTTTATTGAGCATTATTAGGATTACATAGTTGTTTCCCGGAATTTGGTTCGGTTGATTTTAGCTTACTTTGAGCTTGATTTTTCATATCATGAACTTGAATTGGATAAGAGCTTGAATTTTTGGTTCCCGTTAGGTGATTATGTTTTAAAAGTTATTGAGCGTTTATTGAATAATCGGGCACGGAATATATTCTTGGAAGCCATAGTGACATACAAAATTCTTGTTTCATTGATTAGCAGGCACAGTTAGTGTTTCTCATTCACACTAGTTGGACGACAGGTAATTGTTATTCCCGATTAAGGCTCTCTGTCTTTTGATGTTTGTTTAATGTGTTTTGGAAATTAATCGGTTTCTTTAACTTCTTCAGGACCTTCCGATTCAGAGCAACATATCTCACCGGAGAACTCAAACGTGTCAAATCTTCAGAAAACAAGAGAATCGTCAGGTGATTGTTTCTTCTTTTCAATCTATACAAAATATTTTCTTCAATTGATTAGACACTTAATAATGAGTTCAATACCAAAGACAATAGCACAAAATAGAAGGAAATGTAAGAAACCTTCATGTATGAATGCACTTAAATCGACAGTACAAATGAACGTTGTTGTTGTGTATTGCAATTGAAAGCACCAATAGATATTGTAGAGGTATTGTAGAGGTATTGTAGAGGTTTTACGAATTAATACAATAAAGTTGCATCTACGAAAGATATTATTGTATAAAATCTTTTTACCTTGTCAATGAATTAACATAATAAAGTTGCATCTTTTTACCTTCACTGAATTTCTTTGTACATGAGATGTGAGAGAAAAATGATTCTGCAGATTTGATATTATTAGATAGATCAAGAAATTTTTGCAATTTTAGGTTAGGAAAATGGAATACGGTTCAGTTTGGATGGAAAAAGTACAAGGGTACGATTCTGAAAGAAAATGAAAACGCGATAGAATTTGGAAAATGGGTATATAGGAACATGGTGGCTGGTGGAGAACGGTCGTGGAATTTGAGCGAGGTCGGTTCTTATGACCGTCGTAAGACATGAAATGTGACTTGTACCTTCCGCCCAAGGGATTCTATATATTTTGCCTTTACATAACCAAAAAATTGACGACGGTTGGCTCTTACGGCCGCAAAAATCATCGTAGATAATGGATTAGGGCACTTTTTCAATAAATGTCGCAAATTATGTGTAAATTCAATTTTTTTCTTTTAAGTTAATTTTTATTATCTCAATTTCATTGAAATTAAGGGAAGGTGTGCCCTTAGATCGATAGGAGAACTCCTTAAACAAATTTATCTCTCCTTCTCTTTCACTCATTTTTATTGTAAATTGTGAATTCATTGATTGTGCAATCAACATATTGAGATAATTTTCTTATCAATAATATTTTAAACAATTTTTTGTTGATTTGATTGTAATCTATAAAATTGAAATTGATTTTTCATAACAACAAAACCAAAGAAAAATCTGATTAAAATTGATTTCACACCAAGTGTTCGACAAATTGATTAAGTTAAGTTTTTGTTTAGCTCAGATTGACTCAGAAACCGTAAACCATGGATAAGACATGGATGTATTCCAATCGATTGTCGAAAGAGTACGAGAACGGGGTATCGGAATTCGTTAAGTTTGCTGTTGCGCACGCCGAAGACCCCGGTCGAATGACATGTCCTTGTTTGTGTTACTGTTATGGGAATCGAGTTGACGCGGTTCAGTTGGCATCGCATCTAATACGGTATGAAATTGATAGAAGTTATACATGTTGGAATATGCATGGTGAGAAAAGTGACGGGAATGATGAATCGGGGGATAATATGACTTATGCTTCAAACGACAATGGCACAGATACATACGATTATGATCGAGTTGAAGAGATTGCAGAAGCGCTTGAAGAAGATCTTAATGATTGTCCCAAAATGTTCGAGAGGTTGGTAAGCGATGCAGAGAAACCGTTGTATAATGGTTGTACAAAATTCACAAGATTGTCTGCGGTATTAAAGTTGTACAACTTAAAGGCGGGCAATGGATGGTCGGATAAAAGTTTCAGAGTTATTAGCCCTTATGAAAGATATGCTACCAGAGGCTAATGTTCTCCCCAATCGAACGTATGAGGCCAAAAAGATGTTGTACTCTATTGGCATGAGCTATGACAAGATACATGCCTATCCAAAAGATTGTGTTTTGTTTCGAAACGAGTATGCATCGTTAAATGAGTGTCCTAAATGCGGTGCCCCTCGATATAAGAAAAAGTTGTCTCCGGCAAAAGTCTTATGGTATTTTCCTATAATTCCGAGATTTAGACGGATGTGTCATAGTGAAACCGATTCAAGACATTTAACTTGGCATGCAGATGAAATATTTGTTGATGGAAAGTTTCGACATCCGGCAGATTCACCACAGTGGATGAAAATTGATAATGATTATCCTGAATTTGGAAAAGATGCAAGAAACCTTCGCTTGGCATTGTCTACTGATGGAATGAACCCACACGGTATTCAAAGTATCTCGCATAGCACATGGCTTGTAATTCTTATGATTTATAACCTACCTCCGTGGCTATGTATGAAGCGTAAGTACATGATGTTATCTATGTTAATTTCTGGGCCTAAACAACCAGGAAATGACATAGACATATATTTGGAACCTTTAATCAAAGATTTGAAGATTTTGTGGGAGAACGGTGTGGAGGTTTATGATGGGTATAGGAAAGAAAGTTTCAACTTGAGGGCGATGTTGTTTGGAACAATTAACGATTTTCCAGCCTACGGAAATCTATCCGGGTATAGCATTAAAGGTGAAAAAGTGTGTCCTATCTGTGAAGATGGAACCGATACGACGCGATTGAAACTTTGTCAGAAGAATGTCTTTCTCGGTCATCGTAGATTCTTAAATTCTAAACATCAATATCATGGATGGAGAAAAGCGTTCAAAGGAGATACCGAACAACGTAGAGCTCCGCCTGGATTGACAGGTGATCAATTATTTGAAAAGGTGAAAGATGTGAGTATTCAGTTTGGCAAGCCTTTTGCACATAAAGTTGTTACAGGTGGGTGGAAGAAGAGGTCGATTTTTTTTGAATTGCCATATTGGAAATCTTTGTACGTAAGACATTTTCTTGATGTTATGCATATTGAAAAAAATGTATTTGACAGTGTTATTGGTACGTTACTCAATATAAAAGGGAAGTCTAAGGATGGTCTTAAAGCAAGGGAGGACATGGTAGAGATGGGAATAAGAACTGAATTGGGACCCGTGAAAAAAGGAACACGAACATATCTACCACCTGCTGTTTACACTCTATCCAGAAAGGAGAAAAAAATATTGTGTAAGTTCCTAAGTGAGGTTAAAGTTCCAGAAGGCTACTCATCAGATATTAGAAGACTTGTGTCTATGCAAGACCTCAAGTTAAAGAGTTTAAAGACGCATGATTGCCATGTTATAATGGAACATTTTCTACCGATAGGTATACGTTCTATTCTTCCAGAAAAAGTAAGAAGTGCAATAACTAAACTGTGTTTTTTCTTCAAGTCAATTTACAGCAAGGTGATCGATCCTGAGATCTTACCAACATTGCAAAAAGAAATAGTTGTTACTTTGTGTGATCTTGAAATGTATTTCCCTCCCTCATTTTTTGACATAATGGTTCATCTTGTCGTTCATCTTGTCAAAGAGACACAACTGTGCGGACCAGCTTATATGAGATGGATGTACCCTACTGAACGTTATATGAAAATATTAAAAGGGTATGTGAAAAAACGAAGTCGACCAGAGGGTTGTATTGCTGAACGATATATTGTTGAAGAAGCGATTGAGTTTTGTACTGAATATCTGTCAAATGTTCAATCAATTGGACTCCCCAAATCTCACATTGTTGAAAAAAAAGAAGGTAAGAAGCTAATTGGAAATAAAGTTGTGACAGTATCAATGGTCGAACGGGATCAAGTGCATTTGTATGTTCTGCATAATGAGCTTGAAGTTGAGCCGTATGTTGAAATTCACAAGGGTGTTCTTCGAGGTTTAAATCCGAATAGAAATGAGAATTGGATTGTACGAGAGCACAATCGGAGTTTCATACCATGGTTTAAGGAACATATTTATTCAAAGTATCATTCAGATCATGCTTCAGTAACAGAAAGATTGAGATGTTTAGCATACGGTCCAAGTTTAATTGTGTTTTCTTATAGCGCATATGCAATTAATGGATACACATTTTATACAAAAGAACAGGATGACAAAAGTACTATGCAAAATAGTGGTGTCACCTTGATCGCTGAAGCAATGCATATATCAAGTGTGAAGGACTTAAACCCAAAATTTGCAAACCTGTCATATTTTGGGGTTATCGAGCGCATTTGGATGTTTGATTACGAGAAGTTTCAGATTCCTATATTTGGTTGCAAGTGGGTTGAAAATAATAATGGCATACGAATGGATAAGTCAGGTTTTTTGCAAGTGGATCTTAATAGGGTGGGGTACAAAGATGAGCCTTTCATTCTAGCCTCTCAAGCTAAACAAGTGTTCTATGTCAATGATCCGACAAGTACGAAATGATCTATAGTGCTACTATCTAACAAAGTAATTGATGAAAGCATTGGAGATCAAAGTGATATTGGTGTTGACATTGAATCTTTAACCATAACTGATCAAAATGATAATGAATCATGTATTAGAAACGATCATAATGAGGGTATTTGGATCAATCCAACTGTCCGCGTTGTTAAGAGACGAGTAGAACACATTCCTACCAAGAAAAGAAAGAGACCTTAGTGAAAAGGATAATAGTATATATAACTTGCCATTTCATTTTTATATTTGTCATTTAATTTTAATTTGCCATTTCATTTTTATTTGTCATTTCATTTTTATATTTGTCATTTCATTTTTATTTGCTATTTCATTTATATTTGTCATTTCATTTTAATTTGCCATTTCATTTTTATTTGTCATTTCTTTTTTATATTTGTCATTTCATTTTAATTTGCCATTTCATTTTTATTTGTCATTTTATTTTTATATTTGTCATTTCATTTTTATTTGACATTTCATGTTTATTTTTTTTCATTATTACAGGTCAAATGGCTAGTAATCAAGATAATGCAAATGCTCCTGAAAATGCTCCTGAAAATACTCAAGAAAATACTTCAGAAAAAGATATTACACGAGGTATTACTATTATGAGGGGAATCATACGTGATAGAGATAGAGGAGTAACCTATAATGTAGAATGGAATGATAATGACCAATTAATTGGGTCTAATGCTGCAAAGTTGACAAGCTACATTGGTACGCTTGTTCGTATACACATTCCGATCACCACTCCTAGATGGAAAAGAGGAGAGTTGGATGAGGCTAAGGAGAAAGTTTGGACTGAGATAAAGGTACATATATGGTTTTTGTTATTTGCTTTATCTTGACGATAATATGTGTTTAAATTTCTTTTACTAACACACTTTAAGCGTATGTTTTTTTGTAGAGGTCTTTTAACATTGAAGATACCCGTAAAAAGTATATAATGGGTTTGGCTGGAAAAAGACACAGAGGGTGGAGAACATTTTTAACCAACAAGTATCTTAAAGATGATGAAGGAAATTTTCTTGAAGAGGATCAGGAACGTCCAAAGAAGTATGAGAACTTCATTACACCTGAAGAATGGGTTGGTTTTGTAGGCCAAAGAAGAGATGATAATTTCAAGAAAGTGAGTGCTATAAATCGCGAGAGAGCGTCAAAACCCGCATATCCATACAAAAAAGGGCGTTTGGGATATGCTCGCTTAGAGGAAAAAATTGTAAGTAAATATAAACTCTACGATCTTATTAATTTTCTCAATGTGTTATATAGTTGATGATCTTAAGACCTCCGTCATTGTGTAGTTAGAAGAGACGAAAAGTGACGCAACATTACTACCGACACATTTGTTGTGGAAGGAAGCCCGTGTGGGCAAGGATCAAGCTGTTAATCCCGATATTCAACATGTGTATGATGAATGTGTAAGTATAAGATTGTGTCTTTAGTTAAATCAATTAATGTTTATTAATATTTAAGTAATTTTTTATCTCCACTAATAATTTTTTATATGTAATTGAATTACAGGAGACCTTGTCCCAATCGGTATCCCCAGGTGAGGATCCTCACGATACCAGGAGCGTACTTAGTCGAGCACTAAATATTGCTGAGTATCCGGGTCAGGTGAGGGGTAAAGGTCATGGTGTGACTCCAACCTCTTTGTATAAGCATCCAAGGAGAAGAAATCCTAGCAATGCAGAAGTGATGCAAACATTGCAGGATTTACAAGCTCAAGTTCGTGAATTACAGAAGGATAAAGAGAGATATATGGCGGAAAAGAGCAGTTCACACTTGAAAGAAACTAGTGACAAAGCTAGTATCAACTTTCAGCATAAATTTCCCGAGGTAATTTTCAATATATATCCGTTATTACTATAGAATATTTTTAGTCACTTCTAACGGTTATTATTGGTTTAGGGCATTTCATCTTGCCAGCTCTACCTATCGTCACCGACTTATCGACTAGTTGGCAAGGGAAAAGTCCATAACAGTTCGGGAGACTTACTTCATAATAGACTGCTTCCGGATGGTCACATGAAAGTATCAGTTGACATTGCTTTAGATATGGATGCATTGCTGCCGGTACCTGACATTGTTGCTGAGACCACATTGCTGTGAGATGCAATTGGATCTTTTGTTGCATGGCCATCTAACCTCATTTTCATAGATGATCAGGTATGTTGAAAACAATTATGAATATTTAAGTCTTCAACTGTCAGTTCTGACCTCAGTTATTTCCACGGTAATTATAGACTCCTACAACACCCGCATCTAAGGGTAAAGGGATTTTGCGGCACGACGAGTCTGACGTATCACCAAAAGAGGTACGTTTAAAGTGTTAATTATTAGATCCGAATAAAAAACTGCATAATTTTATAATTTAACCGAGTTTATATGATTTTTAGGTACCTTTTCATGGGTCACAACAAGTGAGCCAGAAAATCATTGGCGTACCACCCAAGAAAAGGGTGCCTACTAGATTTTTCCCTCGATACCGGCAGTGTCTTGAAACAATAGTGGGAACAACAAATTTGATGGATGGTGGTATTCGTCAAATTGATATGGATCAAGGTATTTTTGGTTTTCCTTGCACAGAAATAATTGGACATGAGGACGTGGAACAGATTTTCCGTCATAAAGAATTGGGGGTCAGTATTATGCACGCATACATCCGGTAACCCCATCTTTATATTATGTAATTAGCTGAAATCTTTTTTAAACATTTTCAATGAATATACTCTAATATTAATTATGGTTCTATTTAAGGTTGTTATATGACAAATTGATGCGCGGGAATCAATTGTCAAACAGATTCCATTTTGTGTCTTTCTCCCGTGTCAGCGGAGCGACAATTGGTAGGGAACCGGATTCAGTAAGAGAGCACTTAGTCGAAAGATTCATGGCAACTGGCAGTACAGAAAGCTTATATCTTTGGGCGTATAATACTATTCCTACATGGTTAGATTTTCATTCTAAATTCATTTTAATATTTGTAATTTTTGCGTAGAAAAATTTCTTCTAAACTGTTGTTTTAATTTATAGACGTCACTGGTTGTTGGTTGCTATCAATCCTATAAAAGAAGTGGTCTATTATCTGAATTCGGTTGACGGTGATTGGACAAATTATCCAGATATGAAATTAATGATTGATACGTAAGTGAGATTATTCTAAATATTTATGTGTATTTATGTATTTAATTATTTCTGTGACATTGTTCTAAATATATATTTTTAATTTTGTTAGAGCGATACAAGTATTCCGGTGTCAAAGAGAAGCTCAGGTACGACGGTCTAAATCAAACAACATTAATTGGATCAAAGTGCAGGTATATTAATTTCCACTATTTTGATTATAATATTTACGCTATTTGATAAAACAATACAACTATATATTCTTATTTGTTTTTCTATGTAGTGTCCTCAACAACAAAACGGTATAGATTACGGATACTTCGTTATGCGGTTTATCAAAGAAATCATTCAACTGAATCAAATAGAGATTCCAGTCACGGTATGAATTTATAACTTAGAATTTGTTTTATTATTTCTCGGATATTCCATATAATTTTTTACTTTTAACTAAATCATGCATATTATGTTTTCTTATGTAGTACTTCGATGAGTACAAATGTGCATATTACACGAAACTTCAGTTGGAAGAAACCAAAGAGGAGTTGTGTCAATATTTTATTGAGCAGAGAATAATATAAGGACTGGTTTAGTTGTTGTTAGAGTTGATTTTGTAATACTGACTTTGAGTTAGAATACAGATAACAATGGTTTATATATAATTTGAGATACAAACATAATTTATGATTGATTTTGAGCAATGATAGTTTCTTGTTTATGGTTTCTTGTGTTATACTTGTGTACTAAAGTAGTTGATAGAATAAAATGAATTTAGTGAAAAGTATTGAGTATTGGTTTTGTTATATTGAGTATTGGTTTTGACTCAGAAACCGTAAACCATGCATAAGACACGGTTGTATTCCAATCGATTGTCGAAAGAGTACAAGAACAGGGTATCGAAATTACAATGCATTACCGCTATTTATGAATTACAGGTTATGGCAAACAATGCAGGGATATGAATGATATAAATAATACCTCTAAAAAAAAACACCTTATGAAAGCGCTTTTTGGAGAAAAGCGCTTTCATAGGTAGACCTATGACAGCGCTTTTTCACATAAAGCGCTTTCATAGGTAGACCTATGACAGCGCTTTTCCAAGAAAAAGCGCTGCTAAAAGACAACCTATGGAAGCTTTTTTCCAAAAAAAGCGCCACCAATGAAAGCCCTTTTCATAAAAAAGCGCTGCCAAAAGCCTACTTAAGAGAGCGCTTTTTAGAAAAAGCGCTTCCAAAAGCCTACTTAAGAGAGCACTTTTTGGAAAAAGCGCTGCCATAAGGGTACTTAAGAGAGCGCTTTTTAGAAAAAGCACTGTCATAAGTAGACCTATGAGAGCGCTTTTCATTAAACAAAAAGCGCTGCTAAAACCTTTAGCAGCGCCACCTTAGAAAGCGCTTTTAAGCGCTTTTAAAGGCCAAAAAAAGCGCTTTCGTAGGTCTTTTTTGGCGTAGTGTATACAACAAAATCTGGATAGCAACAAAAGATTTGTTGTTCTCCGAGAGGAATATATCACTTCGATGGAACATATTTCATTGTATTTTTTAGTTAAAATGAAACTCGTTTTACCTCAGGTTTGACTCATAGTCGAGGGGATATATAAGTGTGTTTATTGAGTTTCTTCATCGCTCTTAAACACATCTTTGATGTTCATTTAATGAGTATTAATGTTCAAGACACGTTTATTAGTGATCCACGTGAAACCTAAAAGACATCCACTATAAAAGCATTCTGAATATACAAAATTTACAATCAAATATTTGACATGAAAGCTTTGAAACATAGAGAAGCATGGTAAAGTTCTCTATGATGGATTGTAAGAGTAGAAAATTATTTGGATTCAAGGTTTGTGTTCTTCAATAATCATATAACTGAATATTAATTTTATTTATCTTTCCATTTTTTTATTTTATATCAGAAACAAATGAAATCAAAAGCCATTGAGAATATATTATATACAACATTTAATGGTCTCAAAAGCCATTGAGAATATATTATATACAACATTTAATGGTCTCTAATATTTATATGAAACAAGGATTCAAGATTTGTTCTTCACTGACAGTGATGAAGATGAATCTGATTCAAAATTTATTATATATTTTTACTTTAATGTTATGTGTAAACAATCTAGTTTCTAAACAATTAATTTAATAATATTCTGTGTAAACAATGTAATGAGTATTTTAAAATAAGAATTTATGTTTTTCCTCAGTTGTAGTCATAAACCGAGAGGTATGTGGTGCTAGTTTTGAAAATATAAAAAAAAAAGATTGTTGGGAATCGAACCCATGACCATTTCAACTATCCTATTGGTTATTCAAACACCGAGGGGTTAAGTGACAAGTTTTCATGACACCCTTCATTACCTAGCTTATGTAACCGAGGTTAAATCAACTTCGCGTCCGAGGTTAATTGTGTTTTTGTAGTAGTGCACCCAAGAGAAAATAAAAGTGACCCAACAAATTGTGAAGCATATCATGAAACCTCAACTCAAAATAGACCATTTGAGAGAGAAATCTGGAAGAAGGTACACATGAACACGTGGACAAAACAAACATGGAGAGAAGCTAATCACACACCTAACACCTAACCGCCTAGCCACTTAATAAGGTCCTGCTCCTAACCTACAAGAGAAATGACAAAATCAAATGCATGGACATGAACCCAATTCCAAGTCAAACTAATAATCATAGACATCCAATGATTAATCGTCAAACTTTCCCTACAAAAAATAACTTGTATCAACATTTTCTAAATAATCCAAACCACAAAATGCGAGATCGAGATTGAGCCTATAGGTGATTGTCTTCCAAGACTAAAACTTTGGAACAACTTAAAACCCCTAAAATTGAGTTTAAAAGAGGCCTCAGCTTCCCAAACGACTTTAAAACTCTATAATAGATGGCAAAAACAATCTCAATAAAAACAAAAATTGGGCCTATTGACTCCACATGCCCAACAAACCATACGCACCACGCTTCTAGGTCCCGACACAATTTAGCACTTTAAAATATTTTGCCTATTAGGAAGCTTATTCTTAATGAGCTATCAAGAGATATCACAAATTTAGACGGCCCCCAAATCATCCAAATGTTAGATAATTATAACACTATCCTCTAAGACAAACGTTCCCCGACCCCGAACAAAGCCAAAAGGTTACCATAAGAAGAACTAACAAAGAAAATCCTAATCTTGTCGGGCTTCCATACCCAAGCGTCATCTCGGCCATAACTAATATACCCCTAGATAAGGGCAATAAAACTCTCAAGTCCCTTCCTTCTTCTGGTTCGCATCTACCGGAAGCCCAAGATATTAATTGGGAAGGGACCCCCACCTTCCAATGTAAAAAGCTTATGCTAAATAATAAAAAAGCCTCCCCACATTCACCTCAAATAGAAAGCTCTTAGCAAAGTTCACTTTGAGATCCTAAGCTAGCTCAGCACTTCTAAAAACAATCTTAATAGTTAAAAGATTATCAACAGAAAACACCTTACCAACATTGTGTCATGAACATACTGGAGGTGAGACACATGTATCTCATTCGTATCCACCTTGAACCCTTCGAATACACCAACAAAGACCACTCATTTTAGAGATGCACGAAGACCGTCCACCACTAGAAGAAAAAGAAAAGGGGTCAAAGAATTTTCTTGCTTCAAACCCTTAAAAATACTAATCTCCTCAGTCAGACAGATGTTCACCAACACTGAGAGACTACACAAAAAAACACAAGTTCAAATCCAAGATCTCATACAATCATTAGACCCAAATCTTCTCAACATATAGTCCAATGATGGTCAACTAATAGAGTCATCAGACTTCTCAAAATCCATTTTAAACAACAAGCATTCACACTTAGACCTCTTAGCAAGGTCTACCATCTCGTTAAGAACAACTTCTCCTTCCACCAACTCCCTCCCCTTGATAAAAGTCGATTGCTCTAGTGAGATTAACTTCCCCTTAACTCTGCCTAGCCTTGAAGCCAACACCTTATAGCCACCAACTAATACAAAAATTCAAGAAGGAAAATTGGTCTAAAATCTCTCAGCTTCAAATATGAATCCACCCTTGAAATAAGAGCAACAAAAAAAGATGTCAAACTCTTATGCAACACGTCATTCTTTAGAATTGGTCAAACATGGACATAAACCTCCTCCTAGATTAACTCCCAGAATTTCTTATAGAAAGAAAAATTGAAACTATTAAATCCTTGAACTCATTAATGTCCGCAACCACAACATCCACTTTAAGTGCATATATAATCATCCATTTTGAGTGAGGAAAAAATTATAAGTTCTATTATGACATTTTAATATTTGTACTTTTTGAACTATATTCATCTTATTAAGGTTGAGCTTTATGAAAATTTAGGATAGTTAGATAAAATTTAGCGATTAAATTACAAGTGTCATAAATTAGAAAAATATTGAAATTAAAAATAAATAAGTCATACAATAAATGTCACATACAACAAAAATTTAAAGTCCATGATATGATCCAAAATAAATAAATAAAAGATAATAGTAATTTTTGTAGTGGTGTGAGAAGTCAGAACTTGACTAGTAAATTACTTCAATTAAAACTTGAGCAATTAATTATCATGTTTAACAAGAATTGTTACTGATGATGAAAAAAAAACAGTAAACAGTAATTGTTACTGATGACATACACAAAAAAAAACTTTGTTTATCATTTCATATAACCTTTTACATGAGAAACTCATGTAAATACATAAAAGTGAAAAGTGAGATTCATTTCTTAATAAAACACGTAGTCATTAAACCATCTAGGTCTTTTGATTTTTCTTTTGGCTAATGTTGTACTCATCTCCTCATTCTTTCTCTTCTTATTGCCCTTCTCCATGCCATGAATTGGGTCCCGAGTTGTCATTTCAGGTTGTTTGTCATTTGTTGGAATTTGTTGTACGTAACATGTTCCTGACATTCTTAACAGGTGACTCCTGGAATTATCAGCGGTTGAAATGGGAATTAGGTCAAAAGCATCCATTATATCAAGAATATCTAGAACAATTTCCTTGACTCCGCCATAGTTACTATCATTCCAAGGAACAAGTGTGATTTTCTGATGTTGTTCGTTTTCCATTCTGAGGAGAACGCGTGATTTTACTGTGGATGAATGAATAAAGAACAAGAACGAGAATTTCAAAAGAAAGTAAAAAGGAGCTATTCAAGATAATTCTATTTTGATGATATTATATGAACAATTGCTAATAAGATTTTAATATTTAATTACTATTTTGACCATTAATGATGTTACTATAAAATTGTAATGAGATGTTTAAACAAAATTTAATATAATATATTTATTAATTAAAAAGTAAATATAAAAGACAAAAATTTAACAATATTCCTAAAAAATAGTGTGTGAATATATAGAATTAGAAGTTAGTGGGATTAGCAAATATAAATTTGAATAATAAAAAAATAAGTACTTAATTTGAAAACGTGGCTTAAGAAAATAAGTTAGTGGAATATAGTTAGTTTTAAGAATTTTTCTTAAAAAAATTAATAAAAAACTAATCCACATATTTAGCTAAAAAGTACTGAGTTAATATTTTTTAAATTAAAATTAAAATAAATTAATTTTGATAATTTTATTAATTAAAGTTGTTAAGGCTCTTAAAAAAATTTAAAACTAAAACTAAGATTAATTTAATAATTATTAATATGTTCTTAAGAGATTTAACAACTTTAATTAATAAGATGGTGTCATAAATATTTCACAAACCGTTTTAATGATGCCGAGCAAATAAGAAAATTTTAATTAATTAATTAATTAATGTTTTACGTAACATTATTGTGTATTTTAATTTTTTATAAATAATTTTAAATTTTTTTATATATTTTTATTAACAAATATTTATAAAAAAAATTTAAATATTTTGTTTGAATAATTTATCATAAATTTAAATCTATTTTAAATACTTTTTCATAAAAAATAATTTTTTTAAATTTTAAAAAAAAATTGATTTTAACTATATTTTAATCTTATTAATATATATTCATATTACTAGATTTCAAAATTAATTAGTGGGATTAGCAAATATAAATTTGAATAATAAAAAAAGATGTACTTAATTTGAAAACGTGGCTTAAGAAAATAAGTTAGTGGAATATAGTTAGTTTTAAGAATTTTTCTTACAACAAATAATAAAAAAACTAATCCGTACATTTAGCTAAAAAGCAGTGAATTAATACTTTTTAAATTAAAATTAAAATAAATTAATATTGATAATTTTATTGATTAAGTTTGTTAAGTCTTTTAAAAAAAATTTAAAGCTAAAACTAAGATTAATTTAATAATTATTAATATTTTCTTAAGAGATTTAACAATTTTAATTAATAAGATGGTGCCATAAATATTTCACAAACCGTTTTAATGATGCCGAGCAAATAAGGAAATTTTAATTAATTAATTAATTAATTAACATTTTACGTGTATTTTAATTTCTTATAAATAATTTTAAAATTTTATATATTTTTATTTAATAAATATTTATAAAAAAAATTTAAATATTTTGTTTGAATAATTTCTCATAATTTTAAAATTTTATATATTTTGTGTTTAACTCTTGTATCGGTCCTCAAGAATGTTAACAAAGCAAATGTTTTGAAATTGTTTTTGAAAAGTGGTTTCTGTGTAAGTGCAAAAAAAGTAATTTTTTTTAGCAAACTTCTATCAGTTATCTATTTTATTACTCGAAAAGGGTTATTCTCTTCCTCTTTTCCTTTAGACAGTGATATCCTACTATTAGTGAGTAGGTAGCCTTGTCGTTGGATATTTTGAGGGACAATCGAAGGGACGTTACAGTCACGAAGGCAATTATGGAGATGCTTTAGCAATTCTGTTTTTAGGGACTAGATCATTTACCGAGAAGGAAATTGTAGGGTCATCGAGGGACTATGATCTTTTGATTTTTACGGGTCTTTGCTAAAGCATTCCTGCCTCATGACTGTTTTTTAAAGGCAACTAAAGTGGACGTACCTTAGAGGTGTATATGTGCAAGTGTGTTGTGTTTCAGTTATTTTATCTTTAAACATTTAGGTGTTCTACCGTTTGTTTTCAGATTTTGTCATGCATGTCTAATTATTAGCAGTTAATATGAAAAGCAGTAAAAAGAAAGTGCAGAAAATAGAGGTCATACGCTATTACAATGCTTCGAGGAGGGGATTTACATTATACAAGGATAATGGGGAAATAAAAGCAATAAATATTCTAATTTATCTATTACATCTGGTATGCAGATACAATAATAGTAAAAATACAAAAATCAAATAAACGCGCGCAAAATAAAAGAAAATATTTTTGTTATTTTTTTTCGGTATAAAAGAAAATAAGACCTAAGTCTATTTAATTTTAATTTTAACAAAAAAAGATGTTAAAAATAATTAACTAATTTATTTACAAAAATTAATTTAATTGGTAAAAATAACTAGCCTAATATTTTTGTGATTTTAATTTTAATGTTAATTAAAAAGATAAATAGAAGTCAATGAAAACAAAAATAAAATGCAAGAGGGATCCTTCGATCCATGTGAAAAAAGGAGCTTCGACCCAGGGAGGGAATGGAAGCTTCGATCCAGAGAGGGTCGTGGTCCTTTCGATTGGGCCAGGAAGTGGACATGAACAACCTTCGATCCAGGGAAGGGGATTGCCCTCCGATCCTGGAAAAGATGAACAACATGTGTAAGGTTTTATGCAAAAACTGCAGGATGTCTTTCGTTGATTTTCTAGGAAATACTAAAGTATACATTAGTGCAGTTATTGATTAGATTTAGACTTTTAAGAAAACTAGAGTTGTAATTGTTAGTTTGACTGAGGTTTTATTGAATCCTTTGAGACGCGAAACTTAACTTTTTTACGCTTTTGTTTCACTTGTTTTCATGGTCTTGGTATTTTTTATTGCCTTACAAGCAATTTAAGATCAAAACGTGAACCAAAAAATGATGAATCAAAGACAGAACTCAAGAGAGAAACTGATTCAAAATAACCAATTAATTTTAATAAACTACAAGGGTTTGAATTTGATGAAAGCTCGATACAGGACCATAACAACAACAGAAAACTTTGTTAAATTAGTATTGTAGTAATCACTATGGAATTGATAGTTCTGTAACAATATATAGAAATAAGAGTGGAAAATAATCAACACACTTTCAATTTCTCTTCGGGAAACAAGTGCACTGAATAATTTATTGAAGTGTTTGATATATAATGGTTTGGTTCATAAATCAAAGAGAACTAAATAATTACCAATAATGATTCATCTACTAGCCTTGACAAGAAATTTTATTGGTTAAAAAGTTGTTTGACTGACTTGTAGCAAAAGGTAGTAGAAGCAACTCCTATTTTCTGTGAAATACAGTCTGAAGTTTCAGTTTCCATGAATCCAGTTTAATGGAAGATCAAAGAACAATTAAAAGCTACTACAAAAGTTCAAAGATACTAAAAATTATAAGGGGGTGATGGATGATATTAAACAATTTTTCATGTTCATGAGTTCATTTATGTATCAGCGGGTCATTAAGTTCTTTCATGTGTCTACAAGATCTAGAGAATTCATTTAATATTTTTGGATACACCATTTATTTAATGCAATTCTTTATGCATATATAGACGTTCCGTGTAATAAGAACAATATAGATCTAAATAGAACCATCACTTCTTTTGTCGCCAACATATTGGAATACATAGACATTGTTGTGAATTCAATGCCAATAACAAAGTATAGAATAAGGGAAGAATAAAGAACAAGGAAGAAGAAGAACACAAGAATTGGTTATAACTGCTATTCTTTACTTTCTCTTAGGAAACAAGATTACAAGTTTACAAGAATAACAAATAACCCTCTCACCCTGAATTAGGATTTGCTGTGTTGCAATGATGAGAGACTAGTATGCTATTTATAATAAAACCTAACATACTAACTAATGGGCTTTTTCCACAAGGCCCATTATACAAGCTAACTTAACAAACAAGCTAACTTAACAAATTAGGGTTTAAACACTAAAACCTAATTCGACAAGCATCCTTCGACAAATACATGCTAGAACCTTCTTCGACTACAACAAGTACTTCGACCAACTAGAGTTCGATCCAAAATCCCACAAATCTCCACCTTGGACCTAACTCTACAGCATCAAGAGACACTAACTAGCTTTCTTCATGCAGCTTTATCAACTGCATACAGTGGAAAAACTTGCAACTTGGCAATGTTTTGGTGATCATATCAGCAGCATTGTGATCTGTCGAGACCTTCAGCACTTGGACTTCTCCACGCTCGATTACCCCTCTGACGAAATGCAGCCTCACATCTATGTGCTTGGTTCGCTCATGATAGGCTGAGTTCTTCGACAGGTGTATTGCACTTTGACTATCACATTTAACAGTGATACCTTGACCTTGAAGTTTCAGTTCCTTTGCAAAACCTTCAAGCCACAATGCTTCTTTCACAGCTTCAGTTAGGGCAATATATTCTGCTTCAGTAGTTGATAAGGCAACAACCTTCTGAAGAGTTGCTTTCCAACTAATTGCTGTACCAAACATAGTGAAAACATATCCAGAAATAGATTTTCTGGAATCCATACAGCCTGCATAATCAGAGTCAACATAGCCTTCGACAGCTGCTTTACTATCTTCACCCAAGGCTCCACCATAAATTAAGACTCTGTTCAGAGACCCATTTATGTACCTTAGAATCCACTTTAACGCTTGCCAGTGAGCCTTTCCAGGATTCGCCATGTACCTGCTTACAAGACTTACTGCATATGCTATGTCGGGTCTAGTACAGACCATAGCATACATCAAAGAACCAACTATATTAGCATATGGGATGCTGTTCATATAGGTTCTTTCGACATCAGTACTGGGACATTGATCAATGCTCAGCTTGAATTGAGGGTTTGTTGGAGTCACAACAGGCTTTGAATTCGACATACCAAACTTGTCAAGAATCTTTCGTAGGTATGCCTCTTGAGATAAGCATAATTTCGACTGCTTTCTATCTCTTCGAATGTCAATTCCAAGAATCCTGGATGCAGCTCCCAGATCCTTCATGTCGAACTCCTTATTGAGTTCAGCCTTCACCCTCATTACATCTTCGACATTGTTGCTTGCTATCAGAATATCATCAACATAAAGCAACAAAATAACAAATGAATTTTCAGGTCGAAATCTGGAGTAAACACAGTGGTCGAACTGACTTCTAATGAAACCTATGTGTTCCATGAACTTGTCGAATCTCTTATTCCACTGTCGAGGAGATTGTTTAAGTCCATATAAAGATTTCTTCAGTTTGCACACATAATCTTCTTTCCCCTTTTCGACATACCCTTCAGGTTGCCTCATCAGGATCGTTTCATCTAAGTCACCATACAAGAACGCAGTCTTCACATCCATTTGTTCCAGTTCAAGGTCGAACTGAGCCACCATGGCAAGCAACATTCGAATGGATCTGTGCTTCACAACAGGGGAAAATACATCATTGAAGTCGACACCTTCTTTCTGAGTGAAACCCCTTGCGACTAATCTTGCCTTGTACCTCTTCGACATTACTCCTTCAATTCCTTCCTTAACTTTGAAAATCCACTTACAGCTGACTAACCTTGCCCCAACAGGTTTCTCGATTAGTTCCCAAGTGTGATTATCATGAAGAGATTTCATCTCATCATGCATGGCCTTTAGCCATTCAGTCTTCATTCGACTCCTTATAGCTTCCTTATAATCTCTAGGTTCTTCGTCTAGAACTTCACTTGCAGAGATTAAGGCATAAGCTACAAGATCTGCATATCCAAGTCTCTGAGGTGGTTTTATGACTCTTCTTTGCCTATCTCTCCACAATAGGTAGTCATCAACAGTTTCCTCAACATCATCAGAATCTTCTGTTTCTTCTTCGACTTCATCTGGGATACGCATTTCAGCATCAACATGCTCCACCTCAAC
This sequence comes from Vicia faba, assembly GCA_948472305.1. Lineage (NCBI taxonomy): Eukaryota > Viridiplantae > Streptophyta > Magnoliopsida > Fabales > Fabaceae > Vicia > Vicia faba. The sequence continues at coordinate 105,677,927 of OX451737.1, forward strand.
AGGAATCTCTACCTGTTCCAGCTCTTCGTCAACATCATCAGTTTTCTTGAAAGCCATTTCAGTTTCATTGAAAACTACATCTCGACTGGTGATACACCTCCTGTGACCTGGCTCTAGGCACCATAGCCTATAAGCTTTCACTCCTTCAGGGTATCCCATAGACATGCATTTCAGAGCTCTAGGTTCGACCTTGTCTTGCCTAATGTGAGCATAGGCTACACAGCCAAATACTCTTAGTTTGTCGAGATCTGGTGGATGTCCCGACCAAACTTCTTCAGGTGTCTTCATATCTAACGCTGTCGAAGGACATCTGTTTATCAGATATGCTGCTGTCGAAACAGCCTCAGCCCAAAACACCTTCTTTAATCCCGCACTAGTCAACATGCATCTAACTCTCTCCAAAATAGTTCGATTAAACCTTTCAGCCAAACCATTTTGTTGTGGAGTACCTGCGGTAGTTCTGTGCCTTGCAATACCAGAGGCAACACAAAAACTGTCGAACGCCTCATTGCAAAACTCAAGGCCATTGTCGGTTCTCAACCTCTTTACCTTTCTGCCAGTTTGATTTTCGACAAGAGTCTTCCAACTTTTGAAATTCTCAAAAGTTTCATCCTTAGTCTTCTGGATGAATACCCATAACTTTCTGGAATAGTCATCTACTATGGATAGAAAATACTTTGCTCCTGAATGTGATGGACACCTTGCAGGCCCCCAAAGATCAGCATGGATGTAATCAAGGGATCCATGTGTTCTTTGTTTGCCTTTGTTGAACTTCATTCTATAGGACTTTCCAAGTACACAGGGTTCACAAAACTTCAGCTTTTCGACTTTATCTCCACCAAGCAGATTTTGTTTCCCTAATTCGACCAGACCCCTTTCACTGACATGGCCCAATCTCATGTGCCAAATTTCTGTTTTCGACAAAGGTTTCGTGGATGCAACATTTGTCGAACCACTTACAACTTCAGCCTCAAGGGTATACAAGCCTTGTTTCTTCACGCCTCTCAAGACTTCCTTCGACCCTTTCATGACTCTCAGGATACTTTTCTCTCCTTGAAACACATATCCTTTCTTGTCGAATTCACCAAGAGAAATCAAATTTCTCTTCAAATCAGGTACATACCTGACTTCAGTCAACAATCTTATTGACTCATCATGGAGCTTGAATCTCACAGATCCAACGCCTGCAATCTTGCAAGCTTTGTTGTTTCCCAGCAATACAGATCCACCATCTTGATCACATAATTCCTCGAACAAGTCTTTGTTTGGAGTCATGTGCCAAGTGCATCCAGAATCCATAATCCATTCCTTCGACGGGTTTTTGCTTGAAACCACAAGAACATCAGATGATTCGAAATCATCTTGGACAATAGCTGCGTTGCCATTATCCTTACCTCCATGATCTTTCAGGCGTTCAGGGCACACCTTTCTTGTGTGACCTACTTTCTTACAGTGATAGCATCTAATACCAGATGCATCACCACTATAAGACTTCGACTGATTTTTACCTTTCCTCTTGTCGAATTTTCCTTTAACAGCCAAACCTTCACCAACCGTCGAAGGTTTATGCTCCTTACGTTTGTTCAAGTCCTTAGAGTACAAAGCTGATTGAACTTCTTCAAAGGTCAGGGACTCTCTTCCATACAAGAGGGTTTCTTTGAAGTGAGCATGTGATCTGGGCAAAGCGCACAATAATAACAGCGCTTGATCTTCATCATCAATCTTTACATCAATATTTTCAAGATCAAGAATCAGCTTGTTGAACATATCCAACTGCTCAGCCAACACTTTGTCTTCAATCATCTTGAATGAATACAAAGCTTGCTTCAGGTAGAGTCGATTTACCAGAGATTTGGTCATATACAAACTTTCAAGTTTCACCCATAACCCTGATGCCGTCGTCTCCTTTGATACCTGTCGAAGAACCTTATCACCAAGGCTCAACAAAATTGCGCTGTGTGCTTTCTCGATCATGGCCGTCTTCTCTCTTTCTGTTAACGCAGCGTCCATCGACGTCGCTCCCTTCAACGCTTCCAAACAACCCTGCTGAACCAGTAGGGCTTTCATCTTCAAGCGCCATAGACCGAAATCATTCACTCCGGTGAACTTTTCAATCTCATATTTTGTTGAAGGCATCTTCTCCACGCTCACCGCACCAATTTGTTGTGAATTCAATGCCAATAACAAAGTATAGAATAAGGGAAGAATAAAGAACAAGGAAGAAGAAGAACACAAGAATTGGTTATAACTGCTATTCTTTACTTTCTCTTAGGAAACAAGATTACAAGTTTACAAGAATAACAAATAACCCTCTCACCCTGAATTAGGATTTGCTGTGTTGCAATGATGAGAGACTAGTATGCTATTTATAATAAAACCTAACATACTAACTAATGGGCTTTTTCCACAAGGCCCATTATACAAGCTAACTTAACAAACAAGCTAACTTAATAAATTAGGGTTTAAACACTAAAACCTAATTCGACAAGCATCCTTCGACAAATACATGCTAGAACCTTCTTCGAATACAGCAAGTACTTCGACCAACTAGAGTTCGATCCAAAATCCCACAGACATAAATCAAGAGCAAATAATAATAAGTAATATAAATTATAATTCTAAGAGATACACTAATATAATCTCAAATACATTTTCTAATATCCCAATAATTTTATGAACTAAAAGTTACTGTTAGTGGCTGAGTACCCTAATAAAGTTCAACTGATAAAGCTTTTCCTTATTGAAACTCATGACAACTTGCTTGTGTCTATACATGCATCACAATGAACATCTGAATGATAGTTCAAAATAGAAAACTCTTTAACATAATTAAACTTCAAAGTTCAACTATTAGAAGTTATGTTAGTAGTTGAGTACCCTAATAAATTTCAATTTATTTCCCTTTTAAACATGCATAAAATGAACATCTAAATAATACTTCAAAATAGGAAATTCTTTGACATAATTAAACTTGATAACCTTAGAGATTAATCTACAGCTGGCATGCCTTAATACCATTGCCAATGATTCTAACTTTCTAATTTACTACAAAAGTCATGTTTCTTCGATCCTTGAGTATTATACTTTTAAACTTATGCTTTTGTACCATAATATGATGTGAACATTCATTGTCAAGTGGTTGTTTTTTATAAGAAATATATTATTGATAAGGGAAGTAAAGGGGTACTCCAACACGAGAGATCACTAGAGAGATGCCAAACACGAGAAAATAAAAATAATGTATGAATTCAAACACGAGAAAAATGAGTAGTTTTTAAATTATATTTTGAGTATAAAAACGTGTGTACCACACACGTCCGCATGTGAATGCAAGGTAACATATTACTAACGTGTGAACACACGAGTAACCAGGTCAAAATCTGTGTGAATGCATGAGTAACAAACCAATAACGTGTGAATGCATGAGTATCCAGGCTAAAATCCTTGTGGACGTATGAGTAACACACCAATATCGTGTGAGTGCACGGGTAACCCGACCAAAATTTGTGTGAACGCGCGAAATATTACATTTTTGTACAATTCGGGAAAATAAAAGTAAATATATTTAAAATAATATATGAATTCAAACATGAGAAAAATATGTTGTTTTTTTATTTATGTATCTAATATTTTTATTTTGAAATTATTTTTAATTTCAAATACAATTATTTTAAAGATAATATATGAATAATTAATATATATATATATATATATATATATATATATATATATATATATATATATATATATATATATATATATATATATATATATATATATATATATATATATATATATATATATATATATATATATATATATATATATATATATATATATATATATATATTATTGATGTGTTTTAAAAAAAAAAGGAAAATTAATGCAATTTTCTTTTTATTTAAAAAAATGTCTATCATTTAAATATTTATCTTTGATTAACTTATATATTTATCTTTGACTGATTTTTTTATTTTTTCTTTTTTACAATTAAATTTAAATATTTTCTAGTTTATTTGAATTTCAAAACCAAAATGGTGACAATTCAGTGGTCAAAACCAGTACCCGTGCGGACGCACATATATCCTACTAGTTTTGAATATATATTGTAGAATGCTTGCTAATTTTTTTCTAAAGCCCCCTTTTGAGATTTAACAACAATTTTAATTCGCTTCTTTCTTTTCCGCTTTTGATGACCAGAAAGTTGTTTTCTAGGCAACATTTCAAAAACTCAAAAAGCACAAACAAAAAACCTATAAATATAATGAATAAATAATAGCAATAAATTAATAATATTTACACCTGAATTTTTTATTGTTGGCTCTAAACCTCTACTAGATGTCCCAACGACCAAAACAAACCCACCCATGTACTGTAGATACAAAAAGTATCAACATATGAAATATAAATTAATACAAAAATAAACTAACTAACTAAACTACAAAACGTGTATAGTAGCATCATGAAACAAATTGATAAAATTACAACTAACGAAATTGATAAAAAAATATATACTCACATAGCTGATAAAGGATATCCTCAAATGTAGATAGAAAAGGAACGAAAGAGGTAGATAGTGCAAGGATTTTTTTTCCAGAATATTAAAAGCCTAAATGTCATTTTCACTAATTTTAAATTTTCTACTTTTATAGTAAATTACAGTTATGTGAATAATTTTTTTTTGACACAGTTTATGAGAATTTTTTTTTGTACAAAATGAGAATGATTTCAATATATTAATAATTAATTTTTTATTAGATTTTAAGCTTATAATTTTTTTAATATATATATATATATATATATATATATATATATATATATATATATATATATATATATATATATATATATAAACTAAAATAAAAAACACACTAACTTACAAGGATGATAAAAATATATAAGTCCAAATTTTTTTCATCCCCAACTTTCATAGAAGCAACCTAGAATTAAGGTGCAGAGGAAGAAGAAACATTGCAAAAGGAGAAAGAAGAAGTTGCAAAATCATTTGGCTTCAGAACTCACTACGCCAAAAAAGACTTACGAAAGCGCTTTTTTTGGCCTTTAAAAGTGCTTTCGTAGGTGGCGCTGCTATAGGTTTTAGCAGCGCTTTTTGTTTAATGAAAAGCGCTCTCATAAATTTTCTTTTAGCAGCGCTTTTTTCCTGGAAAAGCGTTGTCTTAGGTAGGCTTTTAGCAATGCTTTTTTTCTGGAAAAGCGCTTTCATAGGTGGTCTTTTAGCAACGCTTTTGCCCGGAAAAGCGCTGTCATATGTTTACCTTAGACAACGCTTTTTGTGTAAAAGCGCTTTCATAGGTTACCTAAGGCAGCGTTTTTCTTGAAAAAGCGCTTTCATAGGGTGTTTTTTTAGAGGTATAATTTATATAATTCATATACCTACATTGTTTGCAGCATATTATTTATATAAAGCAATTGCCATAACCTGTAATTCATAAACCGCGGTAATGCATTGTATACCATAGTAATCCAAAATATATATACACCATTTTTGTACCTCAAAATATATAAAAACCATTGTTATCAGCATTGTAACTCAAAATCAGTCTTACAAAATCAACCCTAACAACAACTAAACCAGTCCTAATATATGAAAGAAACACGATCAATTATGTATTAAGGTCCTGGTCCTGCGAGGTTTGAACATAATAACACGGTCAATATGGTATTCCATGTACACATGTAACGTATTCATAATCTAAAGATAATTGATACACTTACAAAACCTTCCTCAAATATCCAAATCAAATATAACAATAATTAAGGACGTACAAGAGTTTCTGCAATAACTTTGAAAACAAAAAATAACAAAATTGTAATACTGCTTCCTTTCTAACTCTCAGTCTGCTCCCTCAACCTTCGGATGATACTCCGAACAGTCACAGCACTGGCAGTACTGTCAAAATAATAAGCACAAAGAAAATCACAAGGTTAACAACTATATACAAGAAATTAATCAATTGAGAAAACATGTTTTTTGAGCAAGATTCTTACTTCAAAGTGTAAGCACCACCAGCCTTGACCTTCCCACAATCTTTGCAGCCCCAAATACCAACAACTTTTCTCTTAACAACATACTACATACAACAAATTGAGAACATAATCAACCAATGCAGATAAAAAAAACTCGTCACAAAACACCTTAAAAAACTACCTTTCCACAAAACTCGCAGAAGAATTTACTGTGCTGACTGACTTCCATCTTCTTAATTTGCTTCCTCAAACCAACACCATATCGGGTGCTTGAAATTAGAACACAAACCTATCAGTTATCACCATTTACGACACAAAAACCATAAACTCATCTTAGCTGAGAATTTCATTTAAATTAGAAGCAAATAAATCTAAGCTAAACCTAATTGAAATTAAAAAACCCACAAAGTTTTTAGGGTTAGAACAAACACATTTATAGTGAATTGAAATGAAATAAATATCTACAAAACAAACAAATCTGAAACCGAAAAGCACAACAAACAAGACAAAATGTTGAAAAGTAAGAAAATTGATAGAACGTACCGTATTTGCCAACAATACCGGCCTTCTTGGTTCTCTTAGTCTGTAACCAAAATCACAAACAATAATCACATAAGAATGAAATTAGAATAACAGTTTAAAATTCAACAAGATATGAAAACGAACGAACCATTTTGGAGCGGCTTCACGGGATGCTGTGAGAAACGAAGGGTTTCCAACAAGGGTTTCTGTTGAATAACTTATAATAATAATTCGGGTATGGGCTTAACTAATGGGCTTAGAAAAGCGATACGAATTGTGTTTTGATATTTATTATAAAACTACCTACGAAAGCGCTTTTAAAAGCGCTTTCTAAAGTTCATCTATAACAACGCTTTTACATCAAAAAGCGCTTTCGTAGCATATCCTATAGCAGCGCTTTTAAAAGCGCTTTCTAAAGGCCAACTCTAGCAGCACTTTGGAAAAGCGCTTTCTAAGGCTGACCTTTAGCAGCGCTTTTGAAAAGCGCTTTCTTAAGGTACCCTCTGAAAGGCCAGCTTTAGCAGCGTTTCCCAAAAAGCGCTTTCTAAGGGTGACCTTTAGAAGCGCTTTTGAAAAGCGCTTTCTTAAGGCACCCTTTGAAAGCGCTTTTTTAAGCGAATTTTTTTAAAACCTACAGCAGCGCTTTTTTCCAAAAGCGCTTTCTTTTATGTGCTTCTAAAACTTATTTTTGGCGTAGTGACTACAATTGCAATGGTATTGAAGAGAGGAAGAAGAAGGAAATGGTGTTAAAGAGAGAAAGAAGAAGTTGCAATATCATTCAAATTTTGGATTTTATCTCTCATGTTACTTATATCCATTATATACATATGCATTGCAATTATTAAACAAGGACCACAAGTGGCTTATTGGTAAAAGAAATGTTGCTTGAACCAAAGGGAGTGGGTTTGAATTCCATATTATGCAAAAATATTGGTTTTCAAAATTTAACACTCAAATAATTAAATAATAATAAATGAATCTACGTGGAATATATTAAAAATAAAAATTAAAAATTAAATATGTCAACTAAGTAAACGTTAGCCACATAAGTGTTTTTGTAACATGGACATATAGAGACCTGCACAAAAAAATCTCGCTAACTTACAGGGACAAAAACACTATTTAAGCTTAGTCAGAAATATGTGTGTGTGTATAGTAAAAAAAATATTTGGTGACCTTAAAAGCGGGTTCCCTATGCCACCGCTCCTCCCGAACATCCTATAGGACCCCCCTGTTACCAACACATCCATCCACAAGAAACTCTCTATATATTTTTCCATAAAGTTAAAATTTGCACTATATACCATTTAAAATGCATATGTCTTTCATAAAGTTCTCTTTCTGAAGAAAGCATTTTCCATGAAAATATTTGCTCAAGATATTGAAGTCATGTTTGAAACAGATCTCTGAGATGAATTTCAATTGCAGAAAAAAATTCCGATGTTTGGAACAGATAGCTCCTTAGAAATTGAATGCATGTAAATTATTAAACTTTAAAAGAATTGGCGCAAAGGGTATACAACAAAATTTGGATAATAACAAAAAATTTGTTGTTATCCGAGAGGAATATAGCACTTCGATGAAACATATTTCATTGTATTTTTTAGTTAAAATGAAACTAGTTTTACCTCGGGTTTGACTCATAGTCGAGGGGATATATAAGTGTGTTTACTGAGTTTATTCATCGCTCTTAAACACATCTTTGGTGTTCATTTAATGAGTATTAATGTTCAAGACATGTTTATTAGTGATCCACGTGAAACCTAAAAGACATCCATTATAAAAGCATTCTGAATATACAAAATTTATAATCAAATATTTGACATGAAAGCTTTGAAACATAAAGAAGCATGGTAAAGTTCTCTATGATGGATTGTAAGAGTAGAAAATTATTTGAATTCAAGGTTTGTGTTCTTCAATAATCATATAACTGAATATTGATTTTATTTATCTTGCCATTTTTTTTATTTTATATCAGAAACAAATGAAATCAAAAGCCATTGAGAATATATTGTATCCAACATTTAATGGTCTCCAATATTTATATGAAACAAGGATCCAAGATTTGTTCTTCATTGACAGTGATGAAGATGAATCTGATTCAAAATTTATTATATATTTTTACTTTAGTATTATGTGTAAACAATCTAGTTTCTAAAAATTTAGTTTAATAATATTCTGTATAAACAATGTAATGAGTATTTTAAACACTACGCCAAATAAGCTATTTAATAGCGCTTTTTTTTTGTTTTTGATAGCGCTTAAAAGTGCTATTAACCGCGCCACTATTGTAAATATTTCTTATTTAATAGCACTTTAAAAGCGCTATTAAAGTACCAATTTATAATAGCGTTTTAATTAAAGTGCTATCAAAGTCAGTATTTTGCATGTTTTTTGTTTGTTTTTTTATAGCACTCTAAACAAAAAGCGCTAATATATAACATATGTTTGATAGCGCTTTCAAATAAAGTGCTAATAAATGGTACATATTTGGTACAATATTTTTAATAAGTACAGTACAATATTTTTTCTTACACAATCATTTTTTTTTGGTGTAAATATAAAATAACTATATTCAATTCAACACAAATAACGCTTTAAGTTACTCATTGCATATATATTATGATCCATCAAATACCAAATAACATTTTAAATTACCAAATCCTATTGTTTCCAAATATCATAACATATAGAATATTAAGAGGGCGTTTGCATAGCCAAATTTGTAGATGCCCATCTATGAGTACTTCAATCCAAATCCAAAAACATACAATCAAATTCTCTAAACAAAACACCAAAAAAATAAGAAAGGATAACAAAACAATCCCATGTAGTAACCACCTTCATGATCCCACTAGATATCACTTCCGCCTCTCATAAACTCAACATGAGTTCCTTCTCATTCAAAACCATACTCATGGTCTGAATGAAACATCCATCCATTGCAAAACAAGAGAGGAGTGGTTTTGACTTTCTTTATTTCTTTTTGAAAAGGAAGTGTACAACCATCCATTCTTCACCATTATTATATCCAAAAAGTTCTGCTACAGCTATGAAAAATGTCCTCCAGAAGACAGTCCACTTAGTAGCCGAATCTTTGCCATATGTTGATTCCATAATTGGCTTGATTGAAGTCATGTTCTTATCCATTCTCTTGAGCCACTCTTCACTGCAAGATAAATTCATTTTTGCTTCAGCAATATGGTTCAAACTTGTTCAGTAAACAAATAAATTGAGCAATCTGCCATATTGTAACCTGGTCTGTGTGTAGTGTTTCCCATTTACTAGCCAATGGTTGACGACTGTAACATCATCCTTCACAAATCACCAAAAAATTCAATTACAAGTGAGCAAAATCATGACAAGATATAAAATACACAACAAAACTGTTGCTTCTGTTCTTTTATTCGTTTTTTCTGTTCTAATAGAAAAAAGTAAACATATTTTTTGTTGAATTTTTCTTCATATTTATCTCAGAGGAAATCATAGCTAAAACAACTGTAAGCTAGTATGTAATATGCATACTTGAAAATAAAGAAGTAGATTTGCTGCAGGCATAGTTCCTCCAGTAAAGAAGTATCTTGTAATCCAATCATCTTCATTTTTGTCCTTTACGTATGAGTAGCAAGTAACAGTAATCAAATGACTAGTATCTTTGAGAACTCGAGTACTGTTATTAAGGCATCAACTAATATCGCAAGCAAAAATAACAGACAAAATATGAAGTTTACCTCAAAGTGGTAGGCAAATGCTTTGTGGCAGAAATGAGCAACAAATAAAAGACCATCCTCTTTCATCCATTTGGATATCTTGTTTAGAAGATCTTTATAGTTCTTCATATGCTGTGACAGGGTTAAAACTTAAATCAAATTTAATGAAATACCACTTCAATGCAGATGATTTAACAACAAAATCAAACCTCAAACATTTCTATGGAAAATATTCTGTCGTAAGAAGCTTCCATTTCAAATGTGCTAATGTCCGCAACAATGATGTCCACATTTTGCAGCTGCAGCTCCCTGACAAGAGGCCAATGCAAGAAAGTGATTTCGGTCAGCATACAATAGGTTTTTCACAAATAATAACAGTGTCAAGTAATATACACGCATTTCTCCTCGATAAAAGCTTTTTGAGTTGTGGAATTGCAGATTCCTGTAACTCTGCAATTACTGTAATTCTTGGCAATATATAAAGTAAGAGAACCCCAACCGCATCCAACGTCAAGAACTGTATGACCATCTTTCAGATTTGATCTCTCGCAATACAGTTTCAACATTTCTTCTTCAGCATCTTCCAGCGTCTTTGACGTAGAAGAGAAATAACAAGAACTGCACCAGTTCATACATATAAGAGTCTTACACAAATCACAAGGTTATAACTTATATGTGCATATTTAAGCTTATCGTCTATAAACTGCTTTCACCTTATTTCTATAAGCTCTTCAGTTTTCAGAATAGTTTATGAAAACAACTTATAGCTTCTATGAAGTTAGCTATATCAACTAACAAGGCTATCAGTATATGAATCTGTAATCGTACCTGTATTTGAGATTGTTTCCGAGAATGAACTTAAAGAAAGAGGTTGGTAGTTCATAATGCTGAGATTTAGGCTTATCAGTACTAACTGCAATAGGCATCTCTTGTAAAGCTGAAACACTATCATATCATATCAAACAAGATCATGCTTATATTACAAAATCGTAAGATGAAATAGAAGAGAAGTACAATGTGCAAACTGGAGAAGATCAGAGAGCTGAAGTTCAGAAGAAGGTTTGAATGTCATTTCTTCTGGCACCGAACTTAAAGCCTGGTACCCTGATCACAGTGCTACTTTGTGGCCAAAACTTAAGACCCCTAAGGGTCTCATCTCTTTGCTCACCACCATTATCTGGATTGTATCAGCATGCAGTTTTGAAGTCTTCTTGGTTGGGAGAACTTCAGATCATTGATGCATTCAATCCATTTTCAATGGATATGAAAAATATTGAGAAGGACGTTAACAAAAGAAATGCAGATCCAAAACTTAGTAACAGATGCAGCCATTGAGTTACACCATATGAACTGCTTATACCAGAACTAATATGTGGAGTTATGTGTTCCATTGTTCTTCATCTTAGGTTGGATTAAAATGGACACAAAGTACATCCCTTTTAAACACACAATATAATAATAACATCAAAGTAAAATAATATTGGCAGGATGAAGTCATTCGCATCTATGAAGCAGAGTTGAAAGTTAACAAGTTTAAATCTTTCTAGGTTAGTCGTGCAGAATTTTATGCATTGAAGTGAGCTGTCAAAAACGTTGGAAGATGTATGTAATAAATAAACAGAAGATTATCTCAAACTACTACCACGGTGCTAAGTACCTAATTAAAAAAAGGCATGTTTTTTATTTAGTACCACCCGTTAGTACTACCCAGTGCACATTAATAAGTTGTGAATATAGGTGTGAGCCTAAGTATTATAACACTAAGTCAACATATACAATAACAGAGGTAAGCAAGAAAAAGTGGCCGCATCAATAATGGTGGTAAGCTATTAAATACAGCAAAACATCAATAATGTTCAAGTATTGCACAAGTTTCCTTCTCATCTAGCAAACAAAAGCCAAGGAAATTCTATGCAGAAATATGTACTCTAGATTCAAAAAAGATAAAAATATAAAAATCAGTGTTGAAGGCATGTGATATTTCTTATGCTGTATTACTCCCTTAAGTGTACAACTACAACATGACAGCATGTAAATTTCAGTATTTATAAATCCAGCTGAGATTTTCTATTTCCTAACAAACTCATAACAAATTAATACAGAAAAACTCACTGGAGATTCACTCATTCTGGATTTTGCAGAAGAATCACCAAAAAATAGCTAAAACACCCTCGTTCTTCTCATATTCTACTTCACCTTCATTCTTCAACAACCATTGGAGAATAAGAAAATACCAAAAAAAAACTCAGAGCTTGATCTTTCTCTGAACCACCTCAATCCATTCTCATTATTCTTCATAATCGCTGAAGAATCACACAAAAACCCTCTCAAACTATCTCTTCTCCTCTCATCTTCATCATTCTTCATCAGTTACTCGAGAAAATTTCTCTCTGCATTCTCTTTCCATAACTGTTTCTCAATCTGCATCTTCACCATCTTCCGCAAATTCTTCACAGTTCCTCATTCATCACACTGTAACCCTCAACAACAAAGTCCTCAATGCTCTACTCTCTACTTCAATCTTCGATCATCATTAAGTTTCAGCTTCACAAAAAATGCAACGCACATCAACATAAGGTTCAAAATCACGAAGAAGAGAGCGAAGAGAAAGCGTACTTGAACTATTTCTTAAGAATATCTGGATTTCTATTCGATATCTTCGTCGCTACGAAATGCCATCGGAGCGAATCCGATCGGCAAGTATCATCTCCTCTAAATCTTGCATATCTATGTTTCTTCAAGCTTGGCGTCTAGTTTAAGTCCGTAGAAGCTAAATCGATACCGGTGTGGAGTTCGTGGATTAAAACTCCAACTGAAGGTTGAGAAGAGGTCGATACGCGATGACAAAGATGGAGGTGCCGTTGAGTGGTGAGTCAGAGATCACCAGAGAAAGAAGTGGACCACCACGTCTGAGTAGAATTCGTTGAGAGACAAGTCAGAGACCATGATATGGTGAGCGATTAGCGTATAGCTTGAGGAATCAGAGAAGAGGGAGTTGTATTTTTGTGAGAAGATGAAGACTCAATTCTTTAACCCTAACCCCAATTCAATTTTATTTGCATTTTCTTTTAGTTTTAGATAATTAGAAGTGAGCTAAATCTGACTAAAAATGAAATGTTGTTGGACTAAGGGATTAGACTGAGCGGACCTCCCTCCTAGGCCCATTTCTTTTTAATAGCGTTTTATACAAAATGCTATCTTAAAGAAGTTTAATAATAGCGTTCTGGTACAAAGTGCTATCATAATTACATAGTCTGTATTATATAATAGCGCCCGATTAAAAAGTGCTATTATAAATGTGTTTTTTCCATTTTAATAGCATTTTTTTTAAAAGTGCTATTAAATTAGGTGATACAAAAAATCATTTTTGGCGTAGTGAAAATAAGAATTTATGTTTTCCCTCGGTTGTAGTCATAAACCAAGAGGTATGTGGTGCTAGTTTTGAAAATATAAATAAAATATTATTGGGAATCGAACCCATTAACATTTCAACTATCCCATTGGTTATTCAAACACCGAGGGATTAAGTGACAAGTTTTCATGACGCCCTTCATTACCTAGCTTATGTAACCGAGGTTAAATCAACTTCACGTCCGAGGTTAAATGTGTTTTTGTAGTAGTGTGCCCAAGAGAAAATAAAAGTGACCCATCAAATTGTGAAGCATATCATGAAACCTCAACTCAAAATAGACCATCTGAGAGAGAAATCTGGAAGAAGGTACGCATGAACACCTGGACAAAACAAACAGAGAGAAGCTAATCACCCACCTAACATGTAACCGCCTAGCCACTTAATAGGGTCCTGCTCCTAGCCTACAAGAGAAATGACAAAATCAAATGCATGGACATGAACCCAGTTTCAAGTCAAACTAATAATCATAGACATCCAATGATTAATCGTCAAACTTTCCCTACAAAAAATAACTTGTATCAACATTTTCTAAATAATCCAAACCACAAAATGCAAGATCGAGATTGAGCCTATAGGCGATTGTCTTCCAAGACTAAAACTTTGGAACAACTTAAAACCCCTAAAATTGAGTTTAAAAGAGGCCTCAGCTTCCCAAACGACTTTAAAACTATATAATAGATGGCAAAAACAATCTCAACAAAAACAAAAATTGGGCCTATTGACTCCACATGCCCAACAAACATTACGCACCCCGCTTCTAGGTCCCGACACAATTTAGCACTTTAAAAGATTTTGCCTATTAGGAAGCTTATTCTTAATGAGCTATCAAGAGATATCACAAATTTAGACGGCACCCAAATCATCCAAATGTTAGATAATTATAACACTATCCTCTAAGACAAACGTTCCCCGACCCCGAACAAAGCCAAAAGGTTACCATAAGAAGAACTAACAAAGAAAATCCTAATCTTGTCGGGCTTCCATACCCAAGCGTCATCTTGGCCATAACTAATATACCCCTAGATAAGGGCAATAAAACTCTCAAGTCCTTTCCTTCTTCTGGTTCGCATCTACCGGAAGCCCAAGATATTAATTGGGAAGGGACCCCCACCTTCCAATGTAAAAAGCTTATGCTAAATAATAAAAAAGCCTCCCCACATTCACCTCAAATAGAAAGCTCTTAGCAAAGTTCACTTTGAGATCCTAAGCTAGCTCAACACTTCTAAAAACAATCTTAATAGTTAAAAGATTATCAACAGAAAGCACCTTACCAACATTGTGTCATGAACATACTGGAGGTGAGACACATGTATCTCATTCGTATCCACCTTGAACCCTTCAAATACACCAACAAAGACCACTCATTTTAGAGATGCACGAAGACCATCCACCACTAGAAGAAAAAGAAAAGGGGTCAAAGAATTTTCTTGCTTCAAACCCTTAAAAATACTAATCTCCTCAGTCAGACAGATGTTCACCAACACTGAGAGACTACACAAAAAAACACAAGTTCAAATCCAAGATCTCATACAATCATTAGACCCAAATCTTCTCAACATATAGTCCAATGATGGTCAACTAATAGAGTCATCAGACTACTCAAAATCCATTTTAAACAACAAGCATTCACACTTAGACCTCTTAGCAAGGTCTACCATCTCGTTAAGAACAACTTCTCCTTCCACCAACTCCCTCCCCTTGATAAAAGTCGATTGCTCTAGTGAGATTAACTTCCCCTTAACTCTGCCTAGCCTTGAAGCCAACACCTTATAGCCACCAACTAATACAAAAATTCAAGAAGGAAAATTGGTCTAAAATCTCTCAGCTTCAAATATGAATCCACCCTTGAAATAAGAGCAACAAAAAAAGATGTCAAACTCTTATGCAACACGTCATTCTTTAGAATTGGTCAAACATGGACATAAACCTCCTCCTAGATTAACTCCCAGAATTTCTTATAGAAAGAAAAATTGAAACTATTAAATCCTTGAACTCATTAATGTCCGCAACCACAACATCCACTTTAAGTGCATATATAATCATCCATTTTGAGTGAGGAAAAAATTATAAGTTCTATTATGACATTTTAATATTTGTACTTTTTGAACTATATTCATCTTATTAAGGTTGAGCTTTATGAAAATTTTGGATAGTTAGATAAAATTTACCGATTAAATTACAAGTGTCATAAATTAGAAAAATATTCAAATTAAAAATAAATAAGTCATACAATAAATGTAACATACAACAAAAATTTAAAGTCCATGATATGATCCAAAATAAATAAATAAAAGATAATAGTAATATTTGTAGTGGTGTGAGAAGTCAGAACTTGACTAGTAAATTACTTGAATTAAAACTTGAGCAATTAATTATCATGTTTAACAAGAATTGTTACTGATGATGAAAAAAAAACAGTAAACAGTAATTGTTACTGATGACATACACAAAATAAAACTTTGTTTATCATTTCATATAACCTTTTACATAAAAGTGAAAAGTGAGATTCATTTCTTAATAAAACACGTAGTCATTAAACCATCTAGGTCTTTTGATTTGTCTTTTGGCTAATGTTGTACTCATCTCCTCATTCTTTCTCTTCTTATTGCCCTTCTCCATGCCATGAATTGGGTCCCGAGTTGTCATTTCAGGTTGTTTGTCATTTGTTGGAATTTGTTGTACGTAACATGTTCCTGACATTCTTAACAGGTGACTCCTGGAATTATCAGCGGTTGAAATGGGAATTAGGTCAAAAGCATCCATTATATCAAGAATATCTAGAACAATTTCCTTGACTCCGCCATAGTTACTATCATTCCAAGGAACAAGTGTGATTTTCTGATGTTGTTCGTTTTCCATTCTGAGGAGAACGCGTGATTTTACTGTGGATGAATGAATAAAGAACAAGAACGAGAATTTCAAAAGAAAGTAAAAAGGAGCTATTCAAGATAATTCTATTT
Organism: Vicia faba; assembly: GCA_948472305.1. Classification (NCBI taxonomy): domain Eukaryota; kingdom Viridiplantae; phylum Streptophyta; class Magnoliopsida; order Fabales; family Fabaceae; genus Vicia; species Vicia faba. The sequence goes on from OX451737.1 coordinate 105,694,519, forward strand.
TGATGATATTATATGAACAATTGCTAATAAGATTTTAATATTTAATTAGTATTTTGACCATTAATGATGTTACTATAAAATTGTAACAATATGTATACTAATTAATGAGATGTTTAAAAAAAATTTAATATAATATATTTATTAATTAAAAAGACAAAAATTTAACAATATTCCTAAAAAATAGTGTGTGAATATATAGAATTAGAAGTTAGTGGGATTAGCAAATTTAAATTTGAATAATAAAAAAAGAAGTACTTAATTTGAAAACGTGGCTTAAGAAAATAAGTTAGTGGAATATAGTTAGTTTTAAGAATTTTTCTTAAAAAAATTAATAAAAAACTAATCCACACATTTAGCTAAAAAGTAGTGAGTTAATACTTTTTAAATTAAAATTAAAATAAATTAATATTGATAATTTTATTAATTAAAGTTGTTAAGTATTTAAAAAAAAAATTAAAGCTAAAACTAAGATTAATTTAATAATTATTAATATTTTCTTAAGAGATTTAACAATTTTAATTAATAAGATGGTGCCATAAATATTTCACAAACCGTTTTAATGATACGGAGCAAATAAGAAAATTTTAATTAATTAATTAATTAATTAATATTTTACGTGTATTTTAATTTTTTATAAATAATTTTAAAATTTTATATATTTTTATTTAAGAAATATTTATAAAAAAAATTTAAATATTTTGTTTGAATAATTTCTCATCATTTTAAAATTTTATATATTTTGTGTTTAACTCTTGTATCGGTCCTCAAGAATGTTAACAAAGCAAATGTTTTGAAATTGTTTTTGAAAAGTGGTTTTCTGTGTAAGTGCAAAAAAAGTATTTTTTTGAGCAAACTTCTATCAGCTATCTACTTTATTACTCGAAAAGGGTTATTCTCTTTCTCTTTTCCTTTAGACAGCGCTATCCTACTATTAGTGAGTAGGTAGCCTTGTCGTTGGATGTTTTGAGGGACAATCAAAGGGACGTTACAGTCACGAAGGCAATTATGGAGATGCTTTAGCAATTCTGTTTTTAGGGACTAGATCATTTACCGAGAAGACAACTGTAGGGTCATCGAGGGACTATGATCTTTTGATTTTTACAGGTCTTTACTAAAGCATTCCTACCTCATGACTGATTTTTAAAGGCAACCAGAATGGACATACCTTAGAGGTGTATATGTGCAAGTGTGTTGTATTTCAGTTATTTTCTCTTTAAACATTTAGGTGTTCTACCGTTTGTTTTCAGATTTTGTCATGCATGTCTAATTATTAGCAGTTAATATAAAAAGCAGTAAAAAGAAAGTGCAGAAAATAGAGGTCATACGCTATTACAATGCTTCGAGGAGGGGATTTACATTATACAAGGATAATGGGGAATAAAAGCAATAAATATTCTAATTTATCTATTGCATCTGGTATACAGATACAATAATAGTAAAAATACAAAAATCAAATAAACGTGTGCAAAATAAAAAAAAATATTTTTATTGTTTTTTTTTTCGGTATAAAAGAAAATAAGACCTAAGTCTATTTAATTTTAATTTTAACAAAAAAAGATGTTAAAAATAATTAACTAATTTATTTAAAAAAAATAATTTAATTGAAAAAAATAACTAGCCTAATATTTTTGTGATTTTAATTTTAATGTTAATTAAAAAGATAAATAGAAGTCAATGAAAACAAAAATAAAATGCAAGAGGGATCCTTCGATCCAGGGAAAAAAAGGAGCTTCGACCCAGGGAGGGAATGAAAGCTTCGATCCAGAGAGGGTCGTGATCCTTTCGATTGGGCCAGGAAGTGGACATGAACAACCTTCGATCCAGGGAAGGGGATTGCCCTCCGATCCTGGGAAAGATGAACAACATGTGTAAGGTTTTATGCAAAAACTGCAGGATGTCTTTCGTTGATTTTCTAGGAAATACTAAAGTATACATTAGTGCAGTTATTGATTAGATTTAGACTTTTAAGAAAACATGAGTTGTAATTGTTAGTTTGACTGAGGTTGTATTGAATCCTTTGAGACACTAAACTTAACCTTTTTACGCTTTTGTTTCACTGGTTTTCATGGTCTTGGTATTTTTTATTGCCTTACAAGCAATTTAAGATCAAAACGTGAACCAAAAAATGACGAATCAAAGACATAACTCAAGAGAGAAACTGATTCAAAATAACCAATTAATTTTAATAAACTACAAGGGTTTGAATTTGATGAAAGATCGATACAGGACCATAACAATAACAAAAAACTTTGTTAAATTCGTATTGTAGTAATCACTATGGAATTGATAGTTCTGTAACAATATATAGAAATAAGGGTGGGAAATAATCAACACACTTTCAATTTCTCTTCGGGAAACAAGTGCAATGAATAATTTATTGAAGTGTTTGATATATAGTGGTTTGGTTCATAAATTAAAGAGAACTAAATAATTACCAATAATGATTCATCTACTAGCCCTGACAAGAAATTTTATTGGTCAAAAAGTTGTTTGATTGACTTGTAGCAAAAGGTAGTAGAAGCAACTCCTATTTTCTGTGAAATACAGTCTGAAGTTTCAGTTTCCAAGAATCCAATTTAATGGAAGATCAAAGCACACTTAAAAACTACTACAAAAGTTCAAAGATACTAAAAATTATAAGGGTGTGTTGGATGATATTAAACAATTTTTCATGTCCATGAGTTCATTTATGTATAAGCAGGTTATTACGTTCGTTCATGTGTCTACAAGATCTAGAGAATTCATTTAATATTTTTGGATACACCATTTATTTAATGCAATTCTTTATGCATATATAAAGGTTACGTGTATTAAGAACAATATAGATCTAAATAGAACCATCACTTCTTTTGTCGCCAACATATTGGAATACATAGACATAAATCAAGAGCAAATAATAATAAGTAATATAAATTCTAATTCTAAGAGATACACTAATATAATCTCAAATACATTTTCTAATATCCCAATAATTTGATCAACTAAAAGTTACTGTTAGTGGCTGAGTACCCTAACAAAGTTCAACTGATAAAGCTTTTCCTTATTGAAACTCATGACAACTTGCTTGTGTTTATACATGCATCACAATGAACATCTGAATGATAGTTCAAAATAGGAAACTCTTTAACATAATTAAACTTCAAAGTTCAACTATTAGAAGTTATGTTAGTAGCTGAGTACCCTAATAAATTTCAATTTATTTCCCTTTTAAACATGCATCACAATGAACATCTAAATAATACTTCAAAATAGGAAATTCTTTGACATAATTAAACTTGATAACCTTAGAGATTAATCTATAGCTGGCATGCCTTAATACCATTGCCAATGATTCTACCTTTCTAATTTCCTACAAAAGTCATGTTTCTTCAATCCTTGAGCATTATACTTTTAAACTTATGCTTTTGTACCATAATATGATGTGAACATCCATTGTCAAGTGGTTGTTTTTTATAAGAAATATATTATTGATAAGGGAAGTAAAGGGGTATGAATTCAAACACGAGAAAAATGAGTAGTTTTTAAATTATATTTTGAGTATAAAAACGTGTGTACCACACACGTCCGCATGTGAATGCAAGGTAACATATTACTACCGTGTGAACACACGAGTAACCAGGTCAAAATCTGTGTGAATGCATGAGTAACAAACCAGTAACGTGTGAATGCATGAGTATCCAGGCTAAAATCCTTGTGGACGTATGAGTAACACACCAATGTCGTGTGAGTGCACGGGTAACCCGACCAAAATTTGTGTGAACGCGCGAAATATTACATTTTTGTACAATTCGGGAAAATAAAAGTAAATATATTTAAAATAATATATGAATTCAAACATGAGAAAAATATGTTGTTTTTTTATTTATGTATCTAATATTTTTATTTTGAAATTATTTTTAATTTCAAATACAATTATTTTAAAGATAATATATGAATAATTAATATATATATATTATATATTTAAA